>CM066328.1:383833797-385117011 GCA_033807585.1 Hydrophis major | reverse complement strand
GTTACCTAATCAGATAACTAAATTTGTGCAAGCAAACTACCAAATCCTTGGTACTTAGAGAGCACCAAGGACTTCGCTGGTATCGTCTTCACTTGTATCTTCTTTTCTGTAGATGTAGTGAACTGCAAACCTTATTTTTCCTTACCAAAATGCTAAAGTTGGAAAAGCTATTTGACAGTATAGGCTCGGTTTAATAAGGCCTACATAACTTTTAGAATTTGAGCTTATCTGGTTAGACTTATCAAATTAAACTTATGTGTCGAGTAAATTGTTTGCTTTGTATATATTAACTTACATTCTTAAAATTACTTCCTTAGATATAGTTAGGTAAAACATAAGCCAAATAGAGACAATGTGCTTAAGACTTTTGCATTTGCAAAAACTCATAAGATTATACATCGGCCCAGTCCTTTGATTAGATTTCTAAATTGCTACCATCATGATATTCCTGTAAATGGTTCCATTTGTGCAGGAAAGAGAGCAGATTTGGTAGAAGAAGAATGGATTTTTAGAATCCACATTAATGTCGAAGAAGCTTCAAAACAGCTTAATGTAGACTCTATAATATGCAAAGAGGTGATCAAAACAAACAGGAAGGGGGATGAAATGTGTACTGCAGTATTTTTTAAACTAGGTAACTTTAAGATGTTAAGATGCTGCCTGATGAATTCTGAGATTTGAGATCCAGGTTTGAAAAGCACTGGTGTAGTGGGAAACAAAGGTATATGTAATTGACTGATTTCTGTTGTTTCTGTTCCATATATGTATACCTATAGAGAGATAGAGTCATAGATTCACTTTATGTTAGAAAAAAAAAAACACAAGTTTTTACAGCCATTCCATCCTTCATATGTCAAAAAGATAAAATCTGACTTGATTGATGGCATTTTTTAAAATTAAATTCAGCATGTTTATTTTTCTATATTGTTATACATATATGGGCAGTTGAGTTGATGAGCTCAGTTTTTCATTTTCATTGAACATTTCCTATATTGAACCTGTTGGGTAATATGTAGCCCCTCCATCGACCTATAAATTCTTCCCTACTTCAAAAATTGTCCCCCACCCACCCACTCCTGATGATGCTATTGCCTACTAATAAACCATCAGGTACGTAATACAATTTTATAGCCTATTGTTTTTGTCACTGCAGTTTAACCTAATGCCAAAAGGTATTGGGATCCTTGGCATCTGTTAACTTCAAAGGGAAAGATCTGTCAGTGATAAGCAGCCACACAGAGAAGATCTGATTAATTTTTCCCTGATAAAGACGCCACCACAATATCATCTACTTAGAACACGGGGAAATGGCAGTAGATCAGTGGTGGGATTCAATTTTTTTTTACTACTAGTTCTATGGGTGTGACTTGGTGGGTGTAGCATGGGAAGGATAATGTAAAATCTCTAGTCAGAGGTCGTATTTGCTGGTTTTCTGAAATACTCAAAATTTCCGCACTGATTTTCCAGAACTGGTCAGAACCTGCTGAATACCATCTCTGGAGTAGATTATCTTCAAGTTTTGGGATCCATAACCATCAAACGTTTTAACACTAGGCACCAGCTTCCTTGAATTGAGTAGAGTAATTGAATAAATGAACAAATATATTACTCCATAATATGTCTTGGATTTCTCCTTTAAAAGTCTTTAAATAAAGCCTATCATGCTTCCTTGAAGGAAAGGCAGCCTTAAGTTAAGGATTGATCTCCTCCCCTAGAATAGAGGGGGTGGGAATCTACAGAGAAAAATGTGCTACAGTGCCCATCATCCTCTCTGTCAACATAGCTAACTATATCACTTTTGACCAAATAATCCCAGTTTTGTGCTAAGTGCCATCTACGTGTACCAACTATTCTCACACTAACCACTCTCTCACACAGAAATTCAAGTACATAACACACACTCGCACACTCAACATGTACACACGCAGACAAATTCCCTTTCCTTTTTCTAGCAAATTAAAAAAAAGGAAAATCAGGATGGGACAAGGAAAGAAACAAGGCCAATCTTCAGAGACAACCAGACTGCAGCAGTGATGCTTGCAGCCATTTGCATTTACAGCTCAGGTCTTTCTTTTCAACACTTACTCTGCTTCTCATCAGTGAATGTAATGACCGTAAGAGCTTTTCTCCTTTTCAATACGTAGCTAATTATTTCAGCAGAAATAGCAGATGCCATGAGTTCCATTGTGCGCTTATACAATATCTGGGGATTATGTATGAAAGCTGAGAGATACTAATGAGATTGGGACAAATTGATTGACCTTTCCAACATAGTCAGCAGTATCTTCCCTTCCAGGGTGGACCGCATTTAATGGGAAAGAGGAATATGTGATTCCTTTTTTATGTTCAATATAAAACTGCCTGGAATTTGCTTTGTAAAAAAAGCAGTTGCTCAGCAACTGTGCCTGTGCATAAAGGATACCTTAACTGGAGTATCAAAATATCTACGCTATATGAAAACATTGGCTTAAAACAGTCCAAGCAATGAGAAACAATGTTTTTTTTAAAAAATCAGTTATACTGAGATAGATAGAAAATGATTGCAGAGAGAATCTGTTGAAGTCGATTGATTATTTTGGAGCACAGAAAGTTTATTCAACAATACTAATGCACACATCTATTATTTTAAATAAAAATGCACATGGTTTCATCTGCATATATCAGGAAAAAAAGCCAGAAGAGTGGTGGGGAGAGCTGAAGAAATATTTCTAGGCCTGCAGACTCTAGCCTGCAGTAACCTTAGCTGCAAATATGAGCCTCATTTGGAGGAGTCACTCTTCACTTCTAAATAGAAAATCCATGTGGTGTCTTCCTTAGGTAAGCAGTATCCTTAGAGATCTTTCCTGCTGACAATCTCTGCGGTCATGTAGTGCCCTGAACAGGATGCCCCAGTTTGTGTGTAAACATTAAATATATACTGTTTGTGGTGTCAATTGAGAATGACAGAAGCTTGGAGTTGAATTGCAAAGTTGGAAAATTGGCAAACTGACCAAGGGCACCTTGGTGTGAAAAGAGAGTAGAATAGCTGCCCCCCCCCCCCCATCCCTCCTACAATTTTGGCAAGACATGTGGATGGATCAGAATTTGGGAGAGGCTGGAGGAGTGAGTGGAATGCTGATGAAACTTATACTGATTTTCCAAACCATGTGCATGCTTCTCCTCCTGACACAGCAAAATGAATGGCTTCAAACACTAAATGTCCAAACTCTATTTCCTTTTAATCTTGTTCTGTGCTGAGGCCAATTTTATTCTTTTTTTCTCCTTCTTGTACCACATGACACTCTCACCAATGACAACTTTGGACTCTTTATTCTGGTATTTTGTTCTGCACCTCCTTTGTTTTGGCTGTTTTAAAGTGTTTTCTCTGTGTTAGTGATATTTTTATGGATAAGCAGTGTGTTATTTTGATCAGTGCCAGTGAAATTGCTTCAGCCTACATAACTGGTCTGGTAACCTTTCTTTACCTTGGAAAGCATAACAGCAGCTCCCCCCCCCCCCAAAAAAAATAGTGTTTCTGTGGGTGGGGTGTCTTTCATCTGTCAACTGTTGATCAGGATGGATGCTCAGTTACTTGATAAATATATGCGTACTATTTTATTCTGCACTTGCAGAATCTGCAGCTATAATTATCTATACACTTACATTTACCTTTTTGGAAAAAATAGTTCTATGAAGCTGTGCAAGATGAGTTTTGTTGCTATCCCAAAAACTGGAGGGAAAGAAAAAAAAAAGCAGTGCCTCAGTGACTTCTCCAGAACTTCTGAAATGTGATTTAGGGTTGAGAACAGCATTTAATCAGTCACTCTTGGCAGCTTTCCTTCTCCTACAGAAGGACTTTCTTTACTTTCTTTCTTGCTCAGTGAAATAGAGGAGGGAACTCAGTTGTCCTTCCCCTTCCTCATTAATTTTTTAAAGGGGAAAAATTGATTTCTTCCTCTAAATCTCTTCCAGGTAACATCTTCTTTATTTTCTGACTCTTGCTCAAGGCTGTCAGTGAATTCATGCAAAAAGTTACTTAGGTGTAGATCACATTGATTTAAGGTAAGTGGACACGGAGTTGCCAGGCAAGGCAAGAAGAAAAAGCTGTGCTCAAATGATGATGGAGGAGATATAAGAGAGATGCCATCATTTTATGTCCAAATACTGAGAAACAGATAATTCTCCTGAGAGCCGGTCGGATCATCCAGAGAGTGGGAGGTGCTCCAGTCTGCGTTGTTGAAGGCTGAGCTTAATTACTGAGGAACGCTCCGCCCTCCATCACGTGGCTTCCTTGCGTTCCCCAGTTTACGCTCAGCCTTCGTGAGAGTAGGCTGTGTATTTCACCACTCCTTGGCCAATTCAAGTACTCTGATTCTCAGGTTTGATGATCTTGGTTTCTGGTTCTCCTTAGCCTCTAAGCGCACTGGGTAGTGACAAAGCAGGGGAGCGCGTTTTCTTCGCCCCCGGGGGGGCTGTACAGCGGGCAGCTTTCGTGCTCCGGCGCCAATCCCCCCCCTCAATTCGATCCTCTTCCTGCTGCTTTTCTACGCCGCACTCGTAGAGGTTTTATTTGATCGCGCTGTAATAGCGCAGCTGGTGTTTCCCCACACCGTAAACGCCGATGGGCGAAAATCACCTGGCTGCCTCTCTCGGCCCCTAGACGTGCCGGAGAGGCTGATTTTGGCCCTGAGCAGCCCGTGAGTAAGGGAGCATGGGCAGCCGCCATTTTGGGCACCACCGCGTGTCGGGCACCACTTTTACAGGCCTCATTGAGCTGCGAAGGGACTAGCTCTAATTATAGGCCTTCCAGCCTGTGAGAGCTATTAGATATTCAGGGGAATTGGCAAACTTGTTGGCTTTCTGCAGCACGCTCAGGGCAGGAAATAGCAGCCTATCCCTCCCGGTTGTTGCCTGGGAGCTCCAGCTGCCAGAGGCCTCACTCCAGCCTCAGGCGTTTTATTTGGCATATTGGCAATATTAACAGTAATTTCTGGGGTCACTCCTTCCTGGGAGTTCCAACCAGACCTTGGATTAAATATTTGTAAATAATAATAATAATAATAGTAATATTTATCAATAGATAGATTTCTAAATATATTTAGATATACAATTATATATATCTATTTATCTGGCATTCAGCTTTGTTTGGGTATTTTCTCACATCATAGTAGTGGTGCTTTTAAAGTTGTAGCAACGTTTCAGCAGAATCTCATCTGCCATCATCAGGCTTCTGTATAGTGTTCGTCTGTGAGTTAGACTTTTACAGTGGTTTCAGATTTAAATTTAGGGCAGCCTATTGCTGTGTCAGAATGGTTTTTTCTTCCTCCTGATTGGTTGAGAGTCTTGGTCTGTGTTTATTGGTCTTGGAGTTTGCTGTGTTCTGCTTCTAATATCTTCTGTCTGTTTTTTTTGGGGGGGGGCTCTTTTTGTATCTTCATTGGCTGGCAACATGTTGTTACTTTATTGGAAGCCTTTAGTGCAGCTTGGCTTCGGGTAAATGGACGGCTATCATTAGTTAGGAAGCTGGGTTTCATCTGGGTGCCTGGTTGGGGTGGTGTTTGAGCTGGAGGTATCAGGGGGGATCTGTTTGTGCCCAGGTGTTTGTCTGGCTTGTGGTGTGGAGATTTTTTTGTTTGTGAGTGCAGGCTTCCAAATGATTGACAGCCTGGTGGAATCATCTCTTCTATTCATGCTTTCTGGTCTTTTTTTTTTTTTTTAGAAAGGTAACACTTTTAGAATTGTCTAAATTACTCGGTAAAATGGTCTCATGTATTTCCATTGTTCCCTGGGCCCGTTTACACACTAGATCCCTACAATGGTTCCTGCTCCCATTCCAAAGGACCGGCAGAAGCAATTCAAAGGCTGCGGTCAAGGTGCCTTCAAGGGTCCTCACGTCTCTGCTCTGGTGGACCAGTCCCACCATCAACAAGGGACACTGCTTCAAGGAACCCCAACGCCTCATCCTCACTACAGACGCCAGCCTGTCCGGATGGGGTGCTTACATCCACTCGCTCTCGACACAGGGCACATGGTCACAGGTAGAATGCACACGCAGTATAAACTGATTGGAACTTCGCGCCATCCACCTGGCCCTGCGCAACTTCCTTCCCCACGTACGAGGGCGGCATGTCCTGATACTCACGGACAATGTCACCGCCAAGGCTCACGTCAACCGACAAGGGGGCACCCAGTCCATAAGTTTGATGAGAGAGGCCGAGCGCCTCTGCCATTGGGCGGAGCGCAATCTCCTCTCCCTCAAAGCCGAGCACATCTCAGAGGTCTCAAACACCCAAGCAGATTGGCTGAGCAGGACCATGGTGGACCAGTCCGAGTGGCGCATTCAGATTGGTTGAGCAGGATCACGGTGGACCAGTCCGAGTGGCGCATTCACCCGTCACTGTTCAGGGAAGCGACCATGATGTTCGGTCTCCCGTCAGTAGACCTCTTCGCATCTCCGCTCAACACCCAACTCCCCAGGTTATTCTCGAGGTACCCCTCCCACGGGGCCGAGAATCACAACGCCCTCCATTGCCCCTGGCCCACAGGGCTTCTATATGCATTCCCTCCGTTGGCCCTCGTCCCCAGAGTCATCCAGAAGCTCATCTCCGAGAAAGCAGAGCTGATTTTAGTGGCACCCTACTGGTCCAGGCGCCCATGGTTTGCGGATCTCCGCAATCTATCGGTGGCCCCCCCTTGGAAAATTCCCTCGCACAGGATATCCCTTTCCCAGGGGCCCCTCCAACACCCGGACCCTCAGTGGCTCCAGTTAGCCGTTTGGAGGTTGAGCGGGAACGTCTAAGGAAGGAGCAGTTCTCTGACCAGGTTATTGATACCATTTTAGCCGCAAGGCGGCCCTCAACAACCCGAATATACAATGCCACTTGGAATAGTTTCTGCAAGTGGTACCATAATTTCCAGATCAACCCTCTTTCACCCTCCATTGCTCAAGTTTTGGAATTCCTCCAAGAAGGTCTGAGGAAGGGACTTTCTCTGAACACCCTGAGGCGTCAGGTAGCAGCCCTCTCAACTGTGATTATTTGCGACAATCTGGGTACCCTCTCCCTCCACCCTCGCATTAGGGCATTCCTTAGGGGAGCAACTAACTTGGGTTCCCCAACTGTACATAGATACCTACCTGGGACCTCAACAAGGTCCTGGTGTCCCTTACTAAACATCCCTTTGAGCCTCTCAGGGAATCCTCACTGCAGTTCCTAACTTTCAAAGTCGTCTTCCTGGTGGCCATTACTTCGGCTCGCCGAATATCGGAGATAGCCGCCTTGTCGGTGAGGAAGGACCTTTGCATCTTCCATGCCGACCGGGTGGTTCTATGGCCGGACCGTACCTTCTTGCCTAAGGTCAATTCAGCCTTCCACAGGGCACAGGAACTCACACTTCCGAACTTCTGCCCCAATCCCTCGCGGGAAAGGTAGAAGCTTTGGCACACCCTGGATGTAAGACGGGCCCTCCGCATTTACATTAAACGTACCCAGCCCTTTAGGAAGTCCGAATCCCTATTCCTTTCCTTTCAACCTAAATCCTTAGGACACAAAGTGTCCCCGGCAACCATCGGCCACTGGATTAGAGCTACTATTTCCAAAGCTTACTTGTCCCAGGCTCTGCCGGTGCCCAGTGGAATAATGGCACACTCCACCGGAAATGCAGCCACCTCAGCAGCTTGGGCCACCCAGGCCCCAATTGCTGATATTTGTCGGGCGGCCACCTGGGCCTCCCCATCTCCCTTCATTAGGCATTATAAGATCGACATATTTGCCTCCGCGGAGGCTTCGTTTGGTAGACGAGTTCTCCAGCGAGTCCTCAAGGAACTGCAGGGACTTCAGAACCAGATGGAGTCCCTCCCGTAGGACAGCCAAGCTTTGGTATGTCCCACTCTCTGGATGATCCGACCGGCTCTCAGGAGAATGGGCGTTGGTCCTTACCTGACACGCCATTTCTCTGGAGTTGGGAGGATCATCCAGCCCCACCCTTTTAGTTCACCGTCTGGTGGGGTCTTGTTTCGGCCAAGGAACCGCTTAGCATAGTAAGATGAGAGCACGATCTTTTCTTCACTCTCGTCTTCGCGTAAACTGGGGAACGCAAGGGAGCCACGTGATGGAGGGCAGAGCGTTCCTCAGTAATTAAGCTCAGCCTTCAACAACGCAGACTGAAGCACCTCCCACTCTCTGGATGATCCTCCCAGCTCCAGAGAAATGGCGTGTCAGGTAAGGACCAACACCCATTCTTTTTGGTGGAGATGGAAAATAGGAGAGCATATGGTTGGAAAAGGACAAGAAAACTTGCTAAGAATTTCTGTTGCTTTTGAAGCTGCCAATGAGGAGAATAAGGCACAAGGAGAAACAAGATGGCATACACAGGCCTACCTGAGAGTCTCTAGAAACATCACAAATAAAGCACATTGAATTCCTCCCTGGTGAAGTAAGTGGCAGAAAGTGAAGCAGTTCCGATGGATCAATAGAATAAATTGCAGCTGTAGAGTAGCCCTCTTTTCCCAAAACATAGAACTGTGTTGTGTATGTGTGCATTCACAGACAGTTTACAATTACTTCCCATTCCTGAAGTTATACCAACATTGCCTTTGAGTCAGTGTTGATTCCCGGTGACTGCCTAGACAAGTCCTTGCAGTTTTCTTGGCAAGGGTGATGTGCCATTGCCTCTTTCCTAGGGCGGAGACCGTGTGACTGGCCCAAGCTGGATTTGTGCCTAAGGCGGCGACACTTGAACTCACAATCTCCAGGTTTCTGGCTTGAGGCCCTATCCACTCCACCATACTGGCTCATACTGTGACATTACAAAGCAATAAATGGTACCAGCTCCTCTTAGGAAATGCTAAAGCTTCACTTGTCTAGTTTTAGAACATTTCTTGTATAGTTGCAGCACTACATGCTGGCATATAATTCAGTATTATATTCATTAAGAAGTGTCATTCAGAGATTGCATTGTCAGATATCGGTGAGGAGCAATGATGTCTCTTGTTTCAGAGGCAAGGCTCATAGTGTATATTACGTTCATTCTTTTGCTTCCTGATATAGTTTACTTACTAGTGCCTCAGTAGCATATTAAAAATAGGTTTACAAAAAGTTGAAGGTAAAATCAGTCAGATTTAAGTTGGATGTTATAATTATTGAGTTGAGTGAAGCACCTGCTCACTGAACCGGTTGTTAAACTGGTAGCATCCCGCCACTGTTGGTAACCATCTCATACTTAGGATGGTTGAAAAGTCCCGAAATCATATGATTGTCTTTTGTAATCTAAAAGCAAAGAAATGAAGAAGCTGGCATGGATGGCTGCAGGTCACTCCTGTAAGTCACACCCACTGCTTTTTCTTCCAAGGAGCCCCATTTTTCTTGATTTTGCTAATCTAGCTAAGCTTTGCACACTTCTATCAATGAAATCATCCTCTCTTTTGTTTTAGGCAATGCACAATGTTTTAGAATGGTCTGTCAAGGAATGAATATAAAGGTTAGGTAAATATTGTGTCCATACACACATTTAAAGTACCTGCAAATACCTCTTTTTGGGGCATATCAAGATTATGCTCACTAGACTTGAATTGTTTTCTTAGGTAATTTTATTTTTTAAAATATGATTATGTAGAGAGGGAAAGGAAAACATGCTGCTGTGCAGCTCTATGATTTCTGATACCCTCTTTATAAAGATGCATCTGGGGCTCTTATAAACTCTGTAAATATTCGTAAAAGATGGCGAATGGCTTCAGTATACGGAATGGAACAATTCAGCCAGAGGAGCTTGATTAAATAAGGAAAGGACTGTCATTATAAGTTTGTCTTCCAATAAATGGGTGGTTGTTGATTTGGCAGGTGACCCCATGGGGACCCTGTTGAGAAATATTCTCAACATTTCAAATGCACCCCAATCCCTCCCCACTTTTTTTTCCCAAAGGGTCACACCAACATGAATTTAGTGTAGTACTGCATAGAGTAACTGGCAATAACTCCACTAAATTTCCCATCCCTACCAGAGAATTTTTCCAGAGATGTTATTCGATTTCTTTTTAGCTAAAGCTTTTCAATAATTGTATGCTGAGATTTTCTGTATACAATGCTGTTGCTAACCAAAATCAGTTAACTGTTCAACGATTGCTTTATTTGGTATGCAGGTTTTGGAATTTTCTTACAGTGTTGCTTTTGACCTACAAATGGAAAACATGCTATGAATATTCATTCAGATTTTATTCAAAATAAAGAATTTCTGGGGCATCTTTAAGACATCATATGATTTTTAAAAAGGATATAAAGCTTGCTGATGAACAACTTGGAATAATGTTGCCTTCCTACCTGTGACCCACTGGTAAAACTATTAAAGTTGTATGAGTTAGGATTCTGGAGGTTTAATTATTTAGTTATTTAGAGATTATTTCTACAATATCTTTTAGCACATGGTGAATTTTTGTATGAAATGTAATTATGCAGATCTGCAACAAGGTATTTCAGCCATGCTGATGAATGATTCAGAACATGTACAAATATTTTCATTTGATCATTATTATGCATAACATATATATTTATATGTGCTTTAAAGCATTTTATTATGTTGTCCTAGCCCTGTGTTTCCTGATTGCCTTAGATACCATAGATCTGATCACTGGAGCAACTAGACCTAATTGTACAAAAATAAGGTAAAAATTAATCTTCCTGTATGTATTCTGAAATTGATTTTAGATAGTTTTTGAAAAAGAAGTGAAAAAAATTCATACTCTGTTTCTCTACCCACTGGCCTAGCTGCTTATCCCAAATCTTCTACAATTAAAAGAAAATTATTCCCGACTTAGGCTACAATCATTTGTTCTACATATTTATTCCCGACTTAGGCTACAATCATTTGTTCTACATATTTTATAACCATTTTTTTAAAAATTGGGAATCCATTATATTACCCTCAGCATTTTTAAAAAGTGTTTTTTTAATTAGAATGTAGAAAATATTTTTTGGATCCATGTCTGTAGAATGAAACTCTGCCTTTTAACTTGTGCCAGTGTGAATTTTAATGGGAATTATGAACAGGCATGGAAACAAATAAAAGAGATCACAAAATGAAACAATCGAGAGGTCTCATCTGAGTCACAAATGACCAGGTTCAAATTATCATATTTCGGGAACATTATACCAAGATTTAGCTCCCTTGAGAAATCATTCATGTTAGGAAAGGTGGAAGGGATTGAAGAAGAAGATGACCACCAGCAGGGCAAGTAGTCCAATTACATTGGTGATGGGTTGCACTATTAGAAATCCTGAAGGACCAGGTTGAGGATGGATCATTCTGAAGAAGGTGTCTGGTTGCTAAGAATCAACACCAACCTGAAGGTATAATTAAAATGCACCAAACGGAAGAGTAATGTTGGAGAGTTTCCTGCCACCACAAATGTCTGCTGATATAATACTATTTAGAGATTAGAGATTTGGGGAGATGCTGATTATTGTCAGGTAAAGGCCTGACAAACATACACTCCCAATGTAGAATTGTGGCTCTGAATACTCTTCTATGGCAACTGAGTTACTATTAAATTAGTTTAGACCTATGATGCCCTTAAAGTACTTTTTACAGATAATTAGGTTGTGTTTTAGTTTTTCTCTACAGCTTCTTGACTGTTTTGTAAAGTGCAGATATGGAGGAATTTTCTATTTTACTGGGGCTATGATAATTAAAAGTTGTGGGCAGATTGGAAAAATCTTAAGCAATGGTGTCTCTGAACTTAAAGTTTGAAATATATGAAATGGGTAGAATCTGTTCTTTCTCCTCCCACAGATTTCTCTATTTCCCTACCACCACCAAGTAGGAAATGCTATATTATTTTAGCCATATTGATTGAAAAATACATTGCTAGTGTATTTGTATCTCTCCATGAACTGAGGTTACATATTGTAGACCTTTTTCAGTTACTTCTGTCCTCTGAGGTAAAAATTCCATTTCTCTCTCCCCATCCCTGTACTGTTAGACCCATCTTAATGACCCACGTAGGAGAGTTCTGAATTTGACCCCATCACTCACTAGGCTTTTGATTTGGAGAGCAGCAGGAATTGAAATAGAGATTTATTTTATTGCCATTGTTGTGGATATTTACATTGCATTTTACTGTTGTCAAATATATTTTAAAATAATTATATTTTTAATATTATGGTAATAGAAAACTGATATAGCAAAAATGGCATATTTTCTAAAACATTTGTGTTTGTGTGGTTTGGGGTGGAAAGAGGGGAAAGTGTGCTTGCAAATGGTGCTTTTAAAGAACGTGCCCTTTGTTAGGAATATAAGTCACTTAACAGGTATTTGGGTTAGAAATATATAAACCAGGATAAACATTTTAAAACTGTATCTTTAAGAAAATGCAAAACTGTAATTAGGTGTGGTTTCTCAAACGGCCATAAGATGGAGCCAGAAACCTGGGTTGTTTAGTCTGAGTCTCAGAAGAGAGTGTGAGTGTATCTGTTTCCTTCTGTTGGAAAGTATTGCCGTTGCTCCATTTCTTCTAATTGACCGATATTACTGGATTTAATGTAAGTCTGATACTGAACTGTTTTTGACACTAGAATTTGATATTTGGATTATCCCTGGATGAAAACTGACTAATTTTACCTGTGAATGACTTTGGACTGCCTATTTTGGACTTTGCTTAACGTTTCTGGAAGTAAAAACCTACATTTACTGTACAGTGTATCTGTGTGCTGTATGTGTATTATTCAAACACTCCTCTCAAATGTGTCTCCCTGTATGCGCTCATTCTCCTAACGGGGAATTACCTCAATACCCTTGTTTGAAGTCAATCTAAGTTTCTTAATTCAACATGAAGGCACCTCCGGCAGCTGTTTCATGTTTCTATTCACTGAAATCTAAGAAGATTTTCAATGGTAATCCTTAGTGTTATTGAGCCAAACATGCTGCATAGTTTTTCTATATTTCCCCCTCAACAGATGTTCTCTGCTAAGTGGGTAGGGAAAGATGAAGAATTGGTATGAAAGCACAGGATTGTTCGAAACGAAAGTTGATACCAAGCCTGGACAACCTGTAAAATTCCATGAATGGGATAGAATAATAAAGGCTTATCTGGAAATGTCTCTAGCATGGGATGTAATAATAACAGTTTTGTAATTGAGAGCCTGAAGACATATTCAGTAATTTTGAGACATATCTATGTAGTTTGGCCTATTCAGTGACATTGCATAGGATATTCTCCTTGGAACTGCTCGGATTGTCCAGAGGATGGGTGGAGCTTCAGTCTCTGCTTATTGTAGGCTGAGTTTGATTTCTGAAGAACGCTCCTCCCTCCATCACGTGGCTTGCCATCTCATTATCCCAGTTTATGCTCAGCCTTCGAGCAGAGTAGGCTGTGTGTTTGTGTGCTCTTGGCCGTTGCTGGATTCCCCCTTTTTTCTACCTGTTCAGGTTGTATACACCCTTATTCTTTTCTATCTCCTTAGCCCTGCACAGCTGGTTCCTTCGTTGGCTTGGTTTCCTGGGAGGGTTTCCCCCCCCAGGGGTTGCCAAGGGGTAGGCTCAAAAGCGTTTCGCTGCCTCCCCCACCCCTTTTTTTCTCAGTTTCTCTGCCTTGTAAAAATTATTTTAAAAGGCTCAGTTTCGTTCCGCCCCCCCCGAGCTCCGTTTGAATTTTTCCTAGCGTTTTAGGCTTGTTTGCCTTTATTCTCTGTGGGCTTCCCTTGGATACTGGGATGTTTTGATACTGGGATCCTTCTGGCCTTGCCAGGTTAATTTCCACAGGATCGGTTAGTGGCGTCCGCCATTTTGAAGCTTGCCTCGTGGCCGGGCGCCATTTTGAAGTGCATTTCTTTGCCTTACTGAGGGCCTATTCAATACAGCAGGCCCGTAGGCCTGATTAAAAAAAATAAAATAAAAAATAGATAAAGAAAAAAGAATTGTTTTTTTGCTGTTGGAGGTTTTTTTCTCCTCCTCCCCCTGTTGGCTCTCACCGCAACCAGCTGTAGCGGCTGCGATTCTTTCCACCACTCCCGCCCGGTTGTTGCCTGGGTCGGCAGTTGGTTAGGCCTGGTTGCCCTCAAGGCCCTTAATCTGAGACCTTGCAAGGTCGTTTTTCTTCAGTTCTTTCTAGGCAAATCATAGGCCTTGACTCAAAAAAAAAAAAAAGTAGAAAGAACAGAGGGTGGGGGAATAATTATACGGAGCAAAGAATCCTATTAATTCAAGTTTATAATATTCGGGGGAAAGTGTGCCAAGGTATAAAGGAACTCCCAGGGCTCCCGGCCTTCGTTGTAGGTCGACCCCTAGGCGCGCCAACCGCCTCAGATTGGACTCCTATTTATCCAAAATGGCAGAGAGCAATCCCTCAAAGGGGCCTTCCTTGAAGGCCAAGGCAAAGACCCACCACCTGCGCAGTCAGGCTAAGAAGCCCACCAAAGCCTCTCAAAAGGACGCCTTAAGACGTCACAAGGCTTTAGAAAGAGAAATAGACAGACGTGCTAGACAGTCAGGCTCAGTGCCTCCAGCACCTGCCACTCCTTCCACCTCCACCCTCCCTCCCCCTCCTGCAGCTTTTTCCTCCCTATCTAGGCACAGCTCGCCCTCTCAAGGGCATCAAGCCCCAGCCACACCAACCAGACGAACTCCTGAGGCCACCTTCACGCCCACGGCCGCTGGCCTACGCCAAGAGGAACCTCTCATTCAGGCGGTTCCGGAGCAGATCAGAGTCTGGATGGAAATGGCAATTCGACAGGGAATTGCAGAAGGGATGCAGCAGATGACCAGACCGGGGTTGCCTCTGCAGGCCACTGAATCTGTAAGATCATTCTCTCTTATGCCTCCCCAAGGGGAGGTTTGCCCTTCAGTCAGGGAAGACGAGGAGGAAGTGGAAGGGGACCTAGATTTAGACAGGGAGGAGGAGGAACAATATGACCTGGGGTCCTTAGCATACGATGAGCCTCTTCCGGACTCAGACCCATCAGAGGCGGAAATGTCCGAGGACGAGGGTCTATCTCCGGACCAGCCCGCCTTTGTAGGGCTCTTTAAGCCCCAGCTTTTTAAATCCCTCCTCTACAAGGCTCGGAACATCTCGGGCCTAACAGCCCAGACCTCTGATCCCATCCCCGTAGTTTCGGAAGGACAAGAGGACTCCATGTTCAGTCAACCGGTGGTGGAGGCTGAGGTCATCCCTACCCCTCCCATATTCCTGGACCTGGTGTCCAAGCAACTGTCCTCTTCAGTTGCTCCCCCGGCCCCCTCGGCCAATGATAAAAGGTTCTTCAATCTCGACCTGGAGCTCTCGACCTTACTGAGTACCCCGGAGGTTGATGAGCCCGTCGTAGGGCTGACCTCTTCCTCCGCCCTCAGTGATCCTTTAGAGGCACTCAAACCAGAGGACAAGCGGTCAGAGCTCACATTAAGGCGAGCTCACCAGTCGGACGCATGGGCAATCAGGTCGGCTACGGCCGCTTCTTTTTTTATCAGATCTTCCATTCACTGGCTTCGCCAGCTTAAGCAACATGTTCCGACCTCCAATATCCGCGCCCATCAACATATCGCCAAAATAACGGCCGCTGCTGAGTTTTCAGCGGATGCCACCTTTCATTCCATAAAATTCTCCTCCTGCGCCATTTCTTCCCACGTCTCGGCCCGGCGCCTGCTCTGGCTAAAACCCTGGCAGGCGGATCTCAAGCACAAGGTCAAGCTAGCTTCCGCACCCATAGCCGGAAGCAAGTTGTTTGGTACTTCCTTGGACACTCTCCTAGTCGAGGGAAGGAATAAAAAGAAATTCCTCCCTTCTCTTTCCCACAAGTCTGATTCCAGATCTCTGCAGCCCTTTCGCAGGGCTCCCTTTCGTCCCTATCACCAACCCTTTCCTCTCAGACACCAGGGGTCCTCCTCCTTTGGTTCGGGACAGTCCCAGGACAGGTCCGACCCCTTCAGCAGGCACAGAAGAGGCGGGAACTTCAGGAGGCCCTTTCGTGGCTCTGGCAGCAGGTCCTTCCGCCGCTCCAAATAAGCCTCCTGACACTATTCCCATTGGCGGGCGACTTAAAGCCTTCGCCGATCAATGGGATTCATCCACTTCAGATGCTTGGGTCAGGGATACAGTCAGGCTTGGCCTTGCCCTCGAGTTTCTCTCCCGCCCCCCGATTTTTACATTTCATGTCCCCGCTCCAACAACCCTTCCAAACGCAACCTCATGGAGGAGGCAATTCGACACCTACTGGACATTCAGGCTATCCAGCCTGTTCCTCCATCCCAAAGGGGACGGGGTTTTTATTCACGTTTATTCGTGGTGCCCAAACACTCGGGGGGATGGAGGGCTATTTTGGACCTAAAACGCTTAAACCGTCACTTAGTGTACCGTAGATTCAAAATGAACACACTTCAATCCATCCTTTTGGGAGTTCGGCAGGGAGACTGGTTGTCTTCTATAGACCTCTCCGAGGCATATTTACACATCCCAATTCGACCCTCCCACTCAAAATTTCTCCGTTTCAGTTATAACAACCTACACTTTCAGTACGTGGCCCTTCCATTCGGGTTAGCCTCGGCCCCCAAGACCTTCACCAAGGTTCTGGCCACGCTGGCCGCCCACCTCAGATCCATCCCGGTGCGGCTCCACTGTTACCTGGATGATATTCTCATCCTCTCCCCTTCCAGGGGACAGGCTATCAGGGATATCCACTCTACCCTCTCCTCCCTCCAGGAACATGGGTTCCTCATAAATTGGAAGAAAAGCCAACTGGCCCCCACCACTAGACTACCCCACCTAGGGACTATAATTGATACAGTCATGGGGAGAGTGTTCATCTCCCCAGAAAGGATCCTCAGCATCCAACAATCAGTCAGGTTCATCAGACGACACAGGAAGGTCTCTCTCCTTGATCTATCCAAGTTATTAGGTAAAATGATCTCTTGTATTCCCGTTATTCCCTGGGCCCGTTTCCACTCCAGATCCCTCCAGTGGTTCCTGCTTCCGTATCAAAGAGCTGGGACAAGCAACTCAAGGAGCAAGATCAAGGTCTCGCCAAGGGTTCTCACCTCCCTCCTCTGGTGGAGCAAGGCATCAATCAACAAGGGCTGCCTCCTCAAGGAGCCTCCAAGACTCATCGTCACCACAGACGCCAGTCTGTCCGGATGGGGCGCGCACCTTCTCTCCCTTACAGCTCAGGGCAGATGGTCACCGTCAGAGAGGCTGCGCAACATAAACTGGTTAGAGCTTCACGCCATCCACCTGGCCCTCCGCAGCTTCCTACATCATATTCAGGGCAGCCACGTTCTCATTCTCACCGACAACATAACAGCAAAGGCACATATCAACAGACAGGGGGGCACTCAGTCCTCAAGTCTAATGAGGGAGACCGAGCGCCTCTGTTGGTGGGCAGAGTCTCACCTCCTTTCACTCAGGGCGGACCACATTTCAGGCACCCTCAACACCAGGGCAGATTGGTTGAGCAGGTCCACCATAGACCAGGCGGAATGGCGCCTCCACCCAGACCTGTTCAGGGAGGCGACATCAATATTTGGCCTGCCAGTGGTAGACCTGTTTGCCTCCCCCAGCAATACCCAACTTCCACGGTTCATCTCCAGATTCCCATCCCTCGGGGCGGAGAACCACAACGCCCTCCGATGCCCGTGGCCCTCGGGCCTTCTTTACGCCTTTCCCCCTCTGGCTCTAGTTCCAAGAGTACTCCAGAAGGTCCTTCAAGAAAGGGCGGAAGTGCTTCTGGTAGCTCCTTATTGGCCCTGTCGCTCCTGGTTTGCGGACCTCCGCAGCCTATCAGTAGCTCCACCTTGGAGGATCCCAGCAGACAGGATCTCTCTTTCTCAAGGCCCCCTTCTTCACCCAGACCCCAATGGCTACAGCTAGCCATCTGGAGGTTGAGCGGGAATGTCTAAAAAGGGAGAATTTCTCCACGGAGGTCATCAACACCATCTTAGCAGCTAGGTGTCCTTCTACCAGAAGGATTTACGACGCCACTTGGAACAGTTTCCGCAAATGGTGTGCCAATCTCCACATTGACCCTACAAACCCATTGGTAGCAAAAGTCCTTGATTTTCTCCAGGAGGGTCTCGGTAAAGGTCTCTCCCCCAACACTCTAAGGCGTCAGGTTGTAGCCCTATCCACCGTAATTTCCTGCGAGGGGGTTAATTCCCTCTCTCACCATCCCTGCATCCGGGCATTTCTAAAAGGCGCCTCAAACTTACGACCTCCGTCCCTTCACAGATTCCCAACATGGGACCTCAACAAGGTCTTGACCTCCCTCACCAAGCCTCCCTTTGAACCCCTTAGAGAAGTTTCCCTCTAGTTCCTATCCTACAAAGTAGTTTTTCTGGTGGCTATTACTTCGGCCCGAAGGATTTCAGAGATCGCTGCTCTGTCAGTCAGGAAAGACCTGTGCATCTTCCACTCTGACCGAGTAGTACTTAGACTTGATCCTTCCTTTCTCCCAAAAATTAATTCTATTTTCCACAGGGCTCAGGAACTTATCCTCTCCAATTTTTGCCCCAGGCCAACTCATGATAGGGAACAGCTTTGGCACACCTTAGATGTTAGGCGGGTCTTGCGGATTTATATTAAACGTACTCAGTCTTTCCGCAAATCCGAGGCCCTGTTCATTTCCTTTCAACCAAAGTCACAAGGGCTCAAGGTTACCTCTACTACTATAGGTCGCTGGATAAGGGCGGCCATTTCTAGGGCATACCAGGCTCAGGCACTCCCAGTGCCCAGGGGTATCACGGCTCACTCTACCAGGAGTGCAGCGACATTGGCTGCCTGGGCTACACAGGCCCCTATGTTCGACATTTGCCGGGCAGCAACATGGTCCTCCCCGTCGCCTTTTATTAGGCATTACAGGATTGATAAGTATGCCGCGGCGGAAGCGTCTTTCGGTAGAAGGGTCCTCCAGAGGGTGCTCGGGGATCCCGAGGACTCAACAAGCCAGACGGTGTCCCTCCCGTAGGACAAGCCCCAGCTTTGGTATGTCCCATCCTCTGGACAATCCGAGCAGTTCCAAGGAGAATGGGCGTTGGTTTTTACCTGACACGCCGTTTCTCTTGGACTGGGAGGATTGTCCAGTCCCTCCCTTTTTTTCCTTTCACCGTCTGGGGGGGGGCTCTCGTTTCGGCCAAGGCACCTTAAGTCTAGCAAAAGGGACAGCACGAATGCCTGTTTCTTTCTTCTCTTCTTCGCATAAACTGGGATAACGAGATGGCAAGCCACGTGATGGAGGGAGGAGCGTTCTTCAGAAATCAAACTCAGCCTACAATAAGCAGAGACTGAAGCTCCACCCATCCTCTGGACAATCCTCCCAGTCCAAGAGAAACGGCGTGTCAGGTAAGAACCAACGCCCATTTCAGATCACATTATACCTGTACAATCATGTGAAAAAGTACCTTGGTAAATATATCCTGTTAAAAATTTTGGTGTTTTCAACGTTGATATTTGATCATTTCAACAATATTGATCGAGAAAAGGGATATAACAAATGACATGCACCACTTACATTTTGTAGTCCTTTGTGTAATTTAAAAAATATGAATGCAAATTTTGCTACTGGAAAAAAAAATAGTCTTACATTTATCACTACCTCAAATTCCTAAAATTAGAATTAGGTGCACCACATCAGGTGCAAATGATTAGAACATCATCTGGGAAGAATCTGTTTTATTGAAATCTCAGGCACTTCATTTCATTTGTTTTTTGTTGTTGAAGTGTGTGGTATTACCACCTCTCTCTTTGAGGCTTTCAGAAAGAAGGCTATAAATACGTATGAGTCTGGAAGGGATTTGAAAAGTTTGCCAACAATTTGACATCAGTCATTCCACTGTTTAGAACAGGGGTGTCCAACCTTGGCAACTTTAAGCCTGGAGCTTTGCTGGCTGGGGAATTCTGGGAGTTGAAATCCTCCAGGCTTAAAGTTGCCAAGGTTGGACACCTCTGGTTTAGAAGCTCTACAAGTGGAGAAATTTTCAGACAACTGCCAACTTGCTCAGACCAGACCATTTCAGCAAGTTCAGTCCAAGAGCAGAATGCAAGAAGTTGAAAAAAGTATTTAAGAACTTCAGAATTTCATCATGTTACCTACAATTATCTCTGACCACTATTGATGTCAAATTATATGGGTTAACTATTAGAAAGAATTTGCAAAAATTAGATCTACATGAGAAACCTCTTTTTCTTTCTAATAGTTAACCGGGGTTAAAAAAATCTGCTGTCCAGAAAGAACATCGGGGCAAGATTAACATTTGCTCATGAAAACCTAGCCAAAGACCTGGGGTTCTGGAACGGTTCTGACAAACAAAGCAAAGATAGAATTATAGTCACAGTACCAGAAGACATGTTGGGCGAAAACTTAAGAAAATATTTTGCCAGAAGAACCTTATACCAACCAATGTTGTGGTTTGGGACTGCTTTGCTGAGTCAGGGCCTGAGCAGTGCACCATCCTAGAATCCATTATGAATTCTTCAGTGTACCAGAAGGTTTTTGAGGAAGTTATGAACCATCTGTTGAAGGATTGAATCTCAGTTGAAAGTGAACATTGCAGCATAACAGTGACACTAAAATTTTTAGTAAATCCACCAGTGAATAGCTGAAAAAAATAAATGGAGGATTCTGGAATAACCAAGTCAGAGGTCAGTTATAAATTGCATTGAGTTGGTGTGGTGTAGTTTGAAAAGGGTTGTACATGCAAGAAATCCTTCAAACATCACACAGCTGGAAAAAAAATCTGCATGGAGGTGTAGGGAAAAAATTCTCTCAATTGCTTTCAGAGGGTTATAGATAGTTGTAAGAAACACAAAAGGGACAATACCAGCCAAAGGTGTATTTTTTCTACAGAAGGAAATGGCAGTATTTCTCAAGTTTTTGTTGAATAAATGACTGTAAAGACAATTTTAATTTTTTTTTAAAAAAATCAGTAGTATTTCCTTTATGTTTTGTTTAAAATAAAACGTTGGCAAATCTGCATATGTTAAAAAAATTGCATGGGGTGTACTTACGTTTTCACATGTTTATTTGTGAAAAGTTAATGTGTCACACTTTCTGTATCTTTTGTTGAATTCAGTAAAATCTAGCTGTGTTCCTTACCCAATTATTATTATCTATAACAGTTCTATGGCCTGTAGTTGACATTTTTTCCCCTTTTACTACATTTGTTAAATTACTTCAATGCAATTTTGACTGAATTGGTTAGAATGAATTTTATTTTGATGACTATTAATCAAAAATAGAGGAAGCATAATTGTTTTCTTTTTCTCTCTACCTGTTCTCTCCTGTGTCCTGGACCAAGGCAAGATACAACATTCCGATGACTTTTCCATTTCATCTTTTATTATCTTGTTTCATCCAACATATCTCAGGTGTAGAAGTTTTGGAATATTACCATCTCCAGGGGATATGTTAGCTGTAAGGCATCCAGAAAGTATCCATGATTATGGGAATTGTAGACTAATGCATTTACAGAGCCATATTGAGGAAGAATGTATGGTCCCATGTCCAATCTTTCCCATTTAATTCCTCTTGATTTTTTTTTTCAGGACAGAGTGGATGAGTTTTAATGTTTCTGCTGTTAGAAACCTTCTAGTTTGCCACACCTAAGAGATGGAAATATTCATCTCTATATAATGGAAACCTTCAGTTTTGAAATATTTGCAAATCAAGTATTTATTAGATCATAATCTAGCTGAGTAGCCATTATTTGCATGCAAAACTCAGAACACTTTAGAACACTTGGCCTTCATAAAATTCATAAAATTCTGCAAGCAGTAGTGAGGCAGGCAGCATAGTGCCAGATAGTTACTGTTATTTTGGGCTTGAGCATCAGATGTTAGGTGTACACCAAAAATAGAACATACATTTAATCTATGCATGTTTTGTTAGTGCATACTATTCAGGGGAGTTTGATTGCAATTCCTTGATGCTGTTTGACTTCAAACAATATTTGATAGGAAACATGAGGTTCAATTTATATGTTTTATATGTAGAAAGGACTTTCCTTAGAAAATGTTAGTGCTTGCTAAGCCTTCCTGAAGATTTAGAATTACAAATGCCCTATGGTATTGATGTCCCTCCATCCCTATGGTTCATTAATTTGTTTGAAAATACTGCCCCCCTTCTCCTCAGTTGTCATATATAACTGTTAGGGACATTTGAGACTATATTCTGTTTTTCTGATTTGGTCCTAGAAAGCGAAAGGCTGAAGTCAAACAGCATCAAGGAATTGATGATTATCGTTCTATGCTAACTCAGCCAAGAGATGGCTTAATTCCTTATCTGCAATAGTTTCTTGGGTAAGGAAAACTCTTATGTCACCTGGGCTGGCTCTTCGCCAGTAGCAAAACACTAAATAAATAATAATGACACTAAATAAATTGTGTATTTTATAGAATATTGCACAAAACTACAGTGTCATGCCCCTGTTGGAATCTGATTCAGAGAGGGAAGGCCGAGCAGTTGACAGGGAGTGGGAATGTGGCTCCATTGGCTGTGGAAGAAACTGGGGAAGGGCAAAGTCCAGCTGGGCAGAGCAGGGGAGAGGTAGAGCAAGGGAAAAGGAATTCGGAAGAAGATCCAGGCCCACCCCCTCTTCATCTTAGGGCACACAGGGAGAAATGGAGAAGGGAGCAACATGAGTTGCGTGGCAGAAAGGGCCTTGATTCCCTTCATTTAGCTGCAGCTGGGAACACAGTGCTTAAAAAGGAAAGCTGCACACAGCAAGTTGTTGGGAGCAAATCGTGATTTATCTAGTATCCTTGAGGCTTATCTGTGTTCCTGGTGTCTTCCCAGCTGTATGTGTTTTGTTGTGCTTTCAAGTCTGCAGTTCCTTCTCCTTCTCCTGCCCTGTCAAGTTAATGACTACAGCATGGTTTTTTTGGATTTTTAGTTACAGTTTGTATGCAGTTTGTTTTCAGACTGAATTTCCTCCACTTAAAGACTGTTCCTGGGAGAGTTTTTCTCCAGCCGAAGGTAACCTGGACATTGGGGGCAAAATTGGAGATAATAAAGGGACTCTTCTTGCTTATGTGCCATGTCCCTTCCCCAGTTTCTTCCACAGCCAATGGAGCCACACCCCCACTCCCTGTCAACTGCTTGGCCTCCCTCTCCGAATCAGATTCCAACAGGGGCATGACACTGAAGTTTTGTGCAATATTTTATAAAGTACACAACTTATTTAGCGTCATGTTTTGCTACTGGCGAAGAGCCAGCCCAGGTGACATAAGAGTTTTCCTTACCCAAGAAACTGTTGCAGATAAGGAATTAAGCCATCTCTTGGCTGAGTTAGCATCGAACGATCATCATAGTTCTCTGGGTTAGAAAAGAGAGTCTTTTGTATTAAATGTTCTCAAGTGATATTTATTGACTTGCCTGTCTGTGATGTTTTTTTAATGTATTTTATGCTGGTTTCTTGAACTACTGACACTAATCTGCTACTAATGTTAACTGCAGGGGAAACACAAAGTGAACTTGACAATGGAGAGCTGCTCTTTGACAGAGTTGCTGCATTGATTTGCAGGAGGTTATGCTGAACGCAAAAGTGAGCCATTGCAGTGTTGGTGTATTCTATCAACTAGAAATAACCACAGAGGCAAGCAGCTTTTTACCCAAACTCTGACAGGAGCATATGTTTCTGTGAGAGAAAGTGGTGATAGATGTCAAAAGATTGCAGTGGAGATATTTGTTTTCTGGGGCTCTGGTGTGATTCCATGAAGAAATGATAGTATATTGAGAGGGCAATAGTACCATAAACTGTAGCATCTTGAGATGGAATGCTGTTTATACCCAGTCATTGTGGTCTAATGGAATAGTGTCTTTTAGACTGTTTCTAAGAATCATAAATCACCTGAATTGTTAGAAAGATGTGCCTTCTTATGGAATAGCATACTGTTTTTTTGATATATCTTGGACCTGCTCCTATATTGCCCACATGTTGCATTTTAAAACAAATTGGAGAAGATCTATTGTTCTTTGCTTTAGATCCTGGAGATTCTCAACTATATTAGATAATGTTGAATTACGTGGATCGTTATTTTCTTTTGGGATCTTTCTGTTACATTCAAATTTTAGGAAATCTCTTATGGGGTTCATATAAAAGTATTACAGTAACTTTTTTCTCTCACACACTTTAGCAACTGTAGTATTGCTGAAAGGACCCCAAATCCTTTCAGATTAGGGCATTAAATACTGAAATACATACATACATGCATACATACATACATACATACATACATACATACATACATACATATTGTCACAGGGAACAGTTTCTTTAGGAGATGTCGGAATTAATGATACCTGTCCAGAGTCTATTTCTGAAGTCCTGTCTGAAAAACTTTAAAGTGAATTCTCCATGTTTGGATATGATAAAACTTGTTGATCTTAGGGATATGGTGTGGCATTTTGCAAAGCAATGTATGCTGTTGCTTCTGCCTTCTAAAATCAATCTGGCTTGTTTAGCAGTTCCCTCTGCTTTTGGATACAATTCCAAGTGCCAGTATTGACTTACAAAAAGTGTAAGTGGATTATAGTCAGGGTGCTATAAGGATAATCTCCTCCCATTAGTTTACTGAGTATCCTAAGATAATCTTTAACTGCCCCTATTTTCAAAAGTGAGACAGAGGCTTATTGAATATAAAATTTCTTGGTGATAGCTCCACAGTGTAAAAATAGTTATTTTAATTCTTGCATCCATTCTTTCTTGTTTCTAAAATTGTTGTATTTGAAAGAGCTCTTAATAACTGAAAGCTAAAATTAAAATTAAAAAGCTAATAAATAAAACTAAAATTGTTGCTTTTGAAAGAATTTTTAATAAGAGATGCTTGAGGTTCTGTTACAAGTTTTGGGATTTAGCCATGTGTCTTTATTGCATGAAAGGAAAAACAAATGAAGAGGATATTTTTGGACGCTTTTTAAAAGTTTGCATTACGATTCTTTCAGATTTATAAACACATTATAGAATAACAGCACTTAAATTTTTGCAGATTTGAAGTTCTCACAACAATCTCAGCTATTTTTAAAATGACGGTACTAACTACTATCAGGGGTATTTCAATTTGCCAATGCCTGAAACATCAGAGTGAAATTGATTCATTTTAATCTTTCACTTTGTTGAGCTTTCTATGTTCAGGTTTGTACATTTCATGTTCTTGCTATAATTCTGTCTTTATAGCTCCAGAAGTTATTTTCTTGTTCTGAAACAACAGCAACTGACTATCCTGAAATCTTTAATTTAGCTACCTCATCAACACCTTCATGTTTTGAAAAATCTTCTGCTCTTTCTTAGCAGCATGTTAAGTGCTGCCCATTTGAGAGGCCCATCATTGGCATTATATCATAAATCACTTTACATTGTTTATGCATGTGGTATTTGTGGTAAAATGTAGAAGTGATTTAATATTGCCTTCTTCTATGCAATATCAATTATTGTTGTCACTAAAGTGACTATTTGCCTTAGTATCTTCTGTGGTGTTAGTGCCCAATATAGTATCTGCATGTTTTACTTTAACTACAACTGGAATAACCTTTACACTGGGAGTGACCCTGCTGAGAATATATTCTCTTGACACTTCCAATGTTCTTCATTGGAATTCATAGATTTCGTCTTCAAACCAGAAGAAAAATGAAATTTTGACTTTTGACTTTGCTGATTAGATTAGTTCGTTGTTCGTAGAAATGAGTAGTACTTTACTAAATATGTAAAAGTAACAAATTGAGACTGTAATTCTATTTTGCATGTTACTTCACTAAAAAAAAGATGGAAGTCAATTTTTTCTCTTTTCTCTGTTACCCTAGATTTTTCTTTCCTTTCTTTTCCTTTTGCATTTCTCTACCTTGTATTTTGTATTTTAATCTCAATAAAATTTATACATTATAAAAAGGGAAAAAACTGGCCAATAGCTCTGTGTAGGATCTTAATAATGGTACAAAATCTTTGAACACAAATAATCATTTTAACGTAGATCTATTAATGATAGATCTGTGAAATAAGTTTTTGAATTACTTATATATGGTCATGTATTGCAATATTGTACAGGGTTATATTTTGAACAATGGTTTCAGAATAAACATCTGGATATTCTTGTAGGCAATTTAATGTACCTCATTATTTAGCTGTATATTTCTTGTCACAAGAAAAAGATAGGAAGAAAATAGCTTACTTTTAAGAATTTTTTGACCTTTCCTGGTATCTTCCAAGTGCTCAGGCTCAATAAGAATCTGCCAAATCTATAATGGCCAGCCAGTTTCTTTCTTTCCTTCTTGTTTTGAAAGGGAAACAAAATGATGAAAATCCAAATAAGCTGTTCTGTGCAGTGGAATTGCTCAAATTAGAGAGAAACCTAATAGGAATGAATGTTTAATGCAAGTATGGCATCAAGAAGACAAATTGGGTGCATTTTTTACTATCTGCCATTAATGCAAGAGCGAAGAAACATTAAGTAAAATTAGCAAATAGTGGATCCCAAGTGAAACAGTGAGACTGTATACAGTATCTTCATTAGCAATTTTTTTTGGATGAGTTGTCACTGATATCAAAAGCTTAATAAAAATTAAAGTCTATGTAGACATTTCAATTAATGCAAATATGTTTTGTAACTCTATAGGTAAAATATCTATAAGATAAAATATAAGAACATTAAACCTTTTTTAAAAAGTTTTATTTGTTTTATTAATATAATATATAAAAATTTCATTTGAATCAAACAATGTGTTGTCTGGATACAATTATGTTTAGGCAATCATAATCAAGGTGTTTACAATAAGATGCATCATAATAATATTAATACTGTAGTAACAATAATATTTTGTTTGTCCATTTTAACAAATTTCCATTTTAACACTTATCCTTTTTATGTCCCTTTCTTTCTAACTTCTTTTTATTGTCTAGCCATTGATAAAATAAGTTCCATGTCAAAAAGTATTTAGTTTCTTCTTTGTCCTTAATTGTAAGCATTAGTCTATCCATTTCTAGAACATTAATCCTGAATTGGGAGGTCCTGCTTTCAAATACTTTTCAAAGCTTTACTCGATATATTAAGATCAGTCATCAGAACATCTTATTACACAGTCACAGTCCAGAATAGGACCAATCTTCATCTCTGTGTCTAATCTCCCTCACAGATTGATCTAATAATAATACAAATAGTGAATGTAAAAGCACATAGGGATACAATCGAGATCAAGTGAGGTACTAATACCATTCTATAAAGCCTTAGTAAGACCATACGTAGAGTACTGAATCCAGTTTTGGTCACCACATTATAAAAAAGATGTTGAGACTCTAGAAAAAGTGCAGAGAAGAGCAACCAGGGGACTGGATTAGGGGACTGGAGACTAAAACATATGAAGAACAGTTACAGGAACTGGGCTTGGCTAGTCTAGTAAAGAGAAGGACCAGGGGAGACATGATAGCGGTCTTCCAATATTTGAGGGGCTGCCACAGAGAGGAAGAGGTCAAGCTATTTTCTAAAGCGCCTGTAGGCCAGACAAGGAATAATGGGTGGAAACTGAACAGGGAGAGATTTAACCTGAAAATAAGGAGAAACTTTCTGACAGTGGGAACAATCAACCAATGGAACAGCTTGCCCCTGGAAGTTGTGGGAGCACCATCAGTTGAGACCTTCAAGAAGAGATTGGATGCCATTTGTCAGAAATGGTGTAGAGTCTCCTGCTTGGTCAGGGGGTTGGATTAGATGGCCTATAAGGTCTTTCAACTGTGATTATCTGTTAGCACAGGTAGTCCTTGATTTACAACCATTCATTCAGTGGCCAAAGTTAACAACGGCACCAAAAAAAGTCCTTATGATTGTCATAGCATCCCCCAGTCATGTGATCAAAATTCAGGTGCCTGGAAACTGCCATGTATTGTAGTGTTCCAACCATACGGTTACTATTTGCGACCTTCAAGCCAGCTTTCAGTAAGAAAGTAATGGGGGAGGCAGATTCAGTTAACATTCACTTAGCAATTCCAGTGATTCACTTAAAAACTGTGAAGAAAAATTGAGTTTGGCTTACAGTAACAATTGCTTTGGTAAAATTGAGTTTGACTTACACTAACAATGGCTTTGCTTAGAAACAGAAATTCTGGTTGTGGTTGTAAGTCAGAGGACTACCCGTAAGGGCTTTAAATGAAACATTCATGGGAATGCTTGGTGATAACTTTATGTTACATTACAGAGGGCTGTCCTACAATTGAAACAAAACATTATGGTGCAGGAAAATCTGGATTACATAGATGGGAATTTGACTTTTCTACAGCTATCCTGTGGAATGCTTTTATCTATAGCTTTTAAATACTTTGTTTCTAAAAATGACAAGTGATTCCCTCTCCCCCTACTCCCATTAGTTAGGTTCTATTGGAAACCATTGAACTCTCTGCCAAATGTTAACTCTTCTGAACACAAGAGACTAACTTAAAAAACATAAAACTCTGGCCAAACAGAGAAGCAAACAAAAACGATGGTTCTCTTTGAACAAAATCATGGAGTCCTTGACTTCCCATTTCCAACAGACACATATAAAAAAGAACTAAATATTGGGGTGGTGGTGGTGGGGTGGTGGTGTTGAACCCTATGCTTTGCTTTCAATTGTCAGAAAATAAAACTTGAAAAAGAAGAAGGAAGAAGATGCCCTTGTTTGTTGCTGGCTAATAATAGATGCTTGGGGAGGGCTTGTGGGAATTCAGTATATGGAGAAATAAATGTGAAGATTGTGGAGCGGAGAGATGCAAATCAGAAGAGAAAGGAGATGAGGGTAAGATGTAGAGAACTGTAAAAATGTATTTGATTATCTAGATCTGCAGAATAATTCAATAAGAAAAGGAATAAGAATGAGATCTTTATATATTCAGTTCTTTGTAGCTTGTTGGTAGGCTTCCTTTATTTTGTAATTTGAAGTATTTAATGTGTAAAATTGTTTTGTGGTAGGATTGTCTTGCAAGGCTACCTTTCCATATTGAATTAGGAACGTTATGGCTGAGCTTTAACCTTATCACCCTCTCCTTTCATCTGCCTAGTTTTGTTTTGTTTTCTGTACATTGTACACCCATCGTTTAAGAAGGGGATGAGTGTGTCTGTATATTTAAAAAGCAATATGGAAGGCAAGCTGTTCCATTGATTAATCATTCTCACTGTCAGGAAATTTCTTCATATTCCCAGATTGGACCTCCCTCTGACAAGCTTCCACCCATTGCTTCCTGTTACTTCTAAGTAGTGCTATTGATTATTATCAAACAACCTTTATAAGTATAGGAAGCACCGTAAACTTGACTTCACTTGATTCATTTGCTTTCTGCTACAGCAGTTTCAGATTATTAACACTCAAGAGCTTCCCTACAGATCAGATATCTCTTAGTTTTCACAAATATTAACAGCAAGCGACAACACACACACATCCAGTTTTTTTTCTTCCAACAAGGATGCTGTATTTTATGAAAGTTTTTAAGAGGACATAGGACAGTAATTTATCCAGAATATGTAGGGTCTTCTGCTTGGGCAGAGGGTTGGACTAGAAGACCTCCAAGCTCCTTTCCACCTGTTATTTATTATATGTCCTGCAATCCATTAACGTGATTTTTTTTACGAGTTGTGAAAAGGATGAGGTACAATATTAAAAATCTGAAAAGCAGCATGAAAATAATTACTTTTGGCTAAATAACAGAATGGAACAGTCAACAGTGTAGATATGTAATAAAATGAGGGTCATCATTGAGAACCTAAAAATTATAAAAACAACATGAATTGTTCAAATTCCCCTCCCTTTACTTTTGGACTGATTGTGTGTTTCAAAGAGTCTTACAAGAATCTATAGGATACAAAACCCCTAGGTTTTCTAGCAGGTCATCTCTCAGTAAAATGCAACTCAGTCCAAGACTTTTACAACATGTGGTATCCCTAATCTTATAAACTTGAGATTTGTTTGGATAGAATTTTATTAGAACAATCTTAGAATACTGCTCAACTGTCTGGAATCCCTACCACATATCTGACATCAGTACAATCGAATGGGTTCAGAAGTATTTTATAAGAAAACCTTTTCACTTTTCTGTACGTAATAGAATTCCCTATGTTACTAGGCTTGAAATTCTCAATGTAAACCGTTCTAAACTTGACTGTAAAGATTACGATTTTTGTAATAGAATTGTCACAGTCTAGAATGCTCTACCTGATTCAGTTGTCTCAGCTACAAATTTTCACAGTTTTAGTTGCAAATTGACTTACGTGGATTTTTACCTCACACTTAAGAAGTTCACAAAGTGGGCATGCATAAGTACACAAACCTGTCGATCGTTCCTGTCACTGATTTTTTTAAATATATTTTTTGTTTCTGTTTGACAAATTATAATAAATAAATAAAAATAAGGAATTCTGGCTTTGTCTGGCTGTCTGTTTCCCTGGGTAGGTTCACCAAAATTGGAAAAAGGATTATTATAGTATCCTGCTGATGGATGGGTGGAGTTGTTTCTAAATTGAGAGTTGCAGCCATATCAGTCTCAGTTCATTGCAGTGTATAAATAATACTGTGAGGAATTTAACAATGGCATTTAATTCCTTCTTCATACGGTCTGGTGATACAATGGAAGTTCCAGTCTTTAGGGGCCCGATGAGATATATGGAATTTTGAGAAGATAGTTGGGAATCTACATGTTGCACACAGTGTATTTGTGTGCTTAAGTGACTCTTTCCAAAATGACAGTCTCAAACATTTAAATTCTGTTTAATAGAAGGCAAACTTCTGAGGTTGCTTCTTGCTACTCATTTCAACATTCCAAATCTCATTTCTTCCACTAAACCTATTATTGGCTTTTGGCTTTTCTCTGGACATGAGGGCATATTTCAAAACAGTATGTTATGCTGCATTCATCTAAATTTTTTATGTGCTAAGAATATCTATAGGGTCCCAGCCATCCTTGGAAATAAAAATAATTCTACAGGTTTTGTAGCACGTCCACTTACTTTTTTTAATTAAAGTCTTTTATTAAAAATTAAACAAGGAGAGGCAAAGAGCATGCAGGTGCCAAGGGTGGAATTTGCAAGTGTGCTAGCGATCAATTGCACCACACCAGCGACTTCAGCCATATAAAATGACTCTAGGCTACAATTTAGATTGGGCACTGGGGACCAGGATTAGCAAAAAAAACACCCTGGTTTTACTGCAGGCATACTTGCATTGTTATTCAAAGTCTTGGGTTTTAATTATAAACCTTTGAAATCTGCAGTTCCACTTCTGAGCTCATGCTGTTTTTTTAAATTGCTATTGTGTATTCCTTACTTACTATGTGACATTTATTAGTTGCTGATAATATTTGTAGGAGCTGTGCATGAAAATTGAATTTAGCCAGTGTTTTACAGATGGTTATCTATAGATATATACAGGTAGTCCTCAACTTACAATCACAATTAGCCCAAGATTTCTGTTGCTAGGCGAGATAGTTGTTAAGTTAATTTTGTCCCATTTTGCAATCTTTCTTGCCATAGTTGTTAAGTGAACCACTGTAATTAAGTTAGTAACATGGTTGTTAAGTGAATCTGTCTTTCCCATTGTCTTCATTTGTGAAAATTTTGCAAAAGATGATCCCAGGACACTGTAACAGTCATAAATATGAACCAAGCATCCGAATTTTGGTCACACGACCAGAGGGACACTGCAACCAGTTTATGTGTTGTTATCCAAAGAAAAATCATTTTTACTTTATTCTACCTATATAAACTTGTCAACTTACACACATAAAATTTGAATGACTCTTTCTGGGTTTCCCTTCCTAGAGCAATCTTCTCCCTGCCATCAAGAACGATTAAATCATTTGGGGATTGCACGTAATGCAATTGACTCACTTAATTGTATTATCTATATATATATATATAAAAGTGAAAAAGCACTCACGCATCATCACAAAATCTCCAGAACCGTAAAGCCTACACACTTGAAATTTGGCACATATGTTTCTCTTGGCTTCTTGGTGCTCACTAAGAAAGCATTTTTTGAAATAACCATCAGAGCATTAGTATTTTGTTTGTTACTATTAACACACTCTGATGCTAAGGAGTTCTACTCCCCCTCCCCATCTGAAAAGAAATCTCTTCCAAATGCAAAACACAAGAGGAGAGGAGTTTCAGTTTCACAGCACCAAGTAGCTTTAGTACAGAACTCTTGAGCTAAGCCATATCCAGCCCCTTGTTGCCTCCTTTTTGCTCCCACAGCAAATACTGTGTTTCCAAACACTCAACTTTTTCACACACTGACAGGATGCTAGCCAGATGAATACCAATGGATGCTTGTAGGCAGAGGCTGAATTCCCTCCTGCCCTTTATTTTCCTCCTCAGTTCAGACAAATCTGTTCCTTCTACTGTAACCCCAGTTAAAGGGAAAAGAGGCAAAAAAGCACAGAAAAAGATTTACAGATGCAATTAAGAAAACACAAGTAAGGGAAGCTGCATACAAGTATCGTCAAACTCATCCCCGAGTCAGTAGACAGGCTGTAAAAAAGTATACATCTAATAATCCCTACGTTAATCAGTCACAAATGAGATCAATGCCTTGGACTAATAAGTATTTGTCTGCTTTTCAATATGAACCTCAGATTCATTATTCCAGAGAAAAGGTTGTTGATCTCGCACCTCGGTTACCTTGTGCCTGGTGCCGTGCTCTAAAGTGGCAGGATGAGAGTCCTGGGATGTGCTGCAGTGGCGGTAAAGTCTAGCTCCTTCCCCTTCAGCCCTACCCTGAACCATTACACAGCCTTCTCACCCACCAGCATCCAATGGCAAAGCTCTTTCTTTCTTCTATCCGGAAGTATAACGGATGCTTCGAAATGACACCTGAGCCAGAGAGGTGAAGGAGGAAAATTTTATGCCAACATTCAAAGTGCAGGGGCAGGTCTACCACAGGATAGGGGCTCAGCAGCAGCCTTCATTTCTTCAGATATGCTTTGTTGGTGATGATGACAATGAGAGGGACATTTGTTGTGGAATCTACATATATATAAAAGCTAAATACCATTCATGCATCATCACGAAATCTTAAGAACCGTAAAGCCAACAAACTTGAAATTTGGCACGTACGTTCCTCTTGGCTTCTAGGTGCTCACTAAGAATAAGATTTTTTGAAATGACCATCAGAACATTGACATTTCCTATATTATTATTAACATGCTCTGATGCTAAGAGTTCTACCCCCCTCCCCACTTGAAAAGAAATAACTTCCAACTGCAGTTCAGCTTAGCCGTGCCCAGGCTCCTTGCTGTCTCCTTTTTGCTCACACAGCAAATACTGTTTCAGTTTCCAAACAGCACTCACCTCTCTCACACACTGACAGAATGCCAGCCAGATGAATACCAATGGATGCTGGTAGGCAGAGGCATATTTTTTCCCCTTTATTTTCCTCCCCCAAAACGAAGCTTGACCACATAGTTTCAGAAAGTGAACACAACTTATTATGTGTTATATTGTCTACAGAATTTTATTTTTTGTTGCTGGACATATATAAGTTTGAAGATAGATGTGCTTTGCTTTGATTATATGTGTGCTCTGTCTTGACTATCCATAAATGCCTGTGATCTCTAACATGAACTATTGTATCTCAGGTTTTTGGGTGAGTGATGAGTAAAGAATTATCAAGCCAAAAAAAATGGTACAGTATTCAATTCCTAAACCCTGGATTAATGATGCATTTTATGAATGGATAATGAAGCTATATTAATGTAACAAGACTAGGAAACTAGCACAAAATTGCATCAAATACAGCATGTAATATTTAGGATGGAGATAGACAATATAACAGTTAATCCACATGAAAGAAAATCTTGATTTCCAAGGCCATGCCTTTAATATTTGGGGGGCTTTAAGGCTGTAAGAGTGAAATCCAAATTTTGCAGAAGCTGAATTCACCTATTTTCCTTTCACCCTTCATGGGAAAATTTTGAGAAGGTTGTGGGCTTTCTCAGGTGAGAGTCTGGCTCAAACTTTTCCATCTACTTTAATGGATGTGAAATACAACACTAATCATATACTTCAGTTTATCTGTGGGCAATGAATACTGTTTATTCTGCTGTTTAGAAGCTGAATTCTTTTTCTGACTTTTGAGATGAATAAAAGCAATTTAGAAAGCAGCTGTAAATCGGTTACTATGCACTGTTATCCATTCTCTTTTGTAACTATACCCATCATTTCAAGCCTTCAAAATGCTGCTTTGCAACTTGAATGAACAAGCCTTCAAATCTAGCCAGAGCAGCAGTATGTACATAACTTGGAAGCCTTTGTCTGTTCTGAATATACAGCTATCTCAGTGTTTTTGTTTTTTTCCTATTCTCCAAAATTCAAAGAAGTTCCATTTGAGATACATAACTTCTCTTACACGATGATTTTGTTCTGCTCACTATGTTAAGTAATAAAACCAGCCATTTCCTTGGGGACTGGCGTCAAGAGACTACTAACATGGCCTCTGAATATAATATCAATGGGAGTTGTTCACATATTTACACGCCTATAAATCTCTTTTTAAAAATTCTAACTTCATTTACGCGCAGACATGCTCTGTAACTTAAAGCCTTGCTGTGGTTAAAAGAGTACAAGAGAAAGTATTTAACAATTGGCTTCTCTCTTATTACCTGTTGTAATTATATTAATAATTATACTTGGTTCACATTTGTTCTTGTGCTAAAGACAATTTGTGAATCAGAATATTACATCCCTGGGCTGATCTAATGGTACATTTTAAAATAAATAAACGTTATTTGTTTTTAAATTTGTAAGGGGCCTTATCAACTACTTTCTTTAATTCTGTTTTAGTTGATGCTGGAAACATCAAGTGGAAAATGGTCAAAGTCAATGATTCTGTATATATACATTGAGTGTTCATGAGAAGGCTGCAAACAACCTACTTCAGTTTTTCTGTTTTTATTCCTAACCATTATTGAGCTGTAGAAGGCTCTTCTCCCCGTAGAGGTAGACTATAGGGAAGCTTATTAGAATTCACATGGTGTAGTTTTCTTTTGGCAAAGTAGGTCAGGGAAATACGTCTGCCTGTCAGAAAAATTGGCTGGTGGGTGTGGATTTGATGAAGGTTAGAGCATAGTCAACATATGTTTCCATTTGTTTGTGAAAAATCACAGATACTTTAAATACAAATGGAGAAAGCAGAGGGATAAGGTCTACACACTGATACATTATTATCTATGTGGACTTCCCATTTCTGTTCCCTGAGAAGCATGTTGTAGAATGATTATTTTGTTAGGTTAGTCTATTGGTTGGTCTAATTCATGGGTGTCAAACTCGCAGCTTCATGTTACTGTCATGTGATGTATTGCAACATTTTTTTCCCTTCTTGGAGCCGAGGTAGGCGTGGCCTGCATGTGATGTATCTGGCCAGTGGGCCGCCTCTAATTCAATTTTTACTATGGTATCTAACGAAAAACACCCTGCATCCTCAGATTGTGGGAACTGAATCTGTAAGTGACAGAATGGAAAACAAATGCTATAACAGGGAGCAATTTATCTTCTTCAAATTAGAATATGTGGACATGGGATGTGTATACTTTTAAAGATCCTCTTTTTTCTTTTGTGACATCCTGAAGTATGAGTACAAAAGTTTAAACAGGAATCCTGTGGCCCTTTCAAAATTGATGGACTGGAATTCCCATTAATCATTAAATATAGATCATGTTTGTGGCTTTTGATGATAGTTGTACTCTTATAGCATCTAGAGTACTACAGGTTCTGTAGTTTTAATTTACAAATATTCTGAAATAACTTTCTGTAACCCCCTCCTTTTTGCCATCCTGTAAAATATTTCCCACAAAATATTAGAGTATGTGTTTATAGCTTTCAAATCCTCGAGAAACTAATAAACATTTCATTGTACTAAAGGCAGTTATGGGTTTGAAGAACATAAGAGTTCAAAGTCTGGAGGTAGAAGGAACCGATAAGAATAAAAACTCAGTGAGCTGCAGCAAATCTAATTTTCAGGCACTACAAGGTTCCAGTAAGCCTTGGAGCTCCTTTGCGACTTGACTGCTGGTTTGAGGAAAGGAACCATTTGTATTATATTACCATCATTCTGATATAATGCCCAGTTGCTTTCCTTAGCATCCTCTGGATTGATTTTAGGGCCTGTTCAAACTTACCTGGATTTCATTTTTGAAATAGCTCCAGTTTTATGCCAAAGATAATATTAACAACCTTCTTCCCTGCTGTGCAGAAATGGCCTTTTGTATTAAATCCATCTTTCAAATGAGTAAGCAAAAACATCAAGAGTTCATAATGTCCATATTAAAAAAAAGTAGACAGTTGAACATTCCATTTTTTGGGTAGTTATATAATAACGTTTGGGCTATCTGAACATATGTACATAACTTTACTACATCTAACTAAACACTTTGATACCTATCTGTCTTTCTTTAATGATTATGAAGTCTTTCCTGTCAGCTAAGTATATTTTCCTTTTTTACAGGAAAAATATTTGTTGGATGCTTTCTGCAATTTATGCTAGTGAAAATATGAGAGGATCATAATTAGCTTATAGGTATTATTATTTATATATTTGTACTTCGATATGAAGGCCCATATACATCAGAGGTCATTGTATTTCTGATTTTTTAACAAAAAAAATCTACTAACCCATTGTGCATAAAGAAGTAGAAAAATACTAAATATAAAAAACCCAGAATAATATGGTGCAATAGTTAAATTACTGGCCTAGAAATCAGGAAATTGTGAGCTCTAGCCCCAGCTTATGAATGAAAGCCATCTGATTAACAGATTAACAGATAATCAGAGTTGGAAGGGACCTTGTAGGTCATCTAGTCCAACCCCCCCCCCGCTGAAGCAGGAGACCCTACATCATTTCTGACAAATGGCAGTCCAATCTCTTCTTGAAAGTCTGAAGTGAAGACGCTCCCACAACTTCTGAGGACAAGCTGTTCCATTGGTTGATTGTTCTCACTGTCAGAAAGTTTCTCCTTCTTTGCAGGTTAAATCTCTCCTTGTTCAGTTTCCATCTATTATTCCTTGTCTGGCCTACAGGCGCTTTAGAAAATAGTTTGACCCCTTCCTCCCTATGGCAGCCCCTCAAATATTGGAAGACTGCTATCATGTCTCCCCTGGTCCTTCTCTTCTCTAGACTAGCTAAGCCCAGTTCCTGTAACCGTTCTTCATATGTTTTAGTCTCCAGTCCCCTGGTTGCTCTTCTCTGCACTTTTTCTAGAGTCTCAACATCTTTTTTATTATGTGGTGACCAAAACTGGATGCAGTACTCTAGGTGTGGTCTTACTAAGGCTTTATAGAGTGGTATTAGTACGTCCCTTGATCTTGATTGTATCCCTCTGTTAATACAATTTAGGATTGCATTAGCTTTTGGGGCTGCTGCTGCACACTGCTGGCTCATATTTAGCTGGTTGTCCACTAAGACTCCAAGATCTGTCTCCCAGTTCCCGCTATTGAGCCTGGTTTCACCCAGTCTATATGTATAGTTTTGGTTTTTCTTGCCTAAATGTAGGACTTTACTTTTCTCTACACTGAATTTCATTTTGTTAGATATGGCCCAGTGTTCTAGTCTGTCAAGATCCATCTGGTTCTTGAGCTTATCTTTTTGGGAGTTAGCTATTCCTGCCAGTTTAGTAACATCTGCAAATGTGTTAAGTTCCCCTTCTATTCCCTCATCTAAGTCGTTAATGAAGATATTGAAGAGTACTGGGCCTAAGACAGAACCTTGTGGCACCCCACTGCTTACTTCCCTCCATGTAAACTTAGACCCATTAAGGACTACTCATTGAGTATGGTTTGCCAGCCAGTTGCAAGTCCATCTAGTGGTAGTGCTACCTATTCCACTTTTTTCTAGCTTATGAAGAAGTAGGTTGTGGTCTACTTTGTCGAATGCCTTGCTGAAATCTAAATATATTATGTCCACAGTATTTTGCTGGTCTACTAATTTAGTCACTGTGTTGAAGAAATAAGATTGGTTTGGCATGATCTGTTCTTAACAAACTCGTGGTGACTGCTAGTTATTACTTTACTTGTTTCTAGATGTTGGCAGATCTGTTTTTTTTTTTATTATTATTATCTTTTCCAGTATCTTCCTGGGTATTGATGTTAGGCTGATTGGTCTATAGTTTCCTGGGTCTGTTTTTTTTTCCTTTTTTGAAGATGGGAACCACATCAGCTCTTTTCCAGTCCTCTGGTAGTTCCCCGGTGCTCCAGGATTTTTGAAAGATATGGTGCAGTGGTTCTGAGATGACCTTTGTCAGCTCCTTTAAAACTCTGGGATGTAATCCATCAGGCCCCAGTGATTTGTTTTCATCAAGATCAGATAGGTGTTCTCTTACTATTTTTTTGCTTATTTTAACTTTTATTTCTGGTCTGTCTTTTAAAGTTATGTTTTTGGTGACTTTGAGCCCATCTGTCTCTTACAGTTCAATTCACCTTACAGAGTTGTTGCTGTGAGGAAAAAAGAGGAGGAAGGAATATTATGTACGTTCACTGATTTGAGCTGTTTAGAATAGAATAGAATAGAATAGAATAGAATAGAATAGAATATCTTTATTGTCATTGCATTCAAAATACAATGAAATTTGAAAGCTACTCCAGCACAGTGCCCCAAACATCACATCACAATCACATTACACAGTATTTAAAAAATAAAATAATTAAAGTTGTAGTAGTAGTAGTAGTAATAATAATAATAATAATAATAATAACCTAGTCTAAAACCTATTTAAAACATATATTAAGTTAGATAGTTTAAAAATGCCACTTTATATATAGAACTAAATCACAAATGTACTGTTTGATTCAAGACAGTTATTGCCTTGGAAAATAAACTGTTTCTCAGTCTAGTCCTCATTTTAAGACACCTATAACATTTCCTTGATGGTAACAGTTTGAAATATGAATGACCAGGATGAGAACAGTCTGTGGAGATTTTTTGTGCTATAGAGAGTCTGGTCTTTGCAATCTCTTCCAAAGAAGAAAGAAAGCAACCAATAATTTTTTTGTGCTGTGTTTATAACTCTCTGGAGCATCATCTTATCCACTACAGAGCATCCAGCATACCACACCGTTACACAATATGCCAAAATGCTCTCAAGGGTAGAAAGGTAAAAAGTAACCAGCAACTTCTCACCCAGACCACTCTTTTTCAGCAGCCTCAGAAAGTGCAGGCGCTGTTGGGCCTTCTTTGCAGTGGCCATAATGTGGACCGACCAAGTAAGGTTGTCAGAAATATGAGTTCCTAGAAATTTAAAACTTTGAACACTTTCCACACAATCTCCATTGATATATAGTGGGAGAGGCTCTGCTTTGCATTTATAAAGTAAAGGTGGGATCAAAAAATGTGATAAAATAAAATAAATCCACCCAGGATGCTCTGATTGGAATTCAGAACTCTAGATCTAGTGCTTTATCTATGATGCACACTTTATGTCTGTGATAATATAACTGCTTAAAATCAGGAATCAGTAATTTGGATCTGTTCATCAAGACTTTTAAAAGTGTCCAAGTACGTTATTACTTGGAGTCAAATGTCAGAATTCTTCCTGGGAGACAGAATTTTTTATCCTGTTTTTTTTCCTGCTGCAGAATAGCTCTCCCGTTCCTTGAGTTATTAACAATTTTTATTAATACTTCAAATTCTAATGGAGGCTCTGCAGGCTGCCTATTGAATTATATCAGTCTCCTCTCTCCTGAAATGTCAGATAAGCTTAAACATGGTTTCCCTTCAAAGATGATTCTTTCTTTAATTGTCCTAGATAGTTGCCTTCTACAAGTGAGGTGGTAGGTTGGAATCACAATTTTATGAGATCAAGCACCATTTCATTTTGCCCTGCTTGTTGTACAAGAATTGCTCTGGGGATGATTAATGTACAGCAGTAAGGGTTAAATAGGAAGGCTTTAAAAGTGAATTTTGTTTTGCTGTGTAGCTAATGTCCGTAATGAAACCATAGCTGAGAGGGTCAAGGCAGGACTGAGAGTGAGCTGATGAAAAAGATTATCATTCTTGATGAATAGCCAGCATTGTGGGTGCACACACTCAGAATGCACAGTTGCTTGTAAAGAATCCATTGTAATTTCTTGCAAAGAATGCAACCTCTGTCTATTTTCAAACTTTTGCTGGATGAGAAGTGATGGACTGTGGTGCCCATTTTTTATTGGGGGGTAGAAATATGGATTGGTGCTTTGTTTTGTATTTTCAAGGCATGAAACCAATCCCATTTGCTTTTCTAATTGTGGAAATCTTCTATCAAGTTCATTTTCTTGATTTCTGATTTGCTTGTTAGTTGAGGCGGTATTTCAGTAGCAGAAGCAAGTCTAGTGAATTCTGGATTCAGCCATAAGGCTTCAAGAGGAAGACTTTGATTTGGAAATCACCTCATGATTGTATCTTCTCCACTTCATCTTTTATTTTTAAGCAAATCTATATTGTCACTGGTGGATAAGACAAAAATGCTAGTCATCTTTCGTTTAGTTATTTGATACATTTGCATACCCTACTTTTTTTTCTAAGGAACTTAAGATAGCATGCTCTAATCTTTATTTTGTCCTTGTGACCCTTTTGCAATTTATGTTAAAGTGGAAGTGGTATTTCTCCAAAAGAAAAACATCATTGTTCAATGGTATAGCTCATGTGTTGCATGCAAAAAATCCCAGGTAAATGCTAAATGGAGTTGTACCTGAAAATATCTGTTTAGAGAAAATTGTTATTAGACCTGTCAACTATCAATACCAGTCAACTGACTTAATCAAAATCATGGTGCCCTCTTCCATATGTAGTCCAGGAGACCTTGCTGTGGTTTGAACTTCATCTCCTCAGTCCTGAACCTAACATCTCAACCAATTAGCTCAGGGTGTCAAATTGGTGGCCTAGGGGCTTGATGCATTGGCCACGCCTATTCCAGCTCCATGGATGGGAAAAACATCGTGGAATGTCACATGATGGCAATGTGACACCGCGAGTTTGACACTTGCCAGCCTAGAATTCTGGGAATCTCAGCGCATTGGTGTATATTGGTAAAGAAAAGAGTTCCCTGGGCGTTTCCTCTGGTGACAAATCTAATGAGAATAAGATGCTAAGTTGCATACAGGTAGCTCTCAATTTATGTCTACAATTGAGCCCAAAATTTCTGTTGTTAAGCAAGACATTTGTTAAGTGACTTTTGCCTCGTCTTACAACCTTTCTTGCCACAGTTGGTGAATCTGGCTTCCCCATTGATTTTCCTAATCAAAAGGTCAGAAAAGATTTTATCACATTACTGAGGAGGACACTGCTACCATCATAAATATGAGTCAGTTGCCAAGCGGCTAAATTTTGATCATGCAACCAAAGGGATGCTGCAATGATCACAAATGTGAAAATTGGTTATAAATTATTTTTTTTCAGCAATGAAAGGTCACTAAATGAACTCTTGTACATTGAGGACTACCTGTATATTGGACTGAGGCCAATATAGGAATCAGCATAGGTTTTTTATCAGCAGTATTTTGAATAATATTGAAAATCTCCTTAAGGTACCACATGGCTCTTTTGTTCTGAAAAAAGAATTGGTGGTGGGCTTTTTTTTTAAAAAAGCAAATATTTTCAAAGCTAGTATGATTTGCTGCCTTGCTGTCAAGCTGAAATGTAGGTTGTTCTGGGTTGTTATTTTTATTTTCCTATGATGATCATTGCTTGGTACAATCCCTTCTGTTGTACGTGAGTGTAATGTGCATGATGCATGAACAAGCAGTGGGATTTTGATAATCCAGTCAAATCCACCATTTTGAAGTCAGTGACCATTACCGCAGATGCGCCTGATTGTTATTTCCACGGGTTCAATAGTTAAAACTGACAACTGAATAGGAATATATCAGAGTCAAGAATAGTGTGTTGTTCAGCTAAGGTGCCAGTCCTCAAAGCAATAGAATAGGGGGATCTGTTATTTTTCTGCAAAATAGCCTTCTTGGTTGTGAATAAAAGCTCCACTGTTAGTAAACTTGAAAAATGTTCTTATTGTGCCTCAGTTTCCCAATAGCTATTTGTGACAGTTTTTTCAATATAGGTGAGCATAACAATATTGATTATCTCATGTAAATCTTATCAGCAGTGCTAAAATAAATAGAAATTGTAAAGTTAACAACAAAACCATGTCTTTCCAAGTGTCTGCCAGAAGTGTCTTAACCTTCTTCGTCAGAAAAGGGAAAGAATATAATTGATATTTTCATAGCTCATAGTGGAGCATTGCATAGATATCATAGCAGTCCTGATACCTTCACTGTAGTATAGAGTCTATAGTGGTGGCAAACCTTTTTCGGCCCCCGTGCCAATAATTGTGTGCGTGTTAGTGCTCGTGCTCGCATGCCAGCATCCAGAAGGCAATGCATGTTGGGGCCCCCACACCCCCTGTGCCTGGCATGTGATCCTCTTGCTGCACACTACAAGTCTGAGCATGCGTGCGTGTTTCCCTTTGCTGCACACCATGCATCTGCGCATATGCGCAATGCCCCTGCTCCATGTCTGCACATGCATGCACAATCACCCCACCACACGCCGTACACCTTGCACATGCACGCATGGTCACTCCTGTGTGCCATCCATTTGTGCATGTGCGCGTGATCCCTCTGAACATGCACCCGTGACCCTTAGCACACACTGTGTGTCTCTGCACATGCAGAGTCTGCATGTTTCCTGCACCACCCCTGCCCCCCTGCGCCAGATACCGACAATCAGCTGTTGTGCGGTGGTGGTGGCACACGTGCATGTGCAGTGGGGCTCTTCTGGGCGAGCTCTTGCATGCCGGGGGAAATGGCTCTGTGTGCCACTTCCAGCATGCGTGGCATAGGTTATAGACTGTTGAATCAGGAAGGTCTGTATTGTGCTCTTCTGGACCAGATGACTGAAATTTCAAGGAGGAAGAGGAACATAGGGAACTGCCGTCATATATCAGGCGTAGTCATGTAATTTTTTTTTTCACGTTATGACTACATTCCTTAGCAACAAAGTTACTGGTCCCAACTGTAGTAAATAAGTCAGGATTACCTGTAGTCCAGAGAGAGAAAGTGGAAGATAATTATATTTACACATTAGATTGCATCAAAGTCAATTTCAAGAAGCTTAAAGTATTAGACAAGATTCTATGGACAGAAGGTCTCAGGTCAAAGGGAGTGTAGACGATTTGGAAATTTCTAAAAATTGACATGTTAGAAGTACAGTTGTACACCATTCCAAGGAGGAAAAAATCGGGAGCAGTTTATGAAGCAATTTTAAACGTGTAGGGAACTTTTGACTGAGCTAACAACTACAAGGGAGATGTATAGGAAGTGGAAAAATGGATGTAATCACCAAAAGTATGGACTAACAAATGGCTAAAATCAGAAAGACTAAATCAACAAAAAGAACTTAGGCTCAAAAAGGAAGCTAAAACCAACAAACAAAAGGGGATTTTGCTTTTGTGGAAGCCGTTGGCTGTCAGTACTTTAGTCAGGGTGCGTAGTTCAGCCTTGATGTGTGTCTTGTCTGCCAGGCGTTTGGTTCTAGTAATTCGTGTTTTAGCCACGGAGTTTATCTGTGCTGGGTGGTGGTGGGATTGGGCGTTGAGGTAGCGGTTAGTGTGTGTTTTCTTCTGATATACGGTGTGTCCTAGTGTGCCATCTGTTTTTTTGTAGATTAGTACATCTAGGAATGGTAGTTGTTTGTTTGTTTCCGTTTCCATGGTGAACTTGATTTTGGGGTGTGTGCTGTTTAGGTGTGCTAGGAAATTGTTTAGGTTTTCTTTTCCATGGGGCCAAATCACAAATGTGTCATCAATGTATCTTAACCATCGTTTGGGTTTGTGGGTGGCATTGGCCAGGGCTCTGGATTCGAATTCTTCCATGAACAGGTTTGCAATGACAGGTGACAGTGGTGATCCCATAGGGGCTCCTTCAATTTGTTTGTATCTTTGTCCTTTGTATATGAAATATGTGTTGGTTAAGCAGTGTTCTGTTAGTTTCATGAGGTGTTTAGCTGGTTGGTATTTATTTTTGATGATTTCAAGGGTCTCTTTTATCGGGACTTGAGTGAATAGTGAAACCACTGTTAAACCACTAGGCCGAACTCCTAGGCGTACCAACCGCCTCTGTATATAATATCGTCCTGTACAGGCTCTTATTATGGCAGAAGACAATCCCAGGGGACCTTCCTTGAAGGCTAAGTCAAAGACGCACCATTTGCGCAATCAGACCAAGGACTCATCCAAAGCCTCTGAAAGGGATGCCTTAAGGCGCCACAAGGCTTTGGAGAGGGAGTTTGACAAATGCTCTAGGGACTCTCAGTCTGTAACACGAGCCCCTCTCCCTCTACTTCTACTCAAGCTCTTCCCTTGCCAGAACAACCTTCTCTTTCCAGGCGCAGTTCACCCGCCCGGAGCCTCCAAGCCACCTGACCTGAAGTGACATTCACACCGACCGCTGCAGGCTTACGCCTAGAGGGCCCATCCACAGACATCATCCTAGACAGTGTTAGAGAATGGATGCAGCTGGCCATCCGCCAAGGGATTGCAGAAGGTATCCAACAGTCGTCCAGACCAGATTCTCAAACAAGGACACCTGAAGTCGAATCCGTCTCCAGAAGATCCCTCCCCAGACCGGAATCTCACCATGGTCAGGTACCCTCCCAAAGGGAGCTCCCCTACCCAGAAGGGGAAGAAGAAGAGGAGGAAGAGGAGGTGGGCTTTGAACCCTTCAGGGACGAGGAAGGGTCAAATAGGGGGTCTCGTCACTACTCTGAACCCTTTTCCGAGGTAGAACCAATGGAAGGAGAGATGTCAGAGGACGAGGGCATATCTCCCGACCAACCTGCCTTTGTAGGCCTATTCAAGCCTCATTTGTTCAAGTCTTTGCTATTTAAAGCAAAGAATATATCGGGTCTGATTTCTCAGCCACATTCTGAACCCCCTCCAGCATCCTCTGGGGACCCAGAGGATTCTATTTTCAGGCAGCCAGTCCGAGGTCATTCCTATGCCACCAATTTTCTCCAACTTAGTAGCAAGACAGTTGGCCTCATCAGGGCCCCCTCCCGCTCCTTCCAGCCTAGACAAGAGATTTTTTAACCTCGACACGGAATTCGCTGCCATGCTAGACACGCCCGAGGTGGATGACCCCATAGTGCCCCTCGCATCATCCTCTAATCCCACTGATGCTCTGGAAGCGCTGAAGCCAGAGGACAAGCGGGCCGAGATGGCGCTACGACGGGTGCACCAATCTGATGCCTGGGCCATTCGATCTGCCACGGTTGCATCATTTTTCACCCGATCTTCCATCAGATGGCTTCGACAGTTGAAACAGCATGTCCCCCCATCTAACACCAGGGCCTATCAGGACATTGCCAAGTTAACGGACGCAGCGGAATTTGCGGTCGATGCCACCTTTCATTCTGTGAAATTTTCCTCTCAGGCTATCTCCTCGCAAGTGACAGCCCGGCACCTGCTTTGGCTTAAACATTGGCAGGCCGACATTAAAAATAAAACTAAATTGGCCTCCGCCCCCATCTCGGGAGGAAAATTATTTGGCCCGGCTCTGAAACCACTGTTGATGGAGAGTCGGAATAAAAAGAAATTCCTCCCATCTCTTTTTTGTAGGCAAGAGTCCAGATCATCCCAGCCTTTTCGAAGGGGCTCCTTTCGGACCTCCTTTCAGACACCCTTTACCCCCAGATTTCAGAGGTCCCTGCCATTTCGGCCGGTCTATCAGGACCGGGGTGACTCAGGGGACAGGAACAGGAGGGGGGCTAGCTACAGGAGACCCTTCCGGGGAGCAGGGAGTAAGGTTTCTCGGCGCCCCAGAAAGGTCTTCAATCGCTTATCCCATGGGCGGTCGTCTAAAATACTTTGCCGACCAATGGGCATCATCCACTTCTGATTCATGGGTAAGGGAAACTGTCAAATTTGGCCTCTCCCTTCAATTTTGTTCTCCCCCTTCAGATTATTTCATGGCTTCTCCCCTTTCCAGAGACCGTCCCAAACGTACTCTTGTAGAAGCCGCTATCAAGCACCTCTCTGAAATCAGGGCTATACAGCCAGTGCCATCCTCACAGTGAGGACAAGGGTTCTACTCCCAGCTCTTTCTAGTCCCTAAACACTCCGGAGGTTGGAGGCTCATTCTAGACTTAAAGAGGCTCAACTGTTTCATTGTCCATCATAAATTCAAAATGCATACACTTCAGTCTATTTTGCAGGGCACCAGGAAAGGAGACTGGCTCACTTCCATTGTATGCCTTCCTTTCAGAGGCATACCTTCACATTCCCATTCATCCTTCATTTTTTAGATACCTGAGGTTTTGCTACAATGGCCACCATTTTCAGTACATGGCCCTTCCCTTTGGTCTAGCCTCGGCTCCGAGGACCTTTACTAAGGTGCTGGCAGCTCTGGCGGCTCCCTCAGACATTTCCCCATCCGCATTCACTGCTATCTGGAGGATATCCTCATCCTCTCCCCCACCCAATGCCAATCCGAGGAGGACACAAAGGTCACCCTCTCGGTGCTTCAGGCCATGGTCTGCTCGTGAACTGGGAAAAGAGTCAGCTTACCCCCTCCACCCGAATAGCTCATTTAGGGGCAGTGATTGACTCAGTTGAGGAGAAGGTCTTCCTTTCCTCCGAAAGGTTTGGCAGCATCCAGAAATCGATCAAGGTCATTAGACGGGCAAGGAAAGCCTCATTATTGGACTTATCTAAATTACTTGGCAAATTGATATCATGCATATCCATTGTTCCCTGGGCTCGGCTACACTCTAGATAGCTGCAGTGGTTCCTGCTACCCTATCAGCGTTCCGGAAGGAGCAATTCAAGAACCGAGGTGAAGGTTCCTCCAAAGGTCCTTGCCTCCCTCCTCTGGTGGACCAGACCCGCTACCAACAAGGGACATCTTTTCAAGGAGCCCCAAAGGGTCACTCTTACTACAGACGCCAGCCTATCCGGATGGGGGCCCCACACTCAGTCACTATCAGCGCAGGGAACTTGGTCAGCAACCGAGTGCCGCTGCAGCATCAACTGGCTGGAGTTCCCGCAGTATACCTGGCCTTATGCTCCTTCCTCCCTCAGGTGCGAGGGCGCCATGTTCTGGTCCTGACGGACAACACTACGACCAACCGTCAACCGTCAAGGGGGCACTCATTCCATCCGCCTCATGAAGGAGCGGCCCTGTCGTTGGGCAGAGGCCAACCTCTTATCTATCAGGGCAGAACACATCTCGGGGGTCTCAAACATCCAGGCAGACTGGTTGAGCAGGGCTACCTTAGACTAGTTGGAATGGTGCCTGCACCCCTCCCTGTTCAAGGAGGCCTCAGCAATGTTCGGTCTGCCACTGGTGGACCTTTTTGCATCACCGCACAATGCCCAAACACTGAGATTCTTCTCTCAATACCCCACCAAGGGGGCAGAGAACCACGACGCCCTACGTTGCTCCTGGCCCTCAGGGCTCCTATATGCATTTCCCCCCCTTCCGTTGATCCCCAAGGTGATCCAAAAGTTGATCCTCGAGAGGGCGGAAGTTCTCCTGGTGGCTCCATATTGGCCCAGGAGACCGTGGTTTGCGGATCTTCGCAACCTGTCAGTGGCCCCTCCTTGGAGGATTCCGCCAGACAAGGTCTTGCTATCTCAGTGACCTCTTCAGCACCCAGATCCGCAGTGGCTTCAGTTAGCCATTTGGAGGTTGAGCGTGAGTGTCTAAGAAACGAAGGCCTGTCTATGCAGGTCATCAATACCATTCTGGCAGCGAGACGGCCTTTGACCATTCGCATATATAATGCAACCTGGAACCTTTTTTGTAAATGGTGCCACAAGTCGCTTATCAATCCGCTTTCCCCATCAATTGCACAAATTCTGGCCTTCAAGATGGCCTGGACAGGGGTCTCTCCCCCAACACCTTGAGAAGGCAAGTGGCGGCCTTATCAACCGTTGTCTCTGGTAGCTCCTCTGACTCGCTTTCACACCACCCTCGCATTTGGTCATTCCTTAGAGGTGCCACTAATTTGCACCCACCAGTAGTTCACAGATACCCGACTTGGGATCTTAATAAGGTTCTTATGGCGTTGACCAGACCTCCCTTTGAGCCTCTCAGGGAGGCGCCACTTCAGTTTCTCACGTTCAAAGTAGTGTTTCTGGTAGCAATCACGTCTGCCCGAAATAGCAGCTTTGTCTGTTAGAAAAGATCTATGTGTTTTCCACACTGATCGAGCGGTTCTGCGACCAGACCCGTCATTCCTGCCTAAGATCAACTCGGCCTTTCACAGATCACAGGAATTGGTTCTTCCTAATTTTTGCTCCAGACCTTCTCAAGAAAGGGAAAGGCAGTGGCATTCTCTCGATGTCCGACGGGCACTTCGTATTTACATCCATCGCGCTCATTCTATCAGGAAGTCAGAGTCATTGTTCCTGTCATTTCAACCAAAGACGATGGGCTGCAAAGTATCCCCATCTACTGTTGGCCGTTGGATCAGAGCTACCATATCCAAGGCCTATTTATCCCAGGCCCTTCCTATTCCTAAAGGGATAACCGCTCACTCTACAAGGAGTGCAGCTACCTCGGCAGCCTGGGCTACTCAGGCATCGATTCATGATATCTGTCGAGCGGCCACCTGGGCGTCTCCATCTCCCTTTATACGCCACTATAAGGTTGATGTTTATGCTTCAGCTGAAGCGCCATTTGGCAGACGAGTCCTTCAACAGGTGGCGAGAGAACCAGAGGAGATTCCAGACCAGACAGAGTCCCTCCCGTAGGACAGGCCATGCTTTGGTATGTTCCACTCTGGATGCTCGCAGTAGCTCTACGGAGAATGGGCGTTGGTACCTACCTGACACGCCCTTTCTTGTCGAGCTGCATAGAGCATCCAGCCCCACCCTAATTGGTCCGTCTGGTGGGGGAATCCTGTTTCGGCCAAGGAATCAAACAGTTTATAGTTGACAAATGTATAATAGTTAGGATGAGAGGATTGTTGTTGTCTTCTCGTCTTTGTAAAACTGGGGAACGCTAAGGTGGAGTCATGTGGAGGAGGTGAAGCCTTCCTCAATTATAGCTCAGCCTGTAAGAGTAAAGACTGGAGCACCTCCCACTCTGGATGTTCTACGCAGCTCGACGAGAAAGGGCGTGTCAGGTAGGTACCAGCGCCCATTTACAAGAACAGGTTTAAGTTTTCAGGACTAGATCAAGTACATTCAAGAACTTGAAGCAGTTTGTAGATATCATCCCTGCGCACCTACTTGTAGCTTTATTATTTTATAATATTTGAATTAGAAATCAATTGATAGATTGTTAGAGATGTATCAATATTTTAATATTTGCATTTTTCTTCTTGGTTCATTGGAATCTAGCATAGTGTGTGTAAACTCTGCAGAAATGTTGTTTTTATTTTCCCATGAACTCCCTAACTCTTCATAAAACTATTAATAATTTTATTTAAAAGATAAACTACATTAATCAATTTAACAGCATATTAACAATCCATGACTGCAAATCAGATGAAAATTTCTCCTTCTGATATTGTGCAACAGTTCTTTCAGCCAGCCATTGATGTCCAAATTCAAAATTTATTATATCTCCATAGATTCCAAATATTAGGCAGAGGCAACAAAAAGGTGTGTATTTTTAACTCACAGTGATCAATCTAAAGTTGTATCTGTCAATTTCAATGCAAACTTTGACAACTCCAAACTTTGTATTCTAAACAGGTCTCAGCTAAAGCTATTAAATCATCATCTCATTTATCTTGTTTATCGTGTTCATTTCCTATTCTCTGAGTGTTATATAGACAATGAAGGCTGAATTTTACAAGCCAATTTTTTTTCTGCTTTTTTCCATGGATAGATTAAGAGGCCATGTTATAATAACAACCCATATTCTTCTTTTGTGCAGAATGTTTTATTTGAGGTGTTTCTGGGCTTTTGTCTCTAGTCCCCCATAAGATTTAAATTAAAGCTACTTATTGTGTGATATGTAGTACTCCGTTTCCAGATAACTGACTATGGTGCCAGAAATCCATCCTTCCTTCCTTCCTTCCTTCCTGCCTGCCTGCCTGCCTTTCTTTTCCTCCCTCCCTCTCTCCCTTCCTCCCTGTTGTTAGGCCAACCATCTTAAATGTTAAACTGTAAATGCAATAAAAAATAGAATTAAACACAGCACACTGGGGTAAAAAGAGACCCACCGATCACAAATTAGGATAACCAATGTGTGGGTTCAGTCCCATCTCCTGACTCCTTTTCTTATTAGCATCAATAGCATAACCAGTTATACTTTCAGCATTTTTCCTTTAAAAAAAAAAAATCTCTCCCATCATTGCAGAGTTGAATGAAAATACCACTTGAGCTTCTGGTATTTTAAATATGATTCTGCAAATCACATTTGGAATTAGGCTTTTTTTAAATTGTCATATAACATTTTTCACATTTGAAATTTCTCATTCATAGGCTAGACAAACAAGTTGAGTTCCAAAGGGCATGGGCATAAAAGGTTTTATTTTAAATTCTTTCTGATTCAGTTGACATTCTCCAGAGCTATATTTTGAACTATTTATTCTTCATGTAATCCATTTGCTTTTTGAGAGCACAATTTTACATTGATAGTAGGACTGTAACTCCATGCATTGTTCTGTCCTCGTTATTTCTCAACTTGTTGATATGCTTGCTAGCCCACTATACTTCAGTGAGCCTTCCGCTGCCCTCCTTTCCACCACGGCTTACTCACTAAATCTAGTAAGCCTCATTAATATATTCAAGAGTGTTTAAACGTTAGCTTTTGTTACTTTGTATCTGTAAAAAAGCATCATGGGCAGAGTTATACCCTGCAGCTCAGTTGGATGCTTGTTTGCCCCTTTGCCTACAAAATGTCTCTGAGAATAGACTGAAATGAAGATTTCAGATGAGCTTTTAGAACCTAAAAGTTGTGTTGATATAAACAGATACCTTTAGTTCAACATATGACATTTAGGGTTCTCCTGAGAGCCGGTCGGATCATCCAGAGAATGGGAGGTGCTTCAGTCTGCGTTGTTGAAGGCTGAGCTTAATTACTGAGGAACGCTCCTCCCTCCATCACGTGACTCCCTTGCGTTCCCAGTTTACGCTCAGCCTTCGTGAGAGTAGGCTGTGTATTTCACCACTCCTTGGCCGATTCAAGTACTCTGATTCTCAGGTTTGATGATCATGGTTTCTGGTTCTCCTTAGCCTCTAAGCGCACTGGGTAGTGACAAAACAGGGAAACACGTTTCCTTCACCCCCGGGGGGGCTGTACAGCGGGCGGCTTTTGCGCTCCGGTGCCAATCCCCCCCCAATTCGATCCTCTTCCTACCGCTTTTCTACGCCGCACTCGTAGTGGCTTTATTTGATCGCGCTGTAATAGCACAGCTGGCGTTCCCTCCCACTGTAAACGCCGATCGCCCAGGAAGGGGTGAAAATCACCTGGCTGCCTCTCTCGGCCCCCGGAGAGGCTGATTTTGGCCCTGAGCAGCTCGTGAGTAAGGGAGCGTGGGCAGCCGCCATTTTGGGAACCGCCACATGTTGGGCGCCGCTTTTAGAGGCCTCATTGAGCTGCGAAGGGACTAGCTCCAATTATAGGCCTTCCAGCCTGTGAGAGCTATTAGATAAGCAGGGGAATTGGCAAACTTGTTGGCTTTCCGCAGCATGCTCAGGGCAGGAAATAGCTGCCTATCCCTCCCAGTTGTTGCCTGGGAACTCCAGCTGCCAGAGGCCTCACTCCAGCCTCAGGCGTTTTATTTGGCATATTGGCAATATTAACAGTAATTTCTGGGGTCACTCCTTCCTGGGAGTTCCAACCAGACCTTGGATTAAATATTTGTAAATAATATTAATAATAATATTAATAATAATAATAATAATAATAATATTTATCAATAGATAGATATCTAAATATATTTAGATATGCAATGATAGATAGATAGATAGATAGATAGATAGATAGATAGATAGATAGATAGATAGATATATTTGCATATATATATTTTTACATCTTATCAATATTTGGCTACTTCACATTGCCAACACTGCTTGGATTATATATCTTGATTGTACGCTTACGTATAAAGATATTAATAATTATATTATAGTTTATATACATCTAAAATTCCAAAAGGGGGTGCGGGCCAGCGAAAGGACACCCGGCCTTTGTTGTAGGTCGAACCCTTGGTGAGCGAACCGCCTTTACATTTGTATTACAGTCCTTTCCTCTACAATGGCAGATGACAATTCCGCTAAAGGCCCTTCTTTGAAGGCCAAATCTAAATCCTACCACCTGCGCAAGCAGGCTAAGGAAGCCCCTAATGAAACTTCCAAAGCTTCTCAGAGGGACACTCTAAGACATCATAGGGCACTGGAGAAAGAATTTGACAGGCGATCTAGAGAGACACAACCGGTATTTCCAGCCCCACCACCCTCTGCTCCCTCTACCTCCAGACATCCCCCCTCCTCCAGATTGCTCTTCCCTCTCCAGGCGCAGCCCATCCCAGGGACACCAGGTCCCCGGACCAACGACCAGGTGGACGCCGGAAGCAACATTTTCGCCCACAGCCGCTGGTCTGCGCCATGAGGAGGTCGCCACAGTTGAGATACCTGTGCACATGCAGGCATGGATGGAACGGGCTATTCGCCAGGGGATTGCAGAGGGCCTGCAACAGATGTCCAGGTCTGGTCCTCCCTCAATGGCGCCCGAACACGACTCGCCATCAGTCAGGTCCTCGCCTAGATCGGACCCCACTCTTGGTCAGGTACCTTTACAGGAGGGCAGTCCTCTCCCAGAAAAGGATCTGGAGGAGGCCATGGAGGACCTAGATCGGTTCGGGGAGGAGGAGGAATTGGAATGGGGGTCTACGCACCAAGGGGAGCCCCTATCGGAGATAGACCCTATGGAGGGGAACATGTCCGAGGACGAGGGCCTCACCCCGGATCAACCCACCTTTGTGGGTCTGTTCAAGCCGCACATGTTTAAATCGCTTCTATTTAAGGCCAGGAACATTTCTAGCCTGTCTGTGCAGTTCTCCTCGGCTCTCCCTTCCCCGGCAGAGGGACAAGAGGACGCTATTTTTAGGCAGCCCGTGGTGGAGGCGGAGGTGATCCCGGCCCCGCCCATTTTTCATGACTTAGTCTCAAGCCAGTTAGACTCCACAAGGGCCCCCCCTGCCCCATCCAGCCTGAACAGGAGGTTCTTTAACCTCGAGTCGAGCTTCTGCAACCTGCTTAACACTCCCGAGGTAGATGAGCCCATCGTTGGTTTGGCATCCTCGTCCTCCCCCAGTGATCCCCTGGAGGTCCTGAAGCCCGAGGACAAGAGGTCCAAGCTTGCTTTACGTAGGGCTCACCAAGCAGACACCTGGGCCATTAGATCAGCCACTGCTGCTTCCTTCTTCACCAGGTCTTTGATCCGGTGGCACCATCAACTAAGGCAGCATGTCCCCCCATCTAACACAAGGGCTCATCAGGACATAGCAAAATTGACAGCTGCAGCAGAATTCTCAGCCGACGCCACATACCACGCGGTTAAGTTCTCTGCCCGAGCAATATCCTCTCATGTTACAGCTCGCCGCCTGCTCTGGCTCAAGCACTGGCAGGCGGACGTAAAAAACAAAGTTAAGCTGGCCACCGTCCCCATAAAAGGGGACAAGCTATTCGGCACCGTCCTGGAGCCATTGCTATCAGAAACCAAAAGCAAGAAAATATTTCTTCCCCCCCTTTTCCGTAGGTCAGAGTCAAGAGCACAGCCCTTTCGAAGAGGTTCCTCACGACCTTTCTACCAGTTTCCTTTCCCGCCCAGGTACCCAAGACCCCCCTCCTTCTGGCCTTTCCAGCCCCAGGATCGAGCCGATCTGGGTGACAGGAGCAGGAGGGGCAGCAGCTACAGGCGCCCCTTCAGGGGTTCAGGAGGGAGGCCCTTCCAGTGCAACAGATAGACCCCTTCCACCCCTCCCCATCGGTGGACGCCTCAAGCATTTCGTCGACCGGTGGGACTCCTCCACCTCCGATGCCTGGGTCCGAGACCATCAGACTGGGCCTCGTGCTTGAATTCCAGAGCGCCGCCCCTGAATTTTTTATGGCATCCCCCCTCCCAAGCATCCCACCAAACACAACCTAATGGATTCAGCTATCCGCCATCTCCTCACCATACAGGCCATACAACCTGTACCACCATCCCAGCGGAGGCAGGGGTTTTACTCTCACCTCTTCATGGTCCCCAAATCCGGGGGATGGAGGGCTATTCTAGACCTGAAAAGCCTTAACCGTTACTTGACCTACCGCAGGTTTAAGGTGCACACCCTACAATCCATTCTACTCGGCATCAGGCAGGGGGATTGGCTATCCTCTATAGACCTTTCAGAGGTGTACCTTCACATCCCAATCCGGCCCTCCCATTCCAAATTCCTCAGGTTCTGCAACAACCATCGCCACTTCCAATATGTGGCCCTTCCCTTTGGATTGGCCTCTGCCCCGAGAACCTTCACTAAGCTCCTTGCGGCCCTAGCGACCCACCTCAGGGACCTCCCGGTTCGTCTCTACTGTTACCTGGATGACATCCATAGCATCCAGGAAACTGTCAAACATATCAGACGATCAAGAAAGGTAACACTTTTAGAATTGTCTAAATTACTCGGTAAAGTGGTCTCATGTATTTCCATTGTTCCCTGGGCCCGTTTACACACTAGATCCCTACAATGGTTCCTGCTCCCGTTCCAAAGGACTGGCAGAAGCAATTCAAAGGCCGCAGTCAAGGTGCCTTCAAGAGTCCTCACGTCTCTCCTCTGGTGGACCAGTCCCGCCATCAACAAGGGACACTGCTTCAAGGAACCCCAACGCCTCATCCTCACCACAGACGCCAGCTTGTCCGGATGGGGCGCTCACATCCACTCGTTCTCGACACAGGGCAAATGGTCACAGGTAGAACACACACGCAGTATAAACTGGTTGGAATTTCGCGTCATCCACCTGGCCCTGCGCAACTTCCTTTCCCACGTACGTGGGTGGCATGTCCTGATATTCACGGACAACGTCACCGCCAAGGCTCACGTTAACCGACAAGGGGGCACCCAGTCCATAAGTTTGATGAGAGAGGCTGAGCGCCTCTGCCGTTGGGCGGAGCGCAATCTCCTCTCCCTGAAAGCCGAGCACATCTCAGGGGTCTCTAACACCCAAGCAGATTGGCTGAGCAGGACCACGGTGGACCAGTCTGAGTGGCGCATTCACCCGTCACTGTTCAGGGAAGCGACCGTGATGTTCGGTCTCCCGTCAGTAGACCTCTTCGCATCTCCGCTCAACACCCAACTCCCCAGGTTTTTCTCGAGGTACCCCTCCCACGGGGCCAAGAATCACAATACCCTCCATTGCCCCTGGCCCACAGGGCTTCTATATGCATTCCCTCTGTTGGCCCTCGTCCCCAGAGTCATCCAGAAGCTCATCTCCGAGAAAGCAGAGCTGATTTTAGTGGCACCCTACTGGCCCAGGTGCCCATGGTTTGCGGACCTCCGCAATCTATCGGTGGCCCCCTCTTGGAAAATTCCCCCGCACAGGATATCCCTTTCCCAGGGGCCCCTCCAACACCCAGACCCTCAATGGCTCCAGTTAGCCGTTTGGAGGTTGAGCGGGAATGTCTAAGGAAGGAGCAGTTCTCTGACCAGGTTATTGATACCATTTTAGCCGCAAGGCAGCCCTCAACAACCCAAATATACAATGCCACTTGGAATAGTTTCTGCAAGTGGTGCCATAATTTCCAGATCAACCCTCTTTCACCCTCCATTGCTCAAGTTTTGGAATTCCTCCAAGAAGGTCTGAGGAAGGGACTTTCTCCGAACACCCTGAGGCGTCAGGTAGCAGCCCTCTCAACTATAATTATTTGCGACAATCTGGGTACCCTCTCCCTCCACCCTCGCATTAGGGCATTCCTTAGGGGAACAACTAACTTGTGTCCCCCAACTGCACACAGATACCCTACCTGGGACCTCAACAAGGTCCTGGAGTCCCTTACTAAACATCCCTTTGAGCCTCTCAGGGAATCCTCACTCCAGTTCCTAACTTTCAAAGTCGTCTTCCTGGTGGCCATTACTTCGGCTCGCCGAATATCGGAGATAGCCGCCTTGTCGGTGAGGAAGGACCTTTGCATCTTCCATGCCGACCGGGTGGTTCTACGGCCGGACCCTACCTTCTTGCCTGAGGTCAATTCAGCCTTCCACAGGGCACAGGAACTCACACTTCCGAACTTCTGCCCCAATCCCTCGTGGGAAAAGGAGAAGCTTTGGCACACCCTGGATGTAAGACGGGTCCTCCGCATTTACATTAAACGTACCCAGCCCTTTAGGAAGTCCGAATCCCTATTCCTTTCCTTTCAACCTAAATCCTTAGGACACAAAGTGTCCCCGGCAACCATCGGCCGCTGGATTTGAGCTACTATTTCCAAAGCTTACTTGTCCCAGGCTCTGCTGGTGCCCAGCGGAATAACGGCACACTCCACCAGAAGTGCAGCCACCTCGGCAGCTTGGGCCACCCAGGCTCCAATTACTGATATTTGTCGGGCGGCCACCTGGGCCTCCCCATCTCCCTTCATTAGGCATTATAAGATCGACATATTTGCCTCAGCGGAGGCTTCATTTGGTAGACGAGTTCTCCAGCAAGTCCTCAAGGAACCGCAGGGACTTCAGAACCAGACGGAGTCCCTCCCGTAGGACAGCCAAGCTTTGGTATGTCCCACTCTCTGGATGATCCGACAGGCTCTCAGGAGAATGGGCGTTGGTCCTTACCTGACACGCCATTTCTCTGGAGCCGGATCATCCAGCCCCACCCTTTTAGTTCACCATTTGGTGGGGTCTTGTTTCGGCCAAGGAACCGCTTAGCATAGTAAGATGAGAGCACGATCTTCTCTTCACTCTCGTCTTCGCGTAAACTGGGGAACACAAGGGAGCCACGTGATGGGGGGCGGAGCGTTCCTCAGTAATTAAGCTCAGCCTTCAACAACGCAGACTGAAGCACCTCCCACTCTCTGGATGATCCTCCCGGCTCCAGAGAAATGGCGTGTCAGGTAAGGACCAACGCCCATTTCCTTAGGGCAGGGGTGGGCAACTATGGTCGCTTTACGACCCATGGACTTCAACTCCCAGAATTCCATTTCCAACTTCCATGCTGGCTTAGGAATTCTGGGAGTTGGAAGTCCATGGGTCGTAAATGGGCCATAGTTGCCCACCCCTGCCTTATGGCAAGGAATCATTACATTTTAACTTCATTTCTCTTTCTTGCTTCCCTAAAACTTTGATCCTCTGGAACACTTTCCATGCGCCCTCCCTAATTCTTATCTGGCCCTATATAAGCAGCCTAGCAAAGGAGGCAAAGGTTTCTGGTTTTTTTATTTAAAAGGAGAGTGAAAGCATCTCTATCAGAATTGCTTCCTCAGTGACACTGATGGCATTATAGAAAGAGCAGGATCTCCTTGCATTTAATGCCATTTTTTTTCTCCTAATGCTATAGGTGAGTGCACAAGTTGAAAATAATGAAAAATAAACTTTGTCCTTGAGCACTCAGGTGTATGAAAAATGGTCATTGTGCCAGAACTTTGGCTTCTGATGAGAAGGGCCTGTGTTCACTTTGTGTGTGTATGTGTGTATGTGTGTTTGGTAGGTCAAGTTATGACACAAAGTGGTTCCATTAAACTTGGTACAAGCTGAGTCAGAGTGCTTATTAGATATGATTATGAAGGCTCTTTAACCAGCAGTCATTTGTATCACTTCAATTCAAAGTTGTTCCCAGTAGAGAGACTGCCATCTTTAATTTTTGCAAGGGTTCTAGCTAAAACACATTTTCTCCCTGGAGATAATTACCTCTATTCATGTGGGGACATGACCAAACTTGATGACTTGAAATGTTTCTGACAAGTGAAGCTGTAAGACCTTGGTAATAAATAATTTAATTTCTCCCAGTGGATGGTACAGAATATTGGTTTTAACACTGATTGTCTTTGCTGCATCAGTACCACTTTTGCAGACTAGTTGTTGCCTTAAGCCCCTTGAGGATTCTGTAAATCTTGGACAAAAATTCTCCTTTCCTGAAAATGTCTTTTTTTTTATAGGCTGGAAGATGGAATATAAAAACAATATAATAAATTTGATTAAGGGTAGAAGTTTGGTTTGCATATGACTAGAAATTAACAACATTAATATTTTCTAAGTTCAAAGCAAAATATAGTCATCTTTTCTGCTCTTTAAATTTGGAGATGCAGTTCTACCAGATAATATATAAAAAATCATAATAATAATAATAATAACAACAACAACAATAATAATAGTACTGTAATGATGTATTAAATGTGTACACATATTGATCCCAATGACTGATAATACACTGAAAGATAGTACACAGTGACTATACACAGACAGTACACAATGACTGAAAGATAGTACACAGTTAAAAAGAAACCCTACAAACCTTCATGAATAAAATGTATGTATGTGAAATTAGTTTTTTAAACTTAATCTCTTCTAACAAAATGAAAGAAATATAATTAAAATTATTTCATTTCTTCAGTAAGATTATTCAGCCAATTATTTAAAGATGAATTATCCTAGTCATGTCTATATAATAGCAATAGCACTTAGACTTATATATCGCTTCACAGGTTTCACAGCCCTCTCTAAGCAGTTTACAGCGTCAGCTCCCAGCAATCTGGCTCCTAATTTTATCCATCTTGTAAGGATGGAAGGTTGAGTCAACCTTGAGTCAGCTGGATCAATCTGCAGAATTGTACTCTAACCACTGCACCATCATGGCTAAAAATCATTTAATGATTATTTAGAAAAGCCCATTAGATTATAAGATTACAAGGCCCGCTGGTTGGTGACCACTGCTATAGAGGGCTTTGTAAATCATTACCAGCACTTTAAGAATATCCATTAAATCAGAAATGTGGAAAGCAGAAATCCTGGAGTTTCAGCTCTGAAGCCAGGTTGTGACAGTTATACCCAGTGGATAGTCAAATTTAATGTTTAAAGCTTCATTCTTGTTTGCAGTAAAGTCTAACCAAATCATGTCAAGAGAGTCAAGTCTGACCAAAAGTGAATTAAGTGTTAAATATCTCGAGAATTGAGATTGATGGTTGAACTCTGGTATAAACTCAGAGAATCATTTTTTTTCCTATCTTTTTCCCATCTTCAAGTTGAGAAGCCAAAAATATATGTCAGTTCTTTTCTATTTGCATGGTGCATAAAGGATCAGTTGTCATTAAGTCAGTGCCATTTTACTCTTTCGTGTCAGTTTTATCTTTTTCACTGTGGCATATTCTGAAGGACAGTCTGGTTCTTAACCTAGCTTATCACATTCCTGCTTATCACATTCCCCCCGAGATCGGAGCTGAAGACAGTATCCTGTGATCCCAAATAAAGAATGATTGATTGGTAGGAAAACAGGGTTTGGAATTTTCCTGAAGACTGTTTTGGGGATTTTTCCAGGGTCTCTGGTCCGTGGGATTTAAAATTATGAGTTTGGTGGTCCCTGAGGTCCAAAAGATTGGTGACCCCTGTGCTAAAGCACTCTATGTACAAATTTGCTACTAAACAACACAAGCCACAATTTTGTTTACATTCTTTCCAGAACCATGAAAGAGGCAAATGCTATAGATTTATAAAATTATGTACTCTGTGGATAGAGAAGAATCCTATATGCTTCCTCTTTTAATATTAGAATACTAATTTAGTTGGGTCACCCAACTAAATTAATTGGCAGGGGACATAATGTATAATTAATTGATGGAACTCTCCACTGTAGTCATTGAAATTATTTATGGCCTGAATGATTTTTAAAGAAATTAATGGATGTCTGGCAGTAAACTGGCAGCTTATTGGAAGCTTATTTGTCATAGAGGGCTTTCTTCAACATGGAAGCAACCAGTTATTTTTAATTCAGCCCCATTTACTCTTAACTGTTTGAAGATATGCCCTGATGGGATTTTTATATATCAGTATCAAGAAAGATCTCTAGGATGGGGAAACATGTTTTAGTGTTGACCTAGCATTAGGATCTTATGTTTATAGGAAGATAAACTCTACAATCACAGAAGATCAATATTATATCTACATTCCTTATCTTATTCAGTAAAAATATATAGGTTGTTTCTGGATCAATACATCCCACAAAATAGAGTATCCAAATTTTGCAGCAGTTTACTTTGAAGGTCAGACTTGATAACTATATTAATTAATTAATCAATGAAATAAGCAAATTTTAATATAGTGATAATAATGATGAATTCATTATTGATCGATCGATATTCTTTTCTTTATCTATGTCTCTTTTTTCTTTTAGACAGCTCCTTATTCTGCTCTTTAAATGTTTTAACAAATAAATTATTAATTTTTAAAAAATATGAAAGTTTGACTGCTGAAAGACAATGTTTTAAAAGCTTGTAATCTTTTTTATATATAAATGTTATAATTTGAATCCTGTTAAATGTCAAATACAGGATTAACTCTATAAATGGTGTAAACTTACACTGTTCTGCACTAGAAACACTTGATTTGATATTTCTGGTACATTCTGGTACTGATTAATATGTAATTTAAAAGCTGGCAATAAAATTAACATGAATTGGAATTTATAGATTCCATTGCCTTATTTAAAAACAGGGAAGAATGTCTAATAGCCACTTACTTTCTGAATAGTGTATAAAACAATATAAAATAATTGTATGTGCATGCTACCAAAGAAAATCTGCTTTAACTGTAATTTTTCATGCAATGCAATACTGATCATTATTATTTTCATTCACTTTGTACTGTGATAGATTTTATTGATAAATTGTACTCTTTTAAACTTATCTCAAGAGATAGATTGTGGAAAATCCAGGTTCTAGTATTTTCCATTCTTTTTTTTTTTTTTTTGAGCAGCACTTGCTAGAACAGAGGTTCTCTGTGAAGCTTAATAGTGAAGCAACAAAACAGACAATAAGACCTCTACATAGAATATATGTTAACAATGTGAGTTCATTTTTTATTACAATGTGTAGTAAAGGTCATCCACTCAGCTACTTTAAAGCGTTTAGAAAAATTTACAGAGAATAATACTTAACACTATTAATGGCCTCTTGTCATGTATTGCTTCTGGTATTATCAACCAAATATATTTGAATGTTAGTTGCTAAGGAACATGAATAGAAAGCTATTATGCTTTTGTGTTCTACTTGTGGCTTTCCTGGAGGCCTGTGTAGGCCACTAATATAGTCTTGCTGTGATCTAGCAATCACATGAACTAATTTTAGAAGAACAAAAAAAGCCCCTCATGTTGCCTTTTTAGGAAAAGTTGCCAAATATCAGGATATATAATTGTCTTAATATTTAACTCTCAAGTTTTTATCCTGTATTTGTAAGAAAAAAAGGCTTGCATTAGGAATTATTTCATATGAATTCCATTTTTTATTATTCCTTCAATCTAGTTTGGAGCACTAAATTAATTCTTAACATCTTGTTTTTTTATTGCTTCATTTTTAATATAGGATTGTTGGAAGAAATATCCTTCTAGGTTCAGTTCCAAGTGGGGAAGAAAGACACTGGAAACATGGTGACTGCTTGGAAAGATGGTTTAATGGTGGATAGGATCACATGCCTTAGGTGAAGAAAATGAAGGGCCAAGATGCTGAGAGACCCTTGAGTTATATACCCTCTGTTGGGCCCCACCTTAGTGTTTCCTGTTCCTGTGTAAGAAATGTATCCCATTGGCAGTCAGACTCCCAGGGGCGGGGGTCTTAGCTAACTTTGTAGGCTTTGTCTGGACCACATGGCTTCACCTAAGTGCTGGCTGATGCAATCTTCCCAGGCCAAGTGGTGAGATAGGTAGAGGCCTTTATTATATAGAATACTCTGGCTCAGGCCTTAATGGCCCACCCATTAACAAAGGTGGGGGTGAGCTTCTGCTTCTGAGGTGAGTTTCTGTGTTTCTACTTCTCTTTTTAGGGGAAATATTCTGCCATTTTAGTATATCCTAAAATATTTCATTTTCCTAGGAGAAGGGTGGGTTTTAACTTCCAACAGGATTATGGCTGCAAACTTGATTTTTAGGGAACTGTCATGGAGGAGAGGCAGGCTTTTCTCTCTGGGGGCCTCTTTCTGCAACAGGAGAGTAAGCAAAAAAGACTTCTTTCAGGCAGATGGATTGAGGAAAGAAGGAATATAAACTCAATAAGCTGCACTTTTGCACTGGTGTATAAAATACTCTTGAAACACTTTCAAGAATGGAGGAGAGAAAAAAGCAAAACTTTTGAAAAATTTGCGAGGAAAAAGGAGACCATATATAAAGCAAGATAGAGAATCTCTGGCTTTCCAAATGTTCATGGATTTCAGCTCCAATTAACTTGTTAATCTACCCAGTAGTCAGAGAGTATCAGTTGGCTACTGGTTATTGTCTCTCTATTCCATGATTGGTTCATATTGAATACACTTTTAGATAACTAATTTTATGTAAATGATTAACTTGGTACATTTAATGCTGTGAGGAGTTCTGGCAATGAGGTAACAAGTAATATCCAGGCACTGAAGTGCACCTTTGTTTGTGTTTGTGTCAGTTTGTAGCAAAACACTGATATGCTTACAGTATACAACTCATATTTGTTTCTTGGTTACAAAAATCTTTAGTGTGCTTTTAGTTTAAAAATTCTCCTGTGTTGAATAGACCATTATCATATTATAAAACAACAACAAAGATTAGGAGCTGCCATGGTTTCATCTCCTGGTTTTCCACACCAGTGTTGGCTTGTATTTTTATTTCAAGTTAGAGAAGTCCAAATTTAATCATTCTTGTCTAAGCAGATGTTCTCTATCTTGAAGCATGTCTATAACCAGATGACATTCTGTTCAGACTGTGTCAAATTAAATAGAAATTATAATTAAGTAGAAATCAAATAGAAATTATCATTGTCGGTCTTAACTCTAATTACTTAGTGTGTTAGTTTCCTGATTGCTTTCTGGGGAACTCTTAAGTTTCTTTGGAGCTGATCAGAATTCCTGAAAACCAGTCATGACAAACAGTTCCAAAGAGCTTATTTTTGGTTGCTGTCACACTGCCCATGTTCCAGCCAGAGCAGAGCACAGGATTCTGTTCCATGCAGGGGCACATTTTCTCAGATAAGGAGGGATTGCAATGAGATAGGAGAGCCAAAGGAAGGAATATCTGTGCTTATGAATCTAATAGTGTACAATTGAACATGACTTCCAAATCCTCTGCATTGAGAGGTTGCCACGAAGAGGAGAGGGTCAACTTATTTTCCAAGGGCAGGACAAGAAACAATGGGTGGCAACTAAACAAGCAGAGAAGCAACCTGGAATTAAGGAGAAACTTCCTAAAAGTGATAATAATTAACCAGTGGAACAGCTTGCCATCAGAAGTTGTGGGTGCTTCTTCACTGGAGATTTTTAAGAAGAGACAGGACAGTCACTTATCTGAAATGGTATAGGATCTACTGTTTGAGCAGGGGGTTGGACTAGAAGATCTCGAAGGTCTCTTCCAGCTCTTTTTTTTTAAAATAAAGTTTTATTTGGGTTTTCACACATAGAAAATACAAGTAAAACATCTTTTTAGAAAGTAGCATGGTCCCGGGTTGAACTTCTTTATACAGACACAAAACTCAATTTCATGCTTCTTTTTGTGTTCTGTTCCATATCTCATACTATTCTACATTTTCTACATAGTTTCCCCCCTCTTTTAATTTTCTCAATTTTATTTTGATTATCTCATCTCAATTCAAATCATTATATTTATACTTTTGTCTGTTCTGTTTTGATTTCATATTATCTTTTCTCATTAAACAAATTTTCTCCTGTAGTTACTAATTGGAGTATGACACTTTTATATCTTTTAATTACATCCATTCAACTCTTATTTAAACTTCAATATATACCTTAAGGTTATGACCTTCAATATAATACATAATACATAACTTCCAATTGAATTCTGCTTGGTACATTCTTATAATACACACTATATTCTTTTTTAAAAAAGGATTATAAATATATGTCATTATAAACCCTCATTCCATTCCAATTCAGTTCTATCATTAATAATCATTAAAATTTTTAACATTTCTTTTCAATTAAATATCATACTTCCTTAAAGACACATATAATCTCCATAATTAATTTTTCCCTTATTTCTCTTCACATATGTTTTGTAAATCATTAAATATTCATTTTGTTACATTTATTTATTGACAAGCATTCCACTGAATTACAATAGCTATTTTATCAAACATTTTAATCATACATTGTTTCATATTTTCTAAAATTATTTCTATTTCTAATATAACAATACTATCTTATGTATCTTTGCAAAATCCCTTTTTCCATTAGATTTTCACCCATTATCTCTAAATAGGCCCTGTTTCTCTATATTTTGTTTCTGTCCTTTATAACTTCTTTTCCTTTCTTTCTTCCCTCTCATCTTCTCCCTCCCCTTTTTACCCCCTTGTCTCCCTACTTCTAATTCTCTCTTCTGCATTTCCCTCTTCTGTTGCTTTCTGATTTTATACTTATTTTTCACTCTATTTTTTTTTTGGGGGGGGGGTGTTTTTCCCAATGTTAAACTTTCCATTCTCTTCCCCCCTTTCCTTTTTTTCCCCCACCTAAGATTACTTGCTCATTAAAGATGGCTTCTTTGTCGCAATCTTCTTGTTCTGCAGGCATTTCTTGTTGTTTCTCATAGTTCCAAATCTCCATTTCTAAGAACTGAAATACGAAGCCCAAAGAACCTCTACCTTCTTATGCATCTTCTTTGTACTTTTTAAGTTCCATTTTCAGTTCTTCTAAAAGTGGAGCCATTTTAAACAGTTTTAAACAACCACCCGATTGATTTTAGTCATTCAAATACAATAATCAAAAATCCAGAGATCATCAAGTAATCCAAATAGTCCCAAGCTGTTTCTTCTTATTTCTTTTTCCACTTTCTCTTCCTGGGGTTTTACTATTTTGTTGCGATGTTTCAGTTCAAATGTATCTTTTGGAAGTCTTGTTGAGATTTTGCTCTAAGTTCTTTTTAATTCCAGGCAGTCTCCTCCCTTCCAGATCCTGCCCTTTTATTCTTTTTCTCTCCTGTTTTCAAAAGCTTTTGATTATCCATAAATCTTTATTATCCCTTTGACTTTTTATTTTCAGCATTAAATGCCTATTAATGTCAAAGTGGATTTTTTCCCAATTTCTTGCTTAAGACTCTTAGCTGTCAGTATAGGAAAAGGAGAAAACAAAATCTTTCCCCTTTTTTCTCTCCTTCACAGCTTGAAAATCTTAGGGAACAATGTTCTTGTTTTTTTAATAGTTTCAATTCCAGGGTACCTTATTTGTTGCTTTTGCTGTTTGATCCGGTCAACCAAAACTTTCTTTTCTTATCTTCCTCCTGCACATTCTTTTCTGGTCAAGTTCTTCTTTGTGGTGGCCATTTCTGACCACCGCTACAACCGCCTTCGGGAAAGGGCATAATGGCCAGCTGGGGAGGAGAGATGCGGCTCTCCTCAACCCTGCAGGCAGCCTCCCCCTTCTTCACCACCTCTACAGGGTGGCTTAACCCTGAAACCAGCCGGCTCGGGGTGCTCTAGCGGCGAGCACGGATTGAAACCTCACAGAGGCGAGGTTTCGGTCTGTCACCGAAGAAGCTCAAACCGGAAGTCCTTCCAGCTGTTTTTTGATTGATTGATGACAGATTTGGCATATCAGCAGAAAATTCCAATGTTGAAAATAAAAAAGGTTAGCAGTCTAGGGTCTGCTCTAAGCCTTGCGTTATTTTCCCCCAACCCGTTTTATCTGTAATGTGCCTAAGGGACACTCTAAATCAGAGATGTACTTACAGATTACCACATCTCATTTGATATTTGAACTGGATATAGTCCTTTCTCCATTTAAGAATATTTGAACAGCCCAAGAGGCTTAAATTCAAGTTCTCCGTTACTCAGCGTTCATTTTTCACAATGGCCAGCTAGATTAATGCTATTGAGTAGCCCATATAATGGATTTTAGGGCAATAGTCCTGACTAATAACTAATTTTCAAAGGCACAGCTACCATATGCCCATTGCTAATTTTTAACCTGAATTTTTCCACTACCAATTTTCACTGAGCACCAAATGCTTCTAATTGGTGTAAGAGCTAGAGCTAACATATCTATTGCATTTAATTTTATCCAGCATCACCTTTCATGTAAAAATAAATTTGTGCACAATTTCTGGTAATGTATAAATATGTTTGGTACATTTTATAAGTTGGGAAAAGGATAGGTTTCAATATAACAGTGTATCATAGTTCACATATTAATTTGGAGTGCTGACTTAAGTTTATGTTGTAGTTGTTGTGATTGAAAGGAAAAAGAACATGGAATCTCTAAATAGGCCTCAGGGACATATTGGGAATAATGCCAGCAAATGCAGAGGGAAGATGAGGGGGAGGATTCAAGTATTTAATATTTTGCTTCATGGATTCCCAAAGACATGTTGGTGAGATAACTAAAGCATACTTTTATTTTGATGTAGGACGCTCACGTCTAATGACTAACTTTAATTTGTGGCTTTAAACTACATCCTATAAAAATCTGAAACTTTTTTCAGGGATGGGGTAAAAAGTTTCTGAGTTCCTTTTTGTAATTTTGTCACTGAGTTCTGCCATTCCGTGTGGTTGCTGTGATCTCTTTCCCCCTCTCCCTCCCTCTCTCACACTCCCTCTTATTCTCACACTTGCCCCCCCCAGCCCCCTTTCCCTGGGCATTCCTTCTGGTTTGCCTTTGGAAAGTCATATGCAGAAGAACTTGGAAGGAGGAGGAATGCAGAGGCCAATGATGGACAGGGACTAAAGGGCAAGACTGCAATCTTGGGAGTCAGGCAAAACCATTCAGTTCTTAGAAATGCCCCGACAAGCTGACATGGCTTTAAGGAAATGTAACTGGAGCTATCACTGCCTCAGTCGAACTTGAGGGATGCTTAGAAGCTTAGCCGGTTTCTTTTGTTAGCCTATTTTAAACCTTCAGTTATTTCCACTAAGGGGAATTCAGTAAGTTGGTGAGAAAGCCGGATGGGCTGATTTACTTAGGGGATTTTGTCTTGTGGCTCTGTTTCTTTCTTTCTTGCTTTCAAGGATGGCTAGTCCTGGGAGTACTGCCAGGAAATCTGCTGGTTCCTTAGAATTTAGGTACTTCTAGTATTCTGGAAATAGTTAGCTTGGATTGCAGGAAGTGGGTATTCTGCACAGTCACAATTAGGGCTACAGTATAGCAGTAAAAAAGGGTGGGGAGAGAGGTGGCTGAGTGCAGAACCTTGAATGTCAGATTATTCTTAGCTCTATTTAGCAGTCACCTAGCAATGTACTTTTTTTCACTCTTCCAGGACCTGCTGGAGTTTATATAGAATTTGTTACATTTTTCCAGGTTTCACATTGTTTACTAGTTATATACCTTGTCTGTTATAATTAAAGTGTTTTTGAGAGGGATAGGACAGTGAAAGACACAGAACAGCTCATGCACAGATTTTGACTCTTTATTGACTGTCAATTCTTTTCTGCCATTTAATGATATGAAATGGCTAAAGTAGGGAACCGGTGCCATCTAGAGGACATTGCAAGCTATCAAAATTGGTTTGATTGGAGCTAAACAAAAACCTTGGGGCAATGGAGTGGGATGATGGAAGCTGTGGAAGCAGTTAGATCAGTGTTTTCAAGATGTGTAAACTTCAGAATTCCCTAGCTAGCATGCTGGCTGCAGAATTCTGGGAGCTGAAGTCCACTCGTTTTAAGATTGCTAAGCTTGAGAAACCCTGGGTTAGATAATGGCCACTGGGTATATTGGGTGGTAGTGGAAACCGGTATCTAATATAGCCAATTTGAGGAAGTCTGGATTAGAGTAAGTAATATGTGGATGAGAGCTGTTTAAATTTATCACATTTTTTTTGCGGTCAATAACAGGTTAGTTGCCAACTTAGATTTTTCATTATTCAGATGTTATATTTGTACTATCACATTTTCATATTAATATGCAAAATTTCTTGTTGAGGATGCATGAAAAATTATGATATGATGTCTGTGAGATAGGTAGCCATACAAGAAGACTAAATAAATAATAGTTATGATGCTTGTACTGCCTCCAGAATCAAAAGTAGCTTGCGTTAAATATGAATTGCTAAGCAACAGCACTGAAGAAAGGTTATCACTTTAAATGTCCTGCTAATTTTTTCAATTCAAGATACTACCTTTCATTTTGTCTTCACGACAACAATCCTACTTAGTAGAGCTTAGAGCGGAGAGAAAATGATCAGCCCAAAATTTCCCAATGAGTTTTTATTTCTGAAGATGGATTTGAACCTGGATCTCCCCTATCCTAGATTAACACCTTCACCACTACCCACATTGGTCTCCTAGCTCTTCTTCAGGGTGCATTTCATTGCTCAGCCTTTGGTTTAATCTATGGCATGTTTTCTGGTAGTATGTATTTTATGATCTTTCTCTAAAATGTTTTGAGATGGACCAGTGGTCTAAGGCAGGTTTTTATATCTCATATCAGTTAGCATTTACATTTTTTCTTTATTTTACTCTGATGTAGATCTATATTGCATGAAGATCGTTGGCAATAAGGGTTTGTAATAATATGTTGCTGGAGATATCTTTAGTGGCTAAAACAATTTAAATATTTGATATATTTAAAGGCTGCTGAAAGTATTGTGGCATCTATTTTTATAGATTCATTTAATCCATAAGACCGACAATACCACTAGAGTGTCTACAATGGGTTCTTGCAGTCCTCACATATCTTGTTAAGTCCAACATTATTTATTTTCTCTTGGCATAGCAAGTTGTATGAATGCAACAAATTATGATTGATTCAAATTATACTTATATAAACCATTGTTTAATACAATATGTGAAGCCAACTTAAGTGTTCTATAACATGCTATAACATTAAAGCATGAATAGGAATGCTCTATTACCAATACAATATTATGCAGCATATAACTGAATAAGTATAATTAGAATGATTATGTCAGCTTGGATTTTATACATCTCCCAGCATCTCAAAATATTAGGATTTATTAAAGAAGTCTTCTATAACAGGTTTGATTAGCAACTCTGTGTTAATTGTATATTACAATTGGTAAAAAAGTTTTGATAAAGATATAGTTACAAAGAAAAAAGAAAGAAAAGAGAAAGTAACCAAGTATGTAAGCTGTTGAACTGCATTTCTGAATTTCACTGCTGAAATTATTTGCTTCCCCTGACAATTGGATGAATAAAAGCAAAATGCTACTGGCTTATTATGCTATGAATGTAGTGAGCCAGCTTTTAAAATTTTGATTTAAATGACTTCAATAAATTATGTTCAGTGGAAACATTAAGAGAAATTGGCCCATATTTTATTGCATTCTAATCAGACTTAACAAAATAAAATATGTGCAAAAGTTGCTCATGGGTATCAGAACAAATAGTTGAAAACTATTACAGTAATTTTATGTTGAGCATCTGAAAAAAATTAACCCACTGAAGAAATATAATTTTGAAGTAGCTACATATTTATATAACATGTAATTATATAAGGTAGTACTTCATCTTGTAGATAAGATACTATTATTGTTAATATATATAGCCAACTCTTTCTGTTTTTAATGTGTAGCTTTTGCTGCTGCAATTTTAAATGTTGTACACATCTGTTTCAGGTTCATTGCATTTATTTTTATTTAAATGTTTTTTGTCAGTTGTGCCTTGAACAGAATTTTCTTGTGAGCCAGGATAAAAATATTGTAATAGAAATGCTATAGATGGTTCTGAGGAACTAAAAATGACATGTTTAAATGATAGAAATGGGGTCTTAGCTTTTCTAGTTTCTGTGATGCCCTTAGTTAGGGAAAATTCATGTTAATAGTTAAATTGTCCTGGACTGAATAAAAATAACATAGTAATCCAACAAAGAGATAATTGTTGTGGGCTTCTGTTTTTTTTCCCTACAGATATTAAGCAGTGGAAATTGAACTGGCAGAAACTTGGGAACTGATGTACGGAGATGTGTTTGCATACATTTAGGTAGCTGTAAATATTGGTGACTTAATAGGGAATCAAACTTTCTCTTTAGGGATATGTTGCTAGCATCAGGACTAATTTATTGTGGTCAGTTGTAGACCAATTAAATTTAATAGTCTGTGACAAAGGTATGATGCATGTAAAACAATTTGCTACTATTTCTCATCAGATATATATCCTCATATGTATAGGGGAGATCACTATTTGCAGATCATAAAGAACACCTATAGCAAATTCTGTAGCACTGATGACAGTACATAGATATTATATAATGTAAGGCTACCCTCCAGGTTGAGGTCAAGACCTGATGACTACATGCATGTTTCAGAAATATTTAGAGGGTGTGGGGCAGAGTGTCTATCTTCCAATCTAATCTGTATCCCTGGAAGTAGATGGACATCCCCATCCAATCATTAAACAGGGCTAAATCTGCTTTGCTTTAGAAATTAGCCATGGTTCAGCTAGATGTTGCCACCTGCTGGGTTTTTTTCTCTAGAAGGTGAATGTTTGGGAAATTATAAATGCACAGAATATGTTGCTGCATCTTTAGCAATGAGTCTGCTGAATTCTTGGAATGCTTCAATGGTAAATGTCCTCTAAAGAATTCAAAAGGTATTTAGTGTCTATTCTATCAAGGAGATCCTAGGAATGAAGATTTCTTTTCCTTGAAAATTTAGTATAGAAAACCAGATGTTTTTTGCTGAATGATTGCCATTCTGCTGCATAGTTAGTAAGCAGGATAAAACTTTTACTTTCCATTTTTCATATTTTGGACAGAAGGACACGGTCAGCTTTCTTATATGAAGAACTTCATGGTGTAGTTGAATAATAATGGGAAAAAATCATCTGAGAACAACTACAGAGTAGAATTAAGACCATGTGTTTGATTCTAGTATTTAACACCTCAGTCCAAATGCATCCTAGTGGCAGGCCTTAGGTCCATAGTGACAGGTTGGGGAGATAGGGGAACACAAAAGATAAAGAATTCTATGTAATCCATAGTAGTAGCCCCAGATCCCCCTCAGCAAAATGTAGGATAGTTTGAAGTGATTTGCATTCTAAAAACTTGCGTGCCTTTTTTGGTCAGCTGTTATATCTGCGTAGATAGCTAGGCTTTTTATGATATACAATTAAAGTATCTGCCTCTCTCACATATTCCAGCAGTCTCTTTTTAATAGCGGTAGAGAATTCACAAAGCCAGTACAGGAAAATAGTTAACATATGTACTGCCACTGCAACTGGAAAAAATTAAGTCAAGGCTGACCCAAATTTTATACAAAGGTTTGCATTTCGGGAGCTTTATGAATGATGCATGCTGCATATGTTCAGAAATGTTTCTGCTGGGCTTGTAAAGGGAGAAAAATAGCAAAACCCTCCATTCTGAAGTCTGCATATAAATCTTTTTGATGAATTATCAGTTGTATGTGATCCTTTTTCTGGGAAAAAAAGCATGTCATAAACTTTGGTCTAAAAGTAAAGAAGTGTTTTTAGATGAAAAAAATGTGTTACATTTTTGTTCCCAAAACAATGATGCTGAAGGCATTTCTTGGAAATATCTGAACTGAATTTATTGAATTACTTCTGGTATTTGACTGGGTGAGGGTTGGAACCTCAAAAAAAAAACATTGACAATCTCTGTAATGTCTCATTCCTGACTTCATGCAGTGTGGGTGGATCAGGAGAGGACTGGGCCACAAGGAACTGCTTTGTTAATAAAAAAACTACAAAAAGTAGTAACCAGAATTTTTTTTATAGACTGCTTAGAGAATTGGATGTGTTTTCCTGCTGAATGCAAAAGAGGGGAAGTGCTCATCTTCATGGCATATGGAATGCAAGATTCTAGCTTTTTAGAACACTTAATATTAATAATAAAAAGGTGTTTTCCAACCCATGTTAATTTCCCATAAAACAGGCAGACTGTGAAAGAGGGATTCATGTTCCTTCTTTCCCATTCCTCTCCTTAGAATTCCTGGTTGAATAATGATTAACGGTCCTTTAAACACCAGACAGTACTCTGCTAGTAAAGTGATTCAGAAACAAGGCAGTGGGGATCAAATGGGAAATAATAGGATTCACTGAATAGGATGATTTGAGTGTACAGAGATTTAACTCAATCTCATGTATTTACAGTATCTGCTGTTGCGCAACTTATGCTTTAAGTATTATTTGGGCATTGTTTACTATCCAAGTAATAAATAAGCAAGGAAAAAAATTCCTTTGGTTTACATTAAGAGCATGATACTGCAATAATTATAACAAAATTCCCCCAATCATTGAAGTGTCTCTGTACAGAGCTGGCACTGGTTTCCTTTTGGGCAGGGATTTCTCCTCTGTGTGCTTTGCAACTTCCTGCTTTGCATAATCTTCTTAATCCTGCTTTAGCTCTATTAATTTTCCTCCTTTCCTCTTTTTCTGATCCGCTTTCTTCTGCTGCATGAATTCAGGAGTTCCTGAGCTTAGGGGAGCAACTCGGGTCCCTGCGGTGGTCAGCCATATCCTGGGTTACCTCCGGAGCGTCTAGTATCATGCAGCAGGGGCCCTGGGATGGTGGTGCCTGAATGTATCCCATTCTCTCTGTCTTACAGGCTGTGCAGCCTTCGCCTGAAAAAGCTGACCGTGCTGCGGGAACTAGACAAGGAGCTTAGCTCTGTGCTCATTGCTGTGAAGATCCAGGTAAGCTGCTGATCTTCTGTACTGTATTCACCTATCTTTGGGGAGGCCTACTGGGTCCTGATCAGAGATGCTTTTCTTCACTGTACCATTGTTACTGTCTCATTATTGTTACACATTTGCCTTTTCCACAAACTGTCATTGCCTCTGAAGACAGGAACCACCTTTACTGTCTCTGCAAAGCTTCTTGCTCTTTAAAAGGTAGCCATTTGATATGTAGAAGTATATATTGCTATATAATAGTAGTATTACAGACGAACGAGACTATGTTTATATGCGGGAATGTTCACAACAGATTATAAGCTTGCCAATAGTTTTACATAATTGCTAAATATATGAAGGGGGGAAAAAAGATCTTAGTAAAGGCCATGTGCTTTTGTCCTAAATATGAACCTAGAGAAAGAGGAAGGCCCAAGGCCTTTTCTTCATTAGTAATAATCAACCTTCCCTAGTAAAAATATAATCTAGGTCATCACATATTGTATTAGATCATGTTTTTTTAAAACCATAGTTTACTGAAATAATCTTGGTTAGTTGGATTCTAAGAGTATACTTTGCCATTATGCAATTTGTTTAATTAGAGGTGGTCCGGTTTTCTTTCTTGGGCTTCTAACAAATAACACTAATTATTAAATACAACAGAAATATAAACAAGCAGATCTATGCAAGCTATATCTGTTTCTGAACTTCGACTTGGATTCTCCATTCTCACCTCCATTCTCAGATTAAATAAATACCAGCACATCATAGATAATTTCAAGAAACAACTGGACCAAACCATGACACCAGAACACACAAAAATGCTGACTACCATCAAGACGAAGCGTGAAGCGAAGCGCACGATTAGCAAACCGGTTCCCACCACTGCCTGGAATGCTAGTAAAAGGAATTAGACCACCTATAAAATATCTTTCAACAAGGTGGATATCCATACCACTTCATTAAAAAATGTGTGACCACTCAATCCATACACACATCCTTTGGATGCCATACTTCAAAAAATATCTCAGAAATTATTAATAAGCTATTACAACCATATGGCATCACTGTAGTATGCAAATCTATTAAAGCCCTCCCAAACATTTTAAGTAAACTGAAAGACCCAGTAACTAAGAAGAAAAAATAAATAGAAGTCATGTACAGCGGAAAGTTAGAAAACATGATGAAAACTCAATCTCACAGCACATGTACAGACTCAACCATAGTTTCAGCTGTGAAACTGTGACCATCCTAGATTAAGGTAAAAACAAAAAATGCTAGGAAATTATTGGATGATTGGCATTCAGACAAATCAGCTATCAATAGACAAATTGAGATAAACCACATTTATACACTATTCAAAAGAGACCAAAAAAAAGCTAAGAAGGAAATAAAAAGACCAGAACACATCCTTTCCCGCAGACACCAGCCAGATAAGCAGGAATTAACACTGGACAAACACTCAAGCAGAAAACAATACCCTAATCAGGGAACCATCAAGAAGAAATCCATGCTCCTACCAGCACCAGCAAGCAAGCTACTGTACATAAACAGGGAGCAAATCCCATACCTACTAGCATTGATGATATTCCCTAACTGAATCATGAAATGTCTGCAAGCAAATGACTAAGATCAGAGAACACCAAGGACTCCATAGTTCAACCCTGATTTACAAATGTTTCTTCCATTAGGATTGTCCATCCTGAAATGTAATCTACAGGTAGACCTTAACTTATAGCCACAATTGAGCCCAGAATGTATATTGCTAAGTGAGTAATTTGTTAAGTGAATTTTGTCCCATTTTATGACTTTTCTTGTCACATTTGTTAAGAGAATCACTGCAGTTGTTAAATTAGTAACACAGTTGTTAAGTGAATCTGACATTCCCATTGACTTTGCTTGTCAGAAGATCGCAAAAGATGGTCACATGACCTCAGGACATTACAACTGTCATAAATACGAATCAGTTGTCAAGCATCCAAAAGTAAATCAAATGACCATAGGAATGCTGCTATGCTCATAAGTGTGAAAGATGATCATAAGTCACTTTTTTCAGTGCCGTTGTAACTTTGAATGATCACTATATGAACTGTTGTAAGTTGAGGACTGCCTGTATATGGTTTTCTTGCTGGACCATAAGAAATGAGCTTGTCTTTCTGACAACAACTCCAAAATACAATCACCTTCTTTTGTACTTGCCTCAATAGTATATTAGGAGACCCGGGCCGACTTCCGGTTTGCCAGGCTTCGGTGGCAGCGGGGAGTCGCGATCCTGCGCGATCCCTATTGCACTAGCCATCTTGGTGCCTCCGATCCTGATGGGTCTGGAGGATAAGTCTGCCACGTAGAGGCAGCTGAAGATAGGGAGGATCCAGAGAAGGGTTTGGGGGCGTTGCAGACCCCCTCCTCACCCGGCATAACCTCCTTTTCTCAAGGTGGTGGAGCGGCGGTCAGTAATGGCCGCCACAAAGAAGCTGGCAGCTGGACAAGATTGTGCTGGAGGAAGAAGGAGAAAGAAGAATCAAGAGAAGTGAAAGTGCTGGCTGAGCCGGGAAAACAACAACTCTTAAATACCCTGGAAACTGGAATTGCTTGAAAGATACATTGTATCCCTAAGAAGATCGGAAAGCAGCAGAGAAAGCTGTCGAGGGGAAGCTTTTTTTTTTCTTCACTCTCCCACCCCATAGAAATAGCAGACGGAGATCTGGAAAATCTATTTGGGCACCGAGTAATTCAATTTGAAAGTTAAAGCCAAGGGATAGAGGATTCCTGGACATTGGATTTAACAACTTAAGAAATCGGAAAACCCGTATTGGAGGTATGGATTTCTGAACATTTAAAGGAAAATCACTGTTGTAAGTGGGAAGGGAGAGGAAAAAAAAAATTGGAACAGAATTTGAAAAAGGAGGAGATTGCCTAGAACTTTAAAGAAAGATATATCTTAATTGGAACTCTTTGATTAAACAGTAACCCCAGAAAGAGAAATAGAAGAAAGTAAAAAAGGACTAAAAGAAATAGTTTATTTGGATTCTTTGGTGACTTTGGAACTTTTTAGAATTATTCTTGATTAAAAATATTTGGGTGGTGTTTTGGAAAAAGTTTTTCTCTTCATTATGGCATTGCTTGTGGAGGAACTAAAAATTGAATATAAAAAATATAAAAAAGAAGAACAAGATGGAAAAGATACTTTGGGCACTCTTTTTCAATTTCTAGAAATGGCATTATGCACTTATGAAAAATTGACTACGTAGCAGGATGACTGGGACAAAGAAGAAGAAGAAGAAGCCATCTTTGATGAACAATGGGTTCTTTTTGGGGAGGAGGAGAAAGAGGAAAAGAAAAAGGGGATTTTAAGGTTTGAAAAAACAATCAAAAAAGAGAAAAATGAGATGAAAGGTGGATACAAGGTTAGAAAACAACAGAAAGGGGGTAAGCAGAAGAAGAAAAGGGAGGAGGAGAGACAAAGGGGTAAAAAGGGCAAGGAGAAAAATAAACAAGAGAGAAAGGAGGGGATGAGAGGCCTTAATGGTGGGAAGCAAGATTTAAAGAAACAAAACTTATTCAGAGACAATGGGTAAATCTAATTGAAAAAGGGATTCTGGAAGGTACATAAGATTGTGTTTTTATATGTGTATTTAGAGTAAAATGTTTAAGATATAAATGAGTATCAATATATATGATTAGCTTTTTAATGGTATTGATAGTGGTTTTATATGCTTTTATTTTGTTATTGTAGTGTTTTTGCTTTTCTCATAAAATTTATTGTGTAATTTTAGAATGTACTAAACAGAATCCCTATATAAGGTAAGTGTTATACTAAGTAATATTATGTTAGGGGAAAGAGTCAAAGGCGTCACTCCAATCAGTGTACAGGAGACGTATATTTAAAGAGAAAAGATGAATGGATAGCTGGAAATAGAACAGACAAAGAATGATAAGTGTTATGAATTGAATTGAGATAAGATAAATAAAATAAAACTAAGAAAGATAAAAGAGGGAAGAAGCTATATAGAAAATTGAAAATGGTAATTAGATATGGAATGATATATAAAGTAAATATGATTTTTGAATTTGTGTCTGTGCGAAGAGTTTTAACCCGGGATCAAGCAGCTTTCAGAAAAGAGGTTTTATGTTTTTTATGTTTTGTATGTTTGTGTATTGTTTTTGAAAGGCAATAAAATTTTAATTAGCAAGAAATATAATTTGGATAATAGAATGAAAAGGAGAAGTTGGGATAAGATATGAAGTTGAACAGATAACGTAAATATATATATTACAATTTGGAACTATTTTGTATGTTCTATTGGTTTTCTTAGAAAAGATCTTTTATGTTATTATGCCTTGATTGTTTGTGTATTGTTTTGTAAAATTAATAAAATTAATAAAATATAAGACCCTTACATTGTCAGGATTTTGTCCCATAAATTAAACTGTTGATGTTTTTAAATAAAACATTTACCAATTATGTGAGAATTTTCAAAAATATTGTCAGGGGCATCCAAAACTTCAGGATTTCTTGAGGGGGGTTTTCTTTTGGATACTTTCTATGGAGAGATCCAAATATGCTTTTTTCTTTCCTTTGAGAATCATAACATTCTAAATCAGGAGTCCCCAAACTTGGCTACTTTAAGACTTGTGAAGTCCACAAGTCTTAAAGTGGCCAAGTTTGTAGACCTGTGTCCTAAATGTTAAAAAAAAAACTTGATGCACGTTAAAATAATGTATAAATACAGTTGTGCCACTAACCACCCCATTGCTACGGCAGCAGTGGGTTAGGAGTCATTGATAGCTTAAGCATAATGGGATAAAAAGAATACTATTGCAATATATCCATTTTTGTAAAAGGCTTTTAATTATAACATATCTAAATATGACTATTAAAAAACTGTAACTATTGCATTTAAAATTTAACTGCATGAATGAGCAAACGGCTAAAAATGCACGCACCATATAAAAAGCCATCATTGGTTGCCTGTATGATTGAATGTTTATTTGTTGTCAGTATATGAATTGCAGGATGCCTAACTCCTTTGTCTAAGAAGATGGCTCCTTGGCTATTATTTTTAGAAAATTATTAGCAGGGGCATGTATTTGTCTAAAATTGAAGAGAGTTAGGGCGAGGAGTGATGAATTTTCATAAAGGGCCTTTCTAGTCCAATAATTTGTGCTGAGAATGGAGGATAGAATTTACTGGTTCCCTTGGATTATGATGTATACATAGATAAAACGTCTTTAGAAATCAGAGTAATCTTTTTCTTTGGAAAATTGTTTTCCTTATACCAGATCAGGTATCTAAACCATTTGTTTGGTCTCTCGGTTCCCTTGGGGAAAAATATTCACAAGCGAACCTAGAGAGGAATTGCCCTTCCTGTGCCCTGTTCAGCTGTTGGAAAAGCTGCTGATGCCACTAAAAGCAGGCTGAGGAAGAGGCAGAGAGAGCTTTGCTTTTTCTCTAGGCAACCATTAGGATTTAAATCCAGGATTAAGAATTGAAGCTGCTGTTTTTAAATTTGCTTTTTGAAAGCGTATGGGGTGATCTACATAGTGCACGTTATACAACAGCAAGAGGCACTGAACTGTAGTCCACATGGTTTCTCCAACTTGAGAGGCAAATATGGTGCCATTCAGGGGTGGGATTCTACCAGTTCGCACCTATTTGCTAGAACCGGATGTTAACATTCTAAGCAGTTCGGAGAACTGGTTGTTAGAAGAAATTACTGGCCTAATCCTGTAAGGAAGGCAGGAAGGAAACATTCTGGTATTGCTTACAGAGACTGCCTCTCTGTTAAGCCTTATTACATTCTTGGCAGGACTAGACTTCCTGTCTCAGGAACGTCTCTGGAGTTTTTTTCCCCTCCTTTGCTGGTACTTCACTTCTGTGGAGTGATTGTTCAAAGTTGCAATGTCATTGAAAAAAGTGAGTTATGACCATTTTTCACACTTATGACTGTTGCAGTATCCCCACAGTCATAAGAGGCCAAGCGAGGAGATGCGCACCTCGATGTGAGTGATATTGAGTTGGCCATGCCCAGCCAATACCATGACCACCAAGCCATGGCCACCCAGTCACATGACCACCAAGCCACACCCACCACCTAAGCCACGCCCACAGAACCGGTTGTTAAAAATTTGAATCCCACCCCGGTGCCATTCCCAGAAATTCTTTATTATAGTATAGATTATTGGGAAGCTTTACTTACAGGTAGTCTTTGATATACAACCATCCCCTTGAGGTTACAACGACACTAAAAAAAGTGACTTATGACGAGATCTAACCAGTATTGACTGTTGCAGCACCTCCATGGTCATATGATCAACAGGCACTCGACAACTGGAATATATTTATGATAATTGCACTGTCCCAGAGTCCTGTGATCACCATTTGTGACCTTCCCTTTAATTATAACATTTCTAAATATGACTATTAAAAAAACTAACTATTGCATTTAAAGTTTAATTGCATGAATGAGCAAACTTGGCTAAAAATGCACGCATATAAAAAGCTACCATTGGTTGCCTGTACTATTGAGTGTTTATTTGTTGTCAATTCATGAATTGGGTGGTGGTAGAAAGGATAACTAAATCCAAAGACAAATCAGACATTGGGGGAGAGGGAAGAGTATCTTTGGGATTCCTCTTATTTTACATTACTTGACATTCCTTACTGTAGTGATATCTGTAGGACCTGTATTCTGTACAGCAGGTAGCACAATGCCTATCAGTTCATGAAACACAACAGGCTGCATTGCATTACATGCACCACATTTCATAAGTGGTTTGAGCCAAGACTATTTAGCGGGTCTGTCTCTGTCTCTGTCTCTGTCTCTGTCTCTGTCTCTGTCTGTCTGTCTCTCTCTCTTTTCCTCTCTGTCTCTCTCTCTCTGTCTCTCTCTCTCTCTCTCTCTCTCTGTGTGTGTGTAAAAGCCTAGTGTCAACCCTTTGAGATACTCCAGACAAGAAGCATGACAATAAACACTGGCTCTATCCTTATTGTAAGGTTTTAAGTTTGAAAGCATTTCTCATGTTCCCTAGCCTTTACTTTCCAGAGAACTAGGGATGGTCTCTTCTGAAATGCCTCCATGCCCCCATTCCTTCTTTGGGGTGAGATACTTTGATCATTTTCCAGGCTGAAGCTTTTCTTTATGTCATTTTATAGTCGATTACACCAAACCACTTGGGGGAGGAGGAGGATGGGAGCCAGAAGGGGATTTTTGTGGTCTATATCTGGTTACTCAGCCATACTTATCCCATAATTGTAATAAAGTCTCAATACGGAGATGGCAAAATGTTGGGAGGAGCTGTGTAATACACAGTTGTGACCCCATTTCTGTGTTATTTTCTGCAGTTTTCAGGAAACTAAGAAGGCTTAGTTGATGCTGAGAATGAGAAATGGTATTTAAACAATAGGAAGACTGCACCTGCAGATATAATATTTTAATTGTGTAGACCAGCAGTGTTTAAATCAAAGAGCAGTCTAAGGAGACAGTTTATTATCTACCACATTGATTTTTGAGATTTTAATTTAGAACAAATCAGCTAATCTCTGAAGTAACTGTTGTAGTTGTGTATTTCTTCTCTTCTATTAACATAGAGGGTTTCCCACACACCCCAAATCCCATTAGAACAACTGAGGAAAAAGCCAGTGTGACATATAGCCTTATACGGCTTGGGTTCTCATTCTTTCAAACAAGCAATGGCTTTCTTGTGAAACTTGGAAGGCTCTTGTTTTCTTTTGGCCCCTGGAGTCTAATTTTTCAGTAGTTATAATCAGGTTTTTATGTGAATTGCTTTCAACATTTTCATCCTAGAGTGCAACAGTTTTTGTGTTTAATGCAGAAAACAAAGACATATACCTGGATGATTGTCTGGGTTTACTTAAGCTTGGTAGGCCTAGAAAATCAATTTTATCCAGATGTACCTGGACTCCAGGGATGAAAAACAAAACAAAACATGAGCTTTCTCAGTTTCACAATTGATTTTCCAATGAAAGTAATTTAAAATTTATATGAAACTGTTTCTTCGTCTGGTTTATAGAACTGACAGCATTCATTATTTTATGGTGAACCTCAGGATTCTGTCTTATTGTCAAAGCTGATATGTATGCTCAAACTTCTGGAGGAGATTATTAGGGGCTTTGGAGAGACATGCCATTGGTGTGTTAATAACACCTAATTCAAACCTTAAGTAAGTGATTAGTACCCTTGAAGCTTAAACTCAACACTAGGCTGAATGACAGAGATTGGTTTTCAGCAACATTGCAATTTGCTCAGGAATTGGTGGGATGGGGGTACTTGATAATGGATTCCTGCAATGGGCTGAAAGTTGAACTAAATGATCTCCAGGTACCCTTCCAATTCTTCCATTCTATGACCCTAAGAAAAAGTTTATAATTGCAATCATTTATTAAATATATATAACTCTCAATTTCCAGCAAAAGTAAATTAACTCCCAACAAGGCAGTGATACTGTTGATAAGGAAGAAGCTGAACTCTGAGACGGATGTGGAGTCTATTCCGAATGGGGTTGCATTCTCTGAGAAAGAAAATTGGATATTTTTTTTTTTAACTTTTAACTATCAGTAAACTTGAAGATGGTGGATGTGGGAAAGAACACATTTGTCCACTATGCTTAGTGTCCCAACTGCAGTCTTTCCTAAACAACCGTTGGAAAAGATTGAACGGTTTTCCACACTTGGTTACAGTCCATCTAGGGGTGGGATTCTACCGGTTCAGGCTGGTTCGGGTGAACTGGATGTTAATTTTACATCCAGTTCAGTGAACCAGTAGTTCTGAAGAACAGCTAGCCCCACCCATCCCTCCCCTCCCCTCCAGGAATCCCCACAAGGCCCGTCTGGCTCGCAGATAAGTGTAGGGTAGCCTCCTGTGAGCAAAAACAGCGTGTGTATGGGGGATCCAGTGCTGCCGCCACACACATGCTGCTTTTGCTCCTAGAGGCTCCAGGGAGGCTTGCTAGGCTGAAAAAGCTGACCCCTCACCCCGTTTTTGCTCCCAGGAAGCTTGCTAAGCCGAAAATGGGGGGGGGGGGCGGTCTGGCGCTGCTCTCCCATGCCTCATTTTTGTTCCTAGGGGGGAGGCTTGCTAGGCCCTGGTTTGGGCCTAAGAGGCCTTCCTGCAGCCTCCTGGGAGCACGCAGCTATCCAGTATGCCTGGATTCAGTGTTTAGCCAAAATAACATTTGGAGCTAATACAGTATTGATTACTGCCTTGGGAATGTTCTAGGTCAGGGGTCCCCAGATTTGGCAACTTTAAGACTTGTGGACTTTAACTCCCGTGGAGAATTCTGGAAGTTGAAGTCCACAAGTCTTAAAGTTGCCAAGTTTGGAGACCTCTGATCTAGACTTACAGAAATATTTCAGATTATTTTCAGAGCTATGGTCGTGCTGACTTGTAAGAAATGTGTATGTGAGGTCTTACAGTGTGCAACATTACATGTCTGATCTGATTGGGTGAATCAGCATTTGGAACATCAGTGTTTTCACATGAGTCCTGTTACATAACACGGGCAATGTCTGGTTTCTCAACATGAATTAGATACACATGTTAAGGAAAGTAGCTCTTGTTAATTTCCTGCTTCCCTCACCTTTTTAAAGTTCTTTCTTTATTTCCTGGGTGTTATTATCTCATCCTTTTAATAGCTGGTTATAACACCTAAATAATCTCCCACAAATTGAATTAACAATTGTTTTTGTTCTAAGGCCTCTTTAATTATTCATGCCAGGAAGCATTGTTTGCTGTGGGAACGGTAAATGAGCCTGGACTAGTCTTGGCTTCTGCTATCTTCTTTGGCTATTTCCCCTCATTGCAAGAAAGCTGAATTCCTTCTTACCTTCCTTTTTAATTGAATTTATACCCTGCCTTTCTCTTTATTTCAATATTCCAAAGCTTAAAATACAAGAATATGAAGCATAATGGATTCATTCCATTTAAAAACCAACATTAAAAAAACCCTGATAATTTATGTATAGGAAATATTTTCTTATTACTGAGAAAATGAGAGCTATATGTATATCCTTAGGGCACACATCATAGCTGGGTACTACACAGAAGGCAGCCTTTTCGCATAAACTTCATAGTCAAGTTTCTGGCAACGGGGCATCTTTGAATTAAGAAGACCTTTCCTGCTCATCCAAGTAACCAAACAGTTTCATAGCAAGACAGGCGATCTTAAGCTGCTTGGTGTTTAAATCAACACCAGCTTCTTAAACTGTGTCTGAAAGGTAACTGATAGTAAGCATAGAGCTGTTAAAATAGGCTTTAATGGTAATTCTTCTTTCTCTATTAATTCCATTTTATGTTTAATTACATCCAGCTTCAATTTAATATTTTTTGTCTGTGGTGTTTTCTGTAATTCTTTTTCAAGTCTTTTATACTCATCTTCCAAGGCCTTAGAAGCCTGCCTTTTCCTAGTATTCTTTTTTCTTGTATAATCTATTATCAAACCTCTAGCATATGCCTTCATTGTATCCCAAACATTCTGCGTTGAAGTATCTTTTTTTAAATTTTCTCTAAAGAAAAAAGCCAGTTCCTTCTCCATCCGTTGTATAAAATCTTTTTCCTTTAAGAGATAGTATTGTTTAATGTCCATCTCGATCTTTTTTTTTGTCCCTTCCATTTAATTGTCATTGGGCTGTGATCTGCCCAAGTACTTGTTTCAATATTTGTTTCTTGAATATTAGATATTAATTCTGTTGAGATCCAAATCATATCTCATCTGGACCATGATAAATGTCTATTTGAATAAAAAGTATATTGTTTAGCTTTAACATTTGTTTCTCTCCAAATATCTTTTAAAGTTAATTCGTCTGTCATTTTAAAAAAGAATTTAGGGAGAGTCTTTCTATTTAGCTTTGTTGTTGTTGTTGCCATATTGTCCAGTTTATTGTCCACAATTCCATTAAAGTCTCCCATCATAATTATATTAACATAGTCCAGTCCAGTTATTTTCATGTGTAGTTTTTGACCTGAAAAAGAATTACAGAAAATGCCACAGAAAAAAGATATTAAATTGAAGTTGGATATAACTAAACATAAAATGGAATAAATAGAGAAAGAAGAATTGGCACAGAAAATTAGAAATGCTAAACAGAACTATTTTGAAGATACAAATAAACCAGGTAGATGGCTAGCATATAAATTGAGAAAGGAGAAGGAATCAAGAAAAATATTGAAGCTAATAGATGATCAAGGCCAAGTTTGTTATGGCAATAAGGAGAAAAAGGAAATTATTCGAGATTTCTATGGGCAACTATATAAACAAGAGAATATTGATGAGGAAAAAGTCAAACAGTATCTATAGAATGCTAACTTACCGAAGATACCTAAAGAGACTGAAGAAATATTAGAAAGCAATATAACAATGATGGAATTAAATGAAGCACTTAAGAAACAAAATAATGGGAAAACACCAGGTCCAGATGGGCTTCTGGCAGAATTCTATAAAACATTTCAAGAATCATTGAGCATCCCATTGTTAGAAGTTATGAATGAAGTTATGTCAAAGAAGATGATACCCAAAACATGGTCAGAGGCTTATATTACACTTATTCCAAAAGAAGAGGCTGACCCACTGCAAATTAAGAACTATAGACCTATTTCTTTATTGAATGCAGACTATAAAATTTTTGCTTCAATTTTAGGAGAAAGACTTAAAAAATATTTCAATAATTTTATCCATCCAGATCAAAATGGATTTCTGCCAAAGAGACAAATCAGAGAGAACATGAGAGTAATCTTGGATACTTTGGAATACTATGAGGCTCATCCTGAAAAGCAAATGGCTTTGATATTCCTAGATGCTCAAAAGGCATTTGATAATGTGAACTGGAGATTTATGTTATTACTATTGGAACAGATGGGTTTTGCCAGAAAATTTATTCAAGCAATAGAAGCCATATACAATAAACAGACAGCAAAGGTAATGATGGAGGGAGAACTTACAGACTTTATTAATATAAGAAAAGGCACAAGACAAGGATGTCCCCTATCTCCTTTGCTATTTGTGTTGACTTTGGAAGTGTTGAATAAAAATATTAGGGATGATAAAAGCATAAAGGAATGAAAATTAAAAAGGAAGAATTCAAACTACAAGCCTTTGCTGATGACTTAGCTTTTATTCTGGAAGATCCACTAAGATAGAGACATATGGTGAGGTGGCTGGTTTGAAAATAAATAAAGATAAAACAAAGATCTTGACAAAGAACATGCTTCTGAGACAAAGAGAAGAACTGGCAGACCTGTTGAAAATCCAAGTTACGAATAAGGTTAAGTATCTGGGGATATATTTGATAGCAAGATGTAGCATATTAAAAGAGAATAATTATATTAAACTCAAACAACAGATAGCTACAGACGTGAAGAAATGGGAAAACTTGCAATTGTCATTAATAGGGAGAATTTCAACAATTAAGATGAATATTTTACCCAGAATCCTATTTCTGTTTCAAACAATACCAATTAGGCTTGGAAAAGACTATTTTGAAGATTTAAATAAAATTATGTTGAAGTTTATATGGCAAGGTAAGAAAGCGAGAATAAAGCTAAAGCTTTTGCAAGATGCTAGAATTAGAGGAGGTTTTGGCCAGCCCAATTGGGAATTGTATTATCAAGCTGCAAGTTTGATGTGGGTCAAGGAATGGATAACATTAAGAAAGACTAGATTGTTGACATTAGAAGGTCATGATTTGCTGTTGGGTTGGCATGCTTTTTTATGGTAAAAGGGAACTAAAACACAGGGTTACTTTAGAAGACATTATGTACGGGAGTCTTTGTGGTTAAATTGGGAGAAGATAAAAAGACAATGTTATTTGAAAATTCCAGTTTGGTTATCGACTATTGAAGCATTTTCCTATCTTATAATTTATAAGAAGGAACAAACACTTAGATATGGGGAACTATTGGATGAAAAGGGTGAACTTAAATCGATTCAAAATTTAGAGGAACAAGGAATAAAGATAAATTGGTTTTCATATGCGCAAATACACTCAAGGTATGATGAAGATTCTTAAATGGAGGGATTTTATGATAAACAGACTGATCTCGATAAGATCTCGATGGGTACTGATGAGAAGGTGATTAAAAAATTATATGGTTATTTACTGGGAATTAAATTAGAAGAACAAGTTAAAGAAACTATGATTGTTTGGGGGAAGAATTTTGGATATGGGATTGATTTAGAGAAATGGCAAAAATTGTGGTCTCAAAATTATAAAATGATATTGTCAACAGCAAATAAAGAAAATTTGTATAAGATGTTTTACAGGTGGCACTTTCCCCCGACAAGAATAGCAAGAATGTTTAAGAACAAATCTGAAAAATGCTGGAAATGTCATCAGATACCTGGCTCATATTACCATATATGGTGGACCTGTGAGGACGCTAAAAAATATTGGACTAAAATTCGCATGTGGTTGGAAAAAATGACAAAGAAACATATAGATTTGAAACCGGAGTTCTTTTTATTGGGAATCTTACCAGATACATACAGTAAAGACTTGAAATATCTGATTGTAAATGTATTAATAGCGGCTAGGATTGTATTTGCTAAAAATTGGAAGAGTGAGAAAATATCATTAGAGGAAGAAATTATTAAGAAAATATTGGAATGTGCTGAGATGAGTAGATTGACATTTGAAATTAGAGAGCAAGAGGATAAACAATTTTATGAAATTTGGGGTCTTTTTTATCAATGGCTAGATGACAAAGTACAATAATAGAATATTTAGAATGTTAGACAGCAAGGAATATCTTTATTTTTTCTTTTGCCTTTGTTATTTGACATTATATTTATAAAGTGTTTTTAGGATAGATTTGGTATGATTATATGATTTGTTATAGAATAAATTATTTAAAGTATTGTTATCTCAAAAAGCATGAATGATTAAAAGTATAGTCAAATGATTTTTTAATAGCGATATTAGGATATATAAGTTTGGATTGAAAATATGAGTTGTTATGTAACATAACTGTAATTGAGACTACAAAATGAATGCACAAAACTGATGAACCAACCGACACACTGTATGTACATAAGAGAGTTGATGTTTTAATGTTTTGTTTGTCTTGTTTGTTTGTAGAAAACCAATAAAATTCTTTAACAAAAAAAAAAAAGGCTTTAATGGTTTCTACTCCTTGTGCTTGTCAGCAGCCTGGCCAGTTACAATTTCTGGATACTTTTCAAACATAATCACACATAAGGTGCACTGCAGCAGTTGGGATGGACTCAGGGATGAGATTCAAATTTCTTAACAACTGGTTCTGTGGGCGTGGCCTAATTTATGGACGTGGCTTGGTGGTCATGTGACTGGCTGGGTATGGCTTGCTGGCTGGGCGTGGCTTGGTCACGTGACTGGCAGGGCATGGCTTACTGGCTGGGCATGGCTTGGCGGTCACGTGACTGGCTGGGTCAAAAGATAGAAACTCACTTTAACAATGCTCTTGGAGCGGGGTTGGACTAGGTGGCTCTGAGGTCCCTTCCAGCCCCGGATTGCTGTGCTGCTTCAAAGAACCCTCTGAAGCTGCATCTAGTGCCAGGATTTGTGGTCCTTCCTTCCTCTCCTTTTTCTTTCCCTCCCTCCCTCCCTTCCTCCCTCCATTCATCCATCCATCCATATCTCATTCACAATCCTTTCCCTTCCCTCTTTCTCCCTTCCCTCCCTTTCTTTCTTTCTTTTTCCCATCCCATCCCTCCCTCTTTCTTTTTCTTCTTACTTTTAAGAGAAAGAAAGAAAAAAAGAAAGAAAGAGAGCTACCATGCATCTCTATGCTATTCATGGTATATTTTCAGCTGGAACCTCTTTCTACTTAAATCAGGGTCCCCAAACTTGGCAGCTTTAAGACTTGTGAACTTCAACTCTCAGAATTGTCCAGCCAGGTCTAGATGATGCTTTTTAACATCTCTAGTGGTTTGTAGTGAGGTTTTTAGGTTTATAGCAAATCTGTCCTTTACCTCTAAAAGTTTTTTTAAAATCACTCCTGGGAAGCACTGGCTTTGATTCTAACATAATTAGAATTATGAATGCTATGAATACATTGCTTTTGATCTTTGATTTGAAACATGTTTTAAGCTAAGAATCTGCAAATTTGACTTTTGATTGGATCAGTGTTAGATGCCTTGGAGTTAGATCTTTATTGTTTAATATGTATATATTATACTGAAAGCCAATTTATTCGATGTAATGCGTAAGACATCAGGCTAGAAATCAGTAGACCATGAATTCTACTTACTCCTGCCTTAACCAGCTGGGTGACCTTGTGCCAATCACTTTCTTTCAGCCCTAAGAAAGAAGCAATGGCAAACTATCCCTCTCCAAGAAAACTGCAGGGACTTCTCCAGGCAGTCTGCAAAAATTGGACATGATTAAATGAAAGAAAAAAAAGTTATACTAAGAAGCATTTAACTGAAAAATCAAGAAACTGCACAAATGATAGATTGGCAGTTGGTTACTTCTTTTCCAAACATAAATTTCAACAGAATTGTAATCTTCATGGGAAATTTCTTATATTGAAAAACTTCTTCTGTAAGCACACTAACTATTTTGGCAAGGTATTAATTTCAGCCTTTCTATTGATGTTTGGCAAGGCCAAATTAATGGTTATATACAGTTCTTATGCATTCACAGACTGGTCTTTTTGAATGATTAGATGTGACTTTATGATTATTAATGGAAATAATTAATAATTATTCCTAATTAATCCCAAATAATTCTCTTCATTCAGTTAGACTGGTTGTCACTTTTCTATTTTTTTTTCCCTTTCTATTCCAATATTGCTGAAGTCAGTTATAAAGTGATGCTTCAGTATGTTACATTTTCCAGTCTCTTTTATTTTTCTTGCTGACGATCTGCTGTTTTTGCTGCCAAAGTTGATTTGCTGGCAGTGCTGCTCCCTGGAATTGTAAGGGAACACTTAGGAATGACCCAGAGTGACTTTTGGATAGCTGTGGACCCACCAGGGAAGGGGAGCCTTGAAGATTCCACTTCCCTCTGGGAGCAGTCAGAAAGTCATTGAGCAAATCCACCTTCCTGCCCCTGCACAGTGTTCATCTGTGAGTCAGACTTTTACAGTGGTTTCAGATTTAAATTTGGGGCAGCCTATTGCTGTGCCAGAATGGTTTTTTCTTCATCCTGATTGGTTGGGAGTCTTGGTCTGTGTTTATTGGTCTTGGAGTTTGCTGTGTTCTGCTTGATTGGTGTTTCTAATATCTTCTCTCTGTTTTTGGCTCTTTTTGTATCTTGATTGGCTGGCAACATTGTGTTACTTTATTGGAGGCCTTTAGTGCAGCTTGGCTCCGGGTAAATGGACGGCTATCATTCGTTAGCAAGCTAGGTTTCATCTGGGTGCCTGGTTGGGGTGTGTTTGAGCTGGAGGTATCAGGGGGGATCTGTTTGTGCCCAGGTGTTTGCCTGGCTTGTGGTGAGGAGATTTTTTTGTTTGTGAGTGCAGGCTTCCAAATGATTGACAGTCTGGTAGAATCATCTCTTCTATTCATGCTTTCTGGTCTTTTTTCAATCTCTATGGCTTCTCTGATGATTCTGTGGCTGGGGTTTTCTATAGTGGCTAGTGTTTTGGTGCCATTGAAGTTGATGCTATGACCTCTGGCTTCCATGTGTTGGACTAGTGAGGAAGTATGTTCCAGCTTTTAGACTGCATTTTCGTGTTCATCCAGGCAGGTACTTATTCTTCTATTGGTCTGTCCAATGTATGTGGCAGTTTTCCAGGTCAATTTTATCTTTGGAGTTTCTAAGGATGGATGCTATTTTTCTGTCTGTTTTGAAGGCAGTCTTGATGTGATGTCTGCATACTATCTTACTAATTTTGTCTGTAGTACCTCTTATGTAGGGCAGGACAGCTGTTCCTTAGGTCTGTTCATCTTCTGGGTCTCTATTATGTCTCAGTGTGTTTTTGTGGATCAAGCCGGTGATTTTGCTTTTGTGGAAGCCATTGGCTGTGAGTACTTTAGTCAGGGTGCATAGTTCAGTCTTAATGTGTGTCTTGTCTGCCATAGCGGATGGGATTCTGCCGAAACGTTGCTACAACTTTAAAATAACAACTACAATGACGTGGAAAAATACCCGAACAAAGCTGAATGCCAGACATGTAAGTACCAGCAAAAACTTAAGAAAACAAATATGTGTATGTATGTGTGTGTGTGTGTGTGTGTATATATATATATTTTTTTTTCTTAAGTTTTCGCGGGTACTTACATGTCTGGCATTCAGCTTTGTTCGGGTATTTTCCCACGTCATAGTAGTGGTGCTTTTAAAGTTATAGCAACGTTTCAGCAGAATCTCATCTGCCATCATACAGAAGCCTGATGATGGCAGATGAGATTCTGCTGAAACGTTGCTACTTTAAAAGCACCACTACTATGACGTGGGAAAATATCCGAACAAAGCTGAATGCCAGACATATATATATATACATACATACATACATACATACATACATACATATACATATAGTTGTTTTGAATAACATTTCATCTTTTGGGATGTTAAAGTGCTTTCATTTAATTTACACTCTTATTATGAGCTCTCACTGCATGATTTTTGTATTTTTTGTATTTGCAAAATATTTATTTCTTTTGCTTATTTCTTTTGTATTTTTATTTGGATCCAAATAAAGTGTCCAAAAAATATCTTTCCTGTTTCCTTCTGCTTCACTGTTCTGTTTCCTGATCAAGTTTCCCAGAGTAATAAAGTATCAGGTTGCAGACTAAAAAAGGTGGTTGAAATCTATGAAGAGATTTTTTGGTAACATGCAACTTTTTGCTGAAAGGTTTTTTAAAAAAAGTTTGATGGGATTATAATGACTATGGAAAATATGCAAAGGCATATAGTTTTGGATAAGTTAGATTCACAAAAGGACTCTAATATGAAAGATGCAGACCAAAAATATATTTAATTATTTTATTTATTTATTTTGATTTGTCAATCGCTTACAAGATAATAGGTATAAGTATATACATAGTTATGAATACACGAAATGGGTACTCCACAGCCGGAGGACTAACTGAGCTGATCTTATGCGTCTCTTTGAAGTTCAAGCCTGCGTTTCTTTACAATACTAGAAGCCTGACCGAATGGGAAGGTGAGAAATGTTTTTGTCTTAAGAGACTGAGGGCCCATATAGAATATGGATTTTGTTGGGAAGATAGAGACACCATGGAGACTGAATTAATTATATTTAATTAGACAACAATTAATTAGAGATGGTATTAAGAACATGGATATTTGATTATGCTTAACTTTTGGGGTGATTTAGGATAGATAGATACAGTGGCAAAGTTTCTATGAGTGGATTATAATAGTTTGTTAACAGAGTTTTGAAACCTTAACCTTGTCTTTTTTATTATTATTCTTTCTGTTAACTATTTCATCATTAACATACTGTATATAAGATAGGTGAATAATTTGCAAATAGATTTACTAGTTTAAATTTTTTTGGACTTGTTTCACAATAGGTGGGAACCAATATTGTAATAATGTGTTAATCAGTATTCAATTAGGGACTAAACATATGTAAATGTATTTTATTTCTTTTCAATATCCTTTTTTCTTGATTGTTTTGTGTTTTTTGTTTTTTTTATTTTTATTTTTTTACATTTTTTTGAGATTTGCATTTTAACTTTCTTTCGAATAAAATAAAAAAAATAGAAAAAAAGAATGTTGAATTTTCCTTTTTAAGAACAAGTCCTTCATTACTGAAAACCAACACATGAAATGTCTATGTTTACACAGTTGTCTGAGGAATGGACAAACTAGTAAAATACTCCCTGGGATTATGGTGGTTCAATCTTTTTGTTATAGATCAAATCATGTTTATTTGTACTGTAATATTTTTAATAACTGTTATCTAACTTATTCGGGCATTAATTCTACCAGGAATTTCATTAATCCAGATTGTGATCTTAATATTTTGATGTACAGTATTTGCAGGAAATCACATATATTTTGAGAATAAAATTGAGAGAAGTAAGCAATCAAATATTAAAAATTGAGAAACTGAGGCATAGATAATGTCTTTTTGGATCTCATTCTTTGTCTCTGTCTCTCTCTCCTTCTTCCTCCCTCCCTCCCTCCCTCTGTGTGTGTGTGTGTGTGTGTGTGTGTGTGTGTGTGTGTGTGTGTGTATGTGTTTTGTCACATTCTTAAGAGGATAAATAATCCATATTTATAATGACAGCCAGCAGGCTATTTTTTACTTTTATCAGTGCTAAATCTGGGGTGACAAATTGCTTCCTGAAGCTGGATTCTTCTCTGCAGGTGTCAGGATAAAAATAAAAGTAATCACTTATCAAGACTCTTAGATCTGTGACAAGTCTGTTAGAAGTTTATTGCTACCAAAACATAATGGGACCCTTCAGTTAGATTAATACTCATTTTCTTCCTGAAATACAGTGCAGTCAACATAAAGAAAACCAAATATTTTTTACATTATTTTTTCCTAAAAGCTGTTTGCAAATAACAGCTTTCATTGATGTTGGTAGAGAACTTCCCTCTGGAAGTTAGACTACGCCACTGATTGCTTTTATGAAGGAAAACATTGTGTCCTTGCCATGTTGCCCCTCACTTACTGGCAGTAGTTCAAGCTGTGAGCCCAGCTGAAGTGCTGTTTTTTGTTAATAATTTTTTAATGTATGTTTTCTGGAATAGCTTATTTTTTAATATCTATATTTACAAAACCTTTTTGTATTTGTTTAAGTGGGGTAGAGAGAGAGAGAGAGATAATGTTTAGGAAACCTAGAATCACTCTGAAGGTCTGAAGATGATTGTTAAAGCTATGTGGTCATGGAATCATGGAAGATTGAGACAAAACCCACAACAAGGAGTAATGATGGACATCCAGTCCTCCAGGACGGGTCTCCAACCTTGGCCACTTTAAGATTTGTGGACTTCAACTCCCAGAATTCCTCAACCAGCAAAGCTCCAGGATGATGTTCCTAGAAGATAAAACTTGAATACCTCACTAATAGCTTCAGTAACTGTTCCCAAAATGTTACTCTCCCAGTTACTGGCAAAACCTCCAGCCAGAACTTGATTCAATGACCCCGTCTACATGCTTATTATTTCCTGCATTTTACTAGGGCTACTTTAATGGTTGCTTACTCAACCCTACAGCCAGGAAGGACTGTTCCTTTTCCTAGAAACAACTAGTTTCCTTCCTTAGGACCGTAAGTAATGGTAAATTATTTAAAATAACACAACAGTCACTTTTTCCCTGTCAAAGGAATCTATAATTGATTAAGTCATTGAGGAATAGAGTTTCATAATTGGGCCTTCTTTAGTGGCAAAGTAACTAAGACACTGGATTTGGCACTAACTTAATAATTCTTCGAAACGAAGACCAAAGGATCCATGTTCGGAAATGTGCATCGTGAAACATCTATCTTCAAGAGACTAAGTTCTATAGTACCTAAATACCCACACACCACAAGATTATCAAGGTATCAAATATTCACATATCCCTCTCATTTCTGCTTGGAAGCAGTCTTTGAAATAGTTTATCAGTCTTCCATATGCAAACAAAGAGCTGAAATAGAAGAATGATTGATTGTGTGAGGCTGCTCAGCAGTTTTTAATAGATTGACTTTTAAATACATCCTTTCTAGATCTTGATATAACTTAACACCTCAGCCAGAAATTTGCTGTTAACTTACAAGATATGCAGCCATACATTAGTGTAGGCCTTGTAGTGGCAGATAAAACTCTTCTTTCTTTCAGCACTTTCTTGCTTGCCAGACACACTTCTCACTCATGTTTTTTGGCAAGCTATTTCGTCTGTTTATCTGGTTCAGCATGGTTGCGTGTTTTGCCTGTTAGTTCATTCTGGCCCATCCCAAACTAGTCTTGAAGTGAATATCCATCATTTTCCCCTTTTTTCCTTTTGGCTTAGCTTTTATCTGGATTATGCACAATGTCAATATCAGTGGTATGCTGTTAATACCATTGTTTAAAAACTATTTCTGCTTAGCTTATTCTATAAATTTTGTAAAATTTTGGAGAAGCTGAGGTTTGCGGCTTAATAGAGGCAATGGGACATTATTTATAAGCTGGATTTGCTACAGACATATTTTATCAGAATAGTTTAGTCTAACTAGAATTAAGCTCAGGAAATGTGACATTTTGTTGAGGGTTTCCCCTTTCACACAGTGCTCCAGGCTATCAGCTGTATGTAGTGCAGGCTCCAAACATTCTGAATATACATCTTGACCAGGGATGGGATTCAAATTTTTTAACAACCGGTTCTGTGGGCGTGGCTTGGGTGTGGGTGTGGCTTGGTGGTCATGTGACTGCGTGAACAGGGCTTGGTGGTCATGTTATTGGCTGGCATGGCCAACTCAATATCACTCACATCGAGGCATGCATCTCCTCGCCTGGCCTCTCATGACTATGGGGATGCTGCAACAGTCGTAAGTGTGAAAAATGGTCAGGTCACTTTTTTCAGTGCCATTGTAACTTTGAATGGTCACTCCACACAAGCAAAGTACCAGCAAAGGAGGAAAAAAAACCTTCAGAGACGTTCCTGAGACAGGAAGTCTATTCCTGCCAAGAATGTAATAAGGGTTAACGGAGAGGCAGTTTCTGTAAGCAACACCAGAATGTTTCCTTCCTGCTTTCCTTTCAGGATTAGGCCAGTAATTTCTTCTAACAACCAGTTCTCTGAACTGCTTAGAATGTTAACAACAGGTTCTAGCGAATAGGTGTGAACTGGTAGAATCCCACCCCTGATCTCAACCTCAGGCTAGAGAGATTATGATCTCTGCATGTAGCCCACAAGACAGTGGTGGTAATCTATCAGTTTGCCCTGGTTCTGCCGAGCTGGTAGTGGTGATGAGCAGCGGAGACCGAACCAGTTCTCTCCGACACTCTGTGTTGGGCGCACCCACCCATCCAGATTCCCATACTAACCTTTATGTCCTGCTTTTGAAGCGCAGCTTTGCAGCAGTTGCTGAAGCATCAGGGAGAGTAGAGTACAGAATTCAAAACGCCTCTGCACCTGTGCAAAGTGTGGTGCATGCGCAAAGCGCGCCCACCAAACCACGCCCACAGAACCGGTGGTAAAAATATTTGAAACACACCATTGCCATAAGGTTTTCACAGCTCCCCTTTGAGGAGAGGAAATATTTTATCATTTTATAATCCAAATGCCAGTAAGAGGAGAGGCGAGAGACATCGACAAAAAAGGACAAGTTTAGAACCAAGGCTGAAAAGAACAGTTTCAGAAAGTACTGTATTTGACTAAAATCATCAGAGATCATCTGAATGAGGGATCCGGGAATAACAGAGAGAGCTTTACTTTGGGAAAGATAAATATAAAGGTCTAGCTGGTAATATTTTATAACAGTAATTTTACTTTGAAATATATGCAATTCTTTAAGCTTTAGGATATCTGATATATCTTGTCCTGGATATTAATGGAACCTGGTATCTCTTTGCAATGAAGTTGCTTTATATTATTAGCAGATCTATCACCTTTTATCTCATCCTCTCTTTTGCAGTTTTCTGTGAGAGATTTCTTTAACATGCTAACTGGTTTTAACAGCACTTTACTTTTATCTCCTTGCCATAGAATGTTTTTGCCAGCGATAACTTAATGCTGAACAGGGAATTTTCCATCTTCTTTCCTTTTTTTAAAATATAGTAGTAATTTGTCAGATGGAGCTGTTGTAACACTGTGAAGACCAGGAGGTAGCAGTGTAGGATTTATTTCATTTTTATCATCTTTTGTTTCTTTTGTTTCTTGCCAGTAAGACCACGGACTGTGGGATTCTTAACTGCCTCACATGCTGGGACTTGGGGAGAGCATCCTAGGATTCTCCAGGAGGCTTAAGTTGAAGCAGCAATATCTAAGAGGAGAGATCCTTGGTGCTTTCTGAGCTTGGTTGTTTTCTTGCAGATGTTTCATTACCCAATCTAGGTAACATCATCAGTGACTAGAAACCAACCAACCTCATAAAGCACCGAGCACCTCTCATTTCAATCCTGAGCAGCAAATATTCTCCTTTGTCAGCAGCAATATCTGTCAAGCAGCTTCATCCAAGCAAGGTTAGGATGTGTAAACCCAGGAGATTTGGGAGAAAGAAGGGTTGAGACCTCTAGCCTTTTGCCATATACAGGTAGTCTTTGATTTACAACCACAATTGAGCCCCGAATTTATGTTACTAGGTGAAACATGTGTTGAATTATGCCCCATTTTTACGACTTTTCTTGCCACATTTGTTAAGTGAATCACTGCAGTTGTTAACACTACTAGCAGGGTTGTTAGGTAAATCTGTCTTCCCCATTGACTTTGCTTGCCAGCAGGTCACAAAAGGGGATCATATGACTGCGGGACACTGCAGCCATCATAAATATGGGCCATTTGTCAAGCATCTGAATTTTGATCATGCGACCATGTTGCAAGTCACCTTTTTCAGTGCCGTTTGTTAAGCCTGGTCCCCCAACCAATGTTAAGGAAACACGCTAAACAGAATGTGCAGCATTAGTCAGTTAGGCAGACAGGTAAATGTGTGAGATAAGTTTGTATGTTAGTTAACACTCAGTAAAAAGCAGATACGCTTGTGCTATCAAAATATAGTTTATTCCATTTAAGAGTTATAGCATAGTCAAAAACAGTCCATTAGTCATGTATCATTTCAGTCAGTCCATTCGGGGATACTCAATTCGCAAAGTCCGTGTTGAATATTCAATGTCAGTTCACTTACAATAAATCAGTCCATATTATCTCTTCTCACCGTTGAGAAATCAACACTCCTTTCTCTCTCCCGTTCCAGTAGAAAAAAAAACACAGTCATCAATCCATCCAGTAATTAGGGATCATTAAGCCAGAGAGCGAGCTGCCGTTGTCTTGCTCCTTTTATGGTGCTTTTACAACCACACCCTTAATTACATTCTTGCAGTTAAAGTTACACACACTTTAACCAACAAACCATGATAACTTATTTATTATTTTACCTAAACCAGTTAGGGTAAACAATGTTATCCCTAACACCATTGTAATTTCAAACAGTCACGAAATGAACTGTTGTAACTCGAGGACTACTTTTTGTAAATCGGACTTCATCATTTTAGATTGCTGTTGTATTCATATGTGTATTTCTACATGTAAGAAACTGGAAGTCAAATTTTATATTATAGGGATCAGGTCTAATTAGATTTTCAAAGTCCAAATGCACAACTGGCATTTCCTTAAAAGTTTACTAGATAGCAGATGGATATCTATCCATACAAAGCAATTTAATTATGCTAAAACTACTATATTGTAGTGCAAACTGCTTCCCCCGCCTCTTTACCAATTTCATTATGGGGATAGGCATGCTTTGCTATATCATGTTCTCTATATTGAGGGCCTAAATCAGTGCGTGCAGGTTTTCCCCATCTTTGGGCTGAATTAGTACTCTCCATATGCTGCGATGTTTGCTTTTTCTGAATATGTTTGTCTAAGCGAGCCAAAGCGGCACTATGATTTTTTGTCAGTCAAAAAATAATAATAATTCCTGGGAGGTGTTAAAGAGAAGATGACATCTCCTTGACAAAGGACTGCATGGAGTATATCTGGATGTTTGCCCAGAATACTTGAGGTGAAAATTATCCTTCTAGGTTCTTTTAACCATTAGGTTAAAACTGTTCCATGTGTTAAAAAGCAACAAACAAACAAAAACAATGGTTGGTTGGGTAATTTCAATCTTGGATGGCGTTTTTTAAAAAGTATTTCATGCTCACTAGCATTCTTTTTTTTCTTCTGTGATGCTTCCAGCTTTGAATACAAGTAAATTGTCTCAGTAAATTAATATTTTAAAACTGATCAAAAAGGTGTCATCAGTTCAGCTCTCAGAGTCCTAATGAACACATGCAAGAGTTATTAAAACCATCTTTAAACCTTGCGGTGGTTAATCCTTTTTTTTTCTTTGAGGTGGGCCATGTTGCAGTTAATCCTGCTGGAATTAAGCCTCTCATCAAATAATATCTGTGGATATGGATCAAGTTTATTTCTCTGTAATTTAATGAAGTAAGGTGAACAAGTGATGGGGGCTCACGATTTTTGCCTAACCTTATCATTGGCCGTAAAGGTAACTTTTCTGCAGTACAGTATGGGAAAGTTTCTTCTGGATCTATTGAAAAGGAGATAGGTTCTTGAGAGCATCTTGCCAGCCAAAGTTGTAGGATAGCATATATAAATATCAGGCAAACTTTCTTTTCCTTCTCATGATCCCCTCTAACTTCCAGATTAAGAGTACAGAGCATCAAGAGGCATGAATAAATGAATACTGTAGTACAGATTCCATCATTACTAATTGTTGTTCATTCTGGTGGGGCAATGATAGAAATTAGAGTCCAACAACTTGTGAGCCACACATTCTCTATCCTTTTTTACGAGATGGTGCTAAGCATAAGACGAGCATCTTGCCTTTGTTTCTGTCCATCAATGTCAGAATATACAGTACATGGCAATGGGGAACGAGGAGGATTAGGAACCATGATAAAGATCACATAATTCATAATATTAATAGGGAAAGCAGGTGAAAGCAGTCTAGAGAAAAGAAGGACCAGAGGTGACATGATAGCAGTATTCCAGTATTTGAGAGGTTCCCTCAACTTATTTACCAAAGCACCTGTAGGCAGGACATGAAATAATGGATGAAAACTAATCAAGGAGAGAAGCAATCTAGAACTAAGGAGAAACTTCCTAACCGTGAGGACAATTAACCAGTGGAACAGCTTGCCATCAGAAGTTGTGGGTGCTTCATCACTGGAGGCTTTTAAAGAGATTGGACAGTCACTTGTCTGAAATGGTATAAGATCTCCTGCTTAAGCAGGGGATTGGACTAGAAGACCTCAAAGGTCCTTTCCAGCTCTATTCTGATTGATTGATTGATTGATTGATCATTAATCTTCACTAATGATCATCACTAGTGATCATTAATATTAATGGGAAGTAGGTGGCAGCAATTATAAACCCAAATAATGTAAAACAAATACAGTCTCTATTCATAAAGCAGACTTAATAATATAAACATTATGGCAATAGAAGGCGAATTAACTCCTGTAGTGGAATAAAGAGTCATTATTTTGATTCAGGTCGCTTATGATAGAGTCAGATTTCTTAATTAGTTGTGATTCAGTGGTTTACTTGTGGAGTTAGCTTTCATTTTTTTAAATCTTCCAAATAATCACTTTAATGACAGTAGCAGTTTCCTTGGGAAGTTCAAATATTTTCCCAATTTATTTTGAATGTTGCCATTTCTGCCCTTGGAACTGTATATGTTTAATGTTTTGTCTAAATAATAATTATTTGATGTTGAACGCAGAATGCAGTTGAGAATATGCTGCATTGGAAGATTAACTGTTAACAACCTTTGATATTGGTGCTGACATTATTACATCTTGTACTGCTGCCAGAGAATTATCTAGAATGTATAAAAGTACTCCAAATGTATTTTGGAAATGTAAACAACATGAAAGGACATTTTATCATTCTTGGTGGACATGTAAAATAGCTGGAAAATATTGAATTCAAATTCATACTTAGATACAGAAAGTGTTAAAAACACTTTCAATTGAAGCTGGAACTTTTCTTTTTAGGATTAATAGATAAACAGGTAGAAAAAAAAGCCATGGGAGATTATTTCAGTATATGATTACTGTAGTGAGATTATTATATGCACAGAGATGGAAAAATTGGACACTACCCAATACGGAGGAATGGTTGGTGAAGTTAATAGATATTGCTGAAATGGATAAATTAACTTTTTTGAATAGAGAAAAGATATTATCTAAATTTCTTGGAGACTGGTGGCCTTTTTGTGTAAAAATGGATTTGTGATCTGTGATTAAACACAATAGGTTATGGAAAGAAAAACAATATGCAACTTTAGAAAATTATTAAAATATATTTGTACTTTTAACTACTGTGAAGAATATCAAAGCCATTTGTTTATATCTTTTTTTATTTTCTCTTTTCCCTCAACTTTTTTCTTTTCTTCCCCTTTTGGTTTTTCTTTGATTTCTATCTTTTTCTTTTATATATATATATATATATTACAGATTACTTCTGGGTATTAATGTGCCATTATTGATCTGTAGGAGTAATTTGTTTTTTTAGTGCTACATCTCATAAAACTTGTATTTTTATATGCTTGTTTATCTGTGATCTTTTAAATATCCAGTGTGCCTGTGGAATGTGCAGTTTGACAAAAATGTTCTGTCAGAAGCATTTTAAAGTTGCAATTGTGAGATAAGGGGCTAGATGATTTGATTAAATAATTAAATAAAGCGAGCTATTGTTTAGATGCTTGGCATCTCCAGAAAAATTCCATGGAAATAAGATATAGCACGGAGACAATCTGAAAGTTAAAAAAAGAAAAGAGTGGTGGATCCCTTTACCAGAATAATAGGAAGAGGAAGAGGAGAAACTAGTTTGAGATGAGACATGCCAGGAGGCAACCCAATTTGGGAGAGAAGGAAGGGAACTGGGGTACAGGCTGGAGATGGCATCTGAGGACAGCAAGAAGGGTGAGAGAAACCTAAGCACAGAAATAGGAAAACAAAACTGTGGTTCTCTATTTGAAGGGGGAGTTTTTGAAAAAGAGAGGGAAATTAAGGACTTTAAAACTAAGCCTGTGATTTAGTATTTAATTCTCCACCTCTACTTGTTAGCAAGTTACTTAGCTGTTATGAATAATTGTAGCTCCTAATAAGAAACTTATTTTGTATCATATGTATGCATGTTGAATGGGTTGGTATGAGTGTGGCGTATGTAGTGCATGTGTATATAACACATAAATAGAGATTTAGAGATAACTGATCTATCTACTGGAAGGTATGTATGTATGTATGTATGTATTATGTATGTATTAGGCTTTCTTTATGGTAACTGAATTGAAGTAATGATGTAGTGATTGTTCCTGGACTTGTTACAGGGCTCAAAAAGAGTCTTGAGATCCAATGAATATATTTTACCACCTGGAGGCTTGATGGAGACTGATCTGGAGTTAACATTTTCACTGCAGGTAACTTTAATTTTCTTGGGCAGAAATAAAGAATTGTGTATCAGTAAAAGCTTTCTTTCTCTATTTTGAACAGAATGTATTTAAGAATAGCACTTCAAGTAACTACGTTATGAATTATTAAACAGTACTTGCCTTCTATTTGTAACCTATAATCAATATTCTTAAAGCATAATCCTGGATATATTTATTCTGTGTTCAAAGGATCTTATTTTCATAATTAGTTTATTATGAGCACAGTCTAAGCTATTTTCCAATCACATTTGTGCTCTAGTTATAAAATGAGGCGTAAACGAAGGAATATGGAGGCTGCTTGAAAGATCTGGTATTCCTTCTTTGCCTCTCTGTGAATGTTTCACCAGAAGCACCTTAAAAATGATCTTTCAGGTCAATACTCTTTTTTTTACAGTATCCACATTTCCTGAAAAGAGATGGTAATAAGCTCCAGATCATGCTGCAGCGCAGAAAACGGTATAAGAATAGAACTATTCTGGGCTACAAGACTCTGGCAGTGGGCATCATTAACATGGCTGAGGTAAATGGAACTACAGAAATATTGTAACACAGCTATCTGGGAACTGATGGGGAAGAGGAAATCGTTATTTAGGGTGTTGATTTAGGACCAGAATATAACACTGGCTGCTTTGTACATTGTCAAAGGAAAGCATGGAATGGTATTAGTCTATGCTAGAGGACTTTTGTGTTGTATCCTCTACTCAGGTCATGCAGCACCCCACAGATGGAGGGCAGCTTTTGGGCCTTCACAGCAACATCAAGGATGTGAGCATCCGGGTGGCTGAAATCAGCATCTACTCACTTTCTAGTCAACCTATTGATCATGAAGATGGAAATGTCCCCTCTGGTCCCAAAATTAAGGCGTCTGGTAAGGTTTTGTTTATAAATCTTCACCCTGCAGGGTTTAGTTGAAGTGGTTCTCTGTTTGCCCCAAATCCTTTGGACACATCTGGATTATATTATTATTCCATCTTGAAGTATTTTTTTCTTCTTCTGTTAATCCACAATAACGTTAGTGATCCTTCTTCTAACGTGTGGCTAAATACTTGCATACATTGTCCAAAATCACAGTAATTGGTCCCAGTTTGGGTATCTTCAAAGAGGAATTCCAAAAATTGTAACGATAGGTTACCTCTGTTATCTGAAGCATTTTAGTAGCACTTGCTTGGAACACAACCAGAAGGGTGAGAACCAAACACTTCATAGTAAAACTAAAAAATATGTAGACTGTATCTCAGATTAAAATAAGAACTGTAGAATATTTCAAATGTAGCACAATTCTACATTTAAAATTGTTGTCTAGAAATGGCTTCCAAATGAGATCACATTTACTTTTTAGACATGGATTTATTCTAGACCTTGAGGCATAATCTTCTAGTTTTATTCACCATTCATAATTCACCATGTGTAGAGGAGATCAGAGATCTTTTCCATTAAACAGCATCCTTACAGCTATTATGTATAATGTTAAATATAATATCAGTTTAGTATGTTTTGAAGAAATGTATGGTTTAGTGAGGTTTAATAAAAACACCTCAGATTGTAATGGGATAACAACTTTCAAAATTTGTTCTTTTCTGAGATGAATTGTCATTATGTTCCATTGTGCTTTGTCACTCTTCTCATGAACCTTGCAGTTACTTCCTTCCATTAGCTTATACCCTTCCGTTAGAAAACCTAGTGCCTTATTGTTGTATTTTCTTCCATTCTTCTATATAAATTCATGAGTGGCCATGGTAACCATCTTTTTCCATTCTAGATCGCTCTCCAGATATTGATAACTATTCTGAAGAAGAGGATGACAGCTTTTCCTCTGAACAGGAAGCCAGTGATGATGCAGTGCAGGGCCAGGTATTTATCTATCTATTTGCCTTTCCTTTCCTGTAAGACAAGAGTTCAAAAGCTGGGTATTTTTCAGGTGTATTTGAGTTACAAAAGCCTCAGTTCTTGAGGATGATAAGACTTGTTCTACAGTATTGATTACTCGCTCTTACTAAAGGAGATTATGAAGAGTATATCTTTTTTGAGTTACCCTTCCAGCTGTCAAGGATGGGATATATTTTAGTGCTAAGTACCAGGTATAAATTGCTAGTCTCTTTCCTCCCACTTCAGCAGCTAATCTGTACCCAGTTTATAATAGGCTTAGGGGAGGGAGGGAGGGAGGGAGAGAGAGAGAGAAGGAAGGGGGAGAGGGAGAGAGAGAAAGGAGGGGAGGAGGAGGGAGAGAATACATTTGATTAAAAGAATATTTAATAGATGATAAAATATGAGAGTGCCCCAAACTGAGAATTGAGATGCAATGGAGTTTTGTCCTGCAATTTAAACAGGCATGTAATAAGTGATTAAGGTTTTTCCCTCCTTCACTTACCAGAAATAGCAGATGTTTTTTCATTGTGGATGGATCCTTGTGGGAGAAATGAAAGCCATTAAGAGAGAAAAACAGGTTTCTAGCAACAGGGGTGAATCTATTGAGATATTTATTAGGGAACAACTAATAAGTATCTGGAATGCTACTGTTAAAATAGTTTTAATGAATCGTACACATTCTTTTGACCCAGAATAAGCTAGCTCTTAGAACATACCTTCTGAGAAAATTCCCCATCTCAACTTTCTATTCATTGATCATCAGCCATGTAATCTCTTATTTGTTGCTCTCTAAAACTCTCTAATTAATATCCAAGGAATCACCAAGTTCACCCATCTCCCTGAAACCAGATGGTCATAACAGTTTATTGTCCTCTCTTTCTATTCAGGATTTGTATGATGAAGAGGATGAAATGAGGAAGCCAAAGAAGGCCAGGCGGAAAATGATCCGAACTACATCAATGACCCGAGTAAAGTCAGCCCTTTTTTTCCTGGGGGTGGATATCTGTGGGCTTTAGGTGGGAACAGGAGCAAGGGCACTCCATAGTAAACCCTGATTGCAAGTCCGACTTTACTTTTCCCCTTTCTTCCCACAAGGTGCCATCCATAAATAAATTCAGAGAGAGAGAGAGAAATTCACGTAGTCGTCCATCAGCATAGATTTCAGGGTTAGCTATGTTATAGACTTCTTTCTGGATTCAGATTCTTTTTTTTTTTTTTTTTTGAATATAGTGATATTTTCTATTTTTTGCCACGAAAGCAGAAATAAATGCTTAGGTTAGCCACATATTAGGATATCTGATACCTTATTACTTAAATCTATCCCATAAAAGATGGGATTGATTTGTTTCCTAATACAGGATAAGTAATAATGCTAGAAACCTGTTTTTTAAATAACAAGGAAATAGATTTCAATTGGACATTAGGAAAAATGTCTTAATGGTAAAGGCTATTTGACATTGGAATAGACTGCCTCCAAAAGTGGTGGACTTCACTGAAGATGTTTACATTTATGTTGGATGGGAAGTCATTATAGTCAATTCCTATGGAAGATAAAGATTGGACTAGATCAGGGGTGTCAAACTCGCATTGTCCTGCCATTGTCCCGTGATGTATCTGGACTTTTTCCCCCTTTGCTAAACCAGGCATGGGTGTGACCAGCAGGTGATGCATCTGGCCCACTGGCAGGGAGTTTGACAGACCTGGACTAGATGATCAAGGTTCCTTCCAACTGTTCAGTTCTGTGATTCATTTAACATGTGTTATAACATGCATAAGAATAGTAACGTCCAGGTAGGAAGCTGTTGGGATGAAAAGGCCCTACCTGAGAGGGCATCCACATTCAGCAGATGGGAGCAACAGCTGGGATTCCTCCCTTCCAGCACAGTGATTCCAACTCCCAGTTTTTCCTTTTTAATCTTTAGTTCTGCTGCTCCTAATTAAATCCACAAATGATTAGGTGACCATCTAGAATCAGTAGAGGTTAGCTCTTAGAAAGAAGCTGACACTGATGCTGCTATTCACAAGGGATTGCTCATCCCCTCCCTTTGGAAATGTGGGAAAATTGGGCTGCTGTTAGGTCATTTTGGCTTCTGTGTTTGGGCAATGTTTTAGTTCTGCTGGGAGGAAATGGCAAGATGGGCCAATTACAGAATATGTTGTAGTAGATCCACCTGGAGCAGAGGTCTCTAAACTTGGCAACTTTAAGACTTGTGGACTTCAACTCCCAGAATTCTCCAGCCAGCAAAGCTGCCAAGTTTGCCAAGTTTGGAGACCCCTCAGCTAGAGGGTGGTAGCAAAGGAAGACTCTTCCTCTATTATTAATCTGTTTCAACTTCTTTTATATTTTAGCAACCAAACTTCAAGCAGAAATTTGTTGCCTTGTTGAAGAGGTTTAAAGTGACAGATGAGGTAAGGAAATTGATTTTGGATAGATGTGGAGACAGCTATTTTCCCTCTTCACTCAATATTTGCTGAACACTTTTACTGAATATTTTAAAAGGGGAAAAATCATAAATCTAAAGAAGAGGCCAAGGAAAAGCACCAAGCAAACTAATAAAAGATTTTTTTTTCCTACCCAGGTTAATACTTTTTTACTGTCTCATTTAACATTCAAAATTTGCCGCAACAGTAATAAATACCAGTGCCATCAACCTGCTGTTTTAATGCCTTCTCCTGAAGACCCCCCCCCCCCAAAAAAAAAGAAAAAGAAAAATTGGGTGCAAACTACCCAGTAGCCAAAGTGCTACTCATTATCTTATTTATTATCCTTCCCATTTTGGTTCCTGGGCTGGCCTTAGGTCATCAAAACTTGAAATATTTGAGTGACTGAAAACGTTGACAGATGTGGGCAGCCCCTCCCCCTTGCATTACATTGTTTCATAACAGCTGGCAGCACTGGGTATGCATTGCAACCCAGGAAAGGGAAACCATATAGCATAATCCGGTTCTGAGTTAGTTAAAAGTGCTCCTTTGATCCCAGAGTATTAGGAGACATGTTCTATGTAAACTATATACACTATCTCAGGAGAGTAGAAGTACATTCTCCCAGAATTATTTGGTTATTAGCGATTCTGTAATTTGGCTTTAATTAATTCAGTTTTGCCTGATGCTGCAGAGCGGAAAGCAAATCCTTTGCTTTGGTCATCGAGATAAAACTTTGATCCCATAGGACTCAATTTCCAAGTTTTTTCAGGAGGAGGGAGCACTCCTTTTCCCCAACCCGATGGCCTGGTTTAAGCTTCTGCATGCAATCCCTCATTTTCTCTCCGTGTCTGTATTTTATAAATACTTGCACTGTGGAGTGCTTGGCAGAGGATGTTGAGCTGGGTAGCTTTGGGGAGGCTCCTTCAGGATCAGAGGTATTTTATTGTATAGCATAAAGGCTTGTGCTTAGCCACCATGGGATTGATCGGTAACACTTTCAAAATATAGAGAATGTCAAAAACATTTATAAGATTAATACCCTTAGGGAACAAACTATTTCTTCCTTTTTCTTTAAGAGCTTCAAGAGAACTATAGTTATGTGAGACATTTTCAGGAAAACCAACAGAGAATTCTGTGGCACTTTAAACATTTTTCTCATGAGCCTTTATAAATCATAGTCCACAACATTAGTTGCTCTGCAGAGGCCTGTTCCTGTTTCTGCCGTAATTTCCCAAACGTGTAAAAAAAAAAAAAGTCTCTCCCTTCATAAGCAGCTCTCTATAGCCTCTAAATGATCAGGAAATGAACTTGTGTTTTGCGGCCCACAGCCTTTTAAAAATTGTCCAGTCCTGCTTTATGATTAATTTGAGAGACTCAAAAAGTATTCAGATGACTCTAAAATTAAGTACATGCACTCTCTCCCTCTCTCTTTTTCTCTAACACACATTCATCTCTTGACTACTATGCCCTCAAGTGACATAGGATAAATGAATCATTACTCGAGATGGATAAATATATGTAAATCTTGAATTGCCAAATAGTCTGTAAATGGAGGAAGTGTCTTTTCCCAAAGGTGTTTTTTCAAAGTGATAGCTGGACTTTCTTGTGTTTCTTTGATGATGTTTTACTTCTCCTCCAAGAAGCTTGAGAGCTGAAGAAGCTGAGAAGTGAAACATCTTCAAAGAAAAATAAGAAACTCCAGTTGCCTCTTGGAAAAAGCACCTTTGGGACAACCATGACCTGGATAATTGAGAATCTCAATAGACAGGAAGGAAGTGTCTTCTATATAAGTCCAAAAATTCTCCTTTATCAAATAAAGAGGCATACCCATTTGTAATGAAGCTCTGTTTGGGCCTTTTCATCTGTTAAAAGAGGTACTAATTTTGGATCAGGTGGTACATTTGGTAGGATGGTCCTTATGATATGGTATTCCATATTGAGAATTGGGGTAAGATTGAGTTTCATTGGCTTCTGTCACTACTGTCCTTCCTTAGAAAAGGAATATAGGATCATAAAGCAATCTTAATTTTATTCTTAGGAGTGCTTAAATTTATTTTCTTTTAGTAATAAATATTAACGTTCTGGTTTTCCCCATGTGTTTTAGAGACACATCAAGGCTATAATGTTGTTATTAAAAACTCCATTTTTTAAAAAAAAATGATTTCATAGTGGTCAATTTCAGTGGCTCAGATATATATAGTTGTATTTATCCTAGTGCATCAGCAAGGAGAATTTTAATTTTGGGTATGGTTTTTTATATGTAATAAAAACAAGGGGGGAAAGACACCATGAATTAATGGATGAAATTAGTATTTTATGTTGGTGTACCATTTTCTTCCTCATCATGGTTTGGGATCTCCAGGTTTTGGATTCTGACCCAGTGGATCAGACCCAAGAAGTGGAGGAAGACCTGGGTTTGCTCTATGACAGCCTTGAGGAATGCAACAATAGTGACAGTGGCCCTGAAATTGAAGATAATGAAAGTGTTCATAGCACTCCTAAGCCAACTTTGAGGTAAGAGCTCAAAGATGAAAAGCCGCTGAATTTGGCTTGATGAACTGTGGCAGGAAATATTTGTCCTTCAAAGCTTTCCTTTGGATTTCAGCCTCTCAACATTGTCTCCAAAATTCAAGTAACTCCATGCCCAGCCAGGAATCCATTGCATGTCTACTCCAAAGCAAGCCCCAGTTGTGTTAACTGAGGCTCAGTCCCAGAGAGCTGCATTTAGCTCATCAGCCCTGACTTTCCTTCTTCCTCAGTGCAGCTGGGCTGATGACTTGCAAGACACAGTTTCTGCATTTGTGATTCATTTGCTGGGAAAGGGAAGACTTGGGATCATAAAGTAATTTGGTGATGGATGGAGAAAGCTTGAGGCTGACCTTAAATGTCACAGGCTAATAAAAAAGCCCTGCGTAAGCCACAACAGACCAGCAGGGATTGATGAAGTAGCCAAGCTCCTCTGGGGTAGTTCTGCTGAGTCTGCCTTACAAATGACTGGGTAAAAGAAGAAAGAGACCGGTGGTGAATTTTGTATGTTAGTGCTTGCTTGAGGAAGTGGTGGAATACCTCTTTAAGTGTTTTCATATGGTTTTTCTTTCACGGGGACAGGCTTCCAATTTTATTAATCTTTAGGAGGATTTAGTGGTAATCTGAGAGATGAAATAGGTCTACAGTTAATCTGTATCTCTTAGTTCTGCAAATCACACTATTGGGAAAAGTGCAGTGGACAACCAGAGCATAGATGGAATCGAATATTGTTTTACTGAAAAGGAGAAGCAGACTTTGCTGACCTCTGGTGCTGGCCTCTGGTTACAAATGGGTTCAGCTGTAACTCCAATGCTTGGGAATTGTAGTCCCGCACAGTCAACAACAATTGACAACGTTCAATTTTTATTTTTATTTTTTTGATGGTAGAAAAAACTTTGGGGGAATATCTGACTGCTTGTTTACAAAGCGGGAAATGGGGCTATATTACTTCCTTGAAGCATCTCTGGTGGTGCCAGCCCTACTTCTCCCAAGGCAGCAAAGATTTTAGAAAAGGTTCTCCTCATTCCTGAAGGTCATATCTGCACAACTTCCTGTAAATTTGTTTCATTGGTGGATGAATGTTCTTATCTGTATCACATTTGAAGCATAGATAATGAAGAAGGTACATAATGCACATCTCAAATCTCCAGGAAAATGGTCCCACTGATCAATCCACAAGGGAGGTTGTGTTTGTCCTATAAGTTTGAGAATGTTCTGCGGTTCATCAGTGACCTGAGAAAAGAGGGAAGATGTCTCCCTCCTTTTCCATTTGAGAAAAATGCTCTATCTGTTCAGTGCAGGTAGTGATATGGTAATGCAAACCCCTTTGGGATTGGGTTTTTTGCTATTTGAGATGGTACTTTAAGACAATATCCTTGAAATTAGCTCCACCAGAGATCTATTTGCCCAGATGCTTCCATCTCTGACGAACTGTTGGTTTGAGCTGAGTGAGTTAATGTTAGAGTAGTTAGAAGCGCATGAGAATTGACAGTTGATGGCACTTCTCCTTCGAGTACATTAGCTTTCTTTTGTTTTACGCTAAGATTGGTCATCCAGTAGAGCTTGCCTTGAGGTTATGGTCCTTTGTGGGTATTCCCTGACATGCATAGTATGGTTAGAGGGGTTATGGAGACATATGTGCACAACTATGCATATCCCATTAGTTTTTATTTTTGTTTATATATCATATTTTGGAACTGCCATGGCCCTCGCAGAGAGACTCTAGGCAATTTACAGTACAATATTAAAACATAGAAACAATATATAAAGGTTAAAAAGTAACAGGAGACAAGTTCCTTGCAAAGGTCTTTGAATGACTTTTGCAAGGAACTTGTCTCCTTTTACATTTATTTAACATTTATTACATTACATTATTACATTATTACATTTATTACATTACATTTATTTACCTTTATTTAACCTTTGTATGTATAATGTGAAATCTGAAAAAAAAAAATATTAGCTACTTTGGGTGATTCCACCTTGTGTAAACAGTGCCTGTGTTCACCAGATACTTTACCCTGCTCCTTTTCAGATACTGGAAGTGCAAGATCTTTACAAAGAATCATGTAATCTGAGTTCTTGCAGGTAGCTTTGAGTAAACACCCATATCTCCAAACTCTATTTATCTTCCGATAGAAATGATACAACTCAATCTTACCTAAACCCAGGAATATACTTCAATGCTGTGCAAAAGCTCAGAGTTAGACCAATCTGCAATGTAGATCTTATCCTTTAGTTGTGCTGTTGGTGCATATTTGTTACAAAATAAAGTTGCAAGCTTGAGCCAAAGCAGACTCACTTAGTTTCTCATCCTATGATAGAAATCATAGGAAGGTAACAAAGAGTTACCTTTCAGTTTTTCATTTGAGCCCCCCCCCCCCCCCCCCAGCCATTTCAAACCTAACAGTAGATCTGAACAATAGCTGTCCCCTTTCTTGTGCAGATTCAGTTACTTTAAGAGAGAATCTAGTTGGTTGGGGAGAATATACTTGTTCTAGCTGGAAGTAGAAGTGCTTTGGTCTATTTTATTCCTTCTCTGTTGAAAGTGACATTTCAAAAACCCCTTTGCTCACAAGGATCGGCCCTCCTTCCCTTCCAACCATCTTTTTGTGTTGCTGGAAGACCAGGTCTTTGGTGATGGTTTTGCTTGTGGTGCTCCATGGGGATAGAGAATGGGGTGGAATTCAAGCTTGGGTTATGGTGACTTCACTTCTCCCTCGTTTCTCTTTCTGTCTGTCTGTCTCTCTGTCTGTCTGTCTGTTTCTTCTGCAGGCGCTTCTTTGAGGGCGTCTCTCACTCTGGTTCCCAGACTGAGATCAGCAGTCTGCACAGCCAAAAAGGGCAGGAGCGAGAGTCGGGCAGCCCTGTGAGTTGTTATTCCTTCCTTCCTTCCTTCCTTCCTTCCTTCCTTCCTTCCTTCCTTCCTTCCTTCCTTCCTTCCTTCCTTCCTTCCTTCCTTCCTTCCTTCCTTCCTTCCTTCCTTCCTTCCTTCCTTCCCCCAACTTTCCGGTTTGCCCACCCAGAAACTCTGTGCTTTAATAACAATTCCTGCTACATGCATTTGCTTTCTTCTTTCTTCTGTCTTTCCTTAATGAGCTTCCTTTTTTCCAATTTAGAAGAAGTAGGATAGGAGCAAGCCAACCAAACTTACTTAGCTGGGCTCCTTGGGTTCCTGCAGTGACCAAATGAAAGGGAGGGTGGCTATTTTCCCCTACAACTTCTTCTGTGGCCCTTGGGTCTTTTCCCAATATTCTGGACAATGAGAAAGCACCATGTATTTTGACATGTGCCTGTTCTTCCCCTGTCTGGAATAGCCCTGCTTCTGCTCCTTTCTTAAGATTTCATGGATTCAAAGTTGTCACTACTCACCCATTTTCTTCTTCCCTCCCCCATGCCTGCTTGCTCTCTGCCCACTCTCCTAGGGAGAAGCAGAGAAGTGGAAAGTGGGTATCCCACGCACCCAAGATGAGGCTGCTGTGGAAAATGCAGCTATGGTGAGTCCTCTCCTTTCCTAGCTGTTTTATGAAGTTTCTGCCACCCTCCCAACTGACCTGGCAGTTTATCCAAATGAGTAAATGGTTGACTTCATGTTGCTCATCTGATCCTGGTTGTCAGTGGCCATCAGTCTGACACTTATTCTGGGCAAACGATAGCTATTCCATTGGGAACAGAGCAGTCTTTGGGTCCAGATTTCCAAAATATTGTACAGTTGAGTGTTCCTAAGATAAAACAAAGCTGCCATGTCTCCTACTGCAGGGATTCTGAAATGGTTGGCACTCACTGTGTAGATGTGCCCAATCCTTGCCACTTATACTCATGGGGCCCTGCCACACATGGTCCCACAACAGCATGTATTTTGTTTTTGCTTTGACCCATCAAACTCATTAGCTCACAACAAAGAGATGCTTTCTCTGGCTGATTTGTTATATTGTTTCTCATGAGCAACCATATGTATGGGGACTAGACAAACTATTTGGAGAATTTTTAGAACAGTAAACTGAGATCTATAAGTTAAGCCTTTGTAAGTGGTTGGTCTAAGCATCTTCCTGCTTCAGTCTGTTCTAATGTCTGTGTGAGCAGCAGCTGTAGAGGTGGTGGGAGAAAATGACTCAAGGAGCCCTTGAGATACATTGGCAATGTTTGGGGAAATTCTAGCATTAATCTTTCTTTATCAGTGCCAGATACACTAGTCATCCACTCTGTATATTCCGGGTACTACTCCCCAATACTACATTCACATGAAGAACATACCCTATGTTTTCTTCTACTCTATAAACATCCACAGTCTCTGGGGGTACCAAAATATTTGGAGCTCTTGCTTGGCATATCTGCATCCTGGAGTAGTGGTGGATGGAATGAAGGGAATCTAGAAAGCACCATGTTGAACTGAGTTTTGAAAACAAAATGGTTGTATACATAGCTCTGTTTGGTTGATACTTTGTTCTCAAGGGCTACATTCTGCTGGCCAATTCAGTTGTTGATTCATCCCCCCATCTCAGTGCACCGTGGAATCACATATTCTTTAATTATACAGGTAATCCTTGACTTATGACCATTTGCTTAGTGATGGTTTGAATTAATGATGGTTTTGGAAAAGGTGCAATGTGGCCTGTAAAGCAATTCTGACCATTGCAAAATATTGCACTGCCAGTCTCATGATAGTGATCTGACTTTTTGGCAACCAGTTTGCACTTACAAGCAACCATATGACTGCCATTTGCAGTCTTGTCTGCTGGCTTCCCCAGAAAGTCATTGCAGGAAAGCTTGCAAGCCTGCCGAGAGGACTATTTCTAATCTCGGAGGACTGACTGAAAGAGCTCCCTGCCAAAGGATTTCAGCTCCATGCTTGCTTAAATTGTTGAAATCCACCTCCAAATTCAAAGGGAGACTCTACTGAAACCCAAGCAGACGTAGAGTTGAAATGCTTCCGCGGGGAGATCTTTCAGCCATCCCCCAAAGACAAAGAGAACCAAGATCAAAGTAGGGATTTCAGCCCCTGAGCAGAGAGGCAGCACAGTAAGGTAAGGAGCCCAGGGTACCCCTGAGTGAGGAAGGCCTTCAGAGACAGGGTAAAGCTGCCTGTGAGTGTCTCTCTGCTCAGGGGCTTAAAATCCTGCTTAGATTTTGGCAGGGAGGATTTTCAGTTCCTGAACAGAGAGATGCCGGGTTCTCCCAAGAGCTCCCCCACTCCCTCCGACGCACCAGGCACTTCTTCTATAAGATTCCCTCTGCTTTGTGATCTGTGAGATTGCTTAACGACCTCACTCAGGAATGCCAGAATTATGGTCATTGAATGAAGCAGTCGTATGACATCTAACTTTTAACAACTGCTTTGCTCAACAACCAAAATTCTGGTTGCAGTTGTGGTTGTAAGTCAAGGAGTACCTGCAGCTTTTCAGGCAGTTGAGGATTTTCTCCCCATCTTCTAGAATCATGTAAATTAAATGTGGCTCTTTTTTGAAAGTATGGAACAACTCCTAATTCAACCTTCCTGTTAGCATTCTTTTCGCTTCTGTCTGTTTGGCTGGGGTGAGCTACAGAGGTGGCCCATCATGGTGTAGCAGTGGGGGTAGAAATGTGCATTAGTGAATTGAGGTGTGGGAAGAGGTTGAAAAAAGTTCGCCAGTGGGTAAGAGGCACGCCAATCAAACCATTCCATTTGACCTTCTCCTGGGGCTCCAAAGCAAAACACATCCACTAACTTTCCAATGCTTTCTGTGCATCATCATTTCTTTGGTTATTGGGCATGTTGGAAATATAATAACCACATGATCTCAGGAGCTGGAGGCAAACGATTCCTGTCCAGGAGGAGCAGCTGAGACGGTGTTGAAGGAAAGCAGCATGGATAGGCTTGCCCAACTGAGCAATGTAAGCAAGCCGGAGTTCCCAGCCACTGTTTCCCCCAGGTAAGAAAGGCCCTCATTGGCAACGGGCAGCTGATCTTGCATAGGTAGCAGCTATGTTGGCCATGCAGAGGAGGATTTTAGAGTATAAAAAAGGTTCTTTCCCCTTGGGGCCAGTATTCAGGTAGAAACCCTAAGTCTGCTGTGGCTCAGGCATGGATTCTTGGCCTATGATTTCATAAGGTAATCGAATCAGTAAATTCTTCAAAAACCTAAGATGTTTTCCCAGATACCCTTTCACTCCTAAATGGGCATAGCATATAAATAATCAAAGCATAGGTGGTGGTACACTTAGTCGATGTTTATAGACTTTGACAAACAGTATTTTTTGTTTTACAATGTCCAATTAATCCCTGTTGTAAGTGTGAATTTCTTAGCCGCCCCTCCCCCTGTTCAGCCTCTATCTTTGGGTCTCGGTAGCCATTGGTGACTTAGAAAATCTGGCTCCTCATGGCATTTGCTCACTAGCACAGCAGAGACTTTCTTTGGGCATCTGAGACCTGGCTACCTTCCCTAAACCTGTGCTGATAACCTGCTGTTTGTCTTTCAGCAAAGCTGAGAACAAGCAGCTCTGGCGACCTCGCAGTATGTCTGTCAAGGATAGACAAAACTCCAAAAGCCACAGTGACCGAACTGGTAGCCTGGACAGTGAGGGCTCCCCAGATTCCCGGCAGAACAGCCAGGTTAGGCAGTGGTGAGCGGGATGCTGGCTTGTGGGGCAAGAAAGGCTCTTTCCTGGCACCGAGGCGGGGGGAGAAGGGGGCCCCAGAAATGCCTTAAATGGGGAGTGGAGAAACAAAATCAAAGTACTGGAGACATTTGGAACTTTCTCAAGACAGCCAACATCTCTCCTATCTTTATGGTCTTTGATGATGCAGGGATTGGTACTGTCCTCAACTTGGTTGTCCCAAAGGTACTTTTTCCCAAGTGGCAGTTGGATTTTCTGATTTTTCTTTGAAGACATTTTGCTTCTCCTCCAAGAAGCTGAAGAAGTGAAATGTCTTTAAAGAAAAAGCAGAAAGTCCAATGGACAACCATGACCTTGATGACTCCATAGACATTTGTGCTGAAAATGCCTTTCCTTTGCTGCTGCAGGTGCCTCGGAAATCTGTGTATGATCAGCTCAACCAGATCCTGGTCTCAGACGAGCAGCTGCCTGAGAGCATCATCCTGGTGAACATCACAGAGTGGCAAGGCCAGGTGAGGAAGCCCTGAAGGCAGCTGATTGGACCTGGGCTGCATTGAGCTAAACCCTCTGCTCTGGAAGTGAAGGGAAACTCGTGAAAAGCAGTTCAGGGGTTTACAGAGCACATTGGCCAAAAAGGGAGGGGGGAAATATTTAAAACAATTAAATGGTCATTAAAACAATTAAAACTACAGAGGAGGGTACCAGATCAGAGGTATAGATAACTGCAGATTCATGAATTATATGGTATCAAATGAGAGTAAGAGTAAAGCAATATAATAATCTAAACTTGCTGAACATTCAAGTAAATTCAGTATTGGTACAATTTTGCCTTGTAAAAGCATCATAAAGCATTAAAGTCCTTCTTGTTAGCTCGGGAACAGTTCTCCTCCCATTCAAACCACAGAGCCAAGAATAGGAGCAGAACATTGAGACCAGAGATGTTGCATATTTGTTTTAGCTGCTTGTCTCTATGTTTCTTGTTTTATGCTGGCAGTACTTATGTGATCAGCTCCAAGAACACAAGCAACCCATGGTCTCTACCTGCTCCATGGCGGATGTCCAGGCTGCCTTCAACACAATTGTTTCTCGCATTCAGAGATAGTGAGTATAGCCAGCCGAGGCCATGGTGAACAGGTTCTGATAGGTTTCCCAAGTTAACCATGTGTCTGAGAACTTTGGTACTTGGTTGTGTGGTTGTAGCTTCAGAGATGGGAATTGCTTTTCATTTGGTCCAGCTTTCCACGGCCCATTGCTTTCCAAGGCAAGGATGCACAGCTTCCCATCCTCTCCAACTGAAAGACTGTTGGCTAGTTGGGAAGTCTAGAATCTCCCAATAAGGTGAGGGGGTGGATGGGTTAAACTAGAGGGAGTGCTGGCAGTAGCTTATGGGGGATTTGGTGTTGCTCTCCTGGATCTGCAGCCTTCAAACCTCTCTGAATTTCTCTTCCTTCGCAGCTGTAACTGTAACTCCCACATGCCTCCCCCAGTGAAAGTGGCTGTGGCAGGGGACCAGAGCTACCTGAGCATCGTCCTGCGCTTTTTTGTGGAGCAGCTAGCCAGCAAGACTCCTGATTGGCTGAACTACCTCCGTTTTCTCGTGGTGCCCTTGGGTAAGAGTCTTGCCCACTGGCGCCAGTTCTGAAAAGCTGTGGCATATTCTAAACCAGGGGAGCCTTCCTTCCTTCCTTTCCTTCCTTCCTTTCCTTCCTTCCTTCCTTCCTTCCTTCCTTCCTTCCTTCCTTCCTTCCTTCCTTCCTTCCTTCCTTCCTTCCTTCCTTCCTTTCGTTAGCATGCAAAAGTAGCTATGCCAACCAGCAAAAGAAAACATGGGCTAGAGAAATGTGTGGAGGTGAGGCAATTTGCTATTCATGTATGTTTGCTCAGACCTTTGGCTCAACTTTGTAAGGAGAGGATGAGGAAATTATCTGGTTTATGTCCTCCTCTTTTTCTTTCCTTTATTTAAATGCTTTGTATCTTTCCCAGGCTCTCACCCCCTGGCCAAGTACCTTGGGTCAGTTGATAATAGATACAGCACTCTGTTTCTGGATGCAGCCTGGAGGGAGCTTTTTAGTAGAGTTGAGGCCCCTAGTTCAGGTAAGAGCTAGAATTGGCTGTAGCGATGCAGACCAATCATGGGATATTTGATCTAAGTAGCTCCTGGGCCTCATTGGTGCTCTCTGTATCCCCTCCAACCCCCTCTCTCCATCTCTTTCCAGATACTGTGGACATCCCTGGCCGGGTTGCTCAGTTCATTACAGGTGCCAATGTATCTCACCAGCTACCCATTTCCGAGGCCATGTTGACCTACAAACAGAAGAGGTAGGACAGCTTGCAGTCTCCCTTCCTTTCATCTCTCCTTCCTTTCACTCTCTTACAGGCCTTGTTCAGTAACAGGATTATTTATTTGAACCCACATACAGTAATGTGGAGCCCATCTCTTGTGGTGCATGGCTGCATCCCCATATTTCTTGGTGTGTGGGAGGGTGGTATGCTGGGCTGGGCATTGAGGCCTGATAAGAGGAGGAAGACTGTGGTTTGTTTTCTGCCATGTTGAGATAGGACACACACAAAGCATACTGTAGTGAATGCTCAAAAATAGGCCTTATATGTTTACAACCAGAATCATCTCTGTGATGCTGCCAAACCAGGAAAAAATTGTAGGTGCCTATATGTTTAACACAGCTCTTATCTACTTGATGTTGTTGGTCTACCCATTATGACTTGATATCTCTCTGCCTCCCCTGGAACTCCCCCCCCCCCCAAATCATCCTTCTGGGAGCACCAGGTGGTTGTTGCTTCTACTTTACAAGATCTCTTTTCTATGTGTTTCCAGGGAACATGTCCAGGTTTTGCTGTGTGATCCTCATACAGCTCTTAAAGGACAGGGCAACCAGGAGGAAGCAGAATAGATGGGCCTTTTTTTCTGCTTTTGCCCAGGATAAAGGCTGGTCTGAGTAGTCATTTTGGGATTGCAAGTGCTGTTTGCATCCTTCCTCCTGCCACTGTTCAAGTGCCTGGGGTACATCAGGCCCCACTGGCCTCTGCTTTTCACTGCAGCCAAGCGGGGACTGGCACACCGTATAGACAGCTGGTTTGCTCCACTCAATGGGGGAGCTTCTGGGGAAGTCAGGAAAGGACTCTACTCTTTGCTGGGACATTCCTGGACCGAGGGAAACTCTGCCCTCCCCAAGCAGACTTGTTCTTGAATTGGAGGCATGGTGATATTTTCATTTCTATAAGCCATTTTTAAACAGTGTTAAAAAGAAAGTTGCATGTCTCAAAGGAATGCCCGGCCTTTGAAATCTTTATTTCCAAGGATGTATTTAGCTTCCACATAGGTCCCACAGATGTTTTCACAGACTAGCAGTACAGGCCTTTGTTTTAGATTTGCCCAGCAAAAAGGCAGATGGCATCCTGGGAGGCCAGAAAGGACAGCAGGGGGGCAACCTCACCAGTTTGCTTCCTGGTGAAGGGATGTTTTCCATCTCGACAGATTCTCTGTGACAGGTTTTCCCTCAAATAACCCACCAGCCTCCAGATGCTGAGGATGCCTTGCTCTAAATTAACCTCTGCTGATTTGCTCCAAGGAGCAATTCTGTGCTAAAGCCCCACCGATGGAAGAAGAGCATGTGCCAGGAAAAGAAACTTTCCTCGTGGCGCTGTGAGGGGAAGGTGGGGGCAGGGCTGTAGCTCATAAAGAACTGACTTAGTTATCTGAACACAGGACGGTTGTGAGTACAAGAACTTCTTGTTGTTATGTAATGCCAGTATTAAAAATGAGCAAGTTCTTGGCATTGCAGACTCTGCGGTTATTGTGAAGAAGGGAATCTGTGGGCTAAAAATGGTTCCTGAACCCCTTTTTGAGGGGACTCTTAAAGATCCTAAGGATGTGTCATTGAAATTTAGTTAAGAGCTGTCAGTTTATACGATATCATTTTTTTTATTATGGAAAGCAACAAAAGAGGTGCTTTAAGCTTCTAGTATACTTGAATGCACCTATTTTACTTTAAAAAAAAAAAAAGGCTATTAAAATTCACTCTGATGTTGTCAACACTCTATATCCCCGGTGGCCTTAACTGTCAAAGACAGGAGGGAAAAGACGGTGCTGTGTAATTCAAGGAACTCACTACTCAGATAACTGAAGGCAAAGAAATCAAACTATGAGTAGGAGGACATTTAAAATTTCCCCCATTATTAAAGTATACTGGTATTCAAGTCAAAAATTAATGATGAAATAAAATGCTGACATTTTCTAATGCTAAATCGAGCCTAAAGAGCTTTGAATAAATCGTTTTTATCTTTTCCCTGCCTAAACTTTCTAAAAAACAGAATAGAATCTTTCCAATACTCCAAAGTACATAGTCGGTAGAGAGAACCTGTCTTTGGCCTTAGTGAACCATTCATACATTTGTATTTCTTCTGGTATTTCTTTGACAACCATTCCTCAGAAAGAGCATGTATTCCGTTAACACATCTCACCTCATAAAGCAGAGCTGTAGGGAGACATGGGGTGTGGCATTGGATGGACATTCAGTTAATGTGTGAGGACAGAACCCAGCCAACATCCCAGTTGAGCAGAGAATGCACTAGCATCCCCCTGGTGAATTGCTTGCAATGCCCCCTGGAGTTTCAGGTCACTTCAGATACCTTGTTGTTGTGAGGAAAAACAATTAAAAATAATTTAAGAGCAGTGGCAATGATTTGCAGTTTTTCAATGTTTTTCGAAGTTTGTTTGGTATCTGAATGGAGAGGACATGAGCATTCATACCAAATGAAGATGTCTAGATCTGTGAGAGCATCAACACTACAATCACACAAAATGAATGGAGAAGGCCTGTAGCAGAAGTTGATGTATCTCTCTTAGGCTGTGGTCTCTGCCAGGCAGGAGATCCATTGCGGATGACAAAAAAGGCCTCTCTTAGGCAGGAAACACATTTTTTTAAAAGCCATTCTTTTAATTCACTGGTGGCAATAGGCTTATTTGATGGAACAGTATGTTTTTAATCTTTAAAGTGATTGGCCTCTTCTTCACTACTGCTAGTTTGGTATCCTCACTCTTGTTCCTCAGCAAACTCTCTCCCCCATGTCTCTTTCTCTTTCTTTTATTCTCATTCTCTATTTCTCTACCTCTCTGTCTTGTTTGAATTCTGCCAGATTTTACATTGTCTCTGTGTTCTGACTGTGGCTCATAACAACTTATCCAAAAAGAACTGGCTCCTGGGCCTCTGGTTTGTTGTCTGGGAAAAGGGCAGGCAAATGGGCAAAATGTGGAGCCAGTGCTGGTACCAATGTTTTGTAAGACAGCTCTCTCTTTCTCTGAGGCATGTTGTGAGCACCTGCAACATAAATACTCCAAAGTACAGTAAGTATGTTAAGTGGGAAATTGTTGAAAAGATTTGAAATCTTCCTGTTCCTCTTTGTGGAGTTTGAGCTAGCTTCTGCTGATAGCTAACCAGGAATACCTTGGAAAGGTGGCCTTGGGAAGAAACGTCATGCTCTCTAACCACTAATTCAAAGGCCACGAGGAGTCGCACTGGGCCTTTCTTCTCTCCCCTTCCTTCCCCATGTTGAGTACAATATAGTTCTGATGGCCCAGCCTTGCCAAGTGAGATAGGCACTGTGTGTCTCCCAGCGCCAGTGTCTAACTGCTTGTATTCAAGTAGTGCTGACACCTGTCCCTCTTCTTGGTTTTTGGCATTCAAGGAAAAGAAGCCTCTATTTTGATTTTTATATCAGGTATTGGACTGTGGCTTGCTGCAGTATTGCCTTTCTCTTCTGTGTCCGTCCGTCTCATCTCTTTGTCTAGGAACAGAATGAGTGCTTCCCCTGCCTGTCTTGCCTGAGGCCAGGCTGCTGGCTGTCCCTGGTTGCATGTGAGAACTCCCGCCTGTGGAAGACGCAGAGAAGGAAGCTGGCCTTTCTTCCTTCCTCCTGAGTCTCTTCCTTCCTCCTTTGCCTTCCCACCTTTCCTGCGCACTGTGATCCTGTGCTCAGCATTGGGGTTGCGCGGGGGAGGAGGGGGGAGTTTGCTATGCTATGTGAGAGTGAGGGAACCATCCTGCTTCCTTCCACCTTCCCGAGAAAGAGACACCATTGCTTGCCTCTGCAATAGCTGCTTGTTGATTACATCAGGCTTTTGCTGGGGTTGCCTGGCCTAATCCTGGAGTCAGTCCATTTCTCCCAAAGCTGCCCTTTCTGCTTGTGTCCAACGGCACTGCAAGGGGAGGGGCCAGAGCTATTCGACTGTGGTTGGTAACCTGACCAGCAAAGGATGATGGGAGGCAAAGCTTTGGGTGAGCTCCACTTCACAGGTGGCCTTTGCAGGTGGAGGACTCTGCAGGGGCTTGCCATTTGTAATTGCCTCTGTTTCGTTTTTACAGCCCAGATGAGGATTCCTGCCAGAAATTTGTGCCATTTGTTGGGGTAAGTGCATTGGAGTGCATCAGCCAGTAATTGCTAGAGCAGAGTTTTCCAACCTTGGGAACTTTAAAATGTGTGGACTTCAACTTCCAGAATTCCCCAGCCGTTTTCTTTGCTTCTTGAGATGCCTGCAGGAGAAAATTGAATGTGTATGCCTTGCATGAATACACATGAACTCTGTTGCAAGTTGGGGTTTTTTTTTGTTGTGAAGCTGTAGGTGGGCCCGCCCAGGAAGTTCTCAGGGTGTGACCAAAAAAGTCAAGGTGGCAGATATGATGGTGCAATGAAATCTCCATCTGTGATGCACATAAAAAACAGGCAGCTTCTCTGACTTTTTGAACCCACACTGTGGACCCCCCCCTCCCAGATCTACCTGTCAGGATGGTGGAATATTGTCTGTTGCAATTTCTTGGTTTTGAGCAATTTTTTCCTCCCACACAGGTGGTGAAAGTGGGACTTGTGGAGCAGTCCTTCAGCACTTCAGGTGAGAGGTGGGCACGGGTGGTGATAAAAGTTGGGTCTTTGAGGCAACCACCTTGCCTTGTTTTCACTCCTGCTTTGTGTCCTGCAGACGAGGGAACGCTTGCGGTAATTATGGGGCAGAGAGCTGAAGTCATGCTATGGCAACTTGCCTCAATTATAACTTCTTCTGGTTTTCCACATCACAGAGGCCTGGGCTTTTGAGAACAACAACAAAAACAACAAACAAAACAAGAGATGCAAAATGAATCCAGGCCTGGTCATTCTTCAGTAGAATCATGGCAGTTCTCACCATTGACTGTATTGATATTTGGGAAGCTCCTCTTTAAATCCACTTGTCCTTTTCAATCTTTTCCTGATGCCATTAAGGCTTCAAATTGAGGAGAGCTAGGACCTTTCCCCCTTTGTCCTCACATTCTGTCAATCTCATTCTCACTTCTCAACCACCATCCATTTAGCTGGGAAGTCTGGAGGGGAGTCATTATGGCTGCATCTGTTGTCTCGTTTGGTGTTTGGATCTGCGGAAAACTGCAGTCATGTTCAGATGAATGTGATTGCATGTCTCCTTCATTACCGAACCCATCATATAACATTGAGGAGAGACAAGGAGGCGGGGGGAGAAAAACGTAGCGAATAGGCCGATGTTCCTCTATCTTATTTTTGGCGTTCAAGCAAACATCTGAACATCAAATGGTTCTGAATGTCCTCCAAGAGAAGCATTCGCCCACACCCAGTTACGGCATGCAGAAACAGCTTCATGTTTTAATTATTGTACTTTTGTTACTTTTATTATCCTATGGGTGCTTTTCATTGGTTTTTCAGATCATTTTTTACTGTTTTTGTTCTCTGAGGTCTTTTGGGACAAAGAGGGTGTTTTGCCAAGTTTCAGGGTAGTCCAGGCAATCAGTTCTTTTGGATCTTGAGACAAGAAGTATACAATGAATAAGGAGGATTTAAGCTTTGTTATTGACTTAAGCAAACAAATTTAAAAGCATAACATAAAAAGCCTATATTGTACACCAAGCAAGATGATGCCAAAATCTCTTACAAGCTATCAAGAGATCCTTAATGACAGCAGATACCCCTCCAAGGTCTGGCCAATTTCCCCAGTACCCTGTGCTAGGCTCTGTGCAGAAGCTTCCCATTTAAAGGCCGGGAAGGGGCTTGTGAGCCCAGCTGAGCCTCGACTAGGCAGTGATGAGGGTCTCGTGGTCTGAGAAGGCGCTTGCCTGGAGAGGCCGGTGGATGGAGCTCCAGCAGGCCATTAGCCCCTCGTTCTCTGCCGAGAACTGCTTGACCCCAGTCATCGTAGGCCATGAGGAGGAAGCGTTGCCTGGTGCGAGCTCTGCTTTCCTCTGTTGCGGGCAAGAGGAGGGGGCTTCCCTTTTCCTCTGGACGTCGGTCTTTCTCAGAACGCTTCTAGGTGCTGCTTAACTGTTGTGGGTGCCTGTGATACAAAAATGCTATTTTAACCCACCTTGAATGTGCCACTGTTGCAGGAAGCATAGCCTTTAATAAAGGACTGTAAGCAGCAAAAAAGAGGCCAGTATGAGGTTTTCATTAAAATCTGGCACCATGACTTCTAAGGCTCTGCTTCTAAGGTCAAGAGACTGCAAGATCTGACTTTGACAGGGTGGCACATGACTCTGGGGTGAGCACTGGCATTCTGGAACTTTCACAGATAAGGAAAGCTTTGCAGCTATGTAAAGACATCCCCCACACTCCTTTATTCCACAAGAGTGTAAAGCAAACAGGTTAGCTCAAAATCAGCTCTAAACTTTTAAACTTTTCTTAACATGAAGGAGAAATCAAATTAGGTCACTCAACTCCTCAAAACACAATGGTCTTCCGCATTGCCACTCCAGAGAGATACAGTGCTGCTGCTTCTTGTTTTGTCTTGTGACTTGAGAAGCGGTGTTGTACCGTTAAGAGGAAAAAGTGTTGTTTGGACATTTGTCTTTGAGAAGACTCAAAAGGGCAAGCATGCATTGTTACTGAATAAAATTAAATGTCTCTCCCTGCATTCTCCCTCCCTTCTCTCTGATAAAGGAATAGGAATCAAATAATAACACTTGGTAGTTATTGTGGCTCTAGGGCAGAGGTGTAGCCAATTTATTTGTGCACCACATTTTTTACCAAGAGATTGTGCTGAAAATACTTGTTCAAACATAAATATTACTATATCAAATGTGTCCAATTACATGAATTCAATTACAGTTCACTTGGAAAATACCAAGTTTAATTAAGCATAAAATAAATCATGTACATTAATCATGTCTAGTAATAATAGCATATTCAGTAGTTTGTATCTATAAAGACCAAACAGAAAAAAGACTGAAACATGAAGCATAGAAAGTGGGAGAACATGGGGTTTTTTTTTTCAGCCAGGAAGAGATTCATTGGAATCCTATGTCCTGAAGCCACAGAAGACGCTCATCTTGGATTTCCCCTTCAAGCTAGCTAGCGAGCAGGGCATCAGGAATCTCCAGATGCAATGCTCTTTTTTTGTTCCAGATGTGGGGAAAAGCAAACACATGCCAACACCATGCCATGGTTTCTTTTGCTGAATGTTTCCACATTGTCTGGGAACATAGCACATAACTGTTGTAAAACTGTTTTCAAACTACAGTGGCTGGGTTGACACAATGGACTAAGCTGAAATCACATTGTGAAGTAGGCTTGTGTCCTTGTTCCTTCCATAGCAGCTACCTTGGTAACTTTCATAGGGTATGGCATATGGAAGCAGCCCAGCTCTGATAGCAGATAGAAATCTCCTTTGCTCCTTATTCCTCCCCAAGTGCTCTGGGAAAACAAGAGAGATACCGTAATCAGGTGCTTTCTCACAATTTTTCCTAGTTGATTCTGATGATGCTACCATTTGCTCCACCTCACTGCTGAGCTCATCATCTCCATCTGGTGGAGGGATCCCTTATACCAAGGAAGCTATAGGAACCCCTCCGCCCTCTCCCTCTGTCAGCAGTGGGCTCTCAGGAACTGGGTAAGCACTTTTCAATTTACTTGTGGGCATTTTGTGATACTATTAACTGGATAGAGTTCTTTTGTTTAGCAGTTTTAGGTTGGCATAATCTCTTTGGTTAGCACGCTGCACCAGGGCTTATGTAGCGTTACAGGGTTGCCACTCTAAAACTGGAATCAGAATCTGATTTTGGACCAGAACCCACTTTTGGTGAGGGCATAAAGCCTTTACAATGCTTAAAGCACCATTTCACTCCTGAATCTTTCTTGGAGTACTTGGGGAAAAATGGAGAGAGGAGAAGAGTAGAGTCAACTGCATCATTCTTGAGGCTCAAGAGATTGCAAAAGGATATGGTGTTCTGCTAATTCAGTTCTTCCTAGAAGATTGAATGATTTTAAGACAGAAACAGATGAGCAAAAGAATGTACTTATCCAGTGGGTATATTCTTATTGTAGAAATGCTGGAGGTATTGCCAGAATTCTTTGTTTGGGGACCATAACAGTATTGGCACAGAAATGGGGCTCCATGAGAAAAGAAAATCTAACAAGAAAATTCAGCTATTGAATGGCTGGAGACCACTAAAGGAATGAGATAATATCAAAGACTGATTACAGTGACCCTGGGCTGTAAAACAACAACTTGGAAAATGAAAGGGGGCAAGTCATTCTATTTATAAAGGTACATGAATTGCAGCATTTTTACTCAGAGGAAAAACACTGCCGAGTGAAAGTCAAAAGCAAATATTAACAGCGCATGAGAGATCAGAACGCTTCAGAATTAAACTAAATAACAGTATGTTGATCTCTTCTTCTCTTCTAGGCTGGAGTGGTACAGTGCCATGCGGAGGAGCATACAACTTAATTCCGATGGTTTTTCTTTGTCCCCTTCTTTCAGAAATTTGAGCCCTGGTGTGGAGGTGATGGGTCTGCAGGTGGACTACTGGACAGCACAGGGGCCAGAGAAGAGAAAAGAGGCCGAAAAGCGGGAAATAGGCATCAAGAACACCCTGAAAAGCAACTTCCGCTCCCTGCAGGTCAGCCGCATCCCTAGTCCAGGAGAGCTCGCCCCACCTAACACCATGGCAATGACTGTGGTCACCAAGGAGAAAAACAAAAAAGGTAGTCAAATCATTTTTTTCCCTCAGGTTGTCTCATCTTGTTTGCCTTTAGTCACCCTGAGTGCCCTACGGGTATAAATTAACATAATCCATTAAAAAATAATGCTTGTGGTTTGACATAGACTCTGGAATTAGCTACTTCACCCATTAATGCCTTCATAGAATTTGGACTTAGCTCTGTTGAGGCTTGATCTTTTCTTGGCAGTGATGTTCCTAAGCAAGAAGCCCAAGGAGAAGGATTTGGAACCCAAAAGCCAAGTGATCGAAGGGATCACTCGCCTGATCTGCACAGCCAAGCATCAAAACACCATGTTGCGTGGTAAGTGCGTCAGCTCAAACGTTTCCAGTTCGGAACCTATCTGGGCAGAGTTCCCCTTCTACTTGACAAGGTCAGAGAACAGGTCTCCACGTGGGTCCGTCAAGTCTGTACACTTGCTTTCCCCAATCTGGTGACCTCCAGATGGGTTCCGGTCTCCATATATCTGAAGACTTTCAGCTTGAGGAAGATACTTCACAAAAAAGCTAGGGTTAAATTCCTTTACCAGCACCATCATGCAGTTTGTTTATACAATATGGCTCTTTTCCCCCTTCACACATGCTCTAGAGCTTGACCTAGATTTTTATCCTGCCTTTACCGCTCCTAGAATGATAATGTTCTGTCATCTTTCTTACAGTTTGTATTGATGGTGTGGAGTGGAATGATGTGAAGTTTTTCCAGCTGGCTGCGCAGTGGCCAACGCACGTCAAACATTTTCCAATTGGCATCTTTGGCTACTCAAAGAGTGTGTGATATGAAACAAGCCGTATGGAAGAGCCTGGGCTCTGCCAGATGGACCAGGAGAAGGAGCCTCCGCTTCCTTTGCTTCTGAAGACTGACTGCCCATACACAGCCGACTCTGGCAAGGGCTCTACTTGCTCCATTTGTTCTGTGCAGGGAGCATCCCAATTTGCTTTATGTCTCACCCATGAGTTTTTTAGTTTAACGTGAACTTGGGTTGTAGGAAAGGGAAGGAAGACAGATGCACACACAAAAACACAAGAGAGAAATGGCTTTTCCACACAGACTCTTGGGACTAGAATATCAGGCCTGTCTTCTCTGTTCATGTGACATCAGGAGGGAAAGAGGCTGAGCAGGGTTGAATAGCTTCCCAAGTTTTGCTTGTGGAAGGTGGGACAGAGTTCCTTTCCATGCCTTGTCTAGCTGGCTTGGGCAAGAAATGGGAAGGCAGGTCTTCTTTTAACTTGCTGCTACCTTGTAAATCTCTAATGGGGAAAAAATGTGTGTTAACATCCTTTTCCTAGAATTGCTTAGCCAGGCTTGCCCAGAAGCATTCTGGACCAGTTGACCTCTGCCCGTAAGTGCCAATTGGCAGCCCTCTATCTTAGAATTCACCCAGGGCTACGGCATCTTGGCATCTTGCAGTTTCTTTTTAACATGAAGCCCTGTCTCTCCTCTTATTTGGAGTGGAGCTGGCATTGTTCTCACACAATTGCAATGCGTAGAGCAGAGTATCTAACACAAGAGTAAGGAATTGATAACTGAGACAAGCATGATTTCTGGATCTGCTCCAGAGGCTGCTTAACAGGAGGCGGTCTGCGAGCCGTTTTGTGTTGTTCTTACCTTCTTAAGCAGCTAGAGGGACTGTTTCCTCCATTCATCAGCTGTGAGCACAACAGAAAGAAGATGGCACATAACTGGACTTCAGCCAGGAGAAAATGGTCCAGGCTGTGCCATGAACCAATAGACAAGAGTACTCTTTTTTCCAGCCATGTAAAGGAAAGAATCGTAGACTAGATTCTGAATGAACCACCCTTTCAATAAAATAGAGGGGAAAAACTTTGCTAAGCAGTATTGGGGAAGGGAAGATGGAAGGGGGCAGGGAGCTATAAGCTCTTCTTCAGAGTAAGAAAAGGTATCTGGAGGGATGGGGTTAGGCCATTTTCTCCCCAGAAGTATTTTAGCTCTGCGTAAATGTTGCATATTTGTTTCCTTTGCCTGTACCACACTGCTGTGCCCTGCTGTATAGGTCAGGCAAAGTACTAATATCTAAAGCGAGGTGGAAGTGGTGGGGCCAGCTGGGCCCCTCCCACCTCTATTCAGATGAAGAAAAAGGTGCTCTTGGGTGATGGAACCGGTTTATGAATCAATACACTCCATTTATAGCCAGTAAGAAGTGCTTCCTTCCCCCTTTCCCCAGATCAGCACTTTGCCTGGACAGGTCTCAGGGTAGCTGCTACATCCACCAGTTGTATCCAGTTCCACCTTTGCTGTGGTGTTGTAATAGATCTGTGGCACTGGCAGGCTGATGAAGCTGGCAAGTATGAGATCCACTGGCAAGGTCGGGTGCAATGATGTACAGTAACAGACCTTTAAAATTGTTGAAATTGATCAGGAGAAATCGAACAAGTGAGTTCGCGAAAATAAGAGTGTCAGAAGGCAGCTACTAGTGCCTCTTTTCCTTCCCTTGTTGGATTCACTAATGTCCCCATCCATTCTCTTATCCCTGAATCATGCAGGCTCCAAAGGCCAGAACGTCTTACCTTCCTGGAGCTTGTGTCACTAGAACTGCCAAACCAACGTCCCCTGCCTTGAAAGTGTGTCCTACCGAACTTAAAGAGACCTAAACTGTGGTATTGCGCCTGCCTGGCGAATGCAGCTGCTCATGGTTAGGAGAGCAGGGATGGTGGGTAAATCCCATTTTTTACAAGATTCTATTTTTGTTAATGTAAGGTTGCTTTCTGGATTAATTTTAATAAATTAATGCTGGTACCATTGTGACCGAGAGCATCAACTTGATTTTATTCTGTTTGGAATTGCATCTTGTTCTTCGTGATTTAGACGCACAAGGCATCAGTCAAAGGATTTCGCTAGTTAGGAGGTCCTTACTTGTGGAATTGCTTGAATACTTGAGGCTTCCCCCTCCCACTAAAATACAGTCTAAAACATATGGAGAATTTAAGACAGGCGTGAAAGTGGTGGTGGGGATTGTCAACCAGAAGAACACAGCACAATTCAACTGGCAGCTTTAGGTCTTTTGTGTGCAGTTAAACAACTCTATGTCCACCTACTGTGCTTATCTAGGCATCTCTATTCATTGACTGGGAATACAGTAAAAATATATAGCCTGTTATCCTAGCAGCTCTTGACAGAAGTGAATGACTATATTTACTCCATTATATTTCCTTGTCTGCTTGTTTATGAACCAGGATGAGGGTATTTAGTCTTGAACTATATGTCAAGACATGACAGGATCACGATCAGAATTGGCAGAATCAGGACAATAATTACAATTAATGGGGCTGCTTTCCATGTTTTAATATTTTCTACCTTTAAAATTACAATTCAACAGCAATTTCTGAATGGATTGTTAAGAGCTAAAGCAAAGCCTTTTTATGAAGCTCAGTGGACTCAGACCTACATACCGTTGTAGATCTATAAAATCAAGCATCATTGGGAGTCAGGCAGTATATAACTTTCATGAATAATAATTAAGTTTTACACAGTACTGAAAAGTGTAATGAAATCATTGCAACAATGGTGGAAATCTATGTCTATGGAGATACACAAGCCTCCTTTCATAATTGACTCATCAAACTGATGGGGTAGCAGTCTGTCTCTCTGGGCAGAGTAGAGAGAAAGAGAAGAAAGGGGGATGGAGCAGGATGTTCCAATCTTTGGATTATACTTTGCCTGCACAGGTTACGGTTCTACTGCCAAATGAATGCAGTCCTCCTTGGAGAAAAATGCAGCCTATTCCTGCTATCACTATCATTATTGATGTAAAAAAATACTGTTATAAGGTAATAAAACACATATCTGGTATTTGAATTTTACCCCTTGCACAGCATACAATTTGTATGGCAAGGGAGGTAGAAACTGTTTTGAAGGCAAGCCTACAGTATTTTCTTTTTAAAATCAAATCCTGGAGGATTTTGCACTACAAATGAAGGCTTTTTTTGCACTACAAATGAATGTCCCAGGATAATATTGCAGGATCCAATCTGGGTTGGTCACCAAGGCCAAAGATTTAGTCTTTTACATTAAATCATCACACTCTCCAATCACTTGTAGTCCCTTTTGGCTTCCTCTTAGCCCAATCTATTCTGTGGTGGAACTTCATATTGTTAAAAACCATTTGCAAAGGAAGGAAAAGTGTGTCAAGAAAAGTACAACTGAGTGGGATGATACGAAATGAAAAAGGTCTGTGGGCAGTACAAGAATTAATCACATATGCACAGCTGAAAGTTGCTTTTTATAAATGTTAAATACTTAACAGTTCTTCCACCATCTAAAGAATTGCCTTTCCAGTTTGTGATTGTGGAAAATGGGAATATGTGCAAAAGGTTCCCTGGAACATACAAAGTAAAGTTGATCGTATTTGTGGTTTTTAATTTATTGAAGGTGGAAGTGGGCTTACTAGTTTATGCTAAGTCATGCATAATTCTGGCTGTAATTCAAAATGCCACATTCTGTATATTGCCAAATTTGTCTTTATTTGGAATATGGCAATTGATGCATTTCCAAGACTTTGGATAACACATAGAAAAGAATTGAAGTGGAAGGCAGCTGTACTAGATAATTAAGTAACTCAGCACATAAACTATGGAAATGTTATCATAAATATTGCTGAGCAGGAACTTCCATTTCTCGTGTTTATATCTCAAGCAATCTACCGCTATAAGGGGAAAAAAACAGAGTCCTCAACCAATTAGTTGTCATAGTGAAATAAGCAACCATTTGCTCATAATGCGCAAAATGCAAGTAGGTAAACCATCTGAAATCATATGCCACAAATAAAATAATTTTTTAAAAATAATTTTCTTAATTTCAAGGTTAAGGAAATGGAACAGGTATCTCATTTTTATTTTGATCTAAAACTTCCTTTCATCCAAGTTTTATCAACTATTATTGGCCAGGGTCTAAATAAGAAACCCAGGTGATAATAGAAATCCTTCTTTACTAAGGACTGAAGTGTTTTTTTTAGTTAAATAAACAGGGATTACAAAAACACACTCCTTGTTGTAAAGTTGACAAGGACTGCAAATAAATAGAAAAAGTTCATTGCTTTAAGGCAAGGGTCATGCATCAAAGACTCTAAAGATACCACCCATCCATCATATAACAAGGAGGTTACAACTACATCCTGTGACAACCCAACAGTCTAGAACAGGGGCGTCGAACTGGATTTCTTTGAAGGTGGGAGTGGAATGTAGTTTTCTTCCACAGGCTGGCTGGGCATGGGGGGGGGGGGAAAGATGGGACGGATTCCCTGCCATCCAAAACAGCACCCGGCTGGTGAAAATGGGGTGGGCATGTGCACACACACACACCCCATGGCCTGTTCTCCTTCCTGTAGCACTTTGCTGGCCAAAATGGGGTGGCCGTCTAGGCCAAAAACAGGCCGTGTGTGGCCCCCTGTGCCCCGTTTTGGTTCCCAGAGGCACCGTGGGCCAGTCTTTTGCTATTTCCAGGCCAGCCCAGTGGGCCAGATTTAAGAACACCCCCCCCGGGGCCTTATCCAGCCCCCGGGGCCTTGAGTTTGACACCCCTGGTCTAGAAATAGGCAGATACATGTGGGCGGCGGAGGGGGGGGGAGAGAATATTTTGAACGCTCTGGCCTTTAGAATCGAGCCACCTTGCTCAGGCTGTAGAAAAAAAATGTGTTGAATTATTCTTGAGGTCATGTCCCCCCAACTGCAGGCTGGCAGTGGAAGAACAGAGCCAGTCCTTTTCAGGAAGGGAAAAAAAATGTATTATTGGAAAACTGTTCTGTGCAACATTTTGTTTCTGTTCTTCTCCTTCACTTTTAATGTTAGAGCATTCAGTGCTACATGTAGAAAACCAGTAGGAAGGACAAACACAAGAAACTTCCTACAGCCACACTAACCAGAAATCAGTGCTTTTATAAACACCTTTTAGGCTTACCTTCCTAGCTTGTCTCTCTCTCTCATTCTCTCTCACACACACACACATAGCAGGAGCCACTTTTACCTAAACGTAGAAAATGTCTGTTTCTTCTCCGTACAAGGCATGCTGGGTACTTTTTTGATTTGCATAGTCTGAAATACTACTTGAGGCTGGTTCTCTGGCACGGCTGGGATTGGAATATCCATACAAACACATTGTAATAGTTGTGGAAAATTTTCCTGGCGCTGGACAAAACCCTGACTTAGCAAATACAAGATACAAGAGAGGACATCCGCACTGCTGCAGATGTTTCCCAAGAAGCCGGAAGGTGAACCATGCCTCTGTTTGTGGCAGGCATCGATTACCTGGAAGAAGAAAAAAAGAATGAATGGAATTACAGGTAATCCTTGCGTTATGACCACTCATTTCGTGACATTCAAAGTTACGATGGCTCTGAACCAAGGCAACTAATCCCCAACTGCAGCCGTTGCAATGTTCCCAGGGTCAAGTGATAGTGAATTAGGTGCTTGACAATCGGCTCCCAATTACAATTGCAGCATCCTGTGGTCATGTGATGTGCCACTTCCAACTCCCTGCTGCAAAGTCGAGGGGAAAGCTGGCAGGAGGTTGCAAGTTGTTCTTGCCACTTTTTGGCCTGCCCACCAGCATTCCATAGTGTACACCTGTGGCACCCTCCCAGCCTCCTATAGCACCTGCCCAGCCTCTTCAGCACCTACCTGCAGCACCTGCCCACAGTCCCTAGTCCCCTGCTGGCCCCTAGTCTTCACCCTGGCCTGTTTGCCTAGGATTCCCGCCTCTTCCCATGTTACACGAAGTCCTCAGTTAATACCTTGCATGGGCCTGGGGTTACATTGGCAATCGGAATTGCTGGCATTGCCATCACTAAGCAATGTCATGTACACTGCATTTTATAACCATAGCATTTGCATTAGCATTAATTCCAGTCTCAGTTGCCTGTTATAGTGTTTCTTTGGATTACCGGCTGGGCTGATCAAAAGGGTCAAATCCTTGTAATCTATACCTTGAATACCAGGCTGTCGATATGTATCTCTTGCTCCTCATTCAGGATCTGGTTGAGGAGGCGGCAGATGAAGTTCCTTTTTTCCTCCAAAGCATGGCACATTTTTTCTTCCACATTCAGGTACATCGATTTGGGCAAGAGGCACAGGCGCTGACCAGACACATGTCCTAGTACCTCCTCATTCAGTCTTAAAATACCTAGCAAAAAAGGCTCAGCCTGAGAGGAGCAGAAATGTGGGTCTTTCTAAATTCAGGGGCCTCTGTCCCACCTAGTCAGAAAGGTCTCTTGTTTCATAACTGAAGCTTGTAAACCAAGTGCTCCATGGGAGCAGCCCAAAGTCAAGATTTCCACCCAAGCTATTTGAGCTAATTTTCCAAAAGGACAAAATCCTCTCTCTCTTTCAGAATATTCCTTCCCACTTACTCTGTCCCTGGGAGAGGATCCCATTCTCCTTTATCAGGGGTTTCAGTGCATGGCCTAGGAGGACACGGGAGAGACCTGTGACTTCTAATAGTGTCTCCACAGAAACTTCCTGAAACCAATAGAAGAAAAAAATAGCTGAGTATGCAGAAAGAGAGAGGGGTAATAACACTTTTAAACTTCAAACTGCAGATCACGCCAAGATTATTAAGATTGCAGAACACTTCAGGATTCTCAATTGTCTGAGAATAGACAAACTCTCATTAAAATTGGTTTTGTGAATCTAAACATTTTCAATGAATTTGGGGAGCAGCTATAAAATAAGCCTGAATCAAGCAAACCATCTGGCCGAATACAAGTTACTTCTCATCATTAGGGATTGAAGTCCTTCGCTTACAAAAAAGAGAAACTACATTTATCTGCATAATACAGAAATTGCCTCAAATTGGAGTATATCCCGAGTCAATTTACAACTGCCTCCTTTTGTGTGTGTATCACCTGGTGACTGTTTGCACTAGTCCCTGAAGTTTTCTTGGCAACATTTGGTTTGCCATCACCTTCTTCCTACAGCTGAGAGGTGTTGACTGGCCCAAGGTCACCCAGGTGGTTTCACACCTAAGGTGGTGCTTAACTCATGTATTTGCAATTTATTTCTATACTCACGTTGTGGTGCACAAATTTCTACTTGGTTTGGGAAAAGCTGCATAAAACATTTTTCACACACACATGCAAAGTGAGAAATTAGAGGGAACACTGGCCAAGACCTGAGCACTGTTGAAACACAGAAGAATGTACATTTGCAGAGTGGACACTTGCAGGATGCAGCCTTGGTACTCCAGCTCTGCCTGGCCCAACCAAGTCCACTGTAAGCGTGGTGGCTTTGTATGCTCCAACCCAAAACAGCTCTGACCTGCAAGAGATGAAGGGATTGGTGACCAAGATACACCAGCACAATTGCCAATATCAATCCCCTGCATATTGAAATGGTTCATCAAGAATAGAAGCCTAACCATTATAATCACTATGGAGATTCTCAGTCATCCAGGTCTCAAAGGTACTTTTTCAAGAGATAACTGGACTTTCTGGTTTTTCTTTGAAGACGTTTCACTTATCCAAGAATCTTCTTCAGCTTTTGAAGAACCGAAGAAGCTTCTTGGATGTTCTTGAAGAAGAACTGAAGAGAGCTGAAGAAGCTTCTTGGATGACAAGCGAAATGTCTTCAAAGAAAGATTAGAAAGTCCAGTTGCCTCTTGAAAAAGCATCTTTGGGACAACCATTGTAATTTTTTATGTAAATAATTTCATAATGGCTGGGCAATTTCATCCACATGTGCAGCTTTCAGGTAATCAAAGAGCTAATTCAGGAGTTCTCAACCTTTTGACTCAATTGCAACATTCAGAATGTTGAGTCCATGTTATAAACACTTTCACAACATGGAAAGTAAAGCACTAAACTACACTCATCCGCTATTTGATCTTCTAAGAACAGCAGACTTCTACTACATGGCATATTATACTGTATGACCCAGAGATAGTTTGAAATAAAGATCCACCTAATGTACAAACTTCTCTTTTCTTTAATTAAGAACATTTTTAAAAAAAGAGATTAGGGCACAGAATTCAGCAGATGCAGTGTGTTGGCAGGCATACCAAGACCCTACGTTATTATGCTGGGCCTTGGGGACTAGGCCATTCTCTGCTCTTTGTATTCAGTGGATATCAGGATTCTGGTCCTGGATCCAGACAAAAAAATCTGATGTTAGCTTGGATCTCTAAAAATCTGTCCCAACTCTGTCTTTTCTCTATCATCTTTGGGTAAAGTGATATTGATTTTCTTGCCATCGTCTAACCCAGAAAGAAATAGAAGGGACCCAACAAAATTTGGGCTGAGGACAGTGCCATACTCACTCTGGGTGTAGAAATCTGCAAACTTGCTCAGGTGCTGACTGAGAGACGAGGGGAAAAACCTGATAGGATCTTTCAAGTAACACGGAGGAGGGATAGCCCAGCAGAAGGGAGACAAGAGCAATACCTTCACTTCTGCCTCTGCCTCTGGTGAGAACAACTTTTCCTGCATCACCTGGGAGCAAAACATATCTAGTATCAGATTTCTGGCTTCAGAAGGACAACAGAACATTCTAGCAATGTATAACTGGAAAAAAAGATGTGAGAGGGAAAAATGCTTTGACTTTGGGGGTTTTAGCCTGAGAAAAAGCATTCTATCCAGATTACCTCTCCCTCTTCTTTCAAACTTCCTTGCTGATCAACTTCCAGAAAATGTTTGTCAAGCTGCTGGAGCTGAAAAAGGTGAAACTCCTGCTGCTGCTGCTGCTGTTCCAGTTCACTCAAGTTCTTCAGCATCTGCTGAGGGTAACGGCTGGGGAAGCAGAGTCCAATTTGTTCCACCACAGCAGACTCCAGCCATGTATTGCCCAGAGACAGAAGACGTTCTCCTAGATAGTATCTGAGGAGACAAGTAAATCTGGGTGAAATTTAAAAAAATCCAGAGCCCTCCCATCAGCCTACACTCACTCCCATACCTCCACTGACACCCGGCTTCTGAGATATAGAACTATCTATATGTCTATGGAGATTCTCAGTCATCCAGGTCATGGTTTTCCCAAAGGTGCTTTTTCAGGAGACACCTGGACTTGCTTGTTTTTATTTTTTTTGAAGACGTTCACTTCTCATCCAAGAAGTACCTTCAGCTCTGACTGAATGGTGGGGAATGGAAGAATTTATGCTCCTTGCAGACAGCTGGTCATTTACATTCTTTTACAACATGGTTGAGGCCACTTAACCTCCAAGTGGCCTCAACAATTCTCTAAAAGAATGCAAATGACCAACTGTCTGCAAGGAGCATAAATCCTTCCATTCCCCACCACTCAGTCAGAGCTGAAGAAGCTTCCTGGATGAGAAGCCAAATGTCTTCGAAGAAAAAACAAATAAGTCCAGTTTTCTCATGAAAAAGCACCTTTGGGATAGTCATATCTAGTTATGCAAGAACCAGACTGATCTGCCCATCTGGCCCCATTATCCTTCAAAACTAAATCTAGTACCACACACTTGTATTTTTGAAGATGGTTCATGCAGACTAAAGTGCTTAACGACTACTGCTGAAGAACTTGCAGCATGAGATCAGTCTCCTTTGTTTGCAGGTGCAACAAACTGTTTATTTCCTTTCCTTTCCCTCACCGATAGAAATGTTCAAAAATGTTGGCCAATTCCAATTCTGCCAGGAAACTGATGGGCTCAAGGCTCTGTTGCAGATGCTTCACATTCTCTGTGTTAGTTGAATCTGTCCAGCTGTCTCGGATCCATTGGTCAATGTATTGGGCAAACTTCTCGCTCACCTGAAGTCATAGAAAAGGAGGTGCCAAATGTCAGTAGCTAAGTGATGTAGCCGTTAAACAAGACACACATGACTAGATTCAATTTTACAACAATGTTTATCACAGTCATTAAGCAAATCATATGGTCATTAAATGAATCATGTACTTGTTGTTAAACAATTCTGGCTTGTCCAGTTGGCTTTGCCTATCGGAAGCAGACTGGGAAGATAGCCAATTGTGATCATTTGATTGCAAAATGTTGAAACTCATAAGTTGCCAAGTGCCCTAATTGTGATGATGTGACCAGGAAGCTGGTGCCATGGTTGTAACTTCACGGATGGTTGTAAATGACTTTTTCCAAAGCAGACCTAACTTTGTACCCTCATTAAATGAATGCTCATATGTCGAGAATTACCACATTTCCTTTTGTGTCACATTAAAAGTTACAATTTAATTATAACAAGAAAAGCATCACCTATATCATTTCATTTGTAGGCATGAATTAGTTAAACCAATATAGAAAAAAATTTCAGGAAAAAGCATTTTGTCACACAATTCTTAAAAGTAGCATCTGACAGCTCATTTTACAGAACATATAACTCTGATATCTTGTATCAATGGAACTCAGAGCAAGGAAGACCTATAAAATGTTTGTTAAAAGTACAAAAATATTTGATTCTTAAATAGGTTCTGAAAAATCACAGAAAGCTGTTAAGAAAGATAGTGAACAGATACTAGAATTGTCATTTTTCCCTATATAAAGTTGTCTCAGGAAAAAAAATTAATATTTTTATACAAGAATTTGAGAGAAAATGATGTCATCTCAAGCTATCTATTCATAAAGATTTGTCAAGAATGAAATAGGAACAGTTTAATCGTTATGAGATTGGGAAGACTGTAAAATAGAAATTCTTCATAGAGCTGCTGCGAACATCCAGAGTGGGAGATGCTCCAGTCTTCACTCTTACAGGCTGAGCTATAATTGAGAAACGCTCCTCCTCCTCCACGTGACTCCTCTGTAGCGTTCCCCAGTTTTAGCTAAGCTTCGCTAGAGACAGGCAGCTTTAACGATTACTCCTTGGCCGATCCAGGTTTTTTTCTTCTATTTGCTGATTCAGGTTTGACTGTCTCCTTTCTCCTTGATCCCTGCGCCTTAAGTTCATCCCAAATTTAGTAAAGGAGCGATTTTTTCACCCCTTAGGGGGGAAATAGGGGGATTTGGAGCCTTTTGCCCCCCCTTCCTTTTCCTCTGCCGCTTTTCAAGCTGTGCTGCATCTAAGCAGCGGCTTCTGTTTGCGCTCTAAATAGCGCTACGTTGCACCTTCCCCCCCACGAACGCCTTGGAAGAAGGGGAGCCTTCTTCCGCAGCCCCTTGGTTTTGCTTGGTTTTCGCTGGCTTTTTTTATCATTAAGGGGCTTGTGTGACGTCTTTGAGCTATTCGCGCCGGGGCCGGTGGCCATTTTGGGTGCGCCTCGTGGCCAGCCACCATTTTGATTTTTACTTTATTCGATCGATCGGGCTGCGACGTTCTGAAGGCCCATAGCGGGACCGGCAGGACATGTGGAGCCTAGTCCTTTAGGGGTAGTGTGGCTCTATGCCCTGTTGTCCCCTTTTTCAGTTTTAGTTGGCTTTTCTTCCGCAGCTCGCTCAGAGATGCAGGCACTAACTTCCCATTTTTGTTGGAAGGCTGCCTCAGGAGGCCTTTTCCTTCCTGTTTTTTTTTTTAAATTCTTTTGATATTTATCTCTCCTGGCCTCAGCGTTCATTTGGCTTATTGGGTGATTAGAGTTTTTACTCCAAAAGTTTTTTAGTTATTATTTGAAAACCATAAACGGTCTATTATTAATTTTTTTGAATTCATTTGGCACCTTTGGGTTCCTCCCATTAAAAAAAATAAAAATAAAAATAAATAAAATAAAATAAAATAAGATCAAAATAAATAAATAAAATAAACCAAAAAAATTTTATTCGAAAAGGGGGACGCGGCCCAACTTAGGAAAACCAGCCTGAGTTGTAGGTCGAGCTTCCAGGCATGCCAACCGCCCTTTTTTTGTCTAATATCTCTCTTGGCTTCTTTGGTGTTATGGCAGAAGGCAATCCCAGCGGTCCTTCTTTGAAGGCTAAGTCAAAGACGCACTATTTGCACAAACAGGACAAGGGCTCATCCAAGGCCTCTCAGATGGATACCTTAAGGCGCCATAAGGCCTTGGAGAAGGAGTTTGACAAACGGTCCAAAGACTCGCATTCTGTAACTCCCTCTACCTCTACTTAACCCCCTCCCCTGCCAGAACAACCTTCTCTTTCCAGGGACAGCTCACCCGCCCGGAGCCGTCAGGCCTCTCGAGCCTGAAGCCGCATTCACACCAACCGCTGCTGGCCTACGCATAGAAGACCCATCCTCTACCATCATTCCGGACAGTATCAGAGAGTGGATGCAGCTAGCTATCTGTCAAGGAATAGCAGAAGGTATCCAACAGCTGGCCAGACCAGGTTCTCAAATGATGGCGCCCAAGGTCGAATCTGTGTCCGGGGGATCCCTCTCCAGACCGCCTTCTCAACAGTCAGGTACATTCCCAAATGGAGACTCCTTTCCCGGAAGGGGAGGAGGCTCAGGGAGAGGAGGAAATGAGCTTTGAACCCCACAGGGAAGAGGAAGGGTCAGATAGGGGGTCCCTACAATATTCCGAGCCCTTTTTCGAAGTAGACCCTATGGAGGAAGAGATGTCTGAGGACGAAGGCATACCTCCTGAACAACTGGTACTTGTAGTCCTGTTTAAGCCTCATTTGTTTAAGTCCTTGCTTTTCAAGGCAAAAAATATTTCGGGCCTGACTTCCCAGTCACCCTCTGAACCATCTCCAGCGACCCCGGGCCCCCCAGAAGACTCTATATTCAGACAACCAGTTATCGAAACCGAGTTTATTCCTACCCCACCAATCTTCTCCAACTTGGTCGCGAGGCAATTGGCCTCTTCGGGCCCCCCTCCCGCCCCTTCCAGCCAGGACAAGAGATTGTTTAATCTCGACCCGGAATTTTCTGTCATGTTAAACACTCCTGAGGTGGACGACCCCATAGTTAGACTAGCGTCATCCTCTAACCCCACTGACGCTCTGGAAGCGCTGAAGCCAGAGGACAAGTGGGCAGAGATGGCGCTACAGCGGACGCACCAGTTGGATGCTTGGGCCATTCGGTCTGCTACGGCCACATCATTTTTTACTCAATCCTCCATCAGGTGGCTCAGACAGTTGAAACAGCATGTCCCCCCGTCTAACACCAGGGCCCATCAGGACATTGCCAAGCTCACGGCCGCAGCGGAATTTGCGGCCGATGCTACTTTTCACTCTGTGAAATTTTCTTCTCGGGCCATCTCCTCCCACGTTACTGCCCGAAGGCTACTCTGGCTTAGACACTGGCAGGCCAACATTAAGAATAAAACTAAATTGGCCTCAGCTCCCATATCGGGGGGCAAATTGTTTGGTCCGGCACTAGAGCCTTTGTTGATGGAGAGCCAGAATAAAAAGAAGTTCCTCCCATCTCTTTTTCGCAGGCAAGAGTCCAGAGGGTCCCAGCCCTTTCGGAGGGGCTCATTTCGCACCTCCTTCCAACCATCCTTCACCCCTAGGTATCAGAGTTCCCCGACGTTTCGGCCGGCCTACCAGGACCAGAGCAACTTGGGAGACAGGAACAGAAGGGGGGGCAGCTACAGGAGGCCCTTTCGGGGTGCAGGGAATAAAGCGTCCCGCCGTCCCAGATAGGCCCCCAACCACTTATGCCATTGGCAGTCGCCTCAAGTATTTTGCCGACCAGTGGGATTCAACCACTTCGGATTCCTGGGTTAGGGACACTGTAAGATTGGGGCTCTCCCTTCAGTTTCAGTCATCTCCTCCAAAACACTTCATGGTTTCTCCCCTTTCCAGAGACCAGACTAAGCGTGCTCTCATAAAAGCCGCTATCAAACACCTTTCTGATATCAAGGCCATCCAGCCCGTGCCATCTTTGCAGCGGGGAGAGGGGTTTTATTCCCTCCTCTTCTTGGTTCCTAAACACTCCGGGGGTTGGAGACCCATCTTAGACCTGAAGAGGCTCAATCGCTACATTGTACGTCACAAGTTCAAAATGCATACACTTCAGTCAATCTTACAGAGCACCAGGAAGGGAGACAGGCTCACGTCTATTGACCTCTCTGAGGCATACCTTCATATCCCCATCCACCCCTCCTGTTTCAAATATTTGAGATTTTGCTACAACAATCAGCATTTTCAATACGTAGCCCTTCCCTTTGGTCTCGTCTCGGCCCCGAGGACCTTCACTAAGGTGTTGGCAGCCCTGGCGGCTCACCTCAGGCACTTCCCTATCCACATTCACTGCTATCTTGACGACATTCTTATATTATCCCCTACCCGTCATCAAGCTGAGAGTGACACTAAAACTACCCTCTCGGTGCTTCAGGATCATGGCTTCCTCGTCAACTGGGAAAAGAGCCAGCTTAGCCCTTCCACCCGAATAGCTCACTTAGGGGCAGTGATTGATTCAGTTGAAGGGAGGGTCTTCCTTTCCCGCGAAAGGTTCAGCAGTATCCAAAAGGCCATCAGGGCTATTAGACGAACTAGAAAGGCCTCATTACTGGACCTATCCAAGTTGCTTGGAAAATTAGTTTCATGCATATCTATTGTCCCCTGGGCTCACTTACATTCCAGATCCCTGCAATGGTTTCTCCTGCCTTATCAGCGTTCCGGAAGGAGCAATTCTGGCCTCATGGTGAAGGTTTCTCCAAGGGTTCTCGCCTCCCTCCTCTGGTGGACCAGACCCGCTACCAACAAAGGGCATCTCTTCAAGGAGCCCCAAAGGCTCACTCTCACAACAGACACCAGCCTATTCGGTTGGGGGGCCCACATGCAGTCATTTTCAGCTCAGGGTACTTGGTCAGCAACTGAGCGACGCTGCAGCATCAACTGGCTGGAGCTTCACGCAGTATACCAGGCCTTGCGCGCCTTTCTCCCTCAGGTGCGAGGGCGCCACGTACTAGTCCTGACAGACAACACTACCACCAAGGCCCACATCAACTGTCAAGGGGGCACTCACTCCGTCCACCTCATGAGGGAGGCCGAGCGGCTCTGTTGGTGGGCAGAAGTAAATCTCCCATCCATCAGGGCGGAACACATTTCGGGGGTCTCAAATGTCCAGGCAGATTGGCTAAGCAGGGCCACTCTAGACCAATCGGAATGGCGCCTGCACCCCTCCCTGTTCAGGGAGGCAGCAGCGATATTTGGTCAACCTCTGGTGGATCTGTTCGCATCTCCACTCAACGCCCAGACACCGAGATTCTTCTCTCGATACCCCGCCAGCGGGGCAGAGAACCACGATGCCCTGCGTTGCCCCTGGCCCACGGGGCTTCTATACGCCTTTCCTCCCCTCCCGTTGATTCCCAAGGTGATTCAGAGGTTGATACTCGAAAGGGCGGAAGTTCTCATGGTAGCCCCATATTGGCCCAGGAGGCCATGGTTTGCAGATCTGCGCAATCTGTCAGTGGCCCCACCGTGGAGGATTCCCCCAGACAGGATCTCACTGTCCCAGGTGCCTCTTCAGCACCCAAACCCACAGTGGCTTCAGTTGGCCGTCTGGAGGTTGAGCGGGAAAGGCTAAAAGATGAGGGCCTGTCGGTCCAGGTCATCAATACCATCCTGGCAGCAAGGCGGCCTTCGACAACCCGCATTTATAACATAACCTGGAACATCTTTTGTAAGTGGTGCACTAAGTCCTCCATCAACCCGCTCTTACCTTCAATTGCATAAATTCTAGCCTTCCTACAAGACGGGCTAGATAGGGGCCTCTCCCCCAACACTCTGAGAGGGCAGGTCACAGCCCTGCCAATGGTGGTTGCTGGCAGTTCTTCTGGTTCACTTTCCCACCACCCTCGCATCAGGGCTTTCCTTAGAGGGGCTTCCAATCTGCGCCCCCCAGTGGTTCACAGATACCCGACCTGGGATCTTAATAAGGTTCTTATTGCATTGACTAGACCTCCCTTCGAACCTCTCAGGGAGGCGCCACTTCAGTTTCTCACGTTCAAAGTGGTGTTTCTTATGGCGGTTACATCAGCGAGAAGGATATCTGAAATAGCAGCTCTATCCGTGAGAAAGGACCTATGTGTCTTCCACACTGATCGGGTGGTTCTGCAACCAGACCCCGCCTTTATGCCTAAAATCAACTCGGCATTTCACAGGGCACAGGAATTAGTCTTACCTAACTTTTGTCCCAAGCCTTCTCGAGAAAGGGAAAGGCAGTGGCACACTCTCGATGTCCGAAGGGCACTCCGGATCTATATCTATCGTACACAGTCTATCAGGAAGTCAGAATCGTTGTTCCTGTCATTTCAGCCAAAGATGCTGGGCTGCAAGGTATCCCCGTCTACTGTTGGCTGCTGGATTAGAGCTACCATATCCAAAGCCTATTTGGCTCAGGCCCTTCCTGTTCCTAGTGGGATAACCGCTCACTTTACAAGGAGCGCAGCCACCTCGGCAGCCTGGGCTACTCAGGCGTCGATTCGGGATATCTGTCGAGCAGCCACCTGGGCGTCTCCATCTCCCTTTATACTCCACTATAAAATCGATGTTTACGCCTCAGCTGAGGCATCCTTTGGCAGGCGAGTCCTTCAACAGGTGGCAAGAGAACCAGAGGTGATTCCGGACCAGACGGAGTCCCTCCCGTAGGACAGGCTATGCTTTGGTATGTCTCACTCTGGATGCTCACAGCAGCTCTACGAAGAATGGGCATTGGTGCTTACCTGATACGCCCTTTCTCGTCGAGCTGCGTAGAGCATCCAGCCCCATCCTAATTGGTCCGTCTGGTGGGGAATTCCTGTTTCGGCCAATGATATTTATAGTTTATAGTTCAGACTTGTATAATAGTTGACATGAGAGGATAATTGCTGTCTTCTTGTCTTCGTAAAACTGGGGAACGCATGGAGGAGTCACATGGAGGAGGAGGAGCGTTCCTCAATTATAGCTCAGCCTGTAAGAGTGAAGACTGGAGCACCTCCCACTCTGGATGCTTTACGCAGCTCGACGAGAAAGGACGTATCAGGTAAGCACCAACGCCCAGTTTCCTGAAGCTACCTTACTTTCCTAAACAAGCAGTTCAACAATTCCTTATTCGTGTGTGGTTCAGAGTTACAATAAATAATTTATATTCCTTGTAAAAACACTGCACTGGTTATACATGAGCATGGTACATTCAAAAGAAACTTCATACATTACTGGAATTATTTTTCCTGTTTTAACATATAATAGAATTGTATTTCACTCAATCATCCTGTCTCGCAGTATATTTTAAAGGTAAACAGTTGTATTTAAGATGACAGAGATACACGTGTTCAGGAAGGTTTATTTAAAGTCCAAAATATACCCTGTAATTATTTTCAGGGAGCAGATCTGGCCTTGAGCCTCAAGTTCCCTACTCCATTTTGGGGAGACATTATAGGTCCCAACCATCAATCCCTTACTCACATGGGCAGCTGACGAGAAGGGCAGCAGTACCAAGCCTTCAGAGAAACCATCACGCAAGGCCAACAAGAAGGACATCTTCTGCCCAAACAACTCCTCCATGGCAGTACGGAGGTGCTGGTAGATGCTACAATATCGCTCCACAATATCAGGGGCCTGCCAAAAGGACTTCAAGAACTGTTTCACCTGGAACCGAAACATATGGAGTATTTTAAAATCATAACCATTCTATCCAGTTCAGTGGAACCAAACTCAAGGTAGCCTTTTGCAGTGCCAATTTTTTTTTTCTCACGCAAGACCGATTTGTTTTACAGCTGACTGCTGTTTTGGAATGTTTTACCAACATGTCTAATTTTCTATCTTTCTATAAACCCAAAGGCCTAAAGAATGCACTGAGTTTTCATTTCAACAATAACAATAAAACCACATAACTTAGTGGACAACAGAGCCTAAAGAAGACACACACATTTCCTCTGAGAATTTGATGCCCAACCGACCTTTCTTAATGTCTCTGGATCCTGATGTAGAGTCCTAAGAACTCCTTCATTTTCAACAACACACACACACACACACGCACTATAAATAAACATGAAATATACACAAATTGCTTGACTGTATAGATGTCATTGCAAAGCCCAGTTTGCATCAGCAGACGTAAAATCCCTGTACCATATCATCCTTCTTGATACATAGAATCACACTCTATGACACCACACTTGGTAAGACCACACTTAGAATACTGCATCCAGTTTTGGTCGCCACAAGGTAAAACAGATGTTGAGAGTCTAGAAAGAGTGCCGAGAAGAGCAACAACAAAAATAATTAGGGGACTGGAGGCTAACACCTATAAAAACGGTTTCTGGAATTGGGTGTATCTTGTTTAATGAAGAGAAGGACTCGGGATAATATGATGGCAGTGTTCAAATATCTCAGGGGCTGCCACAAAGAAGAGAGAGTCAAACTATTCTCCAGAGCACCTGAAGGCTGGACAAGAAGCAATGGATGGAAACTACCGTATTTGCTGGCATATAAGACAACTGGGCATATAAGATGACCCCCCAACATTTCCACTCAAAATATAGAGTTTGTTATATACTCGCCGTATAAGACGACCCCCCCACTTGGAGCAAAGGCTGAAACCGGGAAGAGAAAACTTCCCAAAGAAAATCGCACGAGCAGCATCCCATTCCTGGGAGAAAAAAAAACCAAACTCTTCCCGAAGCGCAAAAGCAAGGATGGCGCTTTCTCAGCTTTGAGCGGCGTCGCTGCTCTCCCACCCTCTCCACTCGTCCCCACGTGCAGCGAAGTTTCTGCCACTGGGGGGGTGGAGGGGGGTGGAAGGAGGTGAGGGATGGGGGCAAAGCCTGGAGCCTGCCGGTCCGCTCACACGAGTGGAGTGGAGTGGGTGGGTGGGTGGGAAGAGAAAGGAGAGGCTGCTGCCTCCAAGTGAAAGTGACGCACCTGCCCCCTCCCCCCTGGGGGAAAGTGAACGGCTTCCTCCCTTAAGCAACCCCCGCGTATGCGCCATGGGACTCCAAGGGTGGGGGATGGACAGCTGCCAACTCTCTCTCTCTCTCTCTCTGTGTGTGTGTGTGTGTGGTGTGGAGGGTAATTCCGGCTATCTCTTCCTACCCCGAGACTTGCCAAAAGAGAAACTCCGGCTGGGCTTGAAAGGGCTTCGCAAGTTGCGGAGCTCCGCCCCCGTCGCTCTTGCACCGAGTGACAGCAATGTATTTGCCGGCGTATACGACGACCCACCCCCCCACTTGGAGGCATGTTTTTCAGGGCAAAAAAGTCATCTTATACGCCGGCAAATACGGTAACTAAGGAGTGAAGCAACCTAGAACTAAGGAGAAATTTCCTGACAGTCAGAAGAATTAACCAGTGGAACAACTTGCCTCCAGTAGTTGTGAATGCTACAACACTGGAAGTTTGTGAGACGCGATTGGACAACCATTTCGCTGAAATTATATAGGGCTTCCTGTGTGAGCAGGGAGTTGGACTAGAACACCTCCAAGGTCCCTCCCAACTCTGTTATTCTCCTCTGTTTTGTTCTTGTTGCTGAACATCACCATTCAGCCACCATTACCTGCTGCAGAACAACATCTTTCCAGCACTGTGTGATGCTTATCAAACTGGTGGATTTTATCATGATGGCCTTTAGCGTTGCTGATCTCAACTCCTTATTCTTTGCATTCCTCCTATCTGCAAAGAGAAATTTATACAGCATTTAGGAACACTTCTGGGACAGAGAGGCAATAGAGAGCCAAGTAATGCTCTCCAATTTTCTGAGTCCTTGAAAGTTTTCCTCTGATCAAGAATGGCTTGCTACTCCACCAACCCATCACAGTCCTTCTCTAAAGAAATCTGTCCCCCCAAAAATTCTGCCTGTTCTTGTTTTGCCAGTATGACCGTACAACATATTAATGGAATTCCCATCTTTGTCAATACCCCTCTCTTAGCTTTGTCAAGATCATCTGCCCGTTTTATACTTTTATTTGTTCCATGGAAGAGGACTCACGGCATTGAATAGGAGACATCAGTTCTATGGGCTCAGGGCCACTGGAATCTACAAGTACCAGCAGATGGCTCAGACGCCGAACACGGGAGTTAAAGGCAATAGCCTGGCTTGTAGCTATCTCCAGGTTTTCCAGGTATTGGCTTAGGAGCCAAGACAGGGGGCTGGTACCATCGGGGCCTGGAAAACCAGAAAAATATATATCAAAAGAACAATTCACAAGTTTGCTGAGAAAGAGGAAGAGGAAGAGCAAAGGCTGCCAAGATTTGAGAGGAGAGAGAGACATACCTGGAGAAGTGATTCTCTGCACCAAGGGAGTCATCAGGGATTCCCAACAGGTCTTGCCTAGAACCTGGGCAGCCTCATTATCAGGAAGGAAGCGATCGGCAAATAGTTCCTCATGACACAAGGCACTGTTCAACCTGCATTCGGAAAAGGGTGCAGACTGAGCTTTTTATTTTTGGGGAGGGGACGGGGAGAAACAACCAAGAATGGGCACGTATAGATTCAGTAAAGCAAGTAAATGTGGAGAACGGGAGTTTGGACAATATAATGGATATTAATAAACAGGATAAGGAGAGGGAAAGATATCCTGAGAACAGTGATGCTCTCCCACTAGTCACTTAGGTGAGTTTCTAGAACAGAAATCTGAAGAGACCACAAACACCTGAGGTTGCTGAATGATATGGCATCGGGGGCATTTCTACAAACACAACATTTTAAGCATGTCCCAATGTATCAGAATATCCCCAATAGGCTGGTTAAATAAAAACTCAAGGGCATAGAAACACAAGCTGACTGATCAGCTTACAGTTTGTGATCTAGGAAAGTGCTTTGAGACAGACCGTTTACTGACACACACACGCACCCCAAGCCAACTCCCCACTTCCAAAGGACAAAAGTCTTCCATTAGGAAAAGCCTGACCTGTTAAAAAGTTGCAGCAACTGCATCTGGTCTGCTGAAATTTCTTGGCACCAAGTGTGTGCTTTGGTCGCATAGAAGAGGTGCGTGCGCTGGCATAGCTGCTCCCTGAAGATGGGCCAGAAGGTGGCCTTGGGGCCCATCACTTCGATGCCACGCACACGTGTGTCAATGCCACCCTGTGGATAACACATGGTACTGCTCTAAATCAGACTTCCAACCTGGCATACTCCACGTGCATCATGACTACTTCCTTTCCAACTAGACAGTTGCTCTCACTGTTGGAACAGAAGGAAAGCACACCTACCTACCTGCTGGCAACGCTTAATCTTGATCTGTATGATAGGCCAGAATCGGGTCAGGTTCTCTAATAGGATCACTCTGGTAGATAAAGGTGGGACATTTACCTTTGTGGAGAAAAGAGAAAAAGTGTCAACTATGTTAATGAAACTTTGATAATGATGATATGGGGGAAATTCCTATTCTTCAGGTAGAAAAGAAAGAACAAGGATCCAACTCCTGACTGAAATGGTATGAACAAAATGTCCATTTACAAAAGCCTTTAACAAACAGGGCTTTTAGAGTAAAAGCAAAAAGTCACTATCTTTGATAGAAATTTGAACACAAAAATCTGAGGTTATAGAATGATATGGCACCAGAGGCCTACAAACACAACATTTTGAGCGTGTCCCAATGCATCAGAATATCCCCAATAGGCTGGTTAAACAAAAATTCAAGGCCATAGAAATGCAAGCTATCATCAATTATATTTAAATGAATTACATCTGAAGTTAAATGAGCAGTGAGATGGATAATTTTACTGAAGATATCAATTATTTTATCGAAAGGAACAGAACTGCAAACTCCAGTCTCTTCAAACTTAGAGAGGTTTTAAAATACTAAATGTGATTCCATGTGTCAGACTTCACACTAAGGCACAGCAGTGAATCCCAGATCTTCAAACACAAGTTATTAGTCAACAGGTTGTTTATTTTGGTAGAAGATTCTCCATCTGGATTTGACTAACTTAAAATCTACTCTAAAGGCTGGAATAAACATTGCATACAACATGATTTGCTTTCTGTGGTGCAAGGAAATCAGAGCTTATCTATATCAAAAGTGCTTTTTTATTTCGAAAAGGCAACTGGACTGATTTTTCTAAGGGAAAAATAAATGACCTGGATGATTGAGAATTTTGATAGCTTATTTATATGATTGCGTTCCAGAGTTTAAACTGTAGATGTTTTTCTTGCCCTCACAAATTAAAGAATATTTGGATGTGGTATAGCTAAACCTGGCAGACAGCCAAATTGTTTTAAAGACTGATTCTCTGTACCTGGAAATGGCCGGTTCTTGTTTTCTCTCATCTCATGTTAGCCCCATACATGGTGGGAAAAAGTGTAGAATGATGGCTGAACATTCTAACTTTGTATAGTTACTGATGATGTCTAAGTGAGAGCTTAATAGCCCAGAATGGCATCATGAGATAGAGTGAGCAGTTTAATGGTAACATCAATTCAGCACAAATAAAAACAAATCTTTTGTGCTGGAAATAATCAAAATTATGACTGTCAATATATATCATCTCCCCATAAATGCGTAATCTAACTACCATTAAAAACTGCTCTGATTGTATCCCTCCAAAGGGTGTAACACACTAACTAAAATGATAAATGAACTAGGAAGGAAGAGGACAACTTATAAAAAACAGTAGGTCAAGGACAAAAATGGAGATACCGAACACTTATATATACTCTCAAACTCAGGGTAAACATTCTAAATGATTCAGCACAGATAACAGGAAGAATTCACATAAGAAATTACTGGTGCCAGGTGATTTTGAAGGGGGATTAGACAAACCTACAGAGCAGGGGTCTCCAACCTTGGCTCCTGGAAGCCTGGCGGACTTCAACTCCCAGAATTCCACAGCCAGCTGGCTGTGGAACTCTGGGAGTTGAAGTCCGCCAGGCTTCCAGGAGCCAAGGTTGGAGACCCCTGCTACAGAGGATAAAGCTATCCACGGTTGCCATTAACAAAGGCAGTAGCAATTTGCTTTTTACCAGTTGCTGGGAAACATGAACTGTTATGCTTTCACATCCTGCTTGTCAGCTTTTTCCTGGCAGCCAGTTGGCCACCTGGGACAAGGTAGGTCTGCGTCTGATCCAGAGGGACTGTGTTCACACTTCCGGCTAATCTCTCCAGGGGTATTTAAGACGGCTAAATAGATTCATTTTTTGCCTTTAAGCCTCACTGCCAAAGCCAAGATTTTTTTTTTTTTCTAGGAACAACAATAACTCACAGAAATCACTCACTTGCAGAAGAGGAAAAAACGAGCTGCCCCATGAAAAGCAGCTGGGGGCGGTATGGAAGTCCACCTGGAGAAAAAGCGGGAGCATTTCTCACAGCTTTCTCCATTCTCCACGTACAGAGATGGAGAAATCAAACATTTTGTACTTGACTGTTCAAAAGAAAACGTATTCTCACTTCACTTACATATATATGTTCTCTTTGATTCTTCTTCCTCTGGAAAACTTATATTTTAGGTGAGTTGATAGCTTTAATCATAGTTTGTTGACCAGGCCTCAGTAAATGAATTTACATATTGCATAAAGAATAAATCATGGTTGCCATACCATCTGGAGTTATACAAAAATCAAGGCAAACCTAGGTGAATTATACTGGAGTACAGCATCACAAATAAAGACAGCATAAGTGTTATAAGTGGTTGCACAAGCGTGACAGTCATTTTGTGGTTTTTAGCATTTAAAAAAAATGCTGGCTGTGGTCATGAGACATAATCAATACAAATCTTTTATCTGCCCAGGCAACGGTCCTCCATCAATTTGCTATTTGTTCCTGTTAAATGGTTGGTAGATTAGTCTGAAACTGGGATGATCCAGACTCAGATCTCTGCATTCTTTAATGGTTAATTTCTGACAAATCATTACGTGTAATTTATACTGTTACAGAGTTATACCTTCCATCTTGGACATTTAGATTAGATGCCTGAACGTGATTCTGGTGGCTCACAATTTGAAATAAACAATACTATACATTATGTTGTATAGACAATATTCCAAAAAAGATCAGCCATCCAGACAACACACTCTAAATTCAAAAGCCCATCTGACAAAGATTTGGCTCTACTCAAGACCCAGAAGAACAACCAGGTTTTCCAAGTTTTTGGGAACACCTGAGATGATCTCATTCCAGTGCACAGATGCCATGATGGCTTGTGCCCTGGGTCCCAATTAAGTGACATTGTTTAATTGAAAGTACCCAGAGCACCCAATTATGCTAGCTCTTACCAGGTAGGTAGAAGTCATGAAGAGATTGGCTGTCCCTCAGAGACTGAGGATATAAAATGATATGATGATATATGCAAGCTATATGGGATACTGATATAATGAACGAGGGACTAAATCAGGACCTTTCTGCAAGCTTTCTGCTGAAAAATATTCCTCATAGTGGGAATCCTTACAAGGCAGGCTGAAGAGCTTTGGGCTCTGCCCTCTGGCTATGGAAGCCTAGGTTATTTGGGAAGTCCACAGGACTGACCATATTGAGCTTGGTGTTGATGCTGGAACTGCTCTCTCCTGCCATAACTATAATCCGGGCTGGCATGTAGCTTGAATCCTCGCTGGCCACCAGTAGTGACATCTGCCTGTACAAGCCAAGAATAAGAGTTTCAAAGTAAGAACCAAGCCCCAGCTGAAAACCCCATCTTTCTCACGATTTAAAGGCCCATGTCTGGCTAAACAGGAAAACCATCATTCCATCTGGCATCTGAGCCATCACGATATTTTTGTTGACTCAAGACCTATTCGATATTTCAGGAAGAAAACACAAACTTATTTTTGTGTACCCTTTCCTCTTAAGGGACATAGACAATATGACAGAAATGATTTTTCCTTATTATGCCTCTACAGTTCAAGGGCAGAAAAAAACCCTTTACCCAAATTTTGTTGTTTCAAAGTCTAGTTCATGCATACACTCACTGGATTATGACACCATGATGCATGTAAACATTGATGTAGTGGGATCCAGTGTTACCATTTGACTCCCAGTAGGTTTTGACATTTCCATCCACTAACTTGTTGGTCTGTTGAGAATTGGAGGAGACTTCTACTCTCTCCCAACACTTGTCTTCCTTTACTTCAGTGCTGCAGCCTACACACAAAAGAAAACACTGAAAAAAATCCAGGCGGAGGAGAAGCTGGAAGAGCTTCTGAAAGAATAAGATATCTAAAATTCCAGCACTAACAATATGCTCACCGTGACAAAGATAATGCAGAAATACATCAAACAATGGAACATTGATAGGCTGATGGCTATGCCTGTGTTCTTCTATCTGATTTAGAATCATCTGTAAAGTATGTTGGAAAAGAGACAAAAGGGGGAAAAAAGTCAAGGTATAGAGTTAAGGTTGTAGCAGAATTACACTAGAAAAAAGAATCCCATATTTAGACTGAGTGGTGATGCTTTCTGAATTGTTGGACTTTCAGAAGTATTGGACTTCACATCCCCTCATTCCTCGCCAGCACTGCCAATGGTTGTACCGTACAAGAGCTAATGTGACTTATGTGAACAGTATCCAGTTGGGTAAGAGTATCTGAAGGCACTGTGAGATTGCTTTAGATTTCCTTTGGATAAAAGTAAATCTGAGCACCATATATATTACCAAGAAACTCTGATCCTCAGCCTGGTCCCTGAAATTAGACATTATCTGCCAAAGAAGAAAAAATTCACCTGGATGCAACCAGCCAGGATGGTGGCTGTCATCTTCTGATAGAGGCTAGCTGGCTTCTCACAGTTATTCATGAGGTCCCTCAGTTCTGTCACTTGAGAAAGGCTGGAGCTGTGTTTCTCCAAGACTTTGCTCAAGGCTTCTTTCATGCCAGAAGAACACATTACAACCGCACAGTCTTTGTTGACGAAGGCTAGACGGTGCAAGAATTTAATGAACTCTTCCATAACCTGCAAACACAAAGTATGAATTGTTAGTCCCTGAAGGTTTTCTGTGTGGCTTTAGTGCCTCTTTCCCCAACTCATTCTTGGAGGATGGAATGTATGTGCTGTACCAAACAGCTTGAGCCCACTGCCCCTCAGAAAAGAAATCCTTCTAAGCAAAGGTAAGAAACCTGTGGCTTAGCACAAGTTGCCCATTTTCAATGACCAACAAGCATTAAGGGAGTTTTAGTTCACCATATGACCAGCTCCAGACATCCATTCTAATGAACAATTCATTAAAAAGGAGATTTTAAGGAATTACGGAAGTAAAATTTTGAACAATATATTTTTTCTGAATTTTTAAAAAATACATTTCATTTCTTATCTGACTTTTACATTTCATTGATTTAAATAATTCTTTCTCATTTTTTTTAACAATTGCCAGAACTGGCAACTTTAAAACTTAACAAAAACCCATTTAAAATATAAAAGCAAAAAGCAAACTGCAGGAGCAAAGCAGAAGCAGAAAAGCAACTTCAGCAATAAATGCAACAAAAGCAAGCAGAGAATACAGTGTTAGCTTTCAGCATATTAAAAAAATCACTGGTTGCAAAAGATTGGAACAAGGACAAAGAAAATGCAGGGTGCACTTCTTTGGTGAACAAAACATGCATCCAAATGCTTGGAATAACAAGCTTATAGATAATGGTCCAGCTATGCAACCATATCATATATGTGAATCCTGGTTGGTACGCCTAGATTACCACTGTCTCACCTCTCGATCATTTATATGGCTGTTTATGGAAGACAAGCAAGGCTCAATGCATTTATTCCAGGATAGTACATCCTTCCATGAACTATCCAAACACTTGTTCAAAAGCCTGGAAAAAAAAAAAGAGAAAATTAACTTATTTCAGAAGAAGCACTTTGAAAATACATATATGCATAAAACAAAAGTGACTTATTCTTATAGTAATCATCTTGTAATCTAACTGAACTCTGCAGCCATCAAAAAGCATTTTTCTGTTTCAAGAAGTTTTGATGCATGTGAAGTTCTTTAGAACTTCAGAAGGAAAAGCAAAATGCAGCCAACTTTACATTGGTTGGATAGGCTTTCCCTCCCTTTTTGTTGGTTTCCAGATTGTTCCAAAAGATTTTCCTTTATTCATGCTCTAAAATGGTTTGCATTTTGCAAAAGTCATTTTCACCATATTTGCATGATGGAAGCAGCTTAATTTTTCCTGATAAGTGGAGAATAATAGAACTGGGACGGGATCTTGGAGGTCTTCTAGTCCAACCCCTTGCTTAGTCAGAAAAGCCTATACCATTTCAGACAAATGATTGTCCAATCTCTTCTTAAAAACTTCCAGTGTTGGAGCACCCACAATTTCTAGAGGCAAGTCCATAGGAAAGAGTTTGATTAGAGCCATGGTGCTGTAGTACATTAGAATGCAGTATTGCAAGCTAACTGCCAATAATTCGATTCTCACCAGGCTCAAGATTGACTCAGTCTTCCATCCTTCCAAGGTCAGTAAAATGAGGACCCAAATTGTTGGAGGCAATATGCTGATTCTAAACTGCTTAGAGAGGGCTATAAAGCATTATGAAGCGGTATATAAGTCTAAGTGCTATTGCTATTATTTCTTCCGTAGCTTTAAATTGTAGCCTAAATCAGAGAACTGCCAGTTTATTTGGGAAACCCTCGTGATACATTAATTTACCAAGTAATGTAACTCTAAATGTGCTCACCAGCAAATGAGCACACCCTATCCCCTAACAATCTTACAAGTCCAGTCTTCAATTTCAATCAGCATAGTCAAAGGTATGGGAGTTATAGTCCAATATCTGTAAGGCAACAAGTCACCTCCATATCTGAAGAAAACTGCCAAGGTGGGAACACCAGACCAGATGGAATCGAAGATATCTTGTACTGAAAGGAGAGGCACCTTTGTTGCTGTAATTGTACTACAGTACAATTGTTGTTAGATTACAATATCCGTAATTTTTGAACATTGGTTATACTGGTTGATTTAATGAGATTCAATAGCTGGAGGTCCATTTATTGTTCACTTCAACTCTAGGAATTCCAAGTAGGAACGTATAAACTTAAAACATATGCACTATTACTGAAATATAGTAACCTTACCTTAACATTCCCAGTTGTATCTCTTTTTCAGAATCCTGCTTTGTCAACTCTTTCTGAATTGGCACATTTGCCAGAAAATCATGGCTAATTTCCTCAAAAAAGGCACTGTTGTCAGAGAGGAAGCTTTGCAACACCACTGCCATCTCCTTCCAAACACTGTTTGTCTGCAGACTACTCAGTAGCTTTATGATGTTCGTGTCATGAAAATTAAAGAAGGCTGCAGAGTCTGGTTGGGGAGGCAAAACATTGGAAGGACATAACTGAAATGCTTCCTGGTCCAGAAATTTTGTTTTGGAAAAAAAAACAAAATATTGGGAAGGGGGGAATCTCACTCACTTCTCTGACCAAAATCCCTAGAAGTACTCCCAAAGTGATTGTGACATTTGTTAGCCCTTCTAAAGAATTGTACTATATCTGTGAAAAGGGAAATTGCACCAATCACAACGGTCTTTAGAATGCAAAGGGGAGTTCAGATATCACAAATATTCCTAGTTACTGAGAAGGACTGACACTAGAGACGGGGATGTTTCATACCTGCATCCTGTTTGTTCCCTGGCAGTTTATGTTCAGGCAGATGGGTGAGCATCTTGTCAGCCATGATTGCATCTGAGCTTTGGCCCAAATGACAGAAGTTCCGAAGGGTACAACCAAGATCAGAGTTTTCTAGTTGTTGTGCCAGGGTCTTATCATAATCAATCAACTTGCCGAGCACCAGAAGTCCATCTTGAACTGCTGCTGGGGCTCTGGGAAAGAAGGGTAAGGATTAACACCTAATCTTAAATCATCCCGTGCTGAGAGGAACAGAAAGTAGAAAGGAGTATAGTAAAATTCATTTTCCAGGCAATGAAGGCTAATTATTTAGATATCAGTTAATAAAGATTTTTTTTAACAAAGAAGAAATTGAAATTCTGGTCTCCAAAGCTCAAAAACATTTTCTCCATAGTTTGAATGGCCTTCAACTGCTATACAGTTATAACTCAGATTCTCACTTGAGCTTACCCAGGTGTGCCCAACATTTTCTCAACTGCAGCAGGGATGACACATAGTAAGTTGCCAATATCCTTATTAGAAGCAATCAATGAATCAATGCTGTCCAAGACCTGTTGCATTGTCTGGAATCCTGAGTTGTCCACAGGTTGGGGCTTCCCACAGGCCCTTGGTAACTTATAGTTCTCCACATCCAACAGCATCTTCAGTACCTGGGAGTCAAATACAGCAGCTCAAAAGCAAGAAAGAAAAGAGGACAAGATGTAGATTGGGATCAAAATCTCCAACAATTCTCTTCATTCACAAAAAGCAAAGTAGATGCAGTTAATATATACTCATATGCTTAGAAGTGATCAGCTTCTGATAATGGCACTATTAAATCTGAAAGATGGAAGGAAAGATGCTGTGTCAAGGCAAGAAAAGACATTGAAGCAATACTTACTGATACATCCACTGCAGCTAGATACCTTTGCAGCTTTGAACTGGACTGTGAACCACACCTAGAAACTCTACAAGGGATAGTGATTTTTCAGAAAATGGCCCCATATCTGAAAATCTGGAGATTTGGTTCAAATACAAGTGAGTTTTTAATAAAACAAAACAATAAGCTTTGTGTTTATCCTTTTAGCATTTTATGCTTCTTGTTTTGATTGCTGCTCAGTTTTAAATTGCTTATTTAATTGCATTGTTTTAAACTGCTGACTGTAAATTGTCTTGTGACTATGCTATTCTGAAAAAAGTAAAAATGTTTTTTTTTAAAAAAGGAAACAAGCAAGCATTCCCCAGCAATGTGAGTCCAAGGAATCTCTGCATCCTACTTACTGCTAGACCAGCCTGCTGAACCAGCACAGAAGTGGAGTTCTCCTTCATGCAGTGCAGCACACAATGCAGCCCCACTCTGGTTGCAACGAGCACCTGCCAATCATAATCTGCCATGAGCAGATAGAGCACCTGGAGCCCCAATACTATAAGCAGGTTTTCCTTTACATGGTGTCTCAGCAGGTCCATCAGTGCCTTCACAATTCTCTCCCTACAGGTAGAAAAGAGGCAAAACCACACCTGAGTGCCTTTGAAGACGACTAGCTGACAAGTGACGTAAGGCTAGAGATGAGAAAGCTCAGGAAATAAACTGGAAATGTTTATGGGGGAAAACACATTGATCCATCACACACTAAATACTTTTCCAAGTCCTTTCAGAGAAAAATACTAAACTACTGGATTGTAAAACATTTTCTTTTTGAAAGAATCATCTAAGGATTGCTGATATTCGGTTCATAATGGTGCAGGACCAGGCATTCTCTGCTACGATGATCAGAATACAAAGCAATCTGCCCATTTGGATTCAGTGGACTTTCATAGTTTAGAAAGTTTTCACCACCAGTGAAGACTTAGACACCAACTACCCTACCAAAAATTTAAAGAACAATTTTGAATTTTTAGAAATGTTATTTATTAAATTATATGTGTTGTAAGTGCAGATTTTACAAAATAAAAAAATTGTATATAGTTTTTTTCCCCAGAAAAATATACGGGATAAAAAGTTCTGAATGCCAATATTTAATCTATATAATCTAATTACCTTATTTCCATTAAGATGCGAATTATGATTTCATTCTTGATCATTGAATTTTTGGTGCAAAACCATCCATCTAGCTAAATTTGGCAGATTAGAATTCAATCATATTTTAAATATAATATTTCAACTATGATCACCTATCAACTATAACATGTTTCAACTATGAACAAATCAAATTATATACAATACAAAAGATGTAAAAGTTTTTTTAAAAGATGTTTCAAAAAAAATTATAAAAGGTATTCCAAAAATTATTTCAACTTTTCCAAAAATTCTGGTCTTATTTAAAAAGAAAAAAGTTTCAAAGGTTCTAGAATTGTAATCTCTGTCTACCAAACAACATTGTAAGCTTGAACAAAAATGTGCCAAGCGATATCTAAGGATCAGTGGAAGCAATATGCTCTAAATGAAAACATGCTGATATCTGTGTTTGCATACAGCATCACCACCACAAGTCTTACATTTTATTTATTTAGCATTCAATTCATTCTCATACTTCAAGGAGACAAATGGGTGTGTATCTTCTTTTTGATATGAAACAGAATAAGAGAGTTGGAAGGGAACTTAGAGATGTTCTAGTCCAACCCCACATATGTATTTTGGTTTTGGTTTTGGTATGCTATTGGAAACAGAATTTACTTAAAGGTTAATTAAAGCCATTCTTCAATATTCCTTCTGTTGCTCAAAACATACCATAATGATTACAGGACCTGATGAAAAAAGCTAACCTAATGGCAAATTCACTCTCTGCTACGGCAATCTGTCTCCTCTGCCCAGATTCCTCTTCCTCCTCCAAAATTGCAATGATAAATTTAAGACCCGCCATCTTCAGCTCAATGTCACAGCTGGACTTCTGGATCATCTCCATGGCATCCTCCAGCTGCTCCACGGTGCTTTTCTTTCTGGCCACTTTCACACTGCAGAAAGCTGAGCAACAGATCTATCAGCACAATTTTGCAATCAGTTTCCCAAAAGTACCCACCTCATATCTACTTGCTATTCACCCAGTCAACCAGAATACAAATCCCCCTACAGGTTAGACTTTTCATGTTAGCCTTTTCTTAGCAACCTTTTCTGTCTATATTGGATATCTGGAGAGAATCTTTGGGGATTTCCTACCATATGAAGCATACATACTGTAAAAAGAGCACAAGGCAGATCCAGAAGATGATGGAAAGACAACATCAAAGACACGCCACAGCAGCATTAAATAACAAAATGATTGAAGCAACAAGAAGTGCAAGAACCAAAGCTCTGTATCCGTCTCAACATTCAAAATGGTAAAAAAGGAAATAAAGAAGAAGATTGGATATAACAATCTACACCAGCAAGTACCAGTGAGGAATACTGTAAAACAATAGGTCTGAATGCCAAACAAATCTTCCCAATTTCAAAAGTGAATTTAAAAATTAGGTGATCATCTCTTGAGGAGGGATGTATTACCACTCCTTTCAAAATTGGTAGGATCGTCTCTTCTCTCAAAGAGGCAGATATCACTGGATGGATCCATCCCTTGGTCGCCTCCTGAGTCACCTTAACAACTCAATAAATAGGTGGTTGGCAGGGGTGGGATTCAAATTTTTTAACAACCGGTTCTGTGGGCGTGGCTTAGTTGGTGGGCGTGGCTTTGTAGTCGTGTGACTGTGTGGACATGGCTTGGTGGTCATGTGATTGGCTGGGTGTTGCCAACTCAACATCACTCACATTGAGGCACGCATCTCCTCACCTGGCCTCTCATGACTGTGGGGATGCTGCAACAGTCGTAAATGTGAAAAATGGACATAAATCACTTTTTTCAGTGCCATTGTAACTTTGAATGGTCACTCCACACAAGCAAAGTACCAGCAAAGGAGGGGGGGAGAAACTCCAGAGACATTCCTGAGACAGGAAGTCTATTCCTGCCAAGAATGTAATAAGGGTTAATGGAGAGGCAGTTTCTGGAAGCAACACCAGAATGTTTCCTTCCTGCCTTCCTTACAGGATTAGGCCAGTAATTTCTTCTAACAACCAGTTCTCCGAACTGCTTAGAATATTAACAACCGGTTCTAGCGAATAGGTGCGAACTGGTAGAATCCCACCTCTGGTGGTTGGTCCCAATAAGCCAAAGAGCAACCAGAATGATCTGTTCATGGCAATGCCTTTCAACATCACAGCACACTGCAATTGTCCTGAGATAAAAACTAGATTTAACATGCAACCCACAGTGTGCACTGGGCTCTCTTTTATTTAAAACAATATTACAACTGATCTTCAAACTGATATAAATGCTAAGTTACCTTCTTGAAATACTCAAACATTATTTACAGCAGAACAGTTTGTATTTTGTACTCTTAGAATTTCTTACTGCCTAATTAAGTAACACTTCCTCATTTACTTCACCAACCTATTGCTTTTGCAACAATGTTTGTTTTCTCTGCTATCTTGAGTTTGTTTATATTGTTCCTTGTTTTTTAAATGTTTTTAATAATTTGTACACCATCCAGAATTGCTAGGACTTGGATGGCTATACATTTGTTATTGTTGTTATTAATGGAGTCTCTAAAATTGCAGTCTGAAACAGCAAACTAGGGGAATGCCAGTATACCTAAGGCCACCTTTCTTCTACTATATTCCATGCCCCACATGACTCTATAATGGCCATGGGATGGGGGGAGGTTTCTAGAAAATGTGAAGCACCATTATGATAAATCGGGCTTCATGACTGGCTAAATCGGATATGTCAGACATTTTGTGAAGTGGGAAACTCAGCCCCAGCAGGAAATTTGCTCATAATTTGTTCTCAAAATTTGAAATGTGCTTTAAAATAATTGTTGCACATTTTCAGTCTGTTCTAAAATTCTGCACACACTACAACAATGGCCCCCAACCTTTTGGGAACCAGGGACTGGTTTCATGGAGAAAGGTTTTTCCGTAGATGGAAGGGGATGTGGTTTTGCATGCTGCCTGCATCCCACGGATGAGGCTTCACTGGTATGCCCAGCCCAGTTTCTGGCATGCCACGGACCGGTCCTGATCCATGGACCGGGGATTGGGGACCCCTACACTACAAGAAACAAACTGAAGTTTATTTAGGATCTTTCTAACTCCATGAAAGGCGAATTTGTAGTGGGACAACAATTTTTAATTGGTTTATTTATAATTTTGTATGCTGACTATCTGATCAGAAGGGGATTCTTTAATATCAATCATTGCTACTTTCTGTCATTTGCTTTCAATAATGTGAAGCAGAAGTAGGAAGTACAGAATATTTTACAAAACATGTTTCATTGGTTGCTGATAGCCATGAATCCTGATTTATCAAATCAAGTTCTCATAGCAACCTTGGCTATAAAATGGAAACCTGTATGCTAAATCATTACATTTTCAAGGTCAAAGCATAGATACATTTCATGAAAGTGACAGTTAGGAATTCTCAATGAAGCTAAGTTTTGAAGTTCCTCTAACCAATTAATATGTCTGATACTGCCTGGCACTTACCTTTGACTTTCTCATCCAATGTGTCTGGAAAGAAGAGCCCTTCTATTTTGGGAAATGTGTTAATCAACCGTCTGTCACTTTCCTTTGCTGCAAATGGAGTTGGAGAAGACACTCTATCAGGCAGTGTATCTTCTTTTGTTTTTTTGGACTTCAGGGCTTCAGAAAGGTCACCATCATTTGCAGAGAGCATTTCTGCATTTGGGCAGTTCTGCTCTGTACCTCCCTTGCTAAAGAGATATTTGAAATAGACATGGGAGTTCTGCAGATCAATTTGAGTGGTTCCCTGACAATGCTTGTTCAGGAGCTGTAGTATTTTCTGAGCCAACTCTACTGAAACACACATCTGGATCAGATCCTCTTCATTTAGTCTTGATAGCTTGAAATGCAGAGAGAATAAAAGCACAGCGTTCCTATTGCAGTTTATTACCAGAGTTACCTTGAACCATACCAAAAGCCCACAAAATCAGATTGGGAGAGTTCACTAATTCCGCTTGGAAATTTGGCCCTTGAATTTAGAGCACCAAAGTTATCTATGATTTGCCAATTTGGATGACATTTGGAGGTAACCTAATATCAGCAGTTATTTTGAACTTCAATTCCTATCATCCTCGAGCAAATTGTCTGAAAACTGGACCTTTGCAAAATTCAAAACTGTATGCAAATAATTTGGAGCTGGTTTCTTAAATTAGCTTCACTGACTCTGGATCTATCCACATGGATCCAGTTTGCTTTGGGGCTCATCTTGAATATTAAATATTTAGGGCTCTGTAACTATCTTTCTGTTTACAGAACATAATCCCAGGCACACAGAAATACTTTTCAGGTATGGTGCATCTGATCTTGTAATACAATTATTTTTTTACAAGCAATGCAGCCTATACAGTATATGAGTTCTCATATCAAATTAAGCAATTAGCTTGAAATCCCTTTCTGGTTGGATTGATTCTTCTCAGTGCTTTACCTTCTGATTCTGCTGGATGAAATGAACAACTTCTTGATGATTATGGACTTCTAGCTTGTTGATGAAGAAGAGTAGTTCCCACCATTCAGCTTGACTTAAAGTCCCACAGTCCTTATTCAAATGATCCGTAAGGCATGGTAAAGTGTATAATTCTTTGAGTGGTTGGCAATATCTTGGCTGGTTAACTGGAAATAAACAAAAATGACTAAGAGATGTTATATGTGGTTTCTTGACACACTCAAGTTAAATGGTGGCATCAAAACAGAAATCTCATAACAGAGATTTTGCTACATGCAAATAGGCAACTTAATACTTAATACTGTCTACTCAAAAGTAAGCCCCATTATATTCAATTTGATTTATTCCTGCATAAGTATAGGATTACCCTGTTAATATACAATTAGAGTAGCAGCTAAGAAAGCAATTGTTTTCTTAGCTGCTACTCTAATTGTATATTAACAGGATAACCCTATATTTATTATTTACTTATAATTAGTAAATATACATATATTAACAATCAATTACATTAATGAGTTCAACTGGGCATACCTCATCCATATCCAAGTTACAAAAGCATTCAAATAGTAAATATATCAAAGGTATATATCCTAAACAGATTAAAAAGTAAATATATAAAAACATACACTACATTATTAATACGATGATACAGAATTTTGTCTTGATTAGGTAAGTTCATTGAACTTAATAACTAAGTGTAAACTACTCCCCAAAGTTACTAATATTGTGCTCTTCACTTTTTAGTCAGTATTAAATTTGTGTCAGCTCAAACAAAGAAAATACATTTTCTCATCTCAGCAGGGAATGGAGGCTGAGAAGATCATGGATTTCCTCACAGCTTCAGATAAAAGTGTGGCTTTCCAGGAAAAAAGGAAAAACCGGAAAGAAAAGAAAAATATATTTTTGTGCTTCGGAAAGCCTGCTGTTTTGGGAAGAAACAGATAAATACTCTAGCTGTAGAATTTTAATATTTATGTCTAGCTGTAGAATTTTAATATTTATGTGTGGTTTATTGGTGCTGTGTAAGACACATTGTTTTAATCTTTATAACATTGAAAATTATGTTTAAAAGATTCTGTTTTGCTGTTATTCATTTATTTTAAATTTGGTCTGTTTCCCAAGAAAAGGCTGAAACCTCATCATACACCTCCAAGTAAGAAGCCAAGATAGCTGTGATGGGAAAACTCTACCCTATTATCTGTAACCTACCCTCTTTTCGATTTGCACAGATATACTGCATTTGTTACAGGCAAAACACATGCTCTATCTCTAAACCATTATTCTTCCCAATAATGGGAGACTGACAAGAAAACATTATTTCAGCATTTCATCTGCTTAAACAGGAAAGTAAGCGTGAGAAAACTGAAATCAATCTTGGCATAAATAACAAAACTGAAGCTCAGAAGCAGAGAACACTCCTAAAGTAACTTAGCAACTGAGTGAAAGGGTATCTAAAGGGTATCTAAAAGGGTATCTTTAGAGCAGGGGTCCCCAACCACCAGTCCACAGATTGGTACCAGTCCGTGGGACATTTGGGACCGGGCCGCCTACTTTGCTTCGGCGCCATCTTGTTCGGACATGTTGGATCGAGCGCTGGTTTTGACGCCGTCCCTCAGCCTCGCTCGACCAAAAATGTCAACTCCACGCCATGTGTGGCTAGAGAAAAGGGAAACGTGGTAGCCGTGGAGAAACTGCTCTCCCTAAGAAGGAGGCTCCTGATTCGCCGGGCTTATGCCAGGAGTTCTGCGAGGCTCTGGTGAAGGGAGGCTACGCTGCTGCCGATTACCTTGATCCCAGCCTGCACGAACTCACTCGCCCTCTTTGGAAGCGGCCGGTGACCTGGTCAAGGCTCACGAGAAGCTCTTCTTCAATCGCCTCACCAACATGCGGCTACAGGCCACTCAGGTGAGCGGCAGGAAATGGGAACTGGGCAGCCACAGACCAGCTGTCTCTCTGTCTGACGGCCTCAGCAGAATCTCTGCCTCCCAGCGCGCTTGGTCCTCCGCCGGCAGGCTTCCCTGGCTCCTTGCAAAGTGGGTTTTCCACCCCAGCCCAGCAGGGCCCTCGCTGCCTTCCCCTCGCCTGGCCGGCCGGGCTCCTTGGGCAACCCAGCTGCCTCGTGTCGAGAAGCGCGCTGCTAGGCAGGGGTCACGCGGCTCAGGGCAACACACCACCGCCCGGCCCTAGCGAGGGAAAGCAGTGGGAGCTCCCCGGGTGGCGGCCTCGGCCCCGCCACCAGGGAAGTGGCTGCCCAGCTCCGGAGCTGATCCACACCTAACTGGCTGGAAAGGAAGGGTGTGCAGCGTTGGCGTTTTGTGTGTGTGTGTGATTTCTTGGTGCGCAACGCGGGGTCTCTTTTGGCCGGTCCCGATTTTTTTTTCAGAGGGGAATATCATGCCTGTATTAACCATGATTATTAAATCCAATCCAACTTTGATTATAATTAAATTAAGTCATAATTAGCTTTTCAATGAGTGGAATATATAATAAAATATAATAAAATAAATAAATAAATAATAAATAAATAAATAAATTTTTTAAAAAAACCCTAACCGGCCCTTGAAAAAATGTTTCTGCATGAAACCGGTCCCTGGTACAAAAAAGGTTGGGGACCACTGCTTTAGAGGGTATCTAAAAGCCCAGCAGAATCTTACCTGTGTTTTGTCTCAGAAGCTCTCTAAGAGTTGATACCTTTTCCTGGGCTTTCTGCTCTGCATTTCTTGATGAACCAACAATCTCAATCATGTGCCAATGAACCCAGTATGTACGGCCCAGAGACTCCCAATAAACCTGGAAAATTATAGAGTTATAAAATGCCATGAATCTGGAAATTACTGTGTTGTTTTCAGGGTGCTTAAAGATCACTTCCTTTATGATCCAGTCTAGAATCATAAACTCCACACACACAAAAATTCTTCTCCTATAAACAAGAGTTAATATACTAAGCGATTATCAAATAAGCCACAAACTTCCTTTGAATATAGATTCACTTCTTGTGCTAATCTGGGAAGCACAATAATTTGAGAAACTCAATAGGATTCCTAAAAATCAAATATTTGTATCACTCCTTCACCCCATCATATCATCACCTGGATGTCCCTCCCCTTCCCCACACTGTAGTACCTGCACAGGTGGTGTGCCATTATTGCTCTGAAGAAACTCGCCTTCATCTCCTGCACAGACTTTTTCATAATTTTCCAGAATACGCACATGCATGCCGCGCACCAATGTCTCCCGCACATATTCCACGTAGCTCTTACGACTAGGAAAAGCTGAGTGCAACTTGAAAGCACAGTTTTCTTTCTGGGGCACCTCTGCAGCTGATGGGATGGTTGGAATTTGGTGCTGGAAGATTGACTGACATCGTTTCTTTTGTCTGAGCGAGTGAAGCTCTTGATTCTGATTCCATCCCATAACCTGGATTAACTCTGAAATGAAGTGGGCCATAGCCATGCTGAAGTCAAATTCACATTGCATTCTCTTCTTTCTCTTTGAATCTGAACTGGAGGCCATGCAAGGTTCCTGTTCATCTCTCCACTCTGTGAAGTTGTTGAGTTTGTCCATGAGAGAGGTAGCACATAGATAACGCTTTACTAGAGAAAACAGCAGTTTTCCTGGAATCTGAAACAAGAAGACCATATCTGTCCATTGCCAATAATTCTGCTATTGACTCAAGGCAGCATACCTTACAGCTCACTCCATAAAAAGTTTCACCTTTTAATATGTATCTGACATATTTTTGAGTTCTAGTAGCTTTCCAATCAAATGTCATCAAAGCTTATACAGTCTTTTCATCCCTCCATGTATTAGTTTTACTCACTACAATTTAGGGAGAACATGTAGAAGATAGAGAAATCCTAAACTGTTCTCCTTTTAGTACTGTAACTGCAACTATTTTACATCCACAAGATGCTAGCAGCAGAAGTGCCAGCCATTTATTTTCAATCAGAGAATGGATACCAGTCATTATAGGTAATGAAAATTCAGAGATAAAATTGTGTCATTTCTTTATCAAAACTGATTTAGCCACATTAAGCTTGCCAATTGAAAGGCAAGATAAGCACAGCTTCTAAATTTATCACCAGCTGCTAAAAATTGCATTCTCTTCACAATTGACTCAGATTCTTTCTAATTCAGGTTTTAAACTGAAAATGCCTCATCAATAAAGAAAGCCACACTCCCTTGCCAAAACCTTTTTGTCAGTTAGTACCTGAGGAAGAGGAATCCCTTCAAAAGATATGTAATGCTCTTCAGATGATGCTGTTTCTGCAAACAGCTCAAGAAGGGTATAGCGACTATCAAAGTCCATGTGTTGTTCAATACCATCTTGCTGGCTCAGGGATAGGAGAACATAGGCTCTGCTTCCTAAAACAGAAAAATGTATATATCTCTTTCCTTACTTGCTCTCCAATGGTCTTAAAAATCTAATCCCATAACTGGGTAGAAGCAACTTTTTTTAGCTCACAAATAGGTATCCGGTAATCCATTAACAAAGCCTCATACTATAAACGAATTTAAACAGGATGACCTGCAAGTTAGGACCGAATAACAGAACAATAAAGTTGAAGGGAATTTGGAAGTTTTCTAGTCCAATCACCTGCTCAAGCAGCAAATCTCATTCAATTTGAGACAAATGGTTATCTAATCTCTTCTTATAAACCTCGGCGATCAAAGTCCATCCTGGAAGAGATCAACCCTGACTGCTCTATAGAAGGCCAGATCCTGAAGATGAAACTCAAATACTTTGGCCACCTAATGAGAAGGAAGGACTCACTGGAGAAGAGCCTAATGCTGGGAAAGATTGAGGGCAAAAGAAGAAGAAGGGGATGGCAGAGAATGAGGTGGCTGGATGGAGTCACAGTAGGTGTGAACTTAAATAGACTCCAGAAGATGGTAGAGGACAGGAAGGCCTGGAGGAACATTGTCCATAGGGTCACAATTGGTCAGACAGGACTTCGCAACAAGCAACAACAAACCTCCATTGATGGGAGCACCCACAACTTCTGAAGACAAGTCTTTCCACTGATTAATTGTTCTTTTAGAAAATTTCTCCTTATTTCTAGCTTGTCCAAGGTCATGGTTGTCCCAAAGATGCTTTTTACAAAGCACCTTTGGGACATATTTCTAGCTTGGTTTTCTCTTTGATTAGTTTCCCCCCTTTACTATTTGTTCTGCCTTCAGGTGCTTTGTGGAATAGCTTGATCCCCTCATCTTAGACACTGGAACATTGCTATAAAGCCACTCACAGTCCTTCTTTTCATTAATCTAGACATACCCAATTTCTGCAACTGTTCTTCATACTTTTTAGCCTCCAGCCCTCTAATTATCTTTGTTACTCTTCTCTGCATTCTTTCTAGGGTCTCAATATCTTTTTTTTACTGCGGAAACCAAAACTGGATGCAATATTTCAAGTGTGGTCTTACCAAAGCATTATAAAGTGGTACTAACACTTCATGAGATCTTGATTCTATCTCTTTGTTAATGCAGTCTAGAACTATGTTGGCTTTTTGACAGCTGAAGCACACTGCTGGCTCATATTTAAGTGATTGTCCATTAGCACTCCAAGATCCCACTGATTGTAAGTCAGCACTTCAATTACTAGCATGTCTTTTATCAGCACAGAGTTTTAATAACTCTGCTCAAACAAGGGAGATACTTTTATTCACCCTTTCTGCAGTGTCAAAAAGCTGTCAGTGTCAATGTCGTTGATTCTTTGGGAAGATGCTTCTGATCAATTTGACTGCATAGAGACTTAGTAATCCCGTGCCCAAGGCTATTAGTAGTGTTGTACAATTCCCATGCCCCAGCAGAACAGCAGCTGGTCTTGTTGTATAAAAAATATTTACAGGGACATGCGAATTCAGAAATGCTAAAACAAAAAGCCTCCCCCTTCCCACATTCCTCAGGAATCCAATCATTACAAGCACCAGTTTGGAATTTAGAAACCTGCCCAAACATAAAAATAATCTGCAACCATAGCAAAAGGGCAATCCTTTACATCAGGGGTGTCCAACCTTGGCAACTTTAAGACTTGTAGACTTCAACTCCCAGAATTCCTCAACCAGCTGGCTGAGGAATTCTGGGAGTTGAAGTCCACAAGTCTTAAAGTTGCCAAGGTTGGACACCCCTGCTTTACATCAAAACAGAAGTGTACAATTTACTGAATGATTTTAAAAAGCCTCCCCATATATGAGAAAATTTATAACATTTATAAACTTATACTTGTGATACATTTATAACCATTAAGAATGCTTTACTTACTTTGAACCAAACAGAAAGTTCTTTTAAAATTAAAACAAATTAACATTTGTAGTTTTAATCTGAATTGACTACCAACTTTATTTTATGAATATATCATCTGAAAACTTTGATGTATGTTCATCAACTATAAATTAACTTTTAATAGGCAACAGTTTCTCAAAATTTGCCCCAATGACTCAGTCATCACTCTGAAGTATTTATCAACATCTAACCAGTTAGGATTTCTAATTATATTAAGGATGGGATTGGAGGTCTATTCAAATCAGTAAGAATAATGGGTTAGCACTGACTTTCTGTATTAATGAATGTGATTTTCAACTAAGCATATCTAAATACTTGTAATCCCACAGGCAGGAATTTTATATTAGTTGTGGGCATTTCCTAATATGTCATACCTGCATCATGACAAGCCAAAGCTCTCAGCATCTTCCCAGCACTACAACGGATTTGCTTTTCCTCATTACACAGCATCTTCATCAGAAGAGTAAGGGCCCCGGTCTCCTTGAAGATGGTCATTAATGAGCCAATACTGGCATAAGCACTGAGTATATGGATGGTATTCAGTATGGATGACTGTGGAACAGGGATGCTTGCTAGTTGCCAGGAAGCTCGCTGCACCAGGTTCCTGACATCAGCTTTCATCTCTGCAAGAGAGGCTTCATCTAAAGTGTCTTCAGGAGGGAATAAGTTAGATACATTCTGTTCCACCACTTGTTCCTTGGGCTTCCTCTTGCCTAGTAATATTGGGCAGTTGGCATATATATCCTCTGATGACATCCACATCAAGATTGTCTGTTTTTTACCTTCAACTGAAGAGGTTTCGACACTGTTTTCTTTATCATTATCCAAGCAAAAGATGTTCCAGCGGATCAAGTACTCAGTACAGCCATTGTAACCACGACGTTGCCGAATTAACTCCTCAGGATAGGCTTGACGTTTGGGTCCAAGATGCACCACCACATCCCCATTTTGCCTTTTAATCCTCATGACAGGGAATGTATCTGCTGGTGTGATAAAAGGCAGGTTATGTCATGAAGAAAAACCAAAAAGGATTTCAGTCTAAGAGCCCTGAGAAGAAAAATGCAGGTGTCAACCCTGAAGTCATCTTGGAGGCTTCAAGGTTGCCACATCACAGAGGGGAGGGGAAATAGTTAGGCGGAGTTTTGTAGCCCAAACAATAAAGTTTTCCTGTGGGAAACGAGGACATTCTCACAGGTGGCTGGCCAGAGAAGGAGTGAAATAACTAAATAACTGACCAGCAACTGGACTGGACAGCGTGACCAGTGACTTGAGGGAAAGGGGAAACTTTTACTTTTTAATTAGGGGAAAGCCGCAGGAATTTTAGACTTGGCTTTCACCAGTTGTGCCAATATGATGTTTCGATTAAACTGTTCTTTGAGGAACCTGCTTGCCTCAGAATTCTCCTTTCTATGGGTACATTACTTGGAACACTGACAGAAGGAATACTTGCTTTGGGATAACTATAGATTGCTATAAGAAAATTTGCCCAGCTAAAGGAAAGTTCATCAAGTAATTATTTCTGTTGGAATCAGAATTGACTTATCCATTAGGCACAGCAACTCATTGCCAGTATTCTTTTTAAACATAAAGTCTAAATGAATACATTGTACTTATTTGATGCTTTTCAATAAATAAAAGGCAAGATATACATACAATTTGAACAGCAAAACAATGATACAGCGCGAACGGTAAAATTTAGTAACTTTGATGAGATATAAGAAACATAATTAATTCTTCTGGAATCAGCTATCTATAATTCACTTCGTTTTCCAGTAATATTTTGGTCAAAAAACGATATTCTCTTCTCATCTCTCTCACTCTTCTGGGCATTTGTTTTAAAACCACAATCTCTTTACCTTTGTATTTCAATGTTTTCTCTCTTACCACTTGTAATATTTCTGTTTTAATGGATTTTTTGGAAAATCTAATATGGACTTCCTTTGGTAATTTATTTCTCATCGCATATCTTGTATAAACTCGATATACCTCATCTACTCCATCCATCATCTTTTCCTTTGTAGTTTCCAAAGCATATGCCAAAATTTCTATCATTATCGCAGCCAAATTTTCTCCTTTTTCCTCTTCTATATTTTGAAATCTGAGATAAAATTCTGACCTTTCCATCTCCCACCTCAACATCCCACTTTTTTCTTGTTCAACCACTGTTAATCTACTGTCAATATTTCCAATCTTCTCCTCTCTTTATTTACCTTCTTCCTCAATTTTTTGGAATCTCTCCTCATACTTCACCATCATTTGTTTAATATTTTCCACTTTTTCATCAGTCTTCTCCATTCTTTGTTCAATGGTGTCTGATTTTATCTTGAGATCTTGGATTCCTTGCATAATCATCTGTAAAGTTACTTTTTCTTGTTCTTTATCTTGCTTCAACATTGTCTGAATTAAACGCTGTCCTCCAGCTGGTGGGGAGGCAGAGGTAGAAGTAGAAACGCCAGATGGTATTGGTTTCCTGCTCATTTTAATGCTTCCAAATCTTCAAATTCTTTTTAACTTTTAATCCAACTGGTAGAATAGCCAATTATAATCCAAGATGGAAAAATCCAATAGTAAAAGGCCCAAAACCAAAGAAGAAAAAGGAAAAAAGGAAGAAGAAAAATCTTCAGGTTCTTCTAGACCCTAATCCAATTACGAAGTAGTCCACCATAAAAAAGGAAAAATAGAAAGGAAAATAAAAAACCCAAAAATAATAATATTGATTAAGAGCAAAAAAGAACAAAAAGAAAAGAAGAAATTCCTTCAGGTTCTTCACACCTTAATCCAGTTGAGAAGTCTCAATAATCAAAAAAGAAAAACAGAGTGGTCCAAAAACATGGATAGAAAGAGCAAAGAAATCCTAATAAAAATAAAAAGCAAAAATAAGAATATTACTAGAATTGAAATTTAAAAAGGCTGGTGAGTAGGGATATCACAAGTAAATATATATATATGAGGGCACACTGCACTTTATTTATTTATCCAAGGCTCTTATTATGACTCTCTTCTCCAGCAGCTTCAAAGCCAAGCCTCGTTGAAATATTGATAAGAGTCCAGGAAAACACCTGAAATAATATTTTGCTGTGCTCTCCTTCTATCTTATCATATTGAAATGTCCTTGAGAAGGAGTCTTCTTACAGTTCTCTCCAATTCAAATAAAATATTTTCAAGCCTCTAGTTGGCAGTGTTGCAAAGTTTCTTAATGCTCTCCCCCCCCCAGCCAGAAAAAAGGAATAATTTATCCAAAAAAAAAAAAAAATAGCCAAAGGGAGCCTCTATCCTAAAAGAAAATTAAAAAATCAAAAGGAGCATAAAATATATATATGAGAGAAAATTCAATCCGGTAACCTACAAAGTCACACTAAAGTTCACCCAAAAAAAGTAAGAAAAAGAAAAAAAAATCCAAGCCTCAATTTGACATCACTTTAAAAAACGCCGCTCAAACAGTTTTTGTCAAAAAAAATCTCATGGGTTTCTTCTCTATACAGGATGCCCTTTCAAATCTCAGCGAATTTACAACACAAAAGAAGTTTCTTACCCAGCCGACACACTTTCTTTCCAGCCACTTTCTTTCCGGAGCTGTCCCGACTTCAGCAGCTATGGAGGCTGCCTCTCCGCTGCCAGCAAAAGGGCTTCTCCCGGATCAAACCAGAGATTTTGCGATATCTCTGGGATCCTGGGAAAGTGCCCTTCACAATCCCCATCTCTACGGGACGGTTTAGGTCCGTTGGGACTGACCAGGGGCGAAAATATCGGCTGCGATCTCAGAGCCCCGAGATCGCAGCTGTATCGCCGAAACAAAGCTCCGCCTTCTCCTTGGCAAGAGCAGAGCCATAGAATTGATTCAATTGAGAAAGCAGAACTTTTCCATGCAGAATTTTTTGGAAGAAGAGAAGAGGAGGCAGAGAAAGAGGTCTCATTAATTGAGTTTCAAGAGGAACAACTGGAGACTGAAAAAGAGAAAGGAGCTGTAGGTGGACAGGTGGATAGTAAAGAACGGCGTGAAGTGAGATCCACGAGAGCTGTTAGACCTAAATATAAAGCATAATCATGGAAGGAAAAAAACTGATTACAATGAATATAAATGGACTTAATTCAGCTGTTAAAAGAAGGAAAACTTTTCATAAATTAGAGAAATTAAAATTCAATATAATTTGTCTACAAGAAGTTCATATTAAAAAACAACATGAACAATTGTTAGTACAGCCAAAATTGGGGAAAATATTTACTTCTTTGACTCAATGTAAGAAAAGAGGAGTGGTTCTGTACATTAAAGAGGCTATCCCAGCAAAACTGATCTACACGGATGAAGACGGAAGAATATTAATGGTGGAAATAATGGACAATAATATAAAAATACTCTTGATTGCAATTTATGCTCCGAATGATAAACAAGAAGAGTTTTATAAAAAGCTACACATGAAAATAATTGGACTGGACTATGTTAATATAATTATGACGGGAGACTTTAATGGAATTGTGGACAATAAATTGGACTATATAGCAACAACAACAAAGCAAAATAGAAAGGCTCTCCCTAAATCTTTTTTTAAAATGACAGACGAACTAACTTTAAAAGATATTTGGAGAGAAAGAAATGTTAAAGCTAAACAATATACTTTTTATTCAAATAGACATTTATCATGGTCCAGATTAGATATGATTTGGATCTCAACAGAATTAATATCCAATATTCAAGAAACAAATATTGAAACAAGTACTTGGGCAGATCATAGCCCAATGACAATTAAATGGAAGGGACAAAAAAAAAGATCGAGATGGACATTAAATAATACTATTTTAAAGGAGAAAGATTTTATACAACGGATGGAGAAGGAACTGGCTTTTTTCTTCAGAGAAAATAAAAAAGAAGATACTTCAACGCAGAATGTTTGGGACACAATGAAGGCATGTGCTAGAGGTCTGATAATAGATTATACAAGAAAAAAGAATATTAGGAAAAGGCAAGCTTCTAAGGCCTTGGAAGATGAGTATAAAAGACTTGAAAAAGAATTACAGAAAAGGCCACAGAAAAAAAGATATTAAATTGAAGCTGGATGTAATTAAAGATAAAATGGAATTAATAGAGAAAGAAGAATTGGCACAGAAAATTAGAAATTCTAAACAGAATTACTTTGAAGATGCAAATAAACCAGGTAGATGGCTAGCATATAAATTGAGAAAGGAGAAGGAATCAAGAAAAATATTGAAGCTAATAGATGATCAAGGCCAAGTTTGTCATGGTAATAAGGAGAAAAAGGAAATTATTCGAGATTTTTATGGGCAACTATATAAACAAGAGAATATTGATGAGGAAAAAATCAAACAGTATCTACAGAATGCTAATTTACCGAAGTAAATTAGATACCGAAGTATCTACAGAATGCTAATTTACCTAAAGAGACTGAAGAACTGCTAGAAAGCAATATAACAATGATGGAATTAAATGAAGCATTTAAGAAACAAAATAATGGGAAAGCACCAGATCCAGATGGGCTTCCGGCAGAATTCTATAAAACATTTCAAGAATCATTGAGCATCCCATTGTTAGAAGTCATGAATGAAGTTATGTTAAAGAAGATGATACCCAAAACATGGTCAGAGGCTTATATCACACTTATTCCAAAAGAAGAGGCTGACCCACTGCAAATTAAGAACTATAGACCTATTTCCTTATTGAATGCAGACAATAAAATCTTTGCTTCAATCTTAGCAGAAAGACTTAAAAAATATTTAAATAATTTAATTCACCCAGATCAAAATGGATTTCTGCCAAAGAGACAAATCAGAGACAATATGATCTTGGATACTTTGGAATACTATGAAGCTCATCCTGAAAAGCAAATGGCTTTGATATTCCTAGACGCTCAAAAGGCATTTGACAACGTGAACTGGAGATTTATGTTATTACTATTGGAACAGATGGGTTTTGCCAAAAAATTTATTCAAGCAATAGAAGCCATATACAATAAACAGACAGCAAAGGTAATGATGGAGGGGGAACTTACAGATTTTATTAATGTAAGAAAAGGCACAAGACAAGGGTGTCCCCTATCTCCTTTGCTATTTGTGTTGACTTTGGAAGTGTTGAATAGAAATATTAGGGATGATAAAAGCATAAAAGGAATGAAAATTAAGAAGGAAGAATTTAAACTACAAGCTTTTGCTGATGATTTAGCTTTTATTCTGGAAGACCCGTTAGAAACAGCTCCAAGGTTATTGGAAAAGATAGAGACATATGGTGAGATGGCTGGTTTGAAAATAAATAAAGATAAAACAAAGATTTTGACAAAGAACATGCTATTGAGACAGAGAGAAGAACTGGCAGATCTTTTGAAAATCCAAGTTACAAATAAGGTTAAGCATCTGGGGATATATTTGACAGAAAGATATAGCACATTAAAAGAGAATAATTATATTAAACTCAAACAACAGATTGCTACAGATTTGAAGAAGTGGGAAAACTTGCAATTGTCATTAATAGGGAGAATTTCAACAATCAAGATGAATATTTTACCCAGAATTCTATTTATGTTCCAAACAATACCAATTAGGCTTGGAAAAGACTATTTTGAAGATTTAAATAAAATCATGTTGAAGTTTATATGGCAAGATAAAAAAGCAAGAATAAAGCTTTTGCAAGACGCTAGAATTAGAGGAGGTTTTGGCCTGCCTAATTGGGAATTGTATTATCAAGCTGCAAGTTTGATGTGGGTCAAAGAATGGATAACATTAAGAAAGCATAGATCGTTGACATTAGAAGGGCATGATTTGCTGTTGGGCTGGCATGCTTTTTTATGGTATAAGGGAACTAAAACACAGGGTTCTTTTAGAAGACATTATATACGGGAGTCTTTGTGGTTAAACTGGGAGAAGATAAAAAGACAATGTTATTTGAAAATTCCAGTTTGGTTATCGACTATTGAAGCATTTTCCTATCCTATAATTTATAAGAAGGAACAAACAGTTAGATATGGGGAACTATTGGATGAAAAGGGTGAACTTAAATCGATCCAAAACTTAGAGGAACAAGGTATAAGGATGAATTGGTTTTCATATGCGCAAATACATTCAAGGTATGATGAAGATTCTAAAATGGAGGGATTCTATGATAAGCAGACTGATTTAGATAAGATCTTGATGGGTACTGATGAGAAGGTGATTAAAAAACTATATGGTTATCTACTGGGAATTAAATTAGAGGAAGAACAAGTTAAAGAAACTATGATTGTTTGGGGGAAGAATTTTGGATATGGGATTGATCTAGAGAAATGGCAAAAATTGTGGTTTCAAAATTATAAAATGACAATGTCAACAGCATTTAAAGAAAACTTGTGTAAGATGTTTTACAGGTGGCACTTTCCCCCGACAAGAATAGCAAGAATGTTTAAGAACAAATCTGAAAAATGCTGGAAATGTCATCAGATACCTGGCTCGTATTATCATATGTGGTGGACTTGTGAGGACGCTAGAAAATATTGGACTAAAATTCGCATGTGGTTGGAAAAAATGACAAAGAAACACATAGACTTGAAACCAGAGATCTTTTTATTGGGAATTTTACCTGATACATATAGTAAAGATTTGAAATACCTGATTGTAAATGTATTAACAGCAGCTAGGATTGTATTTACTAAAAATTGGAAGAATGAGAAAATACCATTACAGGAAGAAATTATTAAGAAAATATTGGAATGTGCTGAGATGAGTAGATTGACATTTGAAACTAGAGAGCGAGAAGAGAAACAATTTTATGAAATTTGGGGTCTTTTTTATCAATGGCTAGATGATAAAATACGATAATAGAATTTTTAGAATGCTGGACAGTAAGGAATATCTTTATTTTGTTTTACTTGCCTTTGTTATTTGACACTATATTTATAAAGGGTTTTTTAGGATTGATTTGGTATGATTATATGATTTGTTACAGAATAAACTGGTGAAAGTATTGTTATCTCATAAAGCATGAATGATTAAAAGTATAGTCAAAAGTTTCTTTTTTTTTAAATAGCGATATTAGGATATATAAGTTTGGATTGACAATATGAGTTGTCATGTAACATAATTGTAATTGAGACTACAAAATGAATGCACAAAACTGATTAACCAACCGACACACTGGATGTATATATGAGAGTTGATGTTTTAATGTTTTGTTTGTCTTGTTTGTTTGTAGAAAATTAATAAAATTCTTTTTAAAAAAAAAGAAACATAATTAATCAACAAGCTAATAAACATATTATTTACTATTTACAAATGCAAGAATCTGAATCTGAGCTGGTGTGAAACTTTGTTTTTTAATGCAGTTTTCAAACTTCCTGTTTAGGAAACATTTCTGTCAATCTTCCTCTATTCTGCTATGGGTCCCCCACTCATGACAGACCATTCTGCAATTGTTGCAGGGTGCTGTCCTGGCAATCAAGACCCAGATATGGGTGACATACAAGACTGAAATAATGTTACAGTAGCACCACTTTTAAAGTTGCTCAAAACAGATGTCATAAAAGGATGTACACATATAAGGTAAAAGCTTGGTGTTCTGTTAAAGAGAGGACTTTAGCAGGAAACAGCTTTCTTTACTCTAGATGACAGATTCTTTTTTTATAATACATTTATTATAAAGAAATTGTGCATCTAGATGCACATAACCAACAAAAGAGCACCTCCAATATTGGTAACTATAGCTCTGGTAAATTTAAAGTGCTGTATAAATTTTCATCTTTATAAAATCAGATCTGGAAAAAATTATGAAGTGCAATAAGATGAAAAATAGACACAAGGCATTTTTTCTAAGATTCAACTATGCTTATCTGATGCTATTTATACAATCCCTACATGTAATTTTAACCAGAAAGGACAATATCTGAATATTTATGAGCACTTCACATTATCTGATAAAATGCAAAAAACTAGTGCCTTTCTCAGTTTAATTCCGTCCAACTTGTGGGACTGCTATTTCCATCGTCCATACTGAGATATGTTACAGAGGACATATCAAAGTCTAGACCCAAGACAGCTTCTAGTTAAGAAACATGAAAATGTGTGATTTCCTGAGTGGTGACCATATTTATCTGTGCAGCATTTAACACGTTTCTACTTCAGATTTTGGGGGACTTTAAAATTCTTAAGGCTGAATTCACACTGAACATGGCACCTACGCTAAGATAATGCTGCAGACGGAGGTGGTGGCCTGATGGGAAGCGCGCATAGTCTCAAGTCTCCAAGCGCCAGCCTTTCACACATGAGGTGTCAATATATAAAGAGGAAAGAGGACCGCTATTGATCGCTTTGTTTCCTTTTGAATTGCTTTATTTTTTCTCGTTCTAGGCCAGCGGTAGGGAACCACTGCCCCCTTTATGACTTGTGGACTTCAAGTCCCAGAATTCCTGAGCCAGACTCAGGAATTCTGGGATTTGAAGTCCACAAGTCATAAAGGGTCCACAGTTCCCCACCTTGAACAGCCGCCTCACGCCCAAGGTGCTCGTAGAATTGCGCACCGGCTCGAGCCTATCGGTAACAGAGGAACGCAAGTCGGGGGGGGGGCGGAGCTTAAGGGCGGCTCGTCCTTCCTTGGAATGAACAAGGGAAGGAACCCGCGGGAATCTTTTCCACCCAGACCGGGAGGCACCCGTGCAGTAGTAGCAAAGCCCGAAAGTCTTGAGCTTCAGCCTACCTTAAACGCGGCTCCAAAACTTAGCCGTAAAAGCAGCAAATCGTCAGCAAACCTTGCCTACCAACTTCCATTTATTTACCCTGCCCAGTCGCTGTCTCATCCGCCTGTTCTGCGCATGTTGCCTTATTATTAAAGATAGTTACGGGTCCTCCGATAGGACATAATTATGCCAAGATCGCTTTTCAAAGGGGGCGGTTAAATCCAAGTTCTTGGAAAGAGATAAAAGGATTGCAGTATTCTTCTCCAGGCACCAGCGTCAGATACTTTCTCGGAGTGTGAAATCAGGTTTTTCTTTCCCGGATCTTTCATTTCTTTCCAAGTTCACCAAGTTCACTGCGTTTGAACATGAACTCCTGTGTGCTAATGATGTTAATACATTTTTATCAAAGAACTAGAAGGCAAAACATGCAACAATGGACGGAAATTAAATCGAGAAGCAACCTAGAACTAAGATAAATTTCTCAACGATGAGAACAATTAACCAGTGGAATGCTTTGCCTTCAGAAGCTGTGGGTGCCCCCTCACAGGAGGCTTTTAAGAAGAATCTGGACACCCACTTGTCTGGAATGGTAGGGTGTCCTGCTTTAGCAGAGGTTTGAACTAAGTAACCTCCAAGGCACTCGCCATCTGTTGTTCTGTATTCTAAAATGGACTGTTCAGCACCCATCCCAAGAACAGGCAAGGTAACTATATTTTATTTTAGTAAAAGTGTTAGTAATTCTTTAAAGGAGGTTTTCAAAACCAACTAAAGCATTAAAGCAGACGAGCAGAAAATCACCTTGAATATGTGAATCTAGAGAAATAGCTGTGGCATCAAAATTAATTCACTTTTTTATCACATTAGGCTTTGTGGATCTTAGTTCATTGTACCAGATAAATGGCATGAACATAATCCTGAAAGGACAATATATGCAGTTGTTGTGAGAAAGGTTGAATAGTGAAAGGACTTTGAGACAGAGATGCTGCAGGAAATGGATATCTATTCTCCAAAGCACCTGACGGCAGGACAAGAAGCAATGGATAGAAAATAATCAAGGAGAGAAGCAACCTTAGAACTAAGAAAAAAATTCCTGACACTTAGAAAAATTAATCAGTGCCTTTGCACTGGAGGTTTTTAAAGAAAAGATTGGACAACCATTGGAACCATTTGAAAGAGTATAGACTGCAGGGGTCTCCAACCTTGGCTCCTGGAAGCCTGGCGGACTTCAACTCCCAGAATTCCACAGCCAGCTTTGCTGGCTGTGGAACTCTGGGAGTTGAAGTCCGCCAGGCTTCCAGGAGCCAAGGTTGGAGACCCCTGGTATAGAGTTTCCTGCTTCAGCAGGGGATTTGACTAAAAGACCTCTAAGGTGCCTTCCAACTTTGTTCTTCTGTTATTCTATATAAAATATTGCTGTTATAACTGTATTCAAATTATTGAGTTATTTTCTTTGTGAGTTTGACAATGTATAGTAAGTTTAATGAGAAAATACAAAAAGCCATAAAACGTTTTTTTTCTAAAATGGACTACAAAACAAGGAAATCAGTTTTATGACATTCCAAAACTCCTGTTTTGTGTACTAGTAGAGTTAAATTGTTTCTCAATAACTGGAAAGGATTAACTCTTTAGTGTAAGAATTTGAATTTCTCTGAAACTATGTTAGACATCAGAGTAAGGGACATGTTCTTATAGAGCTTTTAAGAAGTCTAAAAACAATTTAAAAGCCTTAAGCTCACTAACTCTATGTAGGGTTGGACTATAATTGTACCAGCTTCATACCAATAAGCTGTTTTCTCAATAGATTTCACCATTATCAAAACAAGAGGAGAAAAAGAGTAGCTTTGCCAAGTTTGAAAATACACTTTATTTAACAGAATCCTAAAGAGCTACTAATGTCAGCCCTTTGAGGCTGGCACTGGCAGGTTCACATAACATTTTATTGCTGGGAGGGGCCTGATCTTGCGTCCAGCCCATCCCCCTTTCCGCTGCCATAAACCACTATCTGGTCGCTTTCCTAGCCACCGGTTCCGACCAGCTTTCCCAAGGATTCGTTGGTTATGCTCAACATTAGAAACTCGTCCCACTGTAGCCATGCATGTTTCCAGCACCTGTAAAACAGGAAGCAGAATATTCCAGATATTTGTAGGCACCAGGCACAATTATTCTATTCTTTGTGCTTTCAATAGCTTTTAAATGTTCAATATCATAGGTGAGAGAGGAAGACTGCCTTGAAGTCACTCCAACAGAACCATCCCCTTCTAACCTAGAGTCATTTCTTAACATCCTCCCTGTGAGAAGAAACCTAGTAACCTGTTTTATATATATAATCATAGCATCATCTTCTTGATTTTTGAAGGCAAGTTCTGAACAATTTGATTCAACACAGAAATATTCACTTGATGAGCCCACATAAATTTCCCCACTACTAGCATTTGCAATGGAGCAAGGCAGGCAGATTAATACAAGCAACATTTCAGGATCACCACACAAGCTCCCCCCGTCCCCAATCATCTACATGTGGCACCTCCCAAAAGATGCATCGCTTGTAGGGAAGCACTGATGAAAAAAGCAAAACAGATGATGTTCTTCCCCATCAAGACAATTCTAGGTATCAAAGGAGCCTTGCCTTTTAACTAATACTCCCGCACTCTAAAGGGCTTACCTGTATTTGCCTCTTGGAGGGCAACTGTATAATGGCCGTTCCACTCACTTTCCTCAGTAATACCCCACAGGTGCCTAAAAAAGAAAGTGTCAGCAAGACTGCAATGTTTTGACTGAACCGAACACTGAATTAGACTAACAGAGAAATCACCCAACCACAATCTTTTTTCAACCTATTCCAATAGGAACATCAATCCAGGATATGCTATAGGCCAGTTTTGCCTAATGTGATATCCTAAAGCTGCATTGGCAACCATCATACAAAGTTAGTATCTGGCATCAACCCCTTGGCATTTGAGGTTGGAGTCATTACATAGTATCTTGTATCCAGTCCATTGTGTCAGATATGAATACATTTGCATGATAATCTGAAACTAGACTGAACACAGCATCAAATTAATACTCTTGTTGCGTGCATTGGACCTCTATTAAATATCATCTCTTGGTTTCCAGCATTATCATCAGCATAGATTTAAAATCTAAAACACATTCTGAAGATTATGTTCTATAATACCTAATGTAGTATAGTTCACCCTCTTTTTAATTAACATAGTTAGAATTGACTAGCATGAGTGCTGATTGTAATTTATTTGCTGACTATGTGAACATTCCACATTAATTGAACAAAATGATTTAGGAAAGGTTCATACTGATCTACTGACAAGAGTTTCTCCTATCCCATTCTGGAATATGCAGTACTTTTTACCACTTTTTTATTTGGCATCTTAGCCTAATAAAGGCTAAGAAAGTGTGGTTAAGCTAAGAAAGTGTGATTGAAGGGATCTTTGATTACCCTAGTTTTCATTTTGCCATCTAACACTTACCAGTTGCAGTTTGTTTGCTTTTGTCAAACATGATTGCTCAACAGCTAACATAGTAAGAGTAAATCTTATTTAAACATCAATTGCTAAGTAGGAAGAATAATATAACTCTCAAGAAACTGTTAGTATTCTGTTGCAGGTTTCAAAACCAACATACAAAAGTACAATTTTATTGAATGACCTTCAGAACACCTTCTAAAAAGAAGTCAAAACAGGAAAGAAAATAGGAAATGGACTCAAAACACAAAAGCATAAACAGTTTTGCTAAATTGGACTGGAAAGAAACCAAAGACTCCCAAAGCCAGGACTGCTATGGTTCTGACTGTCCAGATTTGCTTCATTCTTCCAAACTGTTTTTGGCTTCTACTAGATTCTGACCTGCTGCTCGGATATATTGTGCTCCTTTTCCAGGATGACTCTCCAAGTTATTTATGAGGGTTCCAAGTGGTAGAGCTCCAACTGGATATGAATCCCCATCATTAGCAGAGACTGAAAGACAAAAAATAAGGATATTGAACATAAACACAGCAAATAAATGTGGCAAGAAAAAAGTAGTATACCAGGGAAAAATAAATAAAATCTCTGCAAAATATTAGGGAAGAAATGAACTTAGCTCTTATGCAGGAGCTAAGTACCAGCAGGAGGACAGAAGGGAAAGCAAGGAGCTGCATCCAAATGTGTATATATTCATGCACATTTTTAGGGAGAGATGCATAGATTAGGCTCAAATAGACAAGCCTAAGAATAAGACAGGATCACTTAATTTTTTAAAAAAGTCATAATTAAAACTTCTCAAATATTTTTGGTCTACAATGGAGTCTTTCATGCTTTCTGATTTTGGTTTTTATGTGCAGACATTTCATCATCTAATTAGGTAACATCATCAGTGCAAGCAAGTGTAGGTTTGCTCCCTGTTTGGATGAGAATGTTTTTCTAATCATCAGAATGGTTTTCTCCCAGAACACAGAAAGATGCTGACAACCACTATCAAGACTATACTTCTATACACATTGACAAAAGGAAAACAAAACTCCAAACCAAATTGGTGAAGCTAAATTCCAGAAGCAAAGAGATACCCAACTTGGTAATTAATATGTCCAGTCACCCAATATCCACCAGAACACAATATCCTTCAGAAATATCTCAACTATAACATAGAGGATATCAATCAGTAAGAATTCTTTGCAGCCTGGGAAGCAGCATTTAAAATCACAGGACTTGCCACAGTGATTCAAGAAAACATCTAGTACTGATCCTGCTATCTAGTTTGATAATGAAACATCTGCAAGAAAATAACCAAGCTCAGAAAGCACCAAGAATGCCACAGTTAAACTCTGAGCTACAAATATTCTCAGTAAGAAAACATATGACAGACATACTACAGACCAGAAAACAGAATCAGAACTAACTTAAAGCAGCACTTTGAGGCAGGACACAGCAGCACTCAAAAACCTATAGAATGATCAAAACCATCATTATTCTTTCAGCAAACAAAGGCCATACCAAAGTTATCATGGGCAGAACACAATACTTATAAAAAGCCAAAGAACTACCGGAGGACAAATAAACCTACATCCTATAAACACCAACTCAATCCAGAAATGGAATAACCAGATCAAGATAACCCTTAACAACTTAACTAAGAAATGTCAAATAACAAAAGAACAGTGGCAGGATATTTTGGAAGGGTATTAAAACTTGGATTTGTTTATTGGCTTGGGGCCTTAAGAGCTGCTCCCCACTGGAGGTTGTTGATGGGATCAGAAAACCTCATCTCATTGCCCTTCATCATCTTGGGTCTGCTTTTTTGCATAGTTTTAAATTTTTAAGGTGCATAATTTTAAATTGCTTTTCTATTTATCTTTTTCTGATTTGTAAGCTATCCAGAGCCACCTTATAGATGTATATAAATTTAATAAACAAATGTATACATGCCAAACATATCACTTCATTCATAGATCCAGAACTAGCCAAAGAATCCTTTACAGCAGTGCTACACAACACCCTGGCCTACACAAATACACTATGATTGAAATTTCCAGATTCATGGGTCTCATCAACCTCTGCCTCACAACGTATTTTCAGCTTGACAGACAAATATACCAACAACTCTCAGGAAGCCCGGTAGGATCACCATTCTCAGAATTCATAGCACAGACCATAATATAGCATTTAGAAACTGCAGCACTGTCATACACAAAACCAAAAGTATGGATCTAATATGTAGACAACACTTTGTCATAATAAAAAAGGAACAACAAGAAACAATCAACATCTTCAAAGAAATATAATGACAAAAAACAGCGCACAATTATTCCTAGATATTCTCATCAGCAGAGGAATTGATAGCAAATTAGAAATTCAAGCCTATCAAACTCAATCAACATTAATGCTCCATTACCAATGTAACAACCCAGCCTCTCACAAGAGCTGCTATGTAAAAACCTTATTCAGACAAGGACAAGCACACTACAGCAACCCAAAAAACCACAAATTGGAATTAGACCACTAAACAAATGACTATACAACATCTTCAAAAAAACGCAAACCCATGAAAGTTTATCAAAAAGTGCCTGAACACTCAACCCAATATAGCACAACCAACACAAACTATGAAAAAGATAACACTTTATAAACATGTCAAAAACTACAAAAAGACTGTTATGACTATATGACATCACTGTAGCACCCAATCCTAAGTTACATAATAGACTGTCAGGGTTCCGGCGATTGCCCTAATTAAATCAGCCTCGAGCCAAGCTTCAAAAGAATCCAAAAGATATAGCCAATTCTTCAATATTAATACTATCAACTTGTAATGTGATGCAAAAGGTCTACCTCAATTTTTTTTGCTTAACTTTAGGTTGCCATATAAGATAATCATAAACTGGGAGTATCTTAGTAACATTTTAGAAGAAGTAATATATCTTGAAACCTAGCCATACCTATCTTTAGTAGCTTAAGTAGCATTTCAAATATTTACCTGCCATCCTTTCTATTTTTCCTGAAGTCTTGATGATGTCACCAGCCACCATGTTTTCAGTTGCAATGATCCAGCGTTTCCGCTTCTTTCCAGCCACTAGAGCTATATAACCTGATCTTCAAAGGGAACAAAATAAATAAATCAATAAAAGATGAACCGTTCCAAGCATTAGCTTTATTAGCTCAAAATAAAAAGTAAACTAGCTGGGCAAGAAAGATAGTGCCAAACATTTTTGTACAACTGTTTAGAGATCAGCATTCTTAGCTAATCAAGCAGATTGCTTGCTTCTCAGTGAGATTTTGGAGAGAAAGCTGATACCCAATCCCAGTTACATCCAGACCTTTGCTTTATATAGGCTGCTCTGACTTCCATTCCTTTTTTTTTTTTAAACAAATTTTATTAATTTTACAAAAAACAATACACAATCCAGGCATAACAACTTAAAAAATCTTTTCTAAAAAAAAATAATAATAATTAAAGAAGAAAGCCAATAGAACATATAAAATAACTCCAAATTATAATATCAATATTTACATTATCTATTTAACTTCATATCTTATCCAGACTTCTTCTTTTATCCAAATTATATTTCTTGCTTATTAAAATTTTATTGCCTTTCATAAACATACAAGACACATAAACAAAACTAAAACATCTTTTCTGAAGGCTGCCTGATCCCGGGTTGAAACTCTTCACACAGACACAAATTCAAACATCATATTCACTTTATATATCCTTCCATATCTTATTATCATTTTCTTTTCTTTTTTTATAAACCAATTTTATCAATTTTACAAAAACAGTACACAAACAATCAAGGCATAACAGCTTATAAATTCTTTTCTAAAAAAGTAATAATAATAATTAAAGAAGAAAACCAATAGAACATAATGATTCCAAATTATAATATCAATATTTACTTTATCTATTTAACTTCATATCTTATCCCAGCTTCTCCTTTCCATCCAAATTATTTCTTGTTAATTAAAATTTTATTGCCTTTTTATCAATATACAAAAAAAACCCAAAACAAAACCTTTATATATCCTTCCATATCTTATTACCATTTTCAATAACATTCTTTTTCTGTTCTATTTCCAACTATCCATTCATCTTTTTTCTTTTAATATACTTCTCCTATACACTAATTGGAGTGATGCCTTTAACTCATTACCCTAACTTAAAAGTACTTCATATAACACTTAATTTATCTTGGGATTCTGTTTAGTAGATTCTAAAATTACACAGTAAATTTTATACTCTAAATACACATATAAAAACACAATCTTATATACCTTCCAGAATCCCCCTTAATTAAATTCACCCATTGTCTCTGAATAAACTTTTTTTCTTTAGATCTTGCTTCCCACCATTAAGGCTTCTCCTCCCCCCCTTTCTCTCTTGCTTATTCTTCTCCTTGCTCTTTTTACCCCTTTGTCTCCCCTCCTCCCTTTTCTTACTCCCTTTCCTTTGCTTTCTAACCTTGCATCTACCTTTCCTCTCATTTTTCTCTTTTTTGGTTGTTTTTTCAAATCTTAAAATCCCCTTTTTCTTATCCTCTTTCTCTTCCTCCCCGGAAAAAACCCATTGTTCATCAAAGATGGCTTCTTCTTCCTCTTCTTCTTTGTCCCAGTCATTCTGCTGCGTAATCAATTTTTCATAAGTACATAACGCCATTTCTAAAAATTGAAATAAAGTGCCCAAAGTATCTTTTCTATCTTGTTCTTCCTTTTTATATTTTTGATATTCAGTCTTTAGTTCATCCACAAGCGATGCCATCCTGAAAAGAGAAACTTTCCCCAAAACAACCACCCAAGTATTTTTAATCAAAAATAATTCAAAAAAAGTTCCAAAAGTTTATATTTTTCTTCTTTCTTCTATTTCTTTTTCTGGGGTTACTGTTTAATCAAAGAGGTCCAATTACCTTGTATCTTTCTTTGAGATTCTAGGCAATCTCCTCCTTTTTCCACTTCTGCTCCAATTTTTTTTCCTCTCCCTTTCCACTTGCAACATCAATTTTTAAAAGATCAGAAATCCATACTTCTAATAAGGGTTTTCCAATTTCTTAAATTTTTAAGTCCAATGTCCAAGAACTCTTTTGTCCCTTAACTTCAACTTTCAGAATAATTCACCTTCAGTGCCCAAACAAATTTCAAATCTTCATCTGCTGTTTCCATGGGGTGGGAGAGTAAAGAAAAAAAAGTTCCCTTTAACAGCTTCTCCGCCGCTTTCGATCTTCTTAGGGATACAATGTATCCTCCAGAAATTCAGACAGCTCAATTCCAACGAATTTAAAAGATGTTGATTGACCCGGCTCAGCCAGCACTTTCACTTTTCTTGCTTCCTCCAGCACAATCTTACCCGGTTGCTGGCTTCTTCGTGGCGGCCATTGCTGACTGCCGCTCCACCACCTTGGGAAAAAGGGGTTTTTCCGGACGAGAAGGGGGTCTGCGGCACCCCCCAACCCCCTGTCCGGCTCCCCTCTCTCTTCAGCTGTCCCTACAGGGCAGCCATATCCCCCTGACCCATTTGGATCGGGGGTACCTCGGCGGCAAGTGCAGCAGGAATCGTGAACGGTCGCGAATTTCTGCTGCCACTGAAGCCACGCGGAACCGGAAACCTGACTTCCATTCCTGAAGACAATGAAAAATAGCTTCTTGATATGAACCATGGAATGACCTATTTAGACAATAGATGCAAAGTGAAAAATAGCTTCTTGATCAGAGAATGATCTATTTAAATAAAAATGTGTTTAAAAGTACACATCTTCTACCAGCTGTCTTGTCCTAATGCTCCATTTCATTAGTTTGTCTATAATAGTTTAGTTTCCTACAGTTACTTAACAAATTCAATCTTGATAACGTTCTTTTCATGGGATTATCTTTTCTCCAGGACTTTTCCATAATAAGAATTCTGTATACAGTGTTTTTAAGATTATCAAATTGGTCCGAATCTACAGATACTTTCCTTATGTTTGGCTGTTGCTTTCAAGCAATAGTATTTACAAAATTAAGATGAAATTGAAACTCAAAAAACCTTCAGTCTGCTTGTCAACTCAGTTGCCTATTACTTACCTACAGGGATCATATCGGACCAAAAGTACTTTTTCCTCAAATGGACTAGGGTCTGCTGCATCTGGATAGCGCAATCTTTGGAAATCAATCATACGATAGCATTGTTTATTTCCTCCTCCAATTCCATGCACACGGATACGACCTTATGGTGGAAACAGTACTTTTTAACCGTCATTTATTGCACTGAAACACTATATTCCAGCTTCAAGATTTTCTTTTTACAAATCTCAAAAGTGAGTGGAATGAGAATTCATTGTTATCACTGAGCTCACATAAGATATTCAAGCAAGAATATCTTAATTTCACAAAATTTGCCGATTTTACAAGAATTTTGCATTTTCACTTTAATTAATTTGGAAAGCCTATAGATTGCATTCCATGAGGGTTTCTGGGAATCATGTTGCCAAACCCTGTTATATTAAATAAGTGGTTTAAAAAATTAATCACGGAAGAATCTATAGCAACCCTACTTTCATGAAAGTTGACAAAAATTATAGAGACTAAAGATAAAAGTCCAAAATGCCTATTGTTTTATGTTGGAAAAGAAATATGCTTGCTTTCAAATTTATGTTAATCTGGAGAAAAAGATGAACAAAAAGTTCAAAATATTATTTGGTATTTCATTTCTTACAATAGATCCAAGGCATAATTTAATTTTTTTTTATATCTGTTCCTTGTTTAGTAATGAGCTTGGTTAGCAACCACTTGCAAATACAACAGTTATTAAACATTCATTTTCTGACCAATATTCACATTTACACCAAATTTCATGCACCTGACAACAATGCACATCAGAATGAGAGTAATACTGGCACAATATTAACTGAATGAGAAACAGCAGTCAGTGATCTTTGCAGCATGCCTTTCTGTCACATTAGTGACATTTTGCTTTAACAATCAAATCACTGGAAGAAATTCAATCACTAAACTGGGATTAGGTAATTAGTATAAAGATTTAATATAAAATCATTAAATATAATTATATAAATTTATATAATCAACATGTGACTCAGAGCAAAGTATATAAATAATATGCATCTGGGTTCAGTTCAAAGTGCTGGTGATGTCCCCTAAAGCAGGGGTCGCCAACCTTTTGGACCTCAGGGACCACCAAACTCGTAATTTTAGATCACAGTGACCACTAGTTGGTTCTGTGGGTGTGGGTTGATGGTCATGTGACTGGCTGGGCATGGCTTGTATGTAAATATTATAAATATTTATATAACTATTGATTTTTTTTATAAAAAAAGAGCAACTTTTACCCAAAATCAGGCAAAGCAGGCAGGCAGATTAAGTTGCTCACAGAATCACAGATTCATTCAGAAATCTATCTATCTGCCATCTGACAGCTCAGTCTATCACATAAAATTTGCTTGCAAGCAAACTCATAAAATTAACTCACAATACACCATGTATGTAAATACTGAATTTTTTTATAAAAAAAAGAACTTTTACCCAAAATCAGGCAAAGCAGGCAGATTGAGTTGCTCATGGAATCATTCAGTGATCTACCTATCTGCCATCAGCTAGCTCAGTCTCTCAAATTTGCTTGCTGTGAGTCTGCGCTGAATTTGCTTGCAAGCAAACCTTCAGTCTTAAGGGAGGTTTGGCTGTACTAGCTAGAAAGCAAGAAATCCAACCATTTTCTGCTTCCTGGCTAATCTAAATCTCCCAGCACAGCAGAACAGATGATGGTCGGAAAAAGGAAAAATAGAAATTTAGCAGGCAAGTTTACCAGGTGGGCGGGGAGGACTCCTGCGGGCCATGTGGGTGGCACAGCCTTGTGTTTCTGTGCAGCCTGGATTAATTGCTTTGGGGGGGTGCTCTTGGAGTGGGATTTCTCTCAGTGGGCCACGGCCCACCGGATGGCGACCGCTGCTCTAAAGCCCTTCATGGAATGGGACTAGTTATTTCAGGGAGTAGTCTCCCTGGTTACATCTATCTATCCCATTAGTTCTGGCAAGGGAGGCATGTTCCAGATCCTATTTACTAAGGAATGCAATCTGACAGGCCCAGGAGGAAAACTCTTTGGTCATGGACTCACCCTTTAGAACACCATCATTTTGGATACAAGAAATTTCACTAGTACATCATGCAAAAGATTGTTGAGCTCACATACAATGGAAGGTTTCAGAACATCTTAAAATATTTCAACAAACACAATGAATTTTTAACAGATTATAATCATTGATACAATACTTATTCCAATGTAACTGGTATCAGCATAACCAACCTACCTCTTTTCCTCTTCTCCTTTCCCTCCCAGTTTAAATCCTACAACACTCTAGTCACTCCTTTGCATTTGATGAAGTGAAAAAAAAGCCTACAGGGACAGAACTGCAGTTCAGAACATACCTGTGTGATCTCGACCTCCTGTCTTTGGTTTGGGAATGGGCTTAATGGTATACTTTGTCCTGCATTTCCATAGAGGATCTCTAGCTAACACAGAGGTAGAAGTACTGATTTCACGGGATAAATCAAGTTGGCTAATAAGATAAAGTGGGCGGAAAGATGCAGGGATCTAGTAAAGGCAAGAAAAGCAAACAACAGGATATGATGAATTGTAAATGTTTAACTGTGGGGGCATAACTGGATATAACATGAACAAAAAGATTTCATCTTTGTTGTTTAATGTTTTAGAAAATATACCTTCATATACAATGACAATTTAGCAGCAAAGTTCTAAAACATTTTGTTATTATATGTTAAATACGAAGCCATTTTTGTAAGTTTTCTACAAAATGCAAGCTACTTCCTCTAAAAATTAATGGCATATAATAAGCAAGGATATTCAAAACTAAAAATGTTAGTCAAAATAGATACCTGATTATTAAAACCATTAACATTAATTAAGATGTTCACCCTGTTTATGTGTTTGAATCAGGAGCATTTATTTTATATTAGAGGAGAAAAGGCTTCTGCAAATGTCTAGAAATATTTACACAAACTGTTCTCATAATCTCTCAAATATCAATCTCACTGAAGGACTGTGCCTTTAAAGTTAAAGCTTAGTTCAGGTCTTTATATGGCAGGGGGGGAAAGACGGTATAAAGTCCACAAAGTAATTCTACTCAGAGAAAATAAAAGCAGAATAAAAAGATAGTATTATGTTTCTATCCCACTTTTCTCTTATCAGTTTATATAGGAGCCTTGAGCACATATGCGAGTTATATTAGAGATATTTGCCTGGAAGAAGAGCACCACTACAAGAAGATCCAGAATCCTCTATGATTTATAATCCATTTGGCCAAAACATCAGAGTGAATGTACCTGTGGAAAATGAGGACCTGAAGACAACAGCAGGGAACCAAAGGTCCGGATCAAGTTTGATATTGCCATTAGGAATAACTACTTGTTTTCTGCTGCAAACAGAAATAAGACAATGACAATTAGAGTTAACACATACATCTTAACCCTTTCATTTCATAAGCAAATCTACACCTTCAATTCCTTCCATATACTCATGATCTTCACACAATCATACTACTTTTATTCAGCTCTATCACAGTCTTCTCAGTTTCTCTTTGTTTGACACAGAACACATAGGCAGCTGGAACCAGCAGACCAGGTTGTTAACGAAAGCATTCACATAGAATTGTATTATTAAAAGCACAAGCAGGAGAAACGTATTTTATATTTGTAATATTTCTGTTTGACAGATTGCTGTATAGGACAATTGCAGAGGATGAACTGCATTGTACTCTAAAAGGCAGATATGAAATAACAGGTTTATCCTTAAATCATTTTGCAGGGGATCGCGGTCATATTTGCAAAAACACATTTCGCTGCCATCTTTCTCACTTTATTTAGTTGAAGTCAGAAGATATGGTTTCTTTTTTTAGTCACAGATCATTTGAGTCCCACTGACTTTGAATTAGTTTCTCCCTCTCCCCTAAGATCACGCACAGAATGAATTGAGCGAGGATGTTTTTATAACTAGAAAATGTTACAAAGTTGTCTCTTCTGGGATATGGAAGGGATATTCCGGTAATAGTATTTCTTTTTGGTGAAGTTCTCCCGATTTGCCCGCACCTACCCATAATCGCACTTCACAGCGCAGCCATAACGCGGTCTCCTTCTGCCAGCCCCAAACAGAGCATGCGCACTCTGACCCGGAACAACAGTAAGAAGAAGCGGAAAGCTTTGCCTATGCTGCTGGTTTTCATATAGAAGGGATCTGGCTTTCATAAGATTGATCCCCAGATGGGGCTGCGTTGCAATTCTCATCGCCCCGGCCAGGAAAGCAATAATCGGAATGGTGGGAACTGAAGTCCCACTTGGAGAAGGAGCTGCTTAATCTTTTTTGTTACCATACATAAGACTTACAACTTGTGCTCTTCCCCCTCAGAATGCACGTTCAAGAAATGTAGAATATCCATTTAAAATAGGTTGGGTCTTATTCAAACTTTTCTTGGGGGGAAAATAGTAGCGTAATCTTCTGGCGATCTACCCAGAACTATTCGATTTATTAAATATTATTTGCTTGAATGTGGATTTTTTGTGTTGTTCTCCGGCCTTTAAAACTGTTGGCGGACAGAAGTGAAGTTTCCGATCTCCTATGTCGGAAACAGCCTGACTTTAATTTGTTACAATTAAAAGACATCGCAGCCGTTTCGATAGATTCTCTTTGGCAGATAGACGCTTGACAAGATGATCCTTAGTCGAGGCTAGACTTTATTGCGCCCTCTCTGGCTCTTTGGGCAGTAAAGTTCATTAAAAAAAACAAAAGCGGCCAATTCTCTCTCTCTCTCTCTCTCTCCCCCCTCCCCCCCTTTAAGGGCAGAAGCAAGGCGCCACCGAAAGTGGGTTGCAAAAGTCCTCGCAATCGCTCGATAGCAGCAAACCTATTTACAAGTTCTAAGGCAGGGGTCTTCAAACGTGACAGCTTTAAGACTTATGGACTTCAACTCCCAGAATTCCTACTCCAGTCATTTTAGCTCAGGAATTCTGGGAGATGAAGTCCACAAGTCTGAAACGTGCCTTGTTTCTAAGCCTGACGCTTTGCTATGCTGTACGAACCGTATGGAGTTTTGCAGCCCGGAATTGGAATCACAATTGATAAAAGAGGGGTTCAAAGTTTATCCACGTGGTCGCGAAGAGTAGACAGCGAATTGATGACACATAATTAATCAAAGTCTATCGAAATTCTCAGTCATCCAAGTCATGATTGTCCCAAAGGTGCTTTTTTCAGGAGGCAACTGGACTTTTGAAGACGTTTCGCTTCTCATCCATTCAGCTCTGACAGGATAGTGGGAATGGAAGGATTTATATTCCTTGCAGACAGCTGATCATATGCATCCTTTCAGAGGGTCGTTGAAACACTTGGAGTTTGTTTGACATCTGTGTCCTCAGGGTCATCTGAGTAGTGCTCCTGGTTCCTGCAGTTTGCATTTTTTTTCTTTTGGAAATCCATTCCTACTCTCAGAGTAGTTCATCCCAAATTGTACAGCTAAAAGTCTGTAGAAATTCACCCGGGTCATGGTTGTCCCAAAAGTGCTTTTTTTCAGGAGGCAACTGGACTTTCTTGTTTTTTTTCTTTTGAAGACATTTCGCTTCTCATCCAAGCTAAATGAAGAAGCTTCTTTGGCTGAAGAAGCGAAACGTCTTCAAAAGAAAAAACAAGAAAGTCCAATCGCTTCCTGAAAAAAGCACCTTTGGGACAATTAGTCAAAACCTAGCTCAGTGTTTTTCAACTTTGGCAATTTTAAAAAGTGTGGATATTAAAGTTGCCAAAATTTAAAAATTACTCAACTAGCTTATAAATTACACCACGTACAATTCCGCGCCCTCTCCCCTCGTTTCCCCCTTTAAAGGGAAAAATCAGCTCTCCAGATGCATTTCGGGACGCCACCGGCAATCGGCAGGGGGCCATATTGGACTTAAAGGGGCTGCGGCAAAACGGGGAGGAGCCAGAGTGGGAACTGTTGTTCTTTTTTCAGGAGCTGGCGGAGCGGCTTGGGGAGAACCGGAGTCTATTAAGCGCATGCGCGCTTCCTCCTCCATCCTCCGATTCTTTTTGAGACCCGAAGGAGGCCCAGGTAGGAGCTTCTCCTTGCCTCTTTCTCTCTCACGGAGGCGGGGACGTGGTGAGTTATCTTCGTGGAAAGCGCCCATCTTGGCCCGAGAAACACTTAGCCTGTCTTGACAGCCGAGCATAACAGCCGGTTAGAGAGGTTGTGGTAGTAGAGGGGGGGCTCCAGAGTCTCCCCCCTTCCCGGCAGGAGTGGGTGACCCTTTCTTTAGAGAGAAAAGCTATAATACTGGCTGAAAATAGCAGTTTTTGCATAGGCGTTCATGTAATTTTACACTGGCGTATGTTTTACGGAAGAGATTCTCCATAGACATATTTATGGAAGTAAATACAATTTAAGTGACCAGGCTAATCCATCTCCATTTGAAAAGCTTCATTTTAATTCTTATATAGGGGAATTAGGAGGAGCCTGAATATTTTTGCCCTTACAGATGCAATTGGATGCGAGGGTGAATCCGGGCATACATTTAGCCTGGAGGCACATCATTAGACATTGAGACATCATGTCTCAAATCCTGCCTTTCCTACTCATCATCATCACTCACATGCACACAATCCCTGTGGCCAACTCCTTATTTGTGGTTCAGTTGTCATTGTATTTCCTTCTGGAAGGGTGTGTCTCTGCATTGCTGGCACAGCAAAAGGCAAGCCTTTGCGCTTTAGGGCAGGTGCTGCTCCTTTGCTGACAGGAGTTGTCTAATTTATGAGAAAGGAGGAGCCGATTGGGGCCAGTGCTGTCTTTTGTACTTCTCCACCTGTCTAAGAAAGTGATTCAAAACAGCTGCTATTAGGATAAGTTTTGGATTCCTTGGGGATGCTGGATATGGGTGATGTCTTTATCCTCTTGGAATATTATTAAGTCTGAACTGTACATGTGAATTGGTTTGAAATCAGTCTGCTCCATTTTTTGTTGCTGCAATATTTCCTACCAAATTGGTCCTGTAGAAGTTGAAGTATTTAGAATCAGGGATAAAATTATGGGTTAGACATCATTAATCTGGAAGTAATAACTACAAGTCCTTCTTGTTTAGGTGTTTTCCTTCCCCATTCTCTTCTTTGATGTGAGAGAACTCTTTAATATATCTGCTATATTTTCTATGGCTGCAATGTGGTAAAGTGAATCCTGTGGTGTAATATTTTTATAATTCTGTTTTTGCTTATTTCCTTTATATAAAGATTTCAGGCCTATGTGATAATCTTTGAATGGACTTCTGTTACAATTCACTCTTTTATTAATCATTCAGATGACTGAAATTTTGATCTTTGAAACCAGTTTTGGGAGGAGGAGATGATGTGCTTAATTGCAAGGTTCCATGTGTATGTGGCACTTTCTATATATATAATCATGATGCTATTGCATTTGTGTGGCTGTGGGCTGTGCCATCCTGCAGAATGGAAATTTAATGGATTCTTCCATGCTAAAACTTTAGGCAGCCCTTTAAAAATAATTATTGTCAGATGTAATCATATCCAGAATTAGATATATGCAGTTTATGTTACATACGATGAAAGTTTTCATCTTTTGAAAGTCTTTTTTTAACAAGATATCAAAACAAAAGATACTTCTGTTTGATCTTAAGTAAATTTTTGTTACATTTAGCAGAAGTTGGAAGGGGTGATGATTATCAGTTTTGCCATCTAAGCAAGAGTTGTCTCCCAACTCCAGCTGGCTAGATGCTTCTGGTACATTTATTTTTTATTAAATTTGTTTGCTGCTAATCTCACCAAAGAGATTACTATGACTCTTTTTTTGTGCGTAGGTTCTATATTGATACCATGTTATTATTTCTTGCACTTTTAGAAATTGACTTTCAAATATATTGGCCTACAGTTCCAACAGTATGCATCATGTAATAGTGGAAATGAAATAATAATAATTAGAAACCAGTACTACAGGAGAGCAGGAAGGAGGTGCTTTAATACAATATTTTTTTTCTAAAAATAATATTGTGCCAAACCTTGAATGTATGTGTATATGTACTCTATTTGAAGAAACAAACATGTTTAGATAACCTAGGCATTACTCATTTTGGCTTGCTTCAAAGGAAAGAAAGATAAATAAGATTTTATTTTTAAAATAAACATTAGTATTTCAAAATATTGATTATTACTAAGGTTGCAGTCCCCAGCATAGCCAATTAGTAGCAGGAATGAAAATATTTTTAAATGCCAATTTTAGTGTTTTGTTAAACTATTTGTTAAAAATGGATATAGCTCAAATATATGGTCATGGATATAACTTCTAATTATATTCTGTTTGACTTATTAATATTGAAATAAGTTAACCAATATGGTAAACTTTCTAAAAATGAGAAAGCAAAGACAGACAATAGAGAATTTGAGGTAATTAAATAATACATTTATAATCTCGTAATTGTTTATCAGCAAAAAATATTTTAAAGAGTAAATGAGCTGCAGACTTTGGCTCTAAATTGCAATATAATTGCAAACTGAAATCAAACTGTATACATTTAAATAATTCTCACCCATCTCCTCATATCAGAGGAACAAACCCTAAGTTTCAAAGGGATGCTTGTACATACAACCATAGCCCAACCAAATGCATCCCTCCAATAGCAAATACTTTCAAAATAAATAACAATGACAGCATATCTGAATTCCAGACTCTGCTGTCAAAGCATTCATGCTATAGCAAAGCTTGTGATCATTTAACATTAATAATGGCTATGGTTAATATTGAACATGTATAAAATGGATGATTTTTTATGAATAGAATTTGCGAGCCAAAATTACTGTTTCACTATCGTGTGTAATTAATTTCCAGTATTTTACAAGACAGAGGAAACACAAAAGCATGAGAATATTCTAAAGATGCAAGCTAGTAGAAAAAAGCAATATAAAATGAAAAGAAATATTGAACAAAAGATAACATTATTTTAAAGGGAAGGAAATACAGTCTGACTGGCATAATTTTGATAAATCATCTATAATATTAAAACTTCAAACAGTCAAGTGGAAGTTAAAATGAGGTTAGAAGGAAAGATATATTGAAGTTGAAACTTAAATACACTCAGGATTATGAGAAGATTAAGTAGAGTATAGTTTCATTGGAGAAGTCAAGCAAGGATATATGGTCACGCATATCAGTATCATCAGGAAATAATCATGACCCATAGATTGGGACTTCCTAATGATAGGAAGAAATGTGATTTATTCTCAATCATAAATTTTTAAGAAATTTAAAACATAAATCTTTGCTCATGGCTTATAAGTAAATTTAGTTATTATAAAGAAAAGAGGAAAAATAAAGATTATTCTATGAATTGTAGCAAAGGACCAAGATAGAACAATGCTGTCCATTCTTATTTCACATATGATACCTGTTTGGGCTATAGTAGGGATCCAGTTTGGTGTGATTAAGGCATCAAGTTAGAAACCAGAAGAGAGAGTAAGTTCTCATCCCTGTTGGGCACAAAGAAAGCCAGATGGCCTCAATTTAGTCACTTTCTCTTAGTCCTAGGAAGGAGACAATGTGGTAAACCAATTTGGAAAAACCTTGCCAAAGAAATTGCAATAACCTGCTGAAAACTGCAAGAATTGGACATAATTGAACAGAAGGAAAAAAATTACAGTTCTTCAGTGTTGATGAGGTAATGTACTATACTATATTTTAGGATAGTTTAGGAGGAACAAAACAAACTATGTGATACACATCAGTCTCTTCTGATATCTTGATGCTTATCTTCTAGATCTAGAATATGACATCCAAGGAGCTGTCTCATCCTTTTCCCCATATTTTCCAGGTGATCAACGGAGTCCTTGTTTTACATCATTTTATTGTATTATTTGAACCTTGCCCTATTATAAATGATTGAATTTTAGCAAATTGCAGCTTTTCATAATGTAGATGCCAGTGTATAGTCCTTAAACAGTATACTGCAGCACATCAGGAAGGCATTATTTTGGACGAGACTGGCTTTGAGAAGTTTAAGTTGTTTGATATTAAAAAAGCCCAGATTCATTATAGGAACCAGTCTGCTAGTTATGGTAAATTGTTGCACAAGCACAAAGTGGTTGGACTACTATAAATTCATGTTTCCAAAAGCTCAGGGACCAACATTCCCAAGGAACTTTGGAGAATTACTATAGAAAAGTCAAAATCAGATTGAATAAGAGATCTTACAATAGAAAATGGGTGCAGGCTGAACGATATAAGAAAACCTCACATTTTCTCAAGGTTTCAGTGTACTACCAAACAAACAGTAAATTGGTTGGAAAAGTGTATTTGTACTCACAGTCTTTGTACAAAAGATTCTTATTTGAGATGAGAGCAAGAGGGGTGATTAATGCTTTAATTTGCAAGTCAAGCGCACTGATTGAATGTCTTCCCAGTGTTTTCTCCTTAGATTTCTTTTTTTTTTTTAATTCTGAGAATTTCTGTCATAAGCCTAAAGCTGCCCATATAAAAGAAAGACTTCTAAGTATTGAATTGATTTAAATATTGCTTTATATTATATCATTCATTCCATTGCAAGTTCTTTACTGGAATTAGAAAGAAGACAGCAGGTTGACAGTCATTTACTGAATTAGATTTCAAGAGACACTATTATTAAATGACATATATAGCACACAGTTCCAAGAGGTTTGTGAAATAACTGATTTTAGATGTACATTTCTAGGTTTTAAATTTTAGACATTTTAAAAAATACTGTAAGGGTAATAATTGATCTTTGTTATTTTAAAGCAATACCCATATATGCAAGTGTACGCGTGTGTGTGTGTGTGTGTGAGAGAGAGAGAAAGAGAGGGAGAGGGGGAGAGAGGGAGGGAGGGAGGGAGAGGGCAATAGTTGGTAGAACGAAAAATGAAAGAAAATTGCTGAAGGATGACTGATAACGGTTTCACTGGATGCTAGCAGTGTTTCAAGATGTTCAGATTGCTATATCTGGTATGATTGACAACTTTGTTAGCTTATATTTCCATATCCATATCCAGGCTGGTAGTAGGATAATTTCCTCATGGGAAATTCAGCATCACTTAATTACGCTCCCATTGCTGATGCAATTAGACATAGCTTCCAGATAATTTCTGTTCTTCCTTGTTCTTTGTACTTCCTATGGCTGTGCCAAACAGCAGCAGTTGGTTTGTCTTTTAGAATGTATATAGTGACTTTCTAGAGTTTCTGCAGTCTATTATTTAACTGGCCTGGAGGAGAAACAGACAATTTAAATTAAACCTACATCAGTGTAGGTACTAAGTGTGGCTAAATCACTGCTCTCCTTTCATGTGATACTAGCTGTTCCAAATTGCTGCAGGGGGCTGTGAATGGATCATTGTGCAGTAATCTTGTGGTGTATTTTGGTTTTTCATTTTTCTGCATTGCATACTTGAGCATATTGTTGTTTATCTTGAATAATATTTTCTAAGATTACTGTTAAAGCTGTTTTCCCAGTGGTATAACTACTTCACAGCCAAAGGTTTGTAGTATTTCTTATGTTTTAATAGGAATTGTTGATACAGGTTGGTATGATGTTGACAGCATGTGGGTGCCTATTCCTGCCTAACAACAGAGCTACTATTGTTCTGTGCAGATTTAGAGGCATTTCTTCTGTGTCAAGCTGTGGAGATCTGTATGGTCAGCATGAACAAGTTTTGTGAGGAAAATGGGCAACATAAATAAAAACAATAAACTATCCTTTTTGTACTTTTGAGAGATTTCCCAGATCTATTGGAGCAATCTCATCTGGCAAGATTTAGCAGAGGAACAGGCTTTTTCAGATTTATTTATTTTATTTGTTTTTCGAGCATGTATTAGGTAACAAATATAAGTATAAACATGATTATTAATACATGAAATGAATACAAATAAAAGGAACATTAGGACAGGGACAGTAGGCACATTGGTGCACTTATGCATGCCCCTTATTTTATGTTGCCTACCTACTCTAATTTTAGGCTATTTCAGTGTTCCACAGCTGGCTGGGGAATTCTGGGCATTGAGGTTCTCATATCTTAAAGCTGCCAAAGTTGAGAAACACTGGGTTAAAGTATTTTCTTTTTCTCCATCTAGTATGGCAACTGAGTTTGTAAGAGGGAAAGGAGGAAAACAAATCTTTGTTTTATGGGGAGTATCATGTTGCTTGGTTGAGGAATAAATGTTGTTTCTACATGTTGTCTCTCTAAGCTCTCCAGAGCATCATTTGGGCTTTTGAAAGTGCAGATGGCCTGGAATTATATCTTACTACATATTTAAGGCAGATGGCAGATGAAAGCCTAGCACAATGCAATAGTATACAAAACTTGAGTTGAAGAGACATACTGTAATTTATCTTTGCATCTGATCTTGAATCCATTCAAGGCATTAAATCAGACAGGATACTTCCAAATGTAAAAACTTAAATATTTGACAAATACACATTCCTATCAAGAGCACTTTTTATGGGCATTCCATATTCCTTATCTGTAACAGAACATTCTATCCCTTTGAAGGCAACATATGGATCAGGAGTTTTCAAATTTGTTTATGCTGCAGAACTTGTTCGTTTAAAAAAATCCCAATTAAATAAAGTTCTAGTGATAGAAAATGGGCTATGTTTGAATATTTCTTCTGCCCATACACACACAGAATCCCATCCACTTCTCCCAAGTTTTTCCTAGGATTCCACAGAACACAGTTTGAAAAATCCTGATATAAAGCATAGAAATAAGTTAGGACAATTAAAGCCATGAGATATTGTTGTTTAAATTTGACCTTTTTTTAGTATCACTTCAGCAACATCCAAATATTATCTTATTTTCCCCTTCATTTTGACACATTCATTAGTTTTACTACCTGATTCTCATTCATTCTTTTTAAATCACTTCTGTAATGAAATCACATTTTTGGTACCCATTCAGCCTTAATCCTGTCTTTTCTTGTTTTACCATACACATGTATTCCCACATCATTAAACCTACATCTACATTTCCTCTGTTATACCCAAAACTTTCGCTTACATTTTTCTTTTCGTTTGACAAAAGTACAATTCTTTCAATAGATTGAATGCTGCACATTACCCAATAAAAAGGGTAATGTGCAGTATTCCTTCTATTTTTTTCATTTTCCCATCTTTAATGAACATTTTATTACAGTGTAAAAATTCATGTATTTGCTCTAGGATTTTTCCACATGTATAATTTGCAATCATTCATTGCATGTTCCCTGTCATATAGTAGAAAAATTAATACTGCATCTTAACAGGGACATGAAAGGAGCCCTCAACTGGGCACCATGTATATATAAAAGCGAAATGCTACTCATGCATCATCACAAAATCTCCAGAACCGTAAAGCCTACAAACTTGAAATTTGGCACATATGTTCCTCTTGGCTTCTAGGTGCTCACTAAGAAAGGATTTTTCAAAATGACCATCAGAACATTGGTATTTCATATATTATTATTATTAACACGCTCTGATGCTAAGGAGTTCTACTCCTCATCCCCACCTGAAAAGAAATCTCTTCCAAATGCAAAACACAAGCAGAGGAGAGGAGTTTCAGTTTCACAGCACCAAGTGGCTTCAGTATAGAACAGTTGAGCTAAGCTACGCCCAGGCTCCTTGCTGTCTCCTTGCTCTCACAGCAAATACTGTTTCAGTTTCCAAACAGGATGCTAGCCAGATGAATACCTATGGATGCTGGTAGGCAGAGGCACAATTTTCCCCCCCTTATTTCCCTCCCAAAAACTAAGCCTGACCGCATAGTTTCATAGTGAAGCACGGGTATCAAGCTAATAGCATATAAAAGTGTATGTGTATCTATGTTCCCAAACAGTTCAACTGTAAGGTTACATTTATTTTTTTAATATATACACATACAAATAACATCATACTTTTTTTTTTTTTGCTCACTGCTTAGTGTTAAATCAGTTGTAAGAAAATATCATTATTACTGACTGGAAACCCATATGGACTTTTTTGTGTAAAACATAAAAGATGAACTTAACAATTTGTGGTTTTGATAATTAGATAGAATAGATTATTGAAAGAACATGAGTCAATAAAGAGGTAAATTTACAATTGTTCTTATAATTGCTGCAAAGAAAATGAGATTTTTTTTCCTTTGACACTAATAGTTAAATGGTTTATTTCAATTTCATTAAAACTTATTACTTTTATTTCCATATAAATCTCTAAAATATTTCTCCCCTTTTCTCTTTTTTTACTTCTTTCAGTTTGATCCCAATTATTTTCAATACTTTTATTTCTATTCATTCTGCTGATGACTGATACCTCACTGTCTTTTTTATCTTTCCACTTAAAAAAATGTCTCAAAATAACCCTACATTTTATTTAAAATAGGCAGACAAATGTTTATTTCTCTTTTTGACCCCTTTTTTTTCCAACTGTTTTTTTTCCACACGAAACACATTCTATATCATTCTTTTATCCTCCCCCTCCCCAAAGTTATTCTCTTATGGAGTTCTTGGTTCTCTGTGAGCTTGGTTGTTTGCTTGTTCTTTACCTGAATAGGTAACAGTGAGTGTGGACTTTGCTCTCTATTTATATACAATAGTTTGCCCTGACAATATTGATGAGCTGTGGTTTTCTCCTTGGTAATTTTTGATTATGTAATTGTTTTCTGCTTGGTTGTTTCTCTGTAGTTAATCCCCACTTATCTGGATGTAGGGTGCTAGAGGGCATGTGTTCTGGTCTTTTTAAATTTCTTTCATAACTTTTTGTTGTCTCTTTAGAATGGGGTGTAAATATGGTTTATTTCTATGTGTCTATTATGGTTTCCAGGAATTCCCAGGAATTTTTGTATTTGGCTTGATCCAGGATGCTCACAATTTCCCAGTTGAGACTGGCTGGATATATTGTGAGATTAAGGAGGATTCATTGTGTCTTTTACTTGCCTATTCAGTCTGCCTATCCTACATAGTGACCGTGATCACTATGTCCTTAAGCGTCCTTTTTCATACCTTGTGTTAATCTAATTCCACAAGCTTCTTTGGCACTTTAATTTATATCAATGTCTAAATATTTCCACATACTCAGAGCCACTTTTCATTATTCTATTAGGTGTTTATTTTCTTATTTTCACATAGACAATTCATACAAGAATCTTTCTACCCACATTCCCTTTTTCTTCCATTTGTTTTGTTTCACATTCATAGCTCAAAATTGAACACAGAAATAAGTAAATACACATATACATGAAAAAGAGAAGGTGCAAAAAAGGACTAGAGTTAAAGAAAAGGGAAAAAAGAAAAAAATAGTTGAAGTGACTTTCATTCTTTACAGAATTAAAAGCAAGCTCATCATTCCATCTTCCTCTTTAACATTACAATAATCACTTCAGCACTTTATTTAATATGTTTTCAATCATCAAATCCAAAAATCACCATTTCACTTTTTCCCACTTACAGCAGAAAGTCCAGGTCCCAGTCTTTTATAAAAGTACTTATTATCTTGACTCTGACCAAGGCAGGTCATCTTTCCTAGTTCTACCATCTTGGCAGTCCATTCCTCCATTGTGGGTATTTCAGTATTTCTCCATCTTTGTGCATTTAATAACCTTGCTGCAGTTACCATGTATAAAACCAACCTTCCATGTTCTTTTCTATTTGACTACCCATAAGTATCTATAAAAAAGTTCTGGTCTCGTCTCAATATTTCTCTTTTAAATTCTTTCTGTTATCACATGTATTTGTTTCATTTCTTTTTTCTTTTTTTCTTTTTCACAAGTCCACCATACATAGTAAAATGCTTTCATAGACACAGTCCATGAAACGGGCTTCACTATTAGAGATCACCTTTCTTCTTGAGAATGGTGTTCTAAACTGCAACTGGAATTAGATAATAAGCATGTGACTTGCAAATGGTAGTTTTCAGTTATTGTGGTAAGGGAATATGTGCATCTTAGCTTTTAACTATTCAGGAAAAGATGATATTATAACACTTCAGATACCAGCTGTTCCATGTTGATATAACAGCTAAGTTGGTCCATTTCTTACCTCAATTTGATATTATGCTTGTCGTGAAATTTATTGTCAAGAAGAGCAACAAAATATTAACATAAAGTTGTAAACAACATATAACTTTCTTTTATGCCAGTTCACCTCCTACTTCCATCCTTATCAAACATCCTTAATAGCAGAGCTGGGCAGGGATTCAGATTCAAAATGTAAAGTGTTGTTTGGAGTATATATGTTCATATGTTCACCCAAATGTCTTTTCCCAAAATTGCTTGCCAGTTTTGGGGATATATTCTTCAGTCCAAAGAAAAGGTTCATCTGCTTTAAGGTGTTCCTAATTGCTGTGTTGTGCACATACATGTGTTGTAAATCACATTTTGCCCTTTGAATCCAGATTTCTATGCAGCCCTGCTTAGTATTTATGTAATAAATATTAATTGTTATAAATAACTTGAGTCCATTTACCTGAAAAGCAGGGTATTAAAATAATATTTATTGTTATACTAAACAGGATGGTGCTGCATTTTCGGATTGATCGTAAGGATATTAACTGGAGGATACGTAGTTATAGTAACAGAATAAACGAGTAACAGAGTTGGAACACATCTTGGAAGTCTTCTAAATAATTCCCTGCTCAAGCAAGAGACTCTATACCATTTCAGTCAAATTGTTGTCCTGGGTCTTCCTCAAAATCTCCAAAGTTGGAGCACCCATAACTTCTGCAGGCTAGTAATTCAGAATATTAGAGGAATACTCAACAACCCATGACCCATTGAAATATTTCAGAAATATTTCCTTACAACAAAGAAACAAAATTATGCTCAGGTGGCAAAAATGCAGAATGGAAGCAATTACTCACTTTCTGCCAGCTTCCCATTGACTTTGCTCATTAGAAATTGGCAGGGAACATCAGAAATTTTTTGGCTGTGATGCACCATTAACTGAGGATTACAAATAGACAGGAGAGTTTTAGTAGCATATAGATAGCTTTGACCAGCTTGCACTTACATGCTACATTAGCTTTCCTTTTCCCTTTGCTCTCAGTCCACATTTAAATTTTAATATCCATTAATGTAACCTCCTGCAGTTCAGCATGCAGCTAGTTAGAGAAAGCCAGAATGCATTAGCAGTTGGGTGTGGTTGAAACTAAGCCATATTTGATATGAAAGGGCAGAGTTAATATTTACTTAGCAGTAGAAAAGAAGTCTTGTGTTTCCACTCAATCCATATAACCAAAAAGCAAGGCTGTCTTATACTTGGATGTTATACTAACCTATCTACTACTTGGAACAAAGTCTAACTCTGCCTTCAACTTCTTAAAGCTTTGTTTGTGCCTGTATTTCATCAAGGTCCAAAATATATTATAATCCTGCATATCACCGGAAGATGTGTTTATATGTTAGAAAGTGATAGCAGAAGACTGATATATGTGTGTCTTGGTCTTGTCATGTCTTCAGATTTGAGGCTTCGGCTTCATGGATTTATTTTTTAGTTCATGAGTTTAACAAGAAAAATAAGAGAAGATATGACCTTACTTCACAAGAAGATAGACTCTATACATCAAGGGATAAACAATTATGCTGTCGAAATATCCAAACAATGGGTGAAAGGCATCATGTGGGGAACTTTGCTATAAACAAAGGCTGTTGCAATCCCAAATTGATCCCTAAAAGGTTGTTGTTTCTGCTCAAAGTACTTGCTCAGTAGTGACATTCTTGATGAATGGAGTATTGAATAACATACTGAAGTGGGTTTTGAAGAACTATAAATGGCCTCTGCTGGAAGAAAGGAAGATAGCTGTGAAGAAGCAAGGCTGAACTTGATAGTAGATACAGGATGGGCAGCCTAAAAGGATGCTGATTTCTGCTTCTTAGTTTTAGCCTAAGGATGCAGAACTAAATTGGAATTCAAATAACCTTTATTGAAACATGTATAGACTAGTTTATTATTTGAAAGGATTTGTTTGACTGGATTGTGCAATAGTGATATGATAAGCCTATTTTAATATGATTCATTGATTATTAAAGAAAAGTTGAATGCCATATGTATACAGATCATTCAGATTATCAGTAAGCCTTATGAGACTTTAAAAATATATAACAATTAGTTAAAATAATAAAATTATAAGACTTTTTTGCCCATTCAGTCATGTCCAATTCTTGGACATGTCCCTGCAGTTTTCTTGGCAAGATTTTTTTAGAAATAGTTTTCCATTGTCCCCTTCCTAGGGCTGAGAGAAAATGACTGGCCTGGGGTCACCCAGCTGGCTTTTTGTCTAAGGTAGGAGTAGAATTCAGTCTCTCGGTTTCTAGCCTGATGCCTTAACCACTAAACCAAACTGGCTCACTAACCTAACTTTTAAAACCATGAAATGAAGTAAAATAGTTCTTAAAGCCAAGACAAGGCTTTATTTGCCTTTTATATTTTTTTATGTTTGGATATCAAATTCTAACCAAGAAGCTTGTACCATGCATAACACAAAATATGCCAATTTGCTATCTCTAGTCTAATATATAATAGAACACTTTACAAACAGTGGTGGAAAACATTTTCAGTTCAGCTTGCTGTGAATATTTCTTACACTTTAAGCAGTTATACGTAGGGGGCATTTCATAAGTTTGATAGTGAATGCAACTCACATTTTACCTACAATCGCTCCTGGATCATAACTTCAATAGAATTTTGGATTCAATAGAATTTTCTCTCACCCTTAGGAAGAAGGTAGGGGCAAAATCCCTTGTTGCCAAACCTTATCAAGAAAACTGTAGGGACTTGTTCAGGCAGTCATTGATTCAAAGTCTCATAAGAGCTATACATAAGGCACGTATATGATCTTATATCTTACAATAGTTCCCAAATGGTTAGAGAAAAGCAATCTGATGTCAAATCTAGCTGTTTTCAAAATAGATTAGGCCTCCCGCCCATAGAGGGTTCTGTAACCCAGGGTCCCCAACCCCCTGGCGACAGCCCACAACTGGGCCATGGCCTATTCAAAACCAGGCTGCACAAGAGATGGGTAAGTGCACACGCATGAAGATTTGCTCACGCAAATGGAGGGCACTTGTGGAACTTCACGCATGAGTGCAAAAGCGACTTGTGGAACTTCACGCATGAGTGCAAAAGCGACTGCTGCTCACGTGAATGGAACTTCACAGGTGAGAACAAGCACCCTCTGTTGCAGTGGTCGCCAACTGGTGGGCCATGGCCAAATTTTGGTGGGCTACAGAGAAATCTCACCCCCAGACCCCCCCCCCCAAAGCAATTAATCCAGGCTGCGCAGAAACACAAGGCTGCACCACTCACATGGCCCGTGGGAACCCTCCCCACCTACTCATTCCTTACTGGCTAAATTTGCCTACTAAATTTCCATTTTTCCTTTTTCCGACCATCATCTGTTCTGCTGTGCCAGGAGATTTAGATTTGGATTTCTTGCTTTCTAGCTAGTCTTTAGATCTTCGGCTCTGCTTTTAAGTACAGCCAAACCTCCCTTCGGACTGAAGGTTTGCTTGCAAGCAAATTCAGTGTAGATTCACGGCAAGCAAATTTGAGAGACTGAGCTCGCTGATGGCAGATAGATAGATCACTGAATGATTCTGTGAGCAACTCAATCTGCCTGCTTTGCCTGATTTTGGGTAAAAGTTGCTCTTTTTTAAAATAAAAAATTCAATATTTACATGCATGATGTGTTGTGAGTTGATTTTGTGAGTTTGCTTGCTAGCAAATTTTATGTGACAGACTGAGCTAGCCAATGGCAGATAGATAGATCTCTGAATGAATCTGTGATTCTGTGAGCAATTCAATCTGCCTGCTTTGCCTGATTTTGGGTAAAAGTTGCTCTTTCTCCTGAGAGCCGGTCGGATCATCCAGAGCGTGGGAGGTGCTTCAGTCTACGTTGTTGAAGGCTGAGCTTAATTACTGAGGAATGCTCCGCCCTCCATCACGTGGCTCCCTTGCATTCCCCAGTTTACGCTCAGCCTTCGTGAGAGTAGGCTGTGTACTTCACCACTCCTTGGCCGATTCTTTATTCATCAGGTTTGATTATCATGGCCCTGGTTCTCCTTAGCTTCTAAGCGCATTGGGATAGTGATTAATCAGGGGAGTGCGTTTCTTTGCCCCCGGGGGGGCTGCACAGCGGGCGGCTTCCGCGCTCCGACGTCATTCCCCCCCCTCAATTCGATCCTCTTCCTGCCGCTTTTCTACGCCACACTCGTAGCAGCTTTATTTGATCGTGCTGTAATAGCGCAGCTGGTGTTCCCCCCCCACCGTAAACGCCAATCGCCCCAGGAAGGAGCGAAAATCACCTGGCTGCCTCTCTCGGTCCCTAGACGTGCCGGAGAGGCTGATTTTGGCCCTGAACAGCCCGTGAGTAAGGGAGCGTGGGCGGCCGCCATTTTGGGCACCGCCGCGTGTCGGGCGCCGCTTTTAGAGGCCTGATTGAGCTACGAAGGGACTATCTCTAAATATAGGCCTTCCAGCCTGTGAGAGCTATCAGATATTTAGGGGAATTGGCAAACTTGTTGGCTTTCCACAGCACGCTCAGGGCAGGAAACAGCAGCCTATCCCTCCCGGTTGTTGCCTGGGAGCTCCAGCTGCCCGAGGCCTCACTCCAGCCTCAGGCGTTTTATTTGGCACATTGGCAATATTAACAGCAATTCCTGGGGTCACTCCTTCCTGGGAGCTCCAACCAGACCTTGGATTAAATATTGTAAATCATAATAATACTAATAGTAATATTTATCATTACATAAATATCTAAATATATTTAGATATACAATTATATATATATATATATATATTTAGATAGATATATATACGTATTTGCATATATATATTTTTACATCTTATCAATATTTGTCTATTTCATGTTGCCAACACTGGTTAGATTATATATCTTTATTGTACGCTTAGGTATAAAGATATTAATAAATATATTAGTTTATATACATTTAAAATTCCAAAAGGGGGTGCAGGCCAGCGAAAGGACACCCGGCCTTTGTTGTAGGTCGAACCCTTGGCGAGCCAACCACCTTTACATTTATATTACAGTCCTTTCCTCTACAATGGCAGATGATAATTCCGCGAAAGGCCCTTCTTTGAAGGCCAAATCTAAATCCTACCATCTGCGCAAACAGGCTAAGGAAGCCCCTAAAGAAACTTCCAAAGCTTCTCAGAGGGATGCTCTAAGACGTCATAGGGCACTGGAGAAAGAATTTGACAGACGATCTAGAGAGACACAACCGATATTTCCAGCCCCCCCACCCTCTGCTCCCTCTACCTCCAGACACCCCCCCTCCTCCAGATTGCTCTTCCCTCTCCAGGCGCAGCCCATCCCAGGGACACCAGGTTCCCGGACCAACGACCAGGCGGACGCCGGAAGCAACATTTACGCCGGCGGCCGCTGGTCTGCGCCATGAGGAGGTTGCCACAGTTGAGATCCCTGCGCACATGCAGGCATGGATGGAACGGGCTATTCGCCAGGGGATTGCAGAGGGCCTGCAACAGATGTCCAGGTCTCGTCCTCCCTCGATGGTGCCCGAACACGACTCGCCATCAGTCAGGTCCTCACCTAGATCGGACCCCACTCTTGGTCAGGTACCTTTACAGAAGTGCAGTCCTCTCCCAGAAAGGGATCTGGAGGAGGCCATGGAGGACCTAGATCAGTTCGGGGAGGAGGAGGAATTGGAATGGGGGTCTACGCACCAAGGGGAGCCCCTATCGGAGATAGACCCTATGGAGGGGGACATGTCTGAGGACGAGGGCCTCACCCCGGATCAACCCACCTTTGTGGGTCTGTTCAAGCCGCACATGTTTAAATAGCTTCTATTTAAGGCCAGGAACATTTCTGGCCTGTCTGCACAGTCCTCCTCGGCTCTCCCTTCCCCAGAAGAGGGACAGGAGGACGCCATCTTTAGGCAGCCCGTGGTGGAGGCGGAGGTGATCCTGGCCCTGCCCATTTTTCATGACTTAGTCTCAAACCAGTTAGACTCCACAAGGGCCCCCCCTGCCCCATCCAGCCAGGACAGGAGGTTCTTTAACCTTGAGTTGAGCTTCTGCAACCTGCTTAATACTCCCAAGGTAGATGAGCCCATTGTTGGTTTGGCATCCTCGTCCTCCCCCAGTGATCCCCTGGAGGTCCTGAAGCCTGAGGACAAGAGGTCTGAGCTTGCTTTACGTAGGGCTCACCAAGCGGACACCTGGGCCATTAGATCGGTCACTGCTGCTTCCTTCTTCATCAGGTCTTCGATCCGGTGGCTCCGTCAACTGAGGCAGCATGTCCCCCCCTCTAACACAAGGGCACACCAGCAAAATTGGCAGCTGCAGCAGAATTCTCGGCCGACGCCACATACCACGCGGTTAAGTTCTCTGCCCGAGCAATATCCTCTCATGTTACAGCTCACTGCCTGTTCTGGCTCGAGCACTGGCAGGCAGACGTAAAAAACAAGGTTAAGCTGGCCACCACCCCCATAAAAGGGGACAAATTATTCGGCACCGTCCTGGAGCCATTTCTATCAGAAACCAGAAGCAAGAAAAAATTTCTTCCCCCCCCTTTTCCGTAGGTCAGAGTCAAGAGCACAGCCCTTTCGGAGAGGTTCCTCATGACCTTTCTACCAGTTTCCTTTCCCACCCAGGTACCCGAGACCCCCCCTCCTTCTGGCCTTTCCAGCCCCAGGATCGAGCCGATCCGGGTGACAGGAGCAGGAGGGGCGGCAGCTACAGGCGCCCCTTCAGGGGTTCAGGAGGGAAGCCCTTCCGGTGCAACAGATAGACCCCGTCCACCCCTCCCCACCGATGGACGCCTCAACCATTTCGCCGACCGGTGGGACTCTTCCACCTCCGATGCCTGGGTCAGGGAGACCATCAGACTGGGCCTCGCGCTTGAATTTCAGCGTGCCCCCCCTGAATTTTTTATGGCATCCCCCCCCAAGGATCTCACCAAACGCAACCTAATGGATTCATCTATCCACCATCTCCTCTCCATACAGGCCATACAACCTGTACCACCATCCCAGCGGAGGCAGGGGTTTTACTCTCACCTCTTCGTGGTCCCCAAATCCTCAGGGGGATGGAGGGCTATTCTAGACCTGAAACGCCTTAACCGTTACCTGACCTACCGCAGGTTTAAGATGCACACCCTACAATCCATTCTGCTAGGCATCAGGCAGGGGGACTGGCTATCCTCCATAGACCTTTCAGAGGCGTACCTTCACATCCCAATCCGGCCCTCCCATTCCAAATTCCTCAGGTTCTGCTACAACCATCACCACTTCCAATATGTAGCCCTTCCCTTTGGATTGGCCTCTGCCCCGAGAACCTTCACTAAGGTCCTCGCGGCCCTAGCAGCCCACCTCAGGGACCTCCCGGTTCGTCTCTACTGTTACCTGGATGACATCCTCATCCTGTCTCACTCCAGACCCCAAGCAGAAAAGGATATCAGAGCTATTCTTTCTGCCCTCCAAGATCATGGGTTTCTAGTAAACTGGCAAAAGAGCCATCTGTTACCATCTACACAGATCACCCACTTGGGGTCCGTCATTGACTCGGTTCAGGGAAAGGTTTTCCTTTCCTCTGAGAGATTCCATAGCATCCAGGAGACTGTCAAACATATCAGACGATCAAGAAAGATAACACTTTTAGAATTGTCTAAATTACTCGGTAAAATGGTCTCATGTATTTCCATTGTTCCCTGGGCCCGTTTACACACTAGATCCCTACAATGGTTCCTGCTCCCGTTCCAAAGGACCGGCAGAAGCAATTCAAAGGCCACGGTCAAGGTGCCTTCAAGGGTCCTCACGTCTCTCCTCTGGTGGACCAGTCCCGCCATCAACAAGGGACACCGCTTCAAGGAACCCCAATGCCTCATCCTCACCACAGACGCCAGCCTGTCCGGATGGGGCACTCACATCCACTCGCTCTCGACACAGGGCAAATGGTCACAGGTAGAACGCACACGCAGTATAAACTGGTTAGAACTTCGTGCCATCCACCTGGCCCTGCGCCACTTCCTTCCCCACGTATGCGGGCGGCATGTCCTGATACTCACAGACAACGTCATCGCCAAGGCTCATGTCAACCGACAAGGGGGCACCCAGTCCATAAGTTTGATGAGAGAGGTTGAGCGCCTCTGCCATTGGGCAGAGCGCAATCTCCTCTCCCTCAAAGCTGAGCACATCTCAGGGGTCTCAAACACCCAAGCAGATTGGCTGAGCAGGACCATGGTGGACCAGTCCGAGTGGCGCATTCACCCGTCACTGTTCAGGGAAGCGATCGTGATGTTCAGTCTCCCGTCAGTAGACCTCTTCGAATCCCCGCTCAACACCCATCTCCCCAGGTTTTTCTCAAGGTATCCCTCCCACGGGGCCAAGAATCACAACGCCCTCTGTTGCCCCTGGCCCACAGGGCTTCTATATGCATTCCCTCCGTTGGCCCTGGTCCCCAGAGTCATCCAGAAGCTCATCTCCGAGAAAGCAGAGCTGATTTTAGTGGCACCCTACTGGCCCAGGCGCCCATGGTTTGCGGACCTCCGCTATCTATCGGTGCCCCCCCCCTTGGATAATTCCCCCGCACAGGATATCCCTTTCCTAGGGGCCCCTCCAATACCCGGACACTCAGTGGCTCCAGTTAGCCGTTTGGAGGTTGAGCGGGAACGTCTAAAGAAGGAGCAGTTCTCTGACCAGGTTATTGATACCATTTTAGCCGCAAGGCGACCCTCAACAACCCGAATATACAATGCCACTTGGAATAGTTTCTGCAAGTGGTGCCATAATTTCCAGATAAACCCTCTTTCACCCTCCATTGCTCAAGTTTTGGAATTCCTCCAAGAAGGTCTGAGGAAGGGACTCTCTCCGAACACCCTGAGGCGTCAGGTAGCAGCCCTCTCAATTGTGATTATTTGCGACAATCTGGGTACCCTCTCCCTCCACCCTCGCATTGGGGCATTCCTTAGGGGAGCAACTAACTTGTGTCCCCCAACTGTACACAGATACCCTACCTGGGACCTCAAAAAGGTCCTGACGTCCCTTACTAAACATCCCTTTGAGCCTCTCAGGGAATCCTCACTCCAGTTCCTAACTTTCAAAGTCGTCTTCCTGGTGGCCATTACTTCGGCTCCCCGAATATCGGAGATAGCCACCTTGTCGGTGAGGTAAGACCTTTGCATCTTCCATGCCGACCGGGTGGTTCTACGGCCGGACCCTACCTTCTTGCCTAAGGTCAATTCAGCCTTCCACAGGGCATAGGAACTCACACTTCCGAACTTCTGCCCCAATCCCTTGCGGGAAAGGGAGAAGCTTTGGCACACCCTGGACATAAGACAGGCCCTCCGCATTTACATTAAACGTACCCAGCCCTTTAGGAAGTCCGAATCCTTATTCCTTTCCTTTCAACCTAAATCCTTAGGACACAAAGTGTCCCCGGCAACCATCGGCCGCTGGATTAGAGCTACTATTTCCAAAGCTTACTTGTCCCAGGCTCTGCCGGTGCCCAGCGGCATAACGGCACACTCCACCAGAAGTGCAGCCACCTCGGCAGCTTGGGCCACCCAGGCTCCAATTGCTGATATTTGTCGGGCGGCCACCTGGGCCTCCCCATCTCCCTTCATTAGGCATTATAAGATCAACATATTTGCCTCAGCGGAGGCTTCGTTTGGGAGATGAGTTCTCCAGCGAGTCCTCAAGGAACCGCAGGGACTTCAGAACCAGACGGAGTCCCTCCTGTAGGACAGCCAAGCTTTGGTATGTCCCACTCTCTGGATGATCCGACCGGCTCTCAGGAGAATGGGCGTTGGTCCTTACCTGACATGCCATTTCTCTGGAGCAGGGAGGATCATCCAGCCCCACCCTTTTAAGTTCACCGTCTGGTGGGGTCTTGTTTTGGCCAAGGAACCGCTTAGCATAGTAAGATGAGAGCACGATCTTCTCTTCACTCTCGTCTTCGTGTAAACTGGGGAATGTAAGGGAGCCACGTGACGGAGGGAGGAGCATTCCTCAGTAATTAAGCTCAGCCTTCAACAATGCAGACTGAAGCACCTCCCACTCTCTGGATGATCCTCCCGGCTCCAGAGAAATGCCGTGTCAGGTAAGGACCAACGCCCATTTTCTATAAAAAAATCAATATTTATATAAATATTTATAATATTTCCATACAAGCCATGCCCAGCCAGACACATGACCACCAAGCCACACCCACAAATTAGGCCACACCCACAGAACCAGTTAGTGGTCCCTGGGATCTAAAATTATGAGTTTGGTGGTCCCTGAGGTCCAAAAGGTTGGTGACCCCTGTTCTATTGCACACGAAGCTCTGCATGAGTGGAGGGCATACGTACCCACCGCTTGCACACACGGAGCTGTGTGCCTGCCACTCACATCACGTATACACTGGTGCCAGGCCGAGTTACCAAACTGGAAAGGTTGGGGATTGCTGCTCAAAACAATTTAGATAGCCCAGGCAGGAAGAGTTTGATTTTATTGTAAATGCTTCCTGGTCTGAGGGATCGTGCCTATAGAGGAGGATGTGGTGTGATAGATCTCAGTGAAGTAGCAGTTTCCCATAAAGAAGGGAGTACATTCTTTGGAGAAGGACATGACAAGACGCAACACAGTTTAGAGTTGGATATGAGACAGAAGAAGAAAGGATAGCCACTTCCTAGAATACCTCAGGGTATATACATCAGGGTGAGAATAGTAAAGATTTAGTCTGGAAAGATTCTGTATATTTGGTATCAACAAATAAAAAACTGAACTTTGGCTGAATTTTTGTATGCCATTCTTGGGTTAGGCCTGAATCTTGCTCTTGATATACAATGGCTGGAATTTAAGTGCTATAGAAAACAAATAAACACATTAGATAAATTACTTATCAGACATTCCTGAATTATTTTGTGCCTATTTTATTTTTTTTAGCCCAGCCTGAACAAGAGATGCCAAACTTGTTGGAATATCCATAGTAGAAAAAGTTATATGGAAGATTGCTTCAAAAAATCTATTACATTGTACAAACATTTGGATAGATCTTCATGTGAATTTAGGAAGTGAATTTATAATCTTATAATTCTTCTTTTGCATATCTCCATTTTGCAGCATTCCAAGTTTTTCCTATTATTTTCTGATTATCTTACCTTCTGTTGCAAAGTTTTTTGTTCTGACCACTTTTATTCTTTTTCCAAGGCAGAGTCAAAAGTTACTAAAAGCTGGAAACTTTTCCAGATTTCCAGATCTCATGAAAACTGATGGTAAATTAAATGTTAGGAGGGGAAGTAGAGTGGACATATTGATGTCTGTGTATTTAAAGCAAAATGTAAGAGCAGGTTGTAGATATTTTGCAGACATTTATATTGGGTTCTGCTATAATACTTTCAGCTTGCTTTTAGGAGCCTTCCAAGAAATGCTAGGAGGAAGAGAAAAATCTAGAATGGCTGATTTCCTATTTTTTAAAATATGAAATGGAAATCTATGGATCATGCATGGATACCTGCATTGGCCTTAGGCTAAAAGTTTGTGCCTTTTTTAAACTGTTTCCTATCCAAATGGAACACTGAAAATAAATTATGCCAAGGGCGTCAAGCCGCTGCCCACCTGGTTGCTCATCAGCAGGAAACTGTCAAACCTGGATAGAATGGGACCAAATCTAGTATGGCAGGGGAAATCAGCAAAAGAAAGTTTGAATTGGAAATTGAACTGGATCCAATCAGGGTCTGAGGAGGAAAAAAAAATCAGAAAAAAATCCCGATGTGTCCCTATGGGAGGCGCATTTCTGCAGTAACTTGCAAAGCTTCTGATTGGTTCATTCTTAAACACTGTTTTCTTCTTGTAATGTGACCCAGAATAGATAGAGCTTGTCTTAAGGGGTCGGGGAAATTTCCAGAAGCAGTGCTCTGCATGTTTTTCCTAAGTTGTTTAGACTTTCTAATTTATTTTAAAGGCAGTCAGCTTCTAAAGGTTGTCACAAAACAACACCCAGCATAATCTTCATTCCAAGAATAGGCTGCCTATAGGGTCCCTTAAGTAATCTTGGAAAATAAACCTGGTGGGTGAACTAACACCACGTGCTGTGTTTGATTCTGAAAAATATATATAAAGAAAGCTGGAGTATTTGAAAGCATTTTGCAGGAAGAGCAGCCAGATGGGATATTGAGAAATACAACCTCAGCACTTTGCCTTCTGGCAGATGTCTGTTTTGTGATTACCCATGGACATTGTGGCATGCACTTTTGGAATGCACAAATCCCTCCCCCATCAGTCCAATGACAGCTAATTTAGGAAAGTGCCATACGCTCAAAATGCAAATGTATCCACAGTAGCCCAATTAAGATTGGATGTCATTGTTCTAAAATAACAAATTCAGCTGTTAATTTGAATGTCGTTCTGTGTTGTACATGGAAGATTCCCAGGGAACTTACAATAGCATCTATTGGCTGTGTACATACAGCACTTGAAACCAACCAACCACTTGGAACCAACCAGGATAACAACCTATGGGTACTGTGTCCCTATAACAAGTTTTTTCTAAACAAATCAATCATATGAAGGCTTAACATAATTGCTTAGTTTTTAATTACATTTTTAAGGTACTTTGGTTGGTTGTATGAATCCAATCATTCTTCTTTCATCAAAGAAAAGGAGTTTTTTTTTCCTTTCCTCAAAATGTCATGCAGGTTCATTTTTATGAACACACACAGAGAGAAATACACATGCATCTTTTTTCTTCCTGGGGGGAAAAAAAATACCCAGAGCATCTCCATCCATTTCCTTATAGAAAAAAAGCTCTGGCTTTCTTCTGAGCAGCAGGCAACTGTGCTAAGGGGTTTCCAATTATCCTTATGTGGTTTGGATTTGTTGTTGTTGAGGGAGATTTTCTGTTGGTCCCACCCATGAGGGGGCGGTGGCTGTTGCCTGGCAAAGAATCCTGAACACACAGAGGTGGGACTACTGGAGAACAAAGGCAGATCTGCTGATATCTTCCTCTTTCTTCTCCTTTTCTTACTGGTCTGGCTGCCTTCAGTAATAGCTTGGCCTGCTGCCAACTGATCACGTGGCCCAAGTTGTCCCCTTTGTATGTGCAGCAATGGAGCAGGTTGCTCCAACCACTGTTATGAGGTAAGTTCCTTGCTAAAACATGTAGATAGGTGCTTTGTATGTTGGGAATGTCTTTTTTTAAAGGTGTGGATGAATTGGTCAGCCTGGGGTATGAACTGGATAATTTCTATGTGTTTTTCACTGAACCGGGCAATGGCTTGGCAGGGGAAAAGAAAGCTAATTTGTTTGGGATTTTAATAACAAAGAATAGAAGTCTTGGTGAGACTGAGCAACACTTTCCCCTGCAGTGCGTGTAATCCTCTCCTCTGAATCTTCATTTGCAAACTTTATTTGCACAGCTAGGTAAAATTAATATGTTCCATTGTGTGCGTTTATGAAAGTTTACCAGCTTTTATTTGTTGAATGGTTTGTTTCTGGCTTGTTTTCCTTGCGTCACTCTCCTACCAGCTTGCTTTAAATTTCAGGTATGTATAAATAGAGTTAAATGTGCTCTCACGTGGATAATAATTTTGAAAACCCTGTTATTTTGTAGTAACCAAGCAATTATGTTTTTCAAAGATGTTCATAAAGATGCATGTTAATGACAGAGTCTAGACTGGAAATGGGATCATTTTATTTTGAAGCACTTTGAACAATTAACTATCACAAATCCTAATGCTAAGCATTTGCCTCCAAACCTTTCGCTCTTCAGTAATATTCCTGCTTGTTTTTGGCTGTGGTATAAGGATCAGGACCACCACCACTGCTACTTCTCCTCTTCTTCCCTTTTCTTTCCTAAATTGTACTTCTATTTCCTTAACCTCAGAAAAGTTCTCTAATGTAGAGATTGCAAACAAAAAGAAAAAAAAAACCTGAACTGTACATTCTGTTACTTTACTGGAAATACTCATTCCTATTCCTGTTTGTTTATTCTGGATCTCTAATCACTGGAAAGGAAATCTTAATTCCTTATAGTTTTTCCTATGTTTTTAAATGACAGTTAAATCAGCCTTCTAGATTCCTAGGGTTACGGGGGCGGAAAGAGAATGTCAATTTTGACGTAACTGCCATCTTTACCTCCATCTGCTCTTCTCAGTAACATACTGTTCACCATATTCCCATTTTTACAAGGATGTGCAGTCTTCAAGTATGGTGGGAATTTCCTTCGTTTCTACTTTTCTGATGAAAATGGGAATAAGATCTTTATTCATAATACCATGTTGTTGGTTTAATGTTTCAGAATCTATTGTGCAAGTAACCTGTGGTCTGTACTAACCCCTTTGTTTTTTCTTCCTTAAATGGAGGTAATACTGAAAGATTATGTCCACTATGGTGTACCCCAGGGAGGAGAAAATGGACAAGCTAAGCCAAGAAGAGATTATCTCCAACACTAAGCTGGTGATGCAAGGGCTGGAGGCCCTTAAAAATGAGCATAACTCGATCTTGCACAGCCTACTGGAGACTATCAAGTGTCTGAAGAAGGATGAAGAAGCCAATCTAGTCCATGAGAAAGCCAACCTGCTGCGCAAGTCAGTGGAGATGATTGAGCTGGGACTTGGAGAAGCTCAGGTGAGCTACAGTTTGTACATGAATTTAAAAAAAAGCAACCAAACAGAGGCAATCAAACATAAGGATTCAAGTACACTGATTAGAACAGGCATGCATAGTAAGTAAAAACATAGACAAAAGCATACCATTTGTCTATAAAGTTCAGAACAGTCAAACTAGCAGGCAGAGAACACATTGGTAAATACTGTACTTTCCGAGTGCTGGTTTTTAGTTTTATGATTGTATGTATAGAATTGAAATTGAATAGAGAATTGAAACCTGTATATATCGTAATTGATACTTGATTATGAGTGGAGAGGACTTATTTGAGTTTTCACTTTTTGCCCATCTGCCCAAGCATTGGCTTCTTTTCTCTTTTGATTTAGGAAAAATGGGATTAATTGTTCAGAACATCAAATATATGTATCTATCCAAATTAAGGACATCAGTATATCAGGAGTTTAGCCTTTGCAAATGTAGACAACATCCCTTTAGCCACCCATGTACAATGCAGGGTTTTCAAAGCTGATGTGAATGAGATGAAATATCCCATTATATTTGTTGTTCCTTTTCCTCCTTTCTGGCAACATTGTTCTTTTATTTTTCCAAACAAACAAACAAACAAACAAACAGAAAAGGAACAGGCATCTAAGATACTTTATGTTACACAACACTGGTTTATGGTTCAAACTTTCATTATTTTGTAGTGCTTAAAAACCAGTTCTTCGTTCAATTCTACCCTGGGCTTATTTTAAGACCATTAGAAATATGCTCACTAATTTTCCTACAAGATTTGGAATTCTGTTTTGTGGGTGTGTATGTTTTCTTTTTTGCTAAGATTGAAAAGTTTGATTAAAAAGCAAAAAACCCATTTCTCAAGACAGACATTTCTCCTTTTTTCTCTTGGACCAGGTCATGATGGCTTTGTCAAACCATCTGAATGCTGTGGAGTCCGAAAAGCAGAAATTACGGGCCCAGGTGCGCAGGCTATGCCAGGAGAACCAGTGGCTACGAGATGAACTAGCAAACACTCAGCAGAAGTTGCAACGCAGTGAACAAACTGTGGCACAGCTTGAAGAAGAAAAAAAGCATTTGGAATTCATGAACCAGCTGAAGAAATACGATGAAGATGTATCCCCATCGGTGAGAATCTATAGGGTAGAGCATCTGTGCTTACTGGAAGTTACTACATAAAAATAAGCTAGTAATAGCTTTCTCAGAGTTCCTATCTACTACGTTAAGTTTGTCTCTACTGGTTATGACAGGCACAGGTCACCCACTCTTGTAATTATTATCTTGAATTATCTACCTGAGAAAAAGAACAGTTTATCATTTTCATCAGTGTCTGGCATAAAAACCTTGCAATACTAATGTATAATGATCTCTCTTTATCCCTTTCTGTTGGTGCTTTTCTATATTAACATTTCAGGAGGAGAAGGAAGGTGATTCCACAAAGGATTCTTTGGATGACTTGTTTCCAAATGAGGAAGAAGATCAGGGACAAGAATGTAAGTTTCATTCTGTCCTTCTTATGGGGAGAGCAGACACAAATATTGTATGCTACTGAACTTGACTTCTTCCAAATATTCCATCTGATTGAAAAATATAGGGTGTGCAAAGGAATGACAATTCTTATTTGTATGAATAAATCACAATATAGCATTGCATGCTGTGCTTTATTTATTGATGTGATATATATTTGCAGTGCCTCATCAACACAGCAGTGCTGTAGCAGCTGCTCAGCAAGGTGGTTATGAGATCCCGGCACGCTTGCGTACACTACACAATCTGGTGATCCAGTATGCGTCACAGGGACGCTACGAAGTGGCTGTGCCTCTTTGCAAGCAGGCCTTGGAGGACTTGGAGAAGAATTCAGGACACGATCACCCTGATGTGGCCACCATGCTCAACATCTTGGCCTTAGTATATAGGTGAGGAATAGAGAGGTGGAAGGTACCTGCTTCTTGTGGAGATGGAACAGCATTTCAGGAACAGAAATGAAAGAGGGAGTACAAGGAGGTCGGTGTAGTCAACCCCCTATTGTGGCAACCTCTATTAAGATGGGATATTATGTCTGTGCAATGTAATTTCCCTATGTTTGTGACATGTTTATATACATTGTTGTCCCTCTACTTTTAAATAGTATCTGCATATTTTGTTGCAGGGATCAAAATAAATACAAAGAAGCAGCTCACCTGTTAAATGACGCATTGTCTATTAGAGAGAAAACTCTTGGCAAAGATCACCCTGCAGTAAGTGGCTATTATTTCTTTCACTTCAGGAAGGAGGATCCATATATATAGAAACTGAAAAGTAATTGTTTCATTGCCTGATCAATTCTTCTGATTCCCAGGCTAATACACATTTTAATCATAGTAATTGAGGATGATTGAAGCAATGTATCTAGAGGGCACCAGATTGAAGAAAGCAGAGAGAGAGAGAGAGAGAGAGAAAACACACAAATCCTAATAAATAAATCACAAGGAAGGGAATCTTACTAATCACTAATGGAGTATATATCCCTATAAGAAGCATCAATGAAGAAACACAGCATTAAGAAAGAAAAGAGGACAAATAAAGAAATACATTTGACTTTTCACTGAGATAGAGCAAACTGTATCAAAAGTCTACCTGTCTACACCTTTGTTTCCTAAACAGTAAGGCAATGTTGGCAAATAACCTTATAAGGAAATCCAAGCATGTGATTATGGTAGTGACATTTGGGCCCAAATGTATATATACAGTAATTGTTTTATTTTCTATTTAAACTATCAGTACATATTGTGCTTTACATATTGTTGCCAAAAGAAATATGTGACTAAATAGAACAATGTGATTTCTTGAAATAGTATTCTGCTGAGAAATGGTGACACAATTAGGGCTCTGTTTCAGATATCCAGTTACTGTTGCTGTTAATGCTGCCAGTTATAACAAATTGGCTCTGTAAGGAGTATCACTTTTTATGCCCAATATTAGAGTGAGTGTATGTTTTGATTCTTCCTTAGTTCTCATGTGATTGCTTCCACCTCTCTTTGCAGGTTGCTGCAACCCTAAATAATCTAGCTGTTCTGTATGGCAAAAGAGGGAAATATAAAGAGGCAGAACCATTATGCAAGCGGGCCCTGGAAATCCGGGAAAAGGTATCTTTCTTTCAGAAGCTTTGAAGGAGGAAGCCTTAGGCTATGGGGCCTCTCATCCCTGAGGCTATACAAAAAGTTTCACTGCTGGCGATTCCTACAATAGAAGCCTGTTACAGAAAAGAAATATATTTTGGATGAACTGTATCCACAATGAGGCTAATATGCATATAATGTGAAGCCATGTATACAAAATTCAAGTTTCTAATGGTATTTATGATACAGTTTTCCCAGGGAAAGAAAGGTTTTGCAGAATTCCAAGAATTTTATAAGTTATTCTTACCTGCTTCATTTTCAGGTTCTAGGCAAAGATCACCCAGATGTGGCCAAACAGTTAAATAACTTGGCTTTACTATGCCAGAATCAGGGCAAGTATGAAGAAGTAGAATATTACTATCGTCGAGCGCTGGAGATCTACGAATCCCGCCTAGGACCTGATGATCCAAATGTTGCTAAAACAAAGAACAATCTGGTGGGTCTGTTTGTTGATGTGAAGAATTATGGAGGCAAATAATTATCTAAGATGAGGGGTGACTGGCGATGGAATGGTTCTTTTGATACTTTTATAACAATATCCCTTATATTCTGCCAGGCCTCCTGCTACCTGAAACAAGCCAAATACAAGGATGCTGAGACCCTGTACAAGGAAATTCTCACCCGTGCCCATGTGAAGGAATTTGGCACTGTTGATGGTATGTATGTCAAAGAAGGAGGAAGCAACATATGCAAAGAGGCCAGGTCTTAGAAGGAGATTGAAACCCTTGAATGTTAATTGTGAAGGTTTCTTGAACATTCCATAATTGTTGGGACAAATGCGTGTGGAAAAGATAATTTCTTGAGAGAAATAAATAAATGAACTATGATCAAGAGCCTATTTTTTCCTTTGGACACATTTTGATAAGTAAATGATATACAATCTGTAAAGACTTTACATTAGTGAAGTTTACATTGTCTAATCTCTCGTAGCTTGCTTATCAAGTCTTTGCTTATTTATTTATAAACAAGGGGAAAGGGACCTGAAAACCAATATATCAGAGGTTCTTCTGAAAATACATTAGAATGCATACAGAGACCTTTTCTCCTCTTATCTTTTCTCTACAGATGAACACAAGCCTATATGGATGCATGCAGAAGAAAGGGAGAAAATGAGCAAGGTGAGGATGAGAGCAGTGCTTTCATAGGCATTGCAGTGCCCTCCTAAACCATCAAGCAGCTGAAGGAATTCCTGAATAATAATTGGGAATAATTTTAGATTAGAAAAAAAAAACTTACTGAAAAGAGAGACACAATTTTATAATGAAATGATGCATAGTGTAGAGAGAGATAGAAACCTTCTCTCCAAACACATAAGAGCCCAGGGTTATCCAGGTAAGCTGAATAGATACAAGACAGATAAAAATAATCACTTGCCTTTCTATTGTGCTTAGGTATATCTTGCTGTTAAGAGTTCCAATTCTAGTGGACTGAAGAACTTCTAAACTGGGTCACATGTATGCCTTTTGCCAGCTTTAATTGATATGCCAACAGCAGTCTTTCCTGTGGGGAAAAAACTAGCTCAGCAGTCAAATTGATCTGTGAAAGACCTCTCCAAGATTCCATATTACCCTTGTCAGTTTATTTATTTCCAAGTGAAACATGAAATGCCAGATGTTTCTAGACCTTTATTGTTTGGGCCTAGGTTAGTGGGAAGAATGCTTCTTTTCTATAGGATTCCCCATCCTTCAGGAAATCATCAATTGTTGAACTGTGTGTTTGATGGCTAAATCTTTTTAGTACCTATTCCAGGTCTTTGAAATGTACTGCCTGATGAATAGAAGGACCTATTATTTTTGTTTTTCTTCAAAAAAGATCTCAAAGCTATATTTTTTCAAACATGTAAAATGTATATTTAATAATTAAATATAAGAGTGTCATAAAAAGAGTATAGATAATCAACAAATAGAAGTTTTTGAGAAAGTTGTACAAATTCATAGAGAATGTAACCATTAATAATAATAGATATACGTTAACTTCAGGATCAGGGCCAATAGGCCTCAGAAATAGTTCTTGTCCTATTCTTCCCATGCCTTGCATATTTTTTCTTTGTTATAGTGGATTCCTTAGGACGTACTGGAAAATGGACGATGAAGGGATATCAGCAGGTTCTGGGCACAGACATTTCAAAAGCAGAATGCTAAAGTTTGCTGTTTTGAAGGGCCATCTTTAAACTTCTCAGATTTAGAAAAGTTAATTGTTAATGTTTCCCTAGATTGGGAGGAGAGAGAGTTAAGTTGAAAAGCCTCTGCATACTAGAGCGACAACAAATCCAAAGTCCATGGCTTTGAACTTCTACACCTCACTCTGTACAATCATTGATACATTACAGTACTAAGAATAGAATAGAAATTTGGTAAACTTCTGGGACATTTTGGGCTAAAGGGCTGAAAACATTATAGCAGTTCTCAAGCAGGATGACTTCATTCTCCATTTTTGTCTTGTGAAAGCTATTGGATTTTTTGTTGTTGTTCATCTAATCTAGTGACTGATAACTGCTTCCATAGTAGATAAAAATAGAGATCTATTTCCTGGATTTTAGTACTTTACAGTACTTAGTTTCCCAAATCATTGCTATCACTGCTAAAAAGAATTAGCGCTGTTTATCTTATTGCTATCCATATGTCTTTCTGCACATTGCTTTTCTATCAAATAAGTGGTTTCAAAGAGGTGAAAAGAACTACATGTGAATGTTCATACATGTGTACTAAGTGGTACTAGTTAAAACGTGTCAGCTGTTCTTAAGTTTTGCCTAGCAGTGCATTGTTACTACTCATTGGTTACATTTGTTAACTTGGATATATCCTATTTGTTGACTTGGATACGAAAGCTGACCGTACCCATACTGAGAAGTCTCTGAAATTAAGAACTCTTCATGGAAAGACTGTTAGTTTTGAATTGATTTTCTCTGAATTTTCAATGGAAAAAGATCTTTCTTCATTTCTGGCATGTGTGAGAATTTTCCTGATACCAAAAAAATTACACCATTAAATCAGAAGCCTTCTGAGTTCAAGGGATTGGTTTGGACTCTTTTGTATTGTATGATTTTATACATTTGTCATTTTATACTAGCAAGCATCAATTTATCTTCTGATCATTTTAAAGTACTCAGGTACTTTTGCTTCTACCAGCCTTTTATGTCATATTTTTCAAACTCATGGCCTACATGAAACATGATATTGACACCTTCTTCCTGAATACAGCTAATGGGATTTGCAATCATATGTCATCCAGAAAGCAAATTGGATAATTTGATAAGGAGAGGAAAAACAAAGGCAATTGTTACGAATGCAAAAGGTTTATAAACAGCAGATTCACCTATAGTCAAAAGTGAATTTAGGTTGTCATTTGTTGAAGCTTAATAAAATGACATATAAATCAATCCTTGGGAAGAAGGTAACAGATGAACAGTATTTAGCAATTAGTGGAACGACTACAGTTAGATTTATTATTGTGAAGTATTTATCTTGCTAGAAAATATTTCTGAGAAATATTTAGGAAAACAGAAATGCAAAATATTCAGATATTAATATTCGTCCATTTGTCTATGTAAATAAGTACCCTTATGTGATGCAAACAATAAACTTTCCACCTACTAACTCTAACAGCTAAGTTATATCACTTTTTCTTAAACACAGAAATGAGATAGAGCACTTTAGCATGACAATCCAAAAGATATTTCCAAGCAGTAGAAAGAAATTAGATTGTATGTTGTTTTGGGAATAATAGAGCATTATTTTAGTAATGTATTTATTTAGTTTCCATTGTCTTGAATGTCTTCTCCCACTAGACTACCTGAATTTTTGGTTGTTTCATACTATTAAAGGGCATAAAAACCATTTTATTAGAGCATTGCTTTTGTCACATTTAATCTACATAGCCTGGTAATATCATAAATATGATGCAGTCCCAAACAGAATTAAATTCCATCAAACAAATGGAATTTACTTCCAGATAAGTGTGCAAAGCTTGGGTTTCTGTTCATTTCATTCCCTATAGGAACTTTGGGAATTGTAAAAATAAAATCAAAATAGCTAGCTACAATTCCTATTGGAATGTTACATGAATAAATCTTGTGGGGTTTTCAAATTACATTTTATTAAGCTTTTTTAAAGAGGAGTAAATAAACATATAGTGAATAAACATTTAATTTTCAAGTATTGTAGAATTAGGTTATCTTTTTCAAAATGTCATTCACTGGTTTTAAATATCAGAATATGTAGTTTTATGGAAAATAATGAGTCATTTTATAATCCAATAATGTATAAATATTAACAGCAGTGGTCAGCATAGTATAAAATAAAAATAAAAAATTACAATAAACTTTAAGTAACTGAAGATCTGTTCTGGTTTAAGAACTTACGCTTTGAATGCTCTGTTTAGAGAAACACTAATTTGAGATGTGGCACAGGCCCACATATAGAATTATACTTAGAGCAGTTTCCAATTTGAGTAAAATTCACAGATTTATTTTTGAGATTACAAAATTATTTTGGGCATTGAATCATACTCTCACAACTTAATTAGCCATTCTGCAATTGTATTTTTTAGTTGGAAGAATAGAGTATTCTTGCAGCACTTACATGTATAATGCAACTTCTGAATATTTTGTGGAAATACAAAATTAATGATAATTTTTTTAAAAAATAGATTGAAAAGAAATTCAGCTTTTAGGATTTGTTTCATTCTGGTATAAATTATTCACCAAAATTGTTGCACTTTACAACATAGCCATCCAATATGAAAAAAACGATCTGACCTGGCTGTTAAATTCCCAATAATTTTTAAAGAAGGAACAATCCATTTTAGTTATTGAGATTAGAATTGTGTAGGAGAGGTAAAATGCCCTATACTAATTTCTCTATATTATTCAAGTAAATTTACTGTACTTTTTCCCCATTGGAATTCACCTTGTTGCATATGAATTACTCTGTCTAGATTCTGCATTCATTTAATCATACAGTCTTTAATTTGCTTTGGTTCTGAGTCACACATAAAAAACGTTTTGAAGATAACTGTAATTATTGCATTTATAATCTTGGAAGATTGTTGGTATTGTGAAGCTACTAAGATGGAGAACAGAAATCAACTGAGGAGAAAAAATACATGTATTGCAAAAATATGTGGGTGTCAGCTCCTTGCCCACTCTGTGCAATGTTCTGACTTTGTGTCCCAAATCAGCAATGAATAAGGCTGAATATTGTTTTTTTTTTTTTGAAACAAATTTTTATTAATTTTAAAGATAAAACAACACATCATTAACCATTAAATACATAAACACATAAAACCTCTTAACATTGTAAATCCTTACAAGTCAAACAAAACATTATTTTTATACAGCATAATTCCAATTTATCCCATCTCCATATGGACACACAAATATCTTTCAGCAAATTTCTCATTATTTCTCTTTACTCCTATTCAATTTCATTTCTCTTCCATATTTATCCATTTTATAGTCATCATATTCTTTTCTTTCTGGCTTGTATAAATTATTCTCGTCTAGCATTCCTCCAAGGTTTTATTGATTCTTTTTTCCTTTTTTTTTTTTTTTATAAAAAACAAATTTTGTTAGTTTTACCATAAGCACAATACACAAACATACAAACACAAAACATAAACAAAACTAAAAGATATTTTCTGAAGGTTGTCTGTTCCCGGGTTAAAACTCTTTACACAGACACAAATTCAAACATCATATTCAACCCATATCTCCTTCCAAATCTTATTATCATTTTCTTTTTTATATATATATATAAAAACCATTTTTATCAGTTTTATAAAAACAATGCACAAAAAATCAAGGCATAGCAGCTTATAAATTCTTTTCTAAGAAAAAATAATAATAATAGACCAATAAAGCATAACATTTCCAGATTATAATATCAATATTTCATATAATATTAACTTCATATCTTGTCCCTACTTCTCTTTTCCATCCAAATTATTTATTAATTAAAATTTTATTGCCTTTTATCAATACACAAAATCCAAAAAAAAAGCATATATATCCTTCCATATCTTATTACCATTTTCAATAACATTCTTTGTCTGTTCTATTTCCAATTATCCATTCATCTTTTTTTTCTTTTACTATACTTCTCCTGTACACCAATTGGAGTAACATCTATAACTCATTACCCTAACTTAGAAATACTACATATAGCAATCTTTCTTGGGATTCTGTTTAAAAAAAATTCTAAAATTACATAATAAATTTTATATTCTAAATATACATATAAAAACACACTCTTATATACCCTCCAGAATCCCTCTTTTAATCTAAATTAAATTCACCCATTATCTCTAAATAAACTTTTTTTCCTTAGGTCTTGCTTCCCCACATTAAGGCTTCTCCTCCCCCCCTTTCTCTCTTGCTTATTCTTCTCCTTGCCCTTTCTACCCCTTTGTTTTTTCTCTTCGCTTTTCTTGCTCCTTTTCCTTTGCTTTCTAACCTTGCCTCCATCTTTTCGCTCATTTTTCTCTCTTTTGGTTGTTTTTATAATTCTTAAAATCCCCTTTTTCTTATCCTTTTTGTCCTCCTCTCCAGAAGGGACCCATTGTTCATCAAAGATGGCTTCTTCTTCCTCTTCTTCCTTGTCCCAGTCCTTCTGCTGCGTAATCAACTTTTCAAAGGAACATAATGCCATTTCTAAGAATTGAAACAAAGCGCCCAAAGTATCTTCTTTTTTATATTTTTGATATTCAATCTCTAGTTCATCCACAGACGATGCCATTATGAAAAGGGAAACTTTTTCCAAAACAACCACAAGAATTTTTAATCAAAGACAATCAAAAGCAATTAAAAAAAGAAAAAAAGTTCCAAAAGTTAATACTTTTCTTCCTTCTTCTCTTTCTCTTTCTGAATTAATTTTTAATCAAAGAGGTCCAATTACCATATATCTTCTTTTGGGATCCACAAAGACGTTCTAATCAATCTCCTCCTTTTTCAGCTTCTGCTCCAATTTTTTTTTTCTCCCTTCCCACTTGCAATGAGAATTTTAATAATCAAAAATCCATACCTCCAGCAGAGATTTTCCAATTTCTCACATTTTTCAATGTCCAAAAATCCCTTTGTCTCTTATCTTAGCTTTCAAAACAATCCACTTTCAATGTCTAATATATCCAAATATTTCTGCTTTTTCCGTGGGGTGGGAGAGTAAAAAAAAAAAAAAAAAAATTCCCTTTAACAGCTTCTCCGCCGCTTTTCCCTCTTCTTAGGGATACAATGTATCCTCCAGCAACAAACAGCTCAATTCCAGGCAATTTAAAAGGTGTTACTTGACCCGGCTCAGACAGAACTTTCACTCTTCACACTTCCTCCAGCACAGTTCTTACCCGGTTGCTGGCTTCTTCGTGGCGGCCATTGCTGACCGCCGCTCCACCGCCTTGGGAAAAAGGGGTTTTCCCGGAGAAAGGGGGGGTCTGCGATGCCCCCACCTCCCTTTCCAACTCCCCTCTATCTTCAGCTGTCCCTACAGGGCAGCCATATCCCCCTGACCCATCTGGATCGGGGGTACCTCGACGGCTAGCACAGCAGGAATCGCGAGCTGTCGCGAATTCCTGCTGCCCCGAAGCCACGCAAACCGGAAGTCCAAGGCTGAATATTGTTGATAGCCGTAGTTCTTTTTCCTCAAATTCCTTTTCTTCCAATCTATCGTGGGATTTTTTTAATAGCACATATCGAGCTGCAAGTACATTTTGGTGTCCTGTGTATAGGCTCTGATCTGCCTTTGCCACTATACTGCTTGGCCTACAGAGGAGCAGCTGAAAATCTAGTTATTTTATGAGGGAAAGATGCTTATTTAAATTGTGTGTACTTAAAATGTTAATATATTATATATCATCAAAATATTTGATTCTGGATGAAAGATGTTGCCTGTCCTGAAGACTCAGAAAGCAGCAAAGTGAAACATATATAGAGTTAATTGCAGGTTTTAAATGAGCAAACATGACACAATAAAGGTAATGTCCACTCTTCATTATTATTTTTTTGTCCCAGCAAGTGGGAGGACATATTATGAACTACCTGGGTCCTGGTACTGTTGGGCTTGTAACAGGATTCAAAAATGGAATTTGACATCTAGGTTTCCTGACAAAACCTGATTTCATTTTCATAATATATGCATGTCAGAGTACATACATCACATAACTTCCCAAATCCAGACCCTAGCAACTCCATACAGGATGCCCTGAACAACTGCAGTCAATAACTGAGCTAGATAGAACTATATGGCAACTACCTGTGTTTCTAACTTATCTGCCCAATATATTTGACATTTCAGTGTTACTCTTAACAGGCTTAGAAGCATCCAATTATTAGGGAATCACCTTGCCTGGGGGCATTCTGAAAATCAAAGTTGTAAGCTATGGAATTGATGTCTGAATTGGAGTCCTTTCAGAAAAAGCTAAGGATACAAAAAATTGTCAGTGATTCAGGTATAATTTCAGTGGAAAGTAGCATGACAGGATTCTTATGCCCTGAATTCACACTTAAAGGAAGCTGTGTGCTTAGCTAAAATCCCACAAGTTTCTCAACCAACTGGATATGTGTCTGAGCAGAAAATGTTCTCATCAAAACATTTTATATAACTTTAAAGTTTTATGTGCAGAAGCTAAGAGAACCAACTTTGTTTTAAGTATCAATTTATGCCACACAATCTAATGATTTTGGGGGGGTGGGGTTGTTAGGCTGTATCTCTACTCTCAAATGCACTCCTATAATACATGAGCTTAATGATCAAATTCTTTGCCATGCTTATTTTTAACTTTGTATGTCTGTTTTCATAATTGGAGTTTTGCTGCAAATCAATATTTGTAGTATCTCATGGGAAATTTGGGGGGAAATTTTAATCCTGCCATACTGACCTCTGAAGAATGGAGAATGCTTTCATACCATTAACATGCCTAGGAGCTCTTGCTGTGAAGCACTAAGTATGTCAGGAAAATGTTCTTATCTACTTGGTCAAGTCATACAACTCATCTCCATCCTCAGGGCATATTTATAATATCATGCTTGTATGAGTCTATTAGTGTGATCCTCAACCTGATTTCTTTCATATGTGTCAGATCTCAGTTCCCATAATTGCCACCCATGCTGGCTTTGGATTCTGAAAGATGAAGTCCAGCACAGCAGTGGGCTCTAGAAAAGGAAACTTCTTATAGTTGGAAAGTTAGAGAAGCCTATTTCTCTGCCAAGGGTTAAGTGCATTATTGTTTTTTTTTTTTACTTCTCCCATGCATGCGAACAGAAACAGAAACTCGCTCTTGACTCTGATTGTTCTAATAAATCTTTCCCTCTTGCCAAATTCTCTTCCAGAGTAAACATGGAGAAAACATCCCCTATGCAGAGTATGGTGGCTGGTACAAGGCCTGCAAGGTCAGCAGGTAAGGCATGGAATTTGCTTATGTTTCTAAAGCTTTTTATGTTAATTTAGGGTTCAGAATCCTTTTATGTTCCACATTTGTTCACCAAAGGAATATGCAAAGGTGACAAGAAATGTGAAGGTGGGGGAAAATATGTATAGGTTCATGAGGACAGGAATGCTCTATTTCATTTGTCTGCAGATGACTGAAAGCAGAGGATGACAAGCTACTTTATAGAGCAACTTTACTGGGCACCCTTTGTCCTCACACCACTCCCTCCCCCTCCTCTTTCAGGTGCTGCCTGTCTGGTATATCCTCTCTGACATGCACAGGGTTTAAATCTTTCTGATTCAGAGCTTGGGGGTAGGGAGGAGAGATGGACTGCTTTGTAAAGCCATTTGAATCAGAATCCTGAGTTCAAAAGGAGTGTAAAAAAAACCCTCTTAGAACAAGCTACATGTATTCTTCTTTATTCTACTTTCTTCATATCATGCCTCCCCTATATTCTACTGACTAGCCATATTGGGAGGGTTTTTTTTTTTTTTTTAATATGGGACTGTTGCTCTCTTATGTTTTAAAAAAATTAAAAAAGTAATTTGAGAAAGAGCTCCTTCCAACTTCTTCCCATGCACACCTTCTATGACCTGCCAACAGATTATATTGTTTGTGATTTTGTTAGATTTTTAGTCCTGTGACCGAAAAAATAAAACTATGACACGTCTGCTCTATGAATGCCACATGCTTAGTGTCTCTTGCAACCCAAGCTGAAATGAGTGTCCACTGTTAAGCCTGTGTTCCCCAACCAGGGTTAAGGAGACAAGCTAAACAGAATGTGCAGCGTTAGTCAGCTAGGCACACAGATAAATGAGTGAGATAAGTTTGTATGTTTATTAACATACAGTAAAAATAACAGATACGCTTGTGCTATCAAAATATAGTTTATTCCATTTAGAGTTTATAGCATAGTTAAAAATAACAATCCATTAGTCATGTATCGTTTAGTCAGTCCATTCAAGGATATTCAATTAGCAAAGTCCGTGTAGAATATCCAATGTCAGTTCACTTACAAATCAGTCCTCTCTCTCTCCCGTTCCAGTAGGGAAAAACGCAGTCTTGAATCCATCCAGTAATTAGGGATCATAAAGCCAGAGAGAGCAAGCTGCAGTGCCTTGCTTCTTTTATGGTGCTTTTTACAACCACTCCCTTAATTACAGTCTTACAGTTAAAGTTACAGACACTTTAACTTGCAAACCATGATAACATATTTATTATTTTACCTAAACCAGTTAGGGTAAACAATGTTATCCCTAACATCCACTACTTAAGCAATGGACCAGGGTGACCACAGTAATCTAAAGTAGTCAGTGGGAATTCAGTAGATCCCGTCCTGACCATTTCATGAACCTTATCATCAGTGAACTCCCCACAGTAGGCTGGGGATGTGATGGAGTTGTATCATGTCCCTTAAATACAATTATCATGTTGATACTTAATTTTTGCAAACCTCAACCTCACATCTTGTTTCTACAGAACTAAAATGATTGCCTGGGCAGCTATTTGGGTGCAGGAAAAGATGGTACTGTTGTAGTATCCTCATTACATATAAGCTCACATGCATTCTGTATTAGGTTTTGTCTTCAATGAAAATACAGTAATATAACTGTAGGAGCTCTATAGACTGGCATATTCATTCATCAATGATAACCTGGGCTTTAGTGATCAAGTTATTCCAAAGGTCAAGAAATATTTGTTAATTTCAGTTTTGCACTTTTTCTTGAATGCCCCTCAGCCCTACAGTGAACACCACTCTGCGGAACCTGGGTGCGTTATACCGGCGTCAAGGCAAACTGGAGGCTGCGGAAACTTTAGAAGAGTGTGCACTGCGTTCTAGGAGACAGGTGAGGCCGATAGTGACCCAGAAAAAAATGCTGGCATTGTACAAAGTGGAGAGCAGGTAGTCTTCCATATAAAAGTTATTTTATCCTCAATTTAATAAATTCCAGAGGGGGAAAAAAAGTTGTGGTTATATGTACAATCTGGAATCAAACGTAGAAATTAGATTAGGCCTAATTGTACCCACCTTTCAGAGCAGTTGAAAACCATTTTTTCAAATAAGCATTTGGGACTTGGTGCCTGCTTTTCTGGATTGATTTTTCCTATACTTCTTTTGTGAATTAAAAAAAAAACAATCTTACTGAATATTGGATATGTTATGTTTTTATTGTATTCTTGTGAAACTACCAAGAGTCTTGTGGGAATCCAATAGGGAAGAAGGGAGGGATAGAAGGGAGGGAAGGAAGGAAGGAAGGAAGGAAGGAAAATTCAGATTTGAATGGTATCTTCAAAGCATCTTGAAAGAGCCTGAAGTGCTGGTGAAATTGTAACTGTAAAATGCTATTAGAGTTTTTCTTGATAATAACCACAGTGGTGTGGTTAAATGTACTTAGTGTGATCTTCTTTTTCCTGGAAAGTTGAAACTGCTTAACTTAATAGCAGTTCTTCCCTTTAGTCAGTAAAAACCACAGAGCATAGACAAAGTTGTTTGGGTTTTGTTTTTGTTTTTTTTGGCTGGTCTGAAAGAAGCCAGCTGCAAAGATATAGTCTGCTAACTGGTTTACACTAACATTGAGAGAAGCTTTCTTTCTCTGTTTTCTATTCTAGTCTCAAACTTTGAAGTTTATAATAAATTTATAATAAATAAGAATAAAAATTAAAACAAGAATAGCATGAAACAATACAAAATAGGGAATCTTTTAACTTTCATAAAGCTAAAAACTGCAGAACAAGAACCTCAAAATAAGGTCCTTAGCTCCAAATGCCCATCAAAATAAAATATCTCTCTGGTGGATATGATATAAAAAGCCTCATTGATGCTGTAATGTTATTCTGCTACAGCTGGTTAGATACTGTCTATTATCCTTCTTGATGGCCGTTTCCTATATTTCCAGGATATCAGCTGACCTCTATATATTCCAAGGGAGATTTTATGAAATGGAATTCTTAATGTGCAAAAATCAGTATTATGAACACTCTATTTTCCATTTTTATTTTTTCAAAGCAAACATTTTAAAGCAAATTTCTACATACTGAAATGATTACAATTTCCACACATTACATTCCTTTCTTAATGGGTTGAATAGGCTTAGTAAGCCCAGATATCTACAAGCTTAACATATAGCCAAAAACCGGCCCTTTTTGCTTCATTTTTTTTTCTACATGGGAAAAGAAACATCAGTTAACCCACAATTACCTGTTAATGACTTTCAAAACAAGCCAGGAAACAACTTGATTTTAAACCATGTTTTCCAGTATCTCTTTTTAGAAGTTATTTTTATTTCTCAGTTTTGAACATAACAGTAAGTAATGACAACTACAGCTTCTAGTTCACTCGCTTTAAAAAGCAAATGTTAAAACAAGATTAAAGCAACTATACGCAAGTGCACACAACTTTAATCCTTCCTTAAATCAGGTTTAGTTCAGCAACATTTCCTTAAAGAATAGTAGCTTTTCTTTTGCTGCAGAATATTCAATAATCCGTGGTGACCAGGAAGACTGTAGCCTTTCTCTCTCTTTTTTTCTTCCATTCAGTCAGATCTGATTTTCAGAGACTGTCTGGACAAGTCCCTTTAGATTTCTTGGCAAAATTTTTTAGAAGTGGTGTGCCATTGCCCCCTCCCTTGCACTAAGAGAAAGTAACAAGCCACAGTGTCCCAGCTGATTTGGCTCTGTTTCCAAATTGGCTTTCTTTGTTCTCTCAAAACGCTCAGAAAACCTCCTTTGTTTTCTTGCCAAAACCATGTCCAGAGTATTATTGCTTTCTTATGGCTGTTTTTCTCTTGCAGGGTATTGACCCCATTAACCAGACTAAAGTTGTGGAAATTCTCAAAGAGGGCGATGACTCTGAGAGGAGGAGGAGCCGAGACAGCCTGGGGGGCAGCATCAAATATGAGAATATCACAGATGGTAATGAGGAAGTGAGTATGGGCGTGGAATGGAATGGGGTAAGTACAAGTCCACATCAAGAGCCACCTAATCCAGCCGAGAGACAGGGGGCAGTGACTCCCTGAATGCTATGCTTCTTTGCTGCCCCCTGGCATCTCAGGGAGCTGATAGCCTGTCGTGGCATGCTCACCTTCATTCATTCTTCTGCATGATCTCTGCCCATTCCTCTTATCACCACTTAGGTAGAATCAGGAAAGGTCCTGCCTGGTTTTTTTCCCCAATTATTCAGAAGTGCTGAGTATTTAGAAGATGATGATGACAATGAAAGAACAAAAAGTAACTGATCTTAGGTACTTTGATCTTCTGTACGATGGTTTCACAGTAGGAAATGGAGAGGGAAAGTGAGAAAAGTGATGTTTGAGGAAGTACTTATAGTTTGGCCTGGATTACAGATAAACTGATAACTTTAGGAAATTGGTACAGAGATAGGGACAGCTGTATCTGTAGATGTATGCATGAATGGTTGCAAGATATTGAAAAGAGGTGGAACGAATGGGTCAAATTTTATTTTCTTCAAAATAGCAAAAGGCTACCTGTATCTTATTCATATATTCACTGTTACATAAGATATACACACGAAGAAACACTTGTCTGCCTTTGTTACAGGAGGTGCTAAAGTAGATGTCACTCTCCTCTACCCTTCTTCTTTGCTGCCCTTTCTAGCATGATGATTAGCTTCTTTCATTGCAGCAAAATGTTGCAAAACCAAGTAAGGAAGACTATTGAGCTGGCTCAGAATATATCACAAAAAGTTTTAGTCCTTGAAAAATAATTGTCTCACTTCCAGTGTCGTAACATTACACTCAGTTCATAAATGAGGAAGCCAGATATTGATTGAAAAAAATCAATCTGTATAAAACTAGTTTTTGGATGAAAAACATAACTAAATTTGTTTACTACTTTTCTGTCCCCCAAAGTTGGTTCCACCTTTCAAATTCAGAGACGGGTATTTTGATTAACATTTTGGAACCAAAAACTTGAGTTGGGAGGAAAGGGTAGGCATTTAGCACATGTTACCACCTTTGATATGTTTTTTCTAGGTTTTATTTTAAAACAGATTGAGCAGCAAATAATTTGATCTCAAATAATTGTGGGAGGTGGGGTAATGGATCATTCATTGTTTCTGTGCTTTGGTCATACTAACAAACACTTGCTTGATTGCTCCTTAACTCTTCACACTCTACTCTGATCCCTTACCTGCATGTCCTTCTCTATTCCCCATCTATCATAAGCAAATTGCCATGACAGCCAATCAGCATCCAGGTGTCTTTTAGTCTTGATTGTGGATTGTACCTAGAAGAAACACATTTAAAAACTTGCTGTAAAAAATACCTGAGCCTCCTAGAATTACATAAAACAGCAATATATGACATTCCAGACCTTAAAGACTTATCCTTTGCTTCTTTTATAAAGGGTACTTTCCAATTGGACTGAAAACCTCTATGATATATATTACCCAGCTGAATTAACTATTTTTAGTTTCTTCTTATTGTAAGATCTTTGAAAAACTTTTAAATGCAAGTATATAATATTTTCTTCTTTCAATTCATATTTCTAATAAAAGTGAGGAAAAGGGCAGTTTCTAAATTTGATAAATAAAATAAATAAATAGGAAGTACATAACAATATCATAAATACTGGTGAGGCCATAGCTATTAGTACCGTAGTTATCTTTAAAGTGAAAAACCAATGTTTTATTTGCCCCAGGATACACAAAATATATAATTTATAAAAATGTATAGATAACATTTTGAACTACTCTCTTCTTTAAAGGTTACATTTCTTGAATCTTTGATTAGTGTCCCTTATCTGCTTCAATTAGTGTGATTCATCTTAGTTATTCTATGCTTGAGTAAAGAAGGATTATCTGCATCCATCTTTTAGAGTTTGCTTTTTCCGGGATTCAGGGTAGACATCATCCCTAGTAAAAAAACAAGTAATTTCAGATGATAACTTCCTCTTTATTTGAATGGATGTAGTGTCCATACTACATCCCATGTTCTTGGCCACTTTATTTGCTACAGAGGCTATAATCTTGTTCCAGGAATCCTCATTTCATTAAGTATCTTGTTTAGATTGACCCTCAAATGATGATAAGGCTGTGGATATGCTAGAACATTCCCTCAAATGGAAGGTTGGTGGCAACATATGAGATATCTATGCTATATTATGCAAAAATGATATGCTATCTTATCCATACAATGCACAAATATGAGTTGAAACTGTTCCCAGACTCTCCCAAGTCTTTAAGAGGAATTTAAAAAGTCCCTTCTATGTATCTGCCATGTATCTACCTCTAATCCAATTATTTTCAAACCATGTTTAGAAAATCTGGGTTGGTTTTATTTTGGAAAACTTATCAAGATTCTTCACAGAGATGAGAAAACTGTTGCAAATAAGTCTTTCTCACTCTTTCCAGTCACCCATAAAATGCATTTCCTGTAATCACACTTTTAACTGGAATGGCAAAATGCTGAGATCCTGTAGCATTGCCCCCAGTAAATTGAGTATTTCCCAGATTATTCAGCACCAGCAGAAGTTATAGTGTGGTCATGAGTCAGCGTGAACAAATGGATCGCTATAATTACAGCTCAGTACAGTTTTAATTACAGGAATTCTTAAACCCTGATTTACTTTTCCCATAAGCCCATGATATTTAAAGTATAAAGACATTCACTTGAACTTCAGGCTGTAGATTTGAATTTAATCTTAATCTCTCTCACTTGTTTCTTCTATCTCTTCCTTGGACAGTTAGATCTACACTTATGAAGCTCTTATATTTGCATTCTATTCTTTTTTCCCCAGCTGGTTCAAATTTGATTGGCATTCTCAGATTTTAAAAGTCCCCAGCTAAAACTATTGAATCCTACCAACCCTTGTCTATATTTTCCAACAGCCTCAAAGGAAGATTTTAATGCATGAAAGTATAGGGCCCAACTCCCAATGTATTCAGTAAAATATTCTTAGATAGCTAAAATCTGAAACCAGATAGGTATGAGCTAGGTAAAACAATATAACAATTTAATATGCTATTTCATGTATGTAAAGAGCTCCTCTTGCCCTACTCTGACAGATTACCCCACATGAATAATCCTATTATGTGAAGTTGTCATTGCCAAGAAGCAAACTTTTACATATTACTGCCAGTTTACTATCTCCAGTTTCATTTTGCTAATGAATACTTACTGTTCAAGTTTTTTTTTCCTGTTTTCCTTTGTTTGGAAGTAGGATGCTCTTTTAGAAAGAAGAAAGCAAAATTTACAATGTACAAATTGGCCCATTGTGGCTAAGAAAAGGTTCTATTTGTGTTGCTAAAAATATCTTCACATAATAAACAGAATATAAAGGAGGAAAACAAATAAATGATGTGACCTTAGCCATTAAACCCATTAAACGTTTATGTTAATAATCAGTTTTTCATGCACTGCATGTTCCCAGTTTTCATGTATGTTTGAATTAAAATGTTAGCAAACAGTAGTTTCTCTGGATGGATCTTGGATTGGGGGAAGTAATTGTCCCCCAATAACTGCTCTGGAAGATTATTTAGGAAATAGTTCCAAGGGAAAAAAAATGTTAATTAACATTCTTCTCCTGTGCTGTATTCTTATTTTGAATATGGGAAGCCACCCAACTCATATTTCACTAGCATTTTAAGGTGACCTCAATCTAGATTGTACTACATATTTTTAAGAACTAACTTAAGGCATACTCTACACATGCATCAAGACTATATAGGACTCTTTCCGATTGCAGGTGTGAAGAGATCTTTTTATTCCTCTGCATAATAGTTTTCCTCTAGCTTGCATTTGAAAGTCTAATTCTACCAATTTTGGTAGAATATTTGTTGTCTGAAACAGTGTCATGCTTTTTCATAATGCTGCTTGTGTAGAACATGCCTGGCTTTCTTTTTTCCAGCTTGAATACATTTTTTTTCTATGCCAAATTGTCCATTTTAAGTTGCTGAGATTGTGGAGATGGGTTTTTTCTGAGAAATACATTTTATCCTTTTATTATTTGCCACTAATTTTCTTTCTTTTCTCTTCTACCTCTTCCACACCATGCTTGATTGGTTGAAGCAGTGGGACCATGGAATAAATGAAAGAGTTTTCTCTTACGTGGCCATGCTATGTATTGGACCTTGTAATAGGTTTAATTCTTACCCCAAAATTGTGCTGGTCAAATAGTGGGGTTTCTACCCAAAAGCATGATTAAAGAAAGTTTGTATTTTGAAATTTTCAAAGCATTTTTCAAAGTAGCTAAAGGGATTTGTAAATCCTGTTAAGACCTTCTATATGACTTTCTACCCCTCCATAATTCTTTGGCCTCCTTGTCTAGACTGTTAAAATATAGCTCTATTCCCTCACTGTCACTCTTCAGGATACTATGCATCCTCACCGTGGCCTTGTACATTGTGTCTTTCTCCTCTCTGTGCACTAGGCTTAAATGCCTCCTGAGACTTCTCCCCCTTCCCTTCCAACACAATACCTGGATGCTTGTGCAGCTTCTTTGGACTTTTTCTTCCAAACCATTCCCCTCCTTCCACTGTTCCTGCTTTCCTCATCAAGGACTCCACACCCATCCCAAACCAACCTTTCATCCAAAGTGAGCACCAAGGAACACAGCAGAAGAATATTCAACTGGCTGCACACGGCTCTACTACAGCACCTATCAGCAAGAGAACAGGAAGAAACTCTACAAGATGGCCTCTCCCCACTTCCTTTGTCTGCCAGAACAGGACTTTTCCAGGATTCCCTGTGGCTTCCTTTGTTCTTTTTTCTGTACCTTAACCAGGGAAGAGATTGATGTTTGAGAGTGACCTTGTTCCCTACTCTGGGGACACTACGTTCACATTTGCCCATCTTCCTATAACTTGCCTTCCCCTTTTGCTGCCTTCATTTGAACAATATGCCCCTTCCTGATCTTTCATGCTGCTTCCCTTTTCTTCCTCTTGTTTCCATGGCACAAAGTACATAATTAAGAGATAGAAACAAACACCCTAATATCTCTCCCCCCCCCACTCTCATCTTTAAATTGTAGATAAGGATAAATGGGCTGAATAAATCATGCTCTTAATTGATGGCAACATGGTTTGAATGCCCACTGGTTTCTATCTTAAGCAGTATTTAAGTCCAGAGGCCCATAAAGAAAGATACAGAAACAATTCATCTGTGTTCTCTGGTATCCGAGGCCCTTTAGCTTCAGGATATAAAAGGATTAGAGACAAAAGCTTGAGCTGTGCATTCTCTCTAAATCATGCTTTCCCAAAAATGAAAATAGGATAAACAAAGGCATTAGAAATAGAAAGACAACAGCAGAAGGTGTCATTCAGAGAGCTAACATTAAGTCTTTGACTGATTAATCCCAGTCTGCATTTGCTTTGCCTGTTACACTTCAGAATGCTAGCATTTCACAAGAAAATGCTTCTCTAAAATCACAACCTTGGGAATAATTTTCTCCCACAGTTCCTTTCTCACAGAAGGAATAATAATTGCTGAAAAAGATGGCAAGACTGCCACTTTTTCCTTACTGTTCTGCCCACAGAGCAAGAGGGTTGGTGGAGTTTCATCTCCAAATTTATTCTCATTAATGTAAATTTTTAACAATGCATTGCATGTGTGGCCCCAGCCAAATGCCACAAAGCAAGCATATAGAAGATTGGTGTGTTAAAGGATAATGTAGCACTATAGCTCTGCTTATTTAGAAGCATGTCAAGTGAGCAGAAAAGAAAATAGGAATTTGCACGCCCTGTAAGAGAGTGATGAAGCAAGGAATCTTGCATGCAAGAACAAGGAGCAGAAACAATAGAAGGCAGAAGTTTTAAAGTGGGAATAGGTTGGCCCACTGAGATTGAGCTCTGGAGGAATTTTACAGATGAAGAAAGGCTCTAGTAGAAATGGATTTTCAGTAGATAGCGCCTTCCTGTTTGTGTTTTCTTACAAATAAACCCAACTACATTTAATTCTGTTTCCTCCCAGATGTCCAGGATTACTGCCATGTAGAAGTTGTCTTTGGATGAGCATGTTGCCATAGAGTGAGCTAAAACAGTTTCTGGGCAGAGGGGGAAAGGCTGATTCCCTCAGGAATTAGGCTATAATATTTTTATAGAGTGGGGATATGACTCCAAAATACCAACAGGATACATTGACTTAAAATTGTTGGGAAAAGGAGAAAAAAACCTGATGATATTCCAATCTGAACAAAGTAGTAACATGTTCTATATAGCAAAGTAAGAAAGCAACCATTTTAGAGATCTGGGGATATATTGAAAGAAGACTTCTTTTTCACCCATAGAAAACTGGATGTTAAGATTTTTAGGCTATGAATCTAGTTTCTAAGATAGTGAGTTTCTTTATTATTTACACTGGTGCTAAAATGCGTGTGGGGGTTTCATTTCTGAGAGATATAGCCTGATGCTTTAATCTACCTCCAGGGCAAGCATATGTGAAGGAAGATTTTTTTCAACCTGTCTGTGGATCATACTGTAGTTTTAGGCTGTGTGTATGTAACAGGGGAGGGATTAATGTAGGTTAATATCTTTGTGAATACAGCTGGTTTCTGAAAGTAAGAAAAGATTAGTTAAGTTTACAAATTAGACTAGGCATTAGATAAGACATAGTTTTTGAAGCTGTGAGTGCTGGAAAATGGAACCGAATAATAAAAAGTATGGCATGATGATTTTGTGTGGCTTTTTGAAGTACCCATGCCTGCCTCCTGCTGGAGGAGCAACAAACCATTCAACCCAGGAGGATTGTACTCAGGTGGAGTTTTGAAATATTTTTTATGCAGTTCCTTTGGGAAGTCTTGTGGAGCTGTGGTGTGAAACCTTTGCTTTTGGCTGTGTCCTTCGGGAAAGAAATATACCTGAATCAGGGCAGCTTCTGTCTTACCCTATGGCTGAGGTGGGCAATATTTGTGATCTGTTACTAAAAACCTTCCCCTACTTTCATTGGCTGTTATGACTCTATCTCGCCCAAGAAGGAAAGGTAACTGATGATCCAATGAAGAATCCCCTGGAGCGGAACCCACATTCTGCTCTTGCATCTTCCTCATAAAATGTGACCAGCTCTCTCATTCCCGCTTGACTTTCTCTGTTGCAATGGCCTATCTGCAAGTCTTTTTACTGCACTGTCTAGGAGAGGCTGAAATTCTGTGTTCTACTCTCTGCCTTTGATATGTACATGGTACTTTCCTTGTCGCTGTGAACTCATTCACCTCTAATTAAAGGCAGAAGGACCTGAACCTTTGCTTCCTTGTGCCTCTTTTCCATATGCTGTCTGTCTTTATTTAAACCAATTTATTTTCATCAAACATAAATATTTACATTACTATACACTACAAATAATCTGGGTGTTTTCTTTTTTTGTTCACTAGAAGGTCAGTAAACAGGTGTGCATGTGTGTATTTAAAATATGAATGCTTTGTATGGCAATGGTGCAGAGAGATGAACCTCCTTTAGAAGAGAGTCATTGCTTATATAGACTAGCTTAGAATTTAATAACTCTATAAACTGAAAGGAAAGTTTTAAAAAGATGTGTTTTTGGAAAGCTGTATCTGTGTAGGATGTTTTTAGGGTCTGAGATTCTAGTCTTCTAGGAGAAAATGACACTGAACAGCACTTCAAGAAACAATAACATAAATCATGTCCCTTTTCTACATATCCATCTCCCCTTCCTTAATCCAGATATGTTGGACTTTGCACTTCCAGATACTTAGGCACTCTGTGCTTCTGCTTGCTACAGCTTGTGAAAGTTTATATCCAATACATTTGAAGGGTATCAGATTCAGGAGGTTGACTATATTGTATCTCCAAACTTCTTGTTCTGTTTCTTCCCACAAGAATTATTTTAGGAATAATGCACAGGCTAATGTTTATTTTCTCCTAGCTGCATAATTAAAATATATTTATAATTGGGAAATTATGTAAAAATACAACTGTGTGTCTAATCTTTATAATTAAGATATTTGCATGCAAAAGCATACGAAAGTACTGATACATTTTTTTCTTGCAAAATGTCTGATTTCTTCCAAAATGTAAACCTGAGATGTGTTACAATCAAGTTAAACACAAGTAATGGAAAACTAGAGCAAGTAGATGAACTTTTACACTTTGTTATGATTGTTATTAAAATGGGTAAATAAGTGGAGAAATTTTAAGACACGTAAATAACATTTAGAAGAGTTATGGATAGTGTGTAGTCTGTTTCAAGGAATGAAGGTTTGCTGAAAGGAGCAAAAACAATTGTGTATAACAATGTGCTTCTGCCCACTTCATTATGTGGAAGTAAGTTAGGTATGTTAGGAGAAACCTAAGAGTTGATTATAGTGGAAACAGCTGTACAAGATGTCTGCTATAAAACAAGAAGTTTCAGTCAATGATTGCTGAATGAAAGTGGATTCACTTTCTCAACAGTGAGTAACCAGTATGAAAATAGTATGTTGGGATGGTTCAGTGATCCATGTGGAGAATGAGTACTGAGTTACAAATCAAATATAGGAAGGAAGTGGGCCAAGAGAAAGGGATAGTCCAAGGAATTAGTGATTGTATGGAGTTGATAATTTTTTAAAGCACCACCCAAGTCAATGGGGAAGCCAGATTCACTTAACAACTAGGTTACTAACTTAACTATGATTCACTTAACAACTGTGGCAAGAACGCTTGTAAAATGAGGCAAAAGTCACTTAACAAATTCTTACTTAACAACAGAAATGGTGGGCTCAGTTGTGATCATAATTTGAGAGCTACCTGTATTTTGTGTGAACCGACCACTTTTAATTGATCAGTGTGCTTTAGAACTGATCTACATCTTATTTTAGGAATATAATAGCTATACCAGAATGGGTGGCCATTACTTCCATGATCACTTTAAACTGATCACTGCAGTTCTATCAGAGTTGCTAAAAATATGATTCAAAAACACATTTGTATTTTTATCAAGCAATACACGTCACTACCTAAGGTCACATAAGTAATCTTTGTATGATGATTAATGTTGGAAACAACCTGACAAGATCAAAACACAAATGCTATTTTCCATGACCGATTTCTTCACAGTCTTATCTCAAAACACCTAGATTAATTTTATTAAGAGAGTGGGCAAGGCTTCAAAAGTCTCTTATTCTGAATAAAGCATTTGTCCCATGCAGTAAAGCAACTCACATTTTCCTTGAGAATCTTACTTGCCAAAATGTTTGTCTAGATATGTACAAACTCTATTACCATTCTGATATATTAAGAACCTCATCTATTTCAACTGTAGTGGATGAAATCAGTCAAAAGGGAACCTAATTTTTTTTTTGTGCAACAAATATTTCCTGTAGCCTTTCATTATCTGGCCTATTCCATTAGTCTTTAGTCATCTTTTTTGCCTTTGCGGAGCTGGGGTGGGCGTGGCCTGCACATGATGCATCTAGCCCACGGGCTGCCAGTTTGACACGCCTGCTGTAGAATATTTTTTCAAATGTTGTAGAATGCCTGTTCCTATCCACATTAATTCCACAGAAGCAAACCAATATTTTTAGAAGGATTTTCACGATTCCAATTTTTGTTTCACATATCACATGTCTGGGATATAAAAATATAAAACTTATTTTTTAAAAAGATGCATAGTTGATTTGAAATACTGAATCTGCTAAAAATGTGGACATTTTTTTGTCCAATTTACGTAACCGCCCATTGCACATGATTCTGGGTAGCAGACAAAAAATATTTGAATTCTTCCAGTGGAATAAATTGTTGAGGAATAAAGTCCTCATCTACACCATGCAGCTTAGCTATGATTAATTATACTTCTAGGTCATTGCTTCATCAAAGTATCAACATTTATCCAGTAAGAGTTATTTTGTATTGAATGCATTTGGTGGCATATAAACTGGATGGAATATCTGTACAGATGTTTTCTTCATGTAAACACCTTTCCAAGCACAAATTATAATTCTGCACAACTGATATTTGTTGAGTAGCATGTGTTATAATGTTCAAGTAATGAGGTGCCTTTTTAAATGAAACAATACAGATTACATAGATCACACTGTCTTTGTAAATTCCACGGCCAAGTTTATACACTTTGCTAAACTTTGGTTGGCTGAATAAACCATAGACAGGGACTGAATTCACATATTTAGACGTATGTGAGCATAGCCAATCTCATCTCTCTCAGGAGCTTCTGATTTGAATGGGTAATTGCACAGATTAGTTTAAGCCCATTCACAGCTGCTGTTGCTGCTGTAATTCCAACAGGATCCAACATGAGCTAGGCAACTAGGGATCCATTAGTGTATATTCCTACCAGAACAGCAGTCACTGTAATTTGGTGCTTTTCCCACTTTCTGGACTATTAGAATAATCATATGTTGGAACAGTGTATCAAATTGAAAAGTATTCCGGGCAATAATTACCACATGAGAGCCAATCTGGTCTAATGGTTAAAGCACGAGGATAGAAAGCAGGAAACTGAGTTCTAGTCCTCCCTTAGGCATGAAAGCCACCTGGGTGATTTTGCACCAGTGTCTCACAGCCCAACTCTCCCCACAGAGTTGTTGTGGGGAAAAGGGGGAGGAGTGTTAGTCATGCTTTACCACCTTGAGTTACTTACGAACATAGCAAAGGTGTGATTAAAAAAAAAAAAACATTAAATAATTACTGATGCCCCATCATCTCCATGGAAGCCTATAGGAGTCAAAATGGTCTTCACATTGATTTTGCCTCCAGCTGTTTACATGTATTACCACTTGCATTGTGTACTGCTAAGCACACATCGATCATAGGGAATTGCTGGCCTTTTAGATGTTGAACTACAACTTTCAGCATTTCTTATGTTTGACTCATATTATAGCATGACATGGGCATGAATTCTAGAATCTAAGAACTCAAAAAAGATTGTGTGGAACCAACAGTCTTTTACATTAATCTATAACATAACATAATTCTTCAAGGTTTCAGCTAATGACTATGAATTTGTGTTTCTCCAGCACTGAGAACACAAGAGTTTAAAAAGTTAACTGTAAAAGAATAGGAGCCTGAGTCTATCTCCAGCTCATAGCTTTCTGTGTAATCAAGACAAACACCAAGAAGAGGACTGATGTGGTGGCATGTTTACTTTTTAAACATTAGAAGAGAAGCCTGTTTTGAAGCATTTAGCTTTCCCTGATATTCTGGAAGGAGATAGTGTATACCGAAGAATCTCTTCATTCTGAACAGAGATTTTTATTTTGAGAATTTACTATTTTCACTTCTTCAGGATTTGGAAGATGTGGTTGATTTAGGTTAATAAGGGTGCTATATTAGAATTAAAGAAGACAAGATCTCTTCACAACACAGAAGTGGACTGTCTTATGGGGCTGATGGGTACACAGCATTTTGAAAGCATGTGTCCTTTGAATTTGAGTTTTCACAAAATATGTTCCCATAAATATCTCTCTAGAAAAAGCTAGCAAGTGAATGTAAGCCCTTCTCTCTTATCCTGTCCTCCATGCTTCTTATCACACAGTTTACATTTTATTTTTGGACTCATGCATACTGTGATTTTTTTTTACTGTTCTGAAAAAAAATACCTATGTGTGTTCAGAGGCATTCTTGGAAATAAAATTGAAGCTGAAAGCCCATGTTTTGCATTTTTCAACTCTTGTAATTTTAATTAAAAATCAAATGAGACCAGAAACCTCATGGACACCAAGGAAAAATTCATACAATGCACATATTGGTATTCACAAAAAATGAGATTGTTGCTCACTCTTTATGTGAGGTATAAGGTATCTTTTGGGAAATAATAGTACGGTAACTTCATTTTCTATCAGTTGGAAGTCTAATTACTAGATCTAAAAATCTAGAACCTGTCTTTTCCACTATAAGAGATAATATGTTCAACCTTATGAAACCAGAGAAAAAGCCAAACAAAATGCACAGGATGTGGTATAGAAAAGTAATATAAAGTATTGTATAGGAGGTAGAAAAGTAATATAAACTGAAAACTATGTTGAAACTGACAAAATCTAGTATCACATCCTATTTTTTAACATTCCTGGTTATCTAATATGAAGAAAGATTTGGGTTATGAGCCCAATAGTTTCCTCCTGATGGTGTTCCTTAGCAACCAATGTTGCCCAATGATTGAAATATACAACATAATGACTCATAGCTATTGACAGCCTTATTCCCTGGTAAATCCATTTGAAAACCACTTAAGACAGCATATTCTTTTTATATGAAGTATTAAAATATTTTGTATCAATAATTAGATGCCAGCAAAACAAACTAATAATTGAAATAGGGATAAATTTTTAAAGTAACTTGGAGCAGATAAGATTTCCAGGTTTCTTTTTCTTGTTACATGAAATTCTCACAGTAGTAGTTGTGACCAATGAAAAGACTACAGAGACCTACTCCCAAAGGTGCTTTTTCAGGAGGCAGCTGGACTTCTTTCTTTGAAGACATTTTGCTTCTCATCCATGCTAACAGCCTGTGCATGTCTTCCACAGTGAAAGGACACAGGGCAGAAAACTTTCTGCAGCCAAGAAGGCTCCAAGCCTTTTGCACTGCTCATGTGACTCCTGAGGACACAGATAAACCTCCAGTTGGCCTCAATGACCCTTTAAAAGAATGCAAATGACCAATTGTCTGCAAAGAATATAAATCCTTCCATTCCTCACTGTCCAGTTAGAGCAGAAGAAGTCTACTGTCTCCTGAAAAAGCACCTTTGGGACAACTATGACCTGGATGACTGAGAATCTCCACAGACTTATAGAGACCTAGACTACACCTATTTGATTTCAGTTAATACTTGCTGGCTGTAGCTTCTGTAGCAACATGAGCCTCGGTGGCACAGTGGTTAGAGTGCAGTACTGCAGGCTACTTCTGCTGACTGTCTTCTGCCTGCAATTTGGCAGTTCAAATCCCACCAGGCTCAAGGTTGACTCAGCCTTCTATCCTTCCAAGGTGGGTAAAATGAGTACACAAAATTGTTGGGGGCAATATGCTGACTCTGCAAAACCATTAGAGAGGGCAGTAAAGCACTGTGAAGCAGTCTATAAGTGCTACTATCTCACTAGGAAACTGGGTGCTTGAAAATCTGGAGAGGGATACAAATGTTATCTCACATAGCAGTATAGATAGCCTTGAATTTTTGTGACCCGGTTTTTACTTTCAGAAAACTCTTATATACACATACATATACAAACATGAATTTCTTTACTGACCTTAAAGCTATCTCCATTTCCCCTTCCCCCAGGATATATTTATATTAATAGAACCATATAAACACATCACTCCCCTACAGATGTATGTGGGAGGAAGGTCTCTTTAAAACAGCATACTGGTGGAATGTGGTATGCAAATCTGAAGACCACATTGTCCATCCAGTAGAATCAAGGGAGAAAATCTTTAGCTAATTGTATTTCAGGTTATGGGAAAAAAATAACATTTTTTTAAAAAATAACATTTTTTAAAAAAATAACATTTTTTTAAAAAATGACTCTCCTCAAAAAGAAGAAGAAAATTCCAACACAAAGAAAATGTCTGGTATAATCATGCTTTATAGTGTATAAACTAATTTAGAGTTTAATAAAACTGAGATGTATACCTGTATTTGTTACCTTTTTTTTTTAAAGGCAAAACTTCAGTATATTGCTATTAATTACTACAGTTTAATTTGGAATTATATATTCTGGAATGCAAAGGCTTCATCCACTATCTCGTCATATTTTTATCTTCCTTTCCAGGATGGTAGTGGTGCTCTTCAACGCACTGGTTCGCTAGGAAAAATTCGAGATATACTAAGAAGAAGCAGCGATATTCTGGTCAGGAAACTTCAAGGGAATGGCCCATTAGACCCACGTAGTACTAAGTAGGAGGCAATTCTTGGGTTCATATATATCTGTTGCCTGTCAGACCTGCCCCTTTCCTTACCATAGACTGCATAACTCAACTTTAATTGGCAATAAAAAAACATTTTAATTTCTATTTAATGTATTTGTGTGATACATAATCTAACAATTCTAGATGGCCTATATTGTAATAGATGATAGGCCGATTGCAGCGCTTTAACTTCTCTGCTGTACTAGAATGATTTATATTTATTAAGCAAAGGCACATTTCAGAGACTTCTCAATGTCTTTGCTTAAAAGCATGAGATGATGAGACTATGAACTACATAGGTCCCATGATTTTTTACAATGGTGATGCCATTCTATAGAAAATGGCATCATCATTCTTAGTTCCCATTTGCCATTTGTTTAAGGTACCTTTTCCAATCGTAATATTTTTTTTGATGGATTAAATTACAATACTTCCACCATCATGATTATCCTAGCATGTCTATTGAGAAGAGTGTATGTCTAAGTTTGTTCTGATAAAATGTTGCTAGCTTATAAATCACCATATATTCATTCATTTCAAGAATTAATAAAGATACAATTCCTAATTTTTATTGATACAATCAAATCAATTTTCAGCTTTAGACATGTCATCTTGAATATTCTCTTCTGGTTTTTTTCCCCCTTAACTAAAACAGGAGTTTTGAATTTTTTTTGGTTTTAATATTAATCTGGATCAAAGCAAAAGTAAATCTGGAGACAGCACAGTAAAAATAATTTCTTTCTCCCTACTTTATTAGCATGAAACGAGCTGTTTCGTTGAACTACCTGAATAAATCCAGTGAGGATACTTTCCAGGTAAGAGCATCATTTGCCTTGTTTCCTAAATTATAGTAACAATGAATACTTTTTGCATTTATTGTCCTGCTAATCCCAGAATGAGAAGGAATAGGGAAAAAAAATAAACAAAGGAGACATGTTCAGTTAAGGGCTGGATGTGGTTTTTAGTCATGAACATTTATTCTTTATTTCATATCTTCATGTAACTTGTTTCAATGCTCCCCTTTTCCAGATAGTTACAAAATGAGTGAATTTGTGGACAAATTTCCAAGTGATTGTTTCTGAGATGATAATCATAGCACCTTGAAAAATTGCCACCTCCTTCCTCAAATAGATGTTGTATTCTGGATTATGCAAGGTTATGGTATAATGCTAGAGGAATGCATAAAATGAAACATAGGGAATGAAGTATGCATGCACAAGACAGGGAAAGAGGAAAAATGAATTTGTCTCAAAGATTCATATCTTCAGTTCAAATCTTTTCAGGTTTATTGCAGCATGGTTTACATGGGGCTGCTCTTGAAGAACATTCAGAAATGTTGTTCATACAAGTTAAATCCCTGCTGTTTCTTTCCAGTGCAATTCAGGTTGCCAATCATCATTTTTAAAGCCCTGAATGATACAAGGTCAAATTATTTGCATGAGCATCTCCCACTAGAGTAGCTGTGCTTCGGGTCCTTTCCCTTAAATGTTGACATGTAGGAGGATCTAGGCAATGTGCCTTCTTTATGGCCATCCCTGCCCTTTGGAACACCCTCTCCTGAGATCTAGCGGATCCTTACTCTCTCAACTTTCTGAAAAACCTTAAAGACGTGGGCATTTCTCCAAATGTGTGAGGCTGGACCAGAAACATGCCATGTGAATATGTGGAAATGCATTGTGGTTGGGGGCACTGGGAGGTTTTAGGGGTTTTTTTTTCCTACCATTTTTTAAAAATTATTTTTACTGCTGACAACCACCTAAGATTATGTTGTATAAGATGAGTGATGATTTGGGATGATAGGACATTGTGAAGGAAGGATATTTTCCTTTAGTGTCTTTGGGAAATACAGGATTTATAGTCTAATATACTTTGCTGGATATAAATTTGAGCATGCAATAGATAATTTTAAATGCACACTGGGAGACATACTTGTGCAGATTGGCAGATTCAAATTCATAAAAAGAGGATTTGTTTTTCAGGGTTCTCAACATCTTCAAGCTGCGAGTAGAGGCTTCAGTGCAAGCAGTGTGAATCTTTCCTCTCATACCTCTGACTGAATCTACCCTGTTGCCATTTCAGATATTATCTGCTTCTCTTATTATTTGGATATTTCAGTTGCAATCTCTTCACAACTTACCATATTCTTGTGTTGATGAGTAGCTATGCGTTGGTAGAGCTCTCACTCTGGATGGTACTAACCAATGTGGAGCCACTGCCAGATGAGATAAGGAAGCTCTCTTCAGTAATTTGTCATGGACTTTGCACCCTGGCTGAATGCACTTTCCAAGTTGGGTTTTCATGATTGCACAAAATGTGCTCCAAGAGCTCTTACATGAAATATTGGCTCTCTGAAGTGCAAAGACATAGCTCTCCCTTAAGAAGAGCTATATTTCCACAACACAGTAGTACTGTTGGGAGAAGTAATCTCCAACTGGATTCTCATGCTGACTTATTCCTTCAGTGCCTACCTCTAGGCTTGACTTTGATAGTTGAATTTATTTTTGCACTCTTAACAACCGTTATCTTCATCCTGCAGCCTTTTATGATGAACGCCTTTCCAAATCAGAATAGTTGCTCCTGAATTTCTGAAGCAGGCAGGAAGTTTTGTGGGAAATTACTTTGTGTAAGGGATAAAGTTGAGGCACATAGATTCTGCAGAGGTTAAATATATGTTCTCTCTCCTTTCCACAAGCCCTGTTTGCATCTTGACTGCTGCAGACTTGGTGTCTGTCTTCAAATGAACAATGGTAATACAAAGCAATGGACATATATTACCCTTGATTCGCTTCTGATTGTTGTTGTTTTAATTTAATAAAATGATCACAAGGATTGATCACAAGAAACAAACATGCCAGGTGTTTCCAGTTCATTTCATCTGTCTTTGATGTCTATCTTCACTGAATAACAGCTATGACAACAGAATAAGAGAAAAAGCAGTATTGGGCACACAAAAACTGTCATAACTAGCAGAGAAAAATGGAGACGCTTTACCATTTTCTTATGGAGAAGAGCAAGAATAAACATCTGCATTGTTGAACACAAGTCATAATTATACGTCTATGAGAGGGTGACTTTTGGCCAGTCACTCTTTCAGTGCGACCTTTCTCATAGGAATGTTGTTGTGGGGAAAACAGGATGCAGGATTATGAGGCATGTTTACTGCCTTGATTTGACCAAAATGTATATTTAAAAGGTGAGATGATGATGATGATGATGATAATACTGTGACCAGCCATAATAATAATTGCATTGACAAAAATTTTATCTGTCAATTACTCTGTATATTACACCAAGAGAGTTATGATACCTTCGGTCCTGAGGAAGAATTCAATGCAAATGAAAGCCACTATCATCTAAAGAATGAGCAGCCATAATTTCATATTTTTGCATATATAATAATGATAATCTGAAGTGTTATGAAAAACCAGAAATTGAAATCTGGTCATTGAGAAATACTATAAGAATTTTTAGCAGAGATATAGCAATGGAATTTGTTGTAGAGATAGGTGCTACCTTAGTAATAAGTCAGGGTAAAAACATGAATAGTAATAGAATTTAAATTGCAAATGGACATTTTGAACTTTCAGCAACCATCATTTTAAAGCCTCTTTAGAGCTGCCTACAGTTGGATAACATCAAGGATGGATGAATTAAAAATGTGATTAGTAAACAATAAAATTAGTAAACAAAGAGAAAATTGCTAAAGACAAAATTGAATGGTGGAAGCGCTATCAATGCTGTTAATACCTGGGCCATACCTGGATATAATACCCTGCTGGAATTATTAATTGGACACAAGCCAAGTTGGATAATCTGGACTGAAAAAACAAGAAAGCAAATGACTATTCATTATGCATTATATTTCCATAATGATATTGATAGATTATACTTTCTACACAGAAATGGAAGTAGAGGTTTACTTCAAGTCAAACTCTTGAAGAAATACATGCATTGGCTGATTATATAAAAACAACCCAAAACAAGCGCTGATGTAAATTAAAAATGTGAATGTGTAAGAAACAAAACATACTGAAATAACACAATAAAAATATGAATAAATTGCTGGCAAGGAAAAGCACTATATGTCAATTTCTACAAATAATCAAAGAGAAAATGGATAAAGTTAAAAGCCAACAATGACTTACAACTGAAACATTACATTTAAAAAAAGGCGGCTTGATTTTGGCTGCTCAAGAGCTAGCTATTTGAACTAATGTAATCAAAGCCAAAAAAAATCATCAAATAATTCAAAATGTAGATTGTTCAAAGAAGCAAAAAAAAATAGTAGTCATATACTCTGCTAGTGCAAGAAGATTGCACAAACTTATTATAAACAATGACATAACTTGCCAAAATGATTCACTGGTACAGCTATAAAAATCATCTGCTAGTAATGAACAGTTGGGAAGGCAGAGTTGAAAAACTTGTCAAAAATGAGCAGATTAAAGTACTGTGGAACTTCTAAATACAAACTGATTAAATCTGGGTACATAACACCAGATTTAACTCTTGTTGAAAAGAAGTGTGTATAGTTGATGTAGCAATAGCAAGGAATAAGGTTAGGGTTAGGGACAAAGAAGACAATTGACAAGATCACAAAGTATCAAGATCATAAAGTATCTGAAAATTGAAGTTGAAAGTTAATGATATAAACCAGCTGCAATGATTCTAGTAGTTATTGGTTCACTGGGTGCCATATCAAAAGAACTTGGACCGCACTTGGAAAATCTGTGCATTGACAAACTTTCCATCCGTCAATTAGAAAAGGCACATACTACAGGTGAAATTCGAAAAATTAGAATATTGTGCAAAAGTTCATTTATTTCAGTAATGCAACTTAAAAGGTGAACCTAATATATGAGATAGACTCATTACATGCAAAGCAAGATATTTCAAGCTGTGATTTGGCATAATTGAGATGATTATGGCTTACAGCTCATGAAAACCCCAAATCCACAATCTCAGAAAATTAGAATATTGTGAAAAGGTTCAATATTCTAGGCTCAAAGTGTCCCACTCTAATCAGCTAATTAATCGTACCACCTGCAAAGGGTTCCTGAGACTTTAAATGGTCTCTCAGTCTGGTTCAGTAGGAATCACAATCATGGGAAAGACTGCTGACCTCACAGTTGTGCAGAAAACCATCACTGATCCCCTCCGTAAGGAGGAAAGCCACAAAAGGTAATTGCAAAAAAAAAGTTGGATGTTCCCAAGGTGCTGTATCAAAGCACATTAATAGAAAGTTATGTGGAAGGGAAAAGTATCCAAGAAAAAGGTGCACAAGCAGCAGAACAATGCAGAAGAGCTGAAGGCCGCTATTGTAGCATCCTGGTCTTCCATAACACCTCAGTAGTGCCACAGGCTGATAGCTTCCATGCCACACCGCATTGAGGCAGTAATTGCTGCAAAAGGGGCCCAAACCAAGTACTGAGTACATATGCATGCTTATACTTTTCAGAGGTCCAATACTGTTCTATGTGCAATCCTTGTTTTATTGATTGCATGTAATATTCTAATTTTCTGAGATTGTGGATTTGGGGTTTTCATGAGCTGTAAGCCATAATCATCACAATTATGACAAATCACGGCTTGAACTATCTTGCTTTGCATATAATGAGTCTATCTCATATATTAGGTTTATCTTTTAAGTTGCATTACTGAAATAAATGAACTTTTGCATGATATTCTAATTTTTCAAGTTTTACCTGTAAGTTGATATATTACCACATCTTAACTTCTTGGGAAGAACTTAATGTATATGAAAGCTAACACTAGCTAAAGAAATCACTAGCTGTTATTTCACTTCCTTGCATAGGTGGCTGGAGAATTCTGGGAGTTGAATTTGCCAAGTTTGGGGACTCCTGACCTATGCAGTTACAGTATTGAGACAGGCCTTGCTTTGCAATACTTTGCCAAGTTGTGATTAAGAAAAGTTCCTTACAACCAAATAAAAAAATGAGGTTAGGCATTACTGTAACAATTAGATACTGATCAGGTGTGAATTTTTATCCTGTTACAGTAAAATAGAGAATACTGAAAACTCCACAATCTGGGCAGTTATTAATTTATTGTAAAATAGGGGTGAAGTTTTGGCGTCCAAACTACTATTATGGATTACAGATCCATTTGATTTTACTGTTTGTTTTGAAGTACCCAAAATCACCCTTTGGGAATTACCAGATTATCCATTAAAAAACAACAACACGTTGCTCTTCTTTTCCCCTGAACTTTACAGTTTAGGTTCTATGCTTGAAAACACTGTACTGTAATCCAAATGAATCTAGAACACTCTTGCGTTCCAGTTAATTCCTTAAATTCTTCATCGGTTTTGATTCAAGAAACTAAAACGGCTGCCCTTCTGGGTCGACTCTCCCTATCGCTCCAGCTGGCCTCTGCCCTGGCTGGGAGGCTTCGATCGGAACCACGACTAGCCCCACCGACCGAAACAAGAACCATCGGCGGAAGGCCCGAACCTCAAGCCACCCGGGCGTGACGTCATCCCTTTCCGAGCCTCTCTTGCTTGGTCTTCCGCCCCTTTCTCCCCCCCCCCGCCCGCCCGCCCGCCGCCCCTGCCTGAGAAGACAGAATCCATTCCGGGTCGGAAAAGGTACCGGATGTGGCAGGTAACCCACTTTTCCTCCTTTCTCTAGCCCCCACCCCACAATAGAGAGGAGTGGAACGCGGACCCCGTCTCCTCTCCCCTTTGGCGCTGGGCGTGCTCCCTCTCTGGGCGGAGCCGAGGCGGGGCCTGATGTCAGGTTGCTCCTGGTCGGTCGTAACCCTCATCCCGGGTTGGATTCCCTCAGCGCCCCACTTACGGGTGTCCCTCCACCCCACCTCACCCGGCACTTTTTAGAGTGATTGGTTCTGCGTCTGTGTCTCGCCTTGCCCGCGCCTGGGGGGGGGGGAAGGTGTCGACCGGTATTTTGCCAAGTTTCCCCCTCCTTTGCCCTTCCCTGCCCCGCGGATTCAAAGCGCATTGTGCCTCTGCTGTTCCAGCCCTGCTTGTCGGAACGGACCGTCTTGTCACCTCAGTCGAGGAAGCTGTGGCTTAAAAGAAAAAGTTTTCCTACACCTCGCTTTTCCTGTGCAAGCTGGCAGGAGCAAATTCACCCAGGCGCAGCTTCCCCTTTACTCAACTTGCTAGCCCCTTTACCTGTTGAAACTGCCTGTTACACAGGAGGTAGAAGGAAAAAAGCATTTTTTTTTTAAATTTCGCACGATGTCGCCATAGTATTCCCAAATGTCAATGAGATAGATTCTTTATTCCATAACAAAGGAGCCAAAGTTCCTGCTATTTGAGATTTCACTTGCCCTCTTACTTGAAACAGAAATCTACCCTTCATGGAACATTAAAAATGTGAGGGTTTTTTTTTTTTAATGAACAGTATGGCAGAAAGTTGGCAGTTTAGTTATAGCATTTACCTATGTCTGACCCCTCTGATCTAAAGTGTATAAATGCTACAAGGAAATGCTTTTGAATAAAGCAGGCCCACTGAAGTAATTTATAAGGGGCACATAAAAAAAGTGTAAAAGCCAAATTGATAGCTGGTAATAGTTATAATTAAACATTCACAGATTAATTTTAATTATAAATATAAATATTGTGTTATACAGAAATAACCATATATAACAATGAAGTCTACTTCACTGTTAGAAATTTTGGAGGTCTTCCCAACTTTCCATTTTGTTTATATAAAATATGTTTAAACCATTTGGAAATTATATTCAATAATCAACAACAAAAAGTAGGATAGGAAATAACAAAGTAACATGAAATAGGAAATTTCAAACATCTTTGCTAAAGTTGAGCCTAAAAACATTGACATGAATTAGCAATATACTTTTTCCCAAAGGAAGTGAAAGCAGGATAGTTGCAATTGTACATGTACAATTGCTACTATCCTGTAATAATTCTGAGTTTAATATAATGTACAATGTTTAGTACTCGTGATGAGTAAATATAACTTCAGAATCAAATGCAACTTTTCTCTGAAAATTATTTTTATGGTAGAATAGTTTGTCATAGCTGTTGTCTTCATGTTCTGCTCAACTTGTCAGAGAAATCCAGCTAGCATTTGTGTAGCAAGAGTTAGTTGGACTAGATCCAATTAAAAGTTTTTTTTTTTTAATTTCTAACCAGTTCACGAATACTGCTGGCTTATGTATAGTTAGATAGTATTTACAAAGTACAATATTATCTCCAATCTGTATGCATTTTATGCATTTATCTATTTATAAACCTGCAATACATACATACATACACAGATACACACATTCATGCATTCAGTTATATAGAAGTTTTGGTTTTAAATTAAAAGCCATAACAGAATTAGCAAGTGCTATATGTATACTATATGAAATTGTTGTATATGTTGAATATCTAAGATAGATATTTCTTATTATGTATACACACATATATATAATATTCTAAAACAGTTAAGCCTGGAATTCAGGGCATGCTTACTTAGGAAGTTGACTAACTGAAATTCAGAAACTTGCTTAAGATTAGTTTGTGCAATATTCAGCATATTGTAGGTGTTTCAATATTACTAGAAAGAATACACCTGTGTAATTGATCAGTAAATAAGTTATCTATTCATGTGTGTGTGTGTGAGAGAGAGAGAGAGAGAGAGAGATTCCCTTTTATGAAATGAAAAATAAAAACAAATGTTGTTGGTTCTTTTATGTACACTCAGGTTAGTGGACTCCAAAACCCAGAGGGTCAACACAAGCACACCTGGCCTTGAGACAATATACCTACAAGTACTTAAAGGCTAGTACTCACTGTTTATTATATTGTTCTTTCCTAATTCTACTACAGTTCCTGTTCTTCGGGGAGTCTTCAATTTACAGCCATTCATTTAATGACCATTAAAAATTAGATCAGCACTGGAAAAAAAGTGATTATCATTTTGCATACACAACCGTTGCAGCATCCTCATGGTCACATGATCAAAATTGGCAATTGACCCTCGGCAACTGGCATGTATTTATGATGGTTGCAGTATCCCAGGCTCAATTTATCATCTTTTGTGACTTTCTAACCACCTAAGTCAATGAGGAGCTCAGATTCATTTAACCACCATGTTACTATCAACTTCAGTGAAACACTTAAAAACTGTTGCAAGGACGGTTGTAAAATGCTGCAAAATTCACTTAATACTCTTTCTTAACAGTGGAAATTTTAGACTCAACTGTGGACATAAGTCAAGGATTACCTGTACTACTGTTTGTGTGTCCTATTTTTGTAGAACAGTCAATCTTCTATTTGCCTTAGGCTGCTTCAGGCTGTTTTAGTTTCCCACAGAAACAAAACCACCATCCCCAGCTGAGCTTTTATATCCACAGGTTGCTGGACTAGTTAGAGAGAGCTCTTAAAGGGACAGGGCGCAAGCAGCCTAGGATGTTGGCCATTTTGCAGCAACAGCAGCAGCCTGTCCTCTCACAAGCAAAATGAAAATAAATTGTGAGCAAGTTAATGGTGCTTGCTTCTTAAGAATATTTGCACATTCCTGTTCACTTACTCTTATATAAATGCCCATACATGCAGTACAATTAAAAGATAAAACAATAACGCTTCAAAATAAATGTGGGAAATAAACTATTTTCAGATATTTTTTGTTTTTTTTTAATTATCTAATAGGAATTATGATTGAAATCCCTCTTACAAGATATATTAATTACATATAATATTCATATGTAAGAGCCATAACATTACTGTAGTCACCAGTACTGTCAAATGTTTGTCTATTTAACAAATCCAGACTGAGATACTGAATTATAGATGGTATTATTTTCCTGGCTATTACTGCAGTTAAGACTTTTGCACCCATAGTAACAGAAGAGAGCACAAAGTCTACAGCTTGTGCATATTGTGAGATTTTTCTGAGGCTTTAGTATAACTATAATACAAAGCCTAGTGAAATGAAAAAAAATAAAGAAAGATTAAATGATTATGCATTTCTAACAGTATGGGTGCTAATAAGTCAGTAAACATTCAGTGCTTTTGGTGGAATAAAGGCCAGAATCACAGGAGGGATTATTAGCAAAGAGACAAAGAAGTTGGAATCTTTGGTATGCAGAATGAACAAAGACAGACTCCCCCTAGCTGTTCACAGGATATATGTGGTAGTTAATGCAGATAGGTCTCTTAGTCTGACAAGATTTCTAACTACAGATGAGCAACAATGAATAAAATTCTTGGAAGTAACTCCTTTCATCCTTCTTGGTTCTTTGGACTTGACTAGTTTCATAGAATGCAATGTCTCTGTCATGTCAGTTACCTTTTAATGTGACACCAGAAGATTAGTAATGCAGTTACAGGTGTCCTTGGTTAACTTAATATAAAAATCATAAAATCGAGATTCTGTCTTAGTAAATAACTGTCCATCATCGGCTTGAATTCTATGTGTATTTCACACGACAAGTCAATACCTTTTAGTATTCATTACTGATTTCCACTATTTTCTGATTAACATTTTTCAAAGTATTCAAATTATTCTGTGTTGAAGCTCCAATTTAGGCTTTGCTGCTGTAAATGTGTGATATGATTCATTCGTGGTGTTAGTAAAAGTGGAACTTTAATCACCTTCTGTAACTATATAAAATTACAGACTCTGAGTTTCTCTTTTACTGAGGTAAAATCAATTAAGAAATTCATAATGGTTATCTTAAATGCATCCCAGAGTGTTAATGTATTAGTAGAACCCTGAGTTGTTTCAAGGAAAGAACAGATTTCCTTTTTAATATATTTCACAAAAAGAAAATCTCTTTGGGGAGAAATATTCAAATATATAATGCCATCTAGAATTGGCTAATTTATAATTGTTAAATTGTGGTAGCGCAGTAGTTAGAATGCAATCGTCAGGGTTCCAAGTAATAAACCCACTGCAAGCAAGAACGCCGAGGCAGGTGAATTCCTCAAATAATAGCTTATTGGCACATATTAGGTGAAAACCAATGGAAAATACATGAAAAAAATAAAACAATAAATCAGACATTCCAAACTAAAATAGTCTTATAAAAACATAAATGAAACAAAATAGGTCCTGCAGAAATATGATAATATATTGAAGCTCCAGAAATTTTAAATTATCCTCAAAGGTTGTTATTCTATCTATGCAAATTAAATGATATCTTTTTGTCTCAAATCATTTATAAATAATTGTACAGTATGGCACCCAGAAAAAGGAGGAGGTACATATTATCTTTTACTTTGGGTTTAGATTTAACAAGAAGATTGAGTAGAAGGCTGTCCAGTTTCCTTAGATTTTGAAAATATTCATTTAGCTTATGCACCTTAGTTTTCCTACTATTTGACATTTATACTAATTTCTTTTTTACTTTTTGAAAAGTATTTCTGTATTCATATCTATGGACCAATACCTTTATAACATCTACAAATCTCACAAGCAAGCAGGAGGTCACCCTCCATACTATGTTTTCTCTACAAATGATATGAAACCATTGCTTTGCTATCATGAACAATTCAGAGAATATACTTTGCTGTTGTTTTTATGCAGAAGCTGAGGTGTTAATATGGCTCGTATCACCCTTGAAGAACTTAATGAAATGGATGATGAGATCCAGGATGAAGAAGAAGAACAAGATGAAACTGAACAAAACCAGCTGTTTTCTATGTGGGAAACAGTAGCCAACACTCATCAAGTGATGCTTCCTCGAGGCAAAAAAATGAATCTAACTTTTTATTAGCTGCTATTGATATACTGTGCTTGCAAAGTAGAAAGAGGGTAGAAATTTTTCACCAACAGGGCAAAGTCAATTTGTATAAAAGAATTGATATTGATTTAAATTTATTTTTTGCAGTGTTTTTATTCTCAATTTCTACAAAAGATACCCAGAATTAACAAAAATAGTAAAAAACAGTTAAACTCTATTCATTTAAAGCAGTGTTTCTCAACCTTGACCACCTTTAAAATGTGCAGACTTTAAGATGATGGCTGGGGAATTCTTGAATTTGAAGTCATGCATCTTAAAATTGCTAAGGTGAGAAACACTGATTTAAAGTCATGATCAATAATGTATCATTTAAAACGGTGGTTCTCATTCTTTTCTTCACCATGGACCCCCTTAAAATATCTTTTGTGGCTACAGACCACCAAAGCTTAACTCAAGATTTAAATCATAACATTTCTTCAAGCCTTTGCAGACCTCTTGTGATGACATTGCATTCCCCCCCACCCGGCAGACCACAGGCTGAGAACCATTGGGAGAAAACCAAGTAATGACATTAAACTTGAAAACATAAGGGTGTTAAGAAAATCCACAAAATTGGAATAACCCATTAAAAGTCCCACTCCCTTGTGGGTATCATTTTTTTCTGCAATAGCGCAGAAAAAATAGGAAATAAAGAAATAATACAAATATAATAAAGAAAAGAAATATATAAAGAAATGAATTCCCCTTTACTACTACTACTACTTTTTTTCTCCTTTCTTTTTTTCTTCGTCCCTTCTCATAAAATTCTTCAAAGCTTTAAAAACAACCCTAACCTTAATCAAAGCTTTATAATTCTTTGTGAATCCAATATAGGAAAATCATTCAGATCACTCTTTTGGTTTCTTTTCTGTATACATTTTAATTGTTATCATCAGCTAGTTTCTTTTGTACGTCTAGTTAAGCATTATTTTTCATGTCATTCTTCTAGCCTGCCATTTTTAAATCCACTTTCAAATGAGTCTCAGTCTTGCCCAGTAAACATCTTCCATATTTTAAACACAGTATATCTACAGAAGCAGACACTTTTAAAATTAATTTAACCATTGTTCAAAATATCCTTCAACATGTCCAGTTGGTTATGTTAAAATATTTTTATTAGTCAAATTTAAATTTTCTTATCCTTTAATTCTTATCTTTAGTTCCTTCTGCTTTCATCTAATGCCCAGTCTTCAGTTTCAATCTACTTTTTTAAAAACAAAAGATTTCCCATGGGATTAATTAAATAATTGCAAAATCTTATTTCAATTTCATGTAGACCTTTGATCCATTTATAACTTACAAGAATCAAAATTTTAATCAGACTTTTGCTATTTTTGAAGTACTTAACATTGCTGTCTTGCAGTTTCCTTGCAAAGAGCACCTGCATGGAGCATTTGTGGGTGATCTTAAGTCCTTTCCTTGTCTGGAGAGAAATTACAACAAGCCAGTCTACTCACCAGCTCTATTCCACTGCATTCATCACCTCTGCTTTTAAGAATTTGAAGACTGATTTATGATATATGATTTGATCCTATTTTGTTATGGCTATCTTCTGGTTTCAAATTTAAAAATTAAAACAATGTGTTCTGTATTGATTTTTGAAATATATTGTAAAAATTAGAAGATATCAGTATATTTTTTCTTATAGTATTGAGTTAATTATTAATATATTCTATATGGTTTTACCTTTTTATTTTTTCCTCTTTCATGTTAATTATACATATTTTAATTATATTACTATTAATTTTTGTTTGTTAACCTCATTATAATCTATGAAATAATTAAATAACTTTAGAAACCCAGTAATTCCTACATATCAACAAATGCTGAAGGAGCTCCATTTTGCAACGGCATTGTAGGTAGTCATCTATTCATCTGCTCTAGTTGTTTCCTCAATTTTATCTGTGGAAATCAACCTTACATGGATCGTTTAGTGGAGAGGATCTGAAAACTTCAAATTACAAACTTGGAAGAATTCCTTCAATTCTATTAGGAGTGGTTGATGGAGGAAGAATTGAAAGAGATCTTACACTTCAAAGCAAGTTTAAGATCCTGCAGCTGGGGCATGTCTTAATGGCAGAGTGCTTGAACTTGATTCCCTGCTGAGCGTAATATTAGTTCAAAAGGCAAATGCAGGCTGCTTTGCAACACCATTATAACTAAGTCAGCTACTTTGAAATGATAATTATAGCTATCAGCACAGCTGTGGAGTTGTCATCAGAAAATATCATTGGTACTAAATAATCCTATACCGTATTCTTATTTACCTGTATTGTGTTAAGCTATAAGCACTAAACACTCTATACAGTAAAAATTACTATTTCTACTTTAATTCTTTAATTACTTTGAAGGAAAGATTGGTTTTTGTTGCTTCAGACCAAAGATCAAGAGAAATAATGCTGTGAACTCTAGAATATGGAATAAAGGAACTCAATTGTTTCTTTAATTGACTTTCGCTGTTACCATTCCAGCACTCAGGTAAAGAAGAATGAAAAACCTGATATAGACAAAATCCAGCATGCTTATTTCTATCCTGCTCCACAGGGGTTGTTTTTTTTAAAGCATTTTTTTATGTTTCCATAACTTAACACCCCCTCCCCACAATTCCCAGAGCCTCAAAGTCTCAAACACTTTGTTATGCATGGTTAGAGGCATAACAAATGGAGGGCCACAAATATGCAGGGCCACCTGTATACTACTTTTCACAGTGGACTACCCACAATAAATAAAAAGCATTTTAAGTTAGGTTATTTGGAAATGTAGTTGTATACAAATGCTTTAATCCTTAATCCTTAAAGTTAACTTTACTCTGTTTCAGACATGGCAGGTCCAGTACTACAGATGACTCATCATAACCATGTACGAGAGTCTGTGCCCTACACTATTTTATCACAACATGAGAAAGTAAGCAATCATATTCATGTAAATATTTATTGCTTAACAGGCATAGACACTGTTTCTGAATAATGTAACATGTATATAGCCGACTGTCATATTTTTTGATATATTGAGAAAGAATTGTAGAATAAAACCATGCAATGTTCCTAGTTTCCTTAAGTGTCCATAATTTCACCCAAACTATAGCCATCATTAACTTTCTATCAAATTTGTCCTTCGGATGTGATTTTGAGGATGTTCCTACTCAAAAGTAAGCCTCATCATGTGCAGTAAAACAGTAGAGAACTACCACCTAAATAACTTACCATGCAAATTATTCCAGAGTAAGACAGCCTAATAATTTTCAGAATTCAAATCCTGTCAGGCTACTTTACCATTTGGAAAGATTTAGTAGGATTGTAGCCCAAAAGGATAATGGGTAGGAGTTGCATTATATTATTTCCCATGAATCTGCTTTTTTATTGTTTATTATTTTTAATGATAGCAATGTTTTTAAAGCAGTTATATTTGTAGCCTGTGTTGACTTTGCTTTAGTCTGTTTATATTAAGAACACATGGTGCCTTTTGGGATTCTTCTGGGCCAAATGTATAGTGTACATTGTTGCCAAACACGTTATCCTCAGAAACGTTTCTAAAAGGGACTAATGAAAAACAAAAGATTAGTTGTCTCTACTTTTAGATGCTTTGCAATTTCAGCTTATAGTGATAAAAATTAAAATGAATTATTAGGAAACATATTTTGCATTTAATATGCACAATAAAATGGATAAACATACACAAACAGATGTGCACACCAACACACACAAAATTTTATTTAAAACATTTACATCAGTAATGCATATTGAATATTAATATTACATATAGTTAAATATTTCATACACAAATTTGTATTTATCTTTTTAAAAATATGAAAAAGCAGCTTTTACTAACATCAGCACTTCCAAAATTTTATATCACTTGTAAAGATATCAAATTTGTCTCCAATAATGTAATTATCTAGATTTTAAAACTCATAAATTTTGTTACACTGTTGATATTTCTTCCCCTGGCAGTAAATCACTTCTCTTCCTTCTTGGTTCAGTGCGAGGAAACAACATATGAGGAACGCCTATACCCTGCTGGGAAATGGGCATGCATCACTAAAGGAGAACCCAAGTATGAGCAGAGCATCTCATTGGGTTTCATGAAACTTATAAGATACATCTGCAAAGAAAATTCCCTAGGTGTGTATGAGCAAGTGCCATGGGAAGATGTAGAAGTTTACATGACCAGAATTTATGGGGTTTGGAAAAACAAGGAATGGATTTCCCTAGATTTATCTTTCATGACTGGTATTTCTACCTATATCTTCTACCTATATCCAGGCCAGCACTTGGGGATGACAATACCAGTGATTAATGAGATCCACCTGAACAAGGAGGGTACTGAATTGGTCCAAGAAGTTATCACTGCTTATTATCTTCCTCAGGAATTTCAGCTTAATCCTCCTCTCCCCATGGATCCAGAAATCCAAATACTAGAAAGATCGCCTCTTCAAGTTATCACCAGGTAAGTCCTGATGGACTTGGGCTATGCTTTAGATGCAAACAGCCTTTTAACTAAAGGAAGAATCAACTTGCTTTTTGTTCTTAGGTAGAAAAAAAATATATATACATGCCTGGGAAAATAGTTTCTAAGTAAAAGAAAATATGCCTCTGGTTATATAATGGAAAAGGGAAAGGATCTCGTGGAGAGACTGGCTTTCTTAGACCAGTTGTTCCTGTATTTTAAAAAAGATTAGAAGCCATGCACTGATAGATGGGGAGGTGAATGGTGGATAAATGGGAAGGAAACAAGACATTAAACACAGTATATTTATGTAATTGTTTTGTTGTTAACTTTCTGTAAAGGGAGTTTTATGGGCCAGCTACTGAGGAGACAATCCTGCGTGAGATTCACTTTCTTTGGGAGTTATTGGGCTCGACAGATAATGTGCTCCATGAAACGTACTTGGTGGCTGCATATCAGAACCCTAGTATACCCAATCGTCGCAATGAGATATGGTTTATCCGGAGAACAGACTGAAAGCATCATGGATTTCTAACAAGATTGTAACCTAGTGAATTCAGCTTAGATGGCAGTTCTAGCCTGAAGGAGATGAATGCACTTTCTAACTTACTCTAGAACTGACCTGATGACCCATTCCTTTTCCTTGAGGGCATTAAGGACTTGTATTCCCTCCTATGAGTTCAGAAATAGGAAAAAACAAGAACATGGAAAAGTAGTATGGTTTTCTAATGTTTCTGGAGGGAGCTGGCACTGGAAGAATCTATGGATATCTGCTTCATTGACTTTGAAATTTGTCTACACACAGCTGAGTCAAAATGCATCAGCAGTTGCAACTGTTCAGCAATCCACATCTGGTATTTTAAACATTCTGAATTCTTCTGGAAATGAATTTGGAGTGCCAGCCTGAAGCTGGATGGGGGCATAGGTCATAGTTTTACTTACTTAGAGAGAGAATTTAATTTCTGGGCAAGAGGCTATATCATTTAGCCATGTATACTTTTAATTACCTCTGTTCCAGCTTGACGTGGAATAATTTCAGACTTTCTTAACTGGGTTGATTTGAATATATCCTAGAAAGCCTTTCCCAGGAACAATCTCACCTGAAAGGAAGGTCTGAGAATTGGAGATCAGAGAAATCCTCTTCTGTTTTTTAAGAGTAGAATAACACCTGTCCCTCTGTGACCTATTCACCAACTGGACTTGTATCCATGGATGCTTCCAGACTGTTGATTACTACTTTCATTTTTCTCTCCTTCATAGACATTTTTCTATTAATAAAAGTAAATGGAAGCTACAGTGAAAAAATATAGGACACTTATCAATGAAAAATGTGATTATATGGATCCTGGACTTCTTTTTATTCTTTTAATGAACAAGGTAATTGTAAAATAAAGGCCATATCGAAAAGCATCCCGTCATTTTGCAAGGTACCCATTGACCGAGCCATGTATTTACTGGAAGTTATAATTGGCTGCATTGTTACATTGCACTACGTTATATTCTGATTGGTTGATTTCATGGTCAAGAAAGAAGCTTTTTTTCTCTGAAGGAGGATAATAGCACAGAGCAATTGTGAAATAAAATCTAGCTCAAACCTCTCTGATGCTTGTTATTGAGTTACATGGCATCTGGTTTATTAGATTTTTATGTCACCTTTATAAATAACTAAAGACAGTGAACATACATAACATTCCTTCTTCCTCCTCTTTCCCCCACTACAACAACCCTATAAGTTGGGTTGTTCTAAGAGACATGACAGGCTCAGTCACCGAAACAGCCTGTGATTACCCGGGGCATGGCACAAAGGCAACACAGTCACATAAGCAAGAAGTATCCCTTTAATACCTCCAACTTTGCCCCCAATGTCCAGGTTACCTTCGGCTGGAGAAAAAACTCTCCCAAGAACAGTCTTTAAATGGAGGAAATTCAGTACATATAAACTGTAAATAAAAATCCACACAAACCACGCTGCAGCAATTAGCTGGACAGTGCAGGATAAGGAATTGCAGATTTAAAAGGCCAACAAAACACACACCGTTGGGAAGACGCCAGGAACCCAGATAAGCCTCAACAAAACAAGATAATACACTATTTGCTTCCAACAAGTTGCTGTGTGCAAACTCCTTTTTTAAACAGTGTTCCCAGCTGCAGCTAATGAAGGGAATCAGGGCCCTTTCCGCCACACCACTCACGTTGCTCCCTTCTCCGTTCCTCCCTGTGTGCCCTAGCATGAAGAGGGGGTGGGCCTGGATCTTCCTCTGAATTCCCTCTGCCTTGCTTTACCTTTGCCTTGCTCTACCTTTTCCCTGCTCTGGCCAGCCGACTGGGCCCTTTCCCAGTTTCTTCCACAGCCAACAGAGCCACACTTGTACTCCCTGTCAGTTGCTCGGCCTCCCCCTCGGAATCAGATTCCGACAGGGGCATGACACAGCCTTTATACTTAAGGTGGGACTAAGACTTCATGGTCTCTAACTACTGCACCAAACTGGCTCTGATTTTGATGACAGCTTAATTTTTTTTTGTTAACTCCGGAAATAGTTGTTACATAAAGAACAAATGATAATGTTTGAAACAGGAACATTGATTTTACATTGTGACTGTCTATTCTTCTTAAATGGCTATATTTTTGAAAACTACTTTGGAATGTATCTTGATTTCTTATATATTTCTAGTGGAAATCGGATGAGGTCTAACTAGATATAGTGGAACGCTTTCTGTCATCAAGGGTGATAAAATATACTGTATGTTCTATTCATCTACAGTATATGGCAGAATCCATATACAGTAGTTACTGATCTGTGTAACTTCTGACGCTATAAGCCCTCAAATTCAATTTATAGTACTTCCCTCAGTTGTAAATGAGCATGTTTTATATTTTTAGAAACTATAACTTTGATTTTAGTTGTATTATATGGATATTCACAGTTGCAGAAATTAGTATGTATTCTATCACTTTCATTCAATCAGATTTAATAACTGTGCAGCTATAAATCAGCAATATCTATAATTCTTTGGTGATAAAGTATCCTGTGCTTATCTGGAAATAGTATAACGTGGATTTAATAAACCCTTTGATCATTTTGCCAAGTATAGCAAACAGCAAAGTAGTTTATTTTTAAACTAGTTTTAAAAACTTTTAAAAGTGCAATTTTTAAAAATGCTCAGGAGCCTTTCAGAAACTGAAATTTCAGATAAAATGCATTTGTTTAAATGATGATTAATCAGAGATCTAACAGGAACAGAAAAGGAGACAGTAAAAACATGCATTTTGCAAATACAGAAGGGCGTAGAAGATACGTTGGGATTATACTGAAAGCAACAATGCATACAGAATGCAGAAAAGAAATTATTTTGCTATATTAGCAAATACCAGAGATGCTTAGTACAAACAATGAAATAATCCAAGAATTATCTGTTTTAGGTGAGTAAAATATATGGATTACTTCAAGATTTTTCGGTCTATGGTTTTAGATAAATATTAATGGAGGAATTATTTTGGTTCATATGATACACTAAACCAGTGATGGCAAACCTATGACATGCGTGTCAAAGGTCACAAGCTACATTATTTTGGGTGATACACCAGCATTCACCAACACCCAACAATTATTCTTGACAGCATGCCCTTTTTTCATGCCATTTTTGGAGGCTGCACAAGAATGGGGTATACTCTTATGCAGCCTCCAGAAGTTGTGTGAGAGGGTCTCATTCTCTGAACCCTCTGAAAATCACATGGGAATAGAGCATGCTTTCCACACTTTAAGAACACACTGCCTGAAGATAAGTGGCGCACAGCATAACCTGCGGATCACTGGGCCGTGGGGCATTTGCACCATTCCCAAGGCTTGTGTACCTGGTAGAAGCATTTGGGCTGAAATCAAGGCCTGGTTCTCAACTTCAGGCCCAGTCTCACTGAGTGCCACTGGCCTAGACAACAGAGAAATAGAAAATTGTCTAGGGAGATTCTCAGTCATCAAGGTCATAGTTGTCCCAAAGGTGCTTTTTTCCAGAGCCAACTGGACTTTTCCAGAGCCAACTGAAAGTCTTCAAAGAAAAACCAGAAAGTCCAGTTGCCTCTGGGAAAAAGCACATTTGGGACAAGATAGAAAATTGTTTCTCTTGTTTGGCAGGAGGTTGATATGCCAGCCGAATCAAGTTAAGCATTTTCCAAACTGCCATGCCCCAAAGAATTGCCATTACTGCCCTAAACTATAAGCTAATTACAAGGATTTAGTTTGCAAAATATACTAGGTTAAAGTGTAGCTGACTGATTTGGGGTTAATTGTTTCATGCAAACAACATACATGTTTGCAGAAAGACCAAGTTCATGTCACCATTTTGAGGTCAGCAATTAGGAGTAAAAATGCAGTTAAGCATAACTACATATTCAATGGCAGCTGGAATAACTGTATAGTGCAGGATTAAACTATTTGAAATAAATCCACCTCATGCTATAACAAACCAGTCCAAGATGTGCTTGATTACTATGAATTAGTGAACAGTCCTCTGGCTCGAGGTTATTTGTCTGTCTCTTCTCACTGGCTGAAATTCTAAATCCTTGGAGACTGACTAGACAAATCCCTGTAGTTTTCTTGACAAGGGAAGGAATGGTTTGTATCTGTCTAAAGCCCATTAACTGGAAGTCCTTTTTAAATGTTTGAGATGTGTATTTTAATTGGAAGTATAGATTTCCACAATTATTGATGGTTTGCTAATCATAGCAAAGAGCAGCAAATCTTGGAAATAGATATACCCACTATAACCCACTATGACCCTTATATACTTGATTTAAGAGGTTCCTACCTTTATAAAACTCAATGTCTTCATATATCCATTTAGAAAAAGATTCAAGAAAAAGAAGCTTCAGCTTACAAAATGCCCTTATTTTCTATTTACATTTTATAGGATCTAATTAAGGATATTGTAAATTTGTTCTTTGTTATATGAAAGAGAAGTAAAGGGATTCAACAGTAATTTTCAAGTTGTTAACATATTAGTGTGAAATTCTAAACTATAGTGTTCTGGAAGGAAGAGGAATCCAGGCTTTGGCATGTGAACCATTGACTTTACTTCACCCTTTCATTGCATCCTATTTCAACACAGCATTACTATGGAAGATAGAAACATCCTAATAGAACAAATAAAGATGACCTATTGTATTAAAATGTTGGAATGAAAATCATATTTTGCAAGAAATTTTTACTTTCAGAGTGAATGATTTGGCTCTTGAGAGACAAAAAAATTAAACCATTGTTAGTAGCAAATTGCATTAAATTACCTGGCCTAGAGAACAGAATCCTTATATCGAATTATAGTCAAGCTACTTAGTGTATTCCAATCCATGACAGACATACCTGAAGACAAAACTAATATGAGTAAAAATTAATAGACCTTAAGAAACACAGAGTTGACCAAAATGCCTTTGAAACTCTAAAGTTCTTTAAACATAGAGATTTTACTTCCCATTATTATCAAATATAATAGAATGGGCAGGATGACTATGGCTAAAGGTTGCTGCAATACAGTCCACCTGAACAATTTGAACAGCAGAAGCTGCCTTAGACCAGAGTTCTTCAAATTGTGTTCCTTGGAACCATAAGATTCTGTAAGAACTTGATGCAGTTGAGTGAAAGGCTAAGGGAAAACCCAAAGATGCTTTTTCCAAAAGGCAACTGAATTTTCTTGGGTTTTTATTTGAAAACATTTTGTTTTTTCATCCAAGAAGCTTCTTCAGTTCTTGAAGAAACTTAAAGAAATTGAAGAAGTTTCTTGGATGAGGAAGGAAACCTTTTCAATCAAAAAACTAAGAAAAGCCAGTTGCCTTTTAGAAAAAGCACCTTTGGGACAACCATGACCTGAAAGATTGAGAATTTCCAATAGCACTAAGGACAAGGGAAAGTAGTTTCACATAGTCAATTTTTTGTCAGTACAGCTTTTGTCTCTTGATGAGGGTTTCTAGGAATGGTTTTCCTTTAACAGATTTCATGGGCAGAAAAAAAATGAAAACTGCTTTAGGTCACCCTTCCTTTTATATACCTTTGCAAGAAAGGCCTTTACATCAATTGCTCTGAGATCAAAAGCCCATTTCTCCTTTTTACATAGGATTCAAAATGCTTCCTTGCTGAATATGTGACTTTTTAAAATATTAGCCAGTAACAATCGAGGATGATATTCCACCACTTCCCCTCCACTAACAGAATCCATTCCACTGGAAGATTTTTCCCCACAAGCAATGAATCCAACTTTTCCATTTTGACAAAGATAAAAAAAAGATTAAACAAACAGCCACTAATTTATTGCATAATCATATTGATTATATGATTTTGTTTATAGTATAGCAAATCTAAAATAATGACACATGGTACTAATTGCTTCTTTTCAACAGGGAATGATAATCCTTAGATGAACATTAAACAGCTATATCCTAGTTGTTGTTAACTACATATTACCATGGAATATATATTTAATTTAATAAATGAATAAGTAAAACTCTGTTCCTCTGCACTTTATAACAGAAAAAGAAATATTACAAATTTGAAAGCAAATGACCCTTTATTCTACAGTTTTCCAAAGCAGCATGTGAATTCCCTAAGTAACAAAGGCCATTTACTACATGGTAAGTATTTTGTGAAAACATGAACAAGGGTTATAATCTTTATTGCCTCTTCCCTAGTTGCAAGCCTGGAAAGGAAATAGGGTTGTCACCAGCCGTGCTGTTCTCAGCTTGAGATAATAAAGAAATGAAATAGGACACAGAAACTTTTGATGTTCCTAGCCAAGTGATCAGAGGGAAAACCTTTGGGGGCCTGGAGGCTAGATCCTTTCATGAGTTAGCAGTCTCTTGTTAAGTGTCCTCAGAGAAGGAGACTGCAATGTCATGTAACAGGCTAAACAATTCACCATACAGGTGTGACATGAATGTTGTATACAGAGTTTTAAACATTGATTTTTTGACAATAACCAGATGCTTTTATTAAATTGTAGTTTTTTTAAAATAAAACTAATGGCCATTATTCTATATTTGAACAAACAGTAAACCAACTCTGTTCCGTAGTATGGTACAAATTAATCAACTGCATATTCTAGCATAACATGTCATAAGACCACTATAAATTAGCCCACCAACAGTTATATGTTACTAATGTTGAATGTTTAGCTTGTCAATATTTGGAATTCTTGTTATAGAAGAATAAGACCATGAACTAGAAAAAATGTTAATAGTACTAATAGCATTACTTATCAGATGATTGAGAGGAAATTAAAATGTTTTTATTACTTCCTCAAGGGTTTGTAGTTTCCTTCTCCAAAGGACCTGCTTTCCTTTTATCCCTGATATAAAAACTAGACCTAAAGTCTGTTTTTCTTTCAAATAGTGATTACATGTGGGTTGTTCTTTTTTTTTAAGTAGCTAGTTCTATGTAAATAGTTCTTAGTACCAATACGAAGTCATTGTAATTTTCATTCTTTTTCCCTTGAAATAAAAAAAAACACAAATATGAAAAGTATAAGAAAGTTAAAACTGGAGTTGTGTTTGGACCCTCTGTAAAATTAATAAGTTTGGACCCTCTGTAAAATTAATAAGTTCCTAAGCATGTTAATATTAATATTATTTTCTAACTGACAGATATACAGAGTATGTAGTCACATATACTAATCCAATTTAATCATGGATTTTGAATAAACTAATAATGGAAGCTTAATCTAGGATACACAAACACATATACAATTATGTTTTTCACAGCATTATTCCTAAGCATGTTAATATTATTTTATTTAAACCACTGAATAAACAATTATGATACAACTTGTTTGCATTCTTTGGTGCAGAACAATTCTCACATTTATTTACATTCCTTGAGCTGCAACTACTCATCAAGAGCAATTGTGTAGGTTAAAGCTACATAAATATACATTTTTAAATCTTGCCTCAATAAACTGTTTTGTAATAAGCCCAAACTAGAGTTGCCAAAAGGTGAAACTCATTAGCTTTATCACTAGGAGTCCCCTCAAAAAACTATTTCCCTGAAACATTTATGTACTACTGTATCCTTGAAATTAAACTATTTATAATATTTGAAAAGACTGCCCTGCATTTCTGAAAGTAACAATGGTATCACTAAGAAAAAGAGCTGAAACACTAAGTTGTAATTTAATCAAATAAGAACAAATCTAGTTTTATTTAGTCACATAAAATCTATCTACACTTGTGAGTCATATATTTGCATCACCTCACACTTAATATCCATTACTAAATTTTCAGCGTCCATTATATTTTCAGGTACTTGTGGCTTATTAAAAATTAAGTCTTGTAGTATTGAAACACATAATTTTCTAACTGACAGATATACAGAGTATGTAGTCACATATACTAACCCAATTTAATCATGGATTTTGAATAAACTGCAAAAGACTGGGTCACATGTTTGCCCCAAACCAGATAAACCACATTATGTTTTAGCTTGATGTATGATCCATTGAGACTGTTAAATTTGAAATGAACAGAAATAAGGCTGTTTCATGAATAAATTAATGGAAGAGACATTTAGAAGCCAGCCTTATGCATCTTTTTTTCATGGGGAACAAATTATCTGGAAAAGGTAACAAATAATTTTATGGCAGTTTAAAAGCTAACTCATTTATTAAGGTACAAATGTTTGCAGGTACAGTCCCATTTATCAACTGCATGGAGTAGAATCTTGAAAGATGGAAGTGTGTGTGTGTATACCTACATTCATATATGTATATATGTATTATGTGCCCAGAATTGGTTGGAGTTCTTTGATTATGTACCATCATGCCAACTCTTATTAACCATAGATAGATTTTCACCATGGGGATCTGTCCCCAATATGGTCTTTCAGGCCTTTCCATGGTGTTCCCGTTGTCACTGTGAGTGAGTTCATTGTTCCTTTGGCTGCTGGTCATTCTTGCTATTTTTTTTCCAGCATTAGAGCCTTCTCCACAGACCTTGTTTTTTGCTTAATATATCCAAAACAAGAACCTAGCCCCTTGTATCTGCAGGCAGCACCCCCACCCTGCTTTTACTCTCCAGGAATTCTCAGAATCTTCTCCAACACCAAAGTTCAAAAGCGTCAATACTCTTTCTATCCTTCCAATCTCTGTAAATCAAGCAATAATTCAATGGGGTGGTGGGAGTTACAGCTGCTAGAAATAGTAAGATTAGGGCGAAATGAACAAAAGAAAATATAGACCAAGATTAAATATACTAAAATAACTCTTAAGTAAAACTATCGGATTGAAACATTAATTTAGTTACCTAGTTTAACCAAGGTGAAGCATCTACCATTATTTTCTGGGGTGTCCAGGTAGGGCATCCCGGAGAACCTTCCTTTTGAAATAATAATTGAAATAAAAAAAAAACCCTCGCATCGGCTCTCCCATTTTAAGAGCCCACCAAATCCAGTCAGTAGAGGTCGCCCGCCAACCGGACAGGTAATCGGAGAGGCGAAGAGAAGAACTAAGTCGGGGCTGGTGGTCGGCAATTAGGTTCCGGCCTGCCTTTTGCCGGAGCGGGATCCTCCTGCCCGGAAGCTCCACCTTGTCCCGGGTGTGCGAAGCGAGGCGAGGGGTGGGGCGGGGCTGGCTTTGGTGGCTGGGCTGGCCTGGGCTAAAAGGGTTCTGGAGCTTTTTCTGAACAGCATGGAGTGAAAACTGGTGCCAAGGCCGGAGTTGGCCGGGCGCAACCGAAAAAGAAATCAAACCGGCGCAGCGTTGACCGCGGAGATGGCGAGGGGGGTCCTCCTGCTGCTTCTTCTTGGTGAGTGCTAGACGAAAAAAAAAAAAAAAGACCCATAACCCTGACTCCTCGCCGCTTGTTCTTGTGCGCGCCCTCCCTCTCGCCGGTCTGCCTTGCGAATCGGGTGTCCCGCGCGGGCGTTCTTTTCCTTCTAGTTTGCTTGCGCTGGAGAGAACGGGGGGAACCCCCATTTTATGCCTCGGTCTGGAGGCGGCCTGGGGGAGCGAGGGATGTTTTGGAGAGAGCGGGGAAAAAAAAAAAAAGTCGGTCCTCGCCCTGCTTCTTGAGCCGGCGTGGACGCGCTTTCTTCGAGGCGCTTAAAGGCGCTCGTGGACCCCAGTCCGGCGTGGCGCGAGGGAGCTTATGTGGCTGTTTGGGGCTGTGTTAGAAAGTAGCAGCTCTGCTGCTGGGAGAGGTTTGTGTGTATGTGTATGAAAAAAAAAACGCCTCAGCACGACTAACCACCCCCTTTCAAGGGGTTCCTTTGTGTCCGCGGGAGATGTTGGAGGGAGCTGGGAAGTGGACGCCGAGAGTCGGTGTCTCTTTCCCGCTCTCTCTCCCCGCAGCCATTTGGTGCCAAGATCCAATCAAGCCCCTCGGCGTCCGTAAGGGATTTCTTTCCATCGATCGCCTCCGCTGCCACAACAGCGTCTCCCCTTTCTCCTCCCCTGTTTCATTAGACCAGGCCCAGCAATTGCTCGGTGCCATTCAGAGTGAACAGCGGGATCTTTCTCAAGCTGGCAGGCAACATCTCTTCTGGCTCACTAACGTGCTGGTTTGAAACTGCTCCAAGGAGGGCGAGAAAGGAGTGACTGGAGGAATAGATGGGGGGTGGGGGAATACATCCAAGTGCCTTTATTTTGCTCCATCGGTGTCTTCAGAGAAATTTTAAAATTCCATTCTTGATTCCGATAATGAATCTCTCAGCTGCCGTGATTCTGAATGGTCCTGAGAAATAACTGCAAGATTAAATAAAGCAGTAGTCATTACTGGACAGTCCTACATGTGCTCTTTCATATTGAGTTTTCTAAACAATATTGATTTTTTTTACTAAGAAAATTTTCCTTAGTAAGAGTTGTAAGGATTCTGAACTTTTGCCTATGTTTTCTGAACCACTGCCATTAACAAAATAAATGTAAGCTTCCAAAGCAGTCGTGACAACTTTCAATCTAATTTAAACCTTAATGATAGGTGCCGAGCTTCAGACTATATCCTGGAATGTAAATTAACATAGTTCCATATATGGTGGAATCAGACTATCCTGGCTGAGAAATTTGGCTAATGTTGTTTAAACCCTTGGAGAGGTTTAAAGTCACCTTTCCTGTCATAACTCCCATTGATTAATTTAATTAGATTAATTAGAAGTGCCAAAATGTTTGTTAAATTGCATTGGGTTAGTCATACATACATACATACATACATACATGAAGAAATTATTGGCACATTTGTGATCTAGTGTTAATAGAAGATTGTGATTTTGAATATGAGTGAAATCTCTGAATATGTTATTCACATAGACAGGTTAGTAGCTGGCATGTTATATATCTGAATTGCCTTTGCTCTATGCAATTTCTTGATATTAAGAATCCAAGGAAGACCTCACAGCAGTTTTGATCTTAGACATGATAATCTTAACTGAGAGTTGCTTCACATGTTAGAGAATATCATGAATATCACTCTAAAATACTAAAAATCACTAATGTATTTTTGAAATTAATTAGATATTAGCTGATTTTTTAAAAATAAATTTATCAATTCATTTCAAGGAAGTAGAATTTGCTTTTCTCACAAATATCAATTACAGATTAAATCCAAGATTTAAATATTTGTTTAATTTCAGAAGCAAATAAAAAAAGTATCCATTAGTAAACAAAATAAATAATTTGTATTCACATCAATAATTTAAAACCAACACCGGAAAATTTAAGATTATAAAAACTGGGTCAGGATGTTCAAAGAGGTGGTAGTTTGACTTGGGCACAGCATGGAGTGAGAAGCTGGCTGTTATAGTTTGTAATGATTTATCATTTTATGGTTTACAACATTTGGTCCTAACCATAGTTAATTTCATATACCATACTTGAACAAATATGAAAACTCAAGTCAAAGTTTTCCAGAACATGGGTCTGAACTATTTCCCTCAAAATGCCTTTCTTTTCAATCCATAAAATAGTTCTATTTGCTTTCAGATTTATTTATTTATTCATTTATTAAGGCAAATTCTGCCTGAAAGCCAAATCACCCACTGATGAAAAATCTTAAAAGTTTAAATATAACACATGACAAAAATCTTCACAGAAAAATATCAATATTTCTTTAAATTTCACAATTTCTTCCACTGTATCTAATGAGTATATATTTCATATTGAAATCAGTTATAACATGACACTTGAAGAGAATATTAAACATTAAATACAACTGTGCTATTTTGCACTATTATTTCAAATTAAAAATAATCTTGATTACTAGAATTCAACATTTTGACAAGTATACCAACAGTGCAAGTTTTTAACAGAAATAGCACATTTATTATGAAATTTTATTGCTCCTTGGAGGATAAAACATTAACAATATTAAGTTTGTTTGCCTTATTTTGCACACTAAATTATTGTACCAGAGAAGTTCTGGATTTAGAAATATTCTTTATCCCTTCAGAAATTATTGTTATTTATTTTACAGTATCTCAGTTTAGAACTGCAACTTTTATAACATGTTTCTTCCTTGCCTGTCTTATCTAGTACTCAATTTCCTTTGGAATATTATTCCAAATACATTGCTAAACTGCAGGGAATCATAAACTGTTATGATTACACCAACCCACTTCTCCTTAATTCAGAGAATTAGATGAAGTCCAATGTCCTCTTGCAGCTGTTTTGATTGAGGAAATATATTGTACTTTTAAAAAATGTTCTTCTCTCTATATGAAGCATGTTTGATAAAAGTTATGTGATTATCAAGTGAGCAATATGAATATTTGATTTCAGATTATTTAAGAAAACTATTTTAAAGTATGACAAAGATAGATAATAGACAACAGTGTATGTTAAAAGAATGTCTAATTTGTGCAAAAAACTTTAAAACAGATTGGAATCAGAAGGTTTGTAAAACTTTGTCCTATTGTGTCATAGACCACAGTGGAAACTAAATAAAATCCAGGGATCTGATGGATTAAACTGCTGACTTTATTGAGTAGAGGAGATCATCTACAGCATGTCTGAAACTAATTAAATGCATATGGCCTATGGAACAAGTCTCCCTGAAGAGTGATTTTCATCCATCAAGCATGCAGAACATTTGTATAGGAAAGTGCTAATTAGTGTCTCCATGCTTTAGGTCTTAGTATTTATATTTCCAGCAAATACCAATAATGCACCATGGAGCTGAACACATGACATTTCTTAAGTACTTAAATATCAAGCTGTTCCTCAAAAGAGATGCCAAGGGCAAGTAAGTACAAGAATAACCCATGAAAGAAGGCAAGAAATGCATGAAAATGAACCTGGTATGATTAGTTTAAATTATAGGGCAACAGCGTGGGCATGCTGGATGGAATGGCAGAAACCTTTGAAGTAGCTGTTAAATTGTGAAAGCAGCCTTTGTGCTACCTCTTCACTGGATGCAATATCTGTCGGGTGGTGTAGGCAAACCTCAATCCTAATGTGCCTAGTCTGTTTGGCATATTGCACTTTGTTCTGCAACATTGTTATAATAAATGTATATTTATTTAATAAGAAATAAATTCAAAGACACAGCTTACTGGAGGTCTTTTAGACTGAATGGGATGAATGAATGGTCAACTCTTGTGTCAATAGTATTGGAGATTTGGCCTTCATTTTGATTATAGTGTAGATTTTTACTAAAATGCAAGTAAATAAAATTAGGAAATAGGTCTTTACTTTTAAACAACCTATGCTTATATCTACTTTATATGCTGTGATAGAGCTGTTTATAATTTTCTATAACTATAAAGTCTATAATTTCAACAACAGTAATAGACACTGAAGTTGAATTCAGGAAGGAATCTTGACAATAGCTGATAATGTTGATGAAGTTAAAGTTCATGTACTTTTCACCATAACTATAATTCAATATGACACTATATGTTATTATATGAAAGTATTGATATCAATGTGTTTTGAATTAGTTATCTAATGAAGAAGGAGCTATACTAATTGCTAAAGAAGTCCTATGAAGTTTTAAACAAAGACTGACGACCAGTATATTATATGTTGAGGAAAGCCTAATCCTCTCCTCTTTACAAAAAAAATGGTTGGTTGCACAATCAGCCAGATATTTAGGCTGGATTTGGCCTTTTGTCCACCTATCCTTCCCAAGGATCTGGAATAGGCAGGTGTTGTTTGAGGTATTAAAGGTATTATTACAGGATATAAGCTGTTCCAAGTAAAACTGCCTTTTGCAATTGACTGATAGTAATTTTGTCAATGCTGGAGCTGTTCATGGGAAGCTCCAGATATTTTGGAATTGCACACAAAATGATTGTTATTATAGCCTTTGTTTCTTTTGCCATGGTCATCCTACTTCTATTTGCAGGTCTTCATATTTTGTAATTTTCTGTAGTTCTTTCTTTTATTCTACTCTTTTCAGGTATTGCAATGTTGCAATCCAGACTATTTTGTCTTTCAACAATTGCCAAGTCTGGGCTGTTGTTTGGCAGATGCTTCTGTGTTTATCCTAGAGCAGGGATATCAAACTCACTTTGTCATGGTGGCATCACGTGACATATTAGGACTTTCCCCCCTTTGCTAAACTGGGCGTGGCCAGCAGGTGATCCATCTGGCCTATGGGTTTGACAACCCTGTCCTAGATTTAGCTTCTTCATTTCCTATTATCTATTTTGTGGTCCTATCAGTTTTTGCTTTCAGTAAAATAGTATTTCTTGCAGGTATCTTACCTTACAATTTATGATGAGGATGGTTTTATTTTATAATTATAATCATGATTTATCACTTGTTACTTATATGTATACTGAGAGCTCATGCGCTGGAGAGTGTTCAATCTCACTTGGCCTATAAAGAATTCTATTCCAGTGCATCTTTGTTGCTACTTTCTCATGTCCTTGTTGTAATCAGTTTGTATGATTTTTTTGTAGCATCTAACTAAGTAGTCCACTTTTTCTTCAATTTTGTTGCAGAGGCATTTGCCACCAGTTGTCTCCTCAATTCTGGCTTTGTATGCCTTTGTTCTTAAGGCTTGGTCTTGTGCAGCCAGAATTGGCCCCTCTATCTCTTTAATTTTTCTGCTCTAAGCCATTGCCATGTCTTGTTGCCATCTACTCTGCTTGTTAATTTGTGTGTGTGTGTAATGTTGATATCTCTTTTCTATTCTTCATTGGGTCTTTCTTGTAAGCCTGATGGTCTCTCCAGTATTCAGTATTTCTTCATGGTGTACTAACTTCAATGCATCTTCTTCACTGTCCTTCAGATATTCTTCCAATACTCTTTTCTCTCCTTCAACTGTCTGCTGTATTTGCAACATTCCAAGCCCCCTGGGTTTGGCTTGCTGGAGAAAAAAGTGTAATGTCATAAAAGATATTCTTCTTTTCTTTAAATAGTGTTTATTGGTTTACTTGTAAATTATTTAGGCAACATTTTGTGTTCTTTCTCTGACTCATCTATAAACCATACATAGCTGAATTTGTATCTTTGCTTTCAATGGGTCAAAAGAAATTGTATATTGATTCTTATTTTTTAGGACTTATGAAAACAATGCTTAAATTAGTTTGATGTGCTTTCAGTCAAAAAGAAGTTGCAATATAAGACCAAAAGTAAAAACTGTTCTTTTTTTTTTCATTCTGTGGTATCTTAGATTCTACAGTGTATAGTTCCCAGTCTAAAATCAGTTTTGTCATGTATTGTAAATTGCACAATAATTTTCCATAAAAGTTCTTACAACTGAATGACAATATTGTGAACAAATTTTATTTTTTCTTAAGGGAGAAAAAAGTTATTCCCATTAAATTTCTCTCTATGCTAAATCTTAGAGACTCCCTTGTTATTGTTTTCAGTTCCATCCACTCCACAATGTTGTGGCTTAAACGATCAAAGTATTCTTGGCTTTGAAAACTAGCATTTCTTCTAAGTTAAAGGAACAACAACAGAGAGATAATTTCCACAATAAATATTTAGGTTTTTTTAAAAAACACATACATCTTCAGACAGAATTGTTTCCTTTTAGGACATACTGTAAATACAGAAGCGTCCCCCAAATTCAATGGAGAACAACATTTTTATGAATTACAAAACAAAAATCTATGCAGAGAGATGTTTTCACTGAAGATTATTCTTTTGCTTAAGGCTTTGAGTAAGAATTATGACTTTGTATAATTAACTTTTGAGTTTTTTTTAAATCCCACAATTCTAAGAAAGTACAAACTGATATTTCTCTAAAATGTTCTTAATTATATTTTCCGTGAGTATAAAAATACAGTGTGGTTGACATATTAGGGAATTCTCAAAGATCTGGTTTATACTTAATAATAAGCTATAGTGGAAAGAATCACTCATGCTAGAGGAAACCCAAATATTAGAGCTATACATATTAGGAATTTAAATTTGGAAGCAAATATGTGTTTTGAATCATATATGGATAACAGAGCACTCAACTGCAGTTTATTAAAGTAGTTGTATCTTTTCTTTTAACAATCCAGCTGGCTGCTAAACCTATATGGAACTGAAAATAAAATAAAAGTTCATTTATGGAACTACACACAAGTATCTTATCCTTGTATGTAATTATATTCTCTCAACCCCGTTTTTGATATGAGTCTGAATTGCTACATTGTCCAAATGTTAGAATTTTGTTATAATGTTAGAATTTTGATTATAATAGTAAAATCCAATACAAAGTAAGCTTAAAGAAACAAAGATAAATAGAAAGAAGTAAACATAAAAATAAGGATATAGCAAAGAGAAAAATGTTAACAAATTTAGTAATTCTTCATTCTATCTTATCTCTTCAGCCAACATCATATCTCTTATCTGTAAACAAATTCATAAAACATCATCTTTTCATATTAATGGAAAATTCATAATGGGTAGCTAGAAGTAACAACATATCTAGCTTTCAGTTTGATTTAATTAAACTTCCTTCCTTTAACTTATAACAGTCTTCATTTTTAGTTGATTCAAGTAGTTGATTCTCATAGGATTTGATGTCTCTTCATTTCTTCTTTGTCCCATCACATACTCCTTCAAAGTTTTCCCAAACCTCTTTTATAAATCCAATAGGAAAAAATTATCCAGTCACTCTTGATTTGTCATCTGTATTCCCCGATAAATATTAAAACCTCAGCCAGTTTCTTTTGTGCATCCAGTGAAACATTTTCTAAATCATTATGTTGGCTTGCCAGTTCTACATCAATTTCAATACCATCTCTAACTTGTCAAATAAAATTTATTCCACATTTGACATTTCTTCAATAGTATCTTTTAGATATAGTCTATTCATAGATATCGACATTACTGACATTGCCCACTATTTTTCCAATTCATCCTACTAAAATTTCCTTCAATACTTTTACTGCTGGAACAGTTTGTGTCATCTTACAGGCCTTTTTATCTTTCCTCTATCTAAAATCTTTGGTCTCTTTTTTCAGTGCCATTGTAACTTCAAACAGTCACTAAACAAGTTGTCTAAGTTGAGGACTAATGGGAACAGAATACTGATATGTTGGACACTAACATGTTACATGAATACTAACTATTCTTCAGATAATTCACATTATTTATTTATTAAATTCAATTGCCACAAGGTGACTCTGGGTGGCTTACACTATCAAAAAATAAACATTATAAAGAGTTTTGCATCCTAGCATGTTGAAGGGGCTGGAAATGAGCCAGCTAAATTCGTATAGGATTTTAAAAATTCCATTTAATATTTTTGCTGCAGTATTTTGTATTAACTAAAATTCGCAGACTGATTTTAACAACCTACGGTACATGCTTATAACAGATTGCAGGTTCCCATAGAAGAGAATACTTGAAGCTCAAGGTTGAACTGGGGAGCCCTAGATATCTATTTGTTTTCTTGCCAATGTTTCATTACCAATCTAGAAGGTAATGTCATCAGTGCCAGTTTCTCTATAACTATTTCTCAGCTGGTTGTGAAGCACATAAGCGGTGATCACATGATCGTAGGACACTGCAGTGGTTGTAAATGCTCATCCATTTCAAAATACCCAAATCTTAGTCACATGACCACAAGGATGTGTGACAGTTATAAGTATAAGGATCAATCATAAACTTTTCAGAACTACTTATATTTCTTTGGGATATTTTTCAATTTCAATAGTCTATCCAACAATGTTAAAATTTTATCTTGGATAATGTAAAGGTGTCAAAATTAAATTAATATTGAAAAGGGGATAAATACTGGATAAAATAAATTAAGATGAATTTATAAATGATTAATGGAATGATATAATTTGATAAAACTTGCAAATATGACGAATATAAGGAATATGAGTAATGAATATAGAGATTGATTAAGAATATATTGTTGTAAAGTAATGTATGAGAATATAAAATGGAAAATTGGTAATAGGTAATGATACGAAATTAGATAACAGTGTTGAATATGTAATTATGGTCACGTTTGTTCTAGAATGTAAAAACCTGGAATCACACTGTTTACCCAAAAGATGTATTTAAAGAAATAAAAATAAAAAAAAGTATTGAAAAAAAAAATTTCTGCTAGTCTTCTATCTGGTCACTATGTGGCTCTTGGGTTTCAGGTAGTCCTTAACTTACAACCATGATTGAGTTCAAATTTTGTTGTTGTTAAGTGAAACATTTGTTAAGTGAGTTTTGCCCCATTTTATGACCATTCTTAGCTATTGTTAAGTGAATCACTGCAGTTGGTAAGTTACTAACCCAGTTCTTAAGTGAATCTGGCTTCCCTATTGACTTTGCTTGTCAGAAGGTCACAAAAGGAGATCACATGACCCCAGGACAGGCAACTGTCATATAAATATGAATCAGTTGCCAAGCATCTAAATTTTGATCACATGATTATTGGGATGCTACGAGGCCTGTAACTGAGAAACAGTCATAAATCACTTTTTTCAGTGCCATTGTAACTGAATGGTCACTAAATGAACTGTTGTAAGTCAAGGACTACATGTATTTTGTTTAATCGATGAGATCAGATTAAGTGCTATTACCTGCCTAACCTCACCACAAAGAATACACACAATGAGTCTCGGTGGTGCAGTGGTTAGAGAGCTGTACTGCAGGCCACTTCTACTGACTACCGGCTGCCTGCAATTTGGCAGTTCGAATCCCACCAGGCTTGAGGTTGACTCAGCCTTCCATCCTTCCAAGGTGGGTAAAATGAGAACCCAGATTGTTGGGGTAATATGCTGACTCTGTAAAATCTCTTAGAAAGGGGCTGTAAAGCAATATAAAGAGGTATATAAGTCTAAGTGCTATTGCTATTGCTATAACAGCTTGTAGTTTTATTCAGTCAGATTCAAAAGTCCTCTAACTGCTTTGCAATGTCTCTCAACTTGCTTAATTTGTGTTAGCTGCATAGGCCCCATGAGGCTGGAGAAGATAAAACAGCAATGTGTTTAACTGCCTGGATTGTTTCTATGTTCTATTCAGTTGACTTTTACAGGAGTCAAGGATTTTTCTCAAATACTTTAAGGTAATTATTTATAAAACCCCTCCCTGCTGAAAGGAACAGTCCAGGATCGAACAATAGATGTGTAATCTCTCAGATTACTATTCTCCTGTTGAGTACAGAATATCCAGAGATGGACAGCTCCATGTGTTGGGCCAGACAGATACAACTTTAGTAAGATTCATGATTAATATGTAAACCTATGTTTATAGTAATTAATTTACTGCTTTTGTATTTTCTTTGTTGTATGTATTTGTGGACACATCTGCTACCATTTATGTAAATGACTGCTTAGAGGATGCTAGAGAGGAAGGCAGCTGCATATATAAAGAAGAATTGGCCGTAGAATACTACTGTAAGGATTTGTTTGGAGTATGTCAGTAGCCATCTGTGTACTGTAGAGCTTTGGAGGGATAAAAAGAAGGAAGATTTATCTGTTTCCTACAGAATCTGTTTACTACAGAAAAACTCTTTCCTCCTGATTTCCAGTAGAATACCAAGGGTTGATCATATGTTTAGATGTAGTAAAAGGATAATAGAGAACAAAGGCTAAGTAACTGAACATCAAGCCCATATTAACTTTCTTGCTGTTGGAACTTTTAAGAACTATACCAGACCGAAAGAAATAATGACATATGATACATTATTTGCTGCTGTCCTGCTGTCCTGAGTTCCTGTGTTCAGTACTTTTAATGGACCCTTATGCTCATTTAGTTCATGTATTAATAGTTGATAATAGCATTGTATTGTTGCTGTGTTTCATAGATAGGAAATATCAATGTGATAATGACCTTAAAAAGTTGTAATGCATTATTGAAACACATTTACATTTAAAATATTAATATATTTATTGTCCTGATGTATTTTTACTTTTAGCTATTTTTTGTTTGCTGCATTCTCATTTAAAAAGAAAAGCAAACAAGTCAAAACAATAATAGGCATTTACTTAATTAAAAGTTGAGAAGACTTCTACTGGTATGACAGAAAGGCAAGATGAAGAAAAAAAGAAATGGGGAATGAAAGGGAGGGTCAATTTAGTGTAATGAACTTCTTTTAATTACTAGCATAAGCAGACATACTTTAGGAAAGTGATCTGCTTTTACATTGGCGTAAAGAAGAGTTGTTGGGCTTTTCAGTTATTCTTTTAACAGCAGGACCCATTCTATATAAAGTGTATGTGGAAAATGAAGAAATAGCATGCAACACACAGTGGAGAGTCCAGGAGCATGTGAATTTTTCAGATATACTTTTGTTTATGAAACTGCTTTTTTAACTATCTTTTCACAAAGGTGGGGTTTATTTATTTATTTTTAATTAAAGCTATTTCAAGGGTGGAATTTGAAGGAGGAAAGACATTTAGTTACTACTGTTTTACTGTGTTCAAGTATTGAATCACACATTAGTTCATTTATGTGCTAATCCACTTATTGATGAATAATTGTTGACAAATAGGAAGTGACTGTAATTCAGGTTTCTCAAGATGGCCACCATATGACTCTTGCCTTTTTATGCTTTCTCATCAGTATGAGTGGATATAGTAATCCTAACTTCTCCGTAGAACTGCTGCGAGCATCCAGAGAGTGGGAGGTGCTTCAGTCTTCACTTCTCACAGGCTGAGCTGAAATTGAGGAACACCCTCTTCCTCCACGTGACTCCTCCATGCGTTCCTCCCAGTTTTAGCTCAGCCTTCGAGAAGCAGGCAGCTTTTTCTAGTTCCTTGGCCGTTTCAGGTGATCGTTGAAAGTTGGATCAGGTTTGATTCATTTTTTTCCTCTCCCTGCAAGGCTAGTGCGATCCCAAATTTAGTTGGTGGAGCGATTTCGCTCCCAGGAGGGAAGTAAGGGGTTGGAGCCCTTTGTCCCCCCCTCCCTTCTAATCTATCCTCTGCCGTTCCAAGCGTGCTGGGCTCAGCCGCTTGGCCCTGCGCTGTATTTTAAAAGTGCAAATTGCATCTTCCCCCCTAGAATGCCTCAGAGGAGGCAGCACTTCCTCTCCCAGCTCTTTCCTTCTCTTTTTTGAAGTTGCGGTGGGCTGGTGCGCTTCTGAGTTGTGCGTTCTGAGCCGGGCGGCCATTTTGGACACGCCTCGTGGCCGGCGCCATTTTGTTTTCCTAACAAGTAAGGCCTTTTTTCCCTTTAGTTTGAGAGTGAGCTGCGAGGTTTTTTTGTAGGCCCTTAGTGGGACCGTCAGGCCGCGTGGAGCCTTTATTTTTACTGAGAGAGCACTGTGGTCCTGTGCCCTGCTGTCTCTCTTAGAGTTAATATTGTTGGCTTTTTTCCTTGGCCCGCAGCTAGTTCAGAAGCGCAGGCACGTACTCTCCATGTTGTTGGGGGGCTGCCTATAGAGGCCTATCTCTTTTTTCTTATCTTGCCTTTCACAATTGCTTGGCCTCAGCATTCATTTGGTCTATTTGGAATTAAGTTATTATTACTATTATTATTTGCTGTACCTTTTGGGGCTATTTGGTTTTCCTTACTTGAACCTGACCCCTTTTTTGTATTTAATTGCTAGTGTATATATTCAGATTTTTAATTTAGCTGCTAGAATTGTTTTCTGTTTTTTTATTGCATAAGGTTTAAAAAAAAAAAGAGAGAGAGAGAAAGGAGATTTTTTTGAATAGATAATAGCTAGTTCTAGAATAAAATTTATTTCAAAAAGGGGGACGTGACCCAATTTTAGGAAAACCGGTTTACGTTTGTAGGCCGAACTCCTAGGCGTGCCAACCGCCATTTTTCTTTCAATACCATGGCAGAGGCTAATCCTACTGGCTCTTCTCTGAAGGCCAAGTCTAAGACGCACTACCTTCGCAGAAGGGACAAGGATTCTTCCAGTGCTTCTCAAAGAGATGCCTTACGATGTCATAAGGCCCTAGAAAGGGAATTTAGCAAATGGGCTAAAGAGTCTCACTCTATAACATCTGCCTTTCCTTCTACCCCTCCCCTGCCGAGCCAACCATCTTCCTCCCGAGGCCGCCAGCCCTCCTGTGTACCAGAGGCGACATTTACGCCAACCGCTGCAGGTCTACGCTCTGAGGATCCTGCTCCAATTATTGTACCTGAGAACATCAGAGAATGGATGCAGCCTGCCATCCGTCAAGGTATAGTTGAAGGAATGCAGCAGCTTGCTAGACCGGATTCCCGAGGGAGGACTCCCGAGGCTGAGTCTTTATCCGGGAGATCTCCTTCTGCACCAGCGTCACAGCATGGTCAGGTACCTCCTCACATGGATGTTCCATTCCCAGAGGGGGAGGATACCCAAGAAGAAGAGGGAGTGGGCCTTGAACCGTTCGGAGAGTACGAAGGTTCTGACAGAGGTTCCTTACAGTATTCGGAACCCTTTCTGGAGGGGGACCTAATGGAGGGAGAAATGTCGGAAGATGAGGGTCTTTCTCCTGAGCAACCGGCTGTTGTGGGTCTTTTTAAACCCTATTTATTTAAGTCCTTGCTATTTAAGGCAAAGAACATTTCAGGTCTGGCCTCTCAGCCTCCTTCTGAACCCCCTCCATCGAGCCCAGAAGGTCCTGATGACCTTATGTTTAGACAGCCGACAGTGGCAGCAGACATTATTCCGGCTCCCCCAATCTTCTCAGATCAAAGCAGTTGGCCTCGGTGGGTCCTTCTCCGGCCCCTTCTAGTCAGGACAAGAGGTTGTTTACCCTGGATTCGGATTTCTCAGCTATGTTAGATACCCCGGAAGTAGATGATCCAATTATAAGGCTTGCTTCTTCTTCCAATCCTACCGATGCACTAGAGGCACTGAAGCCGGAGGATAAGCGAGCGGAGATGGCACTCCGGCGGGCTCACACTGCTGATGCCTGGGCTATCTGGTCGGCCACGGCCGCTTCCTTTTTCACCCAATCCTCCATCAGGTGGCTCAGACAGCTGAAGCAACACATTTCCCCAGCTGATACCAGAGCCCATCAAGATATTGCAAAGATCACGGCAGCGGCGGAATTTGCAGCCGACGCTACCTTTCATTCGGTTAAATTCTCATCCCGAGCTATTTCTTCCCATGTTTCTGCCAGACGATTGCTTTGGCTTCGACACTGGCAGGCTGATATTAAAAATAAGTCTAAGTTGGCTTCAGCCCCCATAGTAAAAGGGAAATTATTCGGGCCCGCTCTGGAGCCATTATTCCTGGAGACCCGAAATAAGAAAAAGTTTCTGCCTTCACTTTTTCGTAGGCAGGAAGCCAAGAGTTCCCAGTCCTTTCGGAGGGGCTCCTTTCGTCCCTCCTTCCAGTCATCATTCTCTCCTAGATTTCAGGGCTCTCCCTCATTCCGGCCGTCTTACCAGGACCGGGGCGACTTGGGAGACAGAGGCAAGAGAGGGAGCAGCTACAGAAGGCCCTTCAGGGGTTCCGGGAGTAGAGCGGCCCGCCGACCCAGGTAGCGTTGCAGGTTTTCTTTCTATAGGCGGCCGCCTCAGGCATTTTGCAGACAAGTGGGAGGAATCCACCTCTGATACTTGGGTTACAGTTTCAGTGCGCTTTGGCTTGACCCTGCAGTTTCTTTCTCCTCCCCCCGAACATTTCAGGGTTTCACCCATTTCTAGGAATCCTACTAAACGGGCTCTTATGACTTCTGCCATCAAACATCTCTCTGATATTAGGGCTATTCAACCTGTACCCCTCTCCCAACAGGGAAGAGGTTTCTATTCACTTTTATTCTTGGTGCCTAAACATTCCGGGGGATGGAGACCCATTTTAGATCTTAAGAGGTTAAATCGTTTTATTGTACGCCATAAATTCAAAATGCAGACTCTGCAGTCGATTTTACAGGGCATTAGAGAAGGAGACTGGCTTACGTCAATTGACCTTTCCGAGGTTTATCTCCATATTCCCATTCATTCCTCGTATTCTAAATATCTCAGATTTTGTTATAATAATCAGCATTTCCAGTATGTAGCCCTCCCCTTTGGTCTAGCCTCAGCCCCGAGATCTTTCACTAAGGTGTTGGCGGCTATTGCAGCTCACCTTAGACAAATTCCCATCCGGATCCACTGTTACCTTGACGATATCCTGGTTGTATCCCCTTCCCGACATCAAGCCGAGAGCGATACTAGCGCTACCCTCTCGGTACTTCAGTCCCATGGGTTCTTAGTGAACTGGGAAAAGAGTCAGCTTACTCCCTCCACTAGTATATCTCATCTAGGGGCTGTGATTGACTCTGTTGAAGGAAGGGTCTTTCTCTCTCAGGAGAGACTTATTAGTATCCGCACCACTATCAGAGATATCCGGCGGACCGGGAAAGCATCGTTGCTCAATTTATCCAAACTGCTAGGGAAGCTAGTTTCCTGTATTTCCATTATTCCATGGGCTCGCTTGCATTCCAGATCTTTGCAATGGTTCCTCCTGCCATATCAGCGTTCAGGAAGGAGCACGTCAAGGTTTATAGTGAAGGTCCCGCCGAAAGTTCTCGCCTCCCTCCTGTGGTGGACGCGACCATCTGTCAACAGAGGTCAGCTATTCCAGGAACCTCAAAGGGTTGTTCTCATGACAGACGCAAGTCTTTCCGGATGGGGGGCCCATCTACAATCTCTCTCAGCACAGGGAGTTTGGACCCGTTCGGAGCGAAGTCGGAGCATCAACTGGTTGGAGCTTCGTGCAGTGTACCTGGCTCTGCGAACATTTCTTCATCGGGTAAGGGGGCCCCATGTCCTGGTCCTAACGGACAATACTACAACCAAGGCCCACATCAATCGGCAAGGGGGCACCCATTCCCCCCTTCTCATGAGAGAGGCCGAGCGACTGTGTCGATGGGCAGAAGCGCACCTCTTATCCATCAGAGCGGAGCACATTTCCGGGGCCTCCAATGTCCAAGCAGACTGGCTCAGCAGGGCAACACTGGATCAGGCAGAGTGGCGCCTGCACCCACATCTGTTCGGAGAAGCAGCAGCCAGGTTCGGTCAGCCCCTAGTAGACCTTTTTGCGTCTCCGCTCAACGCGCAAACACCGAGGTTTTTCTCCAATTATCCCTCCAGCGGAGCAGAGAATCACGATGCCTTGCATTGCCCGTGGCCTCCCAGGCTACTGTACGCCTTCCCTCCACTTCCATTAATTCCCAGGGTGATTCGAAAATTGATAGCCAAGAAAGCAGAGATCCTCATGGTGGCACCTTATTGGCCCAGGAGGCCATGGTTTGCGGACTTCCGCAATCTGTCAGTATCTCCGCCATGGAGGATTCCGTTGGATCAGATTTCGCTGTTGCAAGGCCCGCTGCTCCATCCAGAGCCACAGTGGCTACAGTTGGCCGTTTGGAGGTTGAGCGGGAAAGGATGATTGAGGAAGGCTTATCAGCACAGGTCATTAACACCATTTTGGCGGCTAAAAGACCTTCTACCACTCGCATTTATGATGCAACCTGGAAAAGTTTCTGTAACTGGTGCCACAAATCATTCATCGACCCACGCTCTCCTTCAGTTGCACAGATCCTGGCCTTTTTACAAGATGGTCTAGATGGGGGTTTATCACCTAACACCTTAAGGAGGCAGGTAGCGGCGTTCTCAACGGTGGTTGCTGGCGGTCCTTTCAGTCCCCTTTCCCACCATCCTCGAATCAAGGCTTTTCTTAAAGGGGCTTCTAATTTGCGCCCGTCAGTAGTGCGTAGGTACCCGACATGGGACCTTAATAAAGTTCTCCTGGCCTTGACTAGATCTCCTTTTGAGCCTCTCAGGGAGACGTCACTTCAATTTCTTACATTTAAAGCAGTTTTTCTGGTGGCTATTACTTCGGCTAGAAGGATATCTGAAATTGCAGCTCTATCCGTGAGAAAAGATCTGTGCATTTTTCATTCAGATCGGGTGATTCTGAGACCAGACCCAGCATTTATGCCAAAGATTAATTCACCGTTCCACAGGGCGCAGGAGTTGGTCCTGCCTAATTTTTGCCCGAGCCTCTGCACGAGCAAGAGAGGCAGTGGCACACCCTTGATGTTCGAAGGGCTTTGCGTATTTACATTTCTCGCACGCAGTCCATCAGGAAGACAGAGTCTCTCTTTTTGTCCTTTCAGCCAAAGACACTAGGCTGTAAGGTTTCTCCGTCCACGGTAGGCAGATGGATTAGGGCTACCATATCCAAAGCCTACTTAGTTCAAGATATTCCAGTTCCCAATGGGGTTACCGCTCACTCCACCAGAAGTGCAGCTACCTCGGCAGCCTGGGCTACTCAGGCATCTATTCTTGATATTTGCCGGGCGGCCACCTGGACTTCCCCATCTCCCTTTATAAGACATTATAAGATTGATGTTTACGCCTCAGCTGAAGCATCTTTTGGCAGGCGAGTTTTGCAGCAAGTGGTTAGGGATCCTGGGGAAGTTCCAATCCAGACGGACTCCCACCCGTAGGACACACTGGCTTTGGTATGTCCCACTCTCTGGATGCTCGCAGCAGTTCTACGGAGAATGGGCGTTGGTTCTTACCTGATACGCCTCTTCTCGTGGAACTGCGTAGAGCATCCAGCCCCACCCTGTTGGTCCATCTGTGAAGGGGGAAAACCTGTTTCGGCCAATGATTTCTAATGTTGTAGTTCATGTTGTTTAATACTTAAGAGTAGAGGGGTTTTTTTGTCCTCTCATCTTCGATAAAACTGGGAGGAACGCATGGAGGAGTCACGTGGAGGAGGAGGGCGTTCCTCAATTTCAGCTCAGCCTGTGAGAAGTGAAGACTGAAGCACCTCCCACTCTCTGGATGCTCTACGCAGTTCCACGAGAAGAGGCGTATCAGGTAAGAACCAACGCCCATTTGCTTGGCCTCACTTGTTTCTAGTTAGGGTTAGGTTATGCATTTAATAGCACAATGGTAAATAATAGATGCACATCACAGAAGTTTTATGTCTGGTAAATTCAGGCAGTGGGAGAGCAGTAGTATCTTTTAATGGCAATTGAAGAATTCTTTAATGCAAAGATATGCAGACAGATATCAATAGAAAAGAATATATGTAGTTCTTGGTTGAATAGTGAGGTCCTTGTGCTCTCTGAGCTTGGTTGCTTGAAGACATTAGTACAGGGGTCTCCAACCTTGGCCCCTGGAAGCCTGGTGGACTTCAACTCCCAGAATTCCACAGCCAGCTGGCTGTGGAACTCTGGGAGTTGAAGTCCGCCAGGCTTCCAGGGGCCAAGGTTGGAGACCCCTGCATTAGTATATAATTAATATAACTTTAGTGTTAATGAATGTGAATTTTGCACCCTGTTTATATACAGTAGCTTGCCCCGCCAGTGTTGGTTGAGCTTGCCATTTTCTCCTTGTCTTGATTCCCTAATCATAGTTTTCTGCTTGATTGTTTTTCTGATGTTAATCCCAGCTTATCTGTATTTTAGTTGCTAGAGAACACGTGTTCTGGTCTTGTTTCCTTCTAGGCTTTTTTAAAATTATTAGAGCACTTTCTTCATCTTTCTGTCTGTCTCTTTCTCTCTCTCTCTCACACACACACACCCTACATCAGGGGTCTCCAACCTTGGCTCCTGGAAGCCTGGCGGACTTCAACTCCCAGAGTTCCACAGCCGGCTGTGGAATTCTGGGAGTTGAAGTCCGCCAGGCTTCCAGGAGCCAAGGTTGGAGACCCCTGCCCTACATCCATACCAATTTAAAAGTATTGGGTCACAAAATTTCACTTGAAGCTACTTAAATGCATTCTTATGTTAGTTGGCCAGTTTTTCTTATTTAGAAATTTCAGTTGTTAAAGTTCAGCCCTTCCACCACCATCACCCCTGCCTCCCCCAATATTGCTAAACTTATTAAAATATTCAAGGTAAGAAAACAGTAGTTTGTTTTTCTTTCAAAAAGATGCTGCTTCTTAATCTAGTAATTCTCTTTCATATTTTTATTATAACTGATTAGTTACCAACTTTTCTCTCTAACATCTGCTTTAAATGTTTAAATTGGTGTAGGTGTTGGGTGTATATACCAGTGAAGGGATTCAAAAAATTTTTACTACCGGTTCTGTGGGCGTGGCAGGGGAAGGATACTGTAAAATCTCCGGTCAAAGGTGGTATTTGCCAGTTTTTTGAACGACTCAAAATTTCCGCTACTGGTTCTCCAGAACTGGTCAGAACCTACTGAATACCACCACTGGTATGTACCTATGTATATAATGTCTGAGCATATTACTTGCCATGTCAAGTTTAAATGTTTTTGATTTCTAGCTCTTCTGAAGACTGATATTTTTGTATGATGCCTCATTACTAATTTGAAGAATAAAGTGAGGACTGCTATCTCATATAAGATCCATCTTTATTTTATATTCCACTCTCCTGTGGGAAATGAAAATTGCAAATTAAGTATGTTTCTTTTTAAAGAAAGCTATATTTGCTGATGTATGACTGTCATTTGTAGATAGATTTGAGGACCCAGATGGTTAGGGGCAATATGCTGACTGTAAACTGCTTTGAGAGGGCTGTAAAGCACTGTGAAGCGGTATATAAGTCTTAAGTGCGATTGCTATTCATTTTATTCCAAGCAATTTTTGAGTCTATGGAAAATAATTATTAAACATGTATGCCACTCAACTCTTAACAACTCTTTGTGTGTCACAACAACAAAAAAATTATAGTAAAATCAATAAAGCATAAAAGTTGGCAAGCACAATGAAACGAGGAGTCTCTCTCTTGCCATAGGTCTGGGTGAAAAGCCAAAACATCTGAATAACAACCAAGTGGGGCTGTGTGGGGCTGTCGGGGGCTGGAATGGTAACCTTGTTCCAGAGAGCAGGCATCCCTACAGAGAAGGCTTGGTTCAGAGATGGTACAAGAGGGCATTGTTTGATGCAAGGAACCCAGAGTGCGCCAATCTTCCAGGATCAAATTGGCCTGGCTGATGTTATGGGAGACAAGTATTCCCTCATGCTATGTAGGGCTTTAACAACCAGCACCCTGAACCACACATATTCATTAATCAGACCAATTAGTGTTTGGTTGTGTATTAATTTGAAGAATTTTTAACCATACTTATAATGATAGATTTCAATTTTTATGTTTTTAGAGGGGATAATTAGTTGTGGAAATCTTCTCACTCTCATGTTAAATAGAACCAATCACTTATGGTAATACTGCAAAGTGGCACAAATGTTAGTGCTAATTGTCCTTGCTTTCAGCTAAAAACCAGAACTATACTATACTTGAAGAGATTAATGTTTTGTATCCCAATTTCTCATAGCTCACTCATGCTTTTTTTCTTTCCTTCGTAGCCCTTACTTTCATCACATGTCGTGCTCCCACCTCTCACAGTATTTGAGTGGTTTTTGAATGTCTGCCCAATATTAACATAGGACTGTTAGTTTATTAAACAAATCTTAAAAATATGAGCTAAATTTTATCACATTATTTGATCAGACTATTGAAATATTTACATTACATTACATAGATTTACAGATGCATATGAATCCTCTATTGGTTATTAGGCTGTTAAAAATTCAAGTAATTGTGGAACACAGGGCAGAGTTGGCACTCATATGTGAAGGCTATACTATCTAAGGTCCCAGAGGTTGATTTGAGGATTCCAGAAATTCCTATTGATTTGGGAAAGTTAGAAACACCCACTAGAGGTGTGCATGCAACCAGGCAGAGATGCTGGAATGGCAGAACCCATTTTCTGAAAATTTGATTTTGGGGTCCTATTTGGGGGGTCTTAGGGAAACCCTAACCCTAACCCATAGTATAATGCACCGTTATGTGTGCATTTTATGGCCACATAGCAAATGAAGACTTTAGTATACAAAATTCACAATTTTGCTCAAAACAGAAAAAGCTTCAGTATTTCCAACTTTTGGTTAGTTTGTTATGCTCAATAAATAATTATTTTGGTTCCAACTAAAATTCCACTTTGTTTCACTTTCAAAGTATTTTCTTGGAGTATAATTGAAAAATGCTCTTAGTTGAAAATTATTTTGAAGCAATAAATTTTTGTAATAGAAATGTGGGCCTGCAAAAGCTCTGTTTAATATGAGGCAGTAGGGATAATAAAATTTATTATAACTTGAACTGTGGCTACTCATAAAGGGAACTTCGAGAAACGTAACTATTGTATGATATATTGAATGAATTTCCTGTTACTTGGATGGCTTGCCATTCTGATTTTCAAGATGAAAGCCCAAGGTTATCAGGTAAGGCTGGCTTAAGTAAACAACCTACTTAATAACAAGTGAGTAAATATTTCCAATTCTTTAAATACTTGACATTGAAACTGGAATACTGTACAAACTTTCCACTTGGAGACATGAAGTATGAGTTTCGTGTGCATAAAAATATTAAAAGTATTAATTTAGTTATTTAGTTGTCTTCTTACAGATATATTCTATAAGAAAGCTCATTTTAAGAGAAATTCCACAATATATATATATATATATATATATATGTGTGTGTGTGTGTGTGTGTATGTGTGTATATATATATGTGTGTGTGTGTATATGTGTATGGGTGTGTATATATATATATATGTATATATATATATATGTGTGTGTATATATAAAAGATCTACACGTGGAACAAGAAGATCTGCTTATAAGTTTTGACATGGTTTCACTATTCACTCAAGTCCCGATAAAAGAAACTCTCGAAATCATCAAAAATAAATACCAACCAGCTAAACACCTCATGGAACTAATAGAACACTGCTTAACCAACACATATTTCATATACAAAGGACAAAGATACAAGCAAATTGAAGGAGCCCCTATGGGATCACCACTGTCACCCATCATTGCAAACCTGTTCCTGGAAGAATTTGAATCCAGAGCCCTAGCCAATGCCACTCACAAACCTAAACTATGGTGAAGATACATCGATGACACATTTGTAATTTGGCCCCATGGAAAAGAAAACCTAAACAATTTCCTAACACACCTAAACAGCACACACCCCAAAATCAAATTCACCATGGAAATGGAAACAAACAACCAACTACCATTCCAAGATGTACTAATCTACAAAAAAACAGATGGCACACTAGGACAAACCATATACCAGAAGAAAACACACACCAAACGCTACCTCAATGCCCAATCCCACCACCACCCAGCACAGATAAACTCCATGGCCAAAACACTAATTGCCAGAACCAAATGCCTGGCGGACAAGACACATCAAGACTGAACTATGCACCCTGACTAAAGTACTGACAGCCAATGGCTTCCACAAAAGCAAAATCACTGGCCTGATCCACAAAAACACAGAGACATAATGGAGACCTAGAAGATGAACAGACCTATGGAACAGCTGTCCTGCCCTACATAAGAGGTACTACAGACAAAATCAGTAAGATACTACACAGGCATCACATCAAGACTGCCTTCAAAACAGACAGAAAAATAGCAGCCATCCTAAGAAACCCCAAAGATAAAATTGACCTGGAAAACCAAGGCATATATGTGCATCATGCCCTGCCACATACATTGGACAGACCAATAGAAGAATAAGTACCCACCTGGATGAACATAAAAATGCAGTAAAAAAGCTGGAACACACTTCCTCACTAGTCCAACACATGAAAGCAACAGGTCATAGCATTGACTTCAATGGCACCAAAACCCTAGCAACTGTGGAAAACCCCAGCTACAGAATTATCAGAGAAGCCATAGAGATTGAAAAAAGTCCTGAAAGCATGAATAGAAGAGATAATTCCACCAGACTGTCAATTATTTGGAAGCCTGCACTCACAAACAAAAAAATCTCCACACCACAAGCCAGGCAAACACCTGGGCACAAACAGATCCCCCCTGATACCTCCAGCTCAAACACACCCCAACCAGGCACCCAGATGAAACCTACTTTCCTAATAAAAGATAGCCGTCCATTTACTTGGAGCCAAGCCGCACTAAAAGCCTCCAATACAGGAAACACAATGTTGCCAGCCAATCAAGACAAAAAAAGCCACAAAACAGACAGAGGATATTAGAAACACCAATCAAGCAGAACACAGCAAACTCCAAGACCAATAAACACAGACCAAGACTCCCAAACAATCAGGATGAAGAAAAAAGCATTGTGGCACAGCGTAGGCTAGCACCAAATTTAAAACAGAAACGCCTGTGAAAGTCTGACTCACAGACGAACACAATACAGAAGCCTGATGATGGCAGATGAGATTCTGCCGAAACGTTGCTACAACTTTAAAAGCACAATTATAATGATGTGGGAAAATACCCAAACAAAGCTGAATACCATACATATAAATACCCGTGAAAACTTTAGAAAACAAATATATGTGTATGTATATGTGTGTGCGTATGTATGTAGGTATGAATGTAGGTATGTGTGTATGTGTTATGGCTCCCCCTTCAAAGTTCCAACAAAACCAAACCAAAGGCAGCCGCCCCAAAACTCAAATCCAACAGAAAGGAGTCTTACAAGATTATATTCCACACGCCCTGTTTATCACAACAGTTCAGGCACAAATTCTCAAAGCTCCGAGCCTCTGCCGAAAACCTCTGCACGTAATCAAACACTTTGTTCCTGACAAACTTCCCACACACAGCTGTGTCCTTTTATAATCCCTGAAGCAACGTGCTAATTACTAATTAGGTTCGCCCTCCCTTCTAACTGAGTTTGTTTCCGTGAACCACCTAGATGGGCGTGTCAATCTCTCTAACAATTCAGACTCCAAAATCTCAGCAGGTTCCAGTCTTTCATCATCAGAGTCAAAAGTCACAGCAGGATCGATCCTTTCAGACACAACATGTATGTATGTATGTATGTATATGTATATATATATATATATATATATATATATATATATATATATATATATATATATATATATATATATAGAGAGAGAGAGAGAGAGAGAGAGAGAGAGAGAGAGAGAGAGAGAGAGAGATAGGTAGTCCTTTACTTAGTACCCCAATTGATTCCAGAATTTATGTTGCTAAGTGAGAAATTTGTTAAGTGAACTTTGCCCTATTTTGCAAGTTGATATTTTTCTTGCTACCTTGGTTAAGTGAATCACTGCAGTTGTTAAATTAGTAATGTGGTTGTTAAGTGAATCTGGTTTCCCCATTGACTTTGTCAGAAGATTGCAAAGGGAATCACATGACTCCAGGACTCTCCAATCGTCATAAATGTGAGTCAATTGTTGAGCATCTGAATGTAAATCACATGACCATAGGGATGCTGCAACAATTATAAGTGAAAAATGGTCTTAAGTCATTTTGTTCAGTGCCGTTGTAACTTTGAATGGTCACTAAATGAACTGTTGTATGTCAAGGATTACCTGTAATAAAGTTGAAAGTATATGCACTCTTGGGAGAAAGCGTTTTGAATTTTGGGTCTGATTTTCCAGTCACAATTCCTAAAACTGTCATAAGTATGTCATAAGGATATGTCTTCTTTTTTGATAAATGTTTAATTCAAATATTTCAGTCTGCAATGTTACAAATCAAATATGATTAGATTTTTGGAGGGTGAAATTAACCCAAATGTTTGTCTGTTCAACCTGCTTTATTTATTCAGTTTCTACAGCTGCTTATCTAAAACAAGTGACTCTGGGCACTGAACAATACCTAACCTATTGAAAGGTGGGTAAATTGATTTTTCCTATCTCTGTCTGCCAGTTTTCTTGATGCAGCTTTGGTCTAAAATGAGAGGAAGAAGGCAGTAGAAAAACACTAAATGCAAATGTATTTGTTTCATCATAAATCATAACAATTAGAATAAAAGGATCAACATATATACAGAATCATATTAAAGCTGAAATACCCTTTTTATTGACCACATATAAATCCCCAAGTTACAAATTTACAAATTTAGTAAAACATACTAAACCTAATTACAGATAGTTCTTGACTTTTGCTGGCAATTAAATTGGAATTTCTATCACTAAACAATGTTGTGCTTTACAGCTACATTGCTTAGCAACAGCAACCGCTGCAGTTCTAGTTGCCATCATTAGCTGAAGCTCATGGTTGTTAGGTGAGGCAACTTCCTGCTAGCTTTCCATAACCAAAGTCAATGGGGAAGGAAGTTGCAGGTCTCTGCTCACAGGCCGATGAGTGGCTGTTGGCCGTGGGATGGGCAGGAAGGACGCCTGAGAGGAACGGTGTAGTTCAGGAAAGGTGTGTGAAAGGCTGCCTGGGCTGGGGGGCAGGGCACAAAAATATCAAGTGGGACAAGGGATGTGAGAGAAGTGCCACATGGGTTGAGAAGGTGATACACAAGAGGCACTGTGCAGGTTGGGCATGTGTGCAAGAGGTAGCACGCAGCATGGGGAGGATGTGCAAGTGGTACCATGCAAGTCAGGGTGGGGAGTGCACAAAAGGTTGTGTGCAGCATGGGAAGGTACACGAGGGTGCAGGGAAGGCACTGCATTGTCAGAAGGGTGTGCCAATGACTGGTGTCAGTGAGGAGGGAGGGGAAGGAGAGTTACCCCAGCAACGTGATTCCCTCTTCAGTCTTCCTCTTGACTTTCTGGGGAAACTGGCATGGAAAATTTTAAGTTGGAAGGCTTGAAATGGCAATCTTATGATCATGGGCTACTTGGCAACTTATTATAAGGACAAACAGGTTGCTAAGTACCCAGAGCTTGATCATGTGCTGATCACCCTAGGGTGCTGAGACTGGTCATAACCACAATTCATTCAGTGCTGTTGTAATGTTGAATGTTGAAAGAATGGTTGTAAGTTGAGAACTATCTGCATAAAATTAAACAAGTATTTGCAAAATATTAAAATTACAATGAGAGATCATCACTTCAGTGCTGTTGCTAGGAAAACCAAGCATCATGCTTAACCCAAGGGAGCATTTCTTAGTCGAAAACATTTGGAAGTTACCATCTGCTTATTCCTCGTCGGGAAGATATTTCTCAGTCATCATCATCTGGAAATTGAGCTGTAACCCAAGTACGATTGAATGCATTGTTTTATAAATATTAAGTAAAGTGTGTTATGTTTATTAACTAGATTTTTCAGTAAGAATTAAAATTCCTGCTACAGGTAGCAATGAGGTGCTATCCTTTGCTTATTGCTGCCTCAGTAAACCCTGTGGCTGTTAGATTATGAACACGTTTTTGTAGTGTTGTTTCAATGAGAAATATTTAAAAATATAAAAAATACTTCTTCAAAATGATTTTAATTCCAGAATCGTGTGTACAGATTACTAGAATCAACTGTATGAAGGCTTTTAGTCATTTCTTTTCAATGAATTTTTCAAGACAAAATCTTCCAAAAAAACCTGTTAACTTTATTGGCTCCTTGCTTTGCAAGTAAACTACTAAAATTGAGTATAGTATACATTTCAAAGTATTTAAGAAATCTCGCACTGAACTATTAATGAAATAGTTCCATGTTTTCTAGGTTAAATGTTGGAATTGGAGCAAGTTACCTTATATTCACATAAAACTGATTCTCTTATTTTCTTCAGTGGGAGTATGCCTCTCAGTTGCTATTTACTGAAACTACTGTAGATTGATTGATTGTTGCACAGACGCATTACCTGCCAGTAGGAAAGGTTGAAAGGGAGTATTTCCCTGTTCTTAAATTCCTTGTGAATAATTCCTTTTTCTCCACACCTTGAGAACTGGGTATATGCTTTAGTAATAACTTTGTACTAATGTCAATGCAAAAAATAAGTGCATTGGAATGCATCAGAATATTTTTTTTCACAGGGAAACAGCTCTGCAAACAAATAGCCATTGTTTTCAATGCTTTTCTATTTTTTCCTTTTAGAAAAATGGATAGAAACAAGAATCTTAAAAGAAAAAAAGGCAGTTTATCAATGAAAAGCATTACATGCTAGAATATAAAGCATGCTAGAATATAACAGCAATGTGTAAGATATCAATGCAGAATCCTTTTTGAGAAGAAATAGTGATAACTTAGGTTTTTATCTTGCAGATATTTTCTTACCAAACTAGATAAGATCAGTGCTAGAAGGGAGTAGGGCTTGCTGCCATTTTATGTAGCATAGGTAATCCTTGACTTACAACATTTCATTTAGTGACATGCAAAGTTACAATGGCACTGAAAAAATGACTTACGACCATTTTTCACACCTACAACTGTTGCAGCATCCCCATGGTCCCATGATCAAAATTTAGATGCTTGGCAACTGATTCTTATTTATGACTATTGCAGTATCCTGTGGTCATGTGCTTAACTTTTGTGATCTTCTGACATGCAAACTCAATGGGGAAGCATGTAACTATCTTAGCAACTGCAGTGGCAAGAAAAGTAATAAAATGGAGTAAAACTCACTTAAGAAATGTCTCACTTAGCAACAGAAATGTTGATCTCAATTGTGGTTGCAAATTGAGGGCTACCTATAGTGGCTTACCCTGTCAGTGTTGGTGTTGTATAATGACCTATATACTAAATGCTGATACCAACATTCAGTCCATAGTTCAGTGAAGCAAAGAAATGAACAAAACAGATTCAAGAAATGTAAATGTTTTCTCAAAGGAATGTCATATATATATATATGCCTGCTGCAGATTTACATTTTTGCACAAATCAGATTATTGTATTTATATTTGTGAGGAACTCTGTATAGCAGTTGTTCTGACAGCGAATAAATATTTATATAAGCGAATTCAGTTTAAGAAAAAGCTGCAGGTTAGGAGAAACTTTATAACAGAACAATTCAATGTGGAGCCAAATGAGGTTTTGAAATGTGAATACATTATTGGACATGTTCAAATAGAGGTTAGGCAGCCATTTATTGGTGATGCTTTAATTTGAGTTTTTCTGTTACGCAAGGAATTGGACTCAGTGGAACTTAATGATCTCCCCCCCCTCCCAGGTTTCATTAAATATATAAACATACAACGAAGCACACACTAGAAATCAGTAAATAAAGACTAACAAGTATAATTATACCAACCAACTGAAACAAAATCTAGCAGCAGTTACATAAAACCATATGCCAACTCTTGCCTATTGAAACATTACATATTCTGTTTTATCAGTATTAATTTGATGTTATTTAAAACAATAAAAGCATAAAAGTCCTGGAATAAATTTTAAGAACCTTTATGCTAAAGCATTCTGATTTATTTGCTAAGTGAACATCTCCTGGGAAGAACATTCCATAGTTGTGGAGCTGTTACTTTAAAGTTAGTCTTAAGAATCACTGTTAACAATGTTAATATGTAGGCATGTGCTTTGGTGTTTTGTTGCAAAAATAGATGTTCTCATTTGCCACTATAAAGGATTGTGTGGAAAAATGATTCACAGAAACTATGCTAGATTAGAAGCCGCCCAGAGTTACCTTGAGGTAAGATAGACAGCCTATAAATCTTATAAATAAGTGAATAACTTGATAGTTAATTTATGTATAAAAGAAGAAAGCAGCGAATTTACTCATACAAAACTTAAGCTATATAAGTCCGTATTACTTAAACATCATTTCCAAATTTAATTATAGAAAGGTATAAAGAAAAAGAATACAAATACAAATTTAAAAGATTATAAAAACAGAGATCAATTTAAAAAAATCAAAAATAAAGAGTAAAATGCATGCAGATAGCCAATAAATTGAAAAATGACATTGCAGATAAGTTCTAGTCCAGGGGTCTACAATCTTAAATACTCAAAGAGCCACTTGGACTTATTTCCCACAGGAAAAAAAATCCACTGGGAGCCACATGGCCAACTTGATGTCACTCATCTCTCCCCGTCTCTCATCTCTGTATCTCTCTACCTCTCTGTCCCCTCCCTCCCCTCTCTCTCTGTATCTCTCCCCCTCTCTTCCCCTCTCTCTCTGTATCTCTCCCCCTCTGTATTTCTTTCCCTCTATCTCTCCTTCCTATCTTCCCTTCTCTCTCCCGCCTCTCTCCCTCCCCTCTCTCTCCCTCCCCTCTCTCTGTCTCTCTCTCTCTCTCTCTCTGTATCACTATGTGTGTGTCTGTCTCCCCTCTCCCCTACCTCTCCCTCCTATTTCTTCTTTCTGGAAATCTGATCGCCAACCATGGCAGAGGCTTCACTTCGGGTGACCCCCTCCTCCTCTCGCTGTGGTGGGGCTGGGAGGGGTTGCTGTACTTTGGCACTCGCTTAAGGAGGGCCTCAGGAGCCTCTCCTCAAGTGAGTGCCAAAGCACAGCAAAAGCGTACGTAGGGTGGGCAGCCTCTCACTTGAGGGTCTTAATAGGACATGGCTTCTCTTCTGCACTAAGGCTCGAGCGACCCTCCTCTTGGCTATTCCTTTTCTTGTATTTTGAAATCCAGGCTGGCTGAGGAACGATCGCCAGCCACGGCAGAGGCTTCCCTCTTTGGCTCGGGCAAGGGGCACGTGGGGCGGGCAGCATATGGGGCGGGTGGCTGCTCATTTAAGGGGGGGTCTCCCCATGTGTGCGCACTCTCCCAGTCCTGCCACAGCCGGCTGAGGGGTCATGAGAGGAAGAGGGTCCTCCGAAGAGAAGCCTCTGCCATGGCTGATGATTGTTCCTCCGCCAGCCTGGATTTCCAGAAAGAAAAAATAAAGGAATAGCCAAGAGCCCTAAAGAGAGCTTACACACACACACACACAGAGCCTGATCCCCGGGGTGGGCAAACAAGGTTTGACAGGGCCAGTCCCCTTTTCCTACTGCCCTGAGTTTAAAGCCATGGCTGGGCATTGCGGGCCTGTCACAATTTCCGACATTCCCTCCTCCCGAATCAATTCTCACCATGCCAGCCCTCATATTAGTGAGGCCAGCATTGGTTGGGAGGCACGCCTACCACCAACAAGGGTCGGAAGGTACACCCAGCACCAACAAGCAGCAAGAGTAAAGTGCTGGAGAATCAGCCCCGGCCACTTCTCCATCCCCCGCTGTCACCATTACCTTCTAAGGTTAGGCGAGGGAGGGCAAAGGGCAGGGTCAGCCAGTGATGGGACAGGAAGCCACAGCAGAAGGTTCAAAGAGCCACAAAGGGCTTCGGAACCACGGGTTGCTGACACCATTCTAGTCCATCATTAAGATTTTATAATACTTTTTAAAAAAAATTCAAATCCAGCCCGGGGGGGGGGGGGGGAATCTTAAATGTTAAATTTAATTGATTACTTTTTCCTCCTTTTTTTCTACACTATTTGTGTGTGTGTTTTATTTTTGTTCTTAGGATTGAATATGTTTTTTTTTTCATTTCATTTGTTTTACTGTTTTATATTTTTTTCTATGATAAAACAAATTTATATAAAAAGAATTTTCATATCTATTTTTAAATCAGTTATCCATGACACTTAGAGGGTATTTTGTTGATACAATTGAAGTCATTAAAGAAGGAAAAGAAGAAAAAATATAGGTGATAACAAATTAAGACAACACTGTAAATTATATGTAGAGTCCATGTCAGGCTATCAACTCTAAAAGTCAAATTTTGGATATGATACAATTCCATATATAAAGTTATAGTCTAAAAATAGTTTCCAAATAGAATTGAATTCTACTTCAGATTTGCTTTTCAAATACGAAGTTGCTCTAGACATCAAAGTGTACTCCCACAATTTAGTTAGCCATTCTTCCATATAGGGAATTCACTTCAATTTATTATTTCCTCCTAGCTGCCTGATATTATTGCTGGGCATTTTCTCTTGTGATATACATTATGTTCTTCTGTTGATCGATTTTTTTATTTTTAAACAAATGTTTCAGGAAGTGCTTAGATATATTTTATTATGCAAATGGTTTTAATATGTTTGGGTGGAAGGGTAAGATATGAAACAGTATTTGAAGTAGAATTATATGATGAATAATGCATGAATGTAGCCAAACATCACAATTCTTCTCAAATTGATTACCATTTTTGTGGCTTTTAATGCAGGCTATCTTGCATATTTATATTATCCAATGTATGCCTAAACTCTTCTACATCCCCTTTAGCTATGTGTTTATAAATAGCTGATCAACCACATTGTATCAGCTATGTTTTGTGCATTCACCCTGGCTCCCCTGGATCTTCCAGGGGCTTTTGAAACCATTGATAATAGTATTCTTTTCAATTGACTTAGGGAGCTGGGAATGAACGGAAGCTTTTATGTGATGGTTCTTCTCTTTCTTTCAGAGTCAGTTCCAATAGGAAGAAAGAGGTCTAGTCTTAGGTTCCTTTTATGTGTGGTGCTTCAATGCTTAGCTATCTTTCTATTCTTCATAGAGCTGCTGCGAGCATCCAGAGTGAGAGGTGCTCCAGTCTTCACTCTAACAGGCTGAGCTATAATTGAGGAACGCTCCTCCTCCTCCACGTGACTCCTCCACGCGTTTCCCAGTTTTAGCTCAGCCTCGCTAGAGACAGGCAGCTTGAAAGTTTACTCCTTGGCCGATCCAGGTTTTCTCTTCTCTCACAAATTCAGGTTTGATCTCTCCTTTCTCCTTGTTCCCTGCGCTTTTAGTTTCGTCCCAAATTTAGTGAAGGAGCGTTTTTTTGCCCCTCAAGGGGGGAAATAGGGGAAATTGGAGCCTTTCGCCCCCCCCTTTTCCTCTGCTGCCTTGCAAGCCGTGCTGCATCCAAGCAGCGGCTTTGACTCACTCTTTAGATAGCGCTATGTTGCGCCTTCCCCCCACGAACGTCCTAGAAGAAGGAGAGCTTCTTCTCACAGCCGTCGTGTTTTTTTCCTGTTTTTCCGACTTGCCGTTGTTATTTTGAAGGGCTTGTGCATCTCTGAGATATCGCGCCGGGGCCGGCGGCCATTTTGAGTATGCCTCGTGGCCGGTGGCCATTTTGAATTTTTCTCATATTGCTCCGATTGGGCTGCAAAGTCAGTAAAGGCCCATAGCAGGACCGGCAGGCCATGTGGAGCCTAAATTGTAAGGGTAGTGTGGTTCTGTGCCTGTTACCCTTCCTTTCAAGTGATAGTTGGTTTTTTTTTTTTTCCGCAGCTCACTCAGAGGTGCAGGCACTTACTTCCCATTTTTGTTGGGAGGCTGCCTCAGGAGGCCTTTTTTCTTGTTGGTTTTTTTGTGCATATTCTTTCCTGGCCTCTGCGTTCATTTGGCCTATCGGATGATTAGGGTTTAATTCTAAATTTCTTCTTTTTATCATTGGTAAAGTATAAATCAACAATAAGTTAAAAACAAATTATCATTAATTTTTTCGTTTGGACTTGATTGGCACCTTTTGGGCTCTGCCCACAAAATAAAATAAAAAATAATAATAATAATAAATAAATAAATAATAAATAGATAGGTACAGAATTAAAAAAATTTTATCCAAAAGGGGAACGTGGCCCAACTTTAGGAAAACTGGCCTACGTTGTAGGTCGAACTCCCAGGCGTGCCAACCGCCCTTTTGTTCTTGTCTATTATCTTTTTGGGTGTCATGGCAGAAGGCAATCCCAGCGGCCCTTCTTTGAAGGCGAAGTCAAAGATGCACTATTTGCGCAAAAGGGACAAGGACTCCTCCAAGGCCTCTCAAATGGATGCATTAAGACGCCATAAGGCCTTGGAGAAGGAGTTTGACAAATGATCTAAAGACTCGCACTCTGTAACACTTGCCCCACCCTCTACCTCTACTCAACCCCCTCCCCTGCCAGGACAACCTTCTCCTTCCAGGTGCTCACCCGCCCGAAGTCATCAGGTCTCTCGCACGCCTGAAGCGACTTTCACACCAACTGCCATGGGTCTACGTCCAGCAGACCCATCCACAACCATCATTCCGGACAGCATCAGAGAGTGGATGCAACTGGCCATCCATCAAGGAATAGCAGAGGGTATCCAACAGTTATCCAGACCGGGTTCCCAAATGATGGCGCCCGAGGTCGAATCTATATCCGAAAGATCCCTCTCCAGGCCGGCATCACAACACGGTCAGGTACCTTCCCAAGTGGAAGCCCCTTTCCCAGAAGGGGAGGAGGCCCAGGAAGAGGAAGAAATGGGTTTTGAATCCTTCAGGGAAGAGGAAGGTTCAGATAGGGGGTCTCTACAATATTCCAAACCCTTTTTTGAGGAAGATCCCATGGAGGGAGAGATGTCAGAGGACGAGGGCATTTCCTCTGACCAATCAGTATTTGTAGGCCTGTTTAAGCCTCATTTGTTTAACCAGTCCTTGCTATTCAAGGCAAAGAATGTCTCCGGTCTGACTTCTCAGTCTCCCTCTGAACCATCTCCAGCGGCTCCGGGGCCCCCGGAAGATTCGATATTCAGACATGCGGTCATCGAGACCGAGGTTATTCCTACCCCCCAATCTTTTCTGACTTGGTCATGAGGCAATTGGCCTCTGCAGGTCACCCTCCCGCCCCTTCCAGCCAGGACAAGAGATTGTTTAATCTCGACCCAGAATTTTCTACCTTGCTAAATACTCCGGAGGTGGACGACCCTATAGTAAGACTAGCATCATCATCCAATCCCACTGACACTCTGGAAGTGCTGAAGTCAGAGGATAAGCGGGCAGAGATGGCACTGCGGCAAGCGCACCAGTTGGATGCTTGGGCCATCCGGTCAGCCACAGCCGCGTCATTTTTCACTCGCTCTTCCATCAGGTGGCTCAGGCAGTTGAAACAGCATGTCCCTCCGTCAAACACCAGAGCCCATCAGGATATTGCCAAACTCATGGCTGCAGCGGAGTTTGCAGCCGATGCCACTTTTCATTCTGTGAAATTTTCATCTAGGGCCATCTTCTCCCACGTTACTGCCTGAAGGTTACTTTGGCTTAGGCACTGGCAGGCCAACGTTAAGAATAAAACTAAATTGACCTCAGCTCCCATTTCGGGGGGAAAATTGTTTGGCCCGGCACTAGAGCCATTGCTGATGGAGAGCCGAAATAAGAAGAAGTTCCTCCCATCACTTTTTCACAGGCAAGAGTCCAGAGGATCCCAGCCCTTTTGGAGGGGCTCATTTCACACCTCTTTCCAACCATCCTTCACCCCGAGGTATCAGAGTTCCCCGACGTTCCGGTCGGTCTATCAGGACCAGAGCGACTTGGGAGACAGAAACAGAAGGGGAGGCAGCTACAGGAGGCCCTTCCGGGATGCAGGGAACAAGGCGCCCTGCCGTCCCAGGTAGTCTTTCAGTCTCTCATCCCATTGGTCTTAAGTATTTTGCCGACCAGTGGGACTCATCCACTTCGGATGCCTGGGTTAGGGACACCGTAAGGTTTGACCTCTCTCTTCAGTTTCAGTCTGTTCCTCCGGAGCATTTCCAGAGACCCATCTAAATGGGCTCTCATGGCAGCCGCTATTAGTCATCTTTCTGATATTAAGGCCATCCAGCCTGTGCCACCTTCACAGCAAAGGAGGGGGGTTCTATTCCCTCCTTTTCTTGGTCCCTAAGCATTCCGGGGGTTGGAGGCCCATTTTAGATCTGCAGAGGATCAATTGCTATATTGTCCATCACAAGTTCAAAATGCATACACTTCAGTCAATCTTACAGGGTACTGCAGGGAGACTGGCTTACATCCATTGACCTCTCCGAGGCATATCTCCATATACCCATTCGCCCCTCGTGTTCCAAATATTTGAGATTTTGCTACAACAATCAGCATTTCCAATACGTGGCCATTCCCTTTGGTCTTGTCTCAGCTCCGAGGACCTTCACCAAGGTGTTGGCAGCTCTGGTGGCTCACCTCAGACACTTCCCTATCCACATTCACTTCTACCTTGATGGCATTCTTATTCTATCCCCTACCCGACAGCAGGCCGAGAGTGACACTAAGCAGGCCGAGAATGACCTCTTGGTGCTTCAGGCTCACGGCTTCCTCGTAAACTGGGAGAAGAGTCAGCTTAACCCTTCCACCCATAATGTTCACTTAGGAGCTGTGATTGATTCGGTTGAAGGGAGGGTCTTCCTTTCCCACAAGAGGTTCAGCAGTATCCAAAAAGCTATCAAAACTATTAGACGGACTAGAAAGGCCTCATTGCTGGACTTATCCAAGTTGCTTGGAAAGTTAGTTTCATGCATATCAATTATCCTCTGGGCACGCTTACATTCCAGATCCCTGCAGTGGTTCCTTCTGCTTTATCAACGTTCCGGAAGGAGCAATTCAGGCCTCGTGGTGAAGGTTCCTCCAAGGGTTCTCGCCTCCCTTCTCTGGTGGACAGGCCATGCTTTGGTATGTCCCACTTTGGATACTCGTAGCAGCTCTATGGAGAATGGGCGTTGATACCTACCTGACACGCCCTTTCTCGTCGAGCTGCGTAGAGCATCCAGCCCCACCCTAATCGGACCGTCTGGTGGGGAATCCTGTTTCGGCCAATGATGTACATAGTTTATAGTTGAGAATTGTATAATTGTTGACATGAGAGGATAGTTATTGTCTTCTCATCTTCGTAAAACTGGGGAACGCGTGGAGGAGTCACGTGGAGGAGGAGGAGCGTTCCTCAATTAAAGCTCAGCCTGTTAGAGTGAAGACTGGAGCACCTCCCACTCTGGAAGCTCTATGCAGCTCGACGAGAAAGGGCGTGTCAGGTAGGTACCAACGCCCATTCCTATTTAACATCTACATGAAAGTGCTGTGCTGCACAACGTTACTCAACGGCACAAGTGAAATATCAATATGTTGATGATTTACAGTATATATCTCCACTAATTCCATGACAAGTGATTCCATCATCACGCTCGCCCAGTCGCTAGAGGCTATATGAATGGGAAAGATTAGGCTGTAAGTCAACCCTGGCAAATGGTGCTTTGGTTTTAGAACCCTGGATCTGGAGATTTGTTACTGTTAACTCTTTTTTTTTTTTGAAACAAATTTTATTAATTTTAAAGACAAACAAAACATCATTAAACATTAAACACATAAAACCTCTTTCCATTATAAATTTTTTTTATACATTATTTTATACAACATAATTCTAATCTATCCCATTTCCATATAGACACATCGATATCTTTTAGCAAATTTCGCATTATTTCTCTTTACTCTTATTCAGTTACATTTCTTTTCTATATTTATTCATTTTATAGTCATCATATTCATATTTCCCTCTGACTTGTTTACAATTATTCTCATCTGACATTCCTCCAAGGTTTTATTAATTCTCAAACAAACATAAACACACAAAACACAAAAACATAAAACTTCTTTTAGAAAGTGGCTTGGCCCCGGTTTACCTCTCTTTATACGGACTTCAATTAAATTCATGCTCATCTTATATACCATTACCTATCTTATTTACCATTTTATATCTTCTATATAACTTCTCCCCGTTTTTCACTCTTCTTAATTCTATTTTATTTATTTCATCTTAATTTAAATCATTATACTTGTATCTTTTGTCCATTCTTTTCCAATTATCCATTTATCTCATTCCCAATAATAATAATAATAATAATAATAATAATAATATTTCTCCTGAGATCACCAATTGAAGTATGATACCTTTCTATCGTTCCCCTAAATTGACATTTAAAATAACACCTAGTTCCCAATCTGATTCTGCTTAGTACATTCTACCAACTAAATTTTAAGAAAAAGAGAAAATAGTAAATCTATAAAATAATTAAGTACATAATTAAGTATTAAATCTTGTAACATTCCAATTACCGTATTTCTCATATAAAAAGGCTGGGTCTTATTTTTTTTTTTTTGAGCCCCCCAAAAATGGCAAGGCTGTCTTTTCAGGGGTGACTTAATTCCACCACCACCCCGCATCTTCGGGCGGGCGGCGACAGCTTGGATGTTGATCTCGGTGTTGGTGGGGCACTTTGTATCGGGGTCGATGCAGGCAGCACCATATCCGAGTGCGCAACAAAAGTACTTCCTAATGGCAACCCCCCACCACTCCCCCCCATTTCTCATGTTTTAATATAGGCCTTAATTTGGGGGGAGGGGCTTAATTTCATTTCATGCCTATAAAACATGCTGGGACTTCCTATTGGGGAGGCCGTATTGTTGGAGAAACAGGGTATCTATTTCAAAAACAAATGCTGCAATAATAAGTTTATAATAACATAAACACAACACAATTAAGCTCTATAATTGAACTAAATATTTTAAACATTCGCTTTAATATTTTGTTAAATCTTAAAATCTATCATTATTAAGCATTTTAGTATTTTAATCTTTTTTTTTAGATCTTATATAATTCTAATTTTCTATTTCTAATACAAATACTGCAATACTATCTTATCTACCTTGCAGAATCTTTTTTTTAAAAAAAGTTGTACATTATCTTTTATCCCTAAAAAAAATTTGCTTTTTCCCATCTTGTTCCATAACTTTGTGGCTTTTTCCCCCTTTTCCCTTCCTTTCTTATCCCACCTAGCCTTTTTACCCCCCACTCTCCTAACCTCTGCCTTTTTAGCTTCTCCTCTCTGTTGTATTCCTCTTTTCTTTTGCTTTCTAACATTGTATTGATTTTGCATCTTATTTTTCTCTTTCTTGGGTGTTTTTTTTAGGTCTTAAGTCCTTCATTTTCATTCCTCTCTTTCTCCTTTCTTTCTTAATCAAACTTTTGGATTCATTAAAGATGGCTTCTTCTTCTTCTTCTTCTTCTTCTTCTTCTTCTTCTTCTTCTTCTTCTTCTTCTTCTTCTTCTTCTTCTTCTTCTTCTTCTTCTTCTTCTTCTTCTTCTTCTTCTTCTTCTTCTTCTTCTTCTTCTGTTTCCTCCATCAGTTGTTGTGTTTGCTGATAAATAGCAAGCGCGATTTCTAAAAAATGAAAGGCTTCTTCCAAAGCATCCTTGCCTTCTTTCTTTGTTTTTCCATATTCCTTTCTTAGCTCATCAACAGATAAAGCCATTATAAACTTTTTCTTTTTCCCTCTTCTTCTTCTTAAAACAACCAAGATAGCTTCAAAGCTTAAAACAATTCATCAAACAGTCCAAGCAGAGCACAAAGTTCTTCCCTTTACACTTTCTCTTCCTGGGGTAATATCAGTTGAAAAATATCTGTATTTTAAAGCTTTATTGCAATTAACTTCTAGTCTCAAAATCTTCCAGGCATCTCCTCCAACAAAATCTTAATATAGATTTATTTTGTCCTCTCCCTTCCCACTTGTAACAAAAAGCTTTAAATTTTTACCTTCTATAAAAAAGCAGGTTTTTCAATGTCCATTTGTTAACTCCGTAAGGAAGGAGAGTAAACTTTCCCTTTCAGCGCTTCCATTCGCCGTTTTAAAAATGTCCTTTGGAAACAAAGTATCATTCAAAAAAATCAAGGTTTTCAGGATGTTAAATGTATCTTAAGATCCCGGTTCAGCCAAAGAACTTTCACGTCAAAACTTTCTCCTTCTTCCTCCAGTACTATCTTGTCCAGCTGCTGGCTTCTTTGAGGCGGCCATTACAGACCACCGCTCCACTGCCTTGAGAAAAGGGGGTTTTGCCGGTTGGGGAGGGGGTCTGCGACACCCCCAAACCCCTATCCGGATCCCCCCTATCTTCAGCTGCCTCTACGGGGCAGCCTTATCCTCCAGACCCGTCGGGATCAAAGGCACCAAGACGGCTAGCGCAACAGGGATCGCACAGGATCGCGAATCCCTGCCGCCGCCGAAGCCTGACAAACCGGAAGTCCATTACTGTTAACTCTTGATGAAGAAGCACTCCTCGGGAGAGATTTGGTGACCAGCTTGGAAGTCTTCTTCGACTCAGAGTTTCCACTTGAAGAAAGCAGGTTGCATCCATAGCTAGTGGGTGTTATGCACAAATACATCTTGTGGTCATGTAAATTCTGCTTATGATTGTTCGTGTTTACCCATTTCCTGATTAGACCACTGGAACTGGCTGAACTTCAAAAGTTTTCAGACGCTCCAGCTGAATGCAGTGGGACAGACAGTTCTGGGCACACTAAGAAACCTAATATGTTTCTAGGTGCAAGATACTAGACGTCACTTTTCAAGACCTGCATAATCACAGATTATTTGTGGGATTGCCTTTCCCCAAGGGTTTTACTACCCCACCAATTCCAACAGGATGAGTATGCTTCCATGTCCTTCTTTTAAATAATAGCAATAGCACTTAGACTTATATATCGCTTTATAGTGCTTTACAGCCCTCTCTAAGCAATTTACAGAGTCAGCATATTGCCCCCAACAATTTGGGTCCTCATTTTACCTACCTCAGAAGGATGGAAGGCTGAGTCAACCTTGAGCCTGGTGGGATTTGAACTGCCAAATTGTAGGCAGCTGGCTGCAGAGAAGTAGCTTGCAGAACTGCACTCTAAGCACTGCGCCTAATATCATCTGATAGGATCCAAAATATGTGTCTTCTTTGTTATGTTTTCTAGGTAGATAAAATTAGGAAATAAAATACATTGGAAAATTAAAATTTAATTGAGATTGGAACTAATAACAGATTCTTGTTAAGTGTGATTGTGCTGTATCTCCTCCCTTATTCAACAGCAGTATCTGTCTAAGCTGCTTCTGCTATTTTTCTGCTTCTCTGGATTAAAAAAAACAATCTTATTTTGCTAGGTAATAGTTCTTGAGTATTTCTCTGGTGATGGAGCACTCAGAACTCAGGGAAGCAAGCTATTTCATTGTTTAATTATTCTCACTGTAAGAAAATTTCTCCTTTGAGGTTGGATCTTAGTTTAACAAGCTTCTTATCCATTACTTGTCCTCCCCTTTGGTGCTTTGAAGAATAAATCAATCCCCTCTTTTCTGTGACAACCCTCAAGTATTGGAGGACAGTTATCGTGTGTGTCCATGTGTCCGTGTATCCCCAATATTTCTTTTGATAAGCTAGACATGACTTACTCCCTCAATTGTGCATACAATTTAGCCTCCAGACCCTTTATAATCTTTGTTGTGTCTACTATGAAGCTGACCTGACCGAAGCCATCTTGGAGCTTCAGTATTGCCACACTGGAGCTGAGGGATAGGGATAGGGATTAGAGATAGGGGTTTTGTAGCCAAAACAAAATGCTTTCTCTTGGGAACCAAGGACATTCTCCCACCTAATCAGAAGAAGGAGAATTTATGTTACCAGGCAACCAGACTGCACCTTGATTGGACCATGTAACTGATTGTTTGGAAAGGGGGGAAACTTTTAATAGGTGAAAACCTCAGGAACCTTCAGAGTTGGTTTTCATCAGAACTGTGCCAATTTGATATGTTCAAATAAAACTATTCTTTGAGGAATCTACCTGCCTCCGAGTTTTGTTCACCATGGATATATTACTTGGAACCCTGGACATGTTGCTCTATTAGTCTTATTTCTGCCAAAATCATCTTCCTCTATACTAATAGAACAAGCATAAACAAGGAACATTCTTTCACATTTGCACAGAAGCTAGGAAATATTGGATCTGAAAATCAAAACTGAAAGATTATGGTTCCAGTGGTTATCAACTATACCAAAAAGTCTTGGAAACCGTTTAGAAAATATGCTTATTTACAAAATTTCCATCTGTCAGTTACAAAGGCCACACCACTTGGATCTGCACATATACTATGCTGATGCATTATGATGTCCTAGGTTCTTGGGAAGAACTAGATGCATATGAAGACTAAACCAACTAAAGAACTGGCAGCTGTGATTTCACATTGTTCTGTATTTAATATTAATTTACCCAGGGAAAGAGAATTTGGTAAGTCTCAAAAGAGATGTTCATAAATTCACTGCTGCCTCTGGGTGGCTGTTGGGGTCTTATAATTGCTATGGCAAATGTGACTGCTGTATAACTTTCAAAAATGTTTCTTATGAACTTTGGCAATTCACTGCCTTTTAGACTAAACCTTCTTAGAGTGTTGTATGACTAGAGTACTCTGAGCTGCTTTTAAGGAATGACAAATTGCAAATGTAGAACAAAATGTAAACAGTACAGAACAAAGTTGTTTATCTTTGTTAAGACACATTTCTCTTTATTATATAATGTTCTCTCTGAAATTCAAAAGCAAATTATTACTAGCTTTTTAAGTGGATTGTCATAGTCTGGTGTATTGAAAATACTACATTACCTTGATGTAACTGGTTTTCCCAATAATGTGTTCTAAATGAATCCTTTATCTAATTTTTGTTTAAAACAAATATGAGTATTGATTTTATAATATGCTAGAGCCACTCCTGGCGTTCAACTTCAATTAAGTTTTCCATTTATAAGATTCCTAAAATGAGAAACTTAAAGAAATGAAGGAAAATGTATGCAAAAAAGATCTTAAATGACTATAACAAGTCCAAAAGAATGCATCACATTCCTTATTTTGATTTGTTTTTTAATGTAGTGATTTTTATTTAATGATAACTTTTAAGATTGGAAAAATTTGACATAAGGCAAGAAAGCTATCAAAAACATGGTTTTCATTGTTAATCAGTGCATTGAACATAGAAAAAGAAAGAAACCTGAACAAAAGCCAATCATTTGCAATTTCTTTTGGCATCTCTATTATTATCCTTTAGCATTTGGGGGAAGGGAAGAGAAGCTTGGTTGAAGAAATGAGACAAAAATAATTTTTATAATCACAGAATATATTGTTTTCAATATTGGAAAAATAATTATGTAAATATTTTTAAGATATTTTAACTTAGATAAGAGGGAAAACATTTCGGAAGAGCTCAGCAAAACCAGAGATCCATGTTAAAAAAAAAATCCACTAATAATGGGCCTTAATACAAATATCCTTGTGAATCTGTTGAATCGTATGGTGTTCCCGCAAACCCAGAAAGGCAGAATACAAATGGGACTTCTGCCAGTCAATTCTTTTTTTTTAAAAAAAGAAACTTTTTATCCTGATTTTATTATTTTTATAAATAATTCAAAATATGAACACACACAATACTCCTTCCTCCTCCTCTATTCCCCACAACAACTTTGTGAGGTGAATTGGTATGTGAGAGAGTAACTGGCCCAAGTCACTCAGACATCTTTCATGCCCAAGGCAGGACTAGAACTCTGTCTCCTGGTTTCATCTTCTGCCTGGGTACTATTGTACTTATTATTGCTTGTATTATTGTACAGATTGTACTAATGTACATAATTTCTTTTGGTGCAAATGTCATCCACCATGAATTTTTTGAGCAAGGTTTCATAATAAGCAGGTTTCATAATAAGCAATATGCATGAAAAACAATAAACAAAATACATTAAATGCATGCAAGAAAACCTAAGCAGTTAACAAATTGCAGATATGCTTAACTCTGGCACTTCCTAAGTAAATCTTAAAAGTTTCAGTTTTTAAAAAATGGATATTTGTTCTGTATTTTCAATAGAAATACAACAGTAATGAAATTTAAAATTACAGCTAAAACATAATTAAGACATATCAATAAAAAAATCCGGTTGTTCCGCTTAAAAAACAGAGGCAGGCTGATTAAAAAAATCTTTGTCTGCCAGCAGGACATCTGAAAAGTAATTAGGCTGTTTTTCTTTCACAGGGGTGCCTAAGTGAAGCTACTAAAAAGAAGGCTTTTCTTCTGGGATTCTGTCTTGCATTCCTGTAGTAGTTCTTTAGCACAAAGAGAAGGTGGGGAGAGAAATAGCTTTCCCCAAGAAACTTGAAATAGGGATGGGAAAAACTATCCATGCACAAATAGGGAATCACTGATTGGATTTGCGTTTCAGTTGTTTGGGACCATGCACGAAATACAACTGGGTTGTGTTCAGGGGTGGGATTCTACCAGTTTGCACCTATTTGCTAGAACCAGTTGTTAACATTCTAAGCAGTTCGGAGAACAGGTTGTTAGAAGAAATTACTGGTCTAATCCTTTAAGGAAGGCAGGAAGGAAACATTCTGGTGTTGCTTACAGAAACTGCCTCTTACATTCTTGGCAGGACTAGATTTCCTGTCTCAGGAACGTCTCTGGAGTCTTTTTTCCCCTCCTTTGCTGGTACTTTGCTTGTGTGGAATGACCATTCAAAATTACAGTGGCACTGAAAAAAGTGACTTATGACCATTTTTCACACTTACAACTGTTGCAGCAGCCCCACAGTCTTGAGAGGCCAGGTGAGAAGATGCGTGCCTCGATATGAGTGATATAGAGTTGGCCACATCCAGCCAATAACATGACCACCAAGCCATGTCCACCCAGTCACATGACCACTAAGCCACACCCACCACCTAAGCCATGTACACAGAACCGGTTGTTAAAAAATTTGAATCCCACCCCTGGTTGTGTTGTTCTAGGCCTAGAGCTTAAGGAGCATGTCCAGACCAGGGCTCTGCAACCTTAAACACTCAAAGAGTGTTTCTTGTCACAGTTGTTAAGTGAATCACTGCCCTGAGAAGAGAAGGACAATGGAAGCAGATGGAGACTTGCTCCATATTCCAGAGTGGGAGCGAAGTGCCCCTCTACTTGTCTCTTTTTCCTGCCCTTGTTGGTGCTATGCGCACCTCGTGCTAAGTTTAAATGTGCTGTGCGAGATGCTGCAAGAACAGTGAGCAGCCATGGAGCAGTGAGAGGGATATGGGGAGATGCACAACCTTCTCTTTGCTCCAAGACACCAGCTGGGATGACTGGCTGATCCCGCTGATCTTGCCACCTCCATGGCTGCTCGCTGCTCTTGCAGCGCCTCGCACAGTGTGCTTCACAATGGGGGAGACTGCATCCCCTCCTTCTCTCCTGGAGCCCATTACAATGCGGAACATCAGCTGCAGCCAGCCCAGCCAGTGTTTCGGGGCAGAGAAAAGTTGCATCTCTTCCTCCAGCGGCCACAGTGTGTGCACACCAACAAGGGCTGGAAAAAGAGGCAAGCTCCCGCCCTGGAATACGGAACGAGTCACTGCCATCATCCTTCTCTTCTCAGGACAGGCAAAGAGTAAGTGGGAGGGGAAGGTGAGGGGCGGGGCCAGACAGTGGGAGCTGCAAGAGTGGGCCCAAAGAGCCAAAATTGTTGACCCCTGACAGAAGAGATTTGGGGGTGACGGGAGACCAGCAAAAAGCCTAGGCACATAAGCAGTGATGGCTTAGAGGAAACAGGAGAAGAAGGCAGATGCTGAGAAGATGTGGGGTGGGGAGATGGCAGGCTAGTGGCTGGAATACATACTTCACTGGGAGCTGCTGAGGAAAAAAAGGGAAGAGGTGACATGCACCAGACTTTCTCTCTTTGTCTGTAAAATCAGGGACACTTCTGTATTTTGCTTTGTCTCAAACCCCAAAAAGAACCATAACATTACAGGTTTTCTGATTAAAAACAGTGAGCAGAACTTCAAGAATTCAATGGTTCTGGGTTTAACACAAAATATATTTTGCACATACTTCTGTGGGAGAATAGTCCTGATACAAAGGAAATTACATGTATTTATTTCTAAACTTATGGTAAAAATTCCTGGTTTCCCCAAAATCTATTCCCATTATTTATTGTTGAAAATCAAGGACAGAAATTTGCTTGAATGAAACAAACTTCTAATATTGATAAAACAGGAAAGTGCAAAAAAAAGAGAAAAGAAGTGGATATACTTAAACGTAATTGTTTCAACTATTTTTGGTACCTTCTCTTAAATGTCTATAACCTATGATTAAATGTAGGTGATTGTTGGCCATTTTACATGTCTGCTTGAAACAATAAATTACTGTAACACCTGCATTGCTAGGCGATTCTTTGAAGTGATTTCTCTGAAAAGGTATGCAGAATAAAGAATTTTAAAAGTCCTTCAAAACCCCTAAACAGGAAGAAAAAATACTGAAAGAACAAATACTCTGAAATATCTAAGGCAGAATTTCAACACTGCAGTTCTGCATTCTTTTAACAACTCAGGTCCACAAAACAGTTTGAAAAGAGGCATAAGAACACTTAGACTGTCTGTACTGTGATGGAATAATAAACAATAGAACTCACATGCTGAGTTAGGGGGTGGACAGTTGATTCTTATGGATGCTTTTGTAATGATTGCATCAACATTTTCCCAGATGAATACTTTATGCTGCAATTCCAGTGTATCATTTGAAAAACTCTAGTGGTGGTTTAGATGGCTTATATCTTCCTCACAGAATTCCTTATCCACACAAAGTATAGTGGATACCTCCAAGTGTATCTCTTCCAGTGGCTACAACATGCTGTTTTAAATAAGTCTGAACAGGACCCCAGTTTTAAAAAAATATATTGAAATAACTGTCTCAGATTCCAGGACAAACATTTTAATAGGAATTTTAAAAATTGACTTTTTTTTGCAAAGTGAAATTCTTTTGACAATTTGAAAAGAGATCTTTTTTACTATAATACTTCCCAGATTCTTTTATTATAACTGTATAAATTCTTCAAGAGAGCTGCTACAGAATGCATGGAGCGTGTTCAAAATATCTCTTTTTAAATTGTTAAAGAATTTTCTTCTTTTTCTAGGCTCATACGGATGCTTTCTTTCCTAAAAGTAAAACATACATTGAAAATAGGGAATGCCCATTATTTACTTAAGAAGATCTTGATTTGCCAGTTTCCAGGAGCGCAGTTTTCATAGATACCTTTGATACTGAAAATCTGAATATAAATACTATAATTGGTGTTTGGCTTGTATTTATACTTAATAACACAGTAGAAGACACACACACTAATAACGGAATAAATTTGATTAGACTCAGAGTTCAAGTCACCCAGTAAGTTGAACTTTCAATACTCTCACTTTTCCATTCAATTGTTTGGGATCATGCATGGAATGGAACTGGGTTGTGGCCTAGACCTTAAAGAGCATGCCCTAGACTAGGGGCGTCAAACTCATGTTGTCATGGTGGTGTCATGTGACATATTGGGACATTTTCCCCCCTTCGCTAAACCAGACACGGTTATGGTCAGCAGGTGACGTATCCAGCCTGTGGGCCAGGAGTTTGATAGCCCTGCCCAAGACAGAAAAAATTGGGGGTGGGGGTAGAGCAGGAAAAAGCATAGCACATAAGCAGTAATGGCTGAGAAGAAGGAACCAGAGAAGAAGGCAGGCGCTGAGAAGATACGGAGTGGGAAGATGGCAGGCTAGTGGCTGGAATAATACTTCACTGGGAGCTGCTGAGGAAAAAAGGGAAGAGGTGACATGCACCAGTCTTAATTTCTTTGTCCTGTAAAATCAGGGACACTTCCACATTTTGCTTTGTCTCAAATCCCCAAAAGAATATTATAGATTTTCTGATTTAAAATGGCAAGCAGAACTTCAAGAATGCAGTGGTTCTGGATTTTTCCATGACTGTGGCAAAGCATAAAAAGTCAGTTTGATAAACAAGAGAAAAAGAAATTGAATTTGATTAGAATAAGTCAGCTATGTGGGGGGAAACCAACCAAAAAAAAACCCCTTTTCATGTATTTACAATATTTCAATATGCCTAACTCTTTGAAATAATGTGTGTTTACATAGTATTTGAGATTTTGTAATCTGAAAACCTTCAATCTCCACACCACAAGCCAGGCAAACACCCGGGCACAAACAGATCCCCCCCGATACCTCCAGCTCAAACACACCCCAACCAGGCACCCAGATGAAACCCAGCTTCCTAACTAATGATAGCCGTCCATTTACCTGGAGCCAGGCTGCACTAAAGGCCTCCAATAAAATAATACAATGTTGCCAGCCAATCAAGATACAAAAAGAGCCAAAAAACAGACAGAAGATATTAGAAACACCAATCAAGCAGAACACAGCAAACTCCAAGACCTATAAACATAGACCAAGACTCCCAACCAATCAGAATGAAGAAAAAACCATTCTGGCACAGCAATAGGCTGCCCCAAATTTAAATCTGAAACCACAATAAAAGTCTGACTCACAGATGAACACTATACAGAAGCCTGATGATGGCAGATGAGATTCTGCCGAAACATTGCTACAACTTTAAAAGTACAACTACCATGATGTGGGAAAATAAAAACGGCTAGGCCGTCTTTTGGGGGGTGACTTAATTCCCCCCCTTGCATCCTTGCCACCAGCCGCTCCTAACGGGTGATCATGGCGAAGCGCAGAGAGCTCCCTACTCCCACCTTTGCTGCAGACACCCGCCGCCGTTGCTTTCCCTTCTGCCCATTCCTCTGCCACATTTGGAGCTGCCGCTTCCGTGTTTGGAATGCCGCCGCCGTTTGGAGCTCCAAACAGCGGCAGTGCTCCAAATGTGGAAGTGGCAGCTCCAAACATGATGGCAGCTCGAAACGCGGAAGTGGCAGCTTCAAACATGACAGCGGGCGATCTTTTTATTTTGGTCTGCGCGAAGTTCAGAGCGAGCAAGAGAGGGAGATTGCAATGCCTCCATCCGAGATGACAACCTCACTAGTGGATCACAATGTGGCTGGAAGTCCGAATTGGTGGGAAACGATGGCGATCTTTTTGGAGTGAGAGGAAAGGGAGAGAAGAGTTGCGAGGCATAATTTGCAGGAAGAAGTGGGTGTACCCCATGGCAGGGAGCCCAAGGAAGAAGCGCCGGTAGGCAACGTAGAGCGTTCCGTAGCTCTGGAAGCAGCCTAGAGACGCACCCGGGAAGAGGGGCAGATGCTGCCTTGTAGTCCCCAAACCAACTGTGTGTGCCGCCTTTAGTCATGTGCGCTCCGTGCTTTGGGCATCTCCGTGTGATCGCAACCCTGTCCTTTCCACCTGGTGCCCTTGCTGCTTTCTGGCTCTTTAGCAATCGGCTTCGTGTTTCTGCCAGGAGATAATTCCTTGTAGATATTGACAACCAGCCACGTTGTGATCCACGAGTGAGGTTGCCATCTCGGATGGAGGCATCGCAGTCTCCCTCTCTTGCTCGCTCTGAACTTCGTGCGGACCAAAATAAAAAGATCGCCCGCTGTCATGTTTGGAGCTGCTGCTTTCACATTTGGAGCTGCCGCCGCCATTTGAAGCTCCAAACAGGCTACTTTTCAGATTTTTTTTTCAGAGGGGAATATCATGCCTGGTAACAGAATCTTGAAAGCCTGGCAGTTTCCCTCTATCCCTTCGTATCTCCCCTCTCAGTCAAGGCAGAGTAACATTGAGTTTCTTTCCCTCCTCTTTCTCATGCTGAGCTGGTGTTTATTTAACTGCTCTTACATTCCTTCTTCAAGATTATCATCATAACCCTTTTCTCTTGCAGGAAAGGGTTACCCTCTGGCCCCCACCTCCTCTACTTTGAAAGGAGGGGGGATTTTCAGCAAGCTGGGTGACTGAACTAGATGAGCAGATCTGGTTTTGGCAAAGTGTTGCCTGATATATCCCAGTGCTGTGACATTTACAATTCTAAAAGTAGTCGCCAGCACTAGAAAAAAGTAGTATTAACCCACTTCCATATAGTTGACAAAAAGCTGCATGGACATGAAAGACCCTTAGAAGATCAGGAAGATATTATTCTATCCTTGGGATGAAGTTCTCCCTGAAATTTCAATAGCTTCTGCCTATTGTTATTTCCAAGGGCCTTAAAGACCTGGCTCTTTTGCTAAGCCTTTGAAGAGGATGACTGATGTCTCCTTCCTTCCTTCCTTCCTTCCTTCCTTCCTTCCTTCCTTCCTTCCTTCCTTCCTTCCTTCCTTCCTTCCTTCCTTCCTTCCTTCCTTTCCTCTTTCTTTCCTTCCTTATGCAGGTTGCTGCCAGCGTCCTAGGTATCAACCAAGTATCTTCTTAAAATATACAATATTCTGAGTAGCACTGTTTTTTGCAGTTCCTTTGGTGTTATTGCAGGACACTGCAGTTTCTTGATGTGTTTTGTAAAATTCTTGGACATGGTACCAAGTACCCTGATGACAATGGGTGTCAAGCCCCAATCGGCTTGCCAAACCTGGGAAGACAGTGGAAATGGCTGCAGGAACGGCTACCTGCTCTTACTTGCCAGCTGACCGGCACTGATTGTGCGAAACGGTTGCATACCTTCGCCTAGCAACAGCTGACTGGCACTGACTGCAAAGCAGCCGGAACAGCTGATTGCGAAGCGCCGGGGACTGGGAGGACACTGGGAGGAGGCCTGAAGGATACCGGATGCTGGTTACTTGGGTGGGGCTGGGCTGTGGGCGTGCCTATGGCTATTTACAGCGCTGGTAAGCTATTTCTAATGTCAATCTAGTTGACAATAAAAATCATAGATATTTAAGATGAAATACCTCATGTTATATACTTTCTCATTGTGCTACAATAACTGTATTATAGAATTGTAGTTAGTATAATGGTTTGTAGAGTCTGACTGAATTTGCAAATATTCCAACTTATTCTAACCAAGGCAAATCATCCTAAACAGTTCAAATAATTATTGGGTACTAGGAACCACAAACTTCTCTGAACTCCTGCTTAAAACTTCATGCCATCTACAAAAGCTGTAACATTAATGAGATGCTTCTCCAATCCAATGGTTTCAGTGTTTCCAATTATAGCTCATAGTTTCCACTTTGCTTTCAATGGCAGTTTAACAAATTCTGCTGCTCTGCTGCTTTATGGAGATAATTCTATATGTTTGCAGACTATTAGTTTGGAGTATCAGAATTTTGTGCAAGAACAACTCTAGTTAACATTTGATTCTATGTAGAGTTAGATTTGTTTTTTCTCACAAAATCTCTGAAACTCAGAAAAGGTTAGAAGAAAATCTCATGATCTTTCTACTTTTAGCTTGAAGCTACCAATGGACCCCTCTTCCCCCCAACTCCCCCTCCCCATCATTACCTTGAAAAAATTTAGTACTCGGCGCTTAAGCTTACTACATCTCTTTATGTGTGACTGGGAAGCATGGGGAGAAAGGTTTTGTTCACCTCCCCATCCTCAATACTTCCAGATTCAGAGAACACAGCTCCCAACCTTTAACAATAGAATGGGCGTTGGTCCTTACCTGACACGCCATTTCTCTTCGAGCTGTGAGGAGCATCCAGAGAGTGTGGGAGGTGCTTCCGTCTCTGCTGTTGTAGGCTGAGCTAATTTCCTGAGGAATGCCCCTCCTTCCATCACGTGACTCCATTAAGGCGTTCCCCAGTTTATGCGAAGGCGAGAGAAAACAGAATTAGTGCTCTCATCTTACTATACTTAAGGTTCCTTGGCCGAAACAAGTCCCCACCAGATGGTGAAAGATAAGGGAGGGGCTGGATGCTCCTCACAGCTCGAAGAGCAATGGCGTGTCAGATAAGGACCAACGCCCATTCTCCTTAGAGCTGTTCGGAGCATCCAGAGAGTGGGACATACCAAAGCTGGGCCTGTCCTACAGGAGGGTCGCCGTCTGTTCTGTGGACCCCACGGGTTCCCTGAGAACCCTCTGAAGAAGCCTTCTACCAAAAGAAGCCTCAGCTGAAGCAACCTGTCAAGCTTGTAAAGTCTGATGAAGGGTGACGGGGAGACCCCGTAGCTGCATGGCAAATGTCGAGTATTGGAGCCTGAGTAGCCCAGGCAGCTGAAGTTGCTGCACTCCTGGAGGAGTGAGCCGTGATGCCCCTGGGTACCTGAAGGGCCTAAGCCTTGTACGCCGTGGCGATGGCCGCCCTTATCCAACGGCCTATGGTGGTTGGGGTTACCCTTAGCCCTTGTGACTTTTTGGTTGGAAGGATACAAACAGGGCCTGGACTTACAGAAAGACTCAGTGCATTTAATGTAGATCCGTAAGGTATGTCGAACATCCAGGGTGTGCCACAGTCTCTCCCTTTCGTGAGGTGGTCTGGGGCAAAATTGGGGAGGATAAGGTCCTGGGTCCTGTGGAAAACCGAATTAATCTTGGCAAGAAGGAGGGGTCGAACCGTAGGACCACCCGGTCGGGATGGAATACGCAAAGGTCTTTGTAACTGATAGCACAGCGATCTCTAATATCCTACGGGCTGAAGTGATCGCTACCAAGAAAGAAACTACTTTGAGGAGGAACTGACGAGAGACCTCTCTTAGGGGTTCAAAGGGTGGCTTTGTGAGGGAAGTAAGAGCCTTATTGAGGTCCCAGGTTGAGTACCGGTGGAGGGACGGAGGGAGTAGAATTGTGGCCCTTTTCGGGAAGGCACAAATACAGGGTTGGTGAGAGAGGGAACTGGCCTCTCTACAGTGGATGACTGTGGATAAGTTTGCTATCTGACATCTTAGTGTATTGGGGGATGGTCTCTTGCTGAGACCCTCCTGGAGAAATCCAAGCTCTTGAGCAATGGGAAGGGGTCGTTGGGTCAATAAGAAGTTTGACATGCCCTTTACGGAAATGGCCCAGGTGGCGTCGTAAGTGCTTGTGGTTAAAGGACGCCTGGCTGTTAAAATGGTATCAATGACCTTGTTTGAGAGGATTATCCCTCTTCAAACACTTCCGCTCAATCTCCAACCAGCTAGTTGAAGCCATTGGGGGTTCGGGTGGAAGAGGGGACCTTGAGACAGAGAGATTTTGTCTGCTGGGATCCTCCAGGGAGGGGCTACAGAAAGGCTGCGAAGGTCTGTGAACCAAGGGCCAATAAGGAGCTACAAGGAGCAGATCCGCCTTCTCATTGAGTACCTTTTGAAGGACTATGGGGACCAGAGGAGGGAAGACATAAAGGAGGCCTGAGGGCCATGGACACCGAAGGGCATTGTAGTCCTCCACCCCTGGGGATGGGAATCTCGAAACGAACCTTGGAAGTTCCAGGTCTACTACTGGAAGACTGAATATGGATGTCGCCTCCCTGAATAGAAATGGGTGGAGACGCCACTCCGACTGGTCTGTGGTGGCCCTGCTCAACCAGTCTGCTCGGGCGATGGAGATGCCCGAGATATGGGAAAGGAGGGAAAGGAGGTGAAAGGGAAAGGAGGGAAAGGAGGTGAGACTCTGCCCACCGACAGAGGCGTTGGCCTCTCTCATTAGGCATGATGACTGAGTACCCCCCTGCTTGTTGATGAGAACTTTGGCCGTGATGTGTCGGTGAAGATGGGAACGAGGTGGCCGCATACCTGGGAGAGGAAACTGCGGGGAGCTGAATGGATGGCGCGCAGCTCCAGCCAATTTATGTTGCAGTTTCTCTGTTGCTGACCAACTGCCCTGAGTTGTAAGGGACAACAAGGCCGGGAGCCCTGAGAAATCCTTTTATGCCCCAAGTTAATTTACTCCTGCTCCCTGTTATACCCCCCTTCTTCTTTATAGTTTTGATCTGTTTACATACTTACATATATATATATTTCTCTTTCTTAGTTTACATATATATATATATATATATTTCTCTTTCTTAGTTCCCTCTGGTCTGTTGGTATTGCCTTTTTTTTTTTTTTAGAAAAAAACCAGTCCAAATGACCTAGACACACCAGAGGCCTTAAGGCGAAGGAGCCCCTAGGCCTAGACCCGACTGCCGTCCCAGGCAAATACTGGGCAGGAATGGTGAGATGTAGACCATACCAGCTACGGCTGGCTGCGGGTGAAGCCAACAATACGGAGGCAGGGAACAAGCCTCTAACGCCAACAGAAGGTTTTTCAGTTAGAATAATGTCCGAGCAGGCCTACAGGTCCTGCTGTTTTAGAGCGGCACACTAGATCAGAAAGATAAGAATTCAAAATGGTGCCCGGCCCCGAGGCGGTGCCTAAAATGGCAGCTGCCTGCGACGTGGACTTACAGGGCCCTTCAGCAACGGCAAGGGAAACAGTCCAGAGCACTTTGAGGTCCCCAGAGGAATCCAGGTAGGAAGGAGGCAAGAGAGGCTTCGAACTTAGGAAAAAGCGGCGTGCGGTGGGGGAGGAAACGGAGCGAAACAGAGCATCTATGACAGCAATTCCGAGCAACAAAAATGGCAGAAAGAGCAAAGGGAAGGCGGGTGGGGTAGCTTGTAACTTATGCTAGCCTTCCCCCTGAAATCCCCTGGGGCCGGGAGGGCTTCCCAGGGGGATGCCAGATCGCAAATCTCAAAACCACTGCACAGGGCTAAGGGAAGGAAATAAAACAGATACAACCTGATAATAAAGATAGTAGTCAAAGTAAGGCTTGTTGAAACGGCCAAGAGCACTTTGATAACACTGCCTACTCTGCGAGCGGCTGAGCATAAACTGGGGAACGCCTTAATGAAGTCACGTGACGGAAGGAGGGGCGTTCCTCAGGAAATTAACTCAGCCTACAACAGCAGAGACGGAAGCACCACCCACACTCTCTGGATGCTCCGAACAGCTCTAAGGAGAACAGGATTCATAAGAAAATGAAATGATCAAATCTCTGAGATTTAGAGAAAACGGATTTTAGTGAGCTTCGCTAATAATTGTTCAAGAGGGTAAGACAGGAAGGTCACATCTGCATACTATTCAGAGGTTAATCTCCACTTAGAGAGTTTCCTTTGGTAGAATCAGTCCTATGTCTCTCAGGATTATTTATCTTGACCAGTAATGGTTTTCAAAATCTTGGAGATTATTTCCAGGACTGTACTTTTGCTGCATAACACCTTAGTCAACATGGGCCATTTCTATAACTTGATGCATGTGCTGCACCAGTATTCCCACTGCTTCCTTATTTGCCTTGGTCAACCACATTATAAAAAAGATGTTGAGACTCTAGATAACATACAGAGAAGAGCAACCAGGATGATTAGGGGACTGGCATATGAAGAACGATTACAGGAACTGGGCATGGCTAGTCTAGTGAAGAGGACATGGGGAGACATGATAGTAGTCTTCCAATATTTGAGGGGCTGCCACAGAGAGGAAGGGGTCAGTCTATTTTCTAAAGCACCTGTAGGCAGACAAGGAATAATGGATGGAAACTGAACAAGGAGAGATTTCACATGGAAATAAGGAGAAACTTTCTGATAGAACAATCAATCAATGGAACAGCTAGCCCAGGGGTCTCCAACCTTGGCCCCTGGAAGCCTGGCGGACTTCAACTCCCAGAATTCCACAGCCAGCTTTGCTGGCTGTGGAACTCTGGGAGTTGAAGTCCGCCAGGCTTCCAGGAGCCAAGGTTGGAGACCCCTGAGCTAGCCCCTGGAAATTGTGGGAGTGCCATCACTTGAGACCTTCAAGAAGAAGAAGCTTATAAGTCTTGAAGGGAAGCTAGTGAATCAAGGCACACCTAAGAATGATGTTGCTTGCTTGCCCAAATGCTTTTATTAGTTCTTTTATTGGAGACGTAATCAACATTCAGATGCTGGGCAACTGGTTCATATGATTGCAATGTTCCCCATCATGTGATCACCTTTTGTGACTTTCTGACAATGTCAATGAAGTCAAATGAAGAAGCCAGATTCACTTAATAACTGTGTTACGCACTTAACTGCAGTGATTCGCTTAAAAACTGCGGCAAGAAAGGTTGTAAAATGGGGCAAAATTCATTTAATAAATGTCTCGCTCGGCAATATAAATTTTGGGCTCAATTGTGGTTGTGAATTGAGAGATAAATTCCAAATCATTCTCTTTTTCTTTAAGGCCTAAATATGGAAAGGAAGAACAAAATCCTTTATAATGAAAGAACAGCCAGGTTTTTCAAGTTGTAGATCCTGATATTATATGAAGATATTTTCTGTCAATCAAACATACTTGTACTAGCTTTTACAAACTGGGCGAATATTTGAAAATTGGAATTTGTGAAAAAGGTAAAGAGAATAAATATAAATCAGAAATATTCAGGAAAATGTGCTGGGATGGTTGGGTAAAGCTGTATGTTGGATATATAGAAAACTAAAAATAAACAAGAAATTATAGGAAGTTCTAAGATCTTGTGAAACTTTTAATTTAAATGTAAATTTATATAATGTGGCATTACTGCATGCATTAGAGAGTTTGTTCCATATTTTCATTATATATCTAAATATACAAATAACTTCCGTTGCTGCTCCTCTATGCTGAATATTAAAAAAAACCTGTTTCTCATAGTAGTAAACTGAGATACAACCTAAAGTGCTCTGATATTAAGGGAATGATTAAAGAAATAGTGTTCTTCATCAAAGTTAATTTGCCATTAATCACTCCAGTTGTAAGAAGTACATTCTAATTAAATTTCTGCTTGATTAGCAGAAGCATGTGAAAGTGTTTCCTATACAATATTCTTAGGGAAAGTTCTTTCTTGACTAAGTGATTTCTGAGCTTTTCCATATTATTGTTCTTTGTGCCATTGACAAATGTCTCTCACTGCCACTTAGGATTGATTGTGTGATAGCATCAAAGGATTCATTAATAATACCGTGTTTCTCCAACAATACGGCCTCCACCAATAGGAAGCCCTACCATGTTTTATTGGCATAAAATTAAATTAAGTCCCTCCCCCCAAATTAAGCCCCATTATTAAACATGCGAAATGGGGGGGAAAGCGGGGGGGCTTGCCGTTAGGAAGTACTTTTGTTGCATGCCTGGATATGGTGCTGCCTGCGTTGGTGGGGCACTTCATATCGGGAGACCTTCCACCATTGCTTTCCCTTTTCCCTTGCTGCCCCTTCTCCCTCGCTGCCGCGGTGTTAGAGCAACGCCGCTGTGTTTGGCGCAACCAGGTGCCGCCAGTCAGGGCTCCTCCCTGCAACCGGAGCCCTGAGGAGACACTTGGCTTCAGGCACTCCCGTCTTCCCTTTGCTTTTGAAGGTAAAGCGAATTATTTTACAAAGCCTCCCCTGCCCGAGAGGGCAGCCCAAGCCCACATGGGGAGGCTAATTTCCCAGGGCCTCTTCCGTTCCTCCCCGACCTTCCTACACTGCGCGCATCTGACGCACCGGTCCCTTCAGCCCAGCGAGCTCTTCCACCTCAAAGAAAGGCCAGGCAGGCTGCTGCAGAGCAGCAGCAGTGGGTCTGAGCTGCTCGCAGCGGAAACAGCCACCACCCTTAGCCCGACGCGGGGAGAACGAGCGAGGTTAGCGCCTGCCAGCCCGGGCAAGATTTGGTAACGAGGGGCAGGAGGAGGCATGCACACACCCGTGGCTCACTTTCCCAGCTCTGCCCAGCCCTCACGGCTCTGGCGCGGCCCTGGCGGGCAGCGAGCACCTCCCCGCTGGACCCTCCGCTCATCTTGCCAGGGCCGCACCAGAGCCGTGAGGGCTGGGCAGAGCTGGGAAAGTGAGCCGCGGGTGTGTGCGTGCCTCCTCCTGCCCCTCGTTCCCAAATCTCGCTTGGGCTGGCGGGTGCTAACCTCGCTCGTTATCCCCGCGTCAGGCTAAGGGTGGTGGCTGTTTCCGCTGCGAGCGGCTCAGACCCGCTGCTGCTGCTCCGCAGCAGCCCGCCTGGCCTTTCTTTGAGGTGGAAGAGCTCGCTGGGCTGAAGGGACCAGCGCGTCAGAGGCGCGCAGTGTAGGGAGGTCGGGGAGGAACGGAAGAGGCCCCGGGAAATTAGCCTCCCCACGTGGGCTGCCCTCTCGGGCAGGGGAGGCTTTGTAAAATAATTCGCTTTACCTTCAAAAGCAAAGGGAAGATGGGAGCGTCTGAAGCCAAGTGTCTCCTCAGGGCTCTGGTTGCAGGGAGGAGCCCTGACTGGCCGCACGTGGCTGCGCCAAAAGCCGCGGCATTGCTCTAATGCCGCGGCAGCAAGGGAGAAGGGAAAGCAACGGTGGCCCGAACCTGAAGGTCTCCTGAATATCCAAGCTGTCGCCGCCCGCCCACCCACCCGAGGATGCAAGGGGGGGAATTAAGTCACCCCCGAAAAGACATCCTAGCCGTTTTTTCGGGGGTCAAAAAAAAACAAGGCCCAGCTTTATTATGTGAGAAACACGGTATTACAGTTGTTAGAGAATTGGAATGATATAACCATGATCTGAACCATTTTCAAATTTTACTGGCAACCAATTAAGACATTTGAAATTGTTAGCATAGCAAAAGAATGTAGTATTTCTTCTATTTTTTTTTCATATATATTTGCCCAAACAAATTATCTAAGTCACAAGTGAATATTAAGGTGTACCTTCTTCTTGGTGAAGTATATATAAAATTAAAGGGCTCAAATTTAAGGCAAGGGATATTTTACTTTTATGCACCCCTACCATCTTAAAAAAAGTTGTTTTTGGAACCTCTTGTAATAAAGAAATTAAATTATAGAAAAGGGAGAAAAGCATAATGTTCTTTTAATGAAATGTTTTATAGAGAAACCAAGAATTTCTACTACTAATCTCATTTCATTAATATATGAGTTTAAGTCCAGTTATTCTATAAATTGCAGCATTTATAGCAGCAGTTTTAACTTTTATAATAGTTTATAACTATTCTAAATAGTTTATAACTATTTTTATATAAAAATGAATAAAGTTGAAGATTAAAGTTTATAATTTTGTTATTTGTTTTTCTGAATTTTCAGGCAGCATTTACAACTATAATTTGAATTTGTTTCCATGCATGTGTAAATTACTTCCTAAGTTTGATTATTTGAGAAATACATTTGTTTCATTACAATATTTTAAATACTTATACAGGTTATTGAATGTTTCTTTGGCAAAAGTTTTTGAATTTTTCTTATATAATTACTATACAAGCTTATAGCTTTGCTTATATTCTAGTTTTGGTCCTTCGGGAACAATTTTCAGAATTAATCTTCTCATTGCACGCAACTTGAAAGCATCCAAAACTGCAGTTTTTAAAAATCTTTGTTGGTATAGTGAAGATTCCTGCGCTAATTTTTAGGATCTTAAATTCAGATTAATAGCAGTATTCTTCCCAAACCTTTGTGTATTTTAGACACCTAGCAGAATGTTTAATATTGATATCTTGCTATTGGAAATAGTATGTGTTATAGTTTTATTGTTGGAAATTAATTATTATTTTGGAAATTAATTAACAATTGTTAATATGACCATCAATACAGATAGTCCTTGATTTATGACTACAATTGAGCCCAAAACTTCTGTTGTTAAATGAAACATTTGTTAAGTGAGTTTTACCCCATTTTACAACCTTTCTTGCCACAATTGTTAAGTGAATCACTGCAGTTGATAATTTAGTAATCTAGTTGCTAAGTGAATCTAGCTTCTCCATTGACTCTGCATGTTGGAAGATTGCAAAAGGTGATCACATGACCTTGGAACACAGCAACGGTCATAAATATGAACCACTTGCCAAGCATCTGAATTTTGATCACATGATCATGGGATGCTGCAAAGATCATAATTGTGAAAAATGGTCATAAGTCACATTTTTCAGTGCTGTTGTAATTTTGAACTTATGTAAGTTGAGGATTATCTGTAACTGAACGTTAAAGTTGTATGTGTCCTTAGTTATGACTTTAGTATTTAGAAGTTATCAAGGGATAAAGAACTTTAGATTTTGGAAATATAAATGCTAGCTTAAAAAGAAAAACCTTCAAGTAGTTCAGGGGTATCAAATTCACATCGTCACGGCGTTGTCACATGACGTATTGTGATTTTTACCCCTTCGCTAAAATGGGCGTGGGCGTGGCCAGCATGTGACACATCCAGCCCGTGAGCCGTGAGTTTGACCACCCTGAAGTAGCTGGTCAAAAGTCTTTTTTCTGTAGGTAATAATTTTACAAACATTTTTCCTTTTTCCCCAGGACAGTTAATTTTGGGATATCATTACATGTTTGCTTCATTTGTATTTTATTAATAAGCAAAACTGCTCTTTTCAACAAGTTCTGCAAAACCAGAAGCTACAATTAGAAGTTTAAACATTTAAAAGGTACATGGAAGTATAGCCTAATATACTGTATTAATAAAAATGCAGAGGAATATCATATATCATTCAAACTTATGGGTTATTTTGGCATATTTTTCAATAAGACTGTTTTTTTATCTGTGCAATATATGGAGGCAAATTATTTATTTCTGCTTGCTGATTGTGAAACTATAGTATTATAAATTATTTAGCTGTGAAATATTCCAATGTATTCCAGAGCTTTGAAGGAAAAATGCAGCCAGATATCTTGGAAGCCTGCTGTCAAAAAAGAATTGGTTGACTAATTCAAGTCAATATATAAATTCAGTCTCTGATTCACCCTGTTTCATTTTGGGCCATGTTCCCAGATCTGAATGCTGCAGAGGTGATAGCAATTTCAACTATTTGAAATTAGGGCTTCTCTCCTATACTGTTTTTAGAAGTAACTTTTGTCTTGTTCTTCTGTAAATTTCTGGTGAAAAAATAAAGATCCAAATTATACATATAGTGTGCCCACTTATACTAAAGAGTGAACACAATTGTACTTTATAATTGCATGATATTTGTGTAACACAGTGCCGAAGCAGGGGGGGAAAAGGCAGCACTGCATTGTTAGCATTTCTGGGGCCTGTTCCTTTATAACACCTGTCCAAAATATAAGCAACATCTGAAATATGTTCTTTGTGGACTAGTTTTTATTGATTATTTAAAGCAAGGGCTCTTTCTCCTCTTGCTTCTATCATGTAAACTTTAGTAGTATTGTATTTTGAATGTACAAGGAAGAAGAAATAATTCTAAGCCCACATGAAGTCTTTGTATTCTAAATTACATTAGTATTTAATTCTGAATGTGCAAAATGATTTAAAAATTACTTAACACCTTGTCAATTGACTCAGGCAATTATTTATTTTATACCCCACCTTTATTGCTTTTCCAAATGGTTTAATAAACCAACGAAAAGGTATCCACAGAACCTTAGTGCAACAGTAATATATTTGTCAATTGACTCTTCTGTTTATGTTTGGTAGGTTTTTTTCCCCCAAGAAGCATTATAGATAAGGTTGGTCACTGCAGAGACAACCTGGAGCCCTAGTGGATTGTCTTGTGGGAATAGTTACATTCTTCAACTATGTCTGTTAGAAAATTGCTGAGACAAAAATAATCCAATTGCTTCAAGATGTGGTCATAGCTTTACTGCCTTGGCCTCTGCTTCTATCCTGAAACAGATTAACCACAGTTGTTCATAGGCTTGCTAATAGGTTGGAAGATAGTGTACTGTCAACCAAAACTGAGAAACTCCTTTAACATTAGTGATTTTAAGGAAGTTAAGAGAATCTTACTTACAGGTTGCAACATCTTCCCCGCAGAAAAGCATAGAGGTGAAGAAAATATTTTAGGAAAATATGAACTGAGCCTGGAATGAACTAGGAAGGCATGAGAAAGAAAGTCAACTCTATTTCATCTCCCTTTAATACAATACATTTAATAAAACAAATGAAAGAGGGAGGGAGGAAAGGAAACGTTTCAGGCTTTCACAGTTCTTCCAAACTAGTCAATGTAGATTACTTTAGAGTTTTGGTATTTCTTGTACTGACTTGGTCTGCACTGAAGGATGACTTGATGCTTTTGTCGTGTATTGAAATATAATCACTGTTCACCCAGCCCCCTCCCCCCCATCAACAAGGACCTAAGATTGCTGGAACTGATGAGGAATTCTATTACAGTGTAGCTAGAGGACAGAAGTTTTGGTGAGACTGATCTAAGATTCAGAGATTAAGAGAAACTCATGCAATGAAACAAACTGAATTTGAATCCTAGCAAGGCAGAGTTGTTATTTGTCCAGAAACTATTTTAGAGGGCAATGCTGGTTTGGGACATCCCCCTGCCTTTGATAGTTCTTTTGGATTCACAATTTCTAGCTGACTAGCAGTTAGGGTCATGTCCAGGAAGCCTTTTTCAACCTTGGTTGATGCAATCCTTTTGGGTTAAGAGATCACACATATCCATGCTTTATCCATGATTTAACACATATCCATGCTTTCATTACCTTGAGATTGGATTACTGGTACTTATATACTTTACTATATTCACTATACTCGTAAATGCCTTAGAAGTTTCCATGAAAGCTTAAGTTAGTGCAGAACATGACAGCCTGCATGTTGCCAAGTGAAAGAAATAGCAAAGTTAGACTATATTGTGTGCGCGGTGTCCATTGCCTCTGTGTTTCTGAGTAGAATTCTAAATGTTGGTTTTGACTTGTGAAGTCATATAAATTTGGAATCTATATTACTTGTGGCATCATCTTTTTCCAAATGGAGTCTGCCTTCTCTGTTGGTCTGCCAGGAATGAATTCAAGTGCCTCTCCTTTGGGTATAAAAGGGATGTGTGTTCAAAAGTAGACTTTTTCTGTGGTAGCCTGGTATTTTGGAACACACAGTTAATCACTTGTAAAATAAGATGCCCAATTTATGAAAATTGTAACCCCCTCATCTGAATGTTACAATTATTGTCTCACATATACATGATTTTCTCATCAACAATACAAATTAGACATTGTAGCAAAAAGAGGAAGCCAGGGATAAAAGCATAAGATGAGGTAAGTGAAGGGGAAGGAAAGAGAAGAACAATGCTGGATGGAAATGAGGGAGAAAGAGGAAACAGTGAATGAAAAATAAAAAAGAGGTATTGTCTAAAGGTTTCTTTTTTCAAAAAAAGGTTAACAATTGAGGGATGCTACAGCCATTTGCTCTAGCATCTTGTTTTTCTCTGAATAAAAGAACCTCCTCTGTAATTCATAGGCAAATTCTAGCTGTGATTAAAACTGTTGATTTTATATTAGAGAGAAATTCATGTTATCATTTGGAAAGTATTTAAGATGAGAAATTCTGTTCATTTTTCTGCAATAGATAAGTACTCAGATGAAATTGCATAGAAAGCAAGAGTCATAAAGATAGCTTGGTGTGGCTAGGTGAATTTTTCTGATGGACACAGGAAATGTAATCTCAAGGCTAAAGGGGGTTTTATGTGGGTGCCAGAATCAGATTCCGTGCCATATAGATAGCCAGAAACTTTATGCCTGAGTAAAACACCTGAATTTAGGCATGCCTGCCTTATAACTGAACATGTATAAAAGTCAGAAATGTTAAGCAATAGACATGAGATTGTTGAACATTCCTGGAGTTGTTTTTGTATGCTGTGAACTAGAATGCTATCTCCAGCAGGATGAAGCAAAACAATAGAAAAAGACCTTAGTGGTCCAGTGAGTCTTGCCTCTGAGTCTTTTTAATTTAATTTAATTTTTAATTTTTATTTTTTTGAATGATGGATTACTGATGACTGATCTCTGTTGGAAATTGTTTCCAAGCTTCCACTACTCTTTCTATGAAGTAATACTTTCTAAGGACCCTCCAGAAAGAACTAATGAGCAGATAGGCTGGTGGAGAAGGCTGTACATTTTAGAGGACAGAACAGACATCAGTGAGAATCTAAAATGTTCAGTTTGGAATTGTCTGAATAGGACTGTATGTATTCATAGCTTGTCCCAAAGTTGCTTTTCCAAGGGGCAACTAGACTTTGTTTTTCTTTGTTGATGTTTTGTCTCTCATCCAAAAAGCTTCTTCAGTTCTCTTCAGAACTGAAAAAGCTTCTTGGATAAGAAGCAAAATGTCTTCAAGGAAAAACAAAATCCAGTTGTGTCGTGTCCGCGAAATGAGTCGGTGATTTTCGCCATCTCGGTGCTTTGTCTGGCTTCCGTCGGACACGGGGTTCGGTTCAGGGTCTGGATCCCACCCTCGTCGCCAGTGTCGTGTCTGCGAAATGACGCCAGGAGTCGGTGATTTCATGCAATGCTCTTTATTTGAAAAACTGGAACCGAACCGGCGAAAGGAAAAAAGCCCGCGGCTTTTATTCCTTTCGCCGCGGCGGCCGCGGCCAATGGCAGCACTTCAAATCTCCCGCGCTCTGAATGACCCAATCGCGGGAGATTCTTAACGAGCCAATCGGCGCGGCTCGCCTGACCAATTAGAAAGCCCCGCGCTTTGGCCAATCAAAGCGCGGGGATTTCGAGTATGTAAATGAGGACAGAACAAGTTGCCTTTTGAAAAAGCATATTTGGGACAATCATGACCTGGATGAAACTGAAAATCTCCAAAGATGCATTTAGCTTCTTAAGCCAAACCCACTTTGTCTCTGAAATACATAACAATTATTTAGCTAAAAGAACCATAGGAATAAGTACTCAAATTTAGAGGAGAATAATGTGTGTGTTTCTGGAAATTTGCTACCACTCTTTCCCACCCAATAACTGTGTGTTCTCCTTGGAACTGCTCGGATTGTCCAGAGGATGGGTGGAGCTTCAGTCTCTGCTTATTGTAGGCTGAGTTTGATTTCTGAGGAACGCTCCTCCCTCCATCACGTGGCTTGCCATCTCGTTATCCCAGTTTATGCTCAGCCTTCGAGCAGAGTAGGCTGTGTGTTTGCGTGCTCTTGGCCGTTGCTGGATTCCCCTCATTCACCCCCTTTTTTCTACCTGTTCAGGTTGTATACACCCTTATTCCTTTCTATCTCCTTAGCCCTGCGCAGCTGGTTCCTTCGTTGGCTTGGTTTCCTGGGAAGGTTCCCCCCCAGGGGTTGCCAAGGGGTAGGCTCAAAAGCGTTTCGCTGCCTCCCCCACCCCTTTTTTCTCAGTTTTCTCTGCCTTGTAAAAATTATTTTAAAAGGCTCCGTTTCGTTCCGCCCCCCCCCGAGCTCCGTTTGAATTTTTCCTAGCGTTTTAGGCTTGTTTGCCTTTATTCTCTGTGGGCTTCCCTTGGGACCCTCTGTTTTGATACTGGGATCCTTCTGGCCTTGCCAGGTTAATTTCCACAGGATCGGTTAGTGGCGTCCACCATTTTGAAGCTCACCTTGTGGCCGGGCGCCATTTTGAAGTGCATTTCTTTGCCTTACTGAGTGCCTATTCAATACAGCAGGCCCGTAGGCCTGATTAAAAAAAAAAAAATAGATAAATAAAAAAGAATTGTTTTTTTTGCTGTTGGAGGTTTTTTTCTCCTCCTCCCCCTGTTGGCTCTCACCGCAACTAGCTGTAGCGGCTGCTGTTCTTTCCACCACTCCCGCCCGGTTGTTGCCTGGGTCGGCAGTTGGTTAGGCCTGGTGGCCCTTAAGGCCCTTAATCTGAGACCTTGTTTTTCTTCAGTTCTTTCTAGGCAAATCATAGGCCTTGACTCAAAAAAAAAAAAAAAAAAGTAGAAAGAACAGAGGGGGGGGGAATAATCATGCGGAGCAAAGAATCCTATTAATTCAAGTTTATAATATTCGGGGGAAAGTGTGCCAAGGTATAAAGGAACTCCCAGGGCTCCCGGCCTTCATTTTGGTCAACCCCTAGGCGCTCCAACCGCCTCAGATTGGACTCCTATTTATCCAAAATGGCAGAGAGCAATCCCTCAAAGGGGCCTTCCTTGAAGGCCAAGGCAAAGACCCACCACCTGCGCAGTCAGGCTAAGGAGCCCACCAAAGCCACTCAAAAGGACGCCTTAAGACGTCACAAGGCTTTAGAAAGAAAAATAGACAGACGTGCTAGACAGTCAGGCTCAGTGCCTCCAGCACCTGCCACTCCTTCCATCTCCACCCTCCCACCCCCTCCTGCAGCTTTTTCCTCCCTATCTAGGCACAGCTCGCCCTCTCAAGGGCATCAAGCCCCGGCCACACCAACCAGACGAACTCCTGAGGCCACCTTCACGCCCACGGCCGCTGGCCTACGCCAAGAGGAACCTCTCATTCAGGTGGTTCCGGAGCAGATCAGAGTCTGGATGGAAATGGCAATTCGACAGGGAATTGCAGAAGGGATGCAGCAGATGACCAGACCGGGGTTGCCTCTGCAGGCCACCGAATCTGTAAGATCATTCTCTCTTATGCCTCCCCAAGGGGAGGTTTGCCCTTCAGTCAGGGAAGACGAGGAGGAAGTGGAAGGGGACCTAGATTTAGACAGGGAGGAGGAGGAACAATATGACCTGGGGTCCTTACCATACGATGAGCCTCTTCCGGACTCAGACCCATCAGAGGCGGAAATGTCCGAGGACGAGGGTCTATCTCCGAACCAGCCCGCCTTTGTAGGGCTCTTTAAGCCCCAGCTTTTTAAATCCCTCCTCTACAAGGCTCGGAACATCTCGGGCCTAACAGCCCAGACCTCCTCTGATCCCATCCCCGTAGTTTCGGAAGGACAAGAGGACTCCATGTTCAGTCAACCGGTAGTGGAGGCCGAGGTCATCCCTACCCCTCCCATATTCCTGGACCTGGTGTCCAAGCAACTGTCCTCTTCAGTTGCTCCCCCGGCCCCCTCAGCCAATGATAAAAGGTTCTTCAACCTCGACCCGGAGCTCTCTACCTTGCTGAGTATCCCGGAGGTTGATGAGCCCGTCGTAGGGCTGACCTCTTCCTCCGCCCTCAGTGATCCTTTAGAGGCACTCAAACCAGAGGACAAGCGGTCAGAGCTCGCATTAAGGCGAGCTCACCAGTCGGACGCATGGGCAATCAGGTCGGCTACGGCCGCTTCTTTTTTTATCAGATCTTCCATTCGCTGACTTCGCCAGCTTTAGCAACATGTCCCGACCTCCAATATCCGAACCCATCAACATATCGCCAAAATAACAGCCGCTGCTGAGTTTTCAGCGGATGCCACCTTTCATTCCATAAAATTCTCCTCCCGCGCTATTTCTTCCCACGTCTCGGCCCGGCGCCTGCTCTGGCTAAACCCTGGCAGGCGGATCTCAAGCACAAGGTCAAGCTAGCTTCCGCACCCATAGCCAGAAGCAAGTTGTTCGGTACTTCCTTGGACCCTCTCCTAGTCGAGGGAAGGAATAAAAAGAAATTCCTCCCTTCTCTTTCCCGCAAGTCTGATTCCAGATCTCTGCAGCTCTTTCGCAGGGCTCCCTTTCGTCCCTATCACCAACCCTTTCCTTCCAGACACCAGGGGTCCTCCTCCTTTGGTTCGGGACAGTCCCAGGACAGGTCCGACCCCTTCAACAGGCACAGAAGAGGCGGGAACTTCAGGAGGCCCTTTCGTGGCTCTGGCAGCAGGCCCTTCCGCCGCTCCAAATAATCCTCCTGACACTATTCCCATTGGCGGGCGACTTAAAGCCTTCGCTGATCAATGGGATTCATCCACTTCAGATGCTTGGGTCAGGGATACAGTCAGGCTTGGCCTTGCCCTCGAGTTTCTCCCCCCCCCCCCGATTTTTACATTTCATGTCCCCGCTCCAACAACCCTTCCAAACGCAACCTCATGGAGGAGGCAATTCGACACCTACTGGACATTCAGGCTATCCAGCCTGTTCCTCCATCCCAAAGGGGACGGGGTTTTTATTCACGTTTATTCGTGGTGCCCAAACACTCGGGGGGATGGAGGGCTATTTTGGACTTAAAACGCTTAAACCGTCACTTAGTGTACCGTAGATTCAAAATGAACACACTTCAATCCATCCTTTTGGGAGTTCGGCAGGGAGATTGGTTGTCTTCTATAGACCTCTCCGAGGCATATTTACACATCCCAATTCGACCCTCCCACTCAAAATTTCTCCGTTTCAGTTACAACAACCTATACTTTCAGTACGTGGCCCTTCCATTCGGGTTAGCCTCGGCCCCCAGGACCTTCACCAAGGTTCTGGCCGCACTGGCCGCCCACCTCAGATCCATCCCGGTGCGGCTCTACTGTTACCTGGATGATATTCTCATCCTCTCCCCTTCCAGGGGACAGGCTATCAGGGATATCCACACTACCCTCTCCTCCCTCCAGGAACATGGGTTCCTCATAAATTGGAAGAAAAGCCAATTGGCCCCCGCCACTAGACTATCCCACCTAGGGACTATAATTGATACAGTCATGTGGAGAGTGTTCATCTCCCCAGAAAGGATCCTCAGCATCCAACAATTAGTCAGGTTCATCAGACGACACAGGAAGGTCTCTCTCCTTGATCTATCCAAGTTATTAGGTAAAATGATCTCTTGTATTCCCGTTATTCCCTGGACCCGTTTCCACTCCAGATCCCTCCAGTGGTTCCTGCTTCTGTATCAAAGAGCTGGGACAAGCAACTCAAGGAGCGAGGTCAAGGTCTCGCCAAGGGTTCTCACCTCCCTCCTTTGGTGGAGCAAGGCATCGATCAACAAGGGCTGCCTCCTCAAGGAGCCTCCAAGACTCATCGTCACCACAGACGCCAGTCTGTCCGGATGGGGCGCCCACCTTCTCTCCCTTACAGCTCAGGGCAGATGGTCACCGTCAGAGAGGCTGCGCAACATAAACTGGTTAGAGCTTCACGCCATCCACCTGGCCCTCCGCAGCTTCCTACATCATATTCAAGGCAGCCACGTTCTCATTCTCACCGACAACATAACAGCAAAGGCACATATCAACAGACAGGGGGGCACTCAGTCCTCAAGTCTAATGAGGGAAACCGAGCACCTCTGTTGGTGGGCAGAGTCTCACCTCCTTTCACTCAGGGCGGACCACATTTCAGGCACCCTCAACACCAGGGCAGATTGGTTGAGCAGGTCCACCATAGACCAGGCGGAATGGCGCCTCCACCCAGACCTGTTCAGGGAGGCGACATCAATATTTGGCCTGCCAGTGGTAGACCTGTTTGCCTCCCCCAGCAATACCCAACTTCCACGGTTCATCTCCAGATTCCCGTCCCTCGGGGCGGAGAACCACAACGCCCTCCGATGCCCGTGGCCCTCGGGCCTTCTTTACGCCTTTCCCCCTCTGGCGCTAGTTCCAAGAGTACTCCAGAAGGTCCTTCAAGAAAGGGCGGAAGTGCTTTTGGTAGCTCCTTATTGGCCCCGTCGCTCCTGGTTTGCGGACCTCCGCAGCCTATCAGTAGCTCCACCTTGGAGGATCCCAGCAGACAGGATCTCTCTTTCTCAAGGCCCCCTTCTTCACCCAGACCCCCAATGGCTACAGCTAGCCGTCTGGAGGTTGAGCGGGAACGTCTAAAAAGGGAGAATTTCTCCACGGAGGTCATCAACACCATCTTAGCAGCTAGGCGTGCTTCTACCAGAAGGATTTACGACGCCACTTGGAACAGTTTCCGCAAATGGTGTGCCAATCTCCACATTGACCCTACAAACCCATCGGTAGCAAAAGTCCTCAATTTTCTCCAGGAGGGTCTCGGTAAAGGTCTCTCCCCCAACACTCTAAGGCGTCAGGTTGTAGCCCTATCCACCGTAATTTCCTGCGAGGGGGTTAATTCCCTCTCTCACCATCCCTGCATCCGGGCATTTCTAAAAGGCGCCTCAAACTTACGACCTCCGTCCCTTCACAGATTCCCAACATGGGACCTCAACAAGGTCTTGACCTCCCTCACCAAGCCTCCCTTTGAACCCCTTAGAGAAGTTTCCCTCCAGTTCCTATCCTACAAAGTAGTTTTTCTGGTGGCTATTACTTCGGCCTGAAGGATTTCAGAGATCGCTGCTCTGTCAGTCAGGAAAGACCTGTGCGTCTTCCACTCTGACCGAGTAGTACTTAGACTTGATCCTTCCTTTCTCCCAAAAATTAATTCTATTTTCCACAGGGCTCAGGAACTTATCCTCTCCAATTTTTGCCCCAGGCCAACTCATGATAGGGAACAGCTTTGGCACACCTTAGATGTTAGGCGGGCCTTGCGGATTTATATTAATACTCAGTCTTTCCGCAAATCCGAGGCCCTGTTCATTTCCTTTCAACCAAAGTCACAAGGGCTCAAGGTTACCTCTACTACTATAGGTCGCTGGATAAGGGCGGCCATTTCTAGGGCATACCAGGCTCAGGCACTCCCAGTGCCCAGGGGTATCACGGCTCACTCTACCAGGAGTGCGGCGACATCGGCTGCCTGGGCTACACAGGCCCCTATGTTCGACATTTGCCGGGCAGCAACATGGTCCTCCCCGTCGCCTTTTATTAGGCATTACAGGATTGATAAGTATGCCGCGGCGGAAGCGTCTTTCGGTAGAAGGGTCCTCCAGAGGGTGCTCGGGGATCCCGAGGACTCGATAAACCAGATGGTGTCCCTCCCGTAGGACAAGCCCCAGCTTTGGTATGTCCCATCCTCTGGACAATCCGAGCAGTTCCAAGGAGAATGGGCGTTGGTTCTTACCTGACACGCCGTTTCTCTTGGACTGGGAGGATTGTCCAGTCCCTCCCTTTTTTTCCTTTCACCGTCTGGGGGGGGCTCTCGTTTCGGCCAAGGCACCTTAAGTCTAGCAAAAGGGACAGCACGAATGCCTGTTTCTTTCTTCTCTTCTTCGCATAAACTGGGATAACGAGATGGCAAGCCACGTGATGGAGGGAGGAGCGTTCTTCAGAAATCAAACTCAGCCTACAATAAGCAGAGACTGAAGCTCCACCCATCCTCTGGACAATCCTCCCAGTCCAAGAGAAACGGCGTGTCAGGTTAGAACCAACGCCCAATTTCAGACATTGTCTTCTTCAAACAGGTTTTCTTTGTATTTTCTGCTTATTCTGATGGCTAACATACATTTCTAAATACAAATACATCCAACAAAGCTTACTATCTGAAAGTACTAATGATTCCAAATATCAGAGAAACCTTCCTAGGCTGGTAAGACTAATGAACATGATTATTTTCATGATTGTTCAGGAGGACTTTTCTCCAAATTGGCTGACACCATTGATTTTGGCTTTCCAAAGATCCCTCAACACCTGCTTGTACCAACAAGCTAGGGACCGCAGGGAACTGCTGAACTAGTGAAGTGGCTGTGTTATTACTGGTATTAGCACTTCTTTGCCCATTATTTGTTTCTTCACTGTATTTTTATAGTTTTTAATTGATTTTTAATTGTAATTTATTAATTATTGCTTTTTAGCTTTATTACATGTCACTCAGTCACTTGATTTGTGAGACGAGTGGCTGTATATGTCACGATCCATGTTCAGGACACTGGATTTGCCTATTTCCTCTCTTAGCTATTTTATGAAATTGCTTTCTGATTGTTAAAATTTTTCTTAAGGGTAAGTTTCATCAAACCGGGAGAGTTTCTTTCTGCCCTGAATGAAAAAAGCTTTATATAAGAAAAACAAATGATTGTGGATTTCCAATCATTCAAGATATGGAATCTCTGTCAATGTAACTGTATCCTATTTCAGCTGTCAGTTGGATATTCTGTAAAATATATTCTAAAAAAGTAAATTTAAATATATAAACCAAGTAAAATAAAAAGAGACAACACATTATAATATCAGTGTTAAAGTTAATGGCAAAATGCTGTTTTAAAGCATGACAATGCAAAAAAAAAAAAAAAGTATTTGCCAATAGCCAAAATGAGTAAATATAGAAAAGGCCAGGGCAAAAGACAAGGAGATTTTCAAATTAATGAACATTTGGAAAGTCTGAGGTAATTTGTGTAGACTAATGAATGTGTATAATTAGTGTACATTAGTCTTACTAACCTTGAACTGTATATCCATACACAGTGTATAGATAGTGCACTGATGTTGTTACCTAGCTTGGGTAATGAAACGTCTGCAAGAAAATAACCTCAAAGAACATCAAGGACCCCTCATTTCAACCCTGAGCTACAAATTTATTAATTGAACATAAAGGCAAAATTCCAGTTATAGTACATTCCCCAAATCTGCATGTATGCCTACATTGCTTTTCCCAGAAAACAGTGGAGAATTGTCACTTCTCAATATTATGCCATATGTAACATTAATTGTAGTGATTTGAGTATCTTTCATTGTTCTGCCTGGTTTGTTTTAAGAGGCGGTAGAATTTTAATACAAGTGTGCATTGTTAAAAACACTATAGCAGTGTGCTTAATTTTCTTGGAACTTCAAACCCAGTGTTAAAATCTAGTACTTCTCAATATGTACTGAGGCTATGCAACACTTTGAGTTTAAAGACAAAAAGTGTTTCAGGGTATATTGGAGTATTTGTTTAGCATTTTCTACAACTCATAGTTGAGTTATGATAACTGTCTTCTAGTACTTGAAAGTTTGCCATAGACAAAAGGAGGCTTACTTGTTCTCCAAAGCACCAGAGAACAGGCAAGAAGGTGATGGAAACTTGTTAAACAAAGCCAACTTAGAAGGAAAGAGAAATTTTCTGACATTGAGTTCAATTGATCAACAGACAGCTTGTTTCCTGGAGTTGTGGATGCTCCATTATTGAAGTTTCAAAAAATAGACTGGTCATCCATTTGACCAGGATAGTATATTGCTGTGATGGTGAACCTAGCGTGCCACAGGTGGCACTCAGAGCCATTCATGTTGGCACGTGAGCTCCAGGCAAACTTACCTCACTGTGCATGTGCGCGCCTCACAGCTGATTTTTGGATGGTTTGAGGCCTTTTTCGGCCTCCCAAAAGCTTGAGGAAGGCTTCTGCAGGCTTCTACAAGCTTTGTAGGCTGAAACCTAGCCCCGTTTCATCACTTCTGGTACTTTCAGAAAAACAGGAAGTGACAAAACGGGGCTAGATTTTGGCCTACAAAGCTTGTAGAAGCATGCAGAAGCTTTCCTCAAGCCTTTGGGAGGCCGAAAAAAGCCTCAAAGCAGCTGTGAGGTGCAGGTAAGGGGGCGATGGTGGGTAGGTGGGATTCTGCGTGCATGCGTAAGGGATGTGGGGGGCACGCATTGCCTTCTGGTCCTGGCATACAAGCGCGTGCGTGCAAATGCGCGCACAATTTTTGGCACAGGAGCCCAAAAAGGTTAGACAGCACTAGTATATGGTCTCTTGCCTTGAGCAGGGAGTTGAACTAATAAACAGCTGAGGTCCCTTCTGGCCCTAATGATACTGTGTTTTCTGTGGGGAAAGATATATTTGGTTTAAAGAGTTGCAGGCAGATTAGGCGTTGGTTCTTACCTGATACGCCCCTTCTCGGCGAGCCGCAAGGAGCATCCAGAGAGTGGGATGTGCTTCCGAGTCCTCTTCTTGCAGGCTGAGCTTTAGCTGAGGAAACGCTCCGCCCCCTCACGTGACTCCAAGTGGCGTTCCCCCAGTTTTTTGCGATAACGAGAAGAAAGGTTAAGAAATCCTTCTAATCAACTATTGGCTCCTTGGCTGAAACTAGAGTACCCACCAGACGGAGGAGTTAGGGTGGGGCTGGATGCTCCTTGCGGCTCACCGAGAAGGGGCGTATCAGGTAAGAACCAACACCCATTCTCCCTCGAGCTGCTCGGAGCATCCAGAGAGTGGGACATACCAAAGCTTGGCTGTCCTACGGGTGGGACTTCGTCTGGGCCGGAAGCCCCTCCGGGTCACTGATGACCCTCTGTAGGACTCGTCGACCAAAAGAGGCCTCTCCTGAGGTGTATAAGTCTATTTTGTAATGTCTGATGAATGGGGATGGAGAAGCCCAAGTGGCTGCCCAACAAATGTCAGCGATTGGGGCTTGCGTGGCCCAAGCCGCCGAAGTAGCTGCACTCCTGGTGGAATGAGCGGTTATTCCCCCAGGAGCGGGCAGAGATTGTGATAGGTAGCACCTGGCGATAGTCGCCCTAATCCAGCAACTGATGGTTGAGGGAGAGACTTTGAGCCCCAATGTCCTGGGCTGAAAGGAGAGGAAGAGGGATTCTGATCTTCTCAGGGGTTGTGTGCGCTTAATGTATATGCGCAAGGCCCTTCTAACATCCAGGGTGTGCCAAAGGGTTTTCCTGTCCCTCGAGGGTCTGGGGCAAAAGTTTGGGAGGACCAGTTCCTGAGACCTATGGAAGGGTGAGTTAACCTTGGGTAAGAAGGTGGGGTCGGGGCGAAGGACCACCCGATCAGCGTAGAACACACATAAATCGTTTCTGATTGACAATGCTGCTACTTCCGAGACTCGACGAGCAGAAGTAATGGCCACTAGAAAAACTACTTTAAACATTAGAAATTGAAGGGAGGACTCCCTCAGAGGTTCAAACGGGTGCCTTGTAAGCGAAATGAGGACTCTGTTGAGGTCCCATGTGGGGAACCTGTGAACAGTCAGAGGGCACAAGTGGGTGGCGCCCCTGAGGAAATCTCTAACCCGGGGGTGATGAGAGAGGGAACTGAAGTTATCACAAGAAACAACGGTTGAGAGGGCAGCGAGCTTTACGTAGGCCTTCTTGAAGGAATTCCAAGACCTGCGCAATAGAGAGAGAGGGGGGTCAACTTGGAACCTGCTACACCACTTGGAAAAGCCCTTCCAAGTGGCATCATAAATTCATGTGGTGGATGGTCACCTAGCGGCCAAAATAGTGTCGATTACTTGACTGGAGAATTTTTCTCTTGTCAAATGGATCCGTTCAACCTCCAGACGGCTAACTGGAGCCATTGGGGCTCCGGATGCAGAAGGGGCCCCTGAGAGAGAGAGATCCTGTCTGGGGGGATCCTCCATGGGGGCGCAACCGAAAGATTGTGGAGGTCCGCGAACCACGGTCTCCTGGGCCAATAAGAAGCCACCAGGAGCAGGTCTGCCTTCTCGTGAATGAGTTTCTTTATGACTCTGGGAACTAGCGGCAGCGGTGGGAAGGCATATAAGAGCCCTGGGGGCCATGGGCAGGGTAGTGCGTTGTGGTTCTCCGACCCGTGAGACGGGCACCTGGAGAAAAACCGTGGGAGCTGTGCGTTGGATGGGGAGGCAAAGAGATCCTCCCTCGGGAGGCCGAATATTCTGGACGCCTCCTTGAATAGGGATGGATGGAGGCGCCATTCTGCTTGGTCCACCGTGGCCCTGCTCAGCCAATCCACCTGGATGTTGGAGATTCTGGAGATGTGCTTGGCTTTTAGTGAGAGGAGGTTGGATTCTGCCCAACGGCAGAGGCGCTCGGCCTCCCTCATCAACTGAATAGACTGGGTGCCTCCTTGCCTGTTGATATGGGCTTTGGCCGTGATGTTGTCCGTGAGAATAAGGACGTGACGCCCACGTACCAAGGGGAGGAATCTGCGCAGGGCCAGGTGGACGGCCTGAAGCTCCAGCCAGTTGATGCTGCATCTTTGCTCGATCGGCGACCACTTGCCCTGTGCCGAGAGCGAGTTGACGTGAGCGCCCCAACCGGATAGGCTGGCGTCCGTGATGAGGATTAGCCACTGAGGTTCTGAGAAGAGGTGGCCCCTGTTGATGGCGGGGTTGGTCCACCAGAGGAGAGACGTGAGGACCCTCGGAGGCACCTTGACTCTGGACCTCGAGTTGCTTCTTCCGGATCTTTGGAATGGGAGCAGGAACCACTGGAGGGATCTGCTGTGTAAACGGGCCCAGGGAATAATTGAGATGCATGAAACCATCTTACCCAATAATTTAGAAAGGTCAAGTAACGCCATCCTCCTTGATCGCCTAATCTGTTTGACCAGAGCTTGAATGCTGAGGAACCTCTCCGAAGAGAGGAAGACCTTTTCTGTAACCGAATCAATTATGGCTCCCAAGTGGGTGATTCGGGTGGATGGGGTCAGTTGACTCTTTTGCCAATTGATGAGGAACCCGTGTGCCAGGAGAGCGGAGAGGGTGGCTCTGGTGTCCCTGACTGCCTGGGTCTTGGACGGGGAGAGAATAAGGATATCGTCCAAATAGCAGTGAAGGCGGACGGGAACGCTCCTGAGGTGAGCCGCCAGGGCCACGAGGACCTTGGTGAAGGTCCTGGGGGCCGAGGCCAGACCAAAGGGGAGGGCCAACGTATTGATAGTGAAGGTTATTATAACAGAACCTAAGGAATTTGTGGTGAGAGGGCCGGATTGGAATGTGTAGGTATGCCTCTGAGAGATCTATGGAGGATAACCAGTCACCCCATCTGGTACCCAAGAGAATCGATTGCAGGGTGTGCATTTTGAATTTGCGCTGGATAAGGTGGCGGTTTAGCCGTTTTAAATCTAATATAGCTCTGCATCCCCCAGAATGCTTGGGCCCCACAAAGAGGTGGGAGTAGAATCCTCGTCCCCTCTGGACCAGTGGAACGGGTTGAATGGCCTGAATGTCAAGCAGGTGTTGGATGGCTGCATCCATTAGTGCACGTTTGGCGGGATGTCATAAAGAAATCAGCGGGGGCGGACCGGAACTCAAGGGCGAGACCAAACCTGATGGTGTCCCTAACCCATGCATCGGATGTGGATTTGTCCCATTGAGCGGCGAAGTGTCTAAGGCAGCCACCGATGGGGAGGGAGGAAGAAAGTCTATCTGGGTCGGCGGTAGGGCCTCCCCCCGATCCCCTAAAGGGCCTCTTATAGTTGCCGCTCCGTCTGTTTCTGTCGCCTGAGTCTGAGCGGTCCTGAGACTGGAAGGAAGGGGTCTCGGGTATCTGGGCGGGAAGGGGGGTTGGTAGGAGGGGCGGGGGAAGCCCCTCCGAAAGGGCTGGGGGCCTCTTGTCTCTGGCCTCCGAAAAAGGGAGGGCAGGTACTTTCTCTTGCTGCGGCCTCGACCAGCAGGGGTTCCAAGGCCGGGCCGAACAGTTTGTCTCCCTTGAGGGGAGCAGTGACCAGCTTGACCTTGTTTTTAACATCTACTGTGCTTGAGCCACAGTAGGCGGCGAGCTGTGACATGGGATATTATCGCTCTAGAAGAGAACTTTACCGATTGGTAAGTGGCGTCAGCTGAAAACTCGGCTGCGGCCACCAGTTTCGCTATGTCTTGGTGCGCCCTCACATTGGACGCGAGGACGTGTTCTCTCAGCTGCCGGAGCCAGCGGATAGAGGACCTTGTAAAGAATGAAGCAGCCGTAGCCGATTTAATGGCCCAAGCGTCAGATAGATGGGCTCGGCGCAACGCCAGTTCCGTCCGCTTGTCCTCAGGTTTCAAGGCCTCTAAGGCCTCACTGGGGGTAGAGGAGGAAGCAAGGCCCACAATGGGATCGTCGACTTCCGGGATGTTTAGAAGGGTAGACATTGCCGAATCGAGATTGAAGAATCTCTTGTCTTGGTTAGAGGGGGTAGGGGGGGCTCCCATGGAAGCAAGTTGCTTCGTCACTAGGTCTACGAAGATGGGCGGGGTTGGGAAGACCTCAGCTTCCACCACTGGTTGTGTGAAAATGGAGTCCTCTGGTCTCTCTGAGGTGGGGGGGGAAGTCAGAGGGAGACTGGGGAAGAAGACCAGAGACATTCTTGGCTTTAAAGAGGAGGGATTTAAACAAGTGTGGCTTGAACAGCCCCCTGAATACGGGTTGGTCGGGAGAAGCCCCCTCGTCCTCCGACATCTCCCCCTCCATGAGGTCCGCCTCTAAGAGGGGCTCACTATAATGGGAGGATCCCATCCGGGAGTCCTCTTCCTCTTCCCTGAAGTCACCAAAGTCCCCTACCTCCTCCTCCTTCTGGGCCCCTACGGGAGGAGAGCTGTCCCTCTGAGAGAGTACCTGACCCAGGGCTGTGAAATCTCCGATTTTACGCGGAATTCCGATTTTTTCCCTCAAACACCAATCTACATTCCGCGTTTTTTTTTCTCAGCTCAGGCATACCGTATATACTCGAGTATAACTTAAGCCGAGTTTTTCAGCCCATTTTTTGTGCTGAAAAAACCGCCCTCGGCTTACTCGAGTCAGCCACTACGGCACCATGCCTGGCCTCCGCTGGCGTGGCTGCAACTGACTGATCGTGCCTCCATGGCAGCATCGCCGCCGTGGCTGTCTACCCACTGAGGTACACACAGGCGACCCCAAACGGCCTCTTCTTCCCCATTAACGGGCGCCCGGGGCCCCCGCGAGCTCCTGTGTTGCGCGCTTCCAGCTTCGCAAAGAAACCGCCAGGCTCAGGCAGCCTCCCCCACCCCCTAGCCTAGCAGCGAAGAGCTGCTCCAGGGACAGCGAGACAAAGTGCCTGGCTGCGCCGTGGCGGGAGCCCCTGGAGCAGCTCTTCGCTTCTAGGGGGGGTGGGGGAGGCTGCCTGAGCCTGGCGACCCCAAGCGGCCTCTTCTTCCCCATTAACGGGCGCCTGGGGCCCCCGTGAGCTCCTGTGTAACAGTGTTGCGCGCTTCCAGCTTCGCAAAGAAACTGCCAGGCTCAGGCAGCCTCCCCCACCCCCTAGCCTAGCAGCGAAGAGCTGCTCCGGGGGCAGCGAGACAAAGTGCCTGGCTGCGCCGTGGCAGGAGTCCCCGGAGCAGCTCTTCGCTGCTGGGTGGGGGAGGCTGCCTGAGCCTGGCGACCACAAGCGGCCTCTCCTTCCCCATTAACGGGCGCCCGGGCCCCCCGCAAGCTCCTGCGTTGCGTGCTTCCAGCTTCACCAACAAACGGAGCTGCAAATCTGGTAATCGCTTGCGGAGCCTCGGCACGAACCCCCTTTCCCCGCACTCCCCCCCCCGCACTCCTCTGGCGGCAGCAGGCGGAGAAAGCCCCGCTTCCCCCTGGCTTTGATGGCACGCGTGAGTTGGCTTCCCACTCTTTTTTGTTTAACTCTCCTCTTCCTCCTCCTCCTCTCCTCTCCCCTTGTTGTCGGGTCTTCCCTAAGGAAACTCGAGGGCTCACACTTCCAGGTGTTTCTCCCTGTCTTTCTCCCTGTCAATGATTTTTTCTTCCCTTCCCTTCTCTCAGCCCCAATTTAAAGAAAGAAAGAAAGAAGAGAGAGAGAGAAAATGGGGCCCTATACAAATAGTTTGCCCCATTCACAAACACTTTTTGAACTGTTATACATGACTGTATAGAATTGGATTTCACTGCAAAGTTGAGAGTTGCCTGGTGTTTTTTTCAACCTGTTACCAGCAAATGCCAGTTGCCAGGCAGCAGATTATTTAGAAGTGTTTTTTACAGTGGTTGTCCCAAATGCAAAGATTCAAGCCTCAGGTTAGGTATGGAAAAAGTAGTGTTTATTCTCAAAAACAGCAGTTGAAATTGATGGAAATAGTCTCCAAAATAAGCCTAAGTTGCACCAGAGAGCATCTAGAACCCCAGAGCTTCCAGGGCCCTAGGCGGGCCCTGGACCCCGGCCTAAGGGACTTCGCGCTTCGCGCTCATGATGTGCGCTTTGTGCACATGCGCTTCAGATTTTTTCAGACTTTTTTTTTAACCAGCTCTCACACCCCCTGCTGACCAACCAGGGGGGCCGGCTGTGGAAGGGATCTGATGGATAAAGAGTCGTGGTCGGGAGCCCGTGGAGAGAAGCCTGATCTGGACATGTGCTGCAGGCCTTCCACAATGCCCTGGCGGATAGCCGATTCCATCCAAGCCTTGATGTGGGCTGGAACTTCAGATGTAGAGGGTTCTTGCTGATGCAGACCAGCGGCCGTAGGCGTAAAGGTAGCTTCAGGGGTCAGTCTGGTCGGTGGTCCCGGGGTCAAGTGACCCTGAAGTGGGCTGCGCCTAGATAGGGAGGACAGGTCTGGAGGGGGAAGAGGTTGAATTGTTGAGGGGGTGGGAGAAGGAAGGGCTGGAGGCCCCGAGTGGGACTCCCTTGATCGCCTATCAAACTCCTTTTCCAATGCCTTATGGCGCCTTAAGACGTCTCTTTGGGAGGCCTTGGAAGGTTCCTTGTCCTGCCTGCGCAAGTAGTGGGACTTTGCCTTAGCCTTCAAGGAAGGCTGTTTAGAGAGATTGTCGTCTGCCATTTTGATAATTATAATAACAGTAATAATAACAGTATTAATAGTAAAGGGCGGTTGGCTCGCCTGGAATTGGCCTGAGTGGAGCTGAGTGAGGTTTGAGCTGGCCCGCTCCCCCTTTTGGAATTTAATATGTACAGTGGTAACAGGTAGTAAAGTGTGTGTGTGTGTGTGTGTGTGTGTGTGTGTGTGTGTGTGTGTGTGTATATATATATATATATATATATATATATATATATATATATATATAAAATGTACAGATATATAATCCTCTGATTTTTATTTTTATTTTTTTATGCTATCTGCATGTAAAGGTTATCTATGCATATACATATAAAAAACGTATAATTTCATCTGTAAATTTTTCTCTCTTTTCTTTTCTTTTTCTTTTTTAATATAAATAATAGTAGGAAAGGAACCAAAGAGGTACCACAGTACAGGCTGGTTTTACCAAATTAATGCCTGAGGCCTAGAAGGAGAGAGGCCTCTGGCAACAAGCCTCCAGCAATAAGCCGGATGGGGGGTGCTGCAACTTCGCCCCGATAGAGGCTGCGGGAGGCCAACAGAAACAATGAAAGCGAGCCCGAAGGAACGCTAAAAGCAACTAACTCTTGACCCAGGGGGTCTTGGGCTTTACTTCCACCGCAGCAGCAAGAATCAGAAATAAAAATGGTGACCGACCACGATGCGGCCCCAAGATGGCGGCTGCAAGCTGAGCTATGCCGGGTACCTTCAGGACGGCAAGGAGGGCTTGTCTGGTTAGCTCAGCACGCCTGGTGCTCTTAAGGAGCGACTAGCCCTTCCCGGTCGGCATTTAGGGTGGGGGGGGAATCCAGCGAAAGTTGCGCGCCACAAGGCAGCGCGGAGGCAGCGATGCGATCTAATAATGGGGGGGGTCACGCGAAGTGCTGCGAACCCGCCCGCTTGGCCCCTAGGGGCGAGGGGAGACTTCCCCTAAGTCCCAACCTTTTGCGCAGGAGGAAGGAAAGGAAATATCAGACCTGAAAATGAGGAAAATAGTCAGAATAATACACGCAGTATGAATCAGCAAAGGAGCTCTTTCCAACAACAGCCTGACTCTTCGAGGCCGAGCAAAAGACTGGGGGAACGCTACTTGGAGTCACGTGAGGGGGCGGAGCGTTTCCTCAGCTAAAGCTCAGCCTGCAAGAAGAGGACTCGGAAGCACATCCCACTCTCTGGATGCTCCGAGCGGCTCGAGGGAGAAGCTATGTGTCCACACACAGTTGAAATACTTTTTTTTACCTTTGAATTTGAAGTGTTGCATAGCTCTAATACATTTTAAAGCATGTTTTGCAAATTATATCAAAGAAAACAAAAAGTGAGCCTGTGCCCCAAAGGGGCCATGTTTTATTTCAGAAATAGATTGAAACGGAGAAACAAAAATTGGAGGTTTGCATACTTTCTTGCTTATGTAAGCAGAATAAGCAGAACAGATAAGGTCCTGTTAAACTAAACTGGGTATAATTTATGGTAAACAGAAAATGAATATTTGTAAATGTTTTTCTTGCTTCCAAAAGCAGAGGAAAAATATGTTCAGATAAAACTTGAGTAGCAATCTTTCTGCATGGCCCTTTTTGCTGTTGCATCCTCTACCTACCTTGGCTCCAGGCAATACCCTGAAATAATTTACAAAGCTACTTTGCAAAATCTGGAAACCACTTTTTTGCCTAAAGAGATTTAGGGATTTAGTGTATATTGTGCATATCCTAGTTCATTAAACCAGAATATGATCATCTGAATATAACCCATTATCTTGGAGTATCCTTTTGGTTACAGTATAATATGTTTCTTGACTATCTAGTTTGTTTTCTTCCAAAATACCATGGGATTTTATTTTATTTTTCATATAGACTAGTGATTTTCTACTTTAAAACAAATTCTTCCCTTATTACCAAATCTAGCAAGGAAATGTTCTTGCATAAAAATCAGATTATGAAGATAATCTTTGGAACTGTAAAGGTTTGCTGTTGCTTGAAGTGGAAAGTGTCCCAGCATCTTTTCTGCAGTCTTGGAATACTGCTCAGTTACCTCTGATTTTTTTTGTTACAAAATCTCTAAGAAACTTTTGAGGGATTCTGATGTTCTCTGGACATAATTTTAGTGGAGTATTCCTATTGTAAGAAATATATCCTTTTATTTAGTCACTGCTGTTTCTCATAAGATTACGTTAGATATTTGATTCCATTAGGTTTTACTGGCCAGAAAAAGACATATGAGAACTTGTTTTTCTTTTGAAGTTCATAGTTTTGAACTTCATATTTTCAAGTCTACTTTGTGATTTTATTTGATCTTAATTTAAACATATGTTTTATTTCCTTTTTTTGAGAATGAATATGTATGTAAGACTTCCTTGATACTTTTCTTGGATTGTGAAAACTGATCTCTGTTTTAAAATTTAAATCACTTGTTAATGGCATGTGATTCGAAAAGTCTAGAAAAAGAGCATTTATTTCAAAATTTGGACTTGCTCTTAAGAAATAATACTTTTATTAAAAGGAGCTGAAAAGATACAACTTGGAGCAAATACAGTTTCTTTGCTGGTTAAACAGTAGGCTCAGATAGATACATTTGTACATCTTGATAATGTGCAAAGTAACATTTATTGCAGTGCCATTAGTCAGTTATTGCCCATTATTTTTAGTTTTTTATTAAATTAGATGGCAAACATTTTGCTGCATTAAAATTAGTATGGAAATTGATATGCTGCACTGCTGATTTCACATGTGTATCTTAATATAGGAACATGTGTTTCCCTTTGCTGCGTAGCCTTGAGATACTTAAACATCCTTTGTTGTTCAGGCAGCAGCTGTTATGAATTGATGGATAAACAGGGCGTCATTGTAAGTCATTATTATGGCAGAAGAACAGTTGATGATGGAAACTGCCTCTGGCATTCTTCTGCAACTACTAAAAGGAAATAAGATGTGTAGGTTGGCAAAAATTAAATATAAGAAATATTGAATTCCAGGATTTTGAGTTTTTGATAGGTGATTTAAATATATTATATATTATTATATACATTTTGATTACTTGATTATGAAGGCTATATCAGCATTGTCAATTATTCAGTATAATGATAACTTGGTATTCAACTGCTTTAAAACTCATCAAATTTGGTAATCAATGCATTTTGACATGAAAATTTTGTCCCAGTACTCATTGTTTGTTTGGTAGTCAATGCACAAGTTAGAACTTGTCAACATCAGGTATCTTGTGACTCATTGCATTATTCCTTATGGGAAATATTTTTTCGGTATTCATTGTTTTTAGTATCTGGTCCTGGAACCAATTAACAATGAGTACCAAGATCCCACTATATTTGAAGGCTATAAGCTGACCAGGGCAAAAATGATAGCTTATTCTCCTCTCTCCATTCCTTCCTTTTCACCAAAATATCTAATTATAAACAGTACTCATACATTTCTGCTGTATCACAGGCCAATACTTTCATTCTCCAAAATAGGTTTAAAACAGCTGTGCAATTATCTTCAGCCCTACTGTTCCAAAAGTGCTTTTTCCAAAAGGCAATTGGACTTTCTTGGTGTTTTCTTTGAAAACGTCTTGCTTCTTATCCAAGAATCTGCTTCAGTTTAAATCTTCAGAACTGAATAAGCTTCTTGGATGAGAAGCAAAATGTTTTCAAAGAAAACACCAAGAAAGTCCTGTTGCCTTTTGGAAAAAGCACCTTTGAGATTACCATGACATTGGGGGTCTATGACAATTCGCCATGGCCAACTCACCATGGCTAACTCGCCACAGCCAACTTGCCATGGCCAACTCACTGCAGGACAATTTGCCATGGCCATCTTACCACAGGACGACTTGTTGCGGGACAAGAGTTACACTAACAACAAAGAAATGGTGGAATAGAATCATTAAAGAAAAGATGCAAAAGGAGGGATAGAATGAAACGCGAATGGCAAAAATTTATTTTTTTAAAAATAACTAAACAGAATTGTAAAAGTATCCCGCAGTGAGTAGTCCTGCGGCGAATTGGTCCTGATGAGTTGGCTGCAACAAGTTGGCTGTGGCAAGGTGTCCTATTCCCATGACATGAATGATTCAGAATCTCTCAATTCTCTATAGACATTCATCCTTATTGATACTAAAATGCTAGGAGCTGGCAAAGAATATTGTAGTCATCCAAAGTCATGATATTGGTAGTTGGAGGTAGTCTATGAACTCCATAAACCCCATTAATAAATACAGAGTTAGCAAGTGTTTCCTTTAGCTTGTGAATAGGAGATTGTAAACATCACCATGCTGTCAGTATTATAGCAACTATTGGAGTATAAAAGTATGTTGCCCTGACTTCATATAAAAAGGGGGGAAATAAATTGCCAGCCTCCCTCACCTATATTCTCAGGATGTATTGAATGTATTTAGCTGTCTTATACAGAATCTGAGATTTAGGAATGAATTAAAAGACTGTCAAGACAGTTTTCTTCCTTTATCTACCTTCTTGTTTAAAGCTATAATAATGGCAAGACATCTTAGTTTTGCAGTGGTAGAAAAGAGGGCTGCAGGCTTTAGTGAATAGATTTGTATAAAGTAAAGAGGGCAATGCTTTGCCGGAGCCCAAAGGAAAAAGGTTGGCATTTAAATGGCAGGCAGAGTGGGGCAAGGGTACAACAAATGCTCCAGGATCACAAATTGTGAAAGAAAAGTTTTGCCGTTTGAGTTGTATCACACTTGAACCAGAAGAAAATGTGGTTCAGCTTCCCAAAGTGAGCCACTTTATGAGAACACAAAACTTTATTTTATTTTGTCAAGCAGTTATAAGATAAACAGGTGTTAAGTATAAACATAGTGATGAATACATGAAATGGATACATATAAGAAAAATAAAAAGAAACAATAAGACAGGGACAGTAGACAAGTTGGTTGGAATGAAGATTTGATATAGGAGAGGCATTGTTTGAAAATGTTATATGGTTTTCATCTGATTGATACACTGATCTATCTGTGTATTGGGGAGAAAGAGGCTCATAAACATTAAATGTATATATCCATTTCTGAAACAAAGAAATCAGACAGCTGCAACTTAGAAGACTGACTGCTTGGCAGTATCCAGAATTAAAATGGAGGAGGAAAAGAGTTAATTGCTGATCTTCACCAGCTGTTATGAAGATCTGCATACTCAGCATTTGTGTCTCTGATGGAATACTTTAAATTGCTTTCACACACTTCCCCTCTTCTCTGTGTTTAGAATTTCAGAGCCTTTAGTATTCACAGATGAGCTCGCTAACAACAAACAGAACCATTTACTGCAACAAGCCATGGAACTTTAGCAGTAGAGCATGAATCCTAGACATTGTATTTTTGTCTTTTAAAATAACTGATTTACATACATTCCTCTTAGCATCTGTCTCCTATCTGACTGATCTTCAAATTCCAAGCTGCTTTGACCCTGTTCCACATGAGCGCTCACTCCTGGGGACTAAATTAGACGAAAAGCTACAACTGTTGCATTGCCCATTGTTTTCCTTCCTACAGCCAATGTGTAATCTGAGGAGTATAAAAAGTCAATTATTTGTAGATCCTGGCTCGCGAGTACTAGTAGTGAAATATCCTAAGCAGGAAGCTAGTCCATTCTAGCTAGATGCACCTGAAACAATTCCCACATGGAGATGAGTAAGCATGGGGCTTCATGATCCTGTTGATCTCTTTGTCAGCAGCCTGACCAAGAAATTGCACCCAGGATGCTTATTGAGGTGCAACTTATGCAGGCTCTCTTTCCTGTAGTTCATTGTCAATTGATTTTTTCTGACTCTCTTCTAGCGAGCAGAAACATACCTGAATCTATTTTGTTGATGTCAGGGGAGTACTAATGCAATTAAGAAATTTTAATTGGTTCACTGACATGATTTAAGACAGTTTATTGCTGAGTTATTTGGTAGTTCAAACATGGATAATTATTCACTTTTCAGATCAGGAAGAAATCTGTTGCATAAGAATAGATTTGATTTTTATTTATAATCTAAGAAAGTTGGCCTTCTGCAAGATGTTGAAATGTAGTTCTTCCATCAAGCATTGGACATTTCTTCCTCAGGATATTTCTTCCTCCCTTCTCTAGGGAAATTGGAGGGGAAGGAATTACAAGAGAGTAAGCAGGCACATAATGGGGAATCATTGGGATGTTTGCATAATGCACTCAGGGCTACCAGCACCACTGTATTACTTTCAATGTCCCTATTGTGTGCCTATTTACTCTCTTGTAATCCCTTCAATTTCTCTGCTCAGCAAGGAAAAAAGAAAAGCAAGGCAGGTACTGGAAAATAATGTGCTGACTGTAATGGGGATTATGTGACAGAGATACTATAAAAGTTGTAAATGAGGGTATCATAAATTCTCATCACCTTCAACTGGGTGAAATGATGCTTCAAAGGGCAACTATTTATTTGTTCAGCTCTGTTGTAACTTTGAATGGTCACTAAACAAGGCAGTCAATAAGGATTATCTATACTGTATGATTGTGTTTAGAGCCCTGTGGTTATACAACTTCCTTGCTATGTTTATTTACTACCTTGTTTTACCTTTTGAAAGCTTTATTTCTGTTAATCCTGGAGTTAAAATCATTCTTCTGCAGCATCACTCAAACAAGAGGGGACTCGCTTAATTTTTTCAACAAGCAAAACACAAGTCAGAGTTGCCATTGTTTGGCTTTCCAGATTTTTCAATGATGGCTGTTCTTTTGCTTAAACATCTTTAAATGATTCAAGCCTATGTACGTGTTTCAGAGTGCAACAAATATATCACCCTAATTTCTAAATTTTAAATCTCGTATCTGTTGTGCATTCTGATTTTATTATTGGCATATGCAAAGAAACTTGGCCAAAATATCTCCTCAAACATAAAATTTTTTTCTGTCTTGTGCACAATGAAGTACTAAAGCACGTTTTTTTTGTAAAATAAATAGCACTGTAATGAATACACACTATATTGATCACATCAAACAGCTTCAAACTTGCTTTTTCCAGATGAGGATCTCAGTAAGCATTCATTTTGTATATGTAGTGGAACATAAACATATTTGATTTATATATAAGCATTGTGTGTATGTGTATATACATATATGTAAATGTCCATGGAGGTAAATACTAAATTAAAATTAGAAATATACATTTGTCAAACCTGCTACATTAGATTCCAACTTATTTAGGATATCAGATTTCTTTTACTTATTTTCTGGAACACTCTGCTATTGAGTAAAAACAAGTCTATCTCTTCCCTTTCGCAAACTTCTTGCAAAGGGGAGGAAATACAATTGTCCTTTGCTGTGTGGGATTATCCGAATAAGCTCTTGAAGTCTCTTTGTATATGTCAGATGTGAGTAATGGAGATACTAGTCTGTAAATGTTTAATCTACCAAGCATAAGAAAATGATCAACAACTTCAGCTCTGGTGCCTTAGCCTTATTAACCTAGCTGTGTAAAGGAGCCAACTGCTGAGTATGGCATTTGTGTACAGTTAGTACCCTGGTGACCATACGCATTTTACTTATTCTATGTTCTTAAGGTATACACTTAAAATAAAATTATTTTTATACATCAAATTGTTCCATTTTAAATAGACTGGTACAAGTTCGAATGGAATGTATAAATGTCATGTTATACCAATATATCATACATCTACTAGGAAGTTAATGTGCATACCCTGTATTGCAGAAAATTATCCCTGTAGCATGCTTCTAGACTGTTGTCAGGTTTGGGAGTTGATTACTGGGTGTAAGGTGAGTTTGAGTGTGTTGTGTTCTCCTTTCTGAATAGACAATTCTAATCAGTGAGGGATCAAGGACCCAACTTCTGCCCCTTTTTGTTTAATATCTATATGAGACTGCTGGGTGGTTCACTGGTTCATAATTCAGTCTTATCAATATGCAAATCATACCAAGTTGTACCTATAGACCCCAAGCTGGCTAACTGATGTCATCAGTGCCCTGGACTAGTGCCTAGAGCTGTGCGGGCCTTGGATCGGAAAGAACAGACTTCAATTCAATCTTGCCAAGCTTGAGCCGCTATGGGCTTTTAGGCCCCTTACATCTGATGTTGTATATGGGATTGTACTTCCCAATCTGGAGATCCTTCAGACTCAAAGAGCAGTGGCAGCTATGGCCAAGAGCACATTTGTACATCTTCATTTGGAGTTCTAGTTGTAATCATTCCTGGATCAGGTAGCCTTCCAGACAATCGCTCTCGTTCTAGTCATCTCATTGTTGGATTGTAACAATATGCTGCATGTGGATCTGTCCTTGAAGATCACCCAGAAACTACTGCTGGTCCATAGTAGTAGCGTAGGCTGCACTAATAGTAGTACAGGCAATGTTGGATAGTGTTGGTACTTAGATCTGGCCTGCGGAGACACCTTGGAAATAGCAAGGGACCAACCCACGGTGCCTCTGCCAGTAAAAATAGAGTTTGCAAGTGCTGTGTGTGGCCCTTTGGAGCTCTGTTTTTGTTGACAGAGACTTACAGGAGGCCATCCCATCCAAAAACAGATCTTGCAAGAGCTGCACATGTCTCCGGAGCTCTGTTTCGCTGGCAGAGGGTTGCAGGAAGCTGTCACATCCGAAAACAGAGCACAGGAGCCCATTTTTGCTGGCAGAGCACTCAGGCCATTACAGGCGCACCCCAACACAAGTGACATGCTGGCCACTCCCATTCCAGACAAATCCCCTGAGGTCAAACACAACTGTGATGCGACCCTCAATGAAATCAAGTTTGACACCCCTGCTCTAGATTAATATCCATAGTGTTCTTACTTTGACAGTTTCAGAAGTCTTTAAGAACCTGGGTATACACCCAAACCTTGGGGTAGGGCAGCGGTCGCCAACCTGCGAGAAAATTTGGGCTGCGAGAAAATTTTGGTGGGCCGCAGAGAAATCTCACCCCAAGAGCACCCCTCCCCAAGCAATTAATCCAGGCTGCGCAGAAACACAAGGCTGTGCCGCCCACATGGCCTGCGGGAATCCTCCCCGCCCACTCCTTACCCGACAAACTTGCCTGCTAAATTGCTATTTTTCCTTTTTCCAACCATCATCTGTTATACTCTGCTGGGAGATTTAGATTAGCTAGAAATCAGGAAATGGTTGGATTTCTTGCTTTCTAGCTAGTCTTTAGATCTTCGGCTCTGCTTTTAAGCACAGCCGAACCTCCCTTAAGACTGAAGGTTCTATTATTCAGTGCAGACTCACAACAAGCAAATTTTACGTGACAGACTGAGCTAGCTGATGGCAGATAGATAGATCACTGAATGATTCTATGAGCAACTCAATCTGCCTGCCTGCTTTGCCAGATTTTGGGTAAAAGTTGCTCTTTTTTTATAAAAAAAAATATCAATATTTACATACATGGTGTGTTCTAAGTTAATTTTGTGAGTTTGCTTGCAAGCAAATTTTATGTGACAGACTGAACTAGCCAATGGCAGGTAGATAGATCTCTGAATGAATCTGTGATTCTATAAGCAACTCAATCTACCTGCTTTGCCTGATTTCGGGTAAAAGTTGCTCTTTTTTATAAAAAAATCAATACTTATATAAATATTTATAATATTTACATACAAACCATGCCCAGCCAGTCACATGACCATCAAGCCACACCCACAAATTAGGCCACATTCACAGAATTAGTTAGTGGTCCCTGGGATCTAAAATTATGAGTTTGGTGGTCCCTTAGGTCCAAAAGGTTGGCGACCCCAGGGTAGAGTGTTTTTAGAATTCTGATTGATTGACTAATATGTGCTTTATTTAGATATTTGTTTTTATTTGTGTTAATTTTAAGTGTAAGCCTTCCCTCCTTGGTTCTGAAACCAAGCTGCTTCTAAAGAAATAAATAAAGTATTGTGTTAAGTTGGTTATTTAGTTAATCAGATGGTAATATTTTTCTTTTGCTCTTTTTAGCTGTTGGGGCTCAAGCAAAGATATCTTTCACTAAAGAGCCATATTCTCAGGATGCGTTGCATGGTCGTGGTGCCATTTTGCGCTGTGAAGTGAAAGACCCCACAGACATTGAATTTGAATGGTTACAGAATGGGGAACCTATTCAGGACACTGAACGGCGTTTCAAGGAAGGGAGCAACCTTCAGTTTGCATCTATTGATCGTCAGCAAGATGGCGGGAACTTCCAATGTGTTGCCAGGAATTTAGTTACTGGAGAAGAAGCTCGGACAACAAATGCATCTTTCAACATAAAATGTGAGCATTATCTTTGTTATTAACTTATTTTGATGTTTCGTACACCTATCAAAATGGAGAGAAACAAATGTGTTCTTTAAATAAGTCAACTTGACTTCTGCAGCAAATGTACTCATACACCAGGAAGCATTGGTTAATCATAACTCTCTAGTATCTGCATATGAAAAATATTGGTTTGGATGGTTCAGAATCCTTTTGTGGTAAAACTTGAAAGGAGCATTGTTCATGAAGAATATAGTCTATTTACCATTTCATAGTCAATATCTTTTCAGTACTAGGCAGTTAATGAAGACAGTGCTAGTAATAAAGTAAAAATATAAGGTTTGATACATGTCAGATCTTACTAAACTATATGCTTAAATTAAAAGGGCACCATTTACATAACTGTAATTAATATGTAATTTTAAAAAAATCAAAAGGATGGAACCCATAAAGTAAAAGTAGAAAATGCATGAAAATATATAAAATATTTATGGACAGAACAACTCAAAGAAAAGTATTGTTTATTTTATTTATTATATTTTTATCTAATAAAGGTAACTCAAGGTGGCGAGCATACATAATACCCCTTCTTCCTTTTATTTTCCCCCACAATATCAACACTCTGAGGAGGGCTGGCCTGAGCGAGAGTGACTGGCCTGAAGTCATGCAGCCAGCTTTCATGCCTAAGAACTTGTCTCTGGGTTTCTAGGCTGTTCCTTAACCACCACACCAAACTGGCTCAGATCTATTTTCTTGTACTAACTTTTAAATTGCATTTAACTGCTTACGCTACTACTATGGGCCAGCAGTAGTTTCTCCTTAGAGCTGCTCGGATCATCCAGAGAGTGGGTGGTGCTTCAGTCTCTGCTATTGTAGGCTGAGCTTAATTATTGAGGAACGCTCCTCCTTCCATCACGTGACTCCATTACAGCATTCCCCAGTTTATGCTCAGCCTCGTGCAGAGTAGGCAGTGTTTTGAAGTTCTCTTGGTCATTTCAACAGATCCTTAGTTTGACTCATTGCTTTGCTCCTCTCAGGTTGTATTTTGTTTTTCTTTATTCCTCTTAGCCCTGCGCATTTGGTTTGGACTGCTAAATTCCCCTGGGAAGCCCTTTTCCTAGACCCAGTAGGTGACAAGGGGAGGGCCAGCAGTGTCTCCATGCTACCTCCACCCATCCTTCTAGTTGCCTCCCTGCCGTTCTCTTTCTTTTCTGAACCTTTGCTACAATTTGATTTAATTAGCTCCGTTTCCCCCACACACACACCGAACGCCATTTTTCTGCTCCGGAAGAGTTGTTTGCCTCTTCCTTGCCTATTCTCTTCTTTGTAGACCTTGAATTGTCCCTGGGGAGGCTTTTCCTTGCCACAGCTAGAGGCCCTGTAATTCCACGCTGCAGGTGGCCACCATTTTAAGCGACACCTCATGGTCGGGCGCCATTTTGTTTTTCATTTTACTCATTCCGAACACTGTGGTGTGATTACAGCTCAAGCAGCAGGACCCGCAGGCCTGCTCAGAGCAATAATTTAGTTTTTCCTCCAGCCTTGTTTGCTTTGCAGTTCAGCTCTCCATCTTTGCTTGTTGGCTTTTCCTGCAGCCTGCCTTAGCTGGCACAGCAAATACAGCACCACTTCTGCCCAGTTCTGCCTGGGAAGGCAGTTGGTATAGGCCTAGCTGTCTCAACAAGGCCTCTGGTGTTCATTGCTTGATTGAACCTGTTTTTTCATATATATTTTATTTTGCATTAAAAAAAAATAAAGAAAAATAAGAGAAAGAGGAAATAATATTATAACTCAATATAGAAGAAGTTAAAAGGGGGTGTGTGAAAAAAAAATTCAGGGCTCCCGGCCTTATTGTAGGTTGACCCCTAGGCGTGCCAACCGCCTCTTTTGTTCCTTATCTTACTCAATTATCTTTGAAATGGCAGAAGGCAATCCTTCCAAAGGCCCTTCCTTGAAGGCCAAATCTAAAACCCACCATCTGCGCAGGCAGGCTAAGGATACCTCCAAAGCCTCCCAGAGGGACGCCTTAAGACCCCACAAGGCGCTGGAAAAAGAATTTGATAGACGCACTAGGCAGGCAGGCTCTGTGCCTCCTGTTCTACCACCTTCCACTCCCTCTACCTCTACTCAACCCTCCCCACCTTAGTCTATTCCTCCCTGTTCAGGCGCAGCTTGTCCCCTCAGGGTCACCAGGCCCCTGGAACACCAGCCAGACGGACACCAGAGGCTACCTTCACGCCCACAGCCGCCGGCCTATGCCAGGAGGAACCACTAAAACAGGAGGTTCCGGAGCAACTGAGATCCTGGATGGAGTTGGCTATCCTCCAAGGAATCGCGGAAGGACTCCAACAGATAGTTAGGCCATCCGCTGGCCTCCGAATCTGAATCTCATTCCGTAAGATCCCTCCCACCCAGATCGGAACCATTCCAGGATCAGGTACCCCCTCAGGGGGAGGTTTCCCCTTCAGTAAGGGAGGAGGCAGAAGGGGACTTAGATCGATGTAGGGAGGAGGAGTTTGACTTGGGGTCCTTACAATATAATGAACCCCTTTCCGACGTGGACCTTCGGAGGCGGAGATGTCCAAGGATGAGGGTCTCACCCCCGACCAACCCACCTTTGTAGGGCTATTCAAGCCCCAATTATTCAAATCCCTCCTGTTCAAAGCCAGGAATATATCGGGGCTAAAGAATCAGATCCCCTCTGATCCCTCCCTTCCTGCTCCAGAAGGTCCAGAGGACTCCATTTTCAAACAGCCAGTAGTGGAAGCCGAGGTCATCCCAACTCCTCCCATCTTCTTTGACCTGGTGTCCAAACAGTTGGCCTCTTTGGTGCCCCCCCTGCCCCTTCAGCCCACGATAAAAAGTTTTTCAATCTAGATCCAGAACTTTCCAACTTATTGGGCACTCCGGAGGTTGATGAGCCCATCGTAGGTCTGGCCTCTTCCTCCACCCTCAGCGACCCCTTAGAGGCATTGAGACCAGAGGAGAAACGAGCCAAGCTGGCCTTGTGCCGAGCTCACCAGTCAGATGCTTGGGCAATCAGATTGGCCATGGCCGCCTCCTTCTTTACCAGGTCGTCCATTTGCTGGCTTTGCCAGCTTAAGCAGCATGTCCCGGCCTTCAATGTCCGAGCCCACCAGGACATAACCAAGATCACAGCCGCAGCTGGGTTGTCGGCCGATGCTACCTTCCACTTGGTCAAGTTTTCCACCCATGCTATTTCCTCCCATGTCTCTGCCCACTGTCTGCTCTGGCTAAAGCACTGGCAGGCAGACCTCAAAAATAAAGTAAAATTGGCTTCCGCTCCCCTCATGGGAAATAAATTATTTGGACCATCCTTGGATCCCCTTTTGGTCGAAGGGAGGAATAAGAAAAAATTTCTTCCTTCCCTCACCCGAAAGCCAGAACCAAGATCCCTGCAGCCATTTCAGAGAGCTCCTTTCACCCCTTTTTCCAGGCCTCCTCTCCCAGGTACCAAAGGCCCCTCCCTTTGGGCCAGGCCAGCCTCAGGACAGGTCTGACTCCTCTGATAGAAACAGAAAGGGCGGTAGCTTCAAAAGGCCCTTTCGTGGCTCTGGCAGCAGGCCCTTCAGGCGCTCCAGATAGGCCACCTGATCTAATTCCCATTGGTAGGCATCTTAAGACCTTCGCCAACCAGTGGGACTCCTCCACTTCTGACACCTGGATTAAGGACACCATCAGGTTTGGCCTTGCCCTCGAATTTCAATCTACCCCACCCCCGACTTCTTCATGTCATGCCCCCTCTCCAAGAACCACACTAAGTGCAGTCTCATGGACTCAGCAATTCAGCACCTACTTGACATACAGGCCATCCAGCCCGTCCCTCAGTCTCAAAGAGGACAGGGATTCTATTCCCATTTATTTGTGGTCCCCAAACACTCGGGGGGATGGAGAGTGATTCTGGATTTAAAGCGATTTAACCGCTATCTCGTATACTGCAAATTCAAAATGAACACGTTGCAATCAACAAACAGGGGGGCACTCAATCATCACTCTTAATGAGGGAGGCCGAGCGTCTCTGTTGGTGGGCGGAGTCTCACCTCCTTTCCCTCAGGGCAGATCACATCTCAGGTATCTCTAACACCCTAGCAGACTGGTTGAGCAGGGCCACCATAGACCAGTCAGAGTGGCGCCTCCACCCATCTCTCTTCAGGGAGGCGGCATCCATTTTCGGTCCACCAGTAGTGGACCTATTTGCCTCCCCCCTCAATATCCAACTTCCAAGGTTTATTTCAAGATTCCCATCCCCAGGGGCGGAGAACCACAACGCCCTATGGTGTCCACGGCCTACGGGTCTTCTTTAAGCATTCCCTCCTCTGGCGCTGGTGCCCATAGTCCTTCAGAAGGTACTTCCCGAGAAAGCAGAACTGCTCCTGGTAGCACTTTATTGGCCCCGTTGCCCTTGGTTTGCGGACCTCCGCAGCCTATCAGTGGCCCCTCCCTGGAGAATCCCGGCAGACAGAATCTCCCTGTCTCAAGGTCCTCTTCTCCACCCGAACCCCCAATGGCTCCAACTAGCCATCTGGAGGTTGAGCGGGAACGTTTGAAGAGGGAAAACCTCTCTAACAGGGTCATTGATACCATTCTAGCAACCAGGCGACCCTCAACCACAAGAATTTACGACGCCACCTGGACCATTTTCCATAAATGGTATGCCAAGCTTCTTATCGACCCAACTGCCCCTTCCATTGCCCAAGTACTTGACTTTCTCCTGGAGGGTCTCAGCAAGGGGCTGTCCCCAATACATTAAGACGTCAGGTAGCAGCCTTATCTGCAGTCATCTCCTGTAAAGAAGCCAGTTCCCTCTCTCACCATCCCCGTATTCGGGCCTTTTTGAAAGGGGCCACAAATTTACGTCCTCTGTCCCTCCAACCTGGGACCTCAACAGGGTCCTTACCTCCCTCACAAAACCACCCTTCGAACCCTTAAGAGAGGTTTCTCTTCAGTTTCTATCATACAAGGTAGTTTTCCTCATAGCGATCACATCAGCCCGTAGGATATCAGAGATCGCTACGCTGTCCATTAGGAAAGATCTTTGTGTATTCCATCCCGACCAAGTGGTCCTCTGGCTTGACCTTTCCTTCTTGCCCAAGATCAATTCGGTTTTCCACAGGGCTCAGGAACTTATCCTCCCTAATTTTTGCCCCAGGCCAACTCAGGAGAGGGAGAGACTATGGCACACTCTGGACATCAGACGTGCCTTGTGGATTTACAGTAAATGCATTGAGACCTTTCATAAGTCCGAGGCCCTGTTTATATCCTTCCAACCTAAATCATAAGGGCTCAAGGTTCCTCCAACCACCATAGGCCGTTGGATAAGGGCGACCATTGTCAAAGCATACCAGGCTCAGGCCCTTCAGGTGCCCAGGGGTATCACGGCTCCATCCACTAGGAGTGCGGCAACTTCAGCTGCCTGGGCTACCCAGGCTCCAATAATCGACATTTGCCGGGTAGCTATGTGGGCCTCCCCGTCACCCTTCATTAGGCATTACAAGATTGACGGGTATGCCTCAGCCAAGGCTTCTTTCGGTAGAAGGGTTCTTCAGAGGGTTCTTAGGGAACCCGAGGGGACTACAGACCAGACGGCGCCCCTCCCGTAGGACAGGCCCAGCTTTGGTGTGTCCCACTCTCTGGATGATCTGAGCAGCTCTAAGGAGAATGGGCGTTGGTTCTTACCTGACACGTCATTTCTCTTCGAGCTGTGAGGATCATCCATCCCCTCCCTTATCTTTTACCATCTGGTGGGGTCTTGTTTTGGCCAATGAACCTTGAAGTCTAGTAAGATGAAAGCACGAATTTCTGTTTCCTCTCACCTTCGCATAAACTGGGGAACGCTGTAATGGAGTCACATGATGGAAGGAGGAGCGTTCCTCAATAATTAAGCTCAGCCTACAACAGCAGAGACTGAAGCACCACCCACTCTCTGGATGATCCTCGCAGCTTGTAGAGAAATGGCGTGTCAGGTAAGAACCAACGCCCATTCTGAGTGATCTTCAAGGACAGATCAACATACAGTTCTAATGTTGACTAATAATAATGTAATATGTGTAAGAAGAAGGGATTTCCCTTTTTTTTTTTTACCTGGAATCCTTTTTTCCTGTGGATTAGCCAAAACAGTTTTTCTTTATTGTATACTGCCAATTATGGCAGTGTAACTACTTGCAAACCAACAGACAAATATTCTGAATGTTATGATACATATTCAGATATGTGCCTTAAATTAGTTTGGAGCTGGAGTTCTTTCATGTATATTACAGATATACTTAAGGCTTATTCATAATAGTCATTATTATATTAATAAATTAAATTCAAAAATATATTTAACTTATAGCTAGAGAAAGAAAAATGGGAGAAACTGTTGTTCGTCCTCAAGACAGCAAAAGCTGTTATAAAATAATATGTCTTCTGTTTTGGTCTGATCCAGAATTTTCTCAGAAGATGCATCTTAAAGTAACCTTGTGGAGGATGAAAACATCTTAATTTAATCAGAGTCTGGATGCTGCCTGACAGCTTTTAGCTACTGAAAGAATGTGTGCTATAGATAAAATATATAAATGTCATGATGTCCAACTGCAGATCTTTCTCAATGGCAGGCAGTAATTTTAGAATACTGTTGCATCTTTTAGATTTTAAAATAATGTTGTGTATGGCTTTATTTTCAGTAACGCAGAGTATCTGAAAACCAAGGTCCTAACTTGGGCTGAGTCAGCTCTTTGAGTCAGATCAGTGTTACATTTACTGTTAATTCCATTCTTTCTTTAGGGTGAGCTAAGCTAAAAAAGAATCATGGGAGATTTTCAAAGATCCAGACATAAGCAAATGAGTCAGTTCTGCATCTTAGCTGTCAGTTGGGTTTAGCACTCAAGCTGTAAATCCTCCTACCTGGTATAGTTAACATTTGTCTTTCTCTACTCTTTTTTTCCCTAGTCCCTTAATTCTTTATTCCTCAAAATTGTAAGGAATATGGTAACCCATTTAATAGTTAGCTGTGTTTTTGAAATGTCATCCCATTGACCTGATAGCTCTTATTTCATATTGTGACAGGAAAAAGTCAGCCTTGGGGATGTTCTAGGACTTAGATGATTATCCCCCCAAAAGAGCAACTACAACAACTGCCAAATACATTGATCAAAATTGGTATTGCCAACAGATCCTAAAGCTCGTTTCATCTCTCACTATGCTAGGGAAATACATGTTGTTTTTGTTTAGCATATGGTTAATTTCTCTTCTGTTATCATCATAGTTTTCTGTTTGCAAATGCTAAATAGGAAAGATTGCATTTTATCTGATTCCTTCTCTGTAAGGATTTCTTTAATAGTTAAATAAATACTTTTTTATAGTACCATGTAACATTATAGACAGGCAGTAATGTTACCATTTATGTAAGCAAGAGCAATACAAGTTACAGCAAAACAAATAATTCACTTGATTTTGCTTTTACAGTGCCAGGCATGTGCAGTCACGCCAGGGTGAAAACAGTTTTGTACTTCTATAATGACTGATGATTTCCAAACAGAAAAGGGCTGCGGTCTCAAACTGACTAATTTTCACTGTATTTTTGAAAGGGATTGAAACAGGAAAAGTTGTCTTGAAGAATCCTGTCAGGGTGGAGGATATACAAAGTTCTTCCCCAGTAACGTTGCATTGTCATATTGATGGGCACCCACGGTGAGTCCCTACTTTGAAAGATTCGTGCTTATTTTGGGTAAATTTTCCTCCTCCATTCATTAATATAACTTATATCTTCAATAAAACCTGAGCTGAATTTGAGTTGTTTATGCTCTGGTCACCTCCCACATCTCCTGCAACACACTTGACGGGGCTACCCTTGAAGAGTATTTGGAAGCTAATACCACTGCTAGTGGTGCTAGTCTATTTCCTGGTCCAATTCAATGTGTTATCACCTTTAAAACCCATTTTGGCATGGTCCAGGTATCTGAGGAACAGTTTTGCCCCAGTGGGATTGGCCCCTCTCATTCACTCCAGCAGAAGAGGGCTACACTGGGTTATGTCTGCCAAAGAACTTTGGCTGGTGGGATCCAGCAGAAGATCCTTTTCTGATGTAACCCCCCTCCTTCCCAAATATTCTCCTGTCAGAAGTGAGGTTGGCCTCCACCCATCTGGTCTTCAGGAAGAGCCTTAAAACCTGACTGTGCGGACTGGCCTGGTGCCCCAATAGCAATGCTCTGTGCTACAGGTGGCCGAAGAGAAGATCCCCATTCCCATGTTACCTATCTTCTTGGCTTTTAATCTTTAATATTTCATCATTTTAATTTTTTGTATTTTTATCTTGTTAACATTTTGCGGCAACAGTGAAATGGGCTGCATATAAATTTCATTAATTAAATAATTACATGCTTTGAAGAGTTGATTAGTGCAATCCTGAACATGAAAAAAGGAGGCAGTAGTACCTCTGATACCTGAATGCCCTTTGCTAATGAGAAGATGACACAGGTTGGGAATGCACAAGGTTGTTGTTTAACGCAATGTTTGCTAAAAGCTTTGTTCTACATCTATTAATTTTCATTAAGATACCCACATCCACATCATAGATTTTGGTACGAAGAAGTGGTGTATTTATTAGTTGTTTGCTAAGTAATTGCTCTTTTCAGGATACTGAGCTTTTTAAATGTCTGTGTTTCATAGCCCAACAAGTCAGTGGTTCCGAGATGGTACCCAAATTTCAGACGATCGCACAATTTACTCAGTCAACAATAAGGAGCGGACATTGACCTTTAAGAGTGCCAGCCCAGATGATAATGGCATTTATTACTGTTGTGCTCGGAATGCTGTGGGCACTGTATGCAGCAGAAACAACTTCAGCCTCAGTATTATAGGTAATTGGCATTTGTGTTCTTACAAATGTCTAAACTTAAGAAAGTTTCAAGTGTTTTGTGTTATATATGCTTCATGTTGGCAATCTGTAGATTCAAGCGGGTTCTGCCTTGTTTTATTTGGGACCATTTCCTTCAGTTTAGTCTCTCTCCTATCTCTTCTCAGTCCTTTTTTGGCTATAAGAAAGGCTGGAATTCCAACTTATACAGCCAAATTTTCTCATTTTAAATGTATTGGTCAACTGGCTGGTTTAGAAAACTTGATGCCATGAAAGTAACCAATTTCTTTCTGGATTAACCATGTACCGTATTTGCCGGCGTATAAGACAACTGGGCGTATAAGACGAGCCCCAACATTTCCAGTCAAAATATAGAGTTTGTTATATACTTGCCGTAGAAGACGACCCCCCCAAACTTACAAAATCGCATGAGCAGCATCCCATTCCTGGGAGAAAAACAAAAAAAACAAAAAACACGAACTCTTCACGAAGCGCAAAAGCAAGGATGGCGCTTTCTCAGCTTTGAGTGGCGTCGCTGCTCTCCCACCTCCTCCACTCGTCCCCACGTGCGGCAAAGTTTCTGCCACCGGGGGGGTGGAAGGAGGTGAAGGATGGGGGCAAAGCCTGGAGCCTGCCAGTCCGTTCACACGAGCGGAGTGGGTGGGTGGGTGGGAAGGGAAAGGAGAGGCTGGTGCCTCCGAGTGAAAGTGATGCACCTGCCCCCTCCCCCCCGGGGAAAAGTGAAAGGCCTCCTCCCTTAAGCAGCCCCCGCGGGTGCGCCATGGGACTCCAAGGGTGGGGGATGGACAGCTGCCAACTCTCTCTCTCTCTGTGTGTGTGTGTGTGGTGTTGAGGGTAATTCTGGCTATCTCTGGCCTCCGCTCGGTTTTAAAGTCGCTTGGCCGGTTCCCAAGTCGCAAGCGCGCGCTGGCCGGGAGATGTGGCGCTGGCCAGCAGCTCGGTGCCAGGGAGGCGGATCTATCTCTCTTAAGCAGGGAGGGGAGGAGGGGACAAGAGGAGGGACGGGACAGGACAGGGGACGGGAGGAGGTCCCTCGCCTTCTTCTACCACCCACCGGACCCTTTTCTTCCCAAGGGGACCTTGGAAAGCAGCTCAGGAGCCGGGTGGCCCTGCCCAGCGGGGTCCCATCAGGAACTTCCCGAGGACACCCCCCTGCCCCAAGCATAGCCCTCCCGGTCTTTCAAAGAGGGAGGGAGAAGCGGGAGGAGCAAATTGCCAGCCCTGCCCCGCTGCCCAGAAGGAGAGGCGTCACAGTCCACCCCCACCACCTTCTCCCTCCCCTCCCCGGGCCATTACGCAGCTCGGGGCTCACTGGGCGAAGCGGTCCCGCCAGAGACCCTCCCGCTCTACCCCCACCCCACCTCCAGATTGGCCTCCGCAAGCACCCCGAGCCGGGCGGAGAGTGGGTGGGGGGGAGGAGGAGGAAGAGAGACTCCGGCTGGGCTTGAAGAGGCTTCGCAAGTTGCGGAGCTCCGCCCCCGTCGCTCTTGCACCGAGTGACAACAACGTATTTGCCGGCATATAAGACGAACCCCCCACTTGGAGGCATGTTTTTCAGGGCAAAAAAGTCATCTTATACGCCCGCAAATACGGTAGTTAAAATTGCAATTGAAAGAACCCCGCTCTTGTAATTCTGTAGCCTCTATGGTTGGAAATTTCCTTCCCAATGGCTGCTACTATCAGGAAAGCCTTATTGTGTATTAAAGCTGTATGGACAGTGGCATAGCATAAATCTGTTCTTGTTGCATGGTAAGAGCATGCTCGGAGGGCGGGGCAAAAAGATTAAGAGTGTCTTGGTTTTTTGTTGGCTCTGAGGTTGGAGGGGAACATGGCAAAGCAGGCATGTAAATGTGGTTTTCTTTCCATTGGAAGAAAAATGTTGATTTGAAAGAGAGAAACCAGATGATGAATTGATTGATTCTACCCCTTTTCCCTGTCATAGATGAAAGTTTCCCTCACCCAGTGATTGTTCCTGAGAACCAGATTGTCAATAAAAATGAGGAGGCTATGTTCCATTGCAAGTTCCAGGCTGTGCCACCACCCACCCAAGAATGGCTATTTGAGGATGACTCCCCAATTCAAAATCGTAGCAGGTAAGTTTCATTTAAAAATGGAAGACTGTGGGGAAAGAAGGTAACATGGCAGATATATTTTCTTGAAATAAAAATGCATTGCTATTATTTTTTGGTATCTGTCATGCTTCTTTGTGTTACTATGGGCAAGGCTTTTAGGATTGGCTCAACAGTGGTGCTTTCAATCACGTATTTGGCAGAAAGATGAATCTGCTGGTGGCCAGAATGGTTTCTAGTTTTTAAAAATTACTCAGCATTGCTTATTTATCACTTTATCACTAATCAGTTATCTATATCAGTAAATACTTTGATGAAGGTTGTCAGAATAGTGAATAGAGCTACTTTATGGAGGCATCTGTCAATGCTTTAAGTCTTTTTATTGTATCAGCTCAATACATGTTTTCTCCCTTTTCTTTCAAAGGACCATCATATTTTCCAATGGTTCTTTACTAGTAACTCAGGTGAAACCACGCAGTGTTGGAGTCTATAAATGTGTTGGCCGTGGACAGAAAGGAAAACCTGTAATCCTGGAGGCAACCCTACAATTAGCAGGTATGGGCTTGTTTCTCTAAGAGATTTTGTGGAATTTGGTAAGTTTTGGGCTGAAAGTTCTTAGTTTTACCATATTTTCAGGATGGAAAGAGCTGGCTACCAAGGAATTTGGGTATCACAGAAATGATAAATTGTTGGATATTGTCATATTCAGATATGTAATTAAGGCTTATCCTGTTGTCGAAATCACCTATCAACATTGCTGGATTCTAAAATGTACGTTCTGTTTTTTTCCCCAGAAATTGGAGATTTTCCTCAAGTACTTGACCCCAAAATTGTCATAGCCAATAAAGAACAACGTGTAACCTGTGTGGCTCCTCATGGAATCCCTGAACCCCATATCTGGTGGGAGAGAAACAATGTTCGTATCCCTACTACTGGGAGAGTTCACCAAGCATCAGGGGACCTTGTCTTCACCACTATTGTAGAAAAGGATACTGGAATATATACTTGCCATGCAGTGAACAAGGCTGGAGAAAAAAAACAAAATCTTTCCATTACAGTAGCAAGTAAGCTTGGTTCCATTATGAATATGTTCGAGAGAACAGAAAGTGCAGTGAATTTTCAATATTCTTTGAGTTGGGAGGGTAGTTAAAGAGAATGAAAAATTCACTCTAAAACTTTTGAAGAGAACTTGGCAATCAGAAGGGACATGGTTCTCAAAGCTAAATGAACCTGATACTGCAACTTGGATTTCTGGTCTTCATCATTCTGTCAATTTGGCTTAGGACTTTTTTTCAAGAAACAAATGAAAGCATTTGTTCAGCAGGCCAGTTTTTGATGGCATGTGATGCATACCAGAATCTTCTGCTAGTGAGTCTTAATTCTGATTAGTAATCTTTCTTTTCCTGCTATCTCTTTCCAGCAAAGCCAGAATGGGTGGAAAAGCCCAAGGACAGTCAGCTAGAGGAGAGTAAACCAGGATACCTTCATTGTCTCAGTAAAGCCTCTCTCAAGCCCACCGTCAACTGGTTTCGTAACGGCAATCCTATTTCAGAGGTAAATTATTGAAGATCTTTTACTGTCTGGTGGAACAAGTTGTCTAGTTATTTTTCTGCTTAATCTTTACTCGTTTTTGTTACACTTTTAAGGCACCTCAGGTTTCCTCTCCTATTAACACAGTTCTCATTAGAAGCTTCCATTATATTGAGAGTATGACTTTTCTGTCTATATTGTACTTTAAATTCTCTTGATTTAACATCATGTTTCTGTATTTGGCATTGAGCTATGCCATAGCTCAATCATAAGGAACCCTGGTGATGCAGTGGTTAGAATGCAGTATTGCAAGCTAAAACTGCCACAGCCTGGAGTTTGATTCTGATGGGTTTGAGGTTGATTCAACCTTTTATTCTTTTGAAGTTGGTAAAATGGGAGGGCAGATTTGGGGGGGGGGGCAATATGCTGACATTGTAAACTGCCCAGAAAGTTCTATAAAGCACTATGAATGGGACGAGATATAAGTCTAAACACTATTGCTAAATCTAGCATTCTATTAATTTTCACATGGACCCATGTGAATGTGCCTCCTCCTGATCTTTCTCAATTGTAGTTTTCTCAAAATGCCCAGGGAAGATGTGTAGGCTGAGCTTTGCTTCAAGGAATGTTTTTGAAAGAGAGTTATAATAGTAGACAGGGCTTCTCTGAATATGTCTGTCTAGCTGTAGCTGTTCCTTGGAGCATGTTCCAATCCAAAGAGTCTGTTCTTCTGGTTGGCTGGTGCTTTTCCAAGACAGAAAGTTCTTCTGTTGCTGAAGTTGATGAGAATAAATAATGAGAGTTGCACCTGATTTTCTCTTCTGTTTTTGGATAAAAGCAATAGAGAATTCTGGGAAAATACAATTGATAGGCACGAAACCTATCAGCACATGTGTGGATATATCTAGGACTGTATTTAGCTTAAGATACGTTCATGTGTATCAAATATGTTGTTTTTTGGGATGGGGTAAATGTGTACCCACAGGAAAGACAGCCCACATGCACATTTCGTTGTCACCAATTGAAAAAAAGTCACTAGTGGTGTTGCCCCATTCAGTTTCTATTCTCTCTCACATACATGCATATTCATTTAAACAAGTGTGTGGTCCTGCAGTTAACAGTGGAATATATCCTATGGTTTTATAGATCAGATTCCACTGGCTTAATCCTATTATGCAATTAAAACCCTTTCATAAAACTATAACAAAAGGGAGATGAATTTAAGCATCTGACACAGTGCTTAAAAAGCAATCATTGCAAGTCTCCATTTTAATTCTCTTCTTTTTCTGTGTATGAGATACATCTGAAAATGGAGTCTTATTCTTGCAGACAAGAACTGACTAGAACCTAATTGCAGAGAGGAAAGTGTGCTGGGTAGGAACCAGACATTTATGAAGGCACTTTTTAGCATTCTGTTTCAGGTCAAAAGGCTGTAGACTGGATTAATACTAATCTGCCTATAAAGCAGAATTTCAAGTTTTCTGTGTTTCACTTTTTGTGTGCTAATATAGGGATTTGATATTTGAGAGTCTTTTAATTATTTAGATTTTGCATTCCCTATTGTGAGATGTGTGAAAGCTGCTTTAAATCAACAGCTACAGTCTCCTACCCACTAGGAACAACTTGAGCATATAGCATGTACCAAAGCACTTTGTAGTTGTGTTGTTCTTGATGTAGAAGCTCAAAGTAGTCATGCTTTATGTCTTCACTGGGCAGGATTCCCGCTTTGAAATTGCGGAGAATGGGACACTACGTATTAACAGTGTGGAAGTGTATGATGGAACAATATTCAAGTGTGTAACCAGCACTCTAGCAGGAAGTATTGAAGAACAAGTCCGTGTACATGTTCTGGGTATGTTCTAAGTATAAGGCCTTTGCTTATTGCATTTGAGGTTATGTCTATGTGTATTTGTTAGTTCAACACCAAACCATATAACATGGAAACATTTGCAATATATAAGTATAAAATACAAAATATAAAAAGACAACAAAGCACCATAACAAAGCAATCAAAAGAGAACTTTCCTTAACTGGCCCCTTGTGGTTGAGGGAAAAGCCAGCTCTTCACAACTTTCCTAAAGACAATCAAGTGTTGGAGCCTGTCATATATTTCGGGGAGGGAAGAGATCGTTCCCGAGTACAAGGGCAACCACAGAAAAGGGAAACTTCCAAAGTCCAATAAGATGACAAGATTTAAAAGAAAATACCTGGAGCTTGGCTGTTATATTTGGCTCTTATATTCCTAATGCTGCCTTGAAACTGAGAATCTTTATAGACCTTGAAATTTCTCTTGGCCATACTCACATTTCTGTAATCCATGGAAAGAACACTTCCTTGCAGAAATTTTTTAGGAATGTATTCTTTAGATGCTTTACTTGTCTCTTGAAGCCTCTGACAAATGCAATTTCATTTCAGAAAAGCTGAAGTTTACTCCTCCTCCACAACCCCTGCAGTGTGTTGAATTTGATAAAGAAGTCACTATTTCCTGCTCAGCTACAGGGCGAGAAAAACCTGCAATCCATTGGATTAAAACCGGTACAATCTAAACATTAAAAGTTATGGGTGGGGATCCATGTTACACAATGTTTGCTTTTTGCAATAGATTTAATAACAAGAGGCACCTTTAACTTCTGCTTTGGAAAGAAATCCAATTAAATTGCCTTTTAGATTTGCTTTTTTTTTTTTTGTAAATTTTATTTGAGTTTTCACAAAGAGAAAAAAAATACAAATAAAACATCTTTTTTTGAAAGTAGCATAATCCCGGGTTACATTTCTTCATACAGACACAAATTCAGGTTCATGCTCATTTTTATATTCTATTCCATATCTTTTCTACATAGCTTCTCCCCTCTTTTAATTTTCTTTATTTTATTTTATTTTATTTATTTCATCTCAATTCAAATCATTGTATTTATATTTTTTGTCTGTCCTGTTTCAATTATCTATTATCTTTTCTCATTAAACAAAATTTCTCCTGTAGTTACTGATTGGAGTATGATGCCTTTATATCTTTTTCCTAAAGTTGTAACATTCAATATAATACATAACTTCCATTCGGATTCTGCTTGGTACATTTTTAAAATACACACTGTATTCTTAAAAAAAGAAAAAATTATAAATGTATATAATTAAAACAACATTCCATTCCAATTCAATTCTATCATTAATATTAATATTCATTAAAGTCTTAACATCTTTAACATTACTTTTCAATTAAATATCATACTTCTATGGGAACAATTATAAGCTTTCCATAGTTAATTCCCCCCCTCTTCACTTATATTGTATAAAACATTAACTAATTAAAATGTTCCCGTTCCTTCCTAATTCAATTTTCTCATTTATTTTATTTCACTTATTTTACTCACAAACATTTCACTAAATTACACTATTTTATCCCTCATTTTAATCATACGTTGTTTCCAATTTTCTAAAGTTATTTCTATTACTAATATAACAATACAATCTTATGTATCTTTACAGAATCCCTTGTTCAGTTAGATTTTCACCCATTATCTCTAAATAGGTCCTGTTTTTCTATATCTTGCTCCGGTCCTTTGTAACTTCTTTTCCTTTCCTTCTTCCCTCTCTTCTTCTCTCTCCCGTTTTTACCCCCTTGTCTCTCTACCTCTATTTCTCTCTTCTGTATTCCCCTTTTCTGTTGCTTTCCAGTATTATATTTATTTTTCGAATTATTTTTCTTTTCTTTGGTTGTTTTTTTAAGTCTTAAATTCTCCATTCTCTTTCACCCCTTTCCTTTTTCTTCCCCACATAGAATTGCTTGTTCATTAAAGATGGCTTCTTCTTTGTCCCAGTCTTCTTGTTTTGCAGACGTTTCTTGTTGTTTCTCATAGTTCCAAATCTCCATTTCTAAGAATTGAAAAACGAAGCCAAAAGAACCCTTCCCTTCTTGTGCACCTTCTTTGTACTTTTTAAGTTCCATTTTCAATTCATCCAGAAGTGGTGCCATTGTATAAATTTTTAAACAACCACCCAATTGATTTTAGTCATTCAAATATAATAACCAAGAATCTAAAGATCACCAATTAATCCAAATACACGCAAGCTGTTTCTTTTTTGCTCTTTTTTTTCACTTTCTCTTCCTGGGGTTACTATTTAGTTGCAAAGTTTCAGTTAAAATGTATCTTTTAGAAGTCTTGTTGAAGTTTTACTGTAGATTCTTTTTAATTGCAGGCAGTCTCCCCCCTCTTCCAGATCCTGCCCTTATTCTTTTTCTCTCCCTTCCTGCTTATGAAAAAGAAAAATTTTAATGTCCAGAAATCTTTATTATCCCTTTGGCATTTTATTTTATTTTCAACTTAATTGCCTATTGATGTCAAAGCGGATTTTTCCGATTTCTTATTTAAGTCTCTTAGTTGTCAGTATAGGGAAGGAGAGAGAAGAAGAAAAAAGCCAAACCTTTCCCTTTTCACTTTCCTTCGCTGCTTCCGACTCTTCTTTGGGAGCAATGATATTTTTTAGTAAGTTTAAATTCCAGGGTACCTTAGTTGTTGCTTTTACAATTTAACCCGGTCAGCCAAAATTTTCACTTCTTATCTTCCTCCTGCACATTCTTTTCCGGTCGAGTTCTCCTTTGTGGTGGCCTTTTCTGATCACCACTACAACCGCCTTTGGGAAAGGGAGTAAATGACCAGCTGATGAGGAGAGATGCAGCTCTCCTCAACCCTGCAGGCAGTCTCCCCCCTCTTCACCACCTCTACCAGGTGGCTTAGCCCTGAAACCAGCCGGCTCGGGGCACTCCAGCGGCAAGCACGGATCGAAGCCTTGGAGAGACAAGGTTTCGGTCTATCGCTGAAGAAGCTCAAACCGGAAGTCCTTTTAGATTTGCTTTTTACCTTTTATTAAATGTAGTTTTGAAATAAAATACTTTCCTACATCTATTGTATGAACTAAATAGCTTTCTGCAACCTGGCATTCCACTGTCTGGGATTTTGGGAAGTTGTAATCCAAACTGGGTGACTGGCACTGGATTAAGCATAATGAATTTGTTCAAATCATTGCTTTCTATTTTGCGCACTCTGCTTCTTATGATCCTGTTTTGAATTTATTTATTTATTGTTTTGCTCCTGGCCAGATGGGGGAAACTTGCCAGCCTGGGTCAGTAACAATTCTGGAAACCTGCACTTTCATAAAGTGACACGAAGTGATGCTGGAAACTATACATGTATTGCTTCCAATGGTCCACAAGGAGAGATCAGAGCAACAATTCAACTGACAGTGGCAGGTAAACTTTGGGTGATAGAACTCCATGTATCACTAACATGATTAGCAATATGAGTGACCTGTTTAATTCTCTACAACGGTCTTCAGTCCATTTATTTCTTTTCATATTACAGGTAGTCCTTGACTTACAACCCTTTGTTTAGTGACCATTCAAAGTTATAATGGCACTGAAAAAATGACGTTTTTCACACTTATGACAGTTGCAGCCTCCTCATGTTCACATAATCAAAATTTGGATGCTTGGCAAACTGGTTCATATATATATATGATAGTTGCAGTGTCCAGGAGCAATGCAATCACCTTTTGCACCCTTCTGATGAACAAAGTCTATGGGGAAGCCAGATTCACTTAACAGCCATATTACTAACTTTACCACTGCAGTGATTCACTTAACAACTGTGACAAGAAAGGTCATAAAATGAGGCAAAAGTAACTTAACAGTCTCGCTCAGTAACATAAATTTTGGGCTCAACTGTGATCGTAAGTTGAGGACTACCTGTACCATAATGTATATGTGTAGTATATGCTCAATCTGTAAATGAAATGTTCCTGTCTCTAAATGTGAAGAGAAGAGGCTTAAATGACTGTTAAGATATCTCAGGTAATAAAATACATGGGAAATGTTTGGGATGAAGAGCATCTTTGTGAGCCTTGATGATAAAATGTGGGAAAATGGTTTTCTCTCCTGCTCATCATAACTACCACTATCTGATAATATGGTGAGTGTAACAGTCTCTGCTAGCTTGATGTTTGGGCAAAGACAGCTGGTCTCTCCTCAAGGGTACCAAGAAACACCAGAGTCTAGTGGTTTGTAAATAATTTCATTTTCTCCTTTTAGTGTTTATAAGCTTTAAACTGAGGCCAGATGACACAACCGTATATCCAGGACACACAGCCATGTTTCAGTGTCAAGCTGTGGGTGACCCATTGCCACAAATCCAGTGGAAAGGAAAGGATAAGATTCTGGATCATGATGAATTTTCACCCAGGTATGGCTCTTCTCCACCCCTCCCCTTTGGCTGATTAGCTTGCTTAAAATGTTAAATGAATAAATAAATGTCTGAGAAAACAGTGTGTATCTATACACACATGCATTAATTCAGGAAACTATAGAGTTTAAAGTTATTTTTGGAGCCTGGCTCAATTTTCAGTGTTCTGAAGGTTACAGCATTTGCCTTTGCTCAGGAGAAGCTTCATACTTTTATTTCAAACACATGTTTTCAGAATATACTTGCAAATAGTTGGAGAGGCCTACAACAAGCATAGGCTGCAATTTAAACAGCTTCAAATGCAAATTTGTTTTCAAACTTAGATCTGTAGCACTTTTTTTCTGATTTCCTTTGTATATTATTTCTGTCAGAAAATATATGGAAACATGGAGCAAATATGTGTATAGATTGCAGAGTAGAATATATGAGGAAAGGAAAGATTCCTATCATTAGAATCTCACAGTATCTCAGTCAGTATCGTGGATAACCCTCAGAGAATGGCCATTGTCAGCCATTAGGATTAGAAAAGCCACACTTTTAGGAAAAATGGGAGAGGTGGCTTGGAATATCTGAATTTTATATGGGGGTTATTGTAAAGTTTTGAAAAATAAGATTACAGTGCTGTATAGGTATATACCGTATTTTTTTGTACCGTAAGACACTCGAGACCATAAGACGCATCTAGCTTTGGGGAGGAAAACAAGAAAAAAAATCTGCCTCTGCCTCCCAGCAATTTGCCTCCTTGCAGCAAACAGCCTGGTCAGCTTCAGCACTACCTGATTTAGCATGAGCAGCTGATTGGCGGTTGGATCGATCTGCCATAATACCACCAATCAGCTGTTCCGGGCTGCAGAGATTGCCACCTATCACCTTTGTGCGCCCCATTTTTGGCCCGTTCCAGGCAGCAGGGATTGCCTCCGATCGCCGCCACTGCCATTTGATGGTGAGAGGAAGTAGCGGCAATCCCCACCGCCTGGAACGGGCCGAAAATGGGACATGTAGTGGCTGGAAATGGGTGTGTGGAAACCGAAAATGAGATGTGCAGTGGCTGAAAAAGAGGTGTGCGGAGGCAGCAATGTTCCCCACAGCCTGGAACAGCTGATCAGTGGTATTCCAGGAGGCTGATCCAACTGCCAATCAGCTGTTCATGCTAAATCTGTGCTGAAGCTGACCAGGCTGTTGGCTCTTTGCTGCGAGGAGGCAAATTTCTGGGAGGCAGAGGCCAAAGGGTGGGGGCCCGCCAGAGGGCAGGGCTTTGGCAACATTTGCTCTATAAGATGCACAGACATTTCCACCAACTTTTTTGGGGGGAAGTGTGTCTTATAGTGCGAAAAATACAGTATATTATTCATTATATGTTATGTATGTATCTGTTGATACGGATACAGCATTTCCCAAGTTAAGAACAAGTTCCATTCTCTAACTCTGTCTTTAACCCAAATTTGTAGTTGGATTGGTACTTGTACTTACAAACACGGTGTCTGTTAATAAAAATGGCAGGTGGTGTGCTCCCTGAGTTCCTAAAAGCATTCCTAAAAGCTGCCCAATGCTTTTAGGAACTGCTGAAGCCAAACGTTTTTAATATGTAGCTCATGTTCATTGGTTTTCAGCAGTTCCTGAAAGCGACGCATAGCTTTAGCATTTTGTCAACTTGAGGAAGGAGAATTCCATCCATCATATTTGGTAATAAGCATCCCATTTGTATCTAGGGTTTTCCTTAAGTCGGACTGGTCCTTAACCTGTGGACTCCCTGGATCCATAAAACATAATTTAGCATCTAAAAATTCTAGCTTTTACATTGTTCTTTAGATATTTTTACTTGAAAAAATGTAGACAGTGACGTTGTTCAGTGGAAAAATAGAATGAATGATGTAAACGATACACAAATACTGTATATTGAACTTATGGAATATATGCAAGTGGCAGAAATACATACATAAACAGTTTTTATAGCAACCTGTAATATCCTTGAAATTCATGCAATGGCAGCAGCCAATATGAAATGCAAGTTCTATAAATAAGACCTCATAAAGAGAGCACAAGAGAATGTATTTCAGGGAGAGAAGTTAAGCAGCAACCATAAGAGCACCCTAGAAAACCACATCATCATTGCCAGAGTATTTTTGTCTTTTCATTCTCTCTTCCCCTTTTCCTATCTTTAATGTGTAGATTTTGCTCTTGAACTGCTGTTCTTTAAAGGAAGCTCTTTCTTCTGTTTTAATCCCCTTCAGGCCTTAACAGATAACAGATAATCAGAATTGGAAGTCATCTAGTCCAACCCCCTGCCCAAGCAGGAGGTCCTATACCATTTCTGACAAATAGCAATCCAATCTCTTGAAAGTCCCACAACTTACGAGGACAAGCTGTTCCACTGGTTGATTGTTCTCACTGTCAGAAAGTTTCTCCTTATGTCCAGGTTAAATCTTTCCGTGTTCAGTTTCCATCCATTATTCCTTGACTGGCCTACAGGTGCTTTAGAAAATAGATTGACCCCTTCATCTCTGTGGCAGCCCCTCAAATATTGGAAGACCGCTATCATGTCTCCTCTGGCTCTTCTCTTTACTAGACGAGCCAAGCCCAGTTCCTGTAACCCAGGGGTCTCCAACCTTGGCTCCTGGAAGCCTGGCGGACTTCAACTCCCAGAGTTCCACAGCCAGCAAAGCTGGCTGTGGAATTCTGGGAGTTGAAGTCCGCCAGGCTTCCAGGGGCCAAGGTTGGAGACCCCTGCTGTAACCGTTCTTCATATATTTTAGTCTCCAGTCCTCTAATCATCCTGGTTGTTCTTCTCTGTACTTTTTCTAGAGTCTCAACATCTTTTTTATAATGTGGTGAACTGGATGCAGTACTCTAGGTGTGGTCTTACTAAGGCTTTATAGTGGTATCAGTACCAGTAGTGGGATTCCAATTTTTTTACTACCAGTTTTATGGGCGTGGCTTGGTGGGTGTGGCTGGGGAAGGATACTGTAAAATCTCCAGTCAGAGGTGGTATTTGCCAGTTCTCCGAACCATTCAAAATTTCCTCTATTGGTTCTCCAGAACTGGTCAGAACTTGCTGAATACTACATCTGATCAGTACCTCACTTAATCTTGATAGTATCCTTCTGTTAATGCAACTTAGGGTTGCATTAGCTTTTTTGACTGCTGCTGCACACTGCTGGCTCATATTTAGCTGGTTGTCCACTAAGACTCCAAGATCCGTCTCACAGTTACTGCTATTAATGTCGTGTCCGCGAAAAAAGGTTCTGAGTCGGTGACTATCGATAACAGCTCTTTATTTCAACCATTTGAACCGAACCGGCAAAAGGCAAAAAGCCTCCGGCTTTTATACCTTTTGCCGCGGCAGCCGCGGCCAATGGCAGCGACTCAAGTCTCCCGCTCTTGGTTTGAACCAATCGCGGGAGACTCCAATCGGGCCAATCGGCGCGGCTCGCCTGGCCAATCAGAAATCCCTGCGCCTTAGCCAATCAAGGCGCAGGGATTTCGAGTAGTCCATTTTGATACATAACACTCCTCCCCTCTTGGTACGGTCTTTCACGTGGTGTAATCACGCAGGTAGGCGGGGCTCCGTCGGGTCCTAGTTGACCTGCGCAGCTCACTTCCTTGTTGTAACTCGGCCGGAGCGGTCATCTTTTTGGCTGCTCCTGGCTCTGTGAGAACCGGCTGGATGGTCGGGCCGGTTCTCCCGCCGTGGCTCCCGCCTGGGCCTACCGGGTCGGTTGAGTCACGGATTTTGCCGCTCCCGCTTGGCTTCTCCGAGTCGGTAGAGTTGGCTGGACGGCTCTTCTCCGGATGGGACTCGCGGGGGCTGCGTTCTGGTGAGTTTTTGAATTTAATTTTTTCCTGCGTTTCTCTTATCGGGTATTCCCTCCCCCCTTGGTTCGTGTCTTGGGGGTTGAGGTTAGTCATTGCTCGCGACCGGAGTTGGTCGATGTGTCGTTTCCAGGCTCGCCCATCGATGGTTTGGAGCCGGTACGACCGTGGGCCCGTGATTTGAGTTATGACGGCTGGGATCCATAGGGGGTCCCCCGTCATGTTTTTTGCGTAAACCCAGTCGTCTGGTTCGAAGGTTCGGTACCTGGAGCTTGAGTCAGGGGGTCGCTCCGGGTTATAGGTGGGGTGCAGACGATCGAGTGGGGACCTCAGCTTCCTGCCCATCAGGAGCTCTGCAGGGCTTTTGTTGGTTGTGGTATTGGGTGTGATGTGCTGTATGAAAAGCAGTTTATTAATTTTTTCGTTGATCTCCTCGTGGTCCATTTTCCGGAGGGTCTTTTTTGTAAACTGGACCATCCGTTCCGCCCTACCGTTCGCCGCCGGATGCGCCGGTGCTGTCAATGCGTGGCGGATACCTCTCTCGGCCAGGAAACGTTCGAATTCGATGGATGTGAATTGGGGCCCATTGTCTGAGACAACGACGTCTGGGAGGCCGTGTGTGGTGAACAGTTTACACAGCTCTTTAATGACAGCCTCTGTGGTGGTGGATTTCATGTCAGCCACCTCTAACCAGTTTGAGTATGCATCTACTGTGATTAGAAAAGTGTGTCCATTTGTGGGGCCGGCAAAGTCTAAGTGGATTCTGGACCAGGGTCCCCGTGGTATTTCCCAGTCTCGGATGGGCGCTGTGGGTGGGCTGGACCTGGTTTCCTGGCACCGGTGGCATTTGGCGACCCATGCTTCAATTTGTTTATCCATCCCTGGCCACCAAGCGTAACTCCTGGCCAGGGCTTTTGTCCTGACGATGCCAGGATGCCCCTCATGTAACATCTCTAGGACCCTGTTTTGCAATTTGCACGGAATTACCACCCGATCTCCCCACAGGATGCAACCCCTTAACAGTGAAAGTTCAGTCTGGCGCTGCCGGAATTTTTTAAAAGTCTCGTCAGTGTCCTTTTCCGGCCAACCTTTTTCTAACCAATGTAAGACTTGCGCCAATTGTTTGTCCCTAATGGTTTCTCTGGCAATATCAGATGCGGTTATGGGCAGGCTCTCGATACTCAGGGTGTTTGTTGTTGGTGCGGGGTCAGGTTCAGAGTCCGGCAAGGGCGAGCGGCTTAAAGCGTCCGCGTGCGAGATTTTCTTACCTGGCTTGTGTAATAGTTCGTAGCTGTAGGCTGCCAGGAATTCAGACCATCTAGTCATGCGTGGTGACAAGATGTTTGGCGTAGCCCGGTTCCCAGCGAGGATGCCCAGCAGTGGCTTATGGTCAGTGATTATTTTGAAAGGGCGGCCGTACAGGTACTCGTGGAAACGCTTGATGGCGGCAACTATAGCCAAAGCTTCTTTGTCCAGCTGGCTATAGTTCCGTTCCGGTTTTGTCAGCGTTCTGGAAAAAAATGCAATAGGCGCTTCTCTCTGGTCCGGGAGGGTATGGCTGAGGACAGCGCCGACGCCGTAGGGCGATTCGTCGCAAGTGACAGCTAAGGGCAAAGTCTCACTGAACTGCATTAGGACGGCGTCGGAGGTGAGGAGGTCTTTGGTTTTCTGAAAAGCGGCCTGTTCTCGGCTCCCCCAAGTCCATGCTGCCTTCTTATCTAGGAGTCTATGCAAGGGCTCCGCCGCCGTTGCCTTCTGAGGTAGGAAGACATTATAAAAATTTAGTAAGCCTAGGAATGCTTGTAGTTCTGTTTTGGACTTCGGGGTGGGGGCTTCCTTGATGGCTTTAACTTTTTTAGTTGTAGGGTGGATGCCCTGTCTGTCTAGGAGGTAACCCAGAAATTCTATTTGTTTTGTACAAAGTTGGCATTTTTCGCGTTTGACTTTAAGTCCTGTTTCTTTAAATTTTGTTAAGACTTGTCTTAAACGGTTCTCTAATTCGGCTTCGTTTGGCGCCGCTATTAATACGTCATCTAAATAGGGCACCACCCCCTTGATGCCCTGTAGTAAACGTTCCATCAGGCTCTGGAAAATGCCTGGTGCCACGCTGACTCCGAATTGGAGTCTGTTACATTTGAAAGCCCCTCGGTGTGTTACAATTGTCTGGGCTTCTGCTGTTTCTTCGTCCACAGGCAATTGCTGGTATGCCTGGGCGAGGTCGAGCTTGGCAAAAATTTTTCCCCCTCCTAATGAGTGCAGTAAATGTTGCACTACAGGCACTGGGTAGGCGCTTTGCTGTAGCGCGCTGTTTAGGGTGGCCTTGTAGTCCCCGCAAATTCTCACGGACCCGTCTGGCTTTATTGGGGTCACTATCGGGGTCTCCCATCTGGCGTGGTCTATCGGTTTTAATACCCCTTGTTTGACGAGTTTGTTGATCTGCTCGTCAATTTTTGGTTTTAAAGCAAAGGGCACCCTTCTAGGTTTAAGCCGCTTGGGGGAAACCCTTGGGTCTAAGTCAAATGAAATAGGGGGCCCCTTGTACTTGCCCAATCCTCCATCGAAGACTTCCTGGAACTCCTGGATTAGCCGCTGTTCCCAGGCTTCAATGGAGACTTGGTTGACACCTGTCAGTGCGATGTTTAGCGGGGCGAACCATTGCAGTCCCAACAGGCTCGGGCGGTTACGATCGACTATTGTGAGTGGTAGTTGTTCGGTGTGGCCTTTGTAGGTTATGTTAAAGTTCTTGGTGCCCACTACTGGAACGCGATTACCTTGGTAGTCTTTTATGATGATTCTCTGGGCGGGCACGTCTTTTCTTTGCAGAGTAGGCACTAGTTTTTTTATTTCGTGCCATGCAATCATGGAAAGGTAGGACCCGGAGTCCACTTCCATTTTGCATGGCCGGCCTTCGATGTGGACTTCTACGTGGACCTTTCTGGCGCCGTCGGAGATGGCGTGGCCGATTGTCACCGTCTGGTGGGTTTCTTCTTTCCGCCGACCGTCGCCGCTTCTTTGGGGTCGTTGCTGCTGGTCCCATCTACCTGTTGGCTGGCGCTCTCTGGCTCTGGGCGGGGAGTTCTCTCTCCTTCTCTCCTGCTGTTCCCATTTTGGCGGGCTGCGGGTCTTTTTTTGGCGGCAAACTCGGGCGATGTGGCCCCTTCGGTCACAATGCCTACAGACAGCGTCGAAGAAACGGCATTCCGACCTGGGGTGGTCGCCGCCGTACCCGGCGCAGTTAGTCCTCGACCTACGACTGTATTGGCTTCGTTGGTTTCCGCGTCCCGTCTGTACGCGATGTATATCCTCCTCATCATCTGACGTGCTGGAGGTTGACTGGTAGTCGCCGTAGTGTGCGGTCGCTTCGTTTCGTGCGTCGGCCGACCTCGCGGGGTTGTTGTTTGCGCTCTTTGCCTCGGACCTTCGCATGGTGTCTGCTGACGTGCGGGTTGCTTCTGCGGCTGCGGCTGCGGTGAGGGCGTCGGCCAGGCTGATGTCGCCTTTGGCCATAAGTCGGCTCTGGAGTGTCGGATCCCATAGTCCGAGTACGAAACGGTCTCTTATGAGACTGTTCAATCCTTCAAACTCACAGAGTCCGCCTAGGCGCCTTAATTCAGCGACGAAGTCGCTCAGTTTTTCGTCTGGTCTCTGGCTTCTTCGGTAAAATTCATTTCGCCGTATTAGGCTGGGGACCTCGGGGGCGTAATGGCGCCTCAATATGGGTTCGAGGACGTCCCAATCCATGGCAGTCGCGTCTGCCGGTTTGGCCAATGCCTTGGCCATCTGGAAAACCTCTGGTCCACAATGCGTCAGGAAGACGGCGCGTTTTAGCGGGCCCGGGGCGTCCTTCATGCCGGCGCATTCTAGGTACATACGGAATCTATCTGAGTATGATTCCCAGTCTTCGGCGGCAGGGTTGAAGGGGGCGGGCGGTGCTATTTTCGCCATTATGTTGTCGCTAGTTCGTTTATGGACACGGGGTTCGGTTCAGGGGCGAGATCCCATCCTCATCGCCAGTGTCGTGTCCGCGAAAAAAGGTTCTGAGTCGGTGACTATCGATAACAGCTCTTTATTTCAACCATTTGAACCGAACCGGCAAAAGGCAAAAAGCCTCCGGCTTTTATACCTTTTGCCGCGGCAGCCGCGGCCAATGGCAGCGACTCAAGTCTCCCGCTCTTGGTTTGAACCAATCGCGGGAGACTCCAATCGGGCCAATCGGCGCGGCTCGCCTGGCCAATCAGAAATCCCTGCGCCTTAGCCAATCAAGGCGCAGGGATTTCGAGTAGTCCATTTTGATACATAACAATTAAGCCTTTTACATCTCCTGTTTGCAGTTCCTTCTCCACCTCATGTTTTGTGAAAAAAAGTTCTCTCTCTAGCTTCCGGCACAACTCTTCCCAGAATCTCACACAATAGATGAACAATTAATTGCTCTGTCTCATTGCTTTTCTATTACTGTCTCCTGTATGAAACCATAACTAGTATTTACAGTTGAACATAAGGCAGATGCTTCTTGAAAATGCCTCAAAGTGCTACATCATGGATGTGTTGACACAGAAAAAAAAAAAATAACATGTGCCTCACATGTTGTATGCTTTTCAACCTCTGTTGCTCCCCCAAAATTGTGATGCTTGAACTTTTGTATTTAAAACTTTGAAGAGCACAGAACATTGAAATGGTAATCATTGTGCAAAATAAATCACATTTGTGGGAAAGTTTGGAGATTGGAATTTATAGAATAGATTAGATCCATTGTTTGGACACAGAGCTGGAACTCAAGATTTTAAGCTACATGTAGAGAGAGAAGAATTAGAAATGTAGAAAGGAGTGTGGCAAAGGAGACCTTGCTCCTTATTCGTGTGTGTGTGTGTAAGCCTGCCATGTTCCTCTGCTGAGGCCGCCTGTGTCCTTGAGGTGCTTTGCGTGTTAAAACCACAGGCTGCAAGAGTGCCGTCTTGCATCTGCAGCTGGGAACGTCCCCTGTATCCTTCAGCATCTCCTCGTGGTCTTGCTATTCTCCCACCTAAATAAATATGATGACCACCTCCCAAAAAAGAAATGTAGAAATAATTTCATTTTCAAGCCGATGAGGCTTCATTTTAAAAGTCTTCAGAGTTTCGGATTTCCGGTTTGAGCTTCTTCAGCGACAGACCAAAACCTTGTCTCTCCAAGGCTTCGATCCGTGCTTGCTGCTGGAGCGCCCCGAGCCGGCTGGTTTCGGGACTAAGCCACCTGGTAGAGGTGGTGAAGAGGGAGGAGATTGCCTGCAGGGTTGAGGAGAGCCGCATCTCTTCTCCCCAGCTGGCCATTACTCCCTTTCCTGAAGGCGGTTGTAGCGGTGGTCAGAAATGGCCACCACAAAGAAGAACTCGACCGGAAAAGAATGTGCAGGAGGAAGATAAGAAGAGAAAGTTTTGGTTGACAGGGTCAAACAGCAAAAGCAACAAATAAAGTACCCTGGAATTTAAACTTAATAACATTGTTCCCAAAGAAGATTTTGAAGCTGTGGAGAGAGAGAAGGGAAAGGATTAGGTTTTTTTTCTTCCTTTCCATATACTGACAGCTAAGAGACTTAAGCAAGAAACTGAAAAAAAACCCAACTTTGACATTAATAGGCATCTAAGCTGAAAATAAAAGTCAAAGGGATAAATAAAGATTTCTGGACATTTAAAAGTTTTTAAAAGCTGGAAAGGAGAAAAAAAGAAGAATAGAAGGGCAGGATCTAGAAAAATGGAGGAGACTGCCTGGAATTAAGGAATGGAATTGTAATTAAACAGAACTTACAGTGAAATTTTAACAAGATTCCTCAAAGATACATTTTAATGGAAACTTGGTAACAAAATAATAGAACCCCAGGAAGAGAAAGTGGAAAAAAGAAGCAAGTAGAAACAGCCTTGGATTATTTAGATTACTTGGTGATTTTTGGTTTTTGCATCTAGATGACTAAAATTAACTGGGTGGTTGTTTAAAAGTTTTTAAAATTGCATCACTCTTAGAAGAACTGAAAACGGAACTTTAAAAAATGGAAAGAAGACGCACAAGAAGGGAGAAGTTCTTTTGGCTTCGTGTTTCAATTCTTAGAAATGGAGATCTGGAACTATGAGAAGCAACAAGAAACGCTTGCAGAACAAGAAGATTGGGACAAAGAAGAAGCCATCTTTAGTGATCAGATAATTTTAAGTGGGGGGAAAAAAGAAAAGGGGGGAAAGAGAGTGAAAGGTTTAAGATTAGAAAAAACAACAAAAAAGAAGAAGAACAATTTGAAAGATAAGTATAATATTAGAAAGCAAGAGAAGAGGGGATTACAGATGAGAGAGTTAGAAGTAGAGAGACGAGGGGGTAAAAAGGGGAGGGAGATAAGAAGAGGAGGAAGAAGGCAAGGAAAGAAATTGTAAAAGACAGAAACAAGAAATTGAGAAACAGGGAAAAGATATAAGGATTGTAACCATAATTTGTTTAGAGATAATGGGTGAAAATGTAATTGTAAAAGGGATTCTGCAAAGGTACATAAGATAGCTTTGTTATATTACAAAAAGCAATAACTTTAGAAAATATGATGATGGATAAAATATTTATTGTAATGCAGTGGGATGTTTGTTAATAAATAAATGAATTAAAATAATTGAGAGAATTAAAAGGGAACATTTTTAATTATTAGTAATGATTTATTAAAATATAAATGAGAAATATGGGGAAAAATAATTAACTATGGAAAGTTTATAAGTGTTCCCAAGGAAGTATGATATTCAGTTGAAAAGAAATGTTAAAAATGTTAAGATTTTAATGCATATTAATGATGGAATTGATTTGGAATGGAATGTATATTTACATATATATATATATATATTTCTTTTTAAGAATAGAGTGTCTATTTTAAGAATGTACCAAGCAGAATTCGATTGGAAGTTATGTATTATATTAAATGCTATAATCTTAAAGCTATACATTGAAGCTTAAATAAGAGCTTAGAATGGATAAAATTAAAGGATATAAAGGTGTCATATTCTAATTGGTAACCACAGGGAAAAATTTGCTTAATAAGAAAAGATAATGTGAAATTGTAACAGGACAGACAAAAGCATAAATATAATGATTTGAATTGAGATAATTAAAACAAAGTTGAGAAAATTAGAAGAGGGGAAAAACTATGTAGAAAATATAAAATGGTAATAAGATATGGAATAGCATATAAAAATGAGCATGAAATTGAGTTTTGTCTGTATGAAGAAGTGATAACCTGGGACCATGCTATTTTCAAAAAAGATGTTTTATTTGTGTTTTGTTTTTGTGAAAACCCAAACAAAATTTTCAAAAAAAAAAAAAAAAAGTCTTCACAGTTTCACTGCAGGTAGTCCTTGACTTAAGACTATACTGAGCCCAAAATTTCTGTTGCTAAGTGAGACAGTTTTGCCCCATTTTACAACCTTTTTTGCCACAGTTGTTAAATTAGTAACACAGTTGTTAAGTGAAACTCTTTTTTCCATTGACTACTTGTCAAAAGATCACAAGAGATGATAACATGACCCAAAACGCTGCAACTGTCATAAATATGAGGTGGTTGCCAAGCATCTGAATTTTGATCATGGGACCATGGAGATGTTACAATGTCCATAAGTGTGAACGATGGTCATTTCACTTTTTTCAGTACTGTTGTAACTTCGAATGATCACTAAATGAACTGTTATCAGATGAGGACTACTTGTATCCTGTGAATGTTGTATAGTGATCATATCCTTTGGAAGTCTTGATAGGAAAAGCCGAGAAGGTTTACTGGATTGTTTTTCTTTTTACTCTGAAACACAAGAAACTATATGCTATTGGTTAGCACTGCATTCTTTTTTTTAAGTCTGTTTTTTGGGAAGAATTGTCATTTATCAGAAAACGTAATTGGCTGCTGCATTTTGGTTTCAAACGAATGATTGCTAGCAGGGTGGCATATTTGGAAAAGATGTGTTTGCCTGGCACAGGTCAATTAAAGTTACTGGCAGACAAGATTATAGTTTAATTATATGAGCTTTCCCTACTGTTTGCTTGCTTTTACTTTGTTTGCAGGATCCAAATTATGACCAATGGCTCTCTAATAATATATGATGTCACTACTGCGGATTCTGGCAAATATACCTGCATTGCTGGCAACAGTTGCAACATAAAGCACCATGAGGCCTTTCTCCATGTTGTTGGTAAGGATTATAGGTTTGATGGTGATCGGGCTGTAGCATTTAGAATGCAAGAAGGTGATTCCTCTGTCATAAAATCAGCATCTCCCAAGTAAAGTTTCTGAGCTCTTCTAGAAAGGAGTCATAATTTCTGTACCTACATATTGTGGGTTTAGCATAGTACTATTATCGATTGTGGAATGAGGCCAGAATATTATACTAGACAAGCTGGAATTTAATTACACCTAACTCTTTTCCTAATTATTCAAAAATAAGAAGTTTCCACATTTTATTCTGTGTTTATATGTACCTCAGAGATTTGAAGGAGAGACATTTGCCAAGTGATTTTTATGCATTATAAGACAAAAACGTGTCCAATTGTGTGGTGGTATGTACTTAGTCAGCATGTATATTTTAATATTTGATGGCACATCTCATATAAGGTTGGCATCTTATTTCCAGATTTACCACTTACCAACCCAGGGGGTGTACCCAACAACCATACCCCCTATAAAATGATTCAGACCATAGGACTATCTGTTGGTGCTGCAGTAGCATATATAATAATAGTGTTGGGCCTCATGTTCTACTGCAAGAAGAGGAGGAAAGCCAAGAGATTGAAAAAGCAGCCAGAAAGTGAAGAACCAGAGATGGAATGTCTGAATGGTAAGTTACAGGATATTTTTCAAGCCTTGAACAAAATGGTAGAGGTTTTTCATTCAGCTTAGGTTTCAGGGATAAAAGATGAATTAATTATTTGATATGGCTGTTTATTATTATTATTATGAAGGTAAGAATTCAAATAGATCAAGTAATGCAATTCTGTAGTTTAAACTAACATATTGCATGGCCAGAGAATATGTTTGAGGTTTTAAAAAGAACCTTGGAGGTCCAAAACAGAAGTTAAATGGAAACTGATGAAAGAGGATAAGGAATATCCTAAATGCATGTGATTGTCAGTTCAACCCAGTAATACTTTATATGATTTTTCAGAGCAGTTTAATATTCAGATGAAGAGTTTGGGTGCAGTTTATAGACCTGCTAATTTGTAGTAGATGCATCAGCCACAGTTTTCCCATGTTTGATTTTGAAAATAACTGGTTTCCAGAGTAAACTGTAAATTGTTCTTCTCTGGAAACACAAAATAAATTTAAAATAGCTTTAAATTCTTTTATTTGCAGGGCTCGCCATAATTTAAACTACATAATATTGATTGATGGAGTGTCCTTTTAAATTATCCTTCAGTTTGGAAAGTGGTTAATGAACCAGGCTAGAGAGGAGAATGTGAGTTCTAGTCCCATCAGCCATGAAATCTAGCTGGGTGACCTTAGACCAGTTATAGCAATAGCACTTAGATTTATATACTGCTTCATAATACTTTACAGCCCTCTTTAAGTGGTTTACAGAGTCAGCATATTGGCCCCAACAGTTTTAGCCCTCATTTTACCCACCTCAGAAGGATGGAAGGCTGAGTCAACCTTGAGCCTGGTGGGATTTGAACTGCCAAATTGCAGGCAGCCGACAGTCAGCAGTAGCCTACAGTACTGCACTCTTAACTACTGCACTACCGAGGCTCCGTCATTCTATCTCTCCCTCCCTCATGGGGAGGGGTATTGTGTGGGAAATAGGAGAAGGGGGGAGTGCTATGTTTGCCACTTTGAGTTATTTATTAAAATAATAAAGGAAGGATAAATAAAGTAATATTGCTACGTGGATAGAAGATTAGCTGGATTTTTTTTTAATTACTGCACCAGCCTTTCATATATTTTAGATGTTCCTGCAGTCTTTCTTGTAAAGGGCTAATTTGAGTAATTGGCCCTCTGAGATTCTAAGGGCTGTCCAGAATATTCTGTTAGTTTATCACTGGTAACCACAGTAACTACCTACTGCTATTAGAAATTGTGACAAAATTCTGACCTGACTACTGAAAATTCATGAAATAGCCACAAGAGGTCTCCAGCAGCGTTACGCATGTGGTAAAACAATAGCATTGGAGACTACTCAGAATTCAAGCACACATTTAATAGGTGTTCTAAATAAGGGCTCTCCAACCTTGGTAACTTGAAGACTTGTAGACTTCAACTCCCAGAATTCATCAGCCAAGCTGGCCGAGGAATTCTGGGAGTTGAAGTCTACAAGTCTTCAAGTTGCCAAGGTTGGAGACTCCTATTCTAAATCATATGTTTAGATGGCCCTCTGGTGACTAGAGTTAACTGATGTTAAGAATGGTAGTTTTGCAAATAAATACATTCTTACTTACTTGCTCTAAAATTATTTAAAGGATTTTTAATATAACAATAAATTTTCTCCTACATTTGTTGCAATTCATTTATTTTATTATACTTTAAGCTAAATTCTGAAAAGTAGTTATATCACCCAAACCAGATTTACAAATAATCCTTGACTTGCAATCATTTTTTTTAGCAACCATTTGAAATTAGGACAGCACTGAAAAGCATTACTTCAAGCCATTGCACCATCCACATAGGTGCCTAAATATGATCCCAGCTTGGCAAATGTCTGGTATTTATGGGTCATGTTATTGCTATTTGTGTTCTTCCCAGCCAGCTTCCAACAAGAAAAGTTAATGCTGGGAAGCAAGCAGGGAAGGTCAAAACACAATCATGAGATGTCTGACTTAACAACTGCACTGATTCACTGAAGGACTGCAGGAAAAAAAAAATATATAAAATTGGGTGCAGTCACATAATGCCTTGATTAATACTAAATTTTCTGGTTCTCAATGTGGTCATACATTGAGGATTACCTAAGTGGTATTTATAAAGATTAAGAAACATATCAACATATCAAAATAAACTTTTCTGGATGACATGAACTGAAACGAACTGAAGAAGTAATGGCTATGTCTACTGTTGGTATCCAAGTTGGGCGTTGAGGTGGATTAGAGGATGAAGCAGTGGGATAGGTAACCTGGTACTCTAGGTACCAGTACCTCTAGGTACCAGTGGGATAGGTAACCTGGTACCTCTAGGTACCAATGTACTTTCCCCCAGGCACATTTCTTGCTCCCTGCTAGATTCCCTGTTTTATTTGACCTTGAAGTTAAATTAAAAATAAAAAGGAAGCTTCTGTACTGGAAAATAGAGCTGTAACCTCTAGCATAATTATTTATAGGAATGTTTTAGGACCCACAAAGATCAGGTTTCTCTGAAATCTGTCTTAGCTTTTAATGCTCTACATTTTACAATCAATACTTTGTTTCAGGAGGATCATGAGCATGAAGCTTTTAAACTCCAAACATATGACACATCCCGGGAAGACTTTGGCAAAATTTAAAAAAAAAAAAACATTTTCTTTCAGGGGGCACTCTGCTGCAAAATGGACAGACTACTGCTGAGATTCAAGAAGAGATGGCTCTGACAAATATTGGCAACAGTTCTGCAGTCAACAAGAGGCACAGTACTAGTGATAAAATGCACTTCTCTCGGTCTAGCCTGCAGACAATCACTCCTCTGGGTATGCTGTATAGCAGTCATTCTACTTCATATTTGCTTGCAGTACACATTCTGACCTCTCTTCTCTTGTTCCCAGCAATCCAGATTGTACTGTGATCTGAAGTGGGATGTCTATGGCTTTTCTGTCACTCCTCTAATTTTCTTTCCGTCATCAGTTGTTTAACACTCTTGGATCTATCCCAGTTCTATATTTTTATTGAATTATTTAAATGTATATGCAAATGAAATAAATTGTTCTGGCCTTGCTTTATTAAATTATGCATAGATATATCATGGATATAATCTTGGAAGGGACATTTTCCCTATATGGGACAAAAGGGAAAATGCTTTCTGTTGTGCTCACTTTCAATTTATATTAAAAATCTCCAGTTACTTCAGAGTTGTTTTACTGATTACTTAATACCACACCACACATTTTCATTTTGCATTCTTCAGGCAGCTTTTGGAAAGTGTCTTTGCCTTGTAAGCAGTTAGGTATTGACTGATTAATCTAAACAGAGCTTAGTCCCTAAATTTCTATGGGTCTAAGGAGATCACTCAAAAAATACTAAACAAAGTAGTGATCTGTAGTAATTTAAGTTGTACATATTTAGGTTTGGTTCCATGCTGGTTTATAATTAAGCATAAGAACTGGCAGTTAAGTCAAACATACCATGGAAGAGATGGTATCCAAGAAGGAAATTAAAGATTTATAATGGGGGTACCACTCAAATATTGGAAGATGCTGTTTCAAATATTCAGGATGCTGAATGAGAACAGACAAAAGGCAGCCAAGTTCTGTAGCACTTTGTTTTATTTCTTGCTGAAATAAGGCTTAATATATAAATATTGATCTTTAAAAACCTTTCCACCCCTCACCCCCAAATTCCCAGCACTTAGTATTTCCACTCATTTCCAAGCACTGTGGGTAGTATTGATTCCTTCAAATTCAAATCAGTCTTGTTCTACTTCAGTAATTGCAGCCAAATGCTGTTTTATATTTTGCCATAATTTTTCTTCAAACATCTATATATTTTCCATTTGGAAACATTTCAAATACAGCTGTCCATTTAGTCACTATTTTATAGCAATGTATTATATCCTCACTGTCAATTGATTCTTATTTCTGCCTTGTATTCATTATTAGATGGCAGAGTCATTTTAACAATATAGATAGTTATTATGATTGGACTCCAACTTTAACTTTTGAAAGCATAATCACTACTTATATAGTATTCTTCCGTATACATTACATTACTACATTTTAAATAAATATATCAATTTATATTATAGTGTCTGTGCTATTCTGTTGTTCTATAGAATCATTTAAATACCTTATATAAATTACTATTAATTTTTATCCCCAAATTCTTAAACTTAAAATTTTATCTGTGTGATAGTCCTCAACTTACTACATTTCCATCATTAAACAGTACGGCCATAAAGCATAATTGCATTGCTTAAATGCCACAGTCATAAATGCCAAAACAATGAGTCACTAAGGAAGCTGAGGAAGTTATAAATTCCAGGAGCAAGGAGATAGGTGGAGGTATGTGCAGAATCAGAAGAGGTGTTGGGTAAATTGGGGAGGGTGCAGGTAAGGCACCATGTGGGTCAAGCTATGCATGATAGGCCAGAATTGGTCGTAGCCACCATTCATTCAATGCTGTCATTGACTATGAACAGTTATTGAAGCAATTGAGTACTACCAGTATTATTATATGTGTTATGAATGTAAGTCACCTAACAGCTATTTGGGTTGGAAATATATAAACCAGGATAGACATTTTAAAACTGTATCTTTAAGAAAATGCAAAAGTGTAATTGGGTGTGGTTTCTCAAACGGCCATAAGATGGAGCCAGAAACCTGGGTTGTTCAGTCTTAGTCTCAGAAGAAGTCTCAGTGTGTTTCCTTCTGTTGGAGAGTATTGCTGTTCCTCCATTTTTCCTAATTGACTGATATTCCTGGATTTGATGTAAGTCCGATACTGAGCTGTTTTTGACACTGGACTTTGTTATTGGATTATCCCTGGCCTAAAAACTGACTGATCTTACTTATGAATGACTTTGGACTGTGTTTGAACTTTGCTTAAATCTTTATTGAAAGTAAAAAAAACCCTACATTTACTGTACAGTGTATCTGTGTGCTATGTGTGTATTATTCAAACACTATTCTCATATATGTCTCCCTGTATGCACTCATTCTCCTAACAGGGAATTACCCCAACAATATGATTTTATAGCTCATTATATTCTAGTAAGTTTCTGTGCTATATAAGCTGCATTGATGTTCAGCAACTTAAATGTCACTTCTTTTGTTTTGCTGGTTCATGAGTGAAATCAGATGACTGATTGATTAACTAACATTTTTATTCTATTATCTACAGCCATCAGAAACAAAAAACAATTTAAGAGGCTACACTTCTAAAGCATCAAATGTATAGCCAATGGGTTCTCTTAGATCCTTTTTTGTCATGACAAACACACAAAAAATTTGTGTCATCCAAAACTATCCACGACTCCCCAATAGATAAATGGGGGAGGGAGTAGGTGTCAGCATAATATTCAGCCAACTCGAAAAATTTTCTTTGTAGCTCATGGCCTCAAATTTTTCAACAATATCCAAATCTATATTGTACTGTATTCTGTGTGTACTATAGAGATGGCTAGCAAAGCTGCTCTATTTTTATTTATTTTTTTTAGGGAAAGGTGAATTTGGAGATGTTTTCCTGGCTAAGGCAAAAGGCATTGAGGACAATGACACTGAAGTGCTTGTTTTAGTCAAGAGTCTTCAGTCAAGGGACGAACAACTGCAGTTGGCCTTCAGGCAAGAATCTGAGATGTTTGGCAAACTGAACCACAGCAATGTGGTGCAATTGCTTGGCTTATGCCGGGAAGCAGAGCCTCACTATATGATCTTGGAATATGTGGATTTGGTAAGAAATCTAATCAAATATTCAATTGCTGTAGCCGTGGGGTTTTTTTTGTCTGTTTGTTTCTTTTTTAACAAGTATACAAGGCTGAAGCTGTATACACTTTATTTACTGTTAAGAGAAGACCTGTTGATTGAAATAAGTACAATAATGGATGTAGAGCTCTTGAGTAAACCTGTGTCAGTTTTGCTGTGGTTAATGAACTTATTTGCTTCTTACTCTTTACTTTGGAGACAAAAGCCAATGGGTTTATATGGAAATTCCACCCCTTTAGATTGGAGACTGAAGAAGCTGATCACTGGAAGGGACCTATATTGAATATTTATTTATTTCTCAATTTCAGTTAATTCACTCAGGCAATTTACAGCAAAAATATAAAAATATTCATGATAAGGAACAATAAAACATCTATAGTAACACAACTCAAGCAGTAGCAATAGTACTTAACTTATATATGGTGTTACAGTGCTTTACAACCCTCTCTAAGCAAGTTTACAGAGTCAGCATAGACAACATTCAAACATCCCTGGTAGGCTTAAAAACACAATATTTTAAAATTTAAGACATGAACCATTACCAAAAAGCATGATGGTATCCATTTTATAGGGAAAAAGCTCTATGGAATAGCTCCATATCTAATTGATTCCCGAATCTTGGCTGGGCTAGGATGGTTGAGTAGGGAAAACTGAATATTTCTATGGCCCTGTTTCAGAAAGACATTTATGCCCAGAATTCTCAAAAATCATTGTCCTTGGTAACAAATACAGAGTTTTCAGTGTTGAATGCTGACCTATTCCCCCATCCTCAGTCCTGGCTTCAACCCAAAAGCTGGGAGAAGCAGATCTTGAATAAGGCAACGTTGTCTTCACCCAACTAGCTCTTGAGAATGCAGGCTAACTCTGCCTGCTGATCCACTACTGAATACTGTATGAACGTGGTGTTATCGCAAACAATCCTGGTATTTATTATTAGCATCTTAAAATTATTTTATGTGATCAAAAGAGAATAAGAGATAAGATGGCTGGCTTCTTTTTGTCTTAGTATACTTCTAAATAGTTCTGAAGAGCTTTATTTCCTTTCTGCTAGGGAGATCTGAAGCAGTTCCTGAGGATTTCCAGAACTAAAGATGAGAACCTCAAACCCCAGCCCATTAGCACAAAACAGAAGGTAAAATGGTACAATTGGAGAGTTAGTAGTATCTGAATCTAAAGAAGGCTGTAATTGTAGAGAAAGGAGTGAGTTAATTTGAAAGAGTCAATAATTATATCATCCAATTTGGTGTGGCATTTAGGCTGCTGTGAAGATGCCTTATCTTCCAGTGTTGTTGCTAGGGTTATTTAAAAACAAGCCTGTATGTTGATTTTTTTTATATAGAAAGTTGTTTACAGGTAGAATCTGGTTAATTGTAGATCCCAAATGGACAATTTGCAAGCCATTTTAGGTCTTGAAGTTCTGTTCTACAACCATCTATTAGTGACCTACAATATATTCATTTGTTTCTTTATTTAAAAAATAAAGCATATGGCCTTCCACCCGAGAGCACAACTCTGGAAAGCTCACAATAATGAAACTACAAACCATAAACATAAAAAAAAAAAAATACCAGTGCCACAATCATCTCCTAGGATGTTGCAGCAACTATCTGTAGGCTCCAGTCACTCTAGCTCACTGCCTGGGTGAAGAGCCAAGTTTGATGGCCTTCTAGATGTCTAAAAGGATAGAGTCTGCTGAAGAAGGATGTTCCACAAGACTGAGGCAGCTATGGAAAAAGACATTCCTTTTAAGCCCCTCTACATGGTAATATTTCAGGGGAGGAACCTGGACTGTACCTAAAGTGATGTAATGTGAGCAAACCTAGAGGTGCTCAACACTCTGCATGCTATTGCATTCTAGATCAGTTGTAGCTCTTCAAAGGAAGCCTCATGTTCAGCACATGGCAGCAATCTAAACAGGAAGTGATTATGGCACGAGTGACCATCAGCAAGGCCTCCCGGTCCAGAAAAGGGTAGAACTTTATAGGTCGCTATTACAGAGATATTTACTTGTCTAACAGATAAACAGAATGACCACATATGTAGGAGAGAAATTGGCCAAATCAGGGGAGGAGTCAAGTGGGGATTTTGTCTAGAATTCCTACACAAGTTCAAGGAGGCAAAATCCTTAAATGCCATTGAGTATTATCTAGTCTCAGGTGCAAATTGTTAGTCTGAGTAGATTCTTCTGTATAGGCTTGAGCAATAAAGCAGCTAATTGTCTCTTAAAGTGTGGGTCTGGTTGTTTGTATCTGACAACAGGTGGGCAAAAAGCAGCAGGAGTAGAAATGACTAACGAGTTTCCCCCTTGACTTTTCTTGTGAGGATTGGCAAGGAGCATCAGAAATCCTAGTCATGAGATTATAGCTGATGGTGGTAGCTCAGTAGTGTTGCAGGGGCCACAACATTGCCAATACAACTGCTTTGAAAATCCTTGAAATGTTTAGTTCCACTGAAGCCCAGGTGTCAAACTCACCACATCACGTTGCCGTCATGTGACATTTTGCCATGTTTTTCCCCTTTGAGGTGCTGGGGTGGGTGTGGCCTCCATGTGATGCATCTAGCCCATGAGCCATCAGTTTGATACCCCTGGAGTAATGAATCCTAGATTTGGAGTAATGAATCCTAGATTTGGGCACATTCTTTAAGTTAGCCATTTGAAGTACCATTGTCTCAAAAGTGTTGCTCTGTGATGCCCAGGAGGCTTTTAGTACTATATAGATTTACCAGTATACTTGAATTGAGCCTGGAAACACACTGATAACCAGTGCAACCTGGAGGCTAGAAGTGTAATGTATGCTGATCAAAGAGCATGCATTTAGCACTAGTTATAGCTTCTGGATACTTTTCAGAGCAGCTCTATGTAGAGCATGTTACAGAAATCCATTTGGCAGATGACTAGAATATGAATGGTCAGGAGTACAGCCTCCCAGTTCAGGAATGAGCACAACTGGTGCACAACAGAAAGTTTGAAAAATCTCCTGACCATGGCTACTACCTGGAGATGAGTCCAAGAGGACACCCAGATTGCACATTTAGTTATACTTTAATTAACTGTACTTGTAATGTCATCTTCTAATTGCAATGCAGTTACAATTACAATTCTTTTTCCTAACTTTCATTTGAAGGAAAATGCATTTAAAATAAAAATTTAAAAACCTTACATGTCTATCTATGATTTGGAGTATTCACCTGAATAGATTTGCTTTGGGTTTAAAATACCAGTCTGCAGAAATAAAGGATATTAAAAGAAATAAGAGTCTGCAGTTACTATTTCATTGATGTATGTCCTTTCCAAATTGGCCCAGAGTTTGGAGAAGCAACATATATGTGGCCTGAAGCAACATTTAATATTTGGGAGAATGTTAGCTGCACAAATAAAACTAGTCTGTTCTTGATTTGGAGATAAGCTTCCTGTTTTTAAAACTTTGTTGAACCTCAGGTATTACAATTTTGTTTCCTGACTCAGTGGTAAAAAATTATACCACCAGTGATGCTGGTCAGAGGGGGTTCCAGGGACTGCAAAGAAGAGACTTAGGGGATCCTTATGGCAATAAGGGAACTCATTCCTGTTCTAAGAAATTTTGCAAAATAGAAAATGCCTGTCCTTTATTCTCCCCGCTCCAGGCCAGTTCAGAGAATACTTAGCTTCACATAGAATGCTTCCTAAGCTTTTATGCATCTGGTATTTTTCAGTTATCTTTCTGCTGCCAAGTGGCACTGGGGATGGAACATCTCTCCAATAGCAGGTTTGTTCACAAAGACTTGGCGGCTCGGAACTGCCTGGTCAGTGCGCAAAGGCAGGTGAAGGTGGCAAAACTAAGTCTCAGCAAGGATGTTTACAACAGGTAAGATTGCTTAGATCTTTCTTAGAGGATGCTCCAAAGGCCATGGTTAGAAGATTTGGACAGAGCTGATTTATCCTTTGCCTTCTCCATGTTCAGCGAATACTATCACTACCACCAAGCCTGGATTCCGCTTCGTTGGATGACCCCTGAAGCTGTCCTGGAGGATGAATTCTCCACAAAATCTGACGTGTGGTCCTTTGGGGTCGTCATGTGGGAAATATTTACATTGGGGGAATTGCCACATTCATCACTGGTGAATGAAGAGGTGTTAGCAGGTATATGAACCCTTACCAAGTTTTTCCTTATCTAGTGAAATATATAGAGAGACTGGAACAATCCTGGGCTTTTGTAAAACAGCTTCTTTATTAAGTGGCTAGCTTACTATAAAAGAAGTAAAGGAAGGCTGGAAGGAGCTGCTCAGTCTGGTTGGTTTCAGATTATAATTGAAGCTGCAACATTAAGTTAGAACATAGAATAATAGAGTTGGAGGGGACTTTGGAAGCCTTCTAGTCCCTACTGTTGAGTATTAATAACTCAATTAATTATTACTGTAATAATGCTTGAAATCAATCAGATGCATTTGATTAATTGAATCAAATGAGCTAACTTGCAGAATGCGCCCAAAATCTGAAACTCATGACTCCTGTAGAATTGAAATTTGGCAAATTTTATAATTTTTTTATGATGTAAAAATCATAATAAAACATTGTATGACTTTATACAAAATGTCACAAAGCATTTCATGTGGTAAATTTCTGATGGTTGACTGCTATATAGTTCAACAGGGGCTATCTTCAAAGCAAATACATCTCTGAATATCTTCCTGAATTTTAATAACTTTTTCTAGTGAAGGCAGTATATTAGAAGTTCTGATCATTGTTGAAGGCCTTAAGGAATCTGGCAAGGAAATATCTCTAAAATAATGATCCAGTGGATCACAGGTTGTATAGTGTGTATCAAAAACTGCAAATCAGAAAAGAAAAAAGATCTTGTAAGGTGGAGGCCTGGACTGAAGCGGAATTCCTTGCTGAATGTGGGAAAAGAACCAAGTCTTCTCTTAAATGATGTCTATTTCAACATTTGCTTACATCTTATATTAAAAAGAGTGCTTATTTCTTTTCTCACATACACATTTAATCAGGGTGATAGCGCTCATAATTATGCTTATAACCTGTGGTTCTAATTAGGAATTATTAGCATACTTCTAAGTCCAAACTTTATTTTTACTAGCTGTTTTTATAAAATAAATAAAGTAATAATCTTATTTTTTATGTAAAATAGGAACTTGATGATAAGTGTTGTTGCCTATATCACATGATACATTTTGGGGGGGTTAGAAAAAACAGAAGAAAAAATTTGAACTGTTCTAAGCCTCTGACTTCTTGAATTTTGTCACACAACTACAGCTGATTAACAAACAAATCTGTGAAAGCTTTATATTACTGCAAAAGCAAGCAAATAAAACATCCATATTGAATTGTTTGTATTTTATAACATATACAACCTATTTATAGGTTGGATGATTCTTGAAAACTAATATAAAATGAAACAGCTATTTATCAGTGGGAACTGTTTCCCAGACAAGAATAACAGTACCTCCTTCTGGAAGAGTAGGAATTTTTCCTACCATTGAAAGAACTGAAATCAGACTCAGTTTGAAAAAAGATTGATGTGCAGCTATGCATATTATTTATCCTAGCTCTTGCTACTGGTAAAGGAAATGTTCAGCTTACACAACTTTACTAGACAATTGTACTACTGTTGTACTTTATTTAATAAAGAGATTTTATTACAATCTCTTCAATACAATTTCAGACAGGATGGAAAAAGAGGAAAGGTGAATGGGATGGAATTGGAAGAGATAATTGACGAAAAGACAGCATTGTTCCTCTGAGCATTTTGATTTAATAAATCTTCCAAAACACAGATTTATTCTACGGAAAATTTAGATTTTAAAAATAAAAATCATCACAAAATTATTAGATTATCTAAGCTGCTACTTGAAGGCAAATAATTAAGGAGCTGTACTGTTCCTGAAAGGTTCATTGTACTAGAAAAAAAAAATGGGAAAGCAGTTCTTAACCTGTGCTTTCTTTTTCTCTGTTTAGGTTTACAGTCTGGGAAAATGAAGCTTCCCCACCCAGAGGGTTGTCCCTCCAAATGTTACAAGTTGATGCAGCGCTGTTGGGCCCAAAGCCCAAAGGACCGCCCATCTTTCAGCGAAATTGCTAACATGCTTGGAGAAAGCCCATCAGAAAGCAAGGCCTGAGTAGGAAACGCCCACCCTATTCAGAGGTTGGATGGGAATGAAATCTCATTTTGGTGTTTTTTGACTGTTACCGATTTTCAATGGGACCTAACAGAACCAAAAGGGACCAAGAACTTTTACACTGGTGGATGAAGGCTGTGGAGGTTTTCTTGATCTGAGATGTCTTCACCAGGCTGTGTTCTCTGTGCCTGACCAAGGCTGCATTCCTCCAGGGTCTACCTCTGGCTTCCACAGGATTAGATAAAAACATCTTAGAAATGAAGGGAATGCTGGGAATGACCATCTGAGGATAATTTCACAAGGAAAGCCTGTAACAAGTTTTTGGGACTTCTCTGTCTTGGCACATTTAACCTTTTCTTTACTTTTCAAATCCTTTCATAGAAAAGCACAAACAGGTTCCTTCTGGGAAAGGGTTTTGGTTGGGGGGTTGGGGGGGGAAGGGCACATGCAAAAAATCATGCTGCTCAGTCATTAATATTTTTTGGCAGGAGGCATTAAGACAGCAGCAGGGAAACTAAACTTGACAACACCTGTTGTTGCTTTTATAATTTTTGCAGTATCTGGATGTATCTTGTGAAGCAACCAAAAGTACTGCTGTGCACAATAGCAGCCCCATTCCAAGCTCATCTTTTTTTTTTTTGATCCTACAATCATTTCTCACTTGACTGGAATCAGAAAACTTCGGACTGCAATTATTTTCCTCTTGAAGAGAGCCAGTGATTTTTTTTTCCTTGATCATATCTCTGCAAAGGAGATAAGGAGAATCTTTCTTAAGACAAGGAGGAAGCTGCATATTTATTGAACAATGCTTTATTTCTCCTGGTTACTGTCAAGTCTGCCAGGCCTTCTGCTGCCTCTTTACATGCCCAGAAAAAAGCAACAAACACTTAAGTGCCTGGCATATGAAGGAGACTTTCAGTAGCTTTCCTGATTATCTAATGCCGCTTTTTTATATGATTCTTTTGGGGCGATGTTTGTTTTTCTTACTTTTTTAAAGAAATGTTGACACTTTGCAGCCTAAGTAATTCTTTTATATGCACACATACACACACACACACATATACATATATATATATATATATTATTGGAATTGCAGCCTAGAGTCAGTTTAGCTTCAGTTTGTTTGAGCAGAGCAGTAGAACAGCCAAGAGGTTTTTTTTTATAAAATAAAATACACTGCTTGCAATAAAGAGTCCCTCTCAAACATAAATTGCAAACTCTGTTTCTTTTCTGTTTCTCTGAATAAAACAATCTAGAAATCCTAGAAAGGATTGTGGTATACAAGCAATAAATACTATCATATTAAGGTTGCATGGACAGTCATAAATCAATTTTACTTCATATTCTTCTGAAATGCTTTTACTGCCCATCTTCAAATTGCCACGATTAAGAAGTACTGCTATAAAATCACATTATAAAATTAATTCTTGTGGGGTGTAACGTTTATACAGTGACCATATTTTCACGGAAAGAGTAAAATGACAAACTTGAAAAAGGAATAAATCTGAAAAAAGTTCATAAGGATTAAAATGTTTATGTTTATAACTTTGCTTTACAAAGAAAAAGTAAAAAGCAAAATGAAAAAAAAACTTATGAAAACATGTATTCTAATAAAATATGTAAAGTCAAATAGTATATGTAAATTTATTTTAAAAAGACAATTCAGTTTCACATAATGTGAATGACTAAGTGGTACCATTTGTATGGTAAAAGTTAAATGACTATAACAAAGGATAAAAGTGAGTTTTTGAAAAAGAAATTTAAAGGACAGATTTCTGAAATAAAAGATTGTCCTTTATAGTAAAGGATGTATGGTCACTGTAAATGTCTAGGAGCTATATTCCAGAATAAAACAAAAAACAAGCTATAAAACTCACCTGCAATTTCTGAAGATTACGCAGAAGGACTGCATAATAAATTAATATTTATATACTGTATTGCCTGATAAGCATACCACCACACTCAATGTACATTAAAATAAAAGAAATGGCTGTTGGAAAAGATTCCTTCAGCTCTTAGTAATCCCTGTCTAAATTCATGTGTAGTAGAATACTGATGCCCACCATGCCAGCATCCTCTTCTCATTGGAAGAACTTATTTGTCACCAAAGGATGCATTTGGAAGAGACCGTTGCTATTGCCTGGTGTTCTTTCTGAACTTGTTTGTAATAGGTTCATCAGTGCTGTTTAAATGAGGAGCTCATTAGGTAGAGGGTACAAATTGCCAATCATGACCCTTCCTTTCGTAACAGCAGAAATTGTCAGTTTCTCCAGAGAATAGGAAGACTTGATATTAAGGGCAGACTTTGGCCATGGTACAAACATCAGAAATATTACATTGTGGAAGTTTTGCATTTGTCTCACTCTTTTTCTGTCGAGGTTTTGTTGCTTAAGGCGGGTACTGTTGTGTTCAGGAACTTTCACAGTAATTAGGGTTTGCCACATTCTGGGGTTGATCATCCCTTTCCTCTTCCATCTTTGTTTGACTCCTCATTCTGCCATCTTGACTCTTAATCTATGAACCTCACAACCCTGTGGATTGACTGACAAGCTTTCTTCAAAGCTCTGACACTCTGACTTTTTCTGCTCACAGTTTTGAACTAAACTCTTTAAGGCAAACCTAAAGTTTGGGGAAAACATGTCTTTCCATTGCATTTGTATGAGTGTTTGCACTTATTTGTTTATTTGATTGCTTACTTAACAAATGCTAGTGGGGGGGGGAGGGATGACATACAGACTAGTTGTTACCAATGTTAAAGTACTGCAGGGATGTCTGGGTTCAAATTACCACTTGATCACCAAGTTCAGTGAATCCACTCTTTTATTTTCTCTTCTTTTTTGTATTTTCTGTGCAATACTATTGCAAAGAAGTTTCCCATTTTTCTGCACAAATCCTAAAGCTCATCTCTGGGAAACTGTGAAGATATATTGAATTAGACATGCATTTTTCTAGTTTAATCAAACCACGATTGTTAAGGTGTGTCAGGGCCTTATCTAATCGTGTAATTCAAACATTATTTTGAATAAGTGTGAGATAGGAATTTCAAGGGAAGACATGAACAGAGCCACCTAACCTGCATTCTCTCTAAGCTGCAAATAAGCTAGGTATTCTAACCACATTTACATTCACAGTTCAACCAGATGAGTGTGATATACCATAAATGGAAAAAAGTAGGAGGGATGAGATACACAAGAGCAGAAGATGCCTGAAGGCAAGGAGTAACTTTGTGAAGGTTTCAAAACTGTTTTGCAAATTAATTGAGCAGCAATACATACCAGCTGCTTTGCTTGACTGAACTGTCACCCAGCCTAATCTGGGGCAGATTTCCTTCCCAACCTGCAGTATTTAAGAATTTGTCTGTGGTAGCTAAAACAAACAAGAAAACTTCAACTGACTGCTAATGTGTGATGGAACTACACTGCTCAAAAAAAATAAAAGGAACACAAAAATAAGACAACCTAGATATGAATGAATGAAATCTTATTAAATACTTTGTTCATTACATAGTTGAATGTGCTGACAACAAAATCACACAAAAATTATAAATGGAAATCAAATTTAGCAACCCATGGAGGTCTGGATTTGGAGTTACACTCAAAATTAAAGTGGAAAAAACACTACAGGCTGATCCAACTTTGATGTAATGTCCTAAAAACAAGTCAAAATGAGGCTCAGTGGTGTGTGTGGCTTCCACATGCTGTATGACCTCCCTACAACATCTGGGCATGCTCCTGATGAGGTGGCGGATGGTCTTCTGAGGGATCTCCTCCCACACCTGGACTAAAGCATCTCCCAACTTCTGGACAGTCTGGTGCAATGTGGCGTTGGTGGATGGAGCGAGACGTGTCCCAGATGTGCTCAATTGGATTCAGGTCTGAGGAATGTGCAGGCCAGTCCATATCAATGCCTTCGTCTTGAAGGAACTGCTGACACACTCCAGCCACGAGGTCTAGCATTGTTGTGCATTTGGAGGAACCCAGAGTAAACTGCACCAGCATATGGTCTCACAAGGGGGCTAAGGATCTCATCTCGGTACCTAATGTCAGTCAGGCTACCTCTGGCGAGCACATGGAGGGCTGTGCGGCCCTCTAAAGAAATGCCATCTCACACCATTACTGACCCACTGCCAAACTGGTCATGCTGGAGGATGTTGCAGGCAGCAGAACATTCTCCACGACGTCTTCATACCCTGTCACATCTGCTCAGTGCGAATCTGCTTTCATTTGTGAAGAGCACAGGGCACCAGTGGCAAATTTGCCAATCTTGGTGTTCTCTGGCAAATGCCAAACTTCCTGCACAGTGTTGGGCTGTAAGCACAATCCCCACCTGTGGATGTCGGGCCCTCATACCACCCTCATGGAGTCTGTTTCTGACTGTTTGAGCAGCCACATGCACATTTGTGGCCTGCTGGAGGTCATTTTGCAGGGCTCTGGCAATGCTCCTCCTGTCCCTCCTTGCACAAAGGCAGAGGTAGCGGTCCTGATGCTGATGTTGCCCTCCTATGGCCTTCTCCACATCTCCTGATGTACTGGCCTGTCTCCTGGTAGCGCCTCCATGCTCTGGACACAATGCTGACAGACACAGCAAAGCTTCTTGCCACAGCTTGCATTGATGTGCCATCCTGGATGAGCTGCACTACCTGAGCCACTTGTGTGAGTTGAAGACTCCGTCTCATGCTACCACTAGAGTGAAAGCACCGCCAGCATTCAAAAGTGACCAAACCATCAGCCGGAAAGAAGTGGTCTGTGGTCACCACCTGCAGAACCACTCCTTTATTGGGGATGTCTTGCTAACTGCCTATGCTTTCCACCTGTTGTCTATTCCATTTGCACAACAGCATGTGAAATTGATTGTCAATCAGTGTTGCTACCTAAGTGGACAGTTTGATTTCACAGAAGTGTGATTGACTTGGAGTTACATTGTATTGTTTAAGTGTTCCCTTTATTTTTTTGAGCAGTGTATTTTATTGTGTAGCTCTATGACAAGAAAATGAATGAATGATCTTGGTGCATAACAAGAAACTCTATAGTTAGGCTGTAATTGCAGGATCCCCAAGGTTTTTTCTCTCTCAACCTATTACATACTTCTGATTCTAATTAATTTGAATTCACCATCTTTGAGAAGAACAGAACTTACAGTAAGTGGGTGGCAATCCAATCTGAGCTGATGGTGACAGGGAAAAATCTTCCCTAGAGGCCTATTCTTGCTAAAATTGGTGGGTCAGCAGCAGTATTTCAACTGCTGTGAAGGTTCTGCATGACTGAAGCTCTCAAGTAGACACTCTTAATTCTTCCCATTGTCCCCTTCTAAGCAAAAGGAATGAAAAGCAATTGTTCCCTGTCTCCTAACATCAAAGACTGATGGAAAGAGGCCACACCTCATTACAGCTAAAGCCTTTTCAGCTTTCAAGACATGAAGACTTGGGGTGGGGTTCATTCATGAACTATCCTTCTGAACATGTCAACTTTATTCATTGAGCATGAAATGGATCTGGTATTAGTAAATCTAATGAAACAGAGGAAGGCAAGGACTTTGCCTTTATTTTAGGGCAATGAATTATTAAATTGACAAAGATGAATCCTGTAATTATGCACCCTCTGAAATACTTCTTTTTTTGTCTATCTTAAACCAACTGTATAAACACCACTGATAGAATGATAAAATCGTATGAACTTTAGCAATCCTATATGTGAGTTTTTAGCCATAAACAAAATAAAACATAATTTAAATCAATTTAATATCAAGGGAAATGAACTTTGCAAGATGAGCTCTTAAGTCATTAGTTACACAGTCAGTTACATTCAGTTCTATTTTGCATTGTCCCACCTCTTGATCTTGGGAAGAGTTAGAGCATCTATCAGCCTGGCCAGCTACAAAATCCCCTTCCCTTCCAATTTTCTTATGACTTCTTCAATAGAACTGGAGCTATCAGAGTCTATGTAGCTTCCCAAGTAACAGTTGAGAATGACTCTATGCTCAAAATAGTTGAAGAGGTGCTGGAACAAAATGACCATCACATTTTTAAATAGCAAATAAGCACCTCTGAGCATACTTTTATATGCTTCTTGTGAGTCCATCTTTTACCAATATTATATTTTAAAATGCTGACTTATTTAGTCTTGTGATAATTTAAATATGGGATCATTTTCTAATTTGTCTTCCCTTCTTCCTTTCCTTTCCTTTTTTCTTTCCCTGCCCTTTCTTTTTGCAAAAGAATCATGTTTTGGTGTTCTGGTAATTTATTCATCCCCAAAGACAGTAACTGCAAGGTTTTTTTTTGAAAAGAGCAATAGGAGTTTGGGACAATGTCCCTCTATCAGCCATATACAGTAGGAAAATATATTTGAACTCCTTGGAAATGATATAGTTGGCTACATCACGGGAATTTATATTGGGAGTAAACAGGAGGCAGGTTAGGAAGCAAACTTTCTTGACTTCTTGTTAAAAATGTGGTATGAATGCCAGTGATGGTTGCTTGTAACTCAATATCAAAACTTTATGCTAAGGCTTTATATATAAGATGGGCAGCTCATTAAATAAAAAACAAATATCAAATCTTTACATTTGAATTTTACAGAATTATCTATGATTTTCTCCCTCTTTTCTTGCCATCCTTTCACCTAGTAAATCTAGATTTCTCTTTGTGGCTTTACTTCCATGATACACTTTGCAAAAATATTCAGCTGCAGAGCCGAGAAGCACCATCTTTATTTCCCATCACATTGCTCTTGAATTGAGCTTTCAAAATCACTATTTTTATTTTGATATATTTACCTGTAATTAATTGAACTTGATTTATGAAATTAACCCGATTGTAGGTATTTATGCAATACTGTGAACTAAAGTATGTTAGGCTTTTTGGCTATTTTTGGTTTCCTAGGTCATACAGACGCAGCTACTGTCATTTAAAAGCTGAAAAAGCAGCCATCTTGTATTCTGGATGCTGTATTTTAGGGTTGTCAGAAGCCACATTATTCATATAAACATGTTATAATTTGAAGGACACAATAAGTCTGAACATTAAATGGATTTGCAGTAGTGGAAAAAAGTAAAAATGGCACATATTCTAACTGCAAGTCCAGGAATGTACAGACATCTTCTAGTACAGAGGATAATGCCCAAATGATAAAGGTCAGTCACCAGACATAAAATAGTGAGTTGCAGAAAAGCAAGTTGTGATAAGTGTGCTAGATTTGGGCTGGGAAGATCCCAGTTTACATCCATGAAATAGCATCAGGTTCATTGATCAGCTTTAGACCATTCACTGTCTAATTTACATCCCATGATTATAATGATAATGAATATAAAATAACACACTCTCTTGGCAACCAAACTTTTCTGCCACTGAAGAAAAAGGGTCTTTAAAGTAGTGTTTCTCAAGATATGTGGACTTTTAAGTCCCAGAACTACACAGATATGCATAGCTGGTGAATTCTGGGAGTTGAAGTCCACACATCATAAAATTACTGAGGCTGACACTGCTCTAGATCTTGCCAACCAACTAGCCAGTTTTTTGTTTTTGTTTTGCACCAGTCAGTTATTACTATTATCAAAAATGGATCTGTTTTACAAACAAACAAAACAAACAAAACATAAAAACATCAACTCTCATATGTACATCCAGTGTGTCAGTTGGTTCATCATTTTTGTGCATTTTTGTTTGTAGAAAATTAATAAAATCTTTTTTTTAAAAAAATGGATCTGTTTTGTGGCTTTCGTGTGTTTTGTTGTTAGTTCGATGGTGCAACTGTAGGATCTAAACCCCACACCTTCACCTTGATACTACCAACTGAGATTTTGCCAGGTTGTAGGTCAACCACATTGATTTCCTGGGTACTTTTATTAATGTTAAAGAACAAGGAAAGCCTCTTCTCGAGCAAATGAGTTTGCAGCAAAATCCGCTCCTCCTTTAACACAGCAGAAGAAAGACTCCAAAGGGCGGGAGAGGGCAGTGTAGTCCCCAATCCTCCGCACACGGGCAAGAGAGAAAAAGACTGACAGAAATCGTGCCTACCGTCCCTGTCCTATTGTCCCCAATGATTACTTCCTATTTATTGTATTTAAACTTATCTTTATTCTTGTTTCAATTGTATTATAAGCTTTTGACAAATAAATAAATGAAATGAAGGTTGTGGCAGTACAGAACTGCGAAAAGTAAATACACCTGAGGCGTACAAAAATGTCCAGGTTTAGCAGTTTCCTCCTCCCTCAGGGAGGAACAGAGATGTGCTGGGAAACTGATGGGATGCCAAAAGACCCCAATCGCTGGGGAATACACAGTAGTGCAAATAAAGGGAACTCTCGACAGCCTATTTTTGCTTCTCGCCCTCCTTGCAGCCGACGCTTTGCCTCTACTACGGTAACCGACCCGGGAGGGGGAGGAGTGGGATCGTCCCCTCGGCAGAGCTTGAAACGCCAGAGGCCTCCAAACTTGACAACGTTAAGACTTGTGGACTTCAACTCCCAGAATTCTCCAGCCAGCTAAACGTTGCCAAGTTTGGGGATCTCTGTTGTAACCGATCTGAATCTTATCTCCACCAAAGGGTGGCTCTGAGTTTCCTAACTCCTATTTACCTCCTAAATCGAACAGAGCAGGGACACCCCTCCACCCAATCCCAATTACTCCAGCACGTGGGCCTCCAAAGCCAGAAGCGAGCCATCCCGCCCTCTCCCAAATAAGCCGTGAGGAGGAGGGCCGAGAGATACGTCTGGCCTAAGATTCTTGCCAGTCCAAGGATTTGGGGGCTTTAGCGCCTTGTTTTCACCCCTCCCCCCCTCGGTGTGAGGGCCTCACCGGCACCTAACTTCCGCGAGATGCTTGGGCGCTCCCGTTCCCTTTTCTTTTCAAATCGGAGGCGGCTTGCACCGCAACATTTCCGGGAACGCCGCATTCCCTTGGCCAGTCCCAGAATCCGTCTGGCCTTCACACCGAGTTTGACCCAGACTTGTTGCGGGGGGCGGGGGGCGCGGTGTCCGACCGTCTGCCAGCTCTCGGCTCTGAGATGTTTCGAACCTCCCCGACCTGGAGGAGCCCTCAAGACTGGGACTACAATCGCTATTAACCTCGCGCCGGCCTCTTGAAGCAGGGAGTTTCCAACCTTGGGCACTCTTTAAGCCTTGGAGGACTTCAACTCCCAGAATTCCCCAGACAAACATGGGGAATTCTGGGAGTAGAAGTCCTCCAGGTTTAAAGTGGCCAAGGTTGGAGACTTCCCTGCTCTGGAGAAAAAAGCCATAGGCTGGGTCGTGTTCCGTTCTCTTGCTCGATCGGCTCATCGGATCTCTTCTTCCTTTCCTTCCCCCTCCCCACCCGTCCCCGGTTGAGGACCGATCATTTGAGACTTTCGGGGCTCTCGTTTGAAAAACCAGCAGCGGAGTCCTTTCCCTTTAAGAGCTGCGCCTCGGGGGTGACGTCTCAACGAACGCAGCTCTTTTGGAATGTATGCAAATGAGCCCTTGTGTCTTCGACCAACGAGAACCCAAGCCCGGTCCCCTACAGCCAATGGCGTGCAAGCGCTGCTAGGGGGAGGCCAATAGATGCAAAGCGCCGGCTCTCACCATATAAGGAGCGCCCTCGCCATAAAAGGCAACATTGTATCGCTTTATATGGGGGAAAGATAGCGCGCGGGGGAGGGAGGGAGGGGTGTCCCGGGCCGGCTCGGATCCTGACTCCCGTGTGAGGCAGCGGCCGGGAAGGCAGGCGGAGGCTGGGTACAGGGCGAGGGGGCCGGGTCAGAGCAGCCGGCGCTCGGGCCCATGGCAGGGCCGGTGTGACCCCGACGCGTTAGCCCCACTTGGAAGGAAGAGGTGGCGGCATCCGGCACTATGTTACCCAGCCAGGCCGGGAACGGCGCTGCCGCCTTGGCCCGGAGCGCGGTCATGGGCATGGCGAGGACCTCCTCCGGGCGGCCAGGTGCCGGGCTTCCCCGTGGGGCGAACGGCGGCGGTGTTGCTGCTGCAGGAGTCCGCGGGCCCGGCAACGGGACAGGCCCGCCTAGCGGCCAGGGGACGATCGGCGGTCGCTTCGAGCGAGACCGGGATGTTAGCGCGGCGGCGGCGGCGGCCAGCGGCAGCGAAGGCGATTCGGACTCGGCCGAAGATGAGGAGTTGGTGGGCGAGCGCCGCGGCATCAAGCGGACTTTGGGTGAAATGGAACTGGGGGTGGGAGGGGCGGAGGCGGTGGCCGCGGCGGCAGCGGCTGGGGCTTACGGCGGAGTCAGCGGGGCCGTGAGCGGCGCCAAGCCCGGCAAGAAGACCCGCGGCCGGGTTAAGATCAAGATGGAATTTATCGACAATAAGCTGCGACGCTACACCACGTTCAGCAAGAGGAAGACGGGCATCATGAAGAAGGTAGACCGCGGTTGTTGGGCCGGGTCGGAAGCGGGGCTCCCTTCTAGGGTAGCCGGAGAGGGCGATCGGAGTGGACGCGGGGGCTCTGAAAGGAAGAGGGGCGGCGGCAGGAGGAGGTCTTTTGCGTGCGAGAAAAGAAAGGGGTCCGGAGCCCAAAGCTGCCTCTCGGGATGCGAGAGCGAGCGCCCTTTAACCTGCTTGGGCGGATTGCTCCTAACTCCACGTGTTCTGACATTTCCAGCAGCGGCAGCTAGTTGCTTGTCCGGTGCGGCGCGCTGCCTCTCCCGAAGGATCGGGCTAGTAGTATTGATACCGGAAGGGAAGACGGACGCGGGCCTACCTATCAGCCGCTCTCGAGCCGGAAAGACACGCCCCGTTCCCGGCCCGGATTCAGCCCCTCGGGGGTGGGGGTGGGGAGAGTGTGTGAGAGAGAGACCTTTAGTTTAAATACCGCAAAAAGGCGAGAAGGATGACAAGCTGCCCTCCTTTTAGCCCTAGGCGAAGCAGGGGTCTCGGTTCCGAGTTCAGCCCGTTCCTTTGGCCTATCCTGCCCAAGAACCGAGTCCACTTCTCACCTCTCTTGGTGCTCAATCCGGGAAACTTGGGAACGCACCCGGCACCTATGGAGAGACCCGAGTTCCCATTGAGATTTAAGGGTTGTGCTTCGAGTATATAAAGGGCAAGAATGGAAATGCAGCAGACCCGTGGTTCTGAGGGAAAGGACTGAATGCTAAGCATGTGTCCAAACCAGTACCTTCCCTGGTTCTTTAACCTACCATCAAATAGATTCTCACTGGATTAATGTTGAAGATATCTTTGATCAGACCTGTACCTTTGTTTTGTTTTGTTAGAAGATCTCTACATCCAGATCAGAGGGCATAGGTTGGCAACCAAGAATTGAACTTGCAGTGGGTTCCACTTATGCTTATGTCAGGCTGTGTGTATTGGAAGAATTGTAAGACTTCAAATGGTGTTAAAACTGACAGCTGTTTGAACTTTATCTGACAAGGATTCCAGTATGTCACTATTAGACTTAATAATACTTATTCCAGTATGTCACTAATAGACTTAACAAACTTAACGTAAAAAAACATATGCTAAATGTTTCTATGTCCAACTTGATAGGAAATAGTTTTTGTCAAAAGTATAGCTATTGTTGGAACTAAATAACATTAATATTTAGTTTACTCTTTGATTGGCCAAATGGTCACCCGTAAAACTTTCAGACAAAAAAACTCTTTCAAATGTGATCATGCATTTTCTGGAAGTTTTTGGATTATAATCCCAATTGCTTGCAGCCTGTAGACCAGGGGTCTCCAACCTTGGCTCCTGGAAGCCTGGCGGACTTCAACTCCCAGAATTCCACAGCCAGCTGGCTGTGGAACTCTGGGAGTTGAAGTCCGCCAGGCTTCCAGGAGCCAAGGTTGGAGACCCCTGCTGTAGACAAAAGTGCAAGGAATTGGAGACTTCCAGATGTGTTGGACTATAATTCACCAATGGCTGTACTAATATTTCTGAGGTTGATTTTATGAATTTCTTCGATAGATCAGCATTGTCATTGAAGAATGTTGACAGCCTTTGGCAATAGTCTGCCTGGCCCAGAATTTTGCTAGATAAAGACACTGTTTAGCCTGCTCCTTGCCAGGAATAGCGTAAAAATTATGTGTGCATATGCAACTCTGCATGCATATCACAGTAGAATTTGGATCACTTTAATGCTGCAGTTGCACTTCTGGGAGCACTTTTAATGAATTTCTGAAAACCAGTGCTTAGTCTGTATTTCTGGGCATTTCTTATTTATACATTTTGGCTATTACTGTTTATAGTGTCTTGGAGACAAAATAAGAATGAACGATCTAGGGTTGTCCAAAGTTTTTGGTCTTCTGCAAATCTGATTCTTCTTTCAGTTTAATTATCATTGATATTGGCTTCAGTGAAAGCTAAATCATTGTTTAATTAGGGATTTTTAAACCAGAGTTGGCTGAATTTACTTAATGCCAAACAGCATTAAATTAAAACCAAATAAAATATTATAGCTTGATGGGTTAGTGAAAGACACATTTTTTATTGTCATGAAGCCACTTTCTATTCATACCAGGGCTTCTGCCCTCTTAGAATTTGGAAAGAAGCCTTATTAACCCTTTGATTGCCCCATTGAATGCAGGTGGGGTTCCAGCATCCAACACTGAGGTACTCATAGTCTCTCTGAATTAGGCTAACCCTGATTTTCCCAATATCATTCTCTTTCTTGATATTTGAAAATTATTTGGTTGGGGAACTCTGGGTTAGCTTATGTTAGAAGCCAGTGAAAAACATCCATTCCATTTATTTATGTTTATTTATCAAATTATGCATATTTCATTGTTTTATCTCTATCATCCAGAGATGGGGGGTACATAAATTTGAGAAATAAATTAAAAAAATTAGGAAGATAAAAATATGTTATAATGCTGCATTTATTATTTTTGGTAGCCTAGGGATTTTAAAAATCAGCAGGCAAATGTTTTAAATATTTCACATTGACTTATTCATTAAAATAATATTGTATGAGCACAGCTACTGTTCTGTAGATTGAAAACCATAATTTGTGGCTTACTACATATTCAGCTAGCCATTTGGGGTTGTTTAGCAAATGATGAGCAAATCATGTAATGTGACAGTTTTCATCTGGTGTGCTGCAAAAGATATGCAGGTAGGCTGCATCAGCTAGAAGACTGCTTCCTGTGACTTCACCAATGGCAGATTTCCTCCATGTTTCTTCACAAGTCCTAGCAATTAGTGACATCATGGGACTTTTGGTTTAGTGACACAGAAGTTCCACCTATCAGTTGTGCACTGTGAGATGAAAAAGATTGAAAACCTCTGGCATGCAGCAGGGTTGCCATCTGGCTGTTTTTCCGGCCAAATTCGAGAAATCTGGCCATATAGAAACCTGTTTGGCCGTGAAAAAAATCATGTCTCCGGCCATATATATTTGGCTGGAAATTTGGCCGTATGAAAGTTGCTTGGCCGTGAAATCGAAATTTTGGCCGAATACCGGTTTTCAATATATTCGCATGAAAATGACTGTCAGATCGGCGCCCCCGGAGGAAAAAGTTTTTAAACAAGGGCCTCTGCCAGGCATCAGGCATGTGACTTGGAAAGAAGGGGTGGGCAATGACGGAGGGAGCGAGAAGCGGCTGTGACAGCGCCGGCCCCTGGATTCCACCCCCCTCGGCTCAATCAGCGCTGCGAGGCTCCTCCACCCGTGGCGCGTGACATCCCCTCAACGGTCCTCCTCCCCCCTCCCCCTCCAGGGGAGCACGCACAAGCTGGGTGCGCTTCCTTGCTTGCGGGGCGGGGCCTTTTTCTTGCCCCGCCCACTCCTTGAATGCTGAATGCAGAAGTGTTCTGGTTTGCTGCGGTGGGAGCCTAACAGCTGCTTTGCAGCAATGGAGCAACGGGGGGGGCTGCTCCTCTTTTTTTTCCTCTGGGGTGCTTTTTCCCCCCTCAAGCCTTATTTCTAAATCTGTAACAACAGTTAAAAAACAGTAAAAACAGTTAAAAAAACAAAAAACAATATATCCTCATGTTATATTGCATAAAAAAATTTGGCCGTGAGAGAAAATAATTTGGCCGAATTTGGCCGTATTTTGACTTGAGTTTGGCCGCAGAGCCAAGCTGCGATCTGGCAACCCTGGCATGCAGTAGTGTAATATACCAACTTGGCTACAATATGTTGCTTCTTATGTTGGGTCATTTGCAGATATTTTATCTTGAGTCAATATATACAGTTTAGCCCCATGGTGTGATGTTGCCAATCTTAAAAACATGGAGGAGGTGCACATATGTAACAGCACCTGTTGGGTAATCATCTTGCATAAACCTGTTGCCTGCAAGTGTGCAAATTTGTAAAGTCTTGATGCTTTCTTGCCAAGATGAAGGGAAGACAAATATATCCTTTCTAGGACTACCCTGAATGACCTACAGTTGGGAGATCTCATACTGTTGATTAATTTAGCCTTCCAACGTACTTGGGCAGCTTTATTTTTAAAAGCAAAACAGTTTCCAAAGCAACTAAAAATGATTAGACATAACTAAGACCCTGTCTGCAAGCTTATGATCTAAAAGAGAAAAAGGAAAGAAAGAAAAGAAAATGCAGGCATTATTTCTCAAAATGTTTGTTCGTAGTAAAGACTCAAAACTATTCATAGAGTCAAATGGAATGGCTGCTATCAAGGTGTCAAGAGCCACAGGATGGAATAAAATGTAAGAGTGTAAAATTCTCAGCCATACTGTAAAATAGATGGGCTTTAGTTTGGTTCAGGGGTTGTATTTGAGATTTTGAGGTGAGGGGAAAGGCTGCAGAATAATGCAAGGTTGAGGCAGAATGGTATGTGTTGGCAGGACAGGGATTTTCTGTTTTTCCTCATAGCTTATAGTGGAATCTTGTAGGGGTGTGATCTTTGTTTTGAAAATATTATGCATAATTTAAGCTTTTTGTTTTCCATGTTGAAAAATCAAGGCTGTTAGTTTTCAAGAAACTGTAAAGAAAAGAGGTTGCAGTGTCGCTTTGGCTTTAAACTTACTCCATTCACATAATCCTGCTGCTGCTGCTAAATTTAAGTGGTTTAAATGTAAAACACAGCGCCCTTAACAACAGAGGTTCCTGGATTCCATGAAAAGCATGAACTCTGGTCCATAGACTCATAATTAAACTTTCCATAGAAGAAAGCACATGGAAAGCATGAATATAACTTTAATGGGATTTCCAGGAAAAAGCAATGTTGGGTAGTAAAATGCTTGAGCAGCTTTTGTTTTTCATGTTAAGTCATATACAGCTAACAAATGGAATGATGGCTCAGTTGATGGCATTCCTCTTAGCTCCGAGGCTAAACAAGGTCAACCAAATTAGTTCTCAGCTTAGAGACTACCTGGGAATACCAAAGCTGTCGCTTAGACTGGGAAGCTGGGGCCATCTTGGAAAAAGGCCATGGAAAGTCGCTTCTGTATTCTGGCCAAGAAAAGTACATGATATCACCAGGAATTAAACAAAAGAAAAACATTATTTTTATATAGCCATAAATTATATGGCAAATTATAGAAATCACCTTGGATTGCAACAGAAAAGAAATGACATTTGGGGGATCGGTCTGACATGTTCATGTTGGCAATTAAACATTTCTGTAGTGAGCTTTTGGATATTCATTCCTTGAAGAAGTAATACCATGGAGAACATACAGATTTTTCAGTGCCGTTCTAGAGTCCATTTTTCCAGAATTCCATGAGGGATGATTTGTTAAAAAAAAACTTTTTTGTTTGTATTATAAGTGTGCCCTAGGTTTTTATTAGATTTGTGTGCCACTCATCTCTAGAGGCAACTAAGTTGCTATGCATAAGTAATCTCTTGATTTAATTGTTCCTGCTTAGGAAACAGTAACAAATTAAACAAATTGTTAATATATCTGCCTAAAGTATGCAAGTATTAGATTCTGGATCATTATGTATTTTTACCTCTGTCACAAATATACAGTGACATAGCCACTGCACTGTTCCTTTTCAGGGTACACAACATGCAAGGCACAGAACAAAATGAACAAAGAAATTAAAGACAAAACATTTTAAAAAAAGGAAATCTAACTTTATTTTTTATTTATGCCATTTGTTATACCTCTCTACCTTTTTGCCTTTGCAAACCTTACCTGCTTCTACATTATCAGCCTGTATTATTACATCTCTTTCTTTTTTAAGACATCAATCCAACTGAGCCATTATTTTTTGCATTTTCTTCCTGACTCCATTTATTCTTCCTTCAATTCACTCTTTCTGTATGATCCAATCACCTCAACATCTCTCTACCTGGTGGCTTTTTTGGAGTGGGGAGGGGGCTGGTATTGAGTCCATATTAACTCTGCAGCAATCCATTCTAGAACCAGTCTTATTTTATAATACATAATCTTTAAGTGACCCATTCTTGTTGCTCTCAACTTTATATTTCTTTTATATTCATTGCTTGCTTCATTGCCCAGAAGTATGTCTTTTTTTTTTTAAACAATTTTATTAATTTTCTACAAACAAACAAAACATAAAAACATCAACTCCCTTAATGTACATACAGTGTGTCAGTTGGTTCATCAGTTTTGTGCATTCATTTCATAGTCTCAATTACAGTTATATTACATAACAACTCATATTGTCAATCCAAACTTACATGTCCTAATATCGCTATTAAAAAATCATTTGACTATACTTTTAATCATTCATGCTTTATGAGATAACAATACTTTAAACATTTGAAATTAGAGAGCAAGAGGATAAACAATTTTACGAAATTTGGGATCTTTTCTATCAATGGTTAGATGACAAAATACAATAATAGAATATTTAGAATGTTAGACAGCAAGGAATATCTTTATTTTTTCTTTTTCTTTTGTTATTTGACATTATATCTATAAAGTGTTTCTAGGATAGATCTGGTATGATTATATGATTTGTTATAGAATAAACTGCCCAGAAGTATGTCTTATGCCTAGCATTTTTACATCCTTTGACAAATGTGTTCTCTGACCTGTATAACAGATCACATAATATACCTTTCTACAATAATTTGTTTGTCTTATATTTATGTGATCTAGCTATTGGTATATAAGCAACAACTTTTTAGCTTGCAGATAAGAAATCTTAGCTTATGTGTTTGGGGTCAAATTGAGCTTTGGTTTCACTTGTGACATACTGACCAAAATAGCCCCCCAAATTACCAATACTTCCTGAAGGCTTGTACGGAATGTATCACATGGCACAGATACAACTAAAGCTAATAACCTAGTGTGCTCTTTTCCTTTCTTAAATGCAGCATATATGTTTCTTTCAAATGAATACAGTTCAAGAATAAAGTCAAGCCAGTATTCCAGTGTCATGTTTTTAAGAGTGGTCAAATAGTTGCATTTCAGAAACTATCATTCCCCTTCTAATAGATATGGGAGGGTTTTTTTTTAATGGAAAATATCGTGAACTTATACAGAATCTCATTTTTGACCTTTACCTCCTGTATGAAAAAAAGGAAAGAAAAAACACATACACAGAGTGCAAATTTTATGTACTGATGTACACCTGTCTAAGTGGCATTTAAACCACAAACAGTTCCAAAATTTTGTTTGAAATACTTGTTAAAAAATTCATCTCTTGTATTTTTAACTGCTATGAGACAATTTCAGTTGGCAATTAATTTTGATGAATTATAAGTTTGATAATATTTTATAGATATTCTCACAAAACTGTTGTTGGGTAGGCTTCCCATTCCCAAAATGACCGTAATGGATGATGTTGCTAATTACAAAATATTAATTTTCCTGGATGCCTCTTTCTCAGATTTTTCTAGCAACAATCAGGAGGGAGAAGAACAATTATCTTGAGTACAGATTAATAGATTTATTAGGGAAAAGTTTCTTGTAAGAACACAAGGTCAACTGTGTTATGGTACTATTTTTATTTATAGGGCATTCCTCTCTGCAAGTTATGTTTATAAAAGTGTGCAGTACTAAAATCATGAATTGGACCCATGTTCTGTTTTCTGAAAAGACCTAAAAATTAGTGGGTATTATTTTTATCCTAATGCTTTTTAACATTTGGATCATCTTCGTCTTAAACTAATTTTAAAAAATAAAACAATTGAAAAGGACGATCACTAACAGGTACCATAAAATACAAGTGACAGTTTTTTTCAAAAAACGTGGTAAAGATGGAAGAATAAAGCAGTCACTACATGAAATATAAGACTGGATTGTGACATGACTTGTGTAAGGGTGTTTAACGCTGTGAATGGGTATCATCATCACATATGAACTACTCCACCCAGAAGGAAGATCCAGATTGAAAACCTAATGTCATTCGAATGTGCTAGAATCTGTCTGATGTCATTTGAATGTGCTGGAACCCATTCACAGTCAGCCATGATTGGCTGGAAATGAAGGGAGCTATCAAATGAACATTGGCTGTGACTGGATCACAGTAGTGGCTGAATTCAGTAGGAGAACAGGACCATTGAAGATGGGTGATGTAAGTGAATAGGTATGAGCAGGCATATATTAAAAGCTCTTCCATAGTCAAGCAATTGTTGATAATCAAAAGTTTCTTGTTCCATATTCGGATAGCAGTTGTCAAAACATTTTGGTCTCTGGACTCCTTCACCACCTTTAAAATCATTTGAGGACTTCAAAGAACTTGGGTTTATGTGGGTTAGGTTGATTGATGCTTATTGTATTAGGAAATAAAACAGATTAAAAACATATTTATTTGACTTCGCGAATGCCCTAAAATACTGCCTTTACTTTCAGATAGTTCTCATTTAACAACTGAGTTATTTAGTAACATTTTGTAGCTACAACAGTAATGAAAAAGTAACTTTTTCTATAGGTAACTAATTCTCACATTTAGAACCTTTGCAGGTTTATAAAGCAAAAAAAAGCTGAAGATCATAAGCACTATGGCAGTTTTATTTAGCAATAGCTTTGTATAACAACCAAATTGCAAGTCCTAATTTTGGTCACTAAATGAAGGCTACCTGCATTTATATCCTATCAAACATTGCAGCATTTGCTAGTGATGTGGTCAGTACATATTGTCATTTGTCCCCCTGGACATATTGGTGGCTCCCACAGTAGGAATTCTTGAACTAAAACATATCAATGAGGAATGACTCTGAAGCTTGTCTTATTTATTAACTTTGTTATATCTAAATTGGGCCAGTGAATCCTGTTTCATAGATTGACTATTTTATTGCATAGCTACTATTCTGATTTGCTTCCAAAATATATTTTAATTATGATAAAAGGATGTTGCTTTGATTTTGATAACACTTAGATCTTTTCAAATGAACAGTGTAGTAGTTTTTATTCACCCTGGAGTCTCACCAAGTCTGTGAATGTAATGGGTGGGTAAGACTTATACCGACTGTTAGTTGGATGCCACAGCTTCCTGGGCTGCAGATATGGAGTGAATTTTGGTCCAGGCCAATTACTGCATCTCTTGTCCATCCAACACACAAAGATGCATTTGTAGAGAACTTCAGGTAAATTCATTCTGATGTGGTACATTGCAGACTCCAGGCCATTCACACGAACGCATATTCTAGGAAGCATTGCAAAACGGGACCTGGAGTATTATTTGCAGCTATAGAAGTATTTGTTATTCACCCTTTGCGTTAACACCCACCCACACCTACACACCACCAACCAAATTGTAAGATTTAGACTGGTGCTGTTGCAAAAAAGAAAAAATGCATTGTATGATTGTAGACTTCCATATTTTGTCTCCATTTGAGAAACAGCTTAACAGTCTTGCTTTCTCCATGCTGATGAAATGAAGATCATGGCAGCTGTTTCTCTTTGAGACAAAATTGAATTGCTTCTTTTTTTCCCCCTCAGCTGTTCTGCTTTCTGCGTATATTGCTAGTTCTTATAGTGCACGGGTGTCAAACTTGCAGCGTCATGTTTCCTGTCACATGATGTACCGCAACATTTTGTCCCTTTGTGGAGCTGGGGAAGGTATGGTCTGTATGTGACACATCTGGCCTACGGGCCACCAGTTTGACACCCAGAGTTACAAATAGTTTAGCTAAATAAGAATGAAGATGAGTTCAGTTCTTGGATGGGAAGCTCTCTCTACAAAACTCTACCTCAGTGGTCTCCAAACTTGGCAACTTTAAGACTTGTGGACTTCAACTCCTGGAATTCTTCAGCCAGCTATGCTGAGGAATTCTGGGAGTTGAAGTCCACAAGTCTTAAAGTTGCCAAGTTTGGGGACCTCTGCTCTACCTAGTATCTGGGGGATAGTGTAAGATGCTATCAAGCAGGTGTAGGGAGGTAGCAGCTTCTTGCCATTAGTAGAGTTGGCTTTCTAGAAGTTATTGACCGTTGTTCAATAAAGGGGCCAATGAATGCTAAGTGGTTGCCGTTAAATCCAAGGAAAAAGGGTTCCTCAGCTTTAGGATTACAGTGTATTTAAGGTGGTGAACCATTTGATCTGAAAGAGCAGCTTTGTGGAATTGTTTTTGATCTCACCTTTCTCTGGCTCTCCAGGTGGCAAACAGCTGTGAAGAAGATGCAGTAATGCAGTGTATCTAGAATAGCTGTGGTGATCATTTTTGAGCTGTTTATATCTTGCCTGCCTTACTCCAGGCCTGTCAAACTGGTGGCCCGTGGGCCAGATGTGTCATGCGCAGGCCACAACCACCCCAGCTCCACGAATGGAAAAAACATCATGAAATATCATGTGATGGCAACATGATGCCTCCAGTTTTGATATCTGTGATTTACTCAAAGGCCTTGGTTATGTCATAGTTCAATTACTGCAGTGTGCTCCAGGTGGAGCTATCCCTGAAGCATAAGCAGAACGCAGCATCTAGGTTTCTAATCAATACATAATAACTGGGATTACAGGGCTGTATTGAATGCTTTACACTAGATGTCAGTTGCTTTCCAGAGCAATTCAGAGTGTGGAATCTCTAAAGCTATAATTATCTGAAGGCTTGAGCATTTTAAAAGGACCTCTTTCAGTTAAGATGCTAAAATCTGCAAAAAGGGTCATTATTAGTCTTTAATATCAGTGCTTGTTTTAATGCCTTCTGGATTCTGGATTGCTTCCAATTGATTGAAGGTGCTTTCCTGGTACAGGTAGTGCTCCATTGGCACAGGTAGTGCTCCATTTGTTTGTGACCCTTTGAAGTTATAGCGACAGTAACAAAGTGGCATAACTGTTTTTCATGCAACTGTTGCTTGTGTGATCAAAATTTGGATATGCTTGGCAACTGGCATGTATTTATAAAGACTGCAGTGTCCGAGGATCATATGATCGCCTTTCGTGACCTTCTGAAAAGGCAAAGTCAACAGAGGAGACCCTGTTCACTTAACAACCATGTTACTACCTTAACTGCAGTGATTCACTTAACGAGGTCGTAAAGGGGCAAAATCACTTAACTGTCTTGCTTAGCAACAGTTTTGAACTCAGTTATATTCATACGCCAAGGACTGCCTGAACTGTTAGTCCCACTATTGGTAGTCCTCAATGACCACGATATGGACTGGAAAATTTGTTAAGTAGAACAGTTGTTAGTGAGGCACCATGTCAGCACAGCTGATTTTTACAATCTTTTTTGCTGCAGGCGAACAAATGGCTCAGCGTTGTTAAGTGAGACATCACATGGCTATAACTTATGACCTCCTGCTGGCTTCCCTGGTAACGTTTCTTGCTGGAAACCAGCTATGAAGGTCAGGAAAAGAGATTATATGCAGCAATGGATGCTACAACCATTGAAAATGTGTGACACTTTTATTATGACCGTGGGGATCCAATGGTCATAAGTGTGAGGACAGGTCACAAATACCTTTTTCAGTGCCAGTGTAACTTGGAATGATTGCTAAATGAATGGCTCATAATTTGAGGACTATCTATATTCTCACCTTTGGGGGGCAGGTAAAGGACACGATTGCCAAATTTAATCAAGCCCTTAAAAAGATAATACTTTTGTCGCTTGTCATTTTGTCTCCATTTTATTTTTATTTTTATTTACTTTTTAACACCCATAGTAGAAAGATGTAGAATAAATAATAATTAATATAGAACTCCAGGATTGGCAGAAGTGGAAGATTGAGTACCTGCCAAATTGTATTACACATTGATTGGATTGTCCTTGGGATTAAAAATGTCTAAGCATTTTTATTATCATCCACTTATGTACCAGAATCCAATGTTGCTTTATCTCGAGTAAATGCCATTTTAAGGGTTCCTTGACATGGATAGAGTCAGACATATGACTGCAACAGGGTACAAAATACAAACTTTAGAGCACCTTAGTTAAAAGGCCATGGTGTCCAGGATTGTTGGTTTCATTGCTCTAGAAAACAAGGTAACATTGTTGCATTAATTTCAACCTATGAGTATACACACATGTTGTTTGCTCTTTTAAATATGGTTGTATTTTGATGTTTCTTGTGGACTTTGTTTTCCAGTTCCTTCTACTTTAGGCATTCCATTCTGGGCTTAGCTCCTTTTGCTTTTTTTCCCTTTGTGACTACTTGCTATGAGTTACTGTGAGCTGGAATTGTCTGCAGCAGTGCTTGAAAGCTAGGCTTTAGCATTCTCCAAGTGCATAGCAGATGTGTATTTTTAAGAACTCACCCTCATGAAATAATGCTGGCAAGTTCTCAAAGTATCTTGAACTAACCATTAATTTTCTGTAGCTCAGTCCTTAATGTACCTAATCCGATGCTTTGGCTACTAAACCTGTTTAGAAAAGCATTGGCAAAGAAGTATTGGCTTTTGGCTATTTGCACAGCTGAGCATCTCTTGCTTAATTTTGAGTACTTTCATCTTTGTTGTGGGTTGAATAAAGTTTTGCAAAAAATTCTGGCTAGATACAACTTCATGAACTTGAGACAGGGCACATGCCCTGAAGGCTTGACTTTTGACTGCTGTTTTGCTTTCCTTTTTCCATTTAATTCATTGATAATAGAAGCTGCCTGCTTTATGTTCTTGAAATGACCTGAATGCTTTGGCTAGAGACAAAATGTTCTGGAATTGCAGGGATAAATTATAATATAATGATGGTCAGTTGCATTTGTCCCATTCTTTACACAAAAACACACTTACTTTTGCACAGACATATTCTCACCCAGTTTATTTTGGTCTGACTGTGGCAGACTGTTTTGTGTTTCATTCAGCCTTAGGTGGTTTGATGAGAAATGTGGGCAGAGAACTTTGGAATAAATGAACTGTGGTGGTGCAGTAGTTAGTTTGCAGTATTGCAGGCTACTTCTGCTGACTGCCAATTGCCAGCAGTTTGGCAGTTCAAGTCTCACTGGCTCAAGGTTGACTCAACCTTCCATCCTTCTGAGATCAGTAAAATGGGGACCCAGATTGTTGGGGGCAATAGGCTGACTCTGTAAACAGCTTAGAGAGGGCTGTTAAGCACTGTGAAGTGCATAAAGTCTAAGCGCTATCGCTATTGCTAAACATTTGATAATCAACTTTGTTTGACAACTGTACCAAACTTTTTAGTGGTTTGTTGGAAACCAGCAAAGGAAGAATGGACAACCCCATTTCTGTTTCTCCAGTTGGTCATCTTTTTCTGATCAGCTAGGAGGAGGGGCCTTCCTTTCTGTGTCATTCCACTTTGTTTCTGTGATGGTTACAGAAATGCCCCATCATGTGGGGCAACCCACTCACTCATCTATGCATGTTATGTCATCAGCTCACCTGCATGTTGCTCCTGGCTGCTGGTGAGTGTTTAAATCAGAAGTATGACAAATCAGTTCTCTAGTATCCGTTTTGCAATATGTGGCACCTTTTTCAGGGGTGTGGAATAAAATGGATGTCTTAAAGCTCTGCAAGGCTTAAAAACTCATTTTATCTATAAGCCCCCTTCCCCTAAGTAGACCAAAATCCCACCCCACACATTTTAGGAGCATAACTGTGGATATACCCTGTGGTTCTTTAATTCACTAGAAGTTGTTAACTTTCTGCATACTTTGTATATTTCTTGGGATAATGCTGTTTGTAATCATAAGGGTTAAATCAAATTTTCTCAGTTTTAGTGGTGAGATGGTGCTTAGAACCCTTTTGGCTACTGTTGGAAGAGAATTGCTGGAGTAATGGGTTCTTTATAGTATTTCCCAGCAAGGCCTCATGTAAGTCGGGCTTGTGCAGTGTGGGGTGAATTTTTCTGAACAGGAAGATATATCAAGGAACCACTAGATGTATTGCTTTCCTACTCCCTGACCTTGTCTGCTTCCTTTTGTTGAATGATGGTCTGTGTGAGCTGTCAGTTGTAGTCTGTTTCTGTGTTCCTCCTGCCAGTTGCTTTGGTTTTAGGACAAAAGATTTACAGTAAATGATTTGGATGAGAGCAAAGCTCAGAGAAGGTCATTGTTGGATGGGGCTTTGATACTGGTTATCCTTGTTGATGGTGGCGCTGGGGAGTGCAACTCTTTGTATTGAATGTGTATGACCTAAGCAGAAGAATAGGAGGAGTGGTTGGATTCACATTTGTTTAGTGAATCATTGCAATTGTTAAGCTAGCAACATCATTGTTAAGTGAATCCGGCTTCCCCCATTGACTTTGCTTGTTGGAAGGTCACAAAAGGGATCAAATGACCCTGGGACACTGCGACTGTCGTAAATGTGAGTCAATTGCCAAGTGTCTTGAGTAGCAAAAGCATAGCATTTAGACACTTATATGTTGAGCAGGTGACTATGGGGATGTAGTAACAGTCGTAAGTGAGAAAAAGAGTCATAAATCACTTTTTTCAGCACCATTGTAACTTTCAATGGTCACTAAATGAACTGTTGTAAGTCGAGGACTGCCTGTATTTATAAAAGTCAGAATTTTGTCAATTTCATGAAACTTTGGCGTTCACAGTCTTGATATGCTATCTAATAATGTCGAAACCTTGTGAAACCTTACATAAAAACATTAAACCTTTGCAATAATTGACAATGCTGTGAGACTTTGCCACATATATTAAAGGCATTCATACTACGCAAATAATAGAATCATAGGGCTGAAAGGGATCTTGGAGGTAGTCTAGTCCAACCTCCTGCCAACGGCAGAAATCTTATTCCATATTGTACAAATGGTTGTCCAATCTTTGGAAAAAATGTTATTGTCTGCTATTTATTAAAGCAGACACATTCCCAGGCTTTGTTGTGAACCTAAAATTGCAATAGTTTATATAAGAAGCAACTGTTTAAAGCTATCGGGACATTAGAATGCTCATAGGCATTATGCTGTGCTATTGATCCTTGGTATGTTGTTTTATTTGATTAATTGACCTGGAAAGTAATGAAGTTTAGAAGATTGCTGCTAGCTGCAAGATAATCAGGACAAAACAGATAGAAAGAGAGAATCAAATGGCTGGGGAAGAAGTTCAAATTTAGGATTCAGTTTGGTATTTGGAAGTTGGATTAACTTGAATAATAAAAGGCTTTCTGAGTACAAAATAACACGTCTCACTTCTGTGTAGTTAGAACCAGTCTCGCACAGTTTTAAGGAGAAGAATTGTATGGAGGATTAGAGGCAGTGATAACCTTGGAATGTGTTTGAATTACAATTCCCAGAATTTCCTGTTCACTTGGTGACTGGAATATGGTACAATTGCAATGCATTTGGAGGACTCCAATTTGGAGAAGAGAAAGGGCTGTCACAGTTTTCCAGCCCAGAATTCATTTTGATGCAAAAAATTGCCAAAAATCTGTGGTGGAGTGTAATGAGAAAGGAGGGAGGGGTGAGCATTCCAAAGGAATAAGAGGCAACACAGTCCAGGTAGTATGTGAGAAAAAGAGGGTGAAGACAGTCCCCACCTTAATAGTTTCCAGAATATATTGTAGATTCAGATAATAGAGTCTTTAATCTGGCAAGATTTTGCCCATCGATATGAAACAATGAAGAATTCTACTTGGAAAAATTACTACATATTATTCTTGGTTTGGGATCTGACAAAATCTGAATATAATCTTGCAGATAATCTGAATGAGAGCTGGTACTGTTTTCCCTTCTTCTTTAAAATAAATATACCTTTTGAAAGAGGTTGTGGCTGAACATGTGTATACATATATAATAAGTCTGAACCACCTTTACTAATGCTTGAATGTATGGTCACAAGTGACAAAATCTAGCATAAAAATATATAAAGGACAAGTCTTGCTAGAATAGTTATTACTTTATCTTTCCATTGGGCAACTTCTTTAGATTCTGCTCATATTATGGATCTAATACATTTTGGTTTTAGCAAAGCAAAGTAGTTTAGTTTAACAAAGTAGCCTGTCACATTCTGATCAGCAAGTTCTCATCCACACTGTGCCGATAGTCCATGATGGGTTCGACTCCTCCCTGTGACATAATAAAGATGAGTCTGCCACTATATAAAAAGCCAGCCCCCAGCTTTGACTCAGCTCCTTGTCTAGTTGAGCTAGGGTCTTGGAAGCAGTTAAAGTAATCCACAGCAGAAGATAGCTAGGAAAGAGGAAAAAGAACTCCTTTCTCCTCCATGTTGCATCGAGAGCCCAGGATGGGTTGACTCCTTCCTATGATGTCATAGCTGAGTAAGATATAAAAGCCAGCCCCAGGGAGAGACCCCAGCTTTTGACTCAGCTCCTTTCAGTCAGTAGCTGCGTCTCTGAAAGCGTTCTGTTAGATAGCAATCACCAGCGATCTTCAGTACTTTTTTCCTCTCTTCAAGCAGCTCCCAGGAGAGCAGGGCTCTCTCTTTCTCTCCTGCATGTTGGGAGCAGCTTTACAGAGCTCTGTGCAGGCAAGCTGGGCAGCGTCCCTCACGCCTGCGGTTTGGAGCGATCCTAAAGATCGGCAAACTGATAAGAGCTCAAGCTAGCTGATCATATAGCCGGTTGCTGTGTTTTTCCCTTGCTGACTTTGCTTGGGGCTCTGTATAGCCTAAGGAGCGATTCTTCAATCTTGGAGCCTATTTTCCTGTAGTCAGCAGCCATCTTGGATTCAAGCCTTCCACCACAAGGTGAGTGGCCATTTTGGAAGCCCGGGGGCCATTTATACCCTAAGAGGCTTAATAGAAAAATTTCTAAACAGCTTCTTTCCAATGCAAGTGCCTTTATTTTACAAATGGAGCAAGATAAGGCTCTGGCAGAGCTCCCCCCCCCAGTGGAACAGTCTCTTAAGCCTAATAGGAGAAAAAGACATAGGCAACATACCCAATCAGTCCATAGGGAGGTGGCTGCTAAAATCAAAGCTAAGGCTCTAGCCCCTAAGAAGGCAACTCAGGCTGAATTGAGGGCAGAGAAGTGCAGACATGCAGCTCTAGAGAGGCAGTTCAACAGAACTATTCAACAGAAGGGAGGGCAACTACGGCATATTTCAGGTGATACTCGTGGGCCCCAACCAAGCCCTCCCAGGGGAGGAGAAGTTATCTGTGAACCTTTCCATCCTCCATCCTGGTCTCCTGAGGCTCTTGCTGTAGAGTCAGATCCTCAGGATTTAAGCAGATCTGGGCCTTATTTCCAACAGCCTTCTGTGTCCTATGCTCCTCCCCCTCCCTCCAGGCCTCGAACCTCTTCTCAGTCTAGGCCTGAAGCCACCTTCACTCCCACAGCAGCAGGCCTTCGGCCTTCTGCCTCTACCTTTGAGCATAGACCAAGGAATATCCAAGATGTAGTCTCATCAGCCATTAGGCAGGGATTGGCTGAAGGCTTCAAGCAAATTCTTCAGCCTCTGGAAAGGGTTCAGGCCCTTCTCCCTTCTCAATCTATAAGTTCCTTGCCTCATCATCCTGATTTACACAGGCCTCAGGACCTCATGGTCCATTCTTCTCTACCAGAATGGGAGGAGGTTGATGAGGAAGGAAGGCCTGCACCATCTGAACACAGTTACTTCTCTCATTCAGAGTGTGAAGAGGGTGAGATTTTTGACCAAAATCTTTCAGAGGAAGAGGATTCTCTCGCCCAGAGCAGACATCTTCTGCATTGGTCTTCAAACCTACTCTCTTCAGACCATTACTAGCAAGGCCTTGGTCACTGCCAAGCTGTCGCCAGAGGAAGTGGCTCCCAAGCCACAAGTAATCCCTCTAGCCAAGGAGATTCGCTCTTCTCCAAGCCTGTAGCGCATGCAGAGGTTTTGTCTTCTCCCATTTTGTTCCTGGACATGGGAAGGAACAGTGCGCTTCTCCTTCAGCAGGTCCTCGCCCATCTTCTCTACATAAGCATTTCTACTATGTCAACGCAGCTCTGGACAATGCCCTGGCAGTGCCTTCTGTTGACATTCCGGTTCTGACCTCGTTCTCATCTTCTGGCACTCCCACAGAGCCAGAAGATATCCTGAAACCGGATGATAAACGTTCTGAACAGACCCTCAAGTGCAATCACCAGGCTGCTGCTTGGGCTGTTCGGGCTTCAACAGCAGCATCCTTCTTCCCCAAGGCATCCGTACGGTGGCTGAGCCAACTCCAGAATAGATTGCCTGCTTCTGACCTTCGGTCTCACCAAGACCTTAATAAGATTATTGCAGCGGCGGAATTCACTGCAGATGCCACTCTCAATTCCTCAAATTTGTATCCAAGGCCCTGGCATCTTCTGTAGCAGCAAGAAGACTTTTATGGCTCCGAAATTGGCAGGCGGAGTCACGCCGAAAATGGAAACTGGCTTCAGTTCCTTTCGCAGGCGATAAGCTTTTTGGCGATGCTCTGGAACCTTATCTCATCGAAACCAGAGATAAACGTAAAATTCTCTCTTCCTCTGGGAAGAAAGCCGACTATCGCCCTACTCCTTATCACCCTCCTGCCTTCCGAGCGGAGACCTCATCTCGCTTCCCCCGCTCTCACAGGCCATACTCCCAACGCCAAGACCAACGGGCGGAAACATCTGGCAGGCAACAACCTTCTACTGGTAAATAGCCCTTGGGGGGGGGGAGGTGGTCGTTCCTTCCATCGCTCTAAGTAATCCCTCGTTCTCCCTACCCATCGGAGGTCGCCTAGCCTTCTTTGCCTCCAAATGGGAGGAGTCAATGACGGACACCTGGGTGCTCAGTCAGGGTTACAATTGGACTTCCTAACCCCACCCCCCAAAATATTTTTGATCTGTCCTGTGTCACGGGACATTTCCGGGCAAGCCCTCATGAATCAGGCCATTCAGCACCTTCTTGAAATCAGGGCAATTTAACCTGTTCCCCCATCTCAATGGGGACATGGGCTTTACTCTCGCCTTTTCATCATTCCCAAAGCCTCAGGGGGGTGGCGAGCCATCCTTGATCTAAAATTTCTCAACCAATTTGTAAAATACAGGCGATTTAAAATGCAGACTCTGCATTCTATTTTAGAGAGCGTTCGGGAGGGCAACCTCCTCTCTTCCATTGATCTAACTGAGGCTTACCTCCACATCCCAATTTAGCCTCATCATCGCCAGTTTCTCCGTTTCTGTTATCAGAATACCCATTACCAGCATCGAGCACTTCCCTTTGGTCTCTCATCGGCTCCAAGGGTCTTCACAAAAGTTCTGTCAGCATTGGTGGCATCTCTGCGTTCTATTCCAGTGAGGATCCAATACTACTTGGACAACATTTTGATTCTTTCCTCTTCCATCCTTGAGGCCCATCAGGATCTGCAAATTACCCTGTCATGTCTCCAGAGCCACAGATTTTCCATCAACACCAAAAAGAGCCAGCTCTCTCCTACAACCAAATTGCAACACTTGGGAGCACTCATCGATACCATGTCATGCCAGGTTTTCCTGTCCCCAGCTCATGGAAAGAGCCTTGCAGAGATCATCAGCCAGATCCAGCAACATCAAATTGTCCCCCTGTCGCTGCTGTCCAAACTTCTGGGGAAGATGGTTTCCTGTATTGGCATCGTCCCGTGGGCTCGGCTCCACTCCCAAGTCCTCCAATGGTTCCTGCTTCCCTACCAACGAGCAGGAACCAGCCACTCATCAATCAAGATCCCACTCCCACCACAAATCCGGAGATCTCTCAATTGGTGGCATTCCCCATCTATCTGGAGGGGACTCCTGTTCAGGCACCCAGACAGGCTAGTGATAACCACCCATGCCAGCCTCCTGGGTTGGGGTTCCCATATGCAGGGCCAGATAGCTCAGGGCGTTTGGTCCAGATCGGAACAGACCCTTCCCATAAATTGGCTAGATCTCAGAGCCATTTTTCTGGCTCTCAAGCATTTCAGGCAATCAGTGTCCTTACGGACAACATGGCTGCAAAGGCTCATGTCAACCGGCAAGTGGGGACGAGGTCCAAAGCCCTCATGAGAGAGGCTCTATGGCTGGGGTTATGGGCAGAGAAACACCTGTTATCGATCTCGGCGGACCACATCTCCAGGGTTGACAACTCCCAGGCCAACTGGCTCAGCAGGAGCCTAGTCAACCAGGCAGAATGGTCCATTCCTCCGTCTCTATTCAGGGATCTTTCCCTCAGATTTGGAACACCGGAGGTGGATCTTTTCTCCACTCCTCAAAACGCCCAAGTCACCAGATTCTTCACCAGGTTTCCTTGCCAGGGAGCGGAGGGGACCAATGCTTTTGGGTGCAGATAGCCCAAGGGTCTCCTCTACACCTTTCCTCCGCTTCCCATCATTCCAGCAGTAATTTAGAAGATGTTGGAGGAACGTACGGAGCTACTCCTCCTGGCACCCTATTGGCCAAGGAGGCCCTGGTTTGCGGACCTGGTCAACCTATCGGTGGCTTCTCCTTGGAGAATCCCTGCCCATCTAATCTCCCTTCACCAGGTGGTTCAAGCTGACCGTGTGGCACTTGAGCGGCAGCGGCTAGAGGAGGCTGATCTTCCAGAAAGGGTCATCCTCACTATCCTGGCTTCTCGTAAACCTTCTACAAGGCGCATCTATGATGCTTCCTGGAAGACTTTTTCCCAATGGTGCCTCAGGGAGGGTCTTTCTCCTGCTTCAGCCCAGTTGGCAGAAGTTCTTAGCTTCCTTCAGCATGGGCTGGTAAATGTTTGGCCCCCAACACCTTACGCAGGCAGGTTGCGGCCCTCTCCTCAGTGCTTTCATGGGGTTCGCTTCCTTCCTTATCCCATCACACTTCAGTCAGGAGGTTTTTGAAAGGGGCTTCCAACCTGCACCCTCCGGTGGTTCACAGGTATCCTTCCTGGGACCTTCATTTGGTCCTTAATGCCCTTACAAAGCCCCCCTTTGAACCCCTTAGAACAGTGTCTCTCAGTTTTCTGACTCTGAAGGTAGTGTTCCTTGTTGCTTGAATCATGTGGGCACAGCTCCATTCTCGGATTCTTCAATGGTTTCTGCTACCATATCAATGAGCAGGCATCAGTCACACTTCTTCCAGGGTGCAGGTTCCACCACAGATTCTTTGCTCATTCAGGTGGTGGCAATCCCCAGCAATCTGGAGGGGTCATCTGTTCAAGGAACCAGACAGAATTCTGCTCACCACGGATGCCAGTCTCCAGGGCTAGGGGGCCCTTCTGGCTGGTGAGATAGCCCAAGGGAGTTGGTCTCTGTCCCATAAACTGTCTGGAACTCAGGGCCATCTTCCTGGTACTAAAATATTTCTGGACCAGGGTGGCAGGTTCCCACGTGTTGGTGATGATGGACAATGTGGCTGCAAAGGCACCCGTCAACTGACAAGGGCGGACCAGGTCCAGGGCCTTGATGAGGAAAGCCAAACATCTGGGGCAGTGGGTGGAGAGGCACCTTTTGTCCATCGGGGTGGATCACATCTTAGGGGTTGACAACATCTGGGCCAACTGGCTGAGTTGGAGCAAGGTCGATCACTCCGAGTGGATTCTCCACCCTTCCATGTTCAGTGATCTTTCCCTCACATTCGGAACTCCCACAGTAGACCTTTTTGCCACTCCCCTGAATGCTCAGTTGAGCAGATATTTCACCAGATTTCCTTCTCAGGGACTGGAGGGGACCAATGGGCTTGGGAGCAGATGACCCCCAGGTCTCATGTACACCTTTCCCCCTCTTCCTATCATTCCGGCAGTCATTCGGAAGATGTTGGAGGAAAAGACAGAGCTGATTCTCCTGGCACCTCATTGGCCCAGGAGACCCTGGTTTGCCAATCTGGTGAACTTGTCTGTAGCCCAGCCGTGAAGGATCCTGGCCCACAGGATCTCCCTCCATCAGGGAGGGCCCATACGGACCCTCAGTGGTTCCGCTTGACCATGTGGCACTTGAGTGGCAACATCTGAGGGACTCTTAACCTTCCAGGTAGGGTAATTCACATCATTCAGGCTGCCCATAAACCTATGATTCGCATTTACGATGCCACCTGGAAGGTTTTCTGCAATTGGTGTTTGAAGGAAAACCGTGTTCCCACCTCAGAATCTGTAGCTGACGTGTTACTATTCCTTCAGGATGGGTTAAATAAAGGGCTCTTGCCCAACACCCTTTGCTGCCAGGTGGCGGTCCTGTCATCAGTTCTACACTGGGAAAACTTCTCTCCCCTATCCCATCATCCATCAGTTTGTAGGTTTTTAAAGGGGGCCTCCAATTTCCATCCCTTGGTGGTTCATAGGTACCCCACGTAGGAGCTCCCTAAGATGTTGCAGGCCCTTACGGGGACTCTGTTTGAATCCCTCAGATCGGTGTCACTCCAATTCATGACCCTTAAGATGGTTTTTCTAGTGGCCATTATGTCAGCCCGGAGAGTGTCAGAACTGGCAGCGCTCTCAGTCAGACAGGATCTCTACATTTTTCATGAGAATAGGGTGGCCCTATCTTTGTCCCAAAAATCAATACCTGGTTCCATCAGGCTCAAGACGTTGCCAGATTTCTGCCCTCAGCCACACCATGAGTTGGAGCACAAATGGCATACATTGGATGTAAGGAGAGTTCTATGCATCTGCATCTGTGTTTCGAAAAACCGAGGCTATGTTTGTGTCCTTCTCTCCAAACTCCTTGGGGTGCAAGGCTTCTTCTCCTGCCCTAAGTAGATGGATCAGGGCATGTATTTCCAATGCTTATCAGACCTTGTCCCTTCCGGTGCCCAAGAACCACCAGAGGTGCAGCAACTTCTGCCGCTTTGTCCACTCAGGCATCTCTCGAAGAGATCTATAGGGCGTCTACCTGGGCGTCTCCGTCACCCTTCATACGACATTATCATCTGGATTCATTTGCTTCAGTGGATGCAGTGTTTGGCAGATGGGTGCTACAGAGAGTTCTGCAATCTGAATAAGCAGACCAGACAATGACCCTCCCGTGGACATGCAGGCTTTGGTATGTCCCATCTTGGACTCTCGGCGCAGCGTGGATGAGAATGGGCGTTGGTATAATTACCTGAGAACGTCCTTTCTATGCTGCAAGAGAGTCCAGTCCCACCCTTGTTATGTGTGATTCTGGTCATGGAGGGGGCTGTTTCTAATTGTTTTTTTTGCTTCCAGAGACATTCTATGGCTGTCAAGTATCTTCGTCTAAAGCTGGGGATCCTGCTAGGGGCTAGCTTTTTATATAGTGGCAGACTCAGCTCTATGACATCAGAGGGAGGAGTCTAATCCATCATGGACTCTCTTGCAGGGTAGTTAGAGCGTTCTCAGGTAATTATACCAACATCCATTATGTTTTGTTTATTTATTTATTTCCCACCATTATTTTTACAAATAACTCATTTGAAATAAATTGGGCTGACAGAGGTGGCTCATTTGAAATAAATTGGGCTGCAAGAGGTGGCTCATTTGAAATAAATTGGGCTGACAGAGGTCATTCAGTTGGCTTTAATGGCTAAGGCAGAACTAGATCTCAAAGTCCTGTTTTCTAGCCTGGTGCCTTAACCATTAGACCAAACTGATTCTTATTGAATAGGCTGACTGGCATATCTAGTTTGCATATCCAAAGATAATTTAAAAACAATACCTGACATGGGCATTAATGTTTTGCTTATCAGATCTGCAGAGGACACATACATGGGTAGGATATTAATATGGTTGTAGAGGAAACAATATTCAAAATTATGAGAAAAGTGGATTGAAAATAACAGTCTGAAATTTAACCATGGCATATAATCTTTTAGAACTGCTGGGACATTGATATTAATTACATAAAGCACTGATGGAGTGGCAATGCAACAAAAGAGTGAGTGCATTTTTGCATAGCAAAGCAGTGCTGGGAATCAATCAATTTCTCTGTCTCTCCACCTTCCCTCCCTCCCCCCCTCAATAAATTTGTTGATGTGCATCTATTTTTCAGAACTTTCGAAATTTCTAAAACTATGAGTGTGGAAAAGATTCTATCATGAGATCTTTTGACCCTGAGCAGGCCACTTCCAAGTGTTAGGAAAATGGTCTAAACCCAAAATGCACATTGTAAGTATTTTAGAAATAGTTGGATTATCTTGGATCATTTCTTGAATATTTGGAATAACTTATTCTAGAGTGACCACTTTATAGGCATTCAGAAAACAGCTCTTCTGAGGATAGAATGGTTCATTTTGGGATCTTTCTGATGGAACATTGACAAGTTGCCTTCAGAGGTGTGTCAAAATCACTGTTTACATTTTAAAGTAGTTGTTGTATCAACAAAAAGCCAGAGACTAGTGCTTTTGTGTGCCCATGCAATTACGTTCTTGCTCAATGTAGATATATATGTATAGTGAATAATAGTAGCTTCCTCAGTGTCGATAATGTTTTTGGCATCATCTGAAACTGACTGACCATGGGTAGAGTAGTGCTGCTTGAGCAAGGTACCCCTTTCCCTAAATTCTGTCAATTTCTCCCTTCTATGTTGGGCTCCAGGACCACATTCTGGTTGTTCTGAGCAATCCTTCAATACACTATTGTGGAATTTTAGAGTAAGAGGATGTAATTCCCGCTATGTTACTTTTGGATCACAGCTGCTATCTTATCTTATCTTTGTATTTATGCCTGTGTGTTTGCATCCTTTTTTTATGTCAGGCAACTTGGATCAGGAAGTTTAGTTTTGTTTTTCACTTGAAGGGAGTCAGCCAGATAAAGAAAAGGAGAAAAGATAAGGCATATCTGATTGAAGATTGTGATCTGAAGATTCATTTCCTGCCTTTTCATCATTCTTTAAGTGAAATTTGTATGGGTTTTTTTCCCCTCATTTTATATCATGTAGATTTCAACCTAAGTTTCAAGGATCGTATTTCTACATCACATCCATATCTTGTGTTCTGTTCTATAAATATTTAATGGAAGTAGGTACATTGATAGCCTGGAAAGTGTCATCTTAGCACAATCTCATGTTTTGGAGTACAAATCTTGGGTTTGAAAGTGGAATCTGAATTACCAGTCTTCATGCTTTAGTATATCCTATTTCTTGGAGTACATCAATTTTCAATTTCCAAACATTAGGGCTGGTCAAAAGTTATGATATTCCTTGGGAATTATAAAGATATTTTGGTTACTGGTATTTTAATATAATTTAGATGTGCCTGGTAAGTAACTACATAAATATCATAACTTTTTAACTTTTTTTTGTTTCATGAGCCTGATAGACCAGTTTGGAAAACTGGAAAAACTCCAAAAAGCTTTGGTTTGTACACTATTGTCTTGGAGAGGTAGTGAATGGGCCAATAAACAGCCTGAGGCTTATTAAATAAGAGCATTGTGCACAGCTTATATTTATTTATTTCTACTATGTAGTTTGTTTGTTGCATCTGGTGCACTTCAAGAAAATAGGGGATGCATTTTAGCTAAGGGGAAAAGCCCATGATTATCACAAGGAAGATCCCTCTTTGCGATCTCTGTATCTCTGAGTACATTAGAGAAAGCCCCATGGGCTGTTGCCATCAGTGTTGATAATATTAGTCATTGGTTTAATATTGACCATGCATTGCACCCTCTTTGTTCTCCCTCGAGCTGCTCGGAGCATCCAGAGAGTGGGATGTGCTTCCGAGTCCTCTTCTTGCAGGCTGAGCTTTAGCTGAGGAAACGCTCCGCCCCCTCACGTGACTCCAAGTAGCGTTCCCCCAGTCTTTTGCTCGGCCTCGAAGAGTCAGGCTGCTGTTGGAAAGAGCTCCTTGGTTGATTCATACTACATATATTATTCTGGCTATTTTCCTCATTTTTCAGGTCTGATATTTCCTTTCCTTCCTCCTGTGCAAAAGGTTGGGACTTAGGGGAAGTCTCCCCTCGCCCCTAGGAGCCAAGCGGGCGGGTTCGCAGCGCTTCGCGTGACCCCCCCATTATTAGATCGTGTCGCTGCCTCCGCGCTGCCTTGTGGCGCGCAACTTTTGCTGGATTCCCCCCCACCCTAAACGCCGACCGGGAAGGGCTAATCGCTCCTTAAGAGCACCAGGCGTGCTGAGCTAACCGGACAAGCCCTCCTTGCCGTCCCAAAGGCGCCCGACATAGCTCAGCTCGCGGCCGCCATCTTGGTGCCGCATCGTGGTCGGGCGCCATTTTTATTTCTGATTCTTGCTGCTGCGGTGGAAGTAAACATCCCAGACCCCTTGGGTCAAGAGTTAGTTGCTTTTAGCGTTCCTCCGGGCTCGCTTTCATTGTTTCTGTTGGCCTCCCGGAGCCTCTATCGAGGCAAAGTTGCAACACCCCCCCCCGACTTGTTGTCTGGAGGCCTGCTGCCAGAGGCCTCTCTCCTTCTAGGCCTTAGGCATTTATTTGATAAATCTGACCTGTACTGTGGTACCTCTTTGGTTCCTTTCCTGTTATTGTTTATATAAAAAAAAGAAAAGAAAAGAAAAGAAAGAGAGAAAGATTTACAGATGAAATTATACGTTTTTATATGTATATACATAGATAACCTTTACATGCAGATAGCATAAAAAATAAAAAAATAAAAATAAAAATCAGGATTATATATCTGTACATATTATATGTATATATATTTATACCTTACTACCTGTTATCACTGTACATATTAAATTCCAAAAGGGGGAGCGGGCCAGCTCAAACCTCACTCGGCCCCACTCAGGCCAATTCCAGGCGAGCCAACTGCCCTTTGCTCTTATTACTATTATTATTACTGTTATTATAATTATCAAAATGGCAGACGGCAATCTCTCGAAACAACTTCCTTGAAGGCTAAGGCAAAGTCCCACTACTTGTGCAGGCAGGACAAGGAACCTTCCAAGGCCTCCCAACGAGACGCCTTAAGGCGCCATAAGGCATTGGAAAAGGAGTTTGATAGGCGATCAAGGGAGTCCCGCTCGGGGCCTCCAGCCCTTCCTTCTCCTACCCCCTATCCCTCTACTCAACCTCTTCCCCCTCCAGACCTGTCCTCCCTATCTAGGCGCAGCCCACTTCAGGGTCACTTGACCCCGGGACCACCGACCACACAGACCCCTGAAGCTACCTTTACACCTACGGCCGCTGGTCTGCGTCAGGAAGAACCCTCTACATCTGAGGTTCTAGCCCACATCAAGGCTTGGATGGAATTGGCTTTCCTCCAGGGCATTGCGGAAGGCCTGCAGCACATGTCCAGATCAGGCTTCTCTCCACGGGCTCCCGACCACGACTCTTTATCCATCAGATCCCTTCCACAGCCGGATTCCCCGGTTGGTCAGGTACTCTCTCAGAGGGACAGCCTTCCTCCCGTAGGGGCCCAGGAGGAGGAGGAGGAAGGGGACTTTGGTGACTTCAGGGAAGAGGTACAGGACTCCCGGATGGGATCCTCCCATTATAGTGAGCCCCTCTTAGTGACGGACCTCATGTAGGGGGAGATGTCGGAGGATGAGGAGGCTTCTCCCGACCAACCCATATTCGGGGGGCTGTTCAAGCCACACTAGTTTAAATCCCTCCTCTTTAAAGCCAAGAATGTTTCTGGTCTTCTTCCCCAGTCTCCCTCTGACTTCCCCACCCGTCTCAGAGAGACCAGAGGACTCCATTTTCACACAACCAGTGGTGGAAGCTGAGGTCATCCCAACCCTGCCCATCTTCGTAGACCTAGTGACGAAGCAACTTGCTTCCACGGGAGCCCCCCCCATACCCTCTAACCAAGACAAGAGATTCTTTAATCTCAATTCGGCAATGTCTACTCTGCTAAACATCCCGGAGGTTGACGATCCCATTGTGGGCCTTGCTTCCTCCTCTACCCCCAGTGAGGCCTTAGAGGCCTTGAAACCTGAGGACAAGCGGACGGAACTGGCGTTGCGCCAGGCCCATCTATCCGACGCTTGGGCCATTAAAATCGGCTATGGCCGCTTCATTCTTCACAAGGTCCTTTATCCGCTGGCTCCAGCAGCTGAGAGAACACGTGTCCGCGTCCAATGTGAGGGCGCACCAAGACATAGCGAAACTGGTGGCTGCAGCCGAGTTCTCAGCTGACGCCACTTACCAATCGGTAAAGTTCTCTTCCAGAGCGATAACATCCCATGTCACAGCTCGCCACTTACTGTGGCTCAAGCACTGGCAAGCGGATGTTAAAAATAAGGTCAAGCTGGCCACTGCTCCCCTCAAGTGAGACAAACTGTTCGGCCCGGCCTTGGAACCCCTGCTGGCCAAGAGCCGCAGCAAGAGGAAGTACCTGCCCTCCCTTTTTCGGAGGCCAGAGACAAGAGGCCCTCAGCCCTTTCGGAGGGGCTTCCCCTGCCCCTTCTACCAACCCCCCTTCCCGCCCAGATACCCGATATCCTTCCGGTCTCAGGACCGCTCGGACTCAGGCGACAGAAACAGACGGGGTGGCAACTATAAGAGGCCCTTTAGGGAATCAGGGGGGAGGCCCTACCACCGACCCAGATAGATTTTCTTCCTCCCTCCCCATCGGCGGCTGCCTCAGACACTTCGCCGCTCAATGGGACAAATCCATATCCGATGCATGGGTTAGGGACACCGTCAGGTTTGGTCTCACCCTTGAGTTCCGGTCCGCCCCCGCTGATTTCTTCATGATATCCCCCACCTCAAGAGATCCCACAAAACGTGCACTAATGGATGCAACCATCCAACACCTGCTTGACATTCAGGCCATTCAACCTGTTCCACTGGCCCAGAGGGGACGAGGATTCTACTCCCACCTCTTTGTGGTACCCAAGCATTCTGGGGGATGCAGAGCTATATTAGATTTAAAACGGCTAAACCGCCACTTTAGCCAGTGCAAATTCAAAATGCACACCTTGCAATCGATTCTCTTGGGTACCAGGCGGGGTGACTGGTTATCCTCCATAGATCTCTCGGAGGCATACCTACACATTCCAATCCGGCCCTCTCACCACAAATTCCTTAGGTTCTGTTATAATAACCTTCACTATCAATACGTGGCCTTCCCCTTTGGTCTGGCCTCGGCCCCAGGACCTTCACCAAGGTCCTCGCGGCCCTGGTGGCTCACCTCAGGAGCGTTCCCGTCCGTCTTCACTGCTATTTGGACGATATCCTTATTCTTTCCCTGTCCAAGACCCAGGCAGTCAGGGACACCAGAGCCACCCTCTCCGCTCTCCTGGCACACGGGTTCCTCATCAATTGGCAAAAGAGTCAACTGACCCCATCCACCCGAATCACCCACTTGGGAGCCATAATTGATTCGGTTACAGAAAAGGTCTTCCTCTCTTCGGAGAGGTTCCTCAGCATTCAAGCTCTGGTCAAACAGATTAGGCGATCAAGGTGGGTGACGTTACTTGACCTTTCTAAATTATTGGGTAAGATGGTTTCATGCATCTCAATTATTCCCTGGGCCGTTTACACAGCAGATCCCTCCAGTGGTTCCTGCTCCCATTCCAAAGATCCGGAAGAAGCAACTCGAAGTCCAGAGTCAAGGTGCCTCCGAGGGTCCTCACGTCTCTCCTCTGGTGGACCAACCCCGCCATCAACAGGGGCCACCTCTTCTCAGAACCTCAGTGGCTAACCTTCACCACGGACGCCAGCCTATCCTGTTGGGGAGCTCACGTCAACTCGCTCTCGGCACAGGGCAAGTGGTCGCCGATCAAGCAAAGATGCAGCATCAACTGGCTGGAGCTTCAGGCCGTCCACCTGGCCCTGCGCAGATTCCTCCCCTTGGTACGCGGGCGTCACGTCCTTATTCTCACGGACAACGTCACAGCCAAAGCCCCTATCAACAGGCAAGGAGGTACCTAGTCTATTCAGTTGATGAGGGAGGCCGAGTGCCTCTGCCGTTGGGCAGAATCCAACCTCCTCTCACTAAAAGCCGAGCACATCTGCGGAATCTCCAACATCCAGGCATATTGGCTAAGCAGGATCACGGTGGACCAAGCAGAATGGCGCCTCCATCCATCCCTATTCAAGGAGGCATCCAGAATATTTGGCCTCCTGAGGGTGGATCTCTTCGCCTCCCTGTCCAACGCACAGCTTCCATGGTTTTTCTCCAGGTACCCGTCTCACAGGTCAGAGAACCACAACGCGCTACGCTGTCCATGGCTCCCAGGGCTCTTATATGCCTTCCCTCCGCTGCCGCTAGTTCCCAGAGTCATACAGAAACTCATTCACGAGAAGGCAGACCTGCTCCTGGTGGCTCCTTATTGGCCCAGGAGACCGTGGTTCGCGGACCTCCGCAATCTTTCGGTAGCGCCCCCATGGAGGATCCCCCCCGGACAGGATCTCCCTCTCTCAGGGGCCCCTTCTGCATCCGGAGCCCCAATGGCTCCAGTTAGCCGTCTGGAGGTTGAACGGATCCGTTTGACAAGAGAAAAATTCTCCAGTCAAGTAATCGACACTATTTTGCCGCTAGGCGACCCTCCACCACACGAATTTATGATGCCACTTGGAAGGGCTTTTGCAAGTGGTGTAGCGGGTTCCAAGTTGACCCCCTCTCTCCCTCTGTTGCACAGGTCTTGGAATTCCTTCAAGAAGGCTTACGTAAAGGGCTTGCCCCCAACACCCTGAGACAGCATGTCGCTGCCCTCTCAACCGTTGTCTCTTGTGATAACTTCATTTCCATCTCTCATCATCCCCGGGTTAGAGCTTTCCTCAGGGGCGCCACCAACTTGTGTCCTCCGACTGTTCACAAGTTCCCCACATGGGACCTCAACAAGGTCCTCGTTTCGCTTACAAAGCACCCGTTTGAACCTCTGAGGGAGTCCTCCCTTCAATTTCTAACGTTTAAGGTAGTTTTTCTAGTGGCCATTACTTTTGTTCGTCGAGTCTCGGAAATAGCAGCATTGTCAATCAGAAACGATTTATGCGTGTTCTACGCTGATCGGGTGGTCCTTCGCCCTGACCCCACCTTCTTACCCAAGATTAACTCACCCTTCCACAAGTCTCAGGAACTGGTCCTCCCAAACTTTTGCCCCAGACCCTTGAGGGACAGGGAAACCCTTTGGCACACCCTGGATGTTAGAAGGGCCTTGCGCATATACATTAAGCGCACACAACCCTTGAGAAGATCAGAATCCCTCTTCCTCTCCTTTCAGCCCAGGACATTGGGGCTCAAAGTCTCTCCCTCAACCATCAGTCGCTGGATCAGGGCGACTATCGCCAGGTGCTACCTATCACAATCTCTGCCCGCTCCTGGGGGAATAACCGCTCATTCCACCAGGAGTGCAGCTACTTCAGCGGCTTGGGCCACGCAAGCCCCAATCGCTGACGTTTCTTGGCAGCCACTTGGGCCTCTCCGTCCCCATTCATTAGACATTACAAAATAGACTTGTACGCCTCAGCAGAGGCCTCTTTTGGCTGACGAGTCCTACAGAGGGTCATCAGTGACCCGGAGGGGCTTCCGGCCCAGACGGAGTCCCACCCGTAGGACAGCCAAGCTTTGGTATGTCCCACTCTCTGGATGCTCCGAGCGGCTCGAGGGAGAATGGGCATTGGTTCTTACCTGATACGCCCCTTCTCGGCAAGCCACAAGGAGCATCCAGCCCCATCCTAACTCCTCCGTCTGGTGGGTACTCTGGTTTCAGCCAAGGAGCCAATAGTTGATTAGAAGGATTTCATAACCTTTCTTCTCGTTATCGCAAAAAACTGGGGGAACGCTACTTGGAGTCACGTGAGGGGACGGAGCGTTTCCTCAGGTAAAGCTCAACCTGCAAGAAGAGGACTTGGAAGCACATCCCACTCTCTGGATGCTCCTCGCGGCTCGCTGAGAAGGGGCATATCAAGTAAGAACCAACGTCCATTCCTCTAATATTTGTCATGAGAATGGACAAAGTTGGAGTATGTTTAGTTTGGAGAAGATGCAAGGAAGGCATGGTAGGTTTGCTGATTTCAAATATTTGAAGGATTGTCAAATAGATAATGAAGGAAATCTATTTTGTTTGGCTTAAAATAATGGTGGCACTTGATTCAAACAACTAGAAGAGTTTTCCATTGAACTTTAAGAAGAATTTCTTGATTGTTCTTAAATGGTGCATGTTGTTTGAGATTGCAATGAACTATCCCAAAACGTGTCAAATTCTTTTTTCTTAGATAGTTTTAGATCAAGGGTCTTCAAACTTGGCAAGTTTAAGACTTGTGGACTTCAACTCCCAGAATTCCTGAGCTAATATGACTAGAGGAGGAATTCTGGGAATTGAAGTCCACAAGTCTTAAAGATGATCTTGATGGCTGCCTAGGGCTGATCTTATCCAGCAGATTTTTCAGCACGTAGGGAGGAAATGATTTATATAGCTTTTGAAAGTCTTTCCAATGGTTTATTACCTTTATACTGTGCTTTGTAAGTTTGCTTATATTTTTGTTTGGGTTATATTTATGAATATTTGTCAGATTAAAAATTAAAACTGAACATATGTAGAATATTTATTGAATCTTATAAAAATAATATTAAACTCATTAGATATTAACATATGTAAAATATTTTTCATGAGAAGTATTCCATATGTTACATTTTTAACAAATATAAAAGAAGAAGAAGAGTGACATTGTTTTAAATTTCTGATAATCTCTTCAATATCTGGCAAATAATTTTGGTTTCAGAGAGCCCTGAGAAGGTCTTAGAAGATCTCCAGGGTTCCTGAGACCACACTTTAAGAAACATTGTGCTACAACATTGACAGATGCACATAGTCAGTCTCTGAAGACCTCAAATACTGTGAACTCTCCATGTCATGTGGCAGCTAGTTTCACTGGCTGATGACTTGCAAAGTCCGAATGTTTTTCTGATGACTAGCTTGAACTTCCTTATAGTTTTAATTCTTTGGTTTTGGTCCTACCCTCTGGATCAAGGGTCTCCAACCTTGGCTACTTTAAGACTTATGGATTTGAACTCCCAGAATTCCTCCTCCAGTCATATTAGCTCAGGAATTCTGGGAGTTGAAGTCCACAAGTCTTAAAGTTGCCAAGGTTGGAGGCCCCTGCTCTGGAGCAATAGATGTAAATCCACTCACTTGTCAGTCTTTCATATATTTGAAGTCTGTGGTCATATCTCCCCTTAATTGTCTTTTCTGCAGGCTAAACATATCGCTATCTTTTAACTGTTCTTCACAGTTTGAATTCCAAATATTTTATCATCTTGATAATCCTTCTTTCAGCTTGTTTGTATCTGTCATGGTCTTTTTTGAAAAGTGATGTCCAGATCAAGATGTCACAGTCAAATAGAGTCTGACCATTACAAACTGGAAAAGAAAAAAAAAATTCCTTTGATCTGGATTTTGTGTTTCTCTTAACCGATTCCAAGACAGCATTTGTCTTTTTAGCAGGCACATTATATTTCTAGTTTATGTTTTTTTGGGGGGATGACAAGGACACCCAGATCTTTTTCACAGGTACTACTGCCAAAGTAGGTCCTTCCCACTTCCTCTCATCCTGAACTTGTGTCTTACATCAGCTGCCATGTCAAAAGCACTTTTGCAAACATAGCCTGATGAATAAACATTCATGGCCACCCACCTCATATTCCAAATCCCTTCATCAAGCCTAAGAGCACTGCTTCCCTCAGGATGTGCCTAATCCTCTAATCACTCCTGGAAATACAGGCCAGTTGGTTGACAATGAAGTGTCCGTTAAACATTAACACTCAGTTGATAATTCTTCAGCCTGTCTTCTGTCCACCCAAGGAAAAAAAGAAGTACAGCGCACTAACAGAGCACATTGATTGTATATAGAAGATCCATCCTGTATATTCTAAAAGGCTCTGTCCTGGACTTTCTAGATTGTGTTTGTTGGTCTGTATAACAATGCTGTGCTGGATGGAGCTACTATATATGATAGCATCTGTGTTGAATATTATCATGCACTGGAAACTCTCTCATGCCTATTCCTCCACTCTTTTTTGGCCCACAACGACACAGCAAGATTGTTAATTGTCCAACATGATAAAGCTGTAGATGCATTTATCCTCGAAAGCTAAATCAGAATTATATTCCCAGTTGAGATTCAAAGAAGTAAAAGCATAAGGTTAAGCAAAGACAGTTGTTTTTAGTCCAGAAAGAAAAGATAGTAGTTTATGTCAGGGAATTAATTTTAGCACTGTGCTATCTTGAGGTGGGCCTGAAATACTGGAACTCTTGGCCTCCATTTGATCATGCAAAATCTCCTCAGTTCTGATTACAAAAGCTAATCTATGTATCCCTGAATGAAGCCAAGCACTACGTTCTTCTACACAGAGTCTGTCTAAGTGATTGGGCCTCTCCTTCAAATTCTGTTTTTCTGAAAACAGAATTGGTTGTAGTGGAATACATTTTTTCTCACCATCGGAACTTGGCTTGAGCATCAAGTGTAATAGGTCCCTCATCATCTATTCTTCGCCCTATATGAAGCCAATGCACAGATTACGGGCATGACATCTAATTAGCTTTGTATTTTGAAGAACTATTTGAAGAAAAATGAGACTTGAAGAAATTGGCAAAACAGGTTAGTAGAGCCTGAGGGATGCGGGCATAGCAAACACGGTGGATGAAGAGAGAGCATGATGTTGCCAGGTGGTTGATAATGTTGCACAACATGTAGAAGAATTGGAAAGAGAGAATTTACACATGCTTTACCAAAATGAAATTTTTTTAGACTTGGAGGCTACCCATTTAACTTGCATGTTTTAGCTTAGAACCTTTTTCATCTTTATTTTATGTCATCCTACTCCAAGTAACTTTTTTTATGAGATTGCCTGTTTGCTGCTCTTGTCTTCAATATGGCATACACTTTATTTTTAATATTTTTTTTACTTTACCATTTTCAGAAATGAATCTCTGTCCTGAGTGTTCATCCTGGAATTAGAAAGTGGAGCAAGGTTTCCTATAATCAAGCATAACTTTCCCAGGTTATGCAATTGTATTTCTATTATTGTCATAGGAGAAGGTTTTGTTGGGAAAAAGAACAACTGGAAGGAACCAAGTTGGGAAATGAAATTATGGTCAGAGATAGATTTGTGGTTTGGTATGCTGGCTGCCTAATTTTATTTCTATGCAGTTACTAATTAGTATTTTCCTCTTAACCGCCAAATCTGGTTTCAACTCTCTGGGTCAGTATTCTGTAAAAAAAAAGACCCTCAAAATGAAAGTTTTATCTGTAGTGCATTCCATTGGGCAGTTTTCTGAAATATAATTGTGCCTATTTTACCTTTTTTACCAATAAGAAATATTGTGGTTATTTAACCCAATACATTTGTTAATGCACAAGCTTTTGAGACTTGTAGTTGACTTCATTGGCTGTGTGATCTGGAAGGCCACATAGCAAGCTTAGCATACCATGAATTATGATATCTGTAATGAATGAAGAACAAAGCAAAATTAACACACCCTATGAACTATGCCATTACACACAGGTAGAACTCAACTTACAGCTGTTTGTGTAAGGATGATTGAAAGGCACAATTGTCTTGGACAAAATGCTTTGCAACCTGTACTTGCACTTAGTATAACTGTAGCATCACCTCCACAGCCATGTGATTGTACTTAAGAGTGCTTGGCAGCCAGCTTGCATTTATGGCTGGTTGCAGCATCTTGTGATCACTTAATCACTGTTTGCTAAATGACTGTGGTGATTTGCTTAATGACTGGGCTAAAAATCATCCTGAAATCGAGTCCAGTCATGTGATGGTTCAACTTATAACCATACTGACGTGTGACTGAAATTCCAAACCCAATTGTGATAATAAATCAAGGACTACCTGTATATAGACCTAGAATTGTTGAAATGGCATTTTCGCGTTGCAAACGGAAGGAACTATGCTTGTGAATGATGCTACTATGACTTTCTCCATAGAGCTGCTGCAAGCATCCAGAGTGGGAGGTGCTCCAGTCTTCACTCTTACAAGCTGAGCTATAATTGAGGAACGCTCCTCCTCCTCCACGTAACTCCTCTGTAGCGTTCCCCAGTTTTAGCTCAGCCTCGCAAGAGACAGGCAGCACTAGCAGTTCTTCCTTGGCCGATTTAGGATTCTTTATCTATAAATCTCAGGTTTGGTCTTCCTTTTTTTCCTCCTTGGCCCCTGTGCATTTGGTTCATCTTGAATTAGCGAAAGGAGCGATTTTTCACCCCTCAGGGGGGAGATACGGGTTTTTTTAGAGCTTTTCGCCCCCCCACCCCCATTCTGTTCTCTGCTGTTTTTAAGCCGTCCTGCCCTTAAGCAGCGGCTTGTATTTGCACTTTCCATTGCTCTCCATTGTGCCTTCCCCCCACGAACGACTTTGAGAGAAGGCAAGCTTCTTTGCAGTCCCTCTTCTTGCCTGCATTCAGGCTAGTTTTTGTTGTAGTTGAGGGGCCATTTTGGGCGTGCCTCGTGGCCAGCCGCCATTTTGTTTGCTGCAACGATTCTCAAGACCCATAGCGGGATTGGCAGGCCATTTGGAGCCTAGCTATCTAGAGGGTATTGTGGTTCTGTGCCCTGTTGCCCCGTTACTAGTATTCATTGGCTAATTTTGCAGCCCACTCAGAGGCGAAGGCACCAACTTCCCATTTTGTTTGGGAGGCTGCCTCAGGAGGCCTTTCGTTTTTTTTGCTTTTGTTGTTGTTGTTTTTCTGGCCTCAGCGTTCATTTGGTCTATTGGCTAATTAGAAATATTCCTTAGTTTTTGTTACTTATTTCAAAAAAATAAAAATAGAATAAAATAATAATATTTTTTTGTTTTCAATTGGCATACCCCCCCCCCCAGCACTTCAGTTCGGTTAGGTCCTTTTTTGGTCTCCTCCCTCCCCCCCCCAAAATATACAAAATAAAATAAAATAAAATTATAAATAAATTACAATACAACCAAAAAATTTTTTTTCCAAAAGGGGGACGCGGCTCAACTATAGGACATCCGGCCTGTGTTGTAGGTCGAACTCCCAGGCGTGCCAACCGCCTTTTTGTTTAATATCACTCTGTATTCAGTTTTTTTATTATGGCAGAGGACAATCCCAGCGGACCTTCTTTGAAGGCTAAGTCAAAGATGCACCATTTGCTCAAACGGGACAAGGACTCATCCAAAGCTTTTCAGAGGGACGCCTTAAGGCGCTACAAGGCTTTGGAGAAGGAGTTTGACAAACGTTCCAGGGACTCTCATTCCCACCCCCTCTACCTCTACTCAACCTCCCCCTCTGCCAGAACAGCCTTCTCTTTCCAGGCGCAGTTCACCCGTCCAGAGCCCCCAGGCCACTCGAGCACCTGAAGTAACATTCACACCGACCGCTGCAGGCCTACGCCCAGAGAGTCCATCCACAGACATCATCCCAGACAGTATTAGAGAATGGATGCAGCTGGCCATCTGCCAAGGGATCGTGGAAAGTATACAACAGTTGTCCAGATCAGGTTCTCAAACGATGGCACCCAAGGTTGAATCTGTTTCCGGAAGATCCCTCTCCAGACCGGAATCGCACCATGGTCAGGTACCTTCCCAAATGGAGCCCCCCTTCCCAGAAGGGAGGAAGAACAGGAGGAAGAGGAAATGGGCTTTGAACCCTTCAGGGAAGAGGAAGGGTCGGATAGGGGGTCCCTATAATACTCTGAACCCTTTTTCGAGGTAGAACCAATGGAAGGAGAGATGTCAGAGGACAAGGGCATATCTCCTGACCAACCCGCCTTTGTAGGCCTGTTTAAGCCTCATTTGTTTAAGTCCTTGCTATTTAAGGCAAAAAATATTTCGGGTCTGATTTCCCAGTCACCTTCTGATCCATCTCCAGCAGCCTCGGGGGGGGGCAGAAGATTCTATATTCAAACATCTGGTCGTAGAGACCGAGGTCATTCCTACTCCACCAATTTTCTCCGACTTAGTAGCGAGATAATTGGCCTCATCAGGGCCTCCCCACCCCTTCCAGTCAGGACAAGAGATTTTTTAATCTCGATACAGATTTCTCTGCCATGTTAGATACTTCCAAGGTGGACGACCCCATAGTGAGGCTAGCATCATCCTCTAACGCCACTGACGCTCTGGAAGCGCTGAAGCCAGAGGACAAGCGGGCTGAGATGGCGCTACGGCGGACGCACCAATCTGATGCTAGGGCCATTCGATCTGCCATGGCTGCATCCTTTTTCACTCAATCTTCCATCAGATGGCTCAGACAGTTGAAACAACATGTACCCCCATCGAACACCAGGGCCCATCAGGACATTGCCAAGCTCACGGCCGCAGCGGAATTTGTGGCCGATGCTACTTTTCACTCTGAAATTTTCTTCTCGGGCTATCTCCTCGCATGTTACAGCCCGACGGCTGCTTTGGCTTAAACACTGGCAGGCCGACATTAAGAATAAAGCTAAATTGGCTTCTGCTCCCATCCCGGGAGGCAAATTGTTTGGCCCGGCCCTGGAACCATTATTGATGTAGAGCCGGAATAAAAAGAAATTCCTCCCATCTCTTTTTCGCAGGCAAGTCCAGAGGGTCCCAACCCTTTCGAAGGGGCTCCTTTCGTACTTCCTTTCAGACACCCTTCACCCCCAAAATATCAGAGTTCCCTACCATTTCAGCCGGCCTATCAGGACCGGGGCAACATGGGGGACAGGAACAGGAGGGGGGTCAGCTACAGGAGGCCCTTCCGGGGTGCAGGAAGTAAAGCGTCCTAGCATCCCAGATAGGCCTTCAGCCACTTATCCCATTGGCGGTTGCCTCAAATATTTTGCCGACCAATGGGAATCATCCACTTCTGATTGCTGGGTTAGGGACACTGTCAAATTTGGCCTCTCCCTTCAGTTTTGGTTCCCCCCTCCGGAGCACTTCATGGTTTCTCCTCTTTCCAGAGACCGTACTAAGTGTGCTCTCATAGAAGCCGCTATCAAACACCTCTCTGAAATCAAGGCCATACAGCCTGTGCCACCTTCGCAGTGAGGAGAGGGGTTTTACTCCCTCCTCTTCCTAGTTCCTAAACACTCCAGGGGTTGGAGGCCCATTTTAGACTTGAAGAGGCTCAATCGCTACATTGTCCGTCATAAGTTCAAAATGCATACACTTCAGTCCATTTTTCAGGGCACCAGGAAGGGAGACTGGCTCACCTCCATTGACCTCTCAGAAGCATATCTTCACATCCCCATTCATCCTTTGTTTTTCAAATATTTGAGATTTTGCTACAACGGCCAACATTTTCAATATGTGGCCCTTCCCTTTGGTCTAGCCTCGGCTTCGAGGACCTTCACCAAGGTATTGGAAGCTCTAGCGGCTCACCTCAGACACTTCCCTATCCGCATTCGCTGTTACCTAGACGACATCCTCATACTATCCCTGACCTGGCGTCAAGCCGAGAGGGACACTAAAACCACCCCCTCGGTGCTTCAGGCTCATGGTCTCCTCGTAAACTGGGAGAAGAGTCAACCCTTCCACCCGAATAGCTCACTTGGGGCAGTGATTGACTCAGTTGAAAGGAGGGTTTTCCTTTCTCCTGAAAGGTTCAGCAGTATCCAGAAATCGATCGGGGTCATTAGACGGGCAAGAAAAGCCTCATTGCTGGACTTATCCAAATTACTTGGCAAATTGGTTTCATGCATATCTATTGTTCCCTGGGCCCGGCTACATTCCAGATCCCTGCAGTGGTTCCTCCTGCCTTATCAGCGTTCCGGAAGGAGCAATTCAAGAGCCGTGGCGAAGGTTCCTCCAAAGGTTCTCGCCTCGCTCCTCTGGTGGACCAGACCCGCTACCAACAAGGGACATCTTTTCAAGGAGCCCCAAAGGGTCACCCTCACAACAGACACCAGCCTATCCGGATGGGGGGCCCACATTCAGTCACTTTCAGCTCAGGGAACTTGGTCAGCAACCGAGCGACGCTGCAGCATCAACTGGCTGGAGCTTCACACAGTATACCTGGCCTTACGCACCTTCCTCCCTCAAGTGCAAAGGTGCCATGTACTGGTCCTGACGGACAACACTACAACCAAGGCCCACATCAACCGTCAAGGGGGCACTCATTCCATCCACCTCATGAGGGAGGCCGAGCGGCTCTGTCGGTGGGCAGAGGTCAACCTCTTATCCATCAGGGCAGAACACATCTCGGGGGTCTCAAATGTTCAAGCAGACTGGTTGAGCAGGGCCACCGTAGACCAGTCGGAATGGCGCCTGCACCCCTCCCTGTTCAAGGAGGCCTCAGCGATATACGGTCAACCACTGGTGGACCTGTTCGCGTCACCGCTCAGCACCCAGACACTGAGATTCTTCTCACGATACCCCATCAAGGGGGCAAAGAACCACGACGCTCTACGCTGCCCCTGGCCCACAGGGCTTCTATACGCATTTTCCCCCCTCCCATTGATTCCCAAGGTGATCCAAAGGTTGATCCTCGAGAGGGCGGAAGTTCTTCTGGTGGCCCCATATTGGCCCAGGAGACCGTGGTTTGCGGATCTTCGCAACCTGTCAGTGGCCCCCCCCTGGAGGATTCCGCCAGACAGGGTCTCGCTGTCCCAGGGGCCTCTTCCGCACCCAAATCCACAGTGGCTTCAGTTAGCCGTCTGGAGGTTGAGCGGGAGCGTCTAAGAAATGAGGGCCTGTCCATTTAGGTCATCAATACCATCCTGGCAGCAAGACGGCCTTCGACCACCCACATATATAACGCAACCTGGAACATTTTTTGTAAATGGTGCCACAAGTCCTTCATCAATCCGCTCTCCCCATCAGTTGCACAAATCCTGGCCTTCCTACAAGATGGGCTGGACAGGGGCCTCTCCCCCAATACCCTGAGAAGGCAAGTAGCAGCTTTATCAACTATTGTCTCTGGCAGCTCTTCTGCTCGCTTTCACACCACCCTCATATCCAAGCATTCCTTAGAGGTGCCACCAATCTGCACCCTCCAGTAATTCACAGATACCCGACCAGGGATCTTAATAAGGTTCTTATGGCATTGACTAAACCTCCCTTTGAGCCTCTCAGGGAGGCGCCGCTTCAGTTTCTCACATTCAAAGTGGTGTTTCTCGTAGCAGTCATGTCTGTTCGGCGGATATCTGAAATAGCAGCTCTGTCCGTTAGAAAGGATCTATGCGTTTTCAACGCTGATCGAGTGGTTCTGCGACCGGATCCTTCTTTTCTGCCCAAGATCAACTCGGCCTTTCACAGATCACAGGAACTTATTCTGCTGAATTTTTGCCCCAAACCTTCTCGAGAAAGGGAAATGCAGTGGCATATTCTCAATGTCCGACGGGCACTTCGTATCTATATCAATCACACTTATCCTATCAGGAAGTCAGAGTCATTGTTCCTGTCATTTCAATCAAAGACGCTGGGTTTCAAAGTATCCCCGTCTACTGTTGGCTGTTGGATCAGAGCAATATCCAAGGCCTATTCCTCCCAGGCGCTTCTGGTTCCTAGTTGGAATAACCACTCACTCTACAAGGAGTGCGGCTACCTCAGCAGGCTGGGCTACTCAGGCATCGATACATGATATCTGTCGAGCGGCTACCTGGGCATCTCCATATCCCTTTATCCGCCATTACAAAATCGATGTCTATGCTTCAGCGTCCTTTGGCAGACGAGTCCTTCAACAAGTGGCGAGAGACTCAGAGGAGATTCTGGACCAGACGGAGTCCCTCCCGTAGGACAGGCCATGCTTTGGTATGTCCCACTCTGGATGCTCGCAGCAGCTCTATGGAGAATGGGCGTTGGTACCTGACACGCCCTTTCTCATTGAGCTGCGTAGAGCATCCAGCCCCACCCTAATTGGTCCGTCTGGTGGGGAATCCTGTTTCGGCCAATGATTCTAACAGTTTATAGTTGAGAAATGTATAATAGTTAAGATGAGAGGATAGTTGTCTTCTCGTCTTCGTAAAACTGGGGAACGCTACGGAGGAGTCACGTGGAGGAGGAGAAGCGTTCCTCAGTTATAGCTCAGCCTGTAAGAGTGAAAACTGGAGCACCTCCCACTCTGGATGCTCTACGCAGCTCGACGAGAAAGGGCGTGTCAGGTAGGTACCAATGCCCATTCTGCTCATAATTGCAGGATAATGCAGTTGTCTATTTCCTGAGCCATAAGGTCCATACTTTTTCAGTGTTTCATATGTCTCACTTCAAAGAGCTTGCTGTTTTAAATGAACATAAACCTCCTTGGAGTCAAGGTCAACTATTAAGTAGCTGCATGGAGATTTCCATATAATTTTCTTGGCAGTAAAACAGAAGTGGTTTGTAGTTATCATCGTCCAGGTTATTGCTGTTGTTTAGCTTCCCAGTCTAGTCTTTAGCCCTGCATTTTCCTCATGGTCTATCATCCACAGAGTAACTAGGTTTGACTCTGCTTATGTTTCTGACATCCATCCAAGATCAGCTACTGCTGCACCTAGCACATCAATACAGTAGGAAAGCTGTAATTTATCCAGAACCACCCAAATACTAGCAATAGATCCTAATTTAGTCAATTAGTATTATTTTTATGTATTTTGGAATGAAAGCGAAGAGATGTCCATGTTAGCTAAAATCATGTATATTCCCAGCCATAGTTTGTTTTAACTGTGGCTTCTTGAAAACCTCATTATGGCTTATGTAACCCATAACCAACCCAAAAGGGTATCTCATGTCCTGTTGTGAGATGAATCCAGTTGTACTTCTTCTTCTTACTAGTAACACTTTTCAGAATCTGTTCCTGACTGTTCCTTTCCTTCACCATCTTTCTTTCTTTCTTTTTGTTATCCTAGGCCTATGAACTTTCCACCCTTACGGGCACTCAAGTTTTGCTACTTGTGGCCAGTGAGACAGGCCACGTCTACACTTTCGCCACACGGAAACTGCAGCCAATGATCACCAGCGAGACGGGGAAAGCACTGATCCAGACATGCTTGAATTCTCCTGACTCCCCTCCTCGGTCGGACCCAACCAGCGATCAGCGCATGAGTGCTACGGGCTTTGAGGAAACGGACCTTACGTATCAGGTGTCTGAGTCGGACAGCAGCGGAGAAACGAAGGTATCCCCAACTTCTATCTTGTCAGTCTTTGGAGAGAGAAAGAGCTACTGGCATTGTTGCTCTCTGCATGTGCTTCAGTGCAGTAGACCTGTGTGTTGCCAGATTAACCGCAAGGACCAGACTGTTTCCTTTGTTGCATTTTCCTCTGTGGCACAGTGGTTAGAGTACAGTATTATAAGCTACTTCTGCAGCCAGCTGCCTACAATTTGGCAGTTCAAATCCCACCAGGCTCAATGTTGACTCAGCCTTCCATCCTTCGGAGGTGGGTAAAATGAGGACCCAGATTGTTGGGGGCAATATGCTGTCTCTGTAAACCGCTTAGAGAGGGCTGTAAAGCACTATAAAGCAGTATATAAGTCTAAGTGCTATTGCTATCGCTATTTTGCACCAATGAAATCTAGCAGTGTAAGAGTTAATTCCCATAACTTAAAGTTGCAAGGTTAACTTTAGAAGGGAAAAAATGAGGTGCTCTGTGGGATGCAGTAGATTGGGAGTTGTCAGGACCTGGATTCTGCTGTTGGGCTTTGATTTTGGGAGCAGCAGAGCCCCTTTGATTCCCAGCAATCCTCTCTGTGCACATGTTACCCAGCTTCAGTAAAGTGTGGTAGGCAGAAAGGCTGAAGCTGACTGACAGTGCTTTGATTGCTCAGACTTATCTAGTGTTACTTCTCCTGGGAGGCTGTTCTCCCTTCCCCCACCAAATTCCCTGGGACTGGAGTAGATGGGCTGGATATCTGCCAAAGTGGGATGGGAACAGCCCATGTCTTGCCTTCCTCTAATGGCAGCAGGCGTTGGGTGGCTGCGCTGGGCTGGGCAGAATGTGGCAGGTGCTCTTTGCTTTCCTGCTAGGACCTCCTGGAGCAGCTCTGTTTTTGGTTATCTCTGCCTGGGCGTCTCTGTGCTCCCGCTCATTGATAAAAATTGGATTCTGCCTCCATGGCCATATAAGGCCTGGTTTCCTTCCCTGGAGTCCCTGGCTGGGCCCCTCACATTCCTTATAAGCTGCAGCTGTCTCTTGCTTGGTGCTGTTTTGGAAGGGGGCAGGGAGGACAGGGGGAATTGAAACACTTGGCTGAACAGACTATTCCTTCTTTCTCTCTGAGTGTCCAGCCAAATACTCTGCTAGCTTAACTCTTTACTTTCTCCACAGCAGCTGGAGCGTTACTAGAGAAGTGGGGTACCCAGAGGACAGTACGTGTGTGTTAGTGTGTGTGAGGGAAAGAGGGGGTGGGGGAAGAAAATATCTGCCTGTCTTGGTAAGAGAGATCAGTTGTTCGTTAGCTCCAAGATGGAGAAAAGTTATAAGTGCTTTTCTTCAGTACCAGCCTTAAAACATTAGGCGTCTTCATACCGCTTAAATTATCCCTGTAAATCTGTGTCACAAAGTTGTTTGCTACTTAAAAGATGGTCCAAGCCTGCTGGTGCCAATAGTCATGTTATCTCAATTTGCAGACTAAAGAGGTAATGTTTTGCCAGATCCCACATGATGAATTCTATTTTCTTTGCTGTTTCTTCAGAATTTCACCCTCTTTCCCAACCTTCATTGCTGTGGCCAGCACAGCTCTCTATGTACCTGACTTTTAGTAGGAGATGCCAGGAGTTGAACCCAGGAGCCTGGGAATGCTTTACCCCCAAGCCAACATCCTTCTCTTCAAACCTGAAAATCTTTTCTTATTCTCAGCAAGCATGTAGGCAGGAGATAGGAAATGAAACTCCTGTAATAGCTTTTTTCAGATCCCCCACAGTTGTCTGTCTTGGCTTGAGACAGTTGTCAGTTGAGTGAAGCAAATGATTCCTCTAAAACCAGCCCTACTTATATTGCCTCTTGCAAATGTTCAATGGAGATCCTCATGTTGAGCAAACATAAACTTCATTTTCAGGCTTCTCCAACTGGACATCATATCATGTCCTATACACTGTTTTTTAAGTTTGGAGAATACAGGTATGAATAATCTCAAAGGGGTTATTTTTTTAGCAGTGATTTTACCATTGGTGTATTATTTATGGGGTGGGTTGTGTGTAGCAGCAACCTAATTCTTCTGTTTGTCCTTGAAACACAGCATTAAAGTAGGTGGCTTGTTGCAGCCTAGTTCAGGGGTCCCCAAATTTGGCAACTTTAAGACTTGTGGACTTCAACTCCTAAAATTATGCTGGCTGGAGAATTCTGGGAATTGAAGTCCATAAGTCTTAAGTCTTAAAGTTGCCAAGTTTAGAGACCTCTGGCCTAGCTGATAATCTCTGCTTCTTGCATTGCCTTTTTATTGAAGAGGTTTTCAGGTACAGTGCAAGAAAAGAACTCTCCTTCCCCAATATCCCAGTTCTCTCTATCTTTGTCCAAAGCCCAAACCAGCATCAGAAAATGGATACCTACATATCTGCCTGTGTGCCTGCCTACCTCCCTAAATACTTTGATGCGTTGCCTAATTTGCTATTTAAGATTTTTTTTTTCCTTTCCCATTTCCTGTAATGCTACAGTTTGAACGCCTTCAGACTCTGTTTCAGATCAACACAATTTTGGAGCACATATAATAGGTCCAAAAATCCATTTTCCTCCTGGTCCAGGATACTTTTTAAACAGAGTTGTTAGGTTCTTATAAGTTAGAACTTATAACCCTAGACTTCCATTTAATATGTTTTGTTTCAGTTGGTATTTACTATGAACATGAGAGATGATTTGTGGTCAGATTTTGGTTCTACTAAACAATGGTTATAGATTTTATAGTCCCAACAGGAAGCTCAGTGTTGGGGGAGGCTTCTGGGAAGAAACAACTTGCAGATATTATTCAAAGGTTTCATCCCTTTTGATCCTCAGCCATGATTTGGGGATGAAGATGGGGGTGAAGAGTCAAACTGAAAAAGAACCGAACAGACCATGCCTTCTGAGGAAGAAGCAATCTGGGATTAGCAAAGATAATTTCTAAAAAGGTGATGTGTCTTACTTGCAATATGTCTGGTTGATCCATAACTCTCTTTGGGGATAGTGGGCTATTAGAAATACAGATGTAACAGCTTAAACCTGAATGAGGAATGCCCATGTTCCTTTTAAGAACAGGTGATGGGATTTTATCTTAGCTTATATCATTATGGGTCTGGCTTCTCTCTGCAGAATCAACCAGTTGGGCAAGAGTGTCCCACTTGCCATGGAAACACTTTTCAACTAGGGATATCCTGGCAGACAAAACAGCATAGCAACAAAAGCATGCAATTTGACAACAGGCAGTGCCTGCTACAGTATCGAAATTATAGAGAGAAAGTAGAAAGTGAATGGGAAACTTGAAAACTAACTTGCAGATTGATTGGATTGGGGGATAAGAATGTGATAGCATATTCTTTCTGTCATGGTCAATATACTTGTTTTAGATTAGGGTGGATAATAGGGCTTTGTTCATATCGTTAAGATACAAATTTACTGTCCCTCATTGCTGGTCATGCTAATGATGATGGCAGTGGTTATTCAGCAGCATTGATTTCTTTTATCAGTCTTCCAAACCCAGAAAGTTAAAAGATAAGCAAGGAAAACTAGAAGTACTTTAACTTATAGTCATATTTAGACTTTATGAACACGTTTTTTCTCAGTTTTCCTAGTTTTTGCTTTATAGAAGACAGTAAAGGGAGATATAATGACCGAAATAATATGGTGAGTTAATAATAAGAGTTAATAAAAATAATACTAAGAGTTAATAAAAAATAATGATTCTTCAGATTTCATTAAACATTATTGAGCATGAGGTAGAATATAGCTTCATTGCTGACATTCTTTTTTGCCTTTTTAAAATCAGAAATCCCTTTGACCCAAAGCTCAGTGCTCGTGTGTACCTCATGTGCAAAGTGATGATGAGATGAAGAAAACTTTCTCTGATCTTGGAGAAAGCAATTTCCCCACAGTGTCTCTTTAGAGAAAGAGAGGAACAGGTGAAGTGCAGAAAAACTCTCTTTATACATTTCTTCCACTTTCCCCACATCCAGGGGTGGGATTCTACCAATTCGCACCTATTCGCTAGAACTGGTTGTTAACATTCTAAGCAGTTCGGAGAACCAGTTGTTAGAAGAAATTACTGGTCTAATCTTGTAAGGAAGGCAGGAAAGAAACATTCTGGTGTTGCTTCCAGAAACGGCCTTTCCATTAACCCCTATTACATTCTTGGCAGACTAGACTTCCTGTCTCAGGAACCTCTCTGGAGTTTTTTCCCCCTCCTTTGCTGGTACTTTGTTTGTGTGGAGTGACCATTCAAAGTTACAATGGCACTGAAAAAAGTGACTTATGACCATTTTTCACACTTACAACTGTTGCAGTATCCCCACAGTCATGAGAGGCCAAGCGAGGAGATGTATGCCTCGATGTGAATGATGTTGAGTTGGCCACACCCAGCCAGTCACATGACCACCAAGCCATGCCCACGAACTAAGCCATGCCCACAGAACCGGTTGTTAAAAATTTTGAATTCCACCCCTGCCCACATCTTACACTTTCCTATTTCTTGCTCATATTTCATGTCCAACTGATATACCACCAGCATTACAAGTAGACATGACCAAAATTTCTGTTGCCTAAGTGAAATAAATTCAATGAATTTCCCCCCATTTTATAACTTCCTTGCCAAAGTCATTAAGTGAATCACTGCAGTTGTTAATAACATGGTTCTTAAGTAAATCTGGCTCCCCCAGTGATTTTGCTGGTAAAAAAGGTCACAAAACATGATCCTGACACACTGCAACCATCTTAAATATGAATCAGTTGCCAAGTGTTTGAATTTTGATCACATGACTATGGGGATGCTGTAATAGTCGTAAGTGTGAAAATGGTCATAAGTCACTTTTTTCAGTGCCATTGTAATGGTCTCATTGTAACGGTCAACAAATGAATTGTTGTAAGTAGAGGTCTACTTGTATATACATACACGATAAGCATAATGCAAGATACTTGAAAAAATAATCCACTATTAAATGGCCAAAACATAATGTTTCACCCTCAATTGCTCTACATTTGCATTGTACAAATGAAGGCCGCTGTCATTTTCACTTGACTCAGGCAACAGAAACTTTGGATTAGTAATCTCTCAGATGTCCTCAAATGTGATACTTCTTGACTCTCATAATTTTTGCATTCCATGGGATTATGACTGTTGAAGTCCAATTAATTTGGAAGTTCCCAGATTGGAGACAGCCATTTTTAAAGCCTTTTCCTGTTTCCAAATGATTTTGGAAGGGATGAAAAGTTACAGGATTAATTCTCCTGGTAGCTTGGCTAGTAAAAACAGATATGTGAAAACAAATGACTGAGAAATGGGCCCTATAAGTAATATTTTTGAATTTTAGGTAACTATTACTGTGAATAGAAAAAGTGGTAAATATTATTGGATTGAGAGGGGAATATTACAGCTTAATAAAATTTGGATGCAGTTGATCATAGGGAGAAAAAAGACTCGCTGGTTATTGAAATTCTAAAGGTGGGTTTCTTCTTTGACTAAGAGCTGGCATTGCACTCTTTAAAAACATTTCTCCATAATAGACAGAAATGGAAATATAGTATACTTTTATGAAGGGTAAGCTCTGCATATACCTATGTAGCAGAACTGATATTTTTTATAGTAGGAAGAATATAATTTATTGCACAGCAGAATGAGACTCTTTAGATTTCTAATAATCTTGGCCAGCTTGGGCTGTTTATCTTGGAATTGCCTGAGGCGTAATAATGTCAGAAGTAAAAATACTGGAATTGTCTCCTGCTAGATTTGTCGGAGGTGTATTTCTAACAGAAAACACAGATAAAAGGGTCACTTTTAGAAGCCTCAGCTCCTGTTTCTAACTCTGTATGAGCAGATGTTGGGATGACTCTTTTCCCTCCCAAGTCCTTATTCACTTATGTGAGATGCTACCAGCTTTAGCTTTCCTGTTGAGAGAAAAATATATTTCTATATTTATTCCCTCCTTCATCTTCATACTATCATGCTGGTGCATCCTGTTCTTAGTAGCTGTCCCAATGTAGGAGCTGTTTGCAACAGTATAATTGTTTTGAAAGTATGGAAACTTTGTATACTGAACATTGGGTTGTTTTGGAGTGAGGGGGAAAATATACATATGGACATGCTAGGAAAGTAAAATTGGCCACTATTTATTTATTTTTATTATATATATAGAAGATCCTTGTCCTGATGGTAGATAGGACTGTTTACTTTTGTGGGGTTTTCTGGGCAACACTAAAATGATTTTCACTTACAGCAAAATCAAAATGGCTGAAACAAGCATATATAAAATAAAATGGTATGGTAATTAACTAACATTTCTCCTTCACTCCTAACAGTGAAGCAGAGAATTACTAGTCATTACCCACATACCAAAATTAGTTCTCAGGGTAAGTTTATGATCAGTGATAGACCTAAATATTTAAGCATATCATTAGAAGGCAACACAGAGGTCATCTAATATAGTCTCTTGCACTGCAACATATCTAGTGTTACAACATTCCTAATATAGCTATGCAGACTTTGCTTTAAAATTTTTAATGATTATGATTACAACTCTTTCATTTTCTAAAACAGACTGTCTAAAACAGACTGTCCCCTTCTTAAACAATTAATTCTCTTAATTGCTTTCTAATGTTTTCCTGAATTCTTTCTCTTGTAATTTGCTGAAACCTAAACTTTGCTTTGAAGCAAAATAATTTCATTGTATATGAACTATCCTTCAAATAAATGATATATATCTTTTTAACGGCCTTTTTAACAGCAATTCTGTCCAGCTTTCCTAATACAAGTTGGCCAGGAGGAACCCAGTCATTCTCCCTCGAGCCGCTCGGAGCATCCAGAGAGTGGGATGTGCTTCCGAGTCCTCTTCTTGCAGGCTGAGCTTTAGCTGAGGAAACTCTCTGCCCCCTCACGTGACTCCAAGTGGCGTTCCCCCAGTCTTTTGCTCAGCCTCGAAGAGTCAGGCTGTTGTTGGAAGGAGCTCCTTGGCTGATTGATATTATTCTGGCTAATTTCCCACCTTCAGGTCTGATATTTCCTTTCCTTCCTCCTGCGCAAAGGGTTGGGACTTAGGGGAAGTCTTCCCTCGCCCCCAGGGGCCAAGCAGGCGACCCCCCCATTATTAGATCGCGTCTCTGCCTCCGCGCTGCCTTGTGGCGTGCAACTTTCGCTGGATTCCCCCCCACCCTAAACGCCGACCTGGAGGGCTAGTCGCTCCTTAAGAGCACCAGGCGTGCTGAGCTAACCGGACAAGCCTTCCTTGCCGTCCCGAAGGCGCCCGACATAGCTCAGCTTGCAGCCGCCATCTTGGGGCCGTATCGTGGTCGGGCGCCATTGTTATTTCTGATCCTTGCTGCTGCGGTGGAAGTAAAAGTCCAAGACCCCCTGGGTCAAGAGTTAGTTGCTTTTAGCGTTCCTTCGGGCTCGCTTTCATTGTCTCTGTTGGCCTCCCACAGTCTCTAATGGGGCAAGGTTGCAGCACCCCCCCCCTCCGGCTTGTTGCTGGAGGCTTGCTGCCAGAGGCCTCTCTCCTTCTAGGCCTCAGGCGTTTATTTGGTAAATCCGGCCTGTACTGTGGAACTTCTTTGGTTCCTTTCCTGCTGTTGTAAAAAAAAAAAAAGAGAGAGAAAAGAAATGAAAGAGAGAAAAATTTACAAACGAAATTATACGTTTTTATACGTATATACATAGATAACCTTTACATGCAGATAGCATATTAAAATAAATAAACAAATAAATAAAATAATAAAATAATAAAATAAAATAAAATAAAATAAAATAAAATAAAATAAAATAAAATAAAATAAAATAAAAATCAGAGGATTACTCATTTGTACATATTATATATATACATATTTATTCCTTACTACCGGTTACCACTGTACATATTAAATTCCAAAAGGGGGAGCGGGCCAGCTCAAACCTCACTCGGCCCCACTCAGGCCAATTCCAGGCGAGCCAACCGCCCTTTACTATTATTACTATAATTATCACCAGGACAAGGAACCTTATGTTATTATAATTATCAAAATGGCAGACGGCAATCTCTCTAAATGACCTTCCTTGAAGGCTAAGGCAAAGTCCCACTACTTGCGCAGGCAGGACAAGGAGCCTTCCAAGGCCTCCCAACGAGATGCCTGAAGGTGCCATGAGGCGTTGGAAAAGGAGTTTGATAGGCGATCAAGGGAGTCCCGCTCGGGGCCTCCAGCCCTTCCTTCTCCCTATCTAGGCGCAGCCCACTTCAGGGTCACTTGACCCCAGGACCACTGACCAGACAGACCCCTGAAGCTACCTTTACACCTACGGCCGCTAGTCTGCATCAGGAAGAACCCTCTACATCTGAGGTTCCAGCCCACATCAAGGCTTGGATGGAATCGACTATCCGCCAGGGCATTGCGGAAGGCCTGCAGCACATGTCCAGATCAGGCTTCTCTCCACGTGCTCCCGACCACGACTCTTTATCCATCAGATCCCTTCCACAGCTGGATCCCCCGGTTGGTCAGGTACTCTCTAAGAGGGACAGCCCTCCTCCCGTAGGGGAGGAGGAGGAGGAAGGGGACCTTGGTGACTTCAAGGAAGAGGTACAGGATCCCGGATGGGATCTTCCCATTATAGTGAGCCCCCCTTAGAGGCGAACCTCATGTAGGGGGAGATGTCGGAGGACGAGTGGGCTTCTCCCGACCAACCCGTATTCGGGGGGCTGTTCAAGCCACGCTTGTTCAAATCCTTCCTCTTTAAAGCCAAGAATATCTCTGGTCTTCTTCCCCATTCTCCCTTTGACTTCCCCCCCACCTCGGAGAGACCAGAGGACTCCATTTTCACACAACCAGTGGTGGAAGCTGAGGTCATCCCAACCAAAGCAACTTGCTTCCACGGGAGCCCCCCCCACACCCTCTATCCAAGACAAGAGATTCTTTAATGTCAATTCGACAATGTCTACTCTTCTAAACATCCCGGAGGTTGAGGACCCCATTGTGGGCCTTGCCTCCTCCTCTATCCCCAGTGAGACCTTAGAGGCCTTGAAACCTGAGCAAAAGCGGACGGAACTGGCATTGCGGCGGGCCCATTTATCCGACGCTTGGGCCATTAAATCGGCCAGGGCCGCTTCATTCTTCACAGAGTCCTCTATCCGCTGGCTCTGGCAGCTGAGAGAACGTCCCCGCGTCAATGTGAGGGCGCACCAAGACATAGCGAAACTGGTGTCCGCAGGCGAGTTTTCAGCTGACGTCACTTACCAATTGGTAAAGTTCTCTTCCAGAGCGATAGCATTACATGTCATGGCTCGCCGCCTACTGCGCCTCAAGCACTGGCAGGCGGATGTAAAAATAAAGTCAAGCTGGCCACTGCTCCCGTCAGGGAGACAAACTGTTTGGCCTGGCCTTGGAACCCCTGCTGGTCGAGGGCTGCAGCAAGAGGAAGTACCGGCCCTCCCTTTTTCGGAGGCCAGAGACAGAAGGCCCTCAGCCCTTTCGGAGGGGCTTCCCCCGCCCCTTCTACCAACTCCCCTTCCTGCCCAGATACCCGAGACCCCCTTCCTTCCGATCTCAGGACCGCTCGGACTCAGGCGACAGAAACAAATGGGGCAGCAACCATAAGAGGCCCTTTAGGGGATCAGGGGGGAGGCCCTACCGCTGACCCAGATAGAATTTCTTCCTCCCTCCCCATCGGCGGAGGCCTTAGGCACTTCGCCGCTCAATGGGACAATCCACTCCCATGCACAGGTTAGGGACACCATCAGGTTTGGTCTTGCCCTTGAGTTCCGGTCCGCCCCCCGCTGATTTCTTCATGACATCCCCCACCTCAAGAGATCCTGCCAAACATGCACTAATGGATGCAACCATCCAACACCTGCTTGACATTCAGGCCATTCAACCCGTTCCACTGGTCCAGAGGGGACGAGGATTCTACTCCCACCTCTTTGTGGGGCCCAAGCATTCTGGGGGATGCAGAGCTATATTAGATTTAAAACGGCTAAACCGCCACCTTATCCAGCGCAAATTCAAAATGCATACCTTACAATCGATTCTCTTGGGTACCAGACGGGGTGACTGGTTACTCCCCCATAGATCTCTCGGAGGCATACCTACACATTCCAATCCGGCCCTCTCACCACAAATTCCTTAGGTTCTGTTATAACAACCTTCACTATCAATACGTGGCCCTCCCCTTTGGTCTGGCCTCGGCTCCCAGGACCTTCACCAAGGTCCTCGCGGCCCTGGAGGCTCACCTCAAGAGCTTTCCCGTCCGCCGTCACTGCTGTTTGGATGATATCCTTATTCTCTCCCCGTCCAAGACCCAGGCAGTCAGGGACACCAGAGCCACCCTCTCCGCTCTCCTGGCACACGGGTTCCTTATCAATTGGCAAAAGAGTCAACTGACCCCATCCACCCGAATCACCCACTTGGAAGCCATAATTGATTCAGTTACAGAAAAGGTCTTCCTCTCCTCGGAGAGGTTCCTCAGAATTCAAACTCTGGTCAAACAGATTAGGCGATCAAGGAGGGTGGCATTACTTGACCTTTCTATATTATTGGGTAAGACGGTTTCATGCATCTCAATTATTCCCTGGGCCCGTTTACACAGCAGATCCCTCCAGTGGTTCCTGCTCCCATCCCAAAGATCTAGAAGAAGCAACTCGAAGTCCAGAGTCAAGGTGCCTCCGAGGGTCCTCACGTCTCCCCTCTGGTGGACCAACCCCGCCATCAACAGGGGCCACCTCTTCTCAGAACCTCAGCGGCTAACCCTCATTGCGGACGCCAGCCTATCAGGTTGGGGCGCTCACGTCAACTCACTCTCGGTATAGGGCAAGTGGTTGCCGATCGAGCTAAGATGCAGCCTCAACTGGCTGGAGCTTCACACCATCCACCTGGCCCTGCGCAGATTCCTCCCCTTGGTATGCGGGCGTCACGTCCTTATTCTCACGGACGACACCACGGCTAAAGCCCATATCAACAGGCAGGGCCACGTTGGACCAAACAGAATGGCGCCTCCATCCATCCCGATTCAAGGAAGCGTCCAGAATATTCGGCCTCCCGAGGGTAGATCTCTTCGCCTCCCCGTCCAACGCACAACTTCCACGGTTTTTTTCCAGGTACCCGTCTCATGGGTCAGAGAACCACAACGCGCTAAGCTGCCCATGGCCCCCAGGGCTCCTATATGCCTTCCCTCCGCTGCCGCTAGTTCCCAGAGTCATAAACAAACTCATTCACGAGAAGGCAGACCTGCTCCTGGTGGCTCCCTATTGGCCCAGGAGACCGTGGTTCGCGGACCTCTGCAATCTTTCGGTAGCGCTCCCATGGAGGATCCCCCCGGACAGGATCTCCCTCTCTCAGGGGCCCCTTCTGCATCCGGAGCCCCAATGGCTCCAATTAGCTGTCTGGAGGTTGAATGGATCCGTTTGACAAGAGAAAAATTCTCCAGTCAAGTAATTGACACTATTTTGGCCGCTAGGTGACCCTCCACCACACGAATTTATGACGCCACTTGGAAGGGCTTTTCCAAGTGGTGTAGCAGGTTCCAAGTTGACCCCCTCTCCCCCTATTGTGCGGGTCTTGGAATTCCTTCAAGAAGGCCTACGTAAAGGGCTTGCCCCCAACACCCTGAGACGGCAGGTCGCTGCCCTTTCAACCATTATTTCTTCTGATAACTTCATTTCCATCTCTCATCATCCCTGGGTTAGAGCTTTCCTCAGGGGCGCCACCAACTTGTGCCCTCCGACTGTTCACAGGTTCCCCACATGGGACCTCAACAAGGTCCTCGTTTCGCTTACAAGGCACCCGTTTGAACCTCTGAGGGAGTCCTCCCTTCAATTTCTAACGTTTAAAGTAGTTTTCTAGTGGCCATTACTTCTGCTCGTAGAATCTCGGAAATAGCAGCATTGTCAATCAGAAACGATTTATGCGTGTTCCATGCTGATTGGGTGGTCCTTCGCCCCGACCCCATCTTCTTACCCAAGGTTAACTCACCCTTCCACAGGTCTCAGGAACTGGTCCTCCCAAACTTTTGCCCCAGACCCTCAAGGGACAGGGAAACCCTTTGGCACTCCCTGGATGTTAGAAGGGCCTTGCACATATACATTAAGCACACACAACCCCTGAGAAGATCAAAATCCCTCTTCCTCTCCTTTCAGCCCAGGACATTGCGGTTCAAAGTCTCTCCCTCAACCATCAGTCGCTGGATTGGGGCGACTATTGCCAGGTGCTACCTATCACAATCTCTGCCCGCTCCTGGTGGAATAACCGCTCATTCCACCAGGAGTGCAGCTACTTCGGCGGCTTGGGCCACGCAAGCCCCAATTGCTGACATTGCCTCTCCGTCCCCATTCATCAGACATTACAAAATAGACTTATACGCCTCAGCAGAGGCCTCTTTCAGCCGACGAGTCCTACAGAGGGTCATCAGTGACCCGGAGGGGCTACCGGCCCAGACGGAGTCCCACCCGTAGGTTAGCCAAGCTTTGGTATGTCCCTCTCTCTGGATGCTCCGAGCGGCTCAAGGGAGAATGGGCGTTGGTTCTTACCTGATACGCCCCTTCTCGGCAAGCCGTGAAGAGCATCCAGCCCCACCCTAACTGCTCCGTCTGGTGGGTACTCTAGTTTCATCCAAGGAGCCAATAGTTGATTAGAAGGATTTCTTAAGCTTTCTTCTCGTTATCGCAAAAAACTGGGGGAACGCTACTTGGAGTCACGTGAGGGGGCGGAGCGTTTCCTCAGCTAAAGCTCAGCCTGCAAGAAGAGGACTCGGAAGCACATCCCACTCTCTGGATGCTCCTTGCGGCTCGCCGAGAAGGGGTGTATCAGGTAAGAGCCAACGCCCATTTTTGCCTCTATGCTTTGTGTTTTAATTTATCAGTCTTGTTCCTAAACTATTGTGTCCACTGAAGTGAAAAGCAGAATAACATAATTTAACATCTCATGATTGAAATGCAGCCTTTTGTTGATGTAGCCTATAGCGTGCAGAAAAATCAGTTTTCTAAGGTAAGAGAGAACAGTTAAACTGGAATGTTCTTTTATTTTCCTCTTATTTACATTAACATATGTTGATCATTTGTTACAAAAGAACAAAGAAAAATATCAACAATAAGACAAAGAGGAAAAACACAAAAAACCCCACTCTTTTATTGTTCAAAGACATTACTCTGTCTTTCAAGTCTTGAAAAGTTCAACAATTTTAAGTTCTAGAATTAAACAGGCTAATAGGGAGCATTACATGAGAATTAGACCCTGAGTTCAAAGGCTTGGGAGACTGGAGCCAGTCACAATGGCTTCCCTTAAAACTGCATGACCTGGGAATTGACCCAAATGTCCACAAAAGTTGCACTGAAGTGTTGTGCTGTCTGTGCCAGGGCAATGTTTGAAAGGTGCTGCATCTTTCCACTCTGTCATCATTCATATGCACTTAGCATGTTTACCCTGTCATCTGATACATGTGCATAGGCAGTGCCTAGGTTAAGAAAGACTGGTGAAGCTGTTGAACTCTGATGAGCTCCAGTCAGCATGATCAATATTCAGAATTTATAGGCCTTGAGCCTTTCCTTATCCAGTGCTTCAATGGGTAAGCCCTTTTTAGGAATCCCCATTGAATCAAGGTTTAAAGCAGCTTCTGAAGTCTGCTCTTGTGTTAATTTCTCATTGCAAAAAGCTAGTCACAAGTCTCAGATATGAACAGTCTTTAGCAGTGGTCCCCACCTTTTGGATTAGGATTTTCTGTCCAAATTCTGCCTCTTTAGATGGTACTTATTTTACAGCAGTAACTGGGATTGGGATTTCCGCTGTTAAGCTATGTGTCAGGCTTGTCCCAGTTTAGGTATTTATTTCTTAGGAAAGAAAGATCCTTAACTCCATTGTAGTGAAAGATATACTTTTACAAAAGCCAAGTAATTATGGTATAAGCAAAACTGGATCTGAATATTCCTGCTCAAAACCTGCCTTTTCTCCATTTCCCAGGCCTTCCCCCACTTGACGAGTTCATGAGTGTCCAATGACATTTGAATCTGGTGTTTTGGCAATCTAGGTTTGGTGCCTCTTTGGTGTACTTTTGTTCATTCTGTTCTCACGCTCGTGTCCTTGGATATGCTGGTCTCTTCTGGATTGGCACCTCTGATTCCTGTCATCCAGTCATTCCTCCCCCCTGCATTTCATTCTCCTCCTCTTGCATTTTATGGCAAGATGCCAGCAAAGCAAAGCAGGCTGAAACGTTAACAATGGCACACCTGATACAATGCATTTGTAAAGCATGATATCACTTCTCTGTTGTCATTAAATGAGAATTGTGGGTGACCAAGTAAGGACCTAATGTTACTTTGCAACTTCCTACCAGCTTCCAACAAGCGAAGTCAACAAGAAGTTGCAAGTCACGGTCATGACAAGACTTTCCTTAGGTGGCTCATTAGTATGCAGGTGAGTGGTATGGAATCTGCCCAGGTTATTATGATCACCATGTGAGTGTTGTTGTGGTTGTTATGTGAGTGTGGCTGAGGGAAGGAGGTGGTGCTGTGGCATTACAGTTCTCATACTCTCGTAGCCATAGTGTTCCAATGGTTAGAATATACAGTATGCAGGCTAATTTTGCCGACTGCCAGCAGTTCAATTCACACTGGCTCAAGGTTGACTTATATCCTTCCAAGGTTGGTAAAATGAGGTCCCAGATTGTTGGGAGCAATATGCTGACTCTGTAAATCACTTGTTTACCAAGGGCTGTAAAGTGGTATATAAGTCTAAGTGCCATTGCTACTCTGTAGTGAGCTCCTTGGGACAAAAAAAGTGGGAGTAAGTGTCTTACCACTTTTCTAATTGGTTCCCCATTCTCTTTGCTTGTGGGAAATTGGTAGGGAAGTCACAAAACAATAGGATGCACACTACTATAAGTGTGAGCTGGGTTCCAAGTGCCTAAATTACAATCATGAAACCATGGGGGTGCTTGTAAGGCCAGAAAGTTGAATGGTCAAGTAACAAGTGGTTGACTGTCTATGGAGATTCTCAATCATTCAGGTCATGGTTGTTCCAAAGGTGCCTTTTCAAGAGGCAGCTGGGCTTTCTTGTTTTTCTTTAAAGACGTTTCATTTCTCACCCAAGAAGCTTCTTCAGCTCTGACTGGATGGTGGGGATCTGGGATTCCTGGTTTCTTCAATATTCATATGATATTCTTCTGTGTTTGGTAGACAAGAGCTACTTAGCCCTTCTGATGTTTTTGGTTGAACATGGGCACAAGGTTTTACTTCAGTTTTGTTATCTTGGCCATATCCTATTGTGAAAATTCCTACAACCAAGAAATAAGTCCAGGATGTTTTTTAAAAGGAATGTTCAGTTTTTGTTACCTGGATCCCTAACTTTTCCACCCTGTCTCCACTCTTGATTCAAATTAACTACCATTCCCCATCTTGGTTTGCGGAAGAGAATTATTCTTTCATTAGCTTGAAGCAAAGTCTGTCAACTACACCAGCATATACAGTACATTCCATAGTTATTCTAAATCCTTTTATATTATTGTCAAGCTTAGCAGGGCATTGCCTCAGGAGTACTAATTCAGTTTAGGGGTCCCGAGCAATGGCCTGTGGATTACTATTCTTTGAAACCTGATCTGATAGCAGCTGGATGCCCATAGTATTTGCAATTGGTAGCAGCTGCTGCCCTTTAGCTGGGGGTGTGCTCAACATATTCTTTTGGACCATTCCATGACCTTGCTAGTTCCACAAGCAATAGAAATTTTGCTGCTTTCTCAAAACACCCAATATATCTCTGCTCAGTTTTTACTCAGTATGAGAAATTTCTGTTGCTAATGTGACTCTCAAGCTCTATCAGATTTTAAATACGGCTTTCCTCCTGATGGCTTTCCTCCTGATTGCGGGGCAGAAGTAGTAAGTACAGTTTCTACTTCTGGTCTTGACCTCCTTGAAGTTGCATTACATCATCTCACCTGGGAGCTATGGGTCATCTTTTTTAAGAGGATGGTTGATCATTTTCTGACTACTATGTTGTCATCAAGCTTTTGTGATAGAGGCTCATGCTTTTGCCACAATCATATCTGCTAAGATTACAGAGCTTGTTGCTCGTATTTACACCCTAGCAGCAGGTTTCTCAGTGACCAGTGGCCATCTACACTACAGTATGCTTTTGGTATTTAGTCAGATTTGGAAATAAAGGGGTTTCTGTTTTCTGGATACCCCTTTATTAATACAGCTGTGACTTTCCTCCTTCAATTTCTGTTTCCTCTTGCCGGGATGACAAGGACATCCTGGCTTTAGCATAAGGTAACAATTTGGATTACACTGCAGCCAAAGATCTGCTGTTTCTGGGGTTTCCCCCCCCCCTCTCAATCTTTCTGCTGTTGAAGTTTTGGCCTTTTCTTCTCTAGTCTGTCCTTTTTCTGGGACAGTGCCTTCTGTTTCTTGAAGACGCTGCTTGAAATACTTAGGGGCTTCCCCTTCTGATGGTATTTAATGGATTGCTCATGCCCCCTCCCCTGTACTTCTTTAGATTACACTGCAAATTTTGACATGTTGGTGTGTCTCAAACAAGTTGCTTAGCAAGTGGTCAACAGGTGTGGAGTATGTGCAGAATTCAGCCTACACCCACTCTTAACTGCTGTCAGCAGCACTTCCCCTTGGATGTATGGACCATTCCAATCTTTGCAACTTTGTTTAATGTATATGCCTCTTTGAAGATTATATTGCCACCTACTGATTGTAATGGGCACCTTTTCAAAAGAGCCTGAAGAGATGGCCAGTGTAGTAACAGTAGTAAAGTACTTACAGAAGAGATCATTCCACAATATGGCTGCTCTTCCATAATAAGAGTGATGGTGGTCTCTTAAAAAAAGATATCCAAGGCTTTGGAGACCAAGAAGAAGCTCCACGCTCCTTATTACCCAGTTTCTAATGAATTGATAGAGAGATCAACTGACTGCATAAAGACTCAATTGGCCAAATTCTATGGTGAGATGGAATTAAAATGGGTGGAGTGCCTGCCATATGCATTCATATTCATGTAGCCATCAAGTCAAATAATGGATCTCTTTATTTGGTAGGGTCTTGCCACTAGATGCTGTTATGTATGTACCATAGTTAATAAAGTATGAGCTTGAGGTTAAGTGCAGGGTTCTGGCCCTGCACTTCTGATTGGCTGTTAGGCGGCCAGATCGGATTGGCTAGTTCTTAGGAATCCGATTGGCCCTTAACAGAGGATTATTATTGGTTTAAAGTACTTGCGTTCATAGCTCGCTATTGGACAATTCTCACAAAGGTTGCCTATATAAGGCAGGTTTCACTGTTGTTGTTTTGAGAAGTCACTATGCTAATAAAGAGCTGAAAGTCACTATTTAGAGGCTGTCTCCATTTACTCCGACCCATATCCAAGTACTTAACACTGGCGACAAGGGTGGGATTTGGAGACGTCTGAACCTAAGAAGTCAGGAAGCAAGACCGAGCACGTGGAAGACGACGCCAACAACGGAACCATGTCCAGCAGCATCGTACCACCCGCTCCGTTCGATCCAAACCAAGAGGATTGGGAATCCTACATGGATCGCTTCCAAATGTTTCTTGAGACGAATAATTTGAAGGACGCCACACCAGCAAAAAAAACTGGCACTGTTCCTGACGCACTGCGGCTCGGCTGTTTTTAAAATGGCAAAAGCACTCTCCAAACCTCGAGAAGTGAAAGCCATGAGCTGGGACGACCTCGAACCCATCCTGAGAGATCATTACGCGCCAACCGTGCCTACACTCGTGAGACGCCACGACTTTTATCAAAGGAACCAGCGAAAAGGAGAGAGCGTGGCCGATTTCGTGGCAGACATCCGAAATTCAGGAGGCCTCTGCGGGTTCGCCGATTTAGAAGAAGCACTAAGAGACTGAGTAATTCTGGGATTAGATGCGCTAAGCGTGCAGAGCAAGCTGATGGCAAAAGGCGACATCAGCCTTGCTGATGCCATCGCCGAAGCCACGGTTGTGGAGGCGACCAAAAAGTCAGCTGCACAATTATGGCGAAGCCGCACTTCGGCAACACAACCGACCGGCGAAATCTTACCCAACTCAGAAGGGCAGCTTGTTACGATGCACCACGAGGATCTCTCTTCGTCGTCAGACAGCGACGAAGAAGGGGTCCATCGAATGCGGTCCGACCGGGATCCTCGCCCTAAGCCCTTACGCCCTTGCGCTGGCTGTGGAGCAAACCATGCCAGGGCCAAATGCAAATTCCGCGACACACTCTGCCATGAGTGCGGGAAACGAGGCCACATCAGCCGGGTCTGCCGCAGCTTACCAGGACCCAGCCAGGCCTCAAAAGGGGCCAACTATCGCCAATCGACAGGAAACCGTCCTGTAAGGCGAGAACCAGTAAACCACTCCTACAGAAATCGAGCTTTGCAGAGAGAAGAGGCTCACCATACTATCACTATAGGTCACGCCTCAGTCATGGACACTAAGAAAATTCGAGTCACGGTAGCCATCAAGAACCAGCCTTGCCACATGGAGGTCGACTCAGGATCGTCCCTCTTGATGGTGTCTTGGAAGACACTCAAGCAACTTATCCCCACAATCCAACGCCAAGACCTCCAATTTCAATGCCTCATCCTCAAGGACTACCAAGGAAATCGAATCCCTGTGGTCGGGTCCTGCCGAGTCCGAGTCTCCTTCAAAAAACATACAGCGTACTTACCTCTAACGATCATCGACAGATAGGCCTAGTTTATTAGGCATCCAATGGTTCGCGCCACTAGGCATCGAGGTGGCCGGCGTGAACCGAGTCGGTGGTTGTGAGTGGGAGGAAGACCTTGTTTCTGAGTTCAGCGACGTCTTCGCGGACCGTTTAGGCGAGTATAAAGGGACCCCAATCTCATTTAGTTTAGATCGAAAAGTAGCCCCAATTCGCTTGAAGCCCCGTCGAGTTCCATTCGCTCTTAAAGCTAAGATCGACGAACAACTCGATAACTTAATTGCTCAAGGGGTGTTGAAGCCCATCGATCACTCTCCATGGGAAACCCCTATTGTAACGCCCATTAAGCCAGATGGGTCAATCTGAATTTGTGGGAACTACCGGGCCACTTTAAACCACGGCCTACAGCAGAATGCGTATCCAGTTCCATTGGTGCAGCACCTCCTCCATTCCTTGGGGGGTGGAAAGGTTTTCGCTAAATTAGATTTAGTTCAAGCTTATCAACAACTACCAGTGGATGAGAAGACGGCTCAGGCCCAAACAATTGTAACGCACAGAGGTGCTTTTAAATGTACTCGATTGCAATTTGGGGTTAGTGTACCCCCGGGGATATTCCAAAGCCTTATGGAAAGGTTGTTACAGGGAATCAAGGGCGTGGTTCCGTATTTTGATGACGTATTAATTGCAGCTCCTACCAAAAAAATCTTGCAGGATCGTTTGAAAAGTGTTCTTAAAAAATTCCAAGAGGCAGGACTTAAGGTGAAAAAAAATAAATGTCACTTATATACTGACAGTGTTGAGTTTCTAGGGTATAGGATTGATAGCCAGGGCATCCACCCTACCGAAAGTAAATTAAAGGCGATAAAAAATTCCCCCAGGCCATGTAACAAGGCCGACCTCCAGGCATTCTTAGGCCTCATTAATTTTTATAATGTATTTTTACCACATAAGGCGACTGTTGCTGAATCGTTACACCGGTTATTAGATAAAAAAGCATTGTGGGTATGGGGTTACCGGGAAGAGCAAGCGTTCCGGAATGTTAAAAAACTGCTCACATCTGACTCTGTACTTATGCAGTATAACGAGACTTTACCATTAGTTATAACCTGCGATGCCTCGCCCTTCGGGGTGGGCGCCATTTTGAGTCATGTACTGCCTAATGGGAATGAAGCCCCTGTTGCATACTTTTCGAAGACTCTTTCACATGCCGAGCGGAACTATGGACAAATTGATAAAGAAGCTCTCGCAATCGTTGCAGCTGTAAAGAAATTTCATGAATATGTGTATGGAAGGACATTCACCATTATAACTGACCACAAACCGTTGCTAAGGATAATAGCCGGGGACAAGCCAACCCCCTACATATTATCCCCTAGAATGACCCGATGGTCAGAATTCCTCGCTGCTTATAATTATCGCCTTCAATATCGACCGGGGAAAGCCATTCCCCACACCGACGCATTAAGCTGAGCACCGCTTCCAGAGACTCTCGACGATCCGGCACCAACGGCAACCACGTTGCAGATTGAAACACTCAACTCGCCGCCTATGACCGCCCGAGACATCGCGAGAGAAACCAAACGAGACCACACCCTAGCTCGAGTCCTAGGCTGGGTAGAACGCGGATGGCCATTGGACCAAGTCCCAGATGACTTCGCGCCATTTAAAGCAAGACAGATTGAACTTTTTTCCCAAAAAGGCTGTGTCATCTGGGGCGATAGAGTCATTGTCCCAGAACGACTCCGGAAGACGCTACTACAAACCCTGCACGAGGGCCACCCCGGCATCGTGCGGATGAAAGCACTCGCACGAAGCTACGCATGGTGGCCGGGCATGGACCGGCAAATCGAGCAGTGGGTCAAAGCGTGTACCAGTTGCCAACAAGCCAGCAACGCCCCACCAAAAGCCATGCCTACTGAATGGGAAACGCCACGTGGACCCTGGTCCAGAATCCACCTGGATTTCGCGGGGCCAACCAAGGGCTATACCTTCCTGCTGACAGTCGACGCATACTCCAATTGGTTAGAAATTCATCGTATGACAGCTACGACCTCCGAGGCAGTGATTAAGATCCTAAATAGACTCTTTGCAACCCACGGATTGCCGGACGTCCTGGTGTCCGATAACAGGCCACAGTTCACGGCATTGATGTTCGAGCAGTACCTCGCTGACCGCGGCATCCACCATGCGCTCACCTCGCCTGTGCACCCTGCGACCAATGGCCGAGCGGAACGCATGGTCCAATTTGTTAAAAAGACTTTGCAAAAAATGGACTATGACAATATCGATGACAAAGTCAACCAAATTCTCTTTTTGCAACACATAACTCCACATAGCGTCACCGGCAGAACTCCCGCAGAACTACTGATGGGACGAAGACTCCGTTCCCACCTCGACCGGTTACACCCTGCTTACGAACCGGAAAAGCCAATAGGATCCAGTGGCCGCAGTCGCACGTTCCAGGTAGGAGACCGCGTTTACGCACAGAACTTATCAGGCGACCCATTATGGATAGAGGCAATGGTAATACCAGTGACCGGCCCCAAATCCTACGTAGTGAAATGCTGTTACAATGGACTGTGGAAACGGCATATCGACCAATTACGGTCACGACTCATAACGGCCAGTCAACAACTCCCCCATGACCAAACCGAGGGGGGGGAGGTACAAAAGAAGAAGATGACGTTCCAGGGAACCTGCTCGAAGAGAGCGACGAATCAAGTGAGACTCGAGAAATGGAGCAGGAAGGAGAATTGTTTGCACCACAAGAAATTGCATCTGAGCAAGAAACAGAGACACTGCCAAACAACAATCTACCTCAACAGGATTGCAATCAACCAGTCCAACGAAAATCCGAAAGACTTAAAAGACAATCATCCTACTTAAAGGATTATATAACTACACCATAATTAAGAAACCAGGAGGAAGGGGTGTTATGTATGTACCATAGTTAATAAAGTATGAGCCTGAGGTTAAGTGCAGGGTTCTGGCCCTGCACTTCTGATTGGCTGTTAGGCGGCCAGATCGGATTGGCTAGTTCTTAGGAATCCAATTGGCCCTTAACAGAGGATTATTATTAGTTTAAAGTACTTGCGTTCATAGCTCGCTATTGGACAATTCTCACAAAGGTTACCTATATAAGGCAGGGTTCACTGTTGATTTTTTAGAGAAGTCACTATGCTAATAAAGAGCTGAAAGTCACTATTCAGAGACTGTCTCCATTTACTCCGACCCATGTCCAAGTACTTAACAGATGCTATGTTCCGTGAGGTTGTACCTTCTGTTGGGAAATGTATACTTGCCAGAATTTCACAGACCAGTCTGTACTCCTCAATTAACCCAGTGCATCCAACCAGGTGTTTGGTTCTGCTTAAGAGATGCTGCTGCAAGATCTTTCTGGAATCAAGAGGGGGAAGGTGTGTATACCTTGTTCTGCTTATCACCAAGACTGTAATAAACATACAAAGGAAAGAGGTCTGGCACAATGGGGCCCAAGTGAAAAGTGTTAAGCCTGGGTTCCCCAACCAGGGTTAAGGAGACAAGCTAAACAGAATGTGCAGCGTTAGTCAGATAGGCATACAGATAAATGTGTGAGATAAGTTTGTATGTTAGTTAACATACAGTAAAAATAACAGATACGCTTGTGTTATCAAAAATATAGTTTATTCCATTTAGAGTTATAGCATAGTCAAAATAACAGTCCATTAGTCATGTATCGTTTTAGTCAGTCCATTCAAGGATATTCAATTAGCAAAGTCCGTGTAGAATATCCAATGTCAGTTCACTTATAATAAATCAGTCCTCTCACTGTTGATAAATCAACAGTCCTTTCTCTCTCCCGTTCCAGTAGGGGAAAAACGCAGTCTTCAGTCTATCCAGTAATTAGGGATCATCAAGCCAGAGAGAGCAAGCTTCCGTGCCTTGCTTTTTTTATGGCGCTTTTACAACCACTCCCTTAATTACATTCTTACAGTTAAAGTTACAAACACTTTAACTAACAAATCATGATAACATATTTATTATTTTACCTAAACCAGTTAGGGTAAACAATGTTATCCCTAACAAAAAGGATTAGCTTACTGGCAGGAAAGATGCAAAGTAAGATGAAGGCCAGCAAATCAACCCTAGAAAAAGCTGACCACCGGGCATTCATTAGTTGTAGAGACAAGAACAATGTTGGAATCCTGTTGATGCAAAATGGGCTGTTTTATATATCCCATATTTTCATCTGCATAGTGACCAATGCATACAACCACAGATCCTGGAATCGCCTTAAGAAAAAAAATCAATGATTAATCAACAGTGTTATAATTCAGTGTCTAATTGTATTCTTAGTAATTATGGCTACACTTGATCTTTAAGACATTTGCATTAATCTGCTAACTTCTTATCATGCAAGCTATTTATTAGATTTTTTTATCCTGCATTTATTATTTTATAAGTAACCAAGGAAGTTAAGAAAACCTAATACTCTTTCTTCCTCCTATTTTCCTCACAATATCAACCCTATAAGGTGAGTTCGGCTGAAAGAGAGTTATCCAGCTGGCAAATTGGTTTTTCTCATAAATTGCTGGACTACTGGGAAAGGATGGAGTCTAGAAGTCTTTTTCATCCATAATCTTAATAGATAGCCTACCAACTGATTGCTAAGCAAACAAACCTTTCTGTTTATTAGTTCTGCAACAAATTATTAATATAATTATCATACCAGCATTAGGGCAGTATCTGACAGACCATTTATAGCTATAGCAGCATCTCTAGATTATTTCCAAAGAAATAATCCAAGGTTCTTTCTCAACTCATAAATTACATTTTCATAATAGTACCCATGGGGGAATCTATATCAAGATGCTCCTGTAACCTATTTAAGATGGGTCAGTGCTGTTGCTCTGTTTTTGAATAATGAAAGGATGTGTAGACGTGGAGGATAAGAAATGTGGGTGGTGGTGGTAAGGAATGCCAGGTGATCCTAACTTTAATTAAACCTATGAGGTGTAGAAGCCCTTGGAAAGAACTAATAGTGCTCTAATCAAAGATTACATGAATAACATATCTGTAGCATAAATTCAGATAACTATACTGTTGTATAGAAGAGGAGGGAGGAGTATTAAACTCACCAAGCTTGTAAAAAACTTCAAACGGTCATAAGGTATGTTATAAAAAATCAGAATTATATCAGACAATCTAACAAACATAAATTTCTCCTTAGAGCTGTTCGGATCGTCCAGAGAGTGGGTGGAGCTTCAGTCTCTGCTGTTGTAGGCTGAGCTTAATTTCTGAGGAACGCTCCTCCTTCCATCACGTGGCTCACCACCACGTTCCCCAGTTTCTGCTCAGCCCTCATGCAGAGTAGGCAGTGTTTGAATGTGCTCTTGGCCATTTCAGGAAAGCCCTATTTGATTCGTATTCTTTCTTCTCCAGGTTGTATTTAATTCATTCAATTGTGTTCTTCTCTTAGCCCTGCGCAGTTGGTCCTCTTTAATTTCTAGAATCCCCTGGGAGGCTCTTCCGGCCCCAGGGGGTGCCAGGGGGAAGGCTAGCAAACCTTACAAGCTGCCCCCCCACCCCTTCCCATTGCCTTACTGCCGGTTTTGTTCCGATCGCTTTAAAATGCTCTGTTTCACTCCGTTCCCCCCCCCCACTGAACTCCGTTTTTCTGCCGTTTGAACTTCTTTTGGGTCCTTTCTGTTTGTCCTTCCCCTGAGGACCTTGGATTGCTCCTGGGGAGTCTCCTGGTCGCTGCAGAAGGGCCCCTGCAAGCCCTCGTAGAGGCAGCCACCATTTTAAGCGCCACCTCGTGGCCGGGCACCATTTTGTTTTCTCCTTATCTCTCCGATCGCTGCAGCGTGCCTAATTAATGCAGCAGGACCGGCAGGCCTGCTCTGAAGCGACTTATATCCCAAATTTGAATTGTTCTGTTGGAGGCTTGGGTTCCTACCTCTGTTTGTTGGCTTCTCCCGCAGCCAGCCGTAGCAGCCGCGGTTTCTTTCTCACCACTTCCACCCGGTTCCGCCTGGGAAGGCAGTCTGGTACAGGCCTGGCTTCGCCCTTAAGGCCTCTGTCATGCCTTGATCATCCCGATCAGCCCTTCTAATTCAAAAGAAAAAGAAAAAAAAAGATCTTCAACAATTACAAGATCAGAGGAAAATTAAGAGACAGAGAAAGGCGGGTTAATTGAATAAGTTTACAAAAAAAAAGGAAAAAAAAAACATATACATTTATATATATAAAATAAAAATACAAAGAAATAAGAACAAATAAGACAAACAGATTCATTATAAACGAATAAGAAATAGGGGGGGGTAAAAGAATTTCCCAGGGCTCCCGGCCTTTGTTGTAGGTCGACCCCTAGGCACGCCAACCGCCTCATATTTGATCCTTATCTTCCTCAATTATCTAAAATGGCAGAAGGCAATCTTTCAAGAGGCCCTTCTTTAAAGGCCAAACCAAAAACCCACCATCTGTGCAGTTAGGCTAAGGAGTCCTCCAAAGCCTCTCAAAGGGACGCCCTAAGACGCCACAAGGCGCTAGAAAAAGAAATAGACAAACGCACCAGACAGGCAGGCTCAGTGCCTCCCGCACCAGCCACTCCTTCTACCTCTGCTCTACCCCCCCTCCTTTAGCCCTTTCCTCCCTATCCAGGCACAGCTCGGCCTCTCAAGGTCACCAGGCCCCTGGAACACCAGCCAGATGAACACCAGAGGCTACCTTCACACCCTCAGCCGCCGGCCTGCGCCAGGAGGAACCTCTCATTCAGGAGGTTCCGGAGCAGCTGAGAGCCTGGATGGAGCTGGCTATCCGCCAAGGAATTGCAGAAGTACTCCAACAGATGGCTAGGCCTGGTTTGCCTCCGCCGGCCACCGAATCCGTAAGTTCATTCCCACTCATTCCAGAACCATCTCAGGATCAGGTACCTCTTCAAGGGGAGGTTTCCCCCTCAGTTAGGGAGGACGAGGAGAAGGCGGAAGGGGCCCTAGGTTTGAACAGGGAGGAGGAGGAGGAACAATTTGATTTGGGGTCCTTACAATACAATGAACCCCTTCCTGACTCAGAACCATCAGAGGCAGAGATGTCCGAGGACGAAGGTCTCACCCCCACCAACCCGCCTTTGTAGGGCTCTTCAAGCCCCAGCTCTTCAAATCCCTCCTCTTCAAAGCCAGGAATATCTCAGGTCTAACCACTCAGAACCCCTCTGATCCCACTCCTCTTGTTCCAGAAGGACCAGAGGACTCCATTTTTAAACAGCCTGTAGTGGAAGCCGAGGTCATTCCAACCCCCCTCCCCTTCTTCCTGGACCTGGTGTCCAAGCAACTTGCTTCCTCAGCTGCCCCCCTGACCCCTTTGGCCCATGATAAAAAGTTCTTCAACCTTGACCCAGAGCTCTCCAACCTACTGGGCACCCCAGAGGTTGATGAGCCCGTTGTGTGCCTGGCCTCTTCCTCTGCCCTCAGCGACCCCTTAGAGGCCCTGAGGCTGGAGGAGAAATGGTCAGAGCTGGCCTTACGGCGGGCTCACCAGTCGGACGCATGGGCGATCAGAGCGGCCACGGCTGCTTCCTTCTTCATCAGGTCATCCATTCGCTGGCTTTTCCAGCTTAAGCAACATGTCCGCGCCCATCAGGACATAGCCAAGATCACGGCCGCGGCTGAGTTCTCAGCAGATGCCACCTTTCACTCGGTAAAATTCTCCTCCCGCGCCATTTCCTCCCACGTCTCTGCCTGCCGTCTGCTCTGGCTAAGGCACTGGCAGGCAGACCTCAAGAATAAGGTGAAACTAGCCTCTGCCCCCCTCATGGGAAATAAACTGTTCGGACCATCCCTGGATCCTCTCCTAGTTGAAGGAAGGAACAAAAAGAAATTCTTCCCATCCCTCACCCGTAAGTCAGAACCCAGATCCCTACACCCCTTTCGGAGGGCTCCCTTTCGTCCCTATTTCCAATCCCCCTTCCCTCCCAGGTACCAAAGCCCTCCCCCTTTGGCTCGGGACAGGTCCGACCCCTCTGATAGGCACAGAAGAGGCGGTAACTTCAAGAGGCCCTTTCGTGGCTCTGGCATCAGGCCCTTCCGGCGCTCCAGATAAGCCACCTGACTTAATCCCCATTGGTGGGCGACTTAAATCTTTCGCCAACCAGTGGGACTCTTCCACTTCGGATGCCTGGATCAGGGACACCATCAGGTTTGGCCTTGCCCTCGAGTTCCTCTCTACCCCCCCGATTTCTACATGACATGTCCCCTCTCCAAGAACCATACCAAACGCAACCTCATGGATTCAGCAATTCAGCACCTACTTGACATACAGGCCATCCAGCCTGTTCCTCTGTCCCAAAGGGGACAGGGATTCTACTCCCACTTATTTGTGGTGCCCAAACACTCGGGGGATGGAGGGCGATTTTGGACTTAAAGCAGCTAAACCACCATCTTGTATACCGCAAATTCAAAATGAACACGCTGCAATCCATCCTCCTGGGAGTTAGACAGGGAGACTGGTTGTCATCCATTGACTTCTCTGAGGCATACCTTCACATCCCAATCCGATCTTCCCACTCCAAATTTCTGTGCTTCAGCTACAATAACCTCCACTTTCAATATGTGGCCCTCCCATTTGGGTTGGCTTCTGCCCCCAGAACCTTTACCAAGGTCCTGGCCGCTCTGGCTGCCCACCTCAGAACCATCCCGGTGCAACTCCACTGTTACCTGGATGATATCCTCATCCTATCCTCTTCCAGGGAACAAGCCGTCAAGGACACCCAAATTACCCTTACCTCTCTCCAGGAACACAGATTCCTCATCAATTGGAAGAAAAGCCAGTTGGCCCCTTCCACCAGGATAACCCACCTGGGGACGGTTATAGACACGGTCAAAGGAAGGGTGTTCATCTCTCCAGAAAGAATACTCAGCATCCAACAATCAGTCAAACTCATCAGACGACTTCAGAGGGTCCCCCTCCTCGATCTAACCAAGTTACTAGGTAAAATGATATCTTGTATTTCCGTTATTCCCTGGGCCCATCTCCACTCCAGATTCCTCCAGTAGTTCCTGCTCCCATACCAAAGAGCCGGATCAAGCAACTCAAAGCACAAGGTCAAGGTCTCACTAAAGGTTCTCACCTCCCTCCTTTGGTGGAGCAAAGCGTCGATCAACAAGGGCTGCCTCCTCAAGGAGCCCCCAAGACTCAACGTTACCACAGACGCCAGTCTGTCCGGATGGGGCGCCCACCTACAGTCCCTTACAGCTCAGGTGGTCAGCGACAGAAAAGCTGTGCAACATAAACTGGCTGGAGCTTCGCGCCGTCCACCTGGCCCTCCGCAGTTTCCTCCCCCAGGTACAAGGCTGCCACGTTCTCATTCTCACCGACAACATCACAGCCAAAGCTCATATCAACAAGCAGGGGGGCACTCAGTCATCATGCCTAATGAGGGAGACCGAACACCTCTGTCGGTGGGCGGAGTCTCACCTCCTTTCCCTCAGGGCGGACCATATTTCGGGTATCGACAACACCCGAGCAGACTGGTTGAGCAGGGCCACCATAGACCAGTCGGATTGGCGCCTCCACCCATCTCTGTTCAGGGAGGCGACAGCACTATTCGGTCTGCCAGTAGTAGACCTGTTTGCCTCCCCCCTCAATACCCAACTTCCGCGGTTCATCTCGAGATTCCCAGCCATGGGGCGGAGGACCACAACACCCTTCGATGCCCATGGCCCTCGGGCCTCCTTTATGCCTTCCCCCCTCTGGCGCTGGTGCCCAGAGTTCTTCAAAAGGTACTCCACGAGAGGGCGGAACTGCTTCTTGTAGCTCCTTATTGGCCCCGTTGCTCTTGGTTCGTGGACCTCCGCAGCCTATCCGTAGCCCCTCCCTGGAGGATCCCAGCAGACAGAGTCTTCCTGTCTCAAGGCCCCCTTCTTCACCCGGACCCCCAATGGCTCCAACTAGCCATCTGGAGGCTGAGTGGGAACGTCTGAAGAGGGAAAATTTCTCTAACAAAGTCATTGATACCATTTTAGCAGCCAGGTGCCCCTCCACCAGAAGGATTTATGACACCACCTGGACCATTTTCCGCAAATGGTGTGCCAACCTTCTCATTGACCCAACTGATCCCTCTATTGCCCAAATTCTCGACTTCCTCCAAGAAGGTCTCAGCAAGGGACTGTCCCCCAACTCACTAAGGCATCAGGTGGCAGCCTTATCCACCGTCATTTCCTGTGAGGGAGTCAGTTCCCTCTCTCACCATCCCCACATCCGAGCCTTTCTGAAAGGGGACACAAACTTATGTCCACCGTCCCTTCACCTGTATCCGACCTGGGACCTGAACAGAGTCCTCACTTCTCTCACAAGCCACCCTTCGAACCCCTAAGGGAGGTCTCTCTCCAGTTCCTATCCTACAAAGTAGTGTTCCTGGTAGCAATCACATCAGCCCGTAGGATTTCAGAGATAGCTGCTCTGTCGGTTAGGAAAGACCTTTGCGTCTTCCATCCCGACCGGGTGGTACTCTGCCTTGACCCTTCCTTTGTACCCAAGATCAATTCGGTTTTCCACAGGGCTCAAGAACTTATCCTCCCCAATTTTTGCCCTAGGCCAACTTATGAAAGGGAGAGACTGTGGTACACTCTAGACGTCAGACATGCCTTGCGGATTTATATTAAACGTACAGAGACTTCTGTAAATCCGAGGCCCTGTTTATATCCTTCCAACCAAAGTCACAAGGGCTCAAGGTCCCTTCAACCACCATAGGCCACTGGATAAGGGCAGCCATTTCCAATGTATACCAGGCTCAAGCCCTCCAAGTGCCCAGGGGTATCACAGCTCACTCCACCAGGAGTGCGGCAACTTCAGCCGCCTGCGCTACCCAGGCCCCAATACTCGACATTTGCCGGGCAGCAACGTGGGCCTCCCCGTCACCCTTCATTAGGCATTACAAAATTGACAGGTATGCCTCAGCTGAGGCTTCTTTTGGTAGAAGGGTCCTTCAGAGGGTACTTAGGGAACCCGAGGAGTCTACAGATCAGACGGTGTCCCTCCCGTAGGACAGGCCCCAGCTTTGGTACGTCCCACTCTCTGGACGATCTGAACAGCTCTAAGGAGAATGGGCGTTGGTTCTTACCTGACACTCCATTTCTCTTCGAGCTGTGAAGATCGTCCAGCTCCTCCCTTTTTCTTTCACCGTCTGGTGGGGTCTTGTTTCGGCCAATGCACTTGTAAGTCTAGTAAGATGAGAGCACGAATGCCTGTTTTCCTCTCGTCTTCGCATAAACTGGGGAATGCGGTGGCGAGCCACGTGATGGAAGGAGGAGCGTTCCTCAGAAATTAAGCTCAGCCTACAACAGCAGAGACTGAAGCTCCACCCACTCTCTGGACGATCCTCACAACTCGAAGAGAAATGGCGTGTCAGGTAAGAACCAACGCCCAAACTCTGTTTCAACCCTTAGATCCCAAGAATTATGTTTATTTAATGAATCTTCTTGTCTGTACAGCACTAGAGACATGCTATAGTTTGTTCATTCTTTCATTGATTCATTCTATTTTGGTAGCTCAGCCAGATGACTCCGTGTGGCTTACAATTCTAAAATTACAAAATAATTAAAAACAATAAAACATCCATACAATAAATAAGTACAAAGAGCAGCCGTGATGATTTTTCAACTAACAAATAATTGAATCCTTAACACATTCTGAACCCCAGGCCTGTGTTCATAATCAAGTTTTTAAAACTTTGCAAAAGGCAAACAAGGTTGGGGGCATTCTAATTTCCAAGGAGAGAATATTCCATAAGGCAGAAAAAGTCCATCTTCTCGTTCCTGTCAGTTGATACTCTTTGGCTGTTGGGATCTGGAGCATGCCCAATCTGCGTGGATAGAAACTCTTGGAAAAAGAGTTGGGTAACCTCAGATAACCTGGTCCCAAGCCATGTAGGGCTTTAAAGGTGACAACAAACGCCTTGAATTGCACCTGGAAACACACTAGCAGGCAGTGCAGTTCATGGAGGAGAGGTATTAGTGTGTCACATAGCCGGCACTATTTATTATCCATGTAATAAATATATAATAATATATTGCATTATAATATATTAATATAATATAAATATGTAGCAATATAATACATGATGTAAGCAAACACCGTGACCTCCATGTAATAGCTCTCCTTCAGGTCCAGAATTTCCACAGCATACATGGTGGAGGACCAGGTTGCACCTGCAACCTATTCAGCCCGGAATATTTTTTGTCTGCAGACTGGGAAAGGTATATACTGCAGCTGTACCATCTAGCTGGAAAGGAACATGCATTCTCAGATATATTCTCTCTGGTGTGTGTGCAAGAAGGAATCTAACTAGCAATGAGGTATTACATTTGGGAAACTGGCCTCCTTTACCTTGAAAGAGAAAGACCTTTGAGGATTTTGATGGCTCATAAAACCTTTGATTGAAGGATATACACCGAAGGTGAGAGGGAATCAAGGCATGCTTTGGAGTGGAATGGGGGTATTACAGACTTGCAGGAGACTTTTAGAAATTAATCCTAAAATTCTAGAAAAGGTCAAATAATTCCATTTCATTGGGACTTTCAAACCCATACAGCATTGTGGGGCCTATGTCAACACATCATGAGAGGTAGAACTGAATGTCCAGAAGACCCCAAAAAAACAAACCCAAACCCGCTGTTAGGTTCTGTTATCAGTTAGAAAACTCAACGCAAGGCTCATTCCCTTGACATTGGGATTGAGATAAATCTTGAATAACCTGACTTCCATCCCTAGGTTGGTTGTGTCAGTCGATAATTATTGCCATTGTACTTATTACATTTACTTTCGCATCTTTTCTGCAGTTCTGTTGCTCTCTTTATACATACCTTTCCAGCTTTGTCCCCATATTCACTCAACCAATTTAGTATAAGCCACTTAGGATTAGATCAAAATGGATGGCTCTAAGGGAGAGAACTTTCTAAAGCCAAAGGAGTGTAAGGGATGAATAGAATGTAAAGAACAAGACAGCTGTCATACTGTAACTATGTTTGATATTTACTTAAAGAGGAAGTCCAATTGCTGATAATTCAATTGCTGATAAGAAGGTGCTGATGATTGAAAAACTGCTAATAGGTAATGAACAGACATGGCAGGATGGAGAAGGAAATGGAGGGGACAACTGGGGTCCAAAACAGATTGGTGGAAATCTGTATAAATACTGTGTATTTTATTCAGAGTCTCTCTGTTTTACAGGAGTTTTTTTTTTTTCAAGTGCAAAGAAAATAAAGTTCACTATGCAATTCTTGGTCTGGTCTGTTGGTTTTCCTGGTCCATCAGACCCATTGTCAGATCTAGGCTAGATGCATCCTGCTAGGACTAGGAGAAATCCTATGATCCCTCAGGTTAAGAAACAAGGGACCTTGTCATGTGGCTGGTTTGGCTTTGTCCTCAACAATAGGTCTGTCCTCTGTGATGAGAAGGAGGCTGCAGCTGAGATAATGGAAAGTTAATTTGCTCAACTGTGCACCATTATCACATGCTTATCCTAATTCCATCTACACAGTTCTTGGTGCCAGGGCTGGAGAGGAGCAGAGAGGCAGGCAATTGCTGGCTGACTCTCCCCTTTTCTCCCCATCCCGCCTTCCCCCTCCTCTATGCAGCAGGAAGGGTGTTCTGGATTTGTTGTCTGCCTTTCCTTTTTTAGATGTTAGTTGAGCTGTGAATTCCTTGTTTCTGGCAGTGTGTCAGGTCAGGAGCCTGGAGAAGCACATGGGAGTGCCTTCCGGCTGGATCTACATAGTAGTGCTGGGAGTTGGGGTGGGGGGGTGGGGCTGGCAGCAGCAGGAACACTGACAACTTTAATGACAACAAGACATTAACCCTCATTCTAACCAGTACACCATCGGGGCTGTCAGAGTTTAGAGAGAGTATCTCAAGCATCCAATAGATCCAGAGATTTTCCAGAGGCCTCTTTATCGCACTTGAGAGTTGCTCTGCAAATCCTGGAAGATCTAGTATGTGACTTACTATCATAAAGCACAATAACAGGGTTTACATTTTATCCTAAGTTATGGTTTGCTTAACCATTGGTTTTTGAATAGGCTATAGTTTCCTGAATTCATATATGATACCAAGCCTTATATCAAAGCCAGAATGGCTCAGATCACATGAAATGCAAAATCATTGTTGCATTATGGCCTCGTGGGATGTGTAACTGAGAAGTCATGTTACCTGAACCTGTCATCTTTGGGCTAAGCCATCTCTTAGAGGTAAAATTTACAGATTAAAAAGGTCCATTCTGTAGAGTTACATATTTGTATAGTGCCGTGAATATGCATGACTTTTGATAGCATGGAGTTGACAGTGGGAATTTGTAGTCAGTTCAGTTTATGGTTCTGGTCACAAAAACCTTCTCAATAAATTTACCAATCAATTAAATTAACAGAAGTTCACAAACTTAAACATCTAGTTAACAGAGAATTAAGGTTACACTGACTTAGATAGATGCTTCCTTGCTTTTAGACAAAATTTACTCATGGTGAGTGATAAGGTATTTGTAGCAAAACAACTCCGACTCAAATGAGCTGATAAAATGGATAGTTTTGTACTTTTATAAAACAAAAACAAAAACTTTCCCTAAGTACTTGGAGAGATAACCCTTCAAATTGTTCTTCAGACCTCACTTCCAGGAAAGCTAGCAGTATCATACAAGATAGTGAATATAAACAATCCTCAGTAGTTTGAAATATTGCATGTTTTGGCTTATTAACAAAAGCTAAGTAATCTCAAACATTGAAGATGAAAGGCATTTTATGCATTGAGGTGCATTTGTTCATATTATTACAAAATCTGATTTTATTAGATTTACATGGAAAAGCACTAATGGTAAAGAAAAGCAACATTGTTCTTTTATTTGTATTCAGTTTGTGCATTACATATTGACCAATATGAATTAATGACATGTAAGCAAATGAATAAACAAGAAACTCAACGGAAAATCAAAGCATAAATTTGAAGACTAAACTTGGTTCTACAGAAACCAGATTTGTGATTAATCTTAGGAGCGGCATAAACCAAATCATTGGAGATATCATCTCAACGTTTTCTAAGTTTGAAAATGTGAATATCATATAGAAGCTGAGCAAATAACTTGGAACTGAAGTAGAACATATAGGAAGCTAGTTAGGGATTTAAAGAATCGGTATCATGTAATCAGGGTTGGGTGAATGATTGTAGCAGCAGAATACTGGATTACAGTGAAGACATTAGGACATGAAGAACGGTTGCAGGAACTGGGTATGTCTAGTTTGATGAAAAGAAGAACTGGGGTTCCATGATAGCAGTGTTCCAATATCTCGGGCTGCCACAAAGAAGCAGGGGTCAAGCTATTCTCCAAAACACCTGAGGGCAGGACAAAAAGCAATGGGTGGAAACTAATCGAGAGAAGCAACTTAGAACTTAGGAGAAATTTCCTGACAGTTAGAACAATTAATTAGTGGAACAACTTGCCTCAAGAAGTTGTGAATGCTCCAACACTGGAAGTTTTAAAGAAGAGATTGGATAACCATTTGTTTGAAGTAGTATAGGGTGTCAGGGTTTCCTGCCTAAGCAGGGGGTTGGACTAGAAAACCTCCATGGTCCCTTCCATCTCTTCTCTTCTCTTCTCTTCTCTAAGATATTTGAGAGATCAATATGAAAAGATTGCATCATCTAAGATGCCTGCACCAGGTAAATCTTGAGTAATGCATTAGGTTCTGGGTACCATAATTTAAGAAGGATTCAGACAACTTGAACGACATTAAGAGAAGGACAACAAATATTCTTAAAAGACAGAAAAATGATTCTTTGACAAGAGATTGAGAGAAATGGGTATGTTTAGCCTTGAAAAAAAAAAAAAAAGACTCCAGGGGGATATGAGAACAGTTTTGAAGTGTGTCATATAGAAAGACACAGTTTATGTTATTCCTAGAAGACAGGATATAGAATCATGGACTTAAATTATAGGAAGCATGTCCAAGTGAAATGTTAAGAAAAAAATAATTTCTCTGGTCAGGGTCCTTGCTGCCATTGGGTCTCAGATTTAGCATAAACTACGCCTGCCTGAACAGACTGAATATGTATCTTGTTTAGGCCTTTTGTTGCCTCCCCAAGAAAGTGTTTGGTAAGCTACTCAGACTGCTGATGGGACTCAACCATTGTGAAATATCAAAGAAGAATGAATATCCTTGGTTTAGAATGGGGAGGAGGGAAGGCGGGGATCCACCAGCTGTTTTTGGATACTATTTCAATTTGTTAAATTCAGAATAGGAGACCATGGCCAGGGACATGGAATTGCATTAATAATGGCTTAGTGTTAAAGAATGAGGGGTTAGGATCCTGAGTCTTGGAAAATGATTGAGTAAAACTCCTGCTCTTATTTATGAGTGAATTCATTTGAGTGGGATGTTTGTGAATTGTTTGAATTACTTTTTCCAGACTATGTAAATCAAGGGCTAATTGCCGTTTTTCTTGATAACCTGGCACTGAAATATTGATCTGCCATTAGTAATATTTTGAAAGACGTTTCAGGAGTTTCTTTTATGGCTGGCTGGGGTACTCTGGGTGTTGAACGCTACACTTCTTAAAAGGCAGCCAAGTTTGAAAAATAGTGGTCTAGTAGCTTGGGAGTAGACAGGGCAATAGGAATTAAATCCAACCACATGTGGAGTAGTATGGTGATTTTGAGAGCTTATTGACCTATACATGTTATCTTTAACATTTAGATGTAGATACTGCCAGACAGTCAGAAGAGAAAAGCTCTGGGCAGTGTACTCTGTTTGGGCTTGGCTCTTCCTACTTGTGCTTCTTTTGCAGGACTCATTGAAGCCAGCATTCACTGTCACCAACCTCCCAGGGACGACGTCCACCATCCAGACAGCACCCACGACATCCACATCCATGCAGGTCAGCAGCGGACCCTCGTTCCCCATTACTAACTACTTAGCACCAGTCTCTGCCAGTGTGAGCCCCAGTACAGTCACCAGTGCCAACGGAACAGTACTGAAAACCACTGGAACCAGCGCAGTGGCCTCTGGAGGACTCATGCAGATACCTACCGGCTTTACCCTCATGTCAGGTCAGTTTCTCTTTTGCCAGTTGAAGCATTTTTGCAATAGCTGCTGATTCTTCTGCAATTAGACCGATCATGCTCGGCCTTCGCCGTTTTTTGACTTGTGAGAGGCTGGAATGGAAATGCCAAAACTGTATTCTCTTAAATATGATGGTTTCATGAAGGAATATGGCTGAGGCCAGAATAATAGCTGGTCAAGGGACAGATTCTACCGGGAGAACAGGAAGTTTTAGGGAAATGGTAGTGTTGCTGTCTCTGCTGCCAGCCTCCTCGTTCCTTTGAGGAAATGGAAAGGTCCCACTTTGACATTTCTGATTGTGAGAATTGTAGGGTTTGGAACTGGGACATGGAGCTTGGTCAGTGCCTTCCCTCCTCTTCCTCCCATGAAAGATGAATGGCAACTTCCCTCAACTGGATATTCCATCTTCCAGAATTCCACTCGGAATTCTGGAACTCATAGTTCACAGCTCAACTGAAGGCACAAGGTTGGAGAAGGCTGCATATGATGATAATCTGGGAGGAGAGAGATTAACAAGAATCCAAGAAGGAATGAAGGAGATTTTAAAAACACCTGGCCCTGATAAAAAAGACTTTTTTTCTCCCTCCTTCCAGCAGGTGCTCCACTCCCTCCTGGAACCCCTACCATTCCTTTCACTCAGTTACAGCCGCACTCGCTGGCCCTCTCCAACCAGCAGGGCCAGGCGGCGGTCGTAGGCATACCTGGACAGCTACAGCAGGCACAACAGACAGTCTTCCGATTTCCATCTACAGCCGGAGGGCAGATTGTGTCTCTGACAGGTCAGCTGCACTCACATTGCTGCTTGCACATGGAAGGTTGGTGGGAATGCACGTTTTCAGGGCAGCTGGTTGACCTGTCTGGGGTTGAGTTGTCTTGTGTTTTTGGGAAGCTGTCCTAAGAGCAATGATAGAAAGTTGGGAAAAGTTAGCTGCTAAATCCAAATGGAGGTGTGCTGAAGCAGGAGTGGAAGGTGCAAATGCTGTTGCTTTGTCAGCTGAATGTGAGTGATAATTTATTTTAGGAGGAATAAAGACAGATATGACTAATAACTGGTAATATATCCCCCAAAATAGAAGCCAATTCTTTCAGCTGTCTGAAAGGTAGTCCTAAGAACTTGCCACTTAGCTGAGACTGATCCTTCTAAATCTGCAATCTCAGGACCGTGCCTGCCATCTTCATTTTTTAAACATCTAACCATTCCTTCCTCTTTTGTTTGTCCAATACTGCTTTTTAAAATGATTGTCTATTTTATTGCCCAGTTAATAGACACCCACCTGCTCGCTCGCTCTTTTTTACTTGTTTAAAAGCCTGCTCTTATTTGGTGATTTGTAGTCTTGAAGTATTGGTTAAGTTTGTATTTTTTTTCCTGCTATTATAAGAAATAGTTCTTGATCTTTTGTTTTTCATACTTCAAATTGTGATGACAAGAGAAGACACTCAACTTTCAAACCTGCAGGCATGTCTTAAGCACTCAAACCCTTGACTGAAGATAGCGCCTTGTAAAGGAGAAGCCTAGATTGAAGAATTAAGACCCTGTGTAGCAAACACTATTGAATGTGGAGACTTTTTTTCGTTCTGAAGATTCCAGGATAGAGAGATGAAGGAATATTTTAGGGCAGATATATTTATTTACTGCAACTATAACTGTCCTCTTTGGGACAGCTGATACAAGGTTATTAACATGAGGTGTTTTCTTCTCTGAAGCCACATAATAATGTTCTTCTGGGGTGTTAGTCTGTTTAGGAGAATAATTCCTTTAAAATTTAAAATTACTGCTCTTGTGGTGCAGAGGTTCTGACCAGTTCTGAAGAACTGGTAGCATAAATTTTGAGTAGTTTGCAGAACTGGAAAATACCACCTCTGACTACTAGCCCTTCCCCCATCTATTCTCTGCCTCCCGAGTCTCAGCTGATCAGCTGGGTCTTCTTTTGTTGCCGTGCACAGGAGAGCGGAGCTGGAAAGCAGGATAGTGGGGTTGGGAGGGAATGGGATTTTGCAGTATCCTTCCCCTGCCATGCCCACCAAGCCACACCACACCCACCAAGCCTCGCCCACAGAACCAGTAGTAAAAATTTTTGAATCCCACCACTGTTGTGGTGATATTCTGTGTGGTACATTTTTGCTTTGGGGAGTGATGTTTTGGGGCAGTGCAGGATGACAAAGCAATATTGGTTGTGACAGAAGTTTCCATTTCTCCTGAGTTGTCACTGGTAAAGTTAAATAAGGTACATGCTTATTAGGAGGGAAGAGAAGGAGAGAAAGAGAGAGAGAGAGAGACCACTCACTTACAAGTGATGTAGTGGAAAGTAACTACTCTGTGGAAAACTGTCAGTATATGAAACTTAGGAAAGGAAGAGATGTGGGGGAAGAGGTAGCAGGAAGGCCGTTGCAACCGTGTTTGCACAATCAGTAGCATGAACTTTTGATTCATGTTTCTAATTGATGTTTTCTAGCTTTCATAAACAACTTGGTTTTCTTACAATTTGAAATCATATGTTGGAAGTCTTATCAGAACTTCATCTTTCATTCAAAGGCAAAGTCGCAAACGTGGTAGCAAAGGAGATAGGGGACGACTCAAAGTGCTGAAGGTACTCCTGGACTTACGACCACAATTGAGCCCAACATTTCTGCTGTTAAGTGAGACATTTGTTAAGTGAGGTTTGCCCCATTTTATGACCTCTCCTGCCATAGTTGTTAAGTGAAGCTGGCTCTTCCCCATTGACTTTGTTCATGAAAAGGTTGCAAAAGGTGATCACATGTCCTTGGGACACAGCAACGCCATAAGTATTAACCAGTTGCTAAGCATCTGAATCTCGATCGCATGATCATGTGGATGCTGCGAAGGTCGTAAGTGTGAAAAACAGTCATAAGTCACTTTTTTCAGTGCAATTTTACCTTTGAATAGTCACTAAATGAATTGTTCCAAGTCAAGGACTACCTGTAGTATGATAAATGGCATGCTGGCATAGATATTTATTGTGTTTCCCTGGTAAAGTTCTGAAACTTGAGAGAAACTTGTAGTCCCTCTGGCAGTCTTTAGTGTGAAAGGGCCACTAGGCCTTTCTTTTTCAGGCCCTCTCCCCAAACCCTGCCTTACACAGCTAGGTTAGACCCAGGACCAGTTACCAGTTTTGAATTTCTGTGTATTATTAACATGTTCAGTGAACAGGGTTTTTGCACAGTGAGTTTTGTTTACCTTAATGAACAACCATTGTATGTTGACTTATACCATAAATGCCAAGCCCTTAATTTCCAAACCATAGTGCCTGGTTTCATACAAGATACAAAGCCATAAGGAATCCGATAAAGCTGTAGTTTAAAAACTAAATGAGGCAAGATTTAGAGACTAGTATAAGCTGTTGCTAGCCCCCGGCTTGCTATCTTCTGTTCAAAAGATGGCAAACTAATATAGAAGAAAAGGAAATGTTAAGAAAAAGAATATTTGCTGTTTCAGTAGTTGTTAGAAGCCATTTCTGTTTAACAAAAATAAAGGAATATGAATGTAGAGAAGGCATAAGAAGAACCAAAACAGGAGCAAATTAGTCAATTATCTACCTAATGAAGTTATTTCACCAAAACTACATGCAGCTCATTCCTGTCAACAGGAATTTAGATATGTTCACCTACTTGGGGCAAGGGAAGTAATCCCTTTGTTAAGGGTTAATTGACCAACCCAATTTATTTAATCAATAAAACATTAAAACCAAATAATTAAAAATTATTATTATTTTAATGTAAAACAACATTATAAAATTGCAAATGAGGCAGAGTTCCTAAACGGTGACCATGAAGCTGTTAATATAGGGGTGTGAGTGGGGGGAAATATTCATGGGACCAACTAGTCCAAGGATTGGTTGGGCTCCTGTGTCCCCCATGCAAAGCTACATACCCACGTTTTGACCCCATTGCAGAAGGCCAAAAGACTGTGGCTTTCCTCACCTCTGAGGGCAAGATGTTCCACAATTTTGTGGTGGTTTTGCAGAAAAGTGGCACTTCTGGTTTTTTGGTAAAACCCCTCAGGGCTGCCACTTTACTTAACAATTACTACAAAAACCGACCATAAAACTAGGTTGGTCACATGACCAACCAGTTTAACAGCCATTATGGCAAACAACCGTAATGGACAGACCTTATTATAGTTGTATATTAAGAACTACTTGTACTAATACCATATTACTTTTAGCATGTAAACCATAAAATAATTTAAAGAAATAAACCAGATATTAAAAATAACCATATCAGCAGGGACATTAACTATGTATTTCAGACTTACTCTGATCACAGCAGAAAAACTGATCAGAACTAAAATGAAAAGCACTTTCTGCTAGGCCTGACATGCAGCAGGGGAAAAGGCATTTACCAAGGCCTCTGGAATATTAATTTGAGTACTTGGCAGGTTAAAAATGTTCTGCATGTAAGGAATGGGAAATCCCAAAGGCCTAACTCATGACCCAGCTGGCCTATCCTGCCTTCTGAATCTTGTGAGACCACTGCCTCCAAATCTCAGGCCACCTTTCTGCTATTGCTAATTGCTATTCTTCCTGCATTCATTAATTGTCCTTCCCCTATCTTTTATTCTAGAGTGTTCAAATAAAATTGTGCACTGATACTTTTAGCTATAGGGAGAACCTGCAATCTGCTGTCTCTAGAGCCCACCATTGCCACTGAGTGGAACATAGAGCTGGAAAAGTGATTATGGAGTTCAGTACCGATATTTCATTATTTGATTTTTAACCCACCATATCTCTGGTCTGTTCAACTACATAATTAGGACAAGAAATAGCAATTAAACGTATTTATTTATTTATTTAATTTGTATAGCTGCCCATCTCAGCCTAATGTCTGGGCAACTTACAATTATAAAACTGTAAAACAATTAAAAACAATGCAAACAATCCAAAGAATAAATACATACAGCAGCCAAGAGAGTTAAACAACTATTTTGGTTAACCCACAACCAATTAACTGTAAAGCCAAGGAATGGGTCCCTAACACATTATGAGCCCCAAGCCTTCGCACACAGGCAAGTTTTTAAAGCCTTATAAAAAAGCCCATTGTAATCTTGAAGGAGAGAATGTTCCACAAAGCATGGGCTACATCAGAGAATAAATGCGAAATGGGGGAAATTAAAAATAAAGTTGATACTAAAATTAATTTAAAGAGCACTTATGAAAGAGATGTGTCTTTACAGATTTTCTAAGTGATTAGAAAATAGGAATTGAAAGCAGGCAATACTTTTTGAGTGCTCTCCATAGCCTGGGAGCATCTCAAGAGAAGCCTTCTCCTGAAGATTGTAATGTTCCTAGACACAATTTGCAGCATCCACAGCCACTGCAATCAGTAATGGAGTATGTCACCTATGAAAAGCCACAGATGATCCATCTGTAATCTAATCCAGCTAAGTGCAGGATCTACACAAATACAGCTAAATGCTTCCTACAGAATAAGCATTTTATGATATGATTTGTTTCATGAATGAAAATACTTTACTATAGGAAGGTTTCACATCAGGTAAAGCAAACACCTCCCCCACTCTCCCGTTGAAGTTGACACCTGGTTTTCTTGTCAGTAATATGAAAGTCGTTTCCCATTGCTCTTTCTGGATTTATTTTTTATATCTAAACCTTATATACATCTGGGTATTTCATGGTAGCCCAAGTACTATAACAGATCTCATCCTGTTTAACTCTTTCAAGATCAGACAAGGTTGGCCAAGTGCTGCCACCTTGTGTGATTTTCTCCTAATTATTACCAGAATTTAATGTGCTACAATTTTCATTTTGGGGGGTTTCCCTTTGGAAAAAATAGAGCAGTGCAATGATGCTTGGGTTGCCATGAAACTAGAATTTTTGGATGACCTATTTTCTGTTCAGTTAGTTCTGCTGCAGGATGTAGTGACCCTACATCAGGGGTGGGCAAACTACGGCCCGCGGGCCACATCCGACCCGTTGGTCTGTCCAATCCGGCCCACCCCTGAAAAAAAATTGCTGGGCGTGGCGTATTGCCCTGCGCCGCGTGGCCCCCAAGGCTGCAAAACAGTGCGGAGCGCTCTCCGAGTAGGAAAGAAAAGAACGTTGCTAAGGCCTCGGCTGAGAGTTTGAAATCACCTTCGAGTGTGACCTCTCCGAAGGTGAGTCCCCGCCGATCCCCCTTTTTTTCCCAGGGCTTCCAGGCTTAAACTTTGCAAAGGCAAAGCTTGCAGGCGGGAGCGTCTTCCCGCCGAGGAAAGGGAAGGGTTCTACCCGGCAGGCGGGTGGGCGGGCTGCTTGGAGGAGGCGATCCAGCGGCGCTCTGGGTTTCCCCTCCTCCGCGCTGTGCAAAGTTTAAGCCTGGAAGCCCTTTCGGCTTCCTTTTAACTCACAGGCGCTCGCGCCTGGCCCCGAGCCGCGGGGTGGAGGGAAGCCCGGAGCGCCGCCGGGTCGCCTCCTCCAAGCAGCCCGCCCACCCGCTAGGCTTCCCTCCGCTGCGCGGCTCGGGGTCAGGCGCAAGCGCCCGCGAGTTAAAAGGAAGCCAAAAGGGCTTCCAGGCTTAAACTTTGCAGAGGCAAAGTTTACAGGCAGGAGCGTCTTCCCGCCGAGGAAAGGGAAGGGTTCCACCCGGTAAGCGGTTGGGCAGGCTGCTTGGAGGAGGCGACCCAGCGGCGCTCTGGGTTTCCTCTCCGCTGCACTGTGCAAAGTTTAAGCCTGGAAGCCTTCCGGCTTCCTTTTAACTCGTGGGTGCTTGTGCCTGGCCCCGAGCCGCGCGGTGAAGGGAAGCCCGGAGTGCCACCGGGTTGCCTCCTCCAAGTAGCCCGCCCACCGGGCAGAACCCTTCCCGCTCATCCCTTGGGTGTCTGCCTCGTTCCTCTCTCAGTCGCTCTCTCGCTCCTCCACCAGCCCAGAAAAGAAAGAGAAAAAGAGGCGTATAGTTATTATTCTCAGCCGAAACAACCAGAAATGAAGGCAGTCAGTCAGGCAGAACGGAGCACTGGATTGAACCGTGGGCGGCTGTGTGGGGGTGAATGGGCGCTTCGGAGGAGCTGCGCTGACAGGAAGCCACCCTGCCGGCTTCTTTGAAGCAGTTTCTTCCTGGGCTGGTGGAGGAGCGAGAGAGCGACTGAGAGAGGAACGTGGCAGACACCCGAGGGATGAGCGGGAAGGGTTCTGCTTGGCGGGTGGGCTGCTTGGAGGAGGTGACCCGGCGGCGCTCCGGGTTTCCCCTCCACTGTGCGGCTTGGGGCCAGACACGAGCGCCCGAGAGGAAAAAGCAAGCTGCAAGTTGCTGGGAAGTTGCTCGGGTGCTGGAAGCCGCTGTCGTGGTGAGCAGCTCATCGGGCACGTACGCGAGGAGGAGGGCTTTTAAAGTGCCTCCCGAGCAGGACCACCGAGCCAGGAAAAGGGGCACCAAGGCAGGGCAAGGCTTCACCAGCAGCGGCCGAGCTTTAGCTGGGCTTGGATGCCCCTGAGCGCGGTTTACTGTTTGTTTTCTCCTGGGACTCGCGTTTGGAAAGCGTGGAAAGTAGTAGCAGGAGCAGCCGCGGTGTTACTTTTTCTTATATATAATATATATATATATTATAAAGAGCCCATTATAAAATGCAGCAAATTATATGTTTTCTTAAATTTTCGCGGGTACTTACATGTCTGGCATTCAGCTTTGTTCGGGTATTTTCCCACGGGTTTCCCATAATATGACGTGGGATATTGCTGCATTTTATAATGGGCCCTTTATAATGGCCTTTTATAAAATTGGTTCGGCCCTCAAACACAGATCTGATTTTCCATGTGGCCCCCGACAGAAATTAATTGCCCACCCCTGCCCTACATTGTTCTGCCACAATCTGAGATTGAAGTCCTGATAAAAGACATAAAAATTTCTCCTGATACCAGATTTAAGAGATTAGAAAAGAAGTCTGCTCAGTTAAATTAGCCTACCCTGGGAGGCTGTAACATTACTTTTGTGGTAGTTTGAATTAGGAAAAGAAAACTACTGAGTCAGTAATATGTTCAACGGAGTGTAATGAATCAGATTGGAAGGTCTAGAGAAAACCCAAGGGAAGAACTGGTGGGTGGGGCTAAACAGAATAGTGGTGTGTGAAATTTAGGGCCTAGGAATACATTTTATGTAGGTCATTGGAACAAACTCACTCTTAAGAATTTGTCTATCTGTCTCTTTATGGGGGTGTAACTTTGGATTAACCTGGCAACAATTTAAAGCAACGCCCTGTTAGATTAGATCATTCTCACTTTGTTCTGGTGTAATAATTTTTTGTGAACGTAAATGGATATTCACACCTGATTAACCCTTAGATTGAGCACCTTTATATATAGGTAGGACAGAATGAGAACATCATTTTACGACACACATGGGCAACTTAAAGCCCTAGGGCCAGAGGCATCTCCAGGAGAGGCGAAGAAGTCAAGATGGTGGCCATATGATTGAAACCCTGCCACACAGATAAAAGAGGGATATGCTTTGATCATGCAGTCTCAGTTGCTATCTTAACTTTTAGAATGTTCCAGCTTCTGGAGCATCTTTTTTTATACTAAAAGAATAAAGATTTTTTATTGAGCATTGTAAGTTGCATTCAGTAGCCTTCAAATACATCACACCACAACCCATCCACAACCAGTCAAACCCAATTTTAGTTCATTCTTGCACAATCTATGAGTTGGGCAGAACTCCCTTCAATTTACATTAAGATACCTACTTAGTTCTTGAAACCAGGGAATGGGGAATTACACCTCATTTCTGATCACTAATGTGTGATGAAGAGCATCAGGAAAATCATATGAAAAAGAATATAAAGAAATGATGCTGATTCTGAAGTACATTAAGTTTGGAAACAAAAACATTAAAATGATATAGGCATATTTGCTTATACTAAATTCTTGATGGGAAAGTTCTCAAGAACAAGCCATTTGTTTCCTGCTACAAGGGTATTTCTTGAAGATCAAAGCTTTTTTTGTGTTTTTCCACAGAATTTCATATTTGCTAACAGCTACAGAGAACAATAATGCATACAGCAATGAGTAGACCAGGGTAACATTGATATTCAAAACGGCTAGCTATTTTTTTTTGTTTTAGAATAAATGCAACAGAGGTCAATAATCACACAATTTTAAGGTTAGACCAAGATCAGTCAATGTCTAAACATAGTTAACATCTTTTATAGGACTATTACTGATTATTAGCTTTTTTGTTTTGCAAATGGGCACAGAACTTGTAAAAATGAAAGAAAGAAGACAAGAACATGCATAATATTAACTACACACTTTAAAATTATGAACCATGCAGAAGTTTAGCTCAAATAGTAGTACTAATGGTCTATGTCTGATTCAAAAGCCTCATAGTTCATTGATCACGGATATATGGTATTAGTCACAAAAAGTATCAGAACATATTGTGTTCCTTTTGAAAAGGTCATTTGCATATTCTATTATTTTCAAGTTAAATCCATTTTAACTTGCTTGTAAAGTATTATGATGTATATTTAAAATCAGAAGAACTCAAATATTATCTATAATTTTTTTTTGATAGTTTGCACATTTTAAACATTAAAAGAAACCACATCAACAATGATAAAATTTAAGAAAAGAAAGAACTATGGTTGTGCCCTTGCCCCCCCGCCCCCCCAATAATCATGAAATCAAAGCCTTAAGGAAAGCTTTGTGACATAGTGCAAAATCAAATATAATGGCATATATATGGTGCCAAATACTAAAAATTATATTTTAAGCTATACATACTGAAAGACTGCCAAAATTTGTTTTTCTTTTCCTTTTTAATATATTTCATGAAAAGGAAAAAATGCACGTAACTGTAGGTTCTCTTTCTTTCCAGATATTCCTAATCCTGACCCTTCCAACATCCTTTATCCTCTATAAAAAATAAATTTACTCTTCTTTTTTTAAGACACGTAGCCTCAAGAATATAGTCTTAATTGCATTTAGTGCATTTAAGTGAGGATTTGTATTGCACATTTTTGAGTCATTACTCAAGGCACTTTCAGACTGGTTGATTGGTTTATACTATTGTTCACAGTTGCTGAAGTGGGTGACACATTTTGAACTACACCCGTAGGGTAACCCTTCAGCCTTAATGTAGTTTTATTTTTAAATAAAAGGACAAAGTACTTTCTCAACCCAGACAAAAAGGGAAAACTCTGCCTACTATCTGTCATCATACTGCATTTTGTATCTGGTTACTAAAGCTCATCTCTCTCCTGTTCTTTGTGCTTGATTCCAAGCATTTCCACAAAATATGTCACCAAATTATTCCATTGTCTATTATAGGGATAGACAGAAACCAACTTTACATCATGTGCTTTTTTAATCTTTTCTGCATAAATCAAGGCGATTGGCAGCAATGAAATATATAATTGTAGATTATTTTTTAAAATATATTCTAATTTACAATCACATAAAATAGTTCTAATTTAATGCAATTTCTGCAATTGATTATCTCACTTAAATTCTACAAAGTCTAGAAGGCTGTTTTTACTAACCACTAGAAGAAAATAAAAGATAAAGTCAGTGTGAGGGTCAGTTTGATAGAAATATTAGGCTGGGGGAGAATGTAGGGGGATTTTACACTCACTTTACCCAGTCTTTATAGAACAGAGGTGTCAAAGTGGTGGGTCATGGGCCAGATGCGTCATGCGCATGTCACGTCCACCCCAGGTCTGCAAAAGGGAAAAATGTTATGACACATCATGTGATGCTGCGAGTTTGACCCCGTATTTTAGAATATGCATGTTGATTCTTATGTCGTTGCTTGTATTTTTATAATGTTACATACACATATGGAAAGATACACAGAATTGTTTTGAACCTGGGATTTGTTCTCTACACAAGACACAAAACTAGATAAAGAGAACTATAATTTCCCTTTCCAAGGAACTGATAACCCTAGAGATTTTAGAGAGGGTGAGTTTTAAACTCACTCACTGAATTCCAGCCCACTGCACCATTTTGTCAAAACAATTGAAATTGATTTTAAGCAGGGGTCTTCAAATTTGACAGCTTTAAGACTTGTGGACTTCAATTCCCAGAATTCTTCCTCCAGTCATGTGAGCTCAGGAATTCTGGGAGTTGTCCACAAGTCTTAAACTTGCCAAGTTTGAAGACCCTTGATTTAAAGGGTCTCAGTAAATAAAATACTTTTTATCTGATTCTTGTAAAGAAAATCAATTGGGTGTTGTTTTAGTCTCTAGGGAAGGTAATTCAGAGATGGGGTAAGAACAAAATAAAGCATCAAAAACTGCTGTGTTTCATATACTAAACTAACCCTAAATCTAGGTTAACAAAACACAGTTGCTGAAGTCACATAATATATTATGCTTAAAGAAATACATCATATTAATGTTTAATGTGATGATCTATTTATACAACATGCTAAGACAATGGCTGGGTTCCCACAATTCATCAAAAACAATTCAGACCTTTTTTTAGCCTAGCTTTCTGTGTGATGCCAACCAAACAACAGAGAAATTTAGAGTGGTTTGGAGAATTATCATTCTTGTTATCCTCTTCTTGACATAGAATACCCTTTAGGGCCACCAAAGCAATCGTAGGCATAACTTCTAAATATAAATGTGGTTGAAATGGATCCAGGTTATTGGTGATAGCCACTGAGAAACCGCTTACTTGAGTAAAGTTGTGACTATTTGGCATAGTTGTGAGGATTGAAAAGTGTATATTTTATGAATAGCTGTATCGTAGCCTATTTCAGGTTGCAGCAAAAATGGTAAGTGGCAGCAAAAGCACCAAAAGTGGAAGCTGCACATTGTGCTTAACTGTAACATGTATGGATATTTCAAGTTAGGGTATTTATATAAACCCAGCCATTATTCAATAAATCATGGTTAATATAATCATTTTCATTTCTGAGTGTGAGCCTGCTCAAACTGATCTTTGGCATCTGCCAAATTATTTCATTCATTACAGTTAGTGTTTTCATTACTTTCATGCACTAGAAGTAAGCAGACTGCAAATCAGCATTGACTCCTAGCAATCCCCTTCACAAATCTCTGCAGTTTTCTTGGCAAGGTTTTTCAGAAGTGATTTGCCACTGCCTCCATCCTAGGCTTAGAGATGGGGATTGACCCAAAGTCCCCCAGATGGCTTTGTGTCCATGAAACTCGTGGTCTCCCAGTTTCTAGCCCACTGCTTTAACCGCTAATACCGTACTGATTGTCCTGATAGCCCAGGAGAAAACAAACTGGTACTTTATAGATTTTGGATTTTGGCTCTCCATGAGCCCTTGTCACTGTAGCTGGTGGTTATGGATTATGGGAGATGTGGTTAAATAAATGAAGAATTCTCAGATTGCCTATTGCTGGTATTAGCTTCTGTTCATGGAAGATCAGTTCATGTGGGTAGTAATGAAATACAATTGTAACAAAACTCCAGAAGGTTCTTCTGGAAAAAGCAAGGTGCATCTTTTCACTAAGGATTATTATGGGTCATATGAAATGAACATCCATTAAATCTACTAAATTTGTTCTGTATAAGTTTTTTTCTCCTCAAGATGCTTTTTAATTTCCAAATCTAGTTCTGTTCTGGGATTTCCTGGTAGTTTCTATCATGGTAGCAGATCAACTGACTTTACCTAGCTTATCCAGATCATTGAAAGTTAACCAGGTGCTGCTGTCAGGTTGGGACACTATTTTTGCAGAAGATGCCAGAAATTGAATAAAGTTAGTTTAAAAGTTAACTTAGACCAGGGGTGTCCAACCTTGGCAACTTTAAGACTTATGGACTTCAACTCCCAGAATTCCTCAGCCAGCAATTTCTTTAAGCATGACTTAGTCCTTTATACGGTTCTATGATATACCTTGTGTGATTTGCTGATATTTATGTACTGTAGGAGATATCCAGTTGACAGCCCTATTCATATTTGCCAGATGCTTTTTCTGAAAGGGAAAAAGAATAAGAGAGCAAAAGAATCCTAATGACCCTCATCTTTCTGTGAGCATGGTATATTTGTCTTAAAGGCTGTTTTATAGTTTGATAATATTAGATAATGGAAAGGCTACAGTGGATTGAAGATTTGGACTAAAATAGGTAAATAGGTAAAGACAAAGGAAATGTAGCCAGTGATGTAGACACTTAAACCTGGAAATTTAGATTTGTGTGTCCTGTCTACTGTGCTTGCTGGGAAAGAGAAACCCATGGTGGCAGCAGCTAACCAAATGCTTTACTAGGAGGCCCCTTACACTTGGTCTTATACTTTTTGTTAAGTCCTGGGCATGGGTGCAAAGAACGGAAACGAAACATCGAACGGTGACTTCAACTCTTTATTTAACAGGAAAGAACAGAGCAAAATACCTGGGCAGCAGCAGTTCTTTTATAGAGCTGGCTGCCATCAAACAACCAATGAACTGAGTCTACCGCTTTCACAAGTGTCCAATCAGGGGGTCCCGTTAACAGCCAATCAGACTGGCCAAAAACGACCAATCACGATTCGCTATCTTCGGACCAATGAGAAGTGCAGGGTTATAAACCTGCTGCAAGACGAAGCTGTTGAGGGTTGTATTGCTGTGTTGGCTTAATCCATAACACCCCTCCCCCCTTGGTTCTGTCTGAGGGTGGGGTGACATATTCTCACAAGTAGGCAGGTCGCTTCACCTGTCTGCTCGACCTGCGCTTTTCCACCGGGTTCTGTCCTGGTTCTGGTTCCGGTGGGGTGCTAGCTGGGTTGGATGGCGAAGATTGTGGTCCTGGGCTGCTTTCCCTGCTTACGTCAGCGCTGTCTTCCGGGTTCCCTGGATCCGCTTCCATCGCGGTGCTTTCACGTGGCGAGGCTGCTCCCTGGCTCGGTTCTCCTTCAGATGGTGAGTATCCCCTGTTGGGTTTCGATTATCATTTCTTCTTCGTCCTCCTCCACGTTTCTTCTCCCCCCTCCCCCAGCTAGAGGTTCCAGTGCTAATCTGGAACGGAGCTGGTCTATGTGGCGTTTCCACATCTTACCATCTGCCGTTTGTAGGCGATAGGATCGGGGTCCTGTAAGTTGCGTTATTGTTGTGGGGACCCACAATGGGTTGCTCGAGAAGTTTTTTGCAAACACAAGGTCCCCTTCCTGGAATGCCTGACACTTGCTGCTGGATCCCGGGGGTTGTTCTGGCGTGTAGTTTGAGTGGAGGCAATCGAGATGCGCGAAGTTTCCAGCCCATGAGGAGTTCAGCTGGGGTTTTGTTCGTGGTGCTGTTACGCGGATCTTTCTTGCATCGAACGATGAAGCATGGCCGATGATAATGGTTTGGTGGGCCTCTTCTCGTCTCATTGAAGAGGCAGGTGCTTGGTTTCTGTAGTAGTAGTTTTTGTTCCATTGGTGGTTCAGACGGTCCCAGTTCTCAGGAGGTTTACTTATCTCCCGACGGAGGTTGTTCTCCCTTCGGTTGGGACTGGACTCTCGTCTGCTTCTGCAGACCTTTGCGATGTGGCCTTTTTTTCTGCAGTTATGGCAGAGTACGTCGAGGAATTTGCAGTCTGATCGCGGGTGGTTTGCCCCGCAACCAGCACATTGGCGCGGACATCTCTGGTTCCTTTGCTCTCATTCTGAGTGGAGCCGGTGGACCTTCTCTTCATCACTGTCTGAGGATGACTCGAGGTCTTCGTGATGGGTAGTGGTAGCTTGCTTCTCAGTGGTGAGTGGGGTCTCGTTGGCGAGTTGGCGAAGTGGTGCGTTCGCTCGGCGCATTCGAGCGGCTGACTTCCTGGTTGCTTCTGCGGCAGTAGCATCGGCGATGACATCTGTAAGGCTGATGTCGCCTTTCACCATCAGTTTAATCTGCACATGTGGTGCATTTAAGCCCAGAACTATGCGGTCTCTCAGGGCTTCCTCTAAGTTTGCAAAACCACAAAGGCCTCCTAAGTTCCAGAGGTCAGCTACGAAATTACCAACGCTCTCATCCTTCCGTTGGTCCCTCTAGTAAAATTCATGTCTTCGTATCAGTGTAGGTACTGCGGGTGCATAATGGGCCCGGAGGATTGGAGCAAGGGTATCCCAATCCATGATCTTCACTTCCGCTGGTTTTGCTAGTGCTTTAGCCATTTTGAAAACGGCGGGGCCGCAATGAGTCAGGAACACCACTCGTTTCTTGCCAGTCGTAGCATCTTTTAAGTTGTTGGTTTCCAGGAACATCTGGAAGCGATCTATATACGAGTCCCAGTCTTCGGTTGCTGGGTCGAATGGAGCGGGTGGTAAGGCGCCGCTGGTCATCTTGCCATTTGTTGCGTGCGCTCTTTCGCCACGTGCTCTGTCTTGTTCGATGCGTTCTTAGTTGGCTCTATCGTCTCCGCATCCCATCCTCGTCGCCAGTGTTAAGTCCTGGGCTTGGGCGCAAAGAACGGAGATGAGACATCGAACGGTGACTTCAACTCTTTATTTAACAGGAAAGAACAGAGCAAAATACCTGGGCAGCAGCAGCTCTTTTATAGAGCTGGCTGCCGTCAAACAACCAATGAATTGAGTCTACCGCTTTCACAAGCATCCAATCAAGGGGTCCCATTAACAGCCAATCAGACTGGCCAAAAACGACCAATCACGATTCGCTATCTTCGGACCAATGAGAAATGCAGGATTATAAACCTGCTGCAAGACGAAGCTGTTGAGGGTTGTATTGCTGTGTTGGCTTAGTCCATAACACTTTTCTCCTTCAATGTACATTATTTTGGATGCTGGTAAACAAAAAAAATCCCTTTGGATAGGCTGGGGGGAGTATAAATATTATTTTAGCTATATTTGTGCTCTAAATGGATTAGAAAAGAATAAAGAAAGCATATTGATGCAAAAAAGGGGGTCTGTTATCATATTTCAGTTTTGACTTATTCCTGTGTAATATTGCTTCCTCACACAAAAATAATTAATATAGTGTCAGCATATGAATACACTCTCTCTGTTTGTAAATATAAACAGAGACAAACACAAGGTTACATACATACATTATAGAATTAATAATACAAATAAATTCATGGAAATAATTACACATTGCAGCCCAATGGATCCTTTCTGTTCATGGGTACTACAGCTTTTGGATTCTGAATTGCTCAAGAGCAAGAGATGACAGCTTTCTTTATACAATACTTATTTGGTGGTTTTTCCCAAAATCTGGTTGAATCCTTTTGGAACAGTTCTTAAGTTACCTAGTGCTTGCCAGAAGTCTTCTGACCAAAATATTCACTCAAGAAAGTCATAGCCATATTTGCTTGAATCTGAAAGTTATAGTTAATGGTAGTTATAGGTCCAATATTTCTAAACGGCATCAGGTTGGGGAAATGTAATTTCCCAATATTTAGAACCTGCCCATCTCCCTCACAGATTCCCCTCTCTTTGGGGGAGTTTTTTGATTTATTAGATATTTCCCATCTTTTGTTCAGGAGCTTAAGGAAGTATTAATAGTGTTCCCTCTTCCCATTTTGCCCTATGACAACAACCCAATGAGGTAGATCTGGCTAAATGAGAATGTCTATCCCAAAACCATCTGGTGAACTTCCATGCTGAAGGCTGCCAGTCCAACTTCTTAAGCAGGGGTGTCCAACCTTTCACCTTCCCTGGGCCACATTAGAAGATGAAAATTTGGTTTGGGCCGCACATAAATAAAATAGAATAGAATAGAATAGAATAGAATAGAATAGAATAGAATAGAATAAAATAAAATAAAATAAAATAAAATAAAATAAAATAAAATAAAATAAAATAAAATAAAATTTTTATTATTTATTATTAATTATTAATTATTTATTAAAAATTATTTATTTTTTATTTTATAATTTTCCGGCCAAATTTTGCGGGGGGGGGGGGAAGAAAGCTCACCCGCCTCACGCCTACCTCTCCTCCTGCAAATGCAGCAGCGGCGGCGGCGTGGGCAGAAGCAGCAGCTGTGGGGGCAGAAGCAGCGGTGGCGGTGACGGCGGCAACAGCAGGAGGTGGCGGGGCGGGACTTTTGGGCTGCGGCTGCCCACCTTTTCTGTTGCTCGCTCGCCCCACCTCGCGCCTGCCTCTCCTCCTCCTCCTCGCTGGATCTTTCACGAAGGTTGGGGTGGGCGTTGGGCCGCATTACGAGGCGACCTGGACCACATGCGGCCCGTGGGCCGCGGGTTGGACAAGCCTGTTCTTAAGCATTATGTCACACTGCTGTGTTTCTTAAATTTTTAAAAGTCCCTCTGTGAGGGAGATGGGCAGTTTCTAAATGTGATTGATTGATAAACAAACAAACTTCTTTCATTGTATCTAATGTTTGCATGGAATTACTGTTAAAACTGCTTTTTCTTTCTTGTGATGATTTGAAGTTTAGTTTCCATATTTCTTGGAAATGTTTTACATTGTTGACTTATTAGATACTGCATGATCCTAAATAACAAAACTCATCACTTCTTGTACAGTGCTTTATTTCAAATACAAAAAAAAACTCCTACAACTCATCCTATTTACATTGTCTTACTTAATTCCTCCCTCATTGGCTTCTGGCTTCTAACAGTGCTGTTAGAAGGCAAAATCATTTGAATAATTTCTTTAAAATATCTTTGAAAAAACTGCTGTAACAAAGTGGAGGGGATCGCATGTTGATGTAATAGTTTGGAAAAAGCATCTACCTTGTCAACTAAAGTCAAAGGGTTCAGGCAACAGCAGATGCTAAGAGCAGTTTGTCTTGCTTCCCAGGTGGTGCAGTGGCTCAACAGGTTCCTGTGCAAGCCATCCAGGTGCATCAAGGCCCCCAGCAAACGTCTCCTACGAGCGACAGCAGCACTGACATCACACAGACCTCTTCCAGTGGGACAGGTAGGCAACTAACCTTCCCTATCTCTCTCTCTGCATCTACAGGTCAGGAGTTCTTCAGGGTTGTCCACCAGAACTCAACATCAAGAAGTTCGATGCAGGTAGACCTTGGATTATGAAATTCAACTGAGACTTGAATTTCCATCACTAAGCAATAGTTATAAAGAGTGATGTGATGTGACAACATTGCTTAGTAACAACAACCCTGGTTGTTGTTGTAACCCCAGGACTATGTGGCTCATTAAGCAAGGATCTCAAATGACTGCATTACTTAGTGACCCTGCAGTCATAACCTCAGGATAATGCATGTCATTAAGCAAAGACCTCATGTGACCTCTGACATGGGAAGAAGTGGGAGACCCAGGCAAGCAGGCCAGTAGGTAAGAGGTCAAGCAACTACTGTGGGTAAGCACTATGGAGGGTGGCCATAGAGAGCCTGGGTGGGCATATGAAAAAATGGCAGGAGTGGGAAACACTTGTGGAGTGACTTGGAGACTCCTGCTGGTTTCCTCATTGACTTTGCTTGGGAGAACCCAGCAGGGAAGGTCACACATGGCAATCGCTTGATCACAGAACACTGTGAATATTGTAATTGTGAATTGGTTGCCAAGCTCCCAAATTGCGATCACTGGGGATGCTGCAACAACTGCAGGTTAAAGGTCAGTTATAAGTCCTTCTCATCCAGTGCCATTGTTACTTTGAATTGTTGCCATGTAGTCAGAACCAGAGGACTACATGTAACAGTGGTGTAATTTTCTGCTGACTTTTTGCAGAAAATTTTAGGCAAAATGAGCAAAGCCTCCAGTAGATTAAGCACATATATCTGAGTGTTAAAAAAAACTTTCTAGGCCATCCCCACATTGTCACAAAGTAAAATGAGTTGGATCAAAACTACCCTGGTTTCAATCACATTTATTCAGTTCCCATGTATGTTTAAGACAATATGTCATCAGTGTTTCCTAATTCCTTAAGAAGGAGGACCAGACTTCCTGTCTTTTGGAGCAAAAGATCTGTAATCAGTGAGTCAAAATTTCACGATAGCAGATAACTCCTAATATGGTTTGATGATGGAATCTAGAAAATGAATGACTCTCCTTTGCTTGAGGCTGAAGACCAGATTATCCTGGTTATCGTAGTTGATGCATCTCTTCCAATTATATAATAAGATGCTGTTTTCTCCCTGTTCCTGCTAGGGGAAAGTAGGGGTATTCTGCAGAATATGCTATTTAATCTTATTGCTCTTATAATAATAGGAATTTATTCTACACTTATTCTTGTCTTGGGTCAACGTTTATTATTATCCATGAAGTTAGGATTTTTTAGGTCAGTAGTTCCTTGACCAATTAGTAGTCATAAGTCAGCAAAAAAAAAATAGCAAATGAGAATACAACTTTGGTGCCATCTAGTGAAACTAGTAAAAATATATTCTAAAAATATTTCTCTTTTTTGAATGAAAATTATTTTACAAGGGTGAATAAACCAAAGTCTATTTTGTGTCAGACTTGATTCCTGTGGACTTTATAGATATATATGTAGTTTCCATACCAACAACATAAAAGTGATTTGTTGTCTTCCAGGATGACATTTGGGTATTGATGTTTTAATTTTTCAGTGTAATCTATTGTCCTGAGGCTTCTAGTGGTTTCTTAACCAGATATAACCAAGATCAGATGATCCCAATTGCGTGGTGATGTTCCTATATGATTAGCTTTTCATAATCTGGTACAGATCAAAAAGACTGCATTTGATTTTCCCCCCCAAAACTATTTTATTATACAAAATTAAAGTCCTGTTCCTTACTTCTAATCTTAATTGGTAGTGCTATTTTTTCTACATTAATTATTTTTTTAAAGTTGTTCTTATTTCCCAGGACCTCAGTTCTTTTCGCCAGTTTCAGTCCCTTTGCATGTAAAATCTGCTTTTACTCTTCTACTACAGATTTGTGAATCTTTCCCCCTCAGCATTCTCTCTCTCTCTCTCCTTTCCTCTCTCTCTCAAGGTTCGTTATTTGTGTTGGAAATTTCTTTCCCCCTTCTCTGCTGTCTTCCTGATTTGACTTCTGGTCTATTTTATGGGACAAACTCTCCAATTAAGGAGAGGGTAGGACTGTTCTAACCCTGCTTCCTGAGCAGCATGAGAGCTCTGGATCCCTTGTTGTATATTTTATACATTGATATTAAGGTTTTTAGAAACAATTTTCTGTCCATGTCCAAAAATAATATGTTTTTTAAAAAATAATTTTTGGTTCCACTGAAAAATAGCTTTATCCCCACCATTCCCCCTCAATAAAGGAAAAGAGATCTGGGAATATGAAAGAGCAGCCTGATTTTCAGCCATACATTACATCTTTTCAGAAACACTGAACAACTGTAGAATCTGTATTATGTCATGTATCAAGAAACTTTTGGACAATTTTGTCTCCTGGCAGTAGGATTCAGACTGTCACAAATGTACATGACAAATTTTTACTGGCTCAGAGATCCTCTAGATTAGGTTTTACCTTGTGACTGTGCACACACACCTGATGGAAGCGTGAAGAGGTCTTGCTTCTGCAGGTGAGACAGCGGAGGGAAGCCAATGTAACTTCCAGCTAGTTCAATTGTGTCTTTTCTTTTCTTTTGCCAGTGACCCTGCCAGCTACAATCATGACTTCATCTGTGCCAACCACTGTGGGAGGCCATATGATGTACCCCAGTTCTCATGCAGTGATGTATGCGCCTACATCGGGCCTCACAGATGGTGGGCTTGCAGTTCTCAATGCCTTCTCCCAGGCCCCATCAGCAATGCAGGTTTCACATGGGCAAGTCCAGGATCAGGGTAAGACTGGATCCAGATAAGTTAGATGTTTGAACAACCTACATTGCTTACTGCCCATCTGATTTCTCTTTACCTATACATATATACAATATAAAGCAGCATTTGGTTCTCAACCAGCAGAGCGTTTCCAGTTCAACATGGGTACCTTAAGTATATCTGTCAGAAACTCTTTAAGCAATCCATAATTTTTCCTTAGCCACATGAACTCAGGAAGATAGATGTTAGAGATGTATTGCCTCTACAATAGCTTTGTCTTTCGGCTCAAAAGAATATTTTACTGAGCCTAGAAACAGACCTTGCTCCAATGGTGGTATTTGACCGGTTCTGCCTGGTTCTGGAGAGCCGGTAGGTGCGATGAGCAGCAGAGACCAAACCTTTCTCTAGGCTGCTCTAATGGCTCTGCTGTTGGACCCACCCGCCTACCCGGGCTTCCATACTCATATTTATCCGCTGAATTTGAAGCGCAGCTGCTTTGCGTGGTCCAGAATAGCACCATGCAGCAGCTGCTGAAGTGACCGGGATCGTGCAGGCTTGCAGGAGGCAAGTTAGAACACCTCTGCACCTGCGCAAATGCCTCTGCGCCTGTGCAAAGTGCGTGTTTAACACACGCGCACAAAGTGTATACATGCGCACCCACCAAGCCATGCCCACCGAACTGGTGGCAACAATATTTGAATCCCACCACTGTCTTGCTCTCTTCTCTATTTGAGGAACAAATTTGCTAAAATGTGACAATCAAAAGTATAAACAAGGAAGGAAATCAAGAAAGAGGATCCTTTTCAGTTGGGCTCTTTAAAGTTTAATACAGATGAATAAGGGATGTGATCTGAGAGAGGATTTACATGCAGATGATGTACACAGTAGCTCTGAGTTTTATGCAACAATTCAGGATAAGCATTTGATCGAGGCTTCCTTATCCTATTTATGGTGGTCACAATGGCTTCCTGTCCCAACTTTTCTAAAAACCACAACTCTTGGAATCCCAAAAAGGAGATGCTAATTATTGCATAGGCTTCTGGGATATACATTATAAAGGAGGGAGATAAAAAAATGATTTCCAAATCACTTCAGAGTCTATTCTCTTAGTGAGGTTTTTATATGAAAGGGGAGGATCACATAGTATATTAATGCATGAATTATTTAAATTTCTATATTGAATTAATTCCAATTGGCTAGATCTACCAATATATCAACACTAGAAATCTTGCTTTACAAATCACAGTGGCTGGGTTCACATAATACATTAAACCTTTTTTTTTAAAAAAGCCAAGCATATTATTGTATAGTACAAGTGAATTCTATTTATCTATACACTATGTTTTTTTGTTCTGTAAAAACATAGCTTGCTTTTTGAGTTATTTGATTTTGATAGCAGTAGTTCATTTTTTAAATTTATGCCTGCATAATCTAGAGTGATTGAGGCTAATTTTAGAGGATGACTAGTGTACATCTGTCATTTTTTCTGGCAGGTGGAGTCCCTCAGGTATTCCTGACAGCTCCGTCAGGAACAGTTCAGATCCCAGTCTCAGCTGTTCAGCTTCACCAGGTAGGTACAAAACAACCTTGTATTTTTCTTTTCAACCTTTACCCTGAGACTGCAGTCATTTTACTGAAAATGAGATAGACTTGCTGGAGTCATAAGTACGGTATAAAAATCTACTTGTAATTATGCTTGTAATTATTTTTCAGCATCTGATTTTTTTTCCTCTTAGTTGTTCAAGACATGAGGATTTCAAGCTTCATGTTCCACTTACAGAAATATTGCAAACAGATGTTCATTTAAAACAAGGGTCTCCAAACTTGGCAAATTTAAGACTTGTGGACTTCAACTCCCAGAATTCTCCAGCCAACTACTGGCTGGAGAATTCTGGGAGTTGAAGTCCACAAGTCTTAAAGTTGCCAAGTTTGGAGACCTCTCATTTAAAACATGTGACTGCTAGCAGAAGCCTCTCAGTTTATTAACAGCAGCTCCAGTTAAATATATCTGAGCTTGCGTGGCATGTGCTGCTCATTGAATATATATATAAACATGGCTTTTTCGCATCGGTGTCATTTTGCGTGTCACTGACTTTTATTAATTGTGATATGTACAGTGAGGTTTCATATGCTTTGTAATTCTAAAAAGTAGTTTTGAAATGTTAAGTGAAGAAAGATTACACCTTTGTGAGACCCAGAAGCAGAAGAATATTTGGTGTTCGCTCATAAGAAGCTGTTCCTTTCATCGGTTCTTTTCTCTCTGCAGATGGCTGTCATTGGTCAGCAGAGCAGCAGCACTGCCAACTTGACAGAGCTGCAGGTGGTCAACTTGGAGGCATCACATAGTTCCAAGAGTGACTGAGCAACTTTGGGAGGGACCTGGTGAGGGGAAGGGAAGATGTGTGTACCCAGCACCCCAACATGAACCAGCAGATGCCACCGCCTCCACCTCCACCTTTATGCTGCATCTGGCCCTGGATCTATGGCACTCCTCAAGCTGCACAAGGATCTCGGCAATCCCTATTTTTGTATGGACTCCATCACTTATTTATTGTTGCCTTTTACACGTTTTCTTCTCACACTTTACATACTGACACCCCCACCCACAAAAGCACCCACAGAAGTACATAGATGCATGTTAAAAGTGGCTGCAAGGCCAGCAGCAGGAAGCTGAGCCTGGGCTGTAGGGGGACTTTGTTACACTGCATTTACTGTTCTTTTTGTTTGTTGTTTTGTTTTCCTTCTTGTTCCAGCCAAAGAAACTTTCTCTCATGAGTGGGAGAATTTGCTCTGCCATATATAAATCTTTCCCTCTGTTTTCATTGCCCGGGGAGGGAACTTTTCTCCCTCTTTGCCGTGCTGCTTCTGATACATAAGAATGTCCTTGAATGTCCTTAGTTTGTAACCTCTAGGCAGAGCAATTGAGGCTGTGGGAAGAAGCTGCAGTCCAGAAGGCTACAAAGCCATTCTGAAAAAAGATCGTCTTTTTTCAGGCATAGCCCTGATATCCTTACACACACACACACACACACACACAGAGAGAGAGAGAGAGAGAGAGAGAGAGAGAGAGAGAGAGAGAGAGAGAGAGAGAGAGAGAGCTGGGACAGTCACCACTTTCTCCTCCCCCATTCCAGTTCAGGTCACTTCCTGGCTGCAGCTTTGTGCCTTCAAGCAATCCATGATGTATTGTGGATTGGCTTGCCTTTATTTTTGGCTGGCAAAGAGAGGGTTCTTCCTGTTGGCATTCCAGCTGGAGCAACTAAGCATCTTGGATTTCCTTTTACCCCTAAAGTAAAAAATTACCCTGGGAATTTTTTGTTGTTGCATAGGAACTGAATGGGAGCAGCGTTCTGCCCATTTAGTCTGGCTGTATACACATCTTACAGTCCAAACAAGAATTTTTCACCCACCTCCCTTTTTTCTTGGAAACACACTCAGCCACTCATAAGCCCAGTAGCAGACTTCATTTTGTATAATGCTGGAGTTTTGCTGGGGGGGGGGGAGGTTGGGGTTCTTCCTGAGAAGGAAGAGCTAGAGTCATGTTATAATTATTATTATTATTTTAATTTTGGAAGGAATAAAGCAGCCTTCCCCACTGGTGCCCTCCAAGATATGTTGGGTTCCAAACTCCATATCCACTAGCTTTTGGCAATGCTGGGAATTGTTGACTCAAAGATTGGAAAAGGTTGATGAAGGCTAGTGCTAAGGAATGAAGTTGGAAACAAATAAGGGTCGTTTAAGAAAAAAGTATTTAAACGTAACTCAACAGGCTTTCCCAAGGCAATTGCATCCACGAATGAAATATAACCAGGCTTGGATACAATAATGTAACATAGCCTATTACATGTTGTGTCACAATCACGAAGCATGTTTGGCCTGCACCTGCAAGACCTTCAGTCTGGGGGTGGGTAGATGGGATGAGGCAAGCTTAACCATAGAGCATTTGTGATAAAGGTTCTTCCCATTTCTTTATGAAACCACTGCTGTGTCCACGTTCTTTAGAAATTTTTTTTTATGATGCTTGAAACAGGAGGTTCTGGAATGAACAAATACTGTAACACATTTAAAAGGGGGAAGCTGCAGGATTGCTAGTCTGTAATGGAGAATGGAAAGAGATGCAAAATAGAGAGAAAGGGCTGAGTTATTGGATCATTTGTTTGCACACAATCATGCATTTCATTCAGCCCAGAACAGGTCAGTGGTTCTTATAACCCCTTGAGCCCCCCCCACCCTGTCCCCCCAAAGGGCCAGCTTTGGATTAAGGAGGCTGCAGACTTTTAGAGAAAGAAAGCAGCTATTGTAACTCCTTTCTTTCTTTTTTTAATTAAAAGACAAAAGAAGCCTTGAAAAAAAAAGACTTTATTTTTCTAAGTGTTAAACTCAGTATTTATGTAATTCTTAAAGGAATTAAAGTCTGGCTCCTGTACAGTTTTCATGGGGTTTGTAGAGGGGGGGGGGGGCATGGGGAAGGGATGGAAAAAAGGAGAAGAAAGGGCCCTTTTTAGTTTGTATTGTAAGACTCTGAAATTGTTTCCATGAACATTAGCGTTTAAACATGTCTCTGTCTCTAGCATTTGAATCATGCTTTGGTGAAAAGGTTGCACCAGTGGGGAGGAGAGGGCTATACTAGGTGTGCAAAAAGTACTACCTGGCAGCCACATGCAACTGCATCAGCATTCCCTTTGTAGTGCCAGAGTCACACTCAGAATGGATGGAACCAACGCGTGGGTCCCTTTGTCTGGTCTTGGGGCAAAGTGGAGATCTTTATCCCTATGTATGCTTAGGGCATCCATTTGCCACCTTAAAAAAAACCTTGCATTGCTTTCTAAAACGTGCCATGCCCCTTCCACTTGGGGATGCAGAGATCAATATGCCACACAAATCCTAGGATGGCCATCAAGCCAAACTTTCGTTTGCATCTTCAGCTCACATGGCCACATTATGAAAATGTGCCCAAGCTCCATCAAATCTGATTCAAAGAGAAAGTTAGGGCAACTGGTTTAAAACCTTCCCTAATGGGTTACATTTAATTTTTTTTTCGTTTTTGTGTTAAATGTCAGAAAACATTGAAAAGTATAGTTCCTCAACTAGTTGCAGTTTGAAAGGAAGTGGTGTATTAAGTTGTTTTTTTTTGCTTTAAATGTATATTACAACCAATCTGAATTTAGTGCTACTTCTCCAGCACTAACTTCTTTTGTGAAGCTTCCAAGACTGGTACAAAATTATCCCTTTGTTTTAATCTTCATTCCTTTTTTAGTTAAGATGCAGATTTTTAAACATCTTCATTAGATCAGTGACATGAGAAAGAAAGGCAGTCAAGGCAGCTGAATGATTACTCTTTGCCCTTTAGCCCAAAACAGATATACCTTATGGCAAAAAATTGCTTGGTTAACTGTCTTCTTTCATTGCCAGCAATAATGGAAAAAAATGATTTATATTCAGTGATTTCTATCCACCGATGAAAACTTTTGGCAGCAGAATAAATCTTCAACAACCCGTTTCCCCCCCAATTCTGACATGAAGTATTGAAGGATTTGCTACGCAAATGGAACTTTATATATACCGTGATGGCTGTGTTTCTGTATGGAGAATTTTTTCCTCCAAGAAGGAATTTCTCAGCTGTTACTAGGAAGTTGCTTGGGATAAAGGCACACCTGCAAAACAGTCATTTTTGAATCATGTTGCTAATTCAAAAAATCCCCTGCTTAAATAGAGAGGAGGCTAAAATCAAGAATTATCTATTTTTTATGAGACTGTACTAATTTTCTGATTGGGCATTCCACACTTGATACTCATCCTTCCCCTCAAGGAAGTTCTCCCTCCTACAAAAAAAAAAAAAAGCACCTGCAGGTTAAAACGCTAATGTTGCATGTGATTAAAGTGTTGAATTGTAAGAACACTTATCAGGGATGAAATGGCATTTATTGTGTGGTGACATTTTTAGTTCACTTTACCGATTGTTTTTGGATTTTGTGTGTGTGTGTGTGTGTGTACGCGCATGTATGCGCGTGTGTATGTGTGTGTGTGAGTGGCTGTGTGTGTGGTTTGTTAATTTCCAGGGTTGTGTTTCTGGAAGGATGTGACAGTAATCGCAGTACTATGTACAGAGCTTTCTTTTGTATTAAAAAAAAATAATCTTTCAATAAATGTATCATTTTGTGCACAAACCTTTGTGTCTTAAGTATTGCTTCTTTGACCAATAACTGCCATGAGTTCTCTGGGAGTGTGCCAATGGAGAAATATGATAAATAAAGACTGGAAACAAGAAACCTCTTGCAATGATCTGTGATGTAACAGCAAGCTATTAAGAAAAATGTTTTCATAGTAGAGGACAAGGAGATTGGTTGAGATCTAGGGGGTGGATTCGGCCTGGCTCATGCTTAAAGTAGTGTGAGATGAGAATCCATAGGTAATAGGTAAAGTTCCCACATTAAGTTTATTTCTGATCACTGCATGAATGTATCTGTGCTGTTTCCTTGGCGAGAATGTAGAAGTGGTTCACAATTACCCCAGTTTGCTTTTCAATCTCCAGCTTCTGAGGCGCGATGGTTAAGAGTGCAGTACTGCAGGCTATTCTGCTGACTGCTGGCTGCCTGCAATTTGGCAGTTCAAATCCCTCCAGGCTCAAGGTTGACTCAGCCTTCCATCCTTCCAAGGTGGGTAAAGTGAGGACCCAGATTGTTGGGGACAACTCGCTGATTCTAAACTGCTTAGAGAGGACTGTAAAACACTATAAAGCAGTATATAAATCTAAGTACTATTGCTATTCTACAACCTTGGGGTCAGCTGTTCAAGACAAATCAAGTCACAAAACTTGATACCATAAGAATTCTGTGATTCAACAGAATTTTGAAAGGCTTATAGCATCTCTTCTGCCCCCTCTTAAAGCAAAAAAGAATCAAGGCAGCATTATTCCTGAGTTTATTTTGCACTGCCTCTTCCTTTCCAGATCTTTTGATTGTTTTGCATTTCCTCAAGTTTAGCTATGTGTTCTTCCACTCCCTGATTAGATTTATTCTCTTCTTCTGCACATAAAAATGACATAGCAAAGTTGCTATGGGAACCAACTATAGACTTACTCCCCCACCTACTCCTGTTTGCTTGACAGCCTCCTCCCACTCTGCCTTATTCCAGGTCACTAAAGAAAACTTGCCACACAGATAGAGCTGGAAAATCTCTTTCCCCCCTCTCCCCCCCCCCCATGTCATTTATAGTAGTGGCAGATTACAGGGAAGGACTGTATGGAAAAAATTCAGAGGAAACCAATGTACAAGATATGGAGTGTGGACATCTGTTGTACTTTCCCATGACCTTTTAGATTCAGGGTAGTGAATAAGTTATTCAAAACATCTGTAGAATACATTCTACTTCATATTCTTTTCTCCTGTTCATCAGGATTTGGGGAGAATAGAAAGGGACAGTTTTGGAATGCAAGGGGCATGGGGGCTCCTCATGAGCAAGCAGTGCCTGATGGAAGAAGACCAGACGAATCCACAGAAGCTGGCAATGACAAATTAAAGGCCTTAACTTAATTAACTTGATTTACAGGTAACAAAAGAAGTCAAAAACTGGAGTCCAGCTTTTATAGATGGATGGGTTGAAAGTAAAAAATTAGTGGAAAGCCACACCAAATATCCCCAGCCCTGCAATTATGATACACTTGCTTATATGTGTCTGTTGCCTACTTGTATGCAGATTTTGGCAAATATAACTGTTCCGTAAGATAAGTGCCTGTCTCTTTGTATGAAGTCCAAGTTACAAAGAACAAAAGCTGGGGTCCCAAAAAGCAAAATATAGGGGTAATAGCCAAAAGCTGCCTAAAAGGAGACATGCCTGTGGAGGAATGTACAGTTCTTACACCCAAATTCTGCAACAGGCAATAGTTAGCTCAATTGTTCTGGTAAGAGATACAGCATGTCAAATACCATTCTATATTTGGTTCACCTGCTCCATTTGCCCAAGTATTACTGGAAATGAAATACCAGTAGTATAAGATACAGCATATAGCAGCATTTAGAAAATCTGGTAAAAAATTCTCGCTGTCCTATATATGCCAAAGAGAAAGAAAAGCAGGTTTATCTTGTTCATTTTTACTGCCTCTCCCTTCCCCTTTTTAATCTAATTATTCTTGCATTCCTTCTTCAAGGTTATCTCGTTACTCCTTTACACTTGGGACTTCCTTGGTGAGTTCTCATCTACGTATTAATCAAAACCACTCTGCCCAACTTTTACTAAAACAATTAAGATTGGCTAGATACCATCACCTGCTATAACCATATTACTACTACCTAGTATATAAAACTATTTACAACTATATTGCAAATGGGAAGTGTTAAACAAAATCACATTCCTCCCAAGTTCTTTTTTTGGGGGGGGGAGGGGACAGGGAGGGGGGAGGGGACAGGGATTTATTTGCTAGAGAATTTGTGGATTTGTGAAAATTTCCAGGAATTCTTTTCTGATTAATTGATTTCCAGTAAATGCTATAAATTGGCCAAATGTAAAAGAGGACAACAGTAATAGTTTGCCATGTAAGCTGAATTTCTCATTCTACATAAGTAGTAAAAGTACAAAAAAAATCTAACAATTATCTGGAATACTTTGAGGTTTTATATTATAAACTGCCTCTTTTTGGGCGGATGACAGATTTGGTGATTTGGTCATTTCTAGTGAAAGTAGACACAATTCAATCTGGCTGGTTATAGTTAGATTCTATTTACGGTAGGATATGTGAAATTTTGTTAATTTACATTCCCATATCTCTAAGGCATGATTTGGTTATCTGTGTATACTTGGATAAGCCACAATTAGATTCACATGTTTATTTTATTGTTTAATTTTTAATTATGTGCTATCAAGATGGTATTAATTCTTTGCAACCATGCATGTATAACTTCTCCATGATCTGTTCCTAACTTGGTCCTTCAAGTGTTCCATTGATGCATCCATTATCACTGTAACTGAGGCCAACCACATTTGTCCGCTTCTTTTCTTTCCTTCCACTTTCTCACATTGTGGATTTTTCAAGGGACCATGTAATGTATCCAAAATATGGTAACTTGAACATGATTATTCGTGCCTCAAGTGAGAACTCAAAATTGATTTGTTCTGTTGTCCATTTGTTTATTTTCTTGGCTTTCTGTGTGTTTTCAAGAGTCTTCTCCAATACCAAAATTCAAAAGTGTCATTATTTCTCTCCTTCTTCTTCAAAGTTTAACTTTTGCTTCCATAGAGTGTTATAGTGGCCTATCCAAGTAAACACAGAAAACCTTTACCTGGACAAGTCTTGATTTGTGTAGCCCTTTCCAAGCTTTCATTGTTATTCCATCAGCCCTAGCCTGTGGTACATTTCTTGAAAATTGGTTCCTTTACTGTTGATAGAAAATCCTAAAAGGCAGAAGCTACCCACTGCTTCAGTGAAGCTTGGAGATCAGTTGGTATACTTGCCATTGCTGTAGTTTACTAGGAAAGCATACAATATTCAGTCTTTACTGTCTGAACCTGCATAAGGTGGACACATTTTTTAACATAGTGCTCCACAAAGATACTATCTCAAACAGCCACCCATTTAAATTTCTCTAGCCATTGGATATTAGTCACTAATTAATTATAATAGATGAAAAGAGATAATACTTAGGCATTCTTGACAACAGCATTTATAAATAATTACTTTGGAACTTAGTAATTACTTTTGATAACATCAGCAAATATTGCAGGACCAATCGGCAAAAGAAAGCTCAGGACTATATTGGTTGGAAACATGAGGAAGAGGCCTTCATCCTGCAGTGGATAGACAAAGGCTAAAATGACAATGATGACTTTAGCACATCCAAGACTGTTGAAGCATAAAGCAAGGATTAAAGGATATAGAAAACTAGAGTGATTTTCATTTCCCTTATATCACTTATTTATAACCATTGCGGTTCTCCTGTTGAGCCCTGACAATGACATTGTGATTGTCAATCAATCATGCATTATAGTGAGAGAAAGAGTACACTGCTACTGTACCGCTTGTCTTTTATACTTTCTACTTTCTTCGTAATTTAGGAAAGTGCTGTAAAATAAACATTCCCATCTGTCAGTTTATGCCTATAACTGGTTATTATATAATTCAAAGTTTCCATATTCTTTGACTTTATTAACTACAATGTAATGTTCCAACAGTTATTCTGTAGTTCAAAGTTTCCATATTTTTTTGACTTTATTAACTACAATGTAATGTTCCAAAAATGTCGCTATCGCGTTTACTTGTAATAATCGGCGTAAGTAATAAAACAGCTCCTACAAACTGTCAACCACCAATAGCCTTTTTCAGCGGGGACGGCCGCGCCCGGCAGCGCGCACGCTTCTTTTCAGCAACAGCAGCCCAGACAGAGCGAAGAATTGAGGAAGAACTGACTCATCAAGACCATTTCCTTCCACGTTCTACCTTCGCCCCCTCCTTCTAAACCGCTCCCAAAATGTCCCTCGCGTGGATCCGTAGAACGGCCGACGGAAGAGAGCCTACAAGAGTCGGATCCGTGCGTGCACGTGGGTGGGGTGGGGAGTGTTGCGCATGCGTTCTAATCACCCGGAACTCGCGAAGCGGTAGAAGTGGCCGGCAGAAGGAGCAGGCGGAGCCGGGAGAGTCGGGTAAGGAATGGGGAGGGGGAGGCGTACAGAGGCGCTCGCTTTCTTTCCCGGCTTTCGTTCCTCCCCCGTTGCTTGTTTCTAAGATGGTCTCCGCTCGGCGACCTTCAGGGTTAGGCACACAAAACGGCGCCTGGCTGTGTGCAGCCGAGGGTGGTAGTGGTTCCTTTCCTTTCTTCCGCTTTTCCCGCCCTTTTCCTCCTTCCCTTCCTTCCTCCTTCCTTCCTTTTCCCATTAAAGAAGGAGTGTGTGAAAACGGACACTTAAAACATTGCTCGTTTTGCTCTTGATAACGGGCGCGGGCTGGGAGGTTTCTCTGAATACGGGAACAAAAGGGGAGCGTGATGAAAATTCCTGCTGAAAACGAAAGCGCAAAAGTTTGTTTGTTTTTTTAAATACAGGCGTGCATTTTTTTGCTTCATTTGATGAGTCAGAATCTATTTCGTATATTACGTCCTCGCATTGCATCTACAACTGTGTAAAGACAGCGTATCAATGGCTGCGAGGTTGCCCCCGCCCCCATCCAGCTCCGTTTGCCAGATGAAAGGATGAATAGAGGCAGAAAGGTTTTCCATTCATGTTGGTATCAGACATTCACTGACTGGATGTGCAAAAATCTTTCTTGAACCCATGCTGCTAAGAGTAGAGGAGATGGGTTTATTTCCTATAGGTTCATGAGTTTGTAAATTATATTTCTTACATCATTTGCTGTACTATTCATATGAATCTTTGCTTTTCCTTAATTGGGTCTCTTTGGCAAACCAAATGTCTGTCTCTCTACAGGCTTTTGAAATTTGAGCTAGTTTAGATAAATGCAATTTAAAATATGGAGTACCTAATCTATATATGTAAAAGCGAAATACCCCTCACGCATCATCTCAAAATCTCCAGAACCGTGAAGCCTACAAACTTGAAATTTGGCACTTTTGTTCCTCTTGGCTTCTAGGTACTCACAAAGAAAGGATTTTTCGAAATTATTATTAACAGGCTCTGATACTAAGAAGTTCTTCTCCCCCTCCCCACCTGAAAAGAAATCTGTTCCAAATGCAAAACAAGCAGAGGAGAGGAGTTTAAGTTTCAGTTTTAGTTTCACAGCAACAAGCAGCTTTAGTACAGAAGGGTTGAGATAAGCCACACCCAGGCTCATTGCTGTCTTTCTTGTTCAGGCAGCAAATACTGTTTCAGTTTCCAAAGAGCTCTCAACTCACACACTGATAGGATGCTAGCCATGTAAATACTGATAGATTCTGGTAGGCAGAGGCACAATTTTACCCCCTTATTTTCCTCCCCCAAAATTAAGCCCCATCACATAGTTTTGTAGCGAAGCACGGGTATAGCTAATCATAGATATCCCTGAGGAACTAATGAGATGCCAAAGCAGTTGAGTAGCCATCCAATGCATCATCCTTGTATGTAATATATTTTTATACTATAACCATCTCTGTACATTTCGTTTCTTAATTTTTGATACTATTTTATTCTTTATTAAATTTGTTGGCCATGATTCTCATGATATTCCAAATTCCTGATTCCATCTGATCTATGGGATTAAGTGATCCCTTTCTATTGAAGTTCAAAGTTCAAAGCACTCAGCTGAGGAAATAGAAGTATGGGATATGAATGTGCAGTGCAGAATTTGCTTTTCAGTCTTATGACTACATACCCACCAGCTGTCTCCAAGCTTTAAGGAGTACAGATTTGAGTCATATGTTCCATTGTTAGTGGAAGTCCTTATTTCTTCTTATATGTTAATCTATCCTCCATATTAAGTGCCACTTCATTAAGTTTAGTGTTGAATATTCCTCTCTGTCAGCTGGAACCATTCAACAAATAGTATAGTAGTGTACTTTTTCCCCTTCAGCCACAGTAATTGTGACACAATTTTGTCTATTAAACATAATCTACAATTTAACTGTCAAAAGCAATGATTTTTAAATTGACCGAATCATCCTTTCCCCCATCTTAAATAATGGCATTATCTATACAAAAAACAAACCAGACTCTGTTTTACAGAAGTGTCTCAGCAGCAGTAGTCTCAAAATGTATCCTAGACTCTCAAACAATTACAAATTGCTCCATTACCCCCAGGATATAGCCAAATTATCTCTTTGGAGTAATTAGCCCAGTTTAAAAACCACTGCTTTAAAACCAAGCCAAAGTAAAATGGAAAAAAAAATAGTCAAAACATCATGAGAAACTCCAAACTATTCATTTTTCCTCCTGTAGGTCCAGATAGGGGTCTTTAAAGGTTTTTTTTTTTGTTCTTTTCTTAAATGCCAAGTCACTGTTCCTAAATTCCATTTGCCTTAGTAAACTAGGCAGTGAACGTAAAATTAGTAATCTGGGTGGGTCTGTGACTTCAATGGGGATAGCAGAAGTAAAGTAAAATAAAAAAGGTAGTGGGAAGATTTCAGGTTAAACAAACTGAATCATCAAAATTGGAAAAGCAAAAGTACCCCTCTTAGACAACTTCCTCAGTGCCATTTTACTGGAGTTCTTAAGTATATTTTCAGCTTTTGAAGTTGCTGTGTATTTTCTAATCCAAAATTAATTAATTAAATGAAATTTAAATGAGCCAGAAAGAGGAAGAATTGGCTTCATACAATTGTGTACTTTCTTAGAAGAAAGTTAACAATGAGATTTTTCAGGGTAACAGTTGCTATTACTCTAATTATGCCAAATATTTCTTTAAAAAATAATGCAAAATGGTTTGTTACTCTAGAGTTCCAGGATAGAAATTAAAAGAACTTATTAGCTTGTTTAAAGCAAAATGTTTATATATATAAAAAAAGAGAAATCTTATGTCTTTTTAATCCGAAGGGATACATACCTCTGATGTGTTTTGCAGCAAAGTTACTTATGCATTTGAAATAAACGAATGCTTCTCGATATAACAAGTGAATGTTAATTATTTGAAAATTCCTTACTTGGTTTTCTTGGTATTTTTTAAGTTGCACTTTTAACTTCTTACACTTTTTTCATAGACATATTTTCCATCATGGTGGGTGAAAAGAGGAATGGAAATCTTGGGCCAAAACTACAAGCTTATGCTGAGGAGCTAATCCGCCAACGTCGTGGACACGATGGACGTACTGAATATTTGATTCGCTGGAGCATCCTGAGCTTAGATGACAATGTAGAAAATACCACCACCCATGCTGCTTCAACTGAGAACAAAATGGATAACATTCTTATGTGGATGTCAGCAGAAGAAGTTTATGCTAATTGCCCTACACTGTTGGGCAAGAGGAAGCCTGAGGGGCAGCGAGTAAAGGAAGAAAAATCACCTAGCACATTCCCATCTGATGTTACAGTGGATGAAGCTTCCTTGCATGAAATGAAGGCTGACGTCAGGAACCTGGTACAGCGCGCTAATCGACAGATGGCCAGGACAAGTGGTCCAGAGTCCTCCATCCTTAATACTGTCCATGTGCTCAGTGCTTATGCCAGCATTGGCTCATTGACAGGTGTCTTTAAGGAAACAGGTGCTTTAGACCTATTGATGAAGATGTTATGTAATGAGGAGAAGCAAATTCGTCGTAGTGCTGGCAAGATGCTGAGAGCTTTGGCTTCTCATGATGCAGGTGAATTAGCCTAATGAGGTGTATGCTCTTTCTTGAAGTAATTCAAACTGTTTTTGAGTCTTGTCATATTTGAGAGATATATCAAGGTATATTGTCCTGGAAAAAAATCAAAACTTTTCCTACTTGGCATATCTTTCCACTCTGCTAATGAACAGGTTCAATAATTTTTATAACAACAAAGAAATGGTGCAGAACTCCAGTGAGTTCTTTGCTGCTATCTGCTCTGTAAGCATTTGTTTTTTAGTTTCAGTGTCTTCAAATCAGCCTTGATTCCTGGCAACTGCTGGGGCATGTCCCTACAATTTTCATGGCAAGATTTCATAAGAGATTTCCCATTGCCTTCTTCCTAGGGCTGAGAGAGAGTGATTGGGCCAAGTCACCCAGCAAATCCATGCTTATTCAAGATGTGAATAAAATTGTTGGAATTAATGGAAAAAGTTAATGAATAAGGCCTTTTGAATCCAGTGTCTATTCTAGGGCCGCTCCCAAATTGGCTCTTTGCCCATTCAATTACAGTACAGTTTTTGAGCAACAGATTATTTAGCAGTGATACAAAAATATTAGTTACAAATATAATTTTTCATCTAAACTGCTGGAACTTGAAGGCAACAGTTTCTCATTGGTGGGGAAAAAAATCCTTTCTCATTTTTGTGAATGGCTGTTTTTCACATGTGATCATGGCACCATTTCAACAGCATAAGTGAATAGGGCATTTTTGCAGCCCCATTCATACAGCCCCAAAAACGACTCAGTCATTTTTTTTAAAAAAATGAACAAATAAATGCCACATAAACTTAGAATAATCGGCTGGCTGCTGAAATCAAAATTTCATTTTTTTTCTACCTCAAGCACAAAGTCTACTCCACCTACAAATCTCAGCATATTGTGTCTTTTGGACATGCTATTTTAACTATGAAGAGGACATTGGAGCTATTAAGTTTCTCAGTTCATTTAACAAGTTAGTTTCCTCTTAGGGTATTAGCTATCTCTAATGTCATCTATGAGGAAATAACTGAGCTCTTGAAATTAAGAAAACAAATTTGTAACATGAGATTAGTATATTTGAAATATTGAAACATTAGACTAGTATATTTGAAATGCTATTATAGTATTTTGGTATTATGACATGATTTTAAGAGGATTGATTGCAATGCCATTTGTCTTAGTCATCATTGCTAGCTAAAATATTGTGAAAAATAGGATGTTTACCATAAATATTAGTCTTACCAATTTCATGTAAATTATATGATCTGTATTTATGACATACCTTCAGTTCTCTATGTCAAAATATTTTAATATACTGCATGTCTAGAGCTGAATAGATTTTCAGTATGCAAATAGGTAATCTTGGAGAAATAAAATTTAGTGAAGGATCACATTAAGCATGGCTATTTTGGTTTCAGGAAGCCGAGCCTATGTTCTTTTGTCCCTGAGCCAGCAAGATGGCATTGAACAGCACATGGATTTTGACAGTCGTTATACTCTGTTGGAGCTTTTTGCTGAGACTACATCCTCTGAAGAGCACTGTATGTCCTTTGAAGGGATTCATCTCCCTCAGGTACTAGCCTTTGGGTTGGCATTGATATGGGTATAAAGATTTATTTTTAAAGAGGTGTTTGCAAAAGATAAGGCTATATATGAATGTCTCATGAAAGAAGGGTAGTTTAAAATCAGTTAGGGGAAATCACATTCATGAGATGATGACCAATTGTACCTATTCCTGTACCAGAAATCCTACTTACTATCCCTCATGTTTTTCATTTGTCGACTGGATTATTGCAAATGTTTTACACGGGGCTGTTCTTGAAAAACATTCAGCGGCCTAGACAGTTTTGCGTGCATAGGGTTTGCCTAGGTTATATCATTTTAGATGCAGCACTGGCTCTCAGGATACTTCTATGTGCAATTCAAGGTGGTAATTGCCTTTAAACTACATGCATTTGTGGGGCTGCCTTTCTCTGAGAGTCTCTGCCCACCTGATAGATCTTTCTTGAACAGTGCTATCTTGTTGGACTAAGGAATTGCACCTGCCCTATGGAACAGGGCCTTAGCTGAAATGGCCTGAATTTTCCCTGGGTGCCAAACTGTATGGATGTGGTTGGTGTGGGTGATTTGTTATGTAATGTCTTAATTATAGTATTTTGATTTTTAACTCAGATTTTTTTTGATTGATTTATATAGGTTTATTATATTGATTTGATTGACTGTTGGTAGTCATGCAGCACTCATGGGGTTGGCCATATAATCCCCTCTCCAAGTAAATATGTAAATACACTGCTCAAAAAAATGGAACACTTAAACAACACAATGTGACTCCAAGTCAATCACACTTCTGTGAAATCAAACTGTCCACTTAGGTAGCAACACTGACTGACAATCAATTTCACATGCTGTTGTGCAAATGGAATAGACAACAGGTGGAAAGCATAGGCAGTTTGCAAGACATCCCCAATAAAGGAGTGGTTCTGCGGGTGGTGACCACAGACCACTTCTCAGTTCCTATGCTTTCTGGCTGATGGTTTGGTCACTTTTGAATGCTGGCGGTGCTTTCACTCTAGTGGTAGCATGAGACGGAGTCTTCAACTCACACAAGTGGCTCAGGCAGTGCGGCTCATCCAGGATGGCACATCAATTCGAGCTGTGGCAAGATGGTTTGCTGTGTCTGTCAGCGTAGTTTCCAGAGCATGGAGGCGCTACCAGGAGACAGGCCAGTACATCAGGAGATGTGGCTGTAGGAGGGCAACAACCCAGTATCAGGACCGTTACCTCCGCCTTTGTGCAAGGAGGGACAGGAGGAACACTGCCAGAGCCCTGCAAAATGACCTCCAGCGGGCCACAAATGTACATGTGGCTGCTCAAACGGTCAGAAACAGACTCCATGAGGGTGGTATGAGGGCCCGACATCCACAGGTGGGGGTTGTATTTACAGCCCAACACCATGCAGGACGTTTGGCATTTGCCAGAGAACACCAAGATTGGCAAATTCACTGGCACCCTGTGCTCTTCACAGATGAAAGCAGGTTCACACTGAGCACATGTGACAGACATGACAGGGAATGGAGATGCCATGGAAAATGTTCTGCTGCCTGCAACATCCTCCAGCATGACCAGTTTGGCAGTGGATCAATAATGGTGTGGGGTGGCATTTCTTTAGGGTGCCGCACAGCTCTCCATGTGCTCACCAGAGGTAGCCTGACTGCCATTAGGTACCAAGATGAGATCCTCAGGCCCCTTGTGAGACCATATGCAAGTGCAGTTGGCCCTGGGTTCCTCCTAATGCACAACAATGCTGGACCTCATGGCTGGAGTGTGTCAGCAGTTCCTTCAAGACAAAGGCATTGATATGGACTGGCCTGCACATTCCTCAGACCTGAATCCAATTGAGCACATCTGGGACATCATGTCTCACTCCATCCACCAACGCCACATTGCACCACAGACTTTCTAGGAGTTGGGGTATACTTTAGTCCAGGTGTGGGAGGAGATCCCTCAGGAGACCATCCGCCACCTCATCAGGAGCATGCCCAGACATTGTAGGGAGGTCATACAGGCACGTGGAGGCCACACACACTACTGAGCCTCATTTTGTTTTTTTGTTTTTTTAAAAAAAAATTATTCTAGAAAAAAACATTTATTTGACATATATATATATTTTCTTAAGTTTTCGTGGGTACTTACATGTATGGCATTCAGCTTCGTTCGGGTATTTTCCCACGTCATTGTAGTTGTGCTTTTAAAGTTGTAGCCACGTTTCGGCAGAATTTCATCTGCCATCATCAGGCTTTAAATCTGAAACCACTGTAAAAGTCTGACTTACAGACAAACACAGTACAGAAGCCTGATGATGGCAGATGAGATTCTGCCGAAACGTTGCTACAACTTTAAAAGCACAACTACAAATATACATACATACATACATACATACATACATACATATATACATACATATATATATGGTTTCTTAAGTTTTCGCGGGTACTTACATGTATGATTGGCTGGCAACATTGTGTTACTAAAGGCCTCCAATAAAGACCTCCAATAAAAACGGCTAGGCCGTCTTTTCGGGAGTGACTTAATTCCCTCCCCCATGCATCCTCGGGTGGGCGGGTGGCGACAGCTTTGGGAGACCTTCCGCCACTGTTGCTTTTCCTTCTCCCTTGCTGCCACGGCGTTAGAGCAACACCGCAGCGTTTGGCGTAGCCACGTGCGGCCAGTCAGGGCTCCTCCCTCCAACCGGAGCCCTGAGGAGACACTTGGCTTCAGGCGCTCCTGTCGCTGCCTTCCCTTTGCCTTTGAAGGCAAAGCGAATTATTTAAAAAACCTCTGCTCATCCCACCAGGGCTGCGCCGGAGCCGTGCTGGCTGGGCAGAGCCGGGAAAGCAAGCCGTGGGTGTTTCTTGGCTCTGCCCAGCCAGCACGGCTCTGGCACAGCCCTGGTGGGATGAGCGGAGGTTTTAAAAATAATTCGCTTTGCATTCAAAGGCAAAAGGAAGGCGGCGACAGGAGCGCCTGAAGCCAAGTATACAACAACAAAAGGCAAATCCTCAAGGTGGGCTGGAGGGAGGTGGCTGCATGCCCTCCCCGGGCTGCTTCAATGCAAGGTCCTGACCTTGCCTAACTGCAGCATCCTGCCGTTGCCACTGCGTCCTTTTCGCTGCCGCCTCCCTCTCCGACTGAGAAACTCGCATGCTTCGCCAAACGCTCCGAGCGAGGCGAGCTCTTTTACACACACACACACACACACACACACACAGACGCTGGCGTGCTCCAAGAGGCTGGCTCTTTTCTCTAGCTGAGGCTGACATCTGACTGAATCTCTATCCTGCTCCTTTATCCTCACGACGGGGTTGGCAGTGACGCTCTCTGGTGCAGCCACCTCAGCTTGCCAGCCTTGCCCCGCTTTGAGATGATACTGTGACAACTGCCACTGCCGCGCTCCCTTCTCTTTCCTCACCTCTCCTCCCTTCGCCGGCAGGAATGTATGCGCCTGCTGCCACTGCCACCACTCCTGAGGCCGGCTGGGGCGGGCAGGCGGGAAAGCAAGCAACGTGGCTGTGCTGTTTTCTTTTCCCCTCAGTGAAGCGCCGTCGCTTGTCGCCGCCGCCGCCACCTGCGATGGGCGAGGAGGAGGCGGTGGAGGTGGCCAAAATGTTCCAATTCGCTTGTCCGAGCAAAGCGCGAGCACTGAGTCTCCCGATATGAAGTGCCCCACCAACGCAGGCAGCACCATATCCAGGCATGCAACAAAGTACTTCCTAACAGCAACCCCCCCGCCATTCCCCCCCCATTTTGCATGTTTAAAAGGCCTTAATTTGGGGGGAAGGGCTTAATTTGATTTTATGCCAATAAATCATGCTGGGGCTTCCTATTGGTGGAGGCCGTATTGGTGGAGAAACACGATATATATATACATACATATATATATATATATACATACATATATATATATATGTTAAGTTTTCGCAGGTACTTACATGTATGGCATTCAGCTTTTTTCGGGTATTTTCCCACGTCATGGTAGTTGTGCTTTTAAAGTTGTAGCAACGTTTCAGCAGAATCTCATCTGCCATCATCAGGCTTCTGTATAGTGTTTATCTGTGAGTCAGACTTTTACAGTGGTTTCAGATTATTCAGATAGCCGTCCATTTACCCCAGCCAAGCTGCACTAAAGGCCTCCAATAAAGTAACACAATGTTGCCAGCCAATCAAGATACAAAAAGAGCCAAAAAACAGACAGAGCCAAAAAACAGACAGAAACACCAATCAAGCAGAACACAGCAAACTCCAAGACCAATAAACACAGACCAAGACTCCCAACCAATCAGGAGGAAGAAAAAACCATTCTGTCACAGCAATAGGCTGCCCCAAATTTAAATCTGAAACCACTGTAAAAGTCTAACTCACAGACGAACACTATACAGAAACCTGATGATGGCAGATGAGATTCTGCTGAAATGTTGCTACAACTTTAAAAGCACCACTATTATGACGTGGGAAAATACCCGAACAAAGCTGAATGCCATATATATATATATATATATGGAACAGAAAACATACACACACACACACACACACAGGTACATATATATATATATACATATATACATTTTACAGCGTATATAGAGCAATGGTTAATTTTTTTTAATCTTTATCATTGACGTGATCTGCCTTATTACAATAACTCCATTCTTTTAATGTTTAATTTCTCTATATAGTTTATAATTAAATGCACATCTTCTGTCATTTCCATAACTTATCCAAATATCAAATATTACCTTTTACTTAACCAATCATACCAATGTTTCATATTTCATAATAGTTGCTATCTTGTTTATTTTTGAACAATTTGGTTAGGCTATCCATCTCAGCGCATTCATGTATTTTTTTAATTACCATATCCTCTGAAGGAATGAAAGACAGTTTCCAGTTTTGTGCGTAGGCTATTCTGGCTGCAGTTATGATGTGCAAAATTAAATATTGATATTTTTTCTCCATTTTTAAATCTATCATACTTAATAGAAAGGTTTCGGGTTCAAGTGTTAAATGTTTTTTTGCACATCATAAATGTTGTTTTGTTACATTTAAAATCCAATTTCTAATATTTCTCCAAAACTTCTGAGCACTTGGGCAAGTCCACCACATGTGAAAATATGTTCCTTGTGCATAGTTACATTTCCAACAGTTGGGTGGTAGGTTGGGGAACATTTTAGCCAGTCTCGCAGGAGGTAAGTGCCAGCGATTAACCATTTTATATAAGTTTTCTTTATACAAGACTGACATGGTTAAATTGTAATTTGTTTGCCAGATGTGTTCCCACTTATCTAATTCAGTACTATGACCCACGTTTTTAGCCCAAATTATCATAGATTCTGTGACTATTTCTTCTTTTAATTTGTAATCCAAAAGATATTTATATGTTTTACTAATTGTTTTCTTTTCCTCTCCTAGCCATATTTTATCTAATTCTTCTGGGATTATATTAAAGCCAATTGTTCTCTATCTTTTTTATAGTGGGTTTGTATTTGTGCAAAGAGCCACCATGCTATCTCCTTTCCTTGAATTTGTATTTGGTTCCTATTTTTAAGCTCTCCAGTATCATATAGTAAATCTTTATACCTGACAATATTTTCATAATCCAATAGATTTGGATATGTGACTGATTCCAATGTAGATAGCCACAATGGAACCTTTGGGTAGTGGTTTTTTTAAATCTTGCCCCAGATATTGAACAACACATTTCTTACATGGTGCCTTTGGAAATATGAATGTTGTTTAGATTTTCCATCCCACATGAAGGTTTGCCAGCCAAATTGGAGATCAAAACCTTCTAATACTAATAACCTTCTATTTTGTAATTTAACCCAATCCTTAAGCCAGTTTACTATAGCAGCACCATAATATAATTCAAAATCTGGAAAGCCAAATCCTCCTTTTTTCTTGGCATCGTGTAATAATTTATATTTCACTCTGGGTTTTTTCCTCTGCCATATAAATTTAGATATACATTTGTTTAATTCTACAAAAAAATTCTTTTCCAACTTGACTGGCACTGTCTGAAACAGGAACAACAGTTTTGGCAAAATATTCATTTTTATTGTCGAAATACGTCCCAATAGCAATAACTGCAATTTGGCCCAATTATCTAAATCTTTAACTATTTGCATTATTAACTTATAGTTATCTTTTTTAATCGACGAACATCTAGCAGTCAACCAGATTCCTAAGTATTTTACTTTATTTACCACCAGCATACCTAATTTATTTGCCAGTTTTTCCTCCTGCTCCTTTGTACAGTTTTTTGTTAACACTTTTGGTTTTTTTTTTTTGTTAATTTTTAACCCCGCCACCTTTCCATATTCTTCTATTTCTCTTAGTAGTATAGGGCTCGTTTCTAAGGGTTCTTCTAATATAGATGCCATATCATCGGTGAATGCCTGGAGTTTATATTCCTCTTTTTTAATTTTTAGTCCTCTAATCTCTTGATTTTGCCTAATTTGTGCTAAGAGAGTCTCTTCTGCCAATATATACAGTAGAGGAGCTAGGGTGTAGCCTTGTCTTACTCCCTTATTTATCTTTATGGTATCTGTATTTTCCCCATTTATTAATATTTTTGGTTTGCATGTTATAAATTGTCTTAATAAATCCTATAAAATTTTCACCAAATTTCATGCCTATCAGTTGTTTAATAAGGAAGTTCCAATTCAGGTTGTCAAAAGCCTTCTGGGCGTCTAAAAATATCAATGCCATTGTCTTGGTTGAGTGTACTTCATAATATTCTAATATATCCATAATGGTTCTTGTATTTGTTTTTATTTGCCTATGGGGGAGGAAGCCATTCTGATCAGTGTGGATAATTCTACTTAATACTCTCTTTAATCTTTTCGCCAATATTGTAGCCATTATTTTGTAATCTACATTTAAAAGTGATATTGGTCTATAGTTTTGAATTTTTTGTGGGTCTGATTGTTCTTTATAAATAAGGATAATATATGCTTCCAACCATGATTTAGGCATGTTAGCATTCTACAGGGCTTCATTGTACAAGTCCACCAATATCTCCTCTGTTGTTTCTTGGAATTCCTTATAGAATTCCAAAGGAATTCCATCTGGGCCAGGGGTCTTATTTGTTTTTTTTGTGTTCCAATTGCCTTTCTAATTTCTTCTATAGATATTTTATTATTCAAATTTTGTTTCTTTTCATCAGTAATTTCGGGCAAGTTCTTTTCATTCAAATATTGATCAATAGATTCTTCTGGTATTTCTTCCTGTTTATACAATTTCATAAAAAACTCCTTAGCAATTTCTTTCTTTTCTTGGGTCTGCGTGCATAATTTCCCTTCCTGATCTTGGAGAGCTACAATTGTTCTCTTTTCTTGTTCTTTTTTAATTTTATGGGCCTCATTTTGATTTGTTTTAAGGACATTACATCAAAGTTGGATCAGCCTGTAATGTTTTTTTCCACTTTAATTTTGAGCGTAACTCCAAATCCAGACCTCCATGGGTTGCTAAATTTGATTTCCATTGATAATTTTTGTGTGAGTTTGTTTTCAGCACATTCAACTATGTAATGAACAAAGTATTTAATAAGAATATTTCATTCATTCAGATCTAGGATGTCTTATTTTTGTGTTCCCTTTATTTTTTTGAGCAGTGTATATAAAAAATGCAATGGTCACTATTCACTTACTGGAAATTAATATGCGATATGTAATGAACCTGGGATTTGATGCTATCCAGATGTTTTATAGTATAGATAATTCTTGTTTATTAATGTAATTGGGACTGTAAACTGTTGCTAAGCAATGCAGTTGTAAAATGTAATATGTGACTGTACCAATTTATGGCAGCAGTTTCAATAGTCCCAGTTGCTGTTTGGTGAATAACAGGCAGTTGCAACATACTACAGTCATGTAATCATTACTTGTGACCACCTGTTGGCTTCCTCATTGACTTTGCTTGTTGGAAGGTAGCAGTGAATTTTCTAAATGGTGATTACTTGACTGGGGGATGCTGCAACGATGTAATTTGTGAGCTGGTTGCCAAGTGCCTGGATTATAATCGCAGCTATGAGGACCCGTTGTAAGTTCTCCTCATTCAATACCTTTGTAGCTTTGAATGGTGGCTGAACAAATGGATGTTAAACAAGGACTGCCTGTATAATTTCACATGGAATTTGACAATTTGTCTAGGGTTGATGGAAATGATCCACAATATTTGGAGATAATTCATTACTTAAGCCAGGGGTGTCAAACTCGAGGCTGGATGCATCATACGCTGATCACGCCCACCCCTGGTTTAGCGAAGGGAGAAAAGTTGAGATAAGTCATGTGACGACAGTGTGTCATTGTGAATTTGAAACCCCTGACCTAAGCTTTTCTTGGAATCCAACTGTATTTCTTACTGGAATAGAATTGTAAAACATTTTTTTTTAGTTATCATGATAAGCTGTATTTATTTCAGATTCCAGGGAAGCTGCTGTTTTCTCTAGTGAAACGTTACCTGTGTGTCACTTCCCTCATGGACAAGTTAAACAGTACCACAGAGCTGGGAGGGGATCATCAGGACTCTTCAGCACCCAGTTCAACCTTCGGGGAAAAAAGCCGGGTACAGCGAGAATTTGATTTCAGCATGGCCATGGCTAACCTGATTTCAGAGCTAGTCCGGGTCATGGGCTGGGATCGCAGCCAAGAAAGGGAACTTCTGTCTCTGACGAATGCCCAGCCTCGAATTATTCGATCCATCTTCCAGCCCAAGGGTTCCACTTGTACTGCTGTTCAGGTACCTTTAGTAACTTCCAACCCTTCACCAAGAAAAAAGGAAAACCTACCATTTATGACTCTGTCAGACTTTTCCAGTCGCAGCAGCTATGTTGAGTATGTGCAGGAGAATCTCAAGCCAGGAATGACTGTGCGGATGCTGGAAGAATACGAGGAGATTGATGCTGGGGATGAGGGTGAATTTCGTCAGAGCAATAGTGGAATGCCTCCTGTGCAGGTAGGTTGAGGGGTAGAGCTTTCTTTGAATTCCTCCAGTGTCTGGGTAGTTTGGTTTTGTAATACTGTTTGGTATAAAAGTTAAAAAAACACCCATTTTTATTATTAAAGGAGAAGCCAGCTGCAATTCAACCAATGCTTGTTGTTTATAAAGTCCTTCATGGCATACGGGCCAGGCTATTTGCAGCAGTACTTGTCTCTCATTGTCTCTTCCTGTCCAATAAGATTGAGAAGAGTGATCAAATCCCATCTTTTAAAGCCATGTCATCTGATAGGACCTAGGAGATGCCTTCTCTGTTGCACTGCTTACCTTCTGGAATAGTATCTCCCTGGAGATTCAAGTTGCCCTGGCTCTGCTGCTTTTTTTTAAACAGGACTTGAAGACCTGGCTTTTTTTCCCCACAGGCTCTGATTTAGGAATGTATCCCTAAGTGAAAACATGTTAAAGTTGCCTGAAACTTTGGTTATTGCTATTTGTTTTAATGTATTGGGTACAATTTTTAACCCATATGCTGCCATGAACTAGGTGACTTTTATTACATACATGAGATTGAGAAAGCTGAATCATCAAAAACTGTTCAATGAAGAAAAATGGATGGCATTAGCACTTAGGTTTATATACTACTCCATAGTGCTTTACAGCACTCTCTGTTTACAAATGTCAGCATATTGTTCCTAGCATTCTGAGCTCTCGTCGCCATCAGAAGGATGCAAGACTGAGTCAATCTAAAGCCACTGAGGATCGAACTCCTGACTCTGGTAAAATGAGCCCGCAATACTGCATTCTAACTACTGCGCCACCATGGTGCTTTTAAAATGTACCAAAGAAAATGTTGTAATACTTTAGACTGCAAGAAAAGTAAATCACTCAATATTAGATGAAGTAATGTAAAAATGTTTATTGGAACTACTGATAATGAGGCTAGAGCTATAGATAATGAGGCAATTGGAAAAGAGGCTGATATCTAGAAGGGTAAGTATCACCACTGAGGTTACAAGAATTGAAAGAAGCAATTACTGACAAAAAGTCTTGATAAATAATATCCACTGGGATTATGATGATTTGGAAATAATTAAACAGGAATACTGAATAGGTACTGAATGAATTGTACAGGAATGCATTTAAAATGAAACAAACTGTATAATGATGCATTGTGACATTTATGAGCTTAACATGAGCAATGCGTCAAGAAAGATGAATATAATATACTTTATTTAATGATGCTCTTATCCTTAAGAATGTGCTGCAGGAAGAAATGCTCCAGATTTTAGAAGTAGTAAAGAAAAACTGCTGGTCAGCCTATAATGCGGTGGGCAATTCATTTGATGAGTTGGTCAGAAGAGAGAGTGATTGCTAATTGTAGAATACCAATTTGCTAGGGAGAAACTGATTTTATGTTTTCTTAGTGCTGTTCTAAAAAATACAATGCTGTTATGTGACTACTATCATATAGAGTTAAAACTCAATTGCTTGATTACTGCTAGGAGACAATATGCCCTTTGTTTAAAAAAAAACAAAAAACCCCAAACCTCCAAAAACCTGTTGTGGTGGAAATAAGATAATGTGCTGCCTAATCTACCTTTCCTAAAATTGGTTCCCTTTAAATATTGCAGTACTGGTTTTTGTTTATTTATCTGTATGTATTATGCCTTTATGATTTTTACAAATACTGTAACTCAAGGCAACAAACTTATCCAACACTTCTTCCTCCTTCTCCTATCTCCCCACCCACAACAAAAACCCTATGAGGTGGTTTGGGCTGGGAGAGAGTGACTGATCCAAAGACACCCACCTGACTTTCATGGCTAAGGCAGGACTAACTCACAGTCTCCTGCTTTCTAGCCTGATGCCTTAATCACCGGACCAAACTGTATCATTTACTGATATTAAAAAGTGATTCAGTTTATTTTGATCATTAACATAAATGAAATTGTAAGTACTTCTGTCCCATACAAGCTGGGTAGTGTTCGTTTTTCTTTTATTTCAGAGCTTCTATTTTATGGCATGGAGAATTTGAGGGAACAAATTCTTTTATGGCTTTTAACTATGCAGTTCATTGTTTCACAGGTTTTGTGGCAGTCTACTGGCCAGACTTACTGGGTACACTGGCACATGATAGAAATTATTGGCTCTGGGGAGCAAAATGAAGAGGATGCTGCACAAGAAAAAGTATCTAGCTTAACAGAGAATCTGAAACTACCCACAGGTGAGATTAGAGGTGCTTACAAACTAAATTATGTGTAATTTTAGTTTGAATTATTGCATGCTATGAATTCATTGTTGCTTCTTTTTAACTAGTGAGATAATAAATGTTAGATGTGTTTACAGAGAGAAAAAAGTTTACTTGGCTAATGTTACACTTTAGGTCAGATTGTAGATTATTATTGGGATTAAAATCAAAGATGATACTTATTAAGGTCTGTAGCCTTATCCATTGTCATCTGAAGAAATGAAATAGGGTAAAATACTGAAAGTTGAATAGTAGCAGCTATTTTGTGCCTTACATTTTTCACTATATTATTTTCTCTGAGTTGTATTAGAGATGGATTTATTTTTTTTTGTTTTATTATTTATTTTATTATTTCATTTTTATCCCATCTTTATTTATCCCATCTTTATTCTTTTGACAAATAACACAAGGTGGTGAACATATTATTTATTTTATGTCGCCCATTTCTCCTGTAAGGTGATACAACCACAACGTCTTCCTACTTTCCTCACAATAGTAACCCTGTGATTATTGAGAGGGCTGAAAGAGATTAACTGACCCAAAGTCACCAAGCTGGCTTGTGCATTTTTAGTTGAAAAATTCACATTCTTCTGCAACTTAATAATTGTTTGCTTACAGGAGTCTGTAGCCCTATGGTAAGATAGGCACTAAATAAATTTAACAAATATCAGGATTGAGCATATTTTTTCTGTAGAATTCTAGAGTGTCTACAAATGAGAAGTTCTTGAGGAAGAATCCTGCTAGCAAATTAGTTGGAAATCTTCATTCCTTCTTCCCTGATGCTCCCTCCAAATTTGCTCTGATGATTTGGAAGACCATCTTGAATGATGGAAATTGCTGGTATTGGGGACCGGAAAGGAGAAGGGAGAGTAGTACATATAACCTCTCCTCTTTGCAGAACTGGGAACTATTCCAAATGTTATCCTGTTTTCTCAAGCTATAGGCAAATGACAGTCAGGTCTTTGAGTTCAAAGTTTGTTTTTGCTTTCTCTCTCTCTCCCTCTGCAGCTACTCAGACCTTTTACTGCAAACCTCTTGGAGGACTTTACTGCCTGCCATATTTAGTGGATCAGCTATATGAGAATTCTGGAATGTTGAACCGGGCTGAATGGTGGGAGCTACTTTTTTTCATTAAAAAGCTAGAACAACATGAACAACAGGAAATTGTTCAGTTCATCCAAGGGAATCATGAAGAACAGGTAAATGGAACAAATTTAACTTGGGAGGAAGAGAACAGAAAACGAAACAAGCATCTGATTAGGAAAATCTGAGCCATGGTGGTGCGGTGGTTAGAATGCAGTACTGCACTGCAATCTAACTCACTGCTCACTCCAGGAATTTGATTCTGAGCAGCTCAAGGGTGACTCAGCCTTTCATTCTTTTGAAGTCAGTAAAAGAAGGACCCAGATTGTTGGGGGCAATATGCTGACTCTGTAAACCACTAAAGAAGGGCTGTAAGGCACTGTGAAGCGGTATATAAGTCTAAGTGCTATTGCTATCTCATTTGGAAAAATGCAACGGCACCTCCAACCATTCCTATTTCTTAGGAATTAAGAACTGTGAACTCATAAGCAGGAAGAGCAGCTCCTGTGTTCTTTTCCTAATAAAGACATAAACATTGTTCCCCCTTCCCATATCATTTAGAATTGTACTGCTGAAAGTTAGAATCAGACTGACCACATTCCCATGGTACAGTTTTGCAGACTAAGAATCAGTATGCACTATTTTACAAGGGGTTGGGCTTAAGTGTAAGAACGGTAATGTTTTTACCTTCTTATCACGCCCATGTCCTGCCACTACCATTTTAATTAATGAATGTTAAAAACAGTCTGAAAAGAATTTTCCATATTCTTTGCAGTGATTCTTATACATTGGATTCCATGATTCTACATAGGGTCCAGAAGCTTAACTACTTCTAACTGCTCAAAATATGCTCTTTCCTTCCCAAGTATATATATATAACCCTAACCCTAGTATGCATATAGACTTCTGATTACTAAATTGTCTTTTGTATTTTAAGCTGTCTGAACTAGATGAAGAGGGCCTGATTCAGCTGTCAATATCAGTAGAATTGGCTCAGAAACTCCTGCCACTCTTGAGCAAGTACTGTCAAGGCTGCACCCAAAATGACCTCCAGAATTCCCATATCTATCTCAAATACACCCTCAGCAAGGGAAGTTCAGAACAAGGTTGTCAAAGTGGAGGCATGACCTCTGCAAAAGATAGTGGCTTTTCTGAAGCCATGGCTTCCCCAAAACCAAAGGAATCCCTTTCTGCTGAAATGTCTTCTCCAGTGCTGTCCACAACAGAGAAGACTGACACACAGTTGATTAATAAACTTCTTCACGTGGAAGGACTTTACTTTCCAGACATACCAGATGAAAAAGCTAAAGGTAAATGCCAAAAAGATCATTTCATTTAAGTCAAATAATTGTAGGAAAGTAAGGGGGATGGAGTTGAAAAAATCAGAAACTGTTGTGGGAAATTAAGAATAAAAGTTGAACAAAAATTTTGGATAGTTACTAAGAGACTATTTTACTGACCTGTCCTTGAATATTGATCAGCTTTCTTCAGTGGAAAGGTGTCAGGAAAGAGGAACTCCTTGGAGAAGCTTGCAGATATTGTAGATACAATACAGAAATCTAGTTCTGAGGTTGCACTACAGGTGGCTGGACTCAGATTCATAATCAAGATCTTAGAAGATGAACCTGGTCAAGAAAGACAAATTATTAAAGTAGAAAGTGGACCCTCAATCAGGTCAGTTTTCTTCTTTCAATATGCAATAGTTAGAGCAGTCCTGTATTTCATTAATTACCATGGATTACCAGTTAATACCATGGAAGTATAGATAATTTAACTAAAGACATAGTGTCTTTAGTTAAATTATCTGTGCTTCCATGGTATTAACTTTGCTTTCTTTTAACACAGTCATTCTACTTTTCTTTGTGGTCTTTGTAGCTTGTGGTTTTCTCCAGTTCTTTTTCTTCTGTTGTCTCCAGGTCCATCCACTTCCACTATCCATATCTTTTTGTCTTTCTTATCAACAGTTGTTAAGTCTGGAATCATTCCTTGATAGTTGTATATATAATTATATATTTCTGTCTCTTTCACAGAAATATACCTTTGTACATAGTTTTTGAGTTTGTAGTGGTCTTCTCTTTATGGAGCTCCACTCCAACTTTCCTGGTTTGATTTTTATCTGGTTTTAATAGCCTTTTTATTTTCCTTAGGAAAAACTAGAGGTAGCACCTGGGACTTTTATTTGCTCAGCCACTTATAAAGACACAACTATAGATTTTAAAAGATTTTTTGTGCTCCTCAGAGAGAAGATGGTGAAGATGCTGGTGGAGCTGCTGAGCAACCAGCTGAAGGAGAAATTGTTGATGGTGACAGCATTAAGGCTGCTTTATGTGTTAATGGCAAAGTACGACTGGCGAATCCTTTTTGCCACAGAAGGTGGGGTGCGTGCTGTGCTGGGCTGCATGCAGGAATATTCCACTTCAGCATTGATGCTACAGGCTGGCTTGGCGGTAAGTGGAATATATAAATGACAGAAATAGATGATCGGAATTTGATGTATGTGTGTCTCTATTTGTTTTAGAAGAATTTTCCATTAACTCTTAATGGAAAAAAAAGGTATATATTAAACAATAGTTAATACATTAAAGTACTAGAACAAATAAATATGCACAGAAATTAGAACTATGTAAGAATGTTTCTCAGAAAAATTCTTAACATTAACATTCTGTAAATAATACGATAATATTTCTTAATCCCACATAAATGTAACTCTCAACATGAAATTCAATTGCTTGAATCAGCTTTCAGTCTTATGTATTAGTGATTACTGGGACACAGAAGTGTGTCAAATATCTTCTCCAGCATGAGGAGAAAATCCCTGGAAGCAACATAGGAGTAAATTAATTTCAGACCTTCCACGGGCCTAAAACTAACAAGCAAAACCAATAATTCAGTATGAAAAGAAAGGCTATGGATAACCAGAAATGGACAGTGATATAAAAGAATAAGAAAATGAACAACATAGTGGAGAATTAAACCTTAAATATGAAATAAGAAAATGAAAGAAGTTTAGTATGCTTGAATAATGAGAAGCTATTGTTTTATAAGGTTGAAAAATAATTCTTTTTTATAATTTTATTAAAAATTACATTGTGCAGATGAAATTAATGCAAAGTATATATATATTTTTAAGAAGTATGAAGAAAAAAGAAAAGAGAAAGAAGTCAATTCCTTCATTGTCTCAGCAATGACTTTAGCAACTTGTTAAAATACAACAATCTCTTCCATCCCATACCTCACCTCATTCTCTGAAACAAATCTTTAAAACCTCATTATCTATCTTAATCAGCAAAAGTCTGTCAAGGGTTACCAGAAATACCTGTCTGTCTATGCTTGATCTAATAAAACCATCTGAATTCCATCCTTGTGTGTCTATTGTTAACAAATATCTCTCCTTGATAAAAGATTTTGCTCCATTCTGCATTATCAGATTGATAGCAATAAAGGAGAATATTTGTAGCTCAGGATTGAAATGAGGGGTCCTTGGTGCTGTCTGACCTTGGTAGTTTTCTTGCAGCAGTGATGATGTTATCTAATTTGAGTAATGAAATGTCTGCAAGAAAACTACCAAGCTCAGAGAATACTGAGGACCCCTCATTAGAATAGAGTAGAATAGAGTTGAATGGAATGGAATGGAAATGAAATGAAATGAAATGAATTCTTTATTGGCCAAGTGTGAATGGATACACAAAGAATTTGTCTTGGTGCAAATGCTCTCAATATGCATAAAAGAAAAGATACATTCGTCAAGAGTCAAGAATAATAAGGTACAGCACTTAATAATAGTCATAGGGTACAATAAGCAATCAAATCATACTAGGAAACAGTCAGCATATAAATTGTAAGGATAGAAACAAAAAAATTTAAAGCCATACAGTCACAAGCAGGAGGGGCTGGATAAGGAGCGATGAGAAAATTAATAGTAATAGTAATGCAGACTTTGTAAATAGTTTATTCTTTTCCTTTAATTATAACACTTAATTCTTTCTGGTGCTCTCTAGTCTCCAATTTTCAAAATCCTACTTTATCATGTTGTTTTTCTTCTGGGTGTAAGAACATGGATCATTTTCCATGGGAAGGATTCTTTTTTTTTTTCTAACTCAACTTCAAATACTAATGTCTACAATGCATTTTTATGTACTTTTGCAGAATCATTTTTAAAAAAAGATTATCTCACCCCTTATCTCTGAAAAAACAACAACATTTTTTTGCATCTTGTTTAAAGCCTTTATGATTTCTCTTTCCTTTCCCCCTTTCTTTCTTTTCCATTCTAACTTTTTGACCCCCCCATCTCTCCAATTTCACTCTCTTAATCTTCTCTCTCTGTTGTATTTCTCTTTTCTGTTGCTTTCTGACAACATATCGCTTTTTCATCTCCTTTTTCTTGGTTGCTTTTTTAAGTTCCAAGTTCATCTTTTCCTTGCCCCCCTTCCGCTTTTCTTCCTCCACTAAGTGTGTTTGTCCATTAAAGATGGCTTCTTCTCCTTCATCCCAGCCTTCCTGTAGTATTTCTTGGTAGGTAGAAATCACCATTTCCAAAAAGCGAAAGATAGATCCAAACGAGCCCTTATCTTCTTTTTTCAGTTTTTGAAATTCCATTTGTAGTCCTTCAAAAGATAATGCCATTTTTTCTTTCTTAACGCAACCCTAATGTCTTTAGTCCCTTTTTAAAAAAAATAAAATTTCACAAAGATCTCAAAGTCACAAAGCAAACCAAATCAATTTTAAGTTGTTGGTTTTTTTTAAATCCAATGTCCAGAAATCCTTTATCCCTTGGCTTTAAATTTCAAATTGAGTTACTTTCCATGCCCAAGTAGATTTTCCAGATCTCCGTCTGCTATTTCTATGGGGAGGGAGAGTTAAGAAAAAAAATTTTTTCCCCTTAACAGCTTTAACCGCAGCTTTCCAGTCTTCTTTGGGAAACAATGCATCCTCAGGCAATTCAAACAGTTCAGCTTCCAGGGTAATTAAGAGTTGTTATTGTCTCGGCTCAGCTAAATTTTCACTTCCTCTTGCAACCTCCAGCACAAATCTTACCCAGCTGCAGGCTTCTTTGTGACGGCCATCACTGACTGCCACTCCACCACCTTGGGAAATAGGGGTTTTTCTGGCTGGGGAGGGGGTCTGCGACATCCCCAAACCCCTGTCCGGATCCTCTCTCTCTTCGGCTGCCTCTACAGGGCAGCCATATCCCCCAGACTCATTTGGATCGGGGGCACCTTGGCAGCAAGCACAGCAGGAATTGCAGACAAGCAAATTCCTGCTGCTGCCGAAGCCACGCAAAACTGGAAGTCCCATGGGAAGGATTCTTATATTTGATTTCAGAATATTATTAAATGCATCTGCTGCCCAAAGTAGCTTTTAATAAGATGGACAGATATATAAATTGAATGAATGAATGAATATGGATCTTTAATCAGTTTATAAAATCAATATTCTAATCTCTCTTAGTGTCAATTAAAAAAAAGTAAGTTGTTAAACTTGAAACTTCTTTTCTGAAAGATTGAAGAAAATTGACTCAGTGATTAATAAATGAGGATCAGCTGAACTATGTTTCCTTAAAGGCTACATTATTAGCTTTGATGGAATCCCTGATTTCTCACCATTCAACTCAAGCACAACAATGTCGGGTCCTACCACCTATGAGGAGCTACTGTCCAGTATATCTCTGGGTGATCTCACAATCTCTTCTTTATCTCGAGAGATTTCAAGAGCCCAGATTCAGCATCTAGCCAGCAATTTCAGCTGTAATGTCCTTACTTTTTCAGAAATGTCTTCACTATGTCCTCAAAAGTCCAAGTTGAACAAGATTTCAAACAGCTAAAATATAAAGTGTTGCTAATGAAATACTGGGATAAGGGGAATCAGTTACTTATTTCTGATCTTCATTTTCTGTTTTTGGTTTTTCTAGGCATTGAAAGTATTGGTGGGTGCTGGGAATTGCGAGCTGATCGGTACCAGTGGGAAATCGTACCCTCTGAATCATTCAGATGCTCAAATGATGCGGGAAATTTTTGCCAGCATTGGTTCTGCTTCCAGCAAAGAATCTGATAATTTACTCTGTGTAATTTGTATTGCTATTGAGAAGATGTTGGCTACACCTGGGTAAGATGAAAATGAAATCCTGACCAAATAACTAAAGGAACATAACTATGTTCAAAGAATTAACACTAAACAAGGATGAGGGAATGTTGAGAATTCTTTTTTTTTCTTTTGTAGAATTTGGTGGGTGTCTCATTTTGATAAGTTTTCTGTCTTGTACTTTGAGATGGGAGGCAATCTGACAGACTTATTAATAGTATTACTGTTATTTCAAAACATGTAATAATTTTTTGGAACTGAATAGGATTATTAATTGCTTAGTGTTGGAATATTATGTATTCCAATAATTTTTCCTTCCACATCCTCCAGCATTGCCTCAGTTGCTTATGCCGATTCCTCTTTTCCTCAGAGCCTCATCAGCAGTGCAGAATGGGCTGTTGGTATTAAACATGCTGATCAACAATCACAAGGGCCTGGCAGAACAGTTGGGAAACAGTGACCTCCGTTTGGTCTTGCAGAGTTGTTGCCAAACAGGCCAGAGCTCCAATGAGACGCTAGCTCGAATAGTGCTCAATCGTTTGGCTGAGCATAAATTGCCATTGAGCCAGGAGAATGCAGGTACAGATTGCTTTTAAGTTTCCAGTTGTTTTTCTTTATCCTGTTGGCATTTTTCTTTGCAAGGGCGTAATGATTTGTTTTATTTCCACAGAGTGCCCTATTTTGAAGATCTAATAAGGTTTTACCTCTCCGTTATGTTGGAAAGGGATTGCCCAAGCAAGCAATAATTTTCTTATTCTTCAATATCACAATGTCTTTCTGGTTATCCATAGGCTTCCTTTTAATAGCAATCACAGGAGATGGTTTTCACTTGCTGTAAGTTGGATGTTGGAAGGGCAGAGGCTAACTATCTCCATGCTGCTTCCAGGGATCTTCTCCTGCTGGAGAAGATGTCCCACCCTTGTGGCCATTTATTGGGACATGATTAGCATCTGTTTCTCCCACACACACACACACACACACACACACTCCATAGCCTATTTCAGAAAATTTTGTTTTGACATCGAGTGCTCTTCTCCTTCCCTCCCTTTTCTATATAGAATCTGAAGCTTCCTTTGAGTTCAAAGATATGGATGTACCAACCCTGCTGAAAAATCTGCATGAAACCAGCTTTTCAAAAGATATAGTGCTAGCATTGGAGCACTGCCTTTGTGATGAGGGTGTTTACCCTGAGAGAAATGGAACAAATGTTTTGCCAGATCATGAGCATTTCTTGCTGCTCTTGAAAACCCTGGAACAGTTGGGAGCTGAAAAGACTGTCCAGATGGCCATGCTGAGGTAGAATGAGGATGTATTTTACCATCATGGAATGTGGAAGATACTTTTGGAAGAGTATTTGGATTCAAAGAAAGTGGGGTGGTTTGAGTGGTGGTTTCTTAAGGTGGGGCCGCTCATTCTTCTGGATAGGTTAGCACAGAAGCTCTGAAATAGGTAATTTATCTGTAAATAATGTAACTTTCTGACCTGCATCATCACAAGTCAGTCTGTACAAGAAAATGACTTGAGGCTTGTGTATACCATAAGCTTAGGAAACAACATTGCAGGAAATTGTTTGAAATGGGAATAATTTATTGTTATAAATTTTGGGATACTGTACTTTATAGAAAACTATCACTATCATAGAGGCTTAGAATTCTGGGAATTGCAATCCTAAAACAGTACTGAGGTGGATGAAGTGCCTGTAGTGTTTTGGACTTTATGTGAAAGAATGAACCACAACACAGAAACAGCTTTGTGTTCAAAATCATAAAAATGAATATTCGGCATCAGACAATACAGAAAATGCTTGTTGCTAGAGTTAGGCCTGTAGAGAATGTGATTCGTCCCAAATGGTATTGGAGCATCTTAAATTGATGAGAAGGAGAATTGTATTTTTTTTCAAGAAAGTAATAATGAAACATGAATGCAACAAAAACCTGAAATTTATTGTATATTTTACATACAGTTATTAAAATAGTCCAGGCAGTCATCTTAAGACACTAAACTCAAGACTGCTGTTGTTATTAAACTGAATTCTGCATTTATAGGAAGTATCTTCTCTTTGTAGGATTTTGAATAAGTTTTTGGATATTTCCCAAGAGGATGCATTGCCCTGGCATGAGTGCATTGAGCCTTTCCTTTCCTCAATGAGTACCCATAATAATGAACGGGAGGTAAGGGATTAATTGCAACATAAGTTGAAAAGGAGATTAATGAGAGGCATTTGAAGAAGGTATGAAAAACAGGATGTTGACCAAATTGCAGATTCTTAATTCAAGCCAGTTGTGGTTGACAAAAATCATTTTTTATCCCTGCTGGCAAATAGATACATATGTAAATGAAATTTGGATTGAAAATTGGATAGAATTGGGTCAGGAAGTCAAAAGCATATGTAAGCAGTCCTTGACTTGCAACCACAATTGAGCCCATAATTTCTGTTGCTAAGTGAGACATTTATTAAGTGAGTCTTACAGTACCCCATTTTTACAACCTTTCTTGCCAGAGTTGTTAAGTAAATCACTGCAGTGGTTAAATGAGTAACATGGTTGTCTGCCTTCCCCATTGACTTTGTTTATCAAAAAGTGGCCAAAGGTGGTCCCATGACAACAGTAACCATCATAAATACAAATCAGTTGCCAAGCACCTGAATTTTGATCATATGATGTTGCAATGGTCATAAGTCTGAAATGTCATAAATCACTTTTTCAGTGCCATTGTAACTTTGAACAGTCACTAAATGAACTATTGTAAGTCGAAGACTACCTATAGGCATATTTGCACATATAAAACAAGCATCACTAAGTTCTTATCAGCCTAGATAGTGATAGAGATTTCCCATGAGATTCATCAATAGGCATAATCTTTATTTGAAAATTTAGTTACTTTCCCAACAGTAATCTTTTTCCAGTTTTTACTGAAACACTTTCAGAATGATCAAATTAACGGGTTTCTGCTCAGAATGCTCAAATTTGAAACCTTCAGGGAAAACTAAAAAGTTAATTTTTAACTAGCAGTGGATTACAGGCAAGAATTCCTCCCTATGCCTTTGAGTAGGTTCTAAGACCGTGATGCCAAATCTATGGCAGGCATGTCAGAAGTGGCACGCAGAGCCACTTCTGCCGGCACGCGAGAGGTCGCCTGAAAGAGCCCCACTGAGGATGCGGGCCTGCCGCTTACCCGCCAGCTGGTTGTCGGGTATCTGGCACGCATGCACAGGGGCCACACACATGCATGTGCAGGTGCACGGGGCATGCAGGGGTTCTCGCACACATGCATAGATGTGTGGCACATGCAGGGGGATTGTGCATGCATGCGCAGAGGGAGCACTCATTGCCTTCTGGGTGCTGGGAGCCGAAAAAGGTTAGCCACCACTGTTGTAAGATGTTACTTAAATGTTAAGTTCTTGTGGGTAAATAGAGTGTATGCCTGGAATTTCTTTCTTTATAAGTGGCAAGAGAAAAAACTGTAGAGATTGCACACGACATCCATTGATGGCTTGTGATCCACAACATGTTTGAAAAGAGTCAATTTTTTTCCATTGAGCTGAAATAGGCCTCATACCCATGATGCATGGATTGATTAGGTGTTCCTGAAGAGACATTGAAGAAGGGTTGTAATCAGGGGTGGGATTCAAATTTATCAACCAGCTCTGTGGGCATGGCTTAGTTGGTGGGCATGGCTTGGTGGTCATGTGACTGGGTGGACATGGCTTGGTGGTCATATTATTGGCTGGGCATGGCCAACTCAATATCACTCACATTGAGGCACGCATGTCCTTGCCTGGCCTCTCATGACTGTGGAGATGCTGCAACAGATGTAAGTGTGAAAAATGGCCATAAGTCACTTTTTTTAGTGCCATTGTAACTCTGAATGGTCACAAAAGCAAAGTACCAGCAAAGGAGGGGAAAAAAACTCCAGAGACATTCCTGAGATAGGAAGTCCAGTCCTGCCAAGAATGTAATAAGGGTTAACGGAGAGGCAGTTTCTGTAAGCAATACCAGAATATTTCCTTCCTGCCTTCCTTGCAGGATTAGGCCAGTAATTTCTTCTAACAACCAGTTCTCCAAATTGCTTAGAATGTTAACAACAAGTTCTAGCGAATAGGTGCAAATTGGTAGAATCCCACTCCTGGTTGTAATCCTCTGGAAGATATGGCTAGTGATGAGGGACAAAAGGAAATACAGTTTGAAAAGGGGAACTGATTTGTCAAAAATTGTTTTTTTACACACTTTCTTGCTGAGATTTTATTACGTTTCTATCCACAGGTTGTGCAGGAGTTCATCCGTTTCCTGCATCGTTTAGCTACCACCAACAAAGATTGTGCGGTTGTGATGTGTCGTGTAGGTACAAAGGAAGCTCTGACCAAAGCTATGGACAAGCACAACTCCAACCTGTTATTGGTGACAGAGTTGCGGGACCTTGTGACTGACTGTGAGAAATATGCTAGCCTTTATAAGAAGATGACAACCAGTATCCTGGCTGGTTGCATTCAGGTAACTTTGACCTGTCCTGTGTGTGTAGTTAGGTAGTTGGCCTAGGAACAGATAGATAATGAGTATCAGCAAACTGGTCAGATAATCTGTAATAAAAGCAGAGCAAACAGGCAAAAGCTAAATTTGGTCAAAAACATCATTTTTAAGATTATGAGATTCTGTTCTCTTTTTTTTATATAGAAATAAACAACTTTCTGATCCTTGTGTGTGTGTGTATGAATATGATTCAGTGCTATGTACAGAGGATGGTAGTTTAGAGAAGCTTAGTAAATTCTGTCCAGTTGAATAGCTTGCATTATAGAATCAATATATTTAAGAATAAAAAAATTTCTTTAAATCTTAAGCTTTATTAATGAATATATTCTGCTATCTACCTTGCTTATACAGATGGTTCTAGGACAGATAGAGGAACATAGACGAAGCCACCAGCCTATTAATATCCCCTTTTTTGATGTTTTTTTGCGCAACCTTTGCCAAGGTAAATGATTTGCGCCCTTTGCAACCTAAAAATTGAAAGATTCATACACAGATCTGCTGTAAAGAGAGTAAGTAATTTCTCCCTCACTCCCTAGGTTCTAATGTAGAGGTGAAGGAAGACAAATGTTGGGAGAGGATAGAAGTCTCTTCTAATCCACATAGAGCCAATAAACTGACTGACAAAAATCCAAAGACTTATTGGGAGTCTAATGGTAGCACAGGTTCTCATTACATCAATATCTACATTCATCGTGGAGTGGTAGTCAGGTAAGTCCCAGTGGAAGCAATTAGCTAATTGGCTTTGAGAGTTTCTAGGTGCAGGATAAGAGTGAGCTTTATGATCAAATGAATTAAGCAGATAGTTGATCAAAGTCATAAAAGTATGCAAACTTTTCAGTTATTGGGAATTCTATACCAGGCCAAATGATAAAAATAAAAGCAGGGAGGAGGGATAGATAAATTTGCATCTAATTTCATTATGGTGGATTGTGAGATTAGTAGATACCAGATGATGAAATAATTTCTCACAGTGACTTTTGAAATGAAAAAGCAAATTAAAAATCTCCCCCCCCCCTTTTTTTTTTTTGCAGATTGCTATGTTTGCAAAAATGCAATAAAATACATTTAACTGTAAAATGGCCTAGAAAAAGTTGCCCTGATTGATTAGTTACATTTGGGGGTTGATTATGACTGCATATGTAAGTCTATATGTCAGTGTTTATGTCTATGTAGTAAGCTCTTCTTTGAGAAGAATATATTAGGGGCTATTTCATGAAATATTTTTAATTACCCAGATAGACCTTTATCTCATGCTTTAGTATGTATGCCAGGATGTCTGACATAAATAGAAAGAAACAAATTTTCTTTGTTTTTGATGCAGGCAGATGACTTTAATAGTAGCTAGTGAGGATTCCAGCTACATGCCAGCACGGATTGTTGTGATGGGAGGAGAGAACACATCGAGTATCACTAGTGAGCTCAATACTGTGAGTGCTTCATTTTTTTTCCTCTAAAGTCAGTCTGCTTTTAGAAACCTTCAGTAAGGAGGGTTTTCTGCTATACTGCTAACATATTCAGAGTTCATAGACCTACAAAGAATATGCAGTTGTTTTGAGCTGTCCATGCTTGATTTGATATCCTGTTGGAAACTTGCCATTTCTCAAATTATCTATGCTTCATTCTCTGATACAGTTTAATTAATTTATTCTGGTAAGGTGTCACACAACTCCAAATGACACTAGTGTCTCTCACAATATAATAAGACAGATGAAATGCTGTTGCAATTAAATATAAAAGGTAATAAAGCATTAACTAAAAATCAGATGATTAAGATGGTGATTCTGACCAAGAACAAAACTAATGATAGACTTTAACCATCCTAGCCTAAAGTCTGGAGAAAATGACAGGCCTTCATGATCCCCCAGAGTGCTTTCAGAGTAGGAGCCACTCAGGTGGCGAGAGAAATTGCATTTCAGAAGACAGGTGCCATGAGGTCAGGAAGGTGTATCTTGGGTCATGAAAGATGACACAATTTAATTGAAGTGTTGTTGGTTTGTATTAGACAGGTAGACATCGTGATAGACATCGTGATAGACACAGGATCCTTCAATTAACCAGACCCTATAATAAGTAGGACTTTATAGGTCTTAACCAGCTCCTTGAATTACACCTGGAAGTAGGCGAAAAAATACAACCAAGGCCTTCTCTGCATTAAATCCCAGGGTGAAACGTGACTGAAATGGGTCTAAATAATATTTTTCTTCTAAAGTCCTCAGCATTTGCAATCTAGCCACCTTTTCAACACTATTCCCTAAAAAGAAGGTTGAAGATAGGACAATCGTTATCCAGGACTGATGAGGCCTCTTGAGAATGGGGTGGACCACCGCTTTCAAGGGCGAAGGCACCACCCCTCAAAAAGGCAGACACCATAGCGTGGAACCTCCCTAACCACTTTGACACCCTGCCAGGGATTTGTTTCTAGCAATTATTGAGTGAGCTTACACTATAGAGATCCCTGACCCACCTTTGCTACTTTTATTATTGGGTGTTTGGTAATTGTAAGGTAGAGAAGCAGAGACAACACAGAACCCTAACCCTTTTTATCGTCTGCCATTGGCTCTTAGTGCCTTTGAGTTATTGACTGCCACTTGGTTGGATCTGTCTCTTGTTCACCTATATTTGCTAATTTTCCTTTGGCTATCAAACTCAAGAAAAGTTATCCCTAAAGTCACTTATTCCCACAATAGCAGAAGCAGAAAGAAGCTGAATGCTGAATGAAGCAATTCAAGGTCCAGATAAACTGCAGTAGTCCTCGACTTACGACCCTAATTGAGCCTAAAATTTATGTTGTTAAGCAAACAGTTGTTAAGTGAATTTTGTCCCATATTATGACCTTTCTTGCCACACTTGATAAGTGAGTCATTGCAGTTGTTAGGTTAGTAACATGGTTGTTAAGTGAATCTGGCTTCCCCATTGACTTTGCTTGACAGAAGATTGCCAAAGGTAATCACATGGCCCCGGGACAAGCGTCAGAATGTTGATACATGACCACAGGGATATTGAAACAGTTATGAGTGAAAAATGTTTATAAGACATAAGCCACCATTTTCAGTGCCATTGTAACTTCTAACAGTGACTAAACGAATGGTTGTAAGTCAAGGACTACCTGTTCGTAATTTTAAGGAGCACGGGAACCCATATCTAATTAAGAACCGATTTGTGCATGTATATAAGCGACTTTTACATGATTCATTCTAAGGACCCTCCAAACCATATTTCATTTCCTCAAATTACACAATTGAAATTTTGCATAAAAATATGTTTGGGACATAATTTGATATAGCTTTGTCCTCTGCCTTTGTCAGTTTATATCCTATCAAACAGACCAATATATTGAGTAAAAACATTTGTCTGGCTTCCTATTGCTATATTGACCAGCACTGGCACTCAACAATTCAGAGATAATTGTTTCTCTCTGAACTGCTACCTAATCAATGAACCAGAGTGGCAAATGATGGAACTTCAGAAGCAAATATTGTACATGTGCATGGTTGAAGCTAAAGCTCATTAATGTGGAGGTACATCTGGATTTTGGACACATATAGTTTGTATACATTGGTTGATTCTCGAGGGATAAATGTGACAATGGAAGCATAATTTCTTAGACATCTAATCATATCTGTCAGCTTCTTTTTTACTGCTTCACTGCTGATATATATCCTTGTAATTTATAACTAGTTTTTCCTGGAACTTGACATCTGGTAAAAATTAGAATAACCAAGAGTTTCTGTAAGCAAGAGGGTTTCCCTCTCCATTATTCAATTAAATAAGGTTGAGCCTGCATTATTGCCATGTTTTAAATGCTGACATGTCGCTCAACATGTATTCCCAAACTTTTTATGGTAGCTTTACTGAAAGTTTCTATGTGATTCTCAGCACTCAGTGCTAGGGCTCAGAAGATACAAATATAATTGAAGGTTTATTGGTGGTAGAGAAGATTTAAGTGGATGTGTTTTGTACACATCTGTTTTTGTTCTAAGCTACCTTCAGAAATAATTGAGAGAAATCTCCCAGTTCTTGATGAAAGGGATATTCTTCTGTTGATAATGGATGGTGTTCTTCCTGTCCCTAAAAACTTCAGTTGAATGGAGAAGGGTTCTTTGATTTTGTATTTACAAACTTTCTCAATTCAGACTTAAAGGAGTGCCCTGTTATCCTGCCCTGCTAGATGCATTTATGCTGTTCTTATAGGGTGAGCATTATAACCTGCCATACTTTTATCTATGTGGTGGAGAAAAGCTCATTACATGCTTGATTTGTGGTTGTCTTCAGCACAAAAGGGCAGGTTGCTGTTTCCATTTGCATTTCTTATCCTTTGCTCTTTTTCTAACAGGTGAATGTCCTACCTACAGCTAACAGAGTAGTTCTTCTGGAGAATATGGGCCGCTTCTGGCCAATTATACAGATCAAAATTAAGCGCTGTCAACAGGTAAGTCTGAATGTTGTTTCTTGAAACAAAGCAAAGACTAAAGAGCTGTGCTTGATTATCCCAATAGTTTTTGACACATTGCTATAAATCCCTCATTAAAATGGGTCTTTCTTCAGATTAATGAGGCTTTTCATAAATGCTTCATTTTCCATACCGTAAACTGACATGTTATAGTTTATATTTGGAAATGCTATGTTACTTAAAGAAAATGGGTTCATTGGCTATGTGAATTATAATTGCATGAGTGCCTGAGAAGATATAAATTTTGCTATACAATATGAGGGATGACAAATTATTTTCAACTTAATCATGATTTATGCTGCCTTTTTGTATGGAATTTTATTTTCTTTGGGATTTTTTTCTTTGAAAATATTCACCTTCTGGCATTCCTTTATTTCACAGTTCACACAGTTAAAAGTAGTTTTAAAACCCCAAAACCTGGTTTTAATAGCATAGTAGCCATTCTCCTGCAAAAAAAGTTATTACAATTTTCTAATTGATAGAATACTGGTTTTTTTGTTAGTGATATGAGAAGTATTGTTCAACTCTAAAAACTGAATGCTCTGCAAATTAAATACAAATATTTTTGAAAAGCACCTGCATATTAGACTGGGAGTTACTTGAAAAGCATTTCCCCATTGAAGAAAACTGTGTTATTTACAGGGTGGCATTGATACACGTGTGCGTGGCATTGAGGTGCTAGGTCCCAAACCCACTTTCTGGCCCATCTTCAAAGAGCAGCTGTGCCGCCGTACATATCTCTTCTATACCACCAAGGCACACACTTGGTGCCAGGAAATCTTAGAAGATCGGATGCAGCTGCTGCAACTTTTCAACAGGTCAGGACTCTTCTGAGAATACTTTTTTTGTCCTTTTCCTCAGGGCTGTCCTAGGGATCAGAGTCTGTCCCAGAGCTGGCTTTTGTAAATCAAAGAAATGAGTACTGTTAAGCCTGGGTTCCCCAACGAGGGTTAAGGAGATAAGCTAAACAGAATGTGCAGCGTTAGTCAGATAGGCACACAGATAAATGAGTGAGATAAGTTTGTATGTTTATTAACATACAGTAAAAATAACAGATACGCTTGTGCTATCAAAAATATAGTTTATTCCATTTATAGCATAGTCAAAATAACAGTCCATTAGTCATGTATCATTTAGTCAGTCCATTCAAGCATATTCAGTTAGCAAAGTCCGTGTAGAATATCCTATGTCAGTTCACTTACAAATCAGTCCTTTGTCTCTCTCCTGTTCGAGTAATGCAGTCTTGAGTCCATGCAGTAATTAGGGATCATCAAAGCCAGAGAGAGCAAGCTGTCGTCTTGCTTCTTTTAAAGTGCTTTCACAACCACTCCCTTAATTACATTCCTATATTTAAAGTTGCAGACACTTTAACTTATAAATTATGATTACATATTTATTATTTTACCTAAACCAGTTAGGGTAAACAATGTTATCCCTAACAAGTACTGGTACAGACCAATGTTCCTAAGATACCCGTGTTCCTTCTTGTTAATTTGTGTCACCACTTCAAGTTAGATCAAAATAGGACTATGAATTATGAATACTACTGTTTTTAAAAAGTTATAGTAACAGAATCTTGTAAAATCTGAATGCTCTTCCTCCCTCCCTCCCTCCCTTTATGTTTATAACACTTCCTGAAGTTACATTTCTGCCCCAAACTTAAATTTTGTTTCTTTGACTTGCCTTGGTTGCAGCTCCATGCATTATTATGGTTCATCACACAATCAGTTGTTTAGACTGAATTTGGCATTCTTGTTCATGTATTGAGTCCTTCCCAAGGATGTGGGATAGGCAGATGCTATTATTAATATTAATAATTTGATTTGATTTGTATGATCTCATCTCATATAAGTGATTTTGGGTGACTCACAACAGATAATGAATGTATCATGGTGTCCAAGTTCCTGTCTTCTCATTGTATCCCTTTTTTATATTATGGAATTTATTTGTTCCAATCCAAGTAAGTTGCATCTTTTTCCTACTGCAGATTGAACAGCGCCTTGCGCCATGAGCAAGTATTTGCCAATCGCTTCCTTCCTGATGACGAGGCTGCCCAGGCTCTAGGCAAGACCTGTTGGGAGGCCCTGATTACTCCCTTGGTGCAGAGTATCACCTCTCCAGGTACTGATTGTTTCCTTGCACAGGTCTTTTGATAACTAGGTCTTGCTTATGCCTTCTCATCCCAAGCAGATGTGTTAACTGTCTTTCTTTCTTTCCAGACTCTAGTGGCATAAGCCCCATGTCATGGTTACTAACTCAGTACTTGGAAAATCTGTATGCAGCCAGGAATTCCATGAGCCGAGCTTCCATCTTTAATTCCCGTGTTCGGCGCCTGAGCCACTTGCTAGTGCATGTGGATTCTGCTGGCCCTGAACTTGAAGAGCTGAAGCCTCCTGTTAAAACGAGTGAGTGTCCTCCTTTGGGGCAAATAAGTGAAAAGGTAACAAGTCTTTCTTTCAGTGTTGAAAGAATGGTAACAAAAGGTTGTATCCTCTTGGATATATTATATGATCATACTGACAAGAACACATGTCATCTGTAAGATTTTAGTGTAAAGATTGGTGGCATGGAATTATTGACTGGAGAAAAGTTCTAAAGGATTTGGGAAGTTGGAGACAGGTATTTGGGGACTCTAGTAGCTCTCTATCCCAGAAATCTTCCTTCCTACAGTCTGAGAGGAGAAATAATGTAAAATATCACCTCCTGTTTTATCTTCTTTCTTTCTATTTTTTATTTAGTTGAATACAAAGATCATGTGAAAAGCAGTATCTTTAGGGAGACTGTTGCTTTTCCCATATCAAATACCCTGGCTATAGCCAAAAATCTGAAATTATGTAGTGTCTAAAAACCCACTTTTCTAATGGGCCAAATTTCCATTTGTTGTACAATCGTATATGGAACAGACTTTTTGAGAAACAGTGGTACAATTCCACCTGTTGAGGAGAGTCAATTTGTCAGGTGCTTTAAATTTTGTTGTTGGGTCATACTAAAAATTAGGGACTTGTAAGGCTGTCTAATATTGTGTAACATGCAATTTGCAGATGGGAAGAATGGTAAGAACAAGGAATCAAGCTCAGGAGTTATCAAGCCAGCAGTGAATAAACCCTGTGGAATGACAGGCATCACACAATGCTGGAAAGATGTAGTACAGCAGCAGGTAAAGATGGCTGAAAGATGATGTCCAGCAACAAGGGGGTGAATGCATGCATGAAGCAGGGAATTGTGATATGAATGCAGGCTTTGGGGTTTTTGTACTGACATCTTCTATCATAAGCTGTTAGCCAGTTCATCATTCATGCTTCTGTAGAATTCATGGTACAAGTTAAGAATCTTCAGAGAACTGCATCAGGAGTGCTGAGGCGTCAAAGAGAGGCTGATGTGAAATCAAGCTCTCAGGTGAAAAGAGTATGTCTATTCCAACTTTGTTATCTGCTAAGCTAGGTAGAGTTTATTGTTAAATTTCCAGCACATGGCTCCTGGTTGCTTTTAGATTAGGGGTGTCAAACTCAAGGCCCATGGTCTAGATTTGGCCTGCGTAATGTTTAAATCTGGCCCATGGGACCAGCCTGAAAATAGCAAAGGACTGGCCTGTGTGCACCCCCTTATGCCCTGTTTCCGGCCTGGATGACCTCCTGCAGCACTGTGCCAGCCACTGTTGCTGGATGGATGTGACCGTGGTGGGCATGGTCTACTGGAACTTCCTTTTTCCGGCTTCCGGTGGGCTCCAGAGCCCGGGAGGGCCATTTTTCACCTTCTCAAAAGTCTGGAGGTCTCCCCTGGGCCTCTGGGAGGGCGAAAACGGCCTCCCCTGGGTTCTGGAGGCCTTCCGGAACCTGAAACAGGCCTATTTCATGACTTCCAGTTTTTCTGGGAAGGCTGTTTTTTGCCTTCCCAAGGGTCTGGAGGCCTCCCCCGGGCCTCTGGGAGGGCAAAACCAGCCCCCCTAGGCTCTGAAGGCTCCCCAGAAGCCATAAACAGGTCCATTTCATGACTTCCAGTTTTTCCGGGAGGGCCGTTTTTTGCCTTTCCAATGGTCTGGAGGCCTCCCCTGGGCCTCTGGGAAGGCAAAAACGGCCTCCCTCAGGAAGCTGGAAACAGGCCTGTTTCTGGACTTCTGGAAGGTTCATTTTTCCCCCTACCAGAGCCTCTGCACAGACCCTGCACTTACCTCCATTGAAAATGGGCCATGTGGAGACTCCTGGGAGGGGTGAAATAGGATGGGCGGGGCCAGCCGTTCAGTTGAAATACTGGTTCAGTGAACCAGATGTAACTCTAACATCCGGTTTGCTCGAACTGGTCTGAACCAGTAGAATCCTACCTCTGTGAACAGCCTCTTGTAGCACTCTGCTGGCCAAAATGTTTTGGCTGGCAGGTGTTGCAGGAGGTGTCCGTCCTGTCTCCTGTCCCCCTCCACCCCAGCTGGCCCAAGGAGCATAACTAATGCTGATCCAGCCCTTGAAAAAATCCAATTTGACACCCCTGTTTTAGACAATTATTTTTACAAATAAGTGGTTGTTTAAAATATTTAAATTGAACATCTTGAATAAATAACAATTGGTCCTGAAATTTGTTTGAATCCAATGAAGAATTGTTAAGCCTTCCTTAACAATACTTCCTCAGGTGAGATCCCATTGAGTTAGATAAAAAGGTTGAAATGTGCCTCTGCCTCTTCTCTGTTGTCCAGGTGAAATGTTTCTTGGAGTCCTCCTGGCAGGCCCCTGATTTTGTGGAACAATATTGCAGAACCTACCAGCGCCTCCGAACTGCCATGGAGGAGCTTTTTGGACAACAGATTTCCTTCATGCTGGCCTTATGCCATGGTTTCTCTGGAGCCTTATTACAGCTCTCCTTCCTGACAGCAATGCATGTAAGTCAGAGGTCAGGTAGATATTTAGCATGAGGTTACCCAAGATTTCCAAAAGTAGTTATTAAATTGTAGTTGTTAATATGACAGAAAGAAATATATGTTAAATAAATGCTTGGCAAGTAACATTTTAATCTGATTTCCAGGTGAGTGAGCAGTTTGCCCGTTACATTGACCGGTGGATTCAACAGAGTTGGGCAGATTCGGGTAATGTGGACACCTTTCAGTGCCTCCAGCAGAGCCTGGAACCCGTCCTCTTCCTAGCAGATCTGGAGCTGGCCAACACTTTTGAGCGATTCTACCGGTGAGGCTTTTGTGGAGAGGAAACAGAAAGGGAAAGATGAATATACTACTTTTACTAATAGAGTAGACAGGTCTCAGGTAGGAAGCTTTTTGGCAGTAATGATAAAGCATCTTGCTGGTCCTTCAATCCAGATGAAGATGTCTTCAAGGACATAAATATGGCTCTGTTTTAATGAGTTCAGTAGTTCTCAGCTTATAGCCATTTGGTTAGTAACTATTTGAAGTTACAATAGCACTGAAAAAGTGTCTTACAGTCGTTTTTCACACTTAAAACTGTTGCAGCATTCCTGTGGTCATGTAATCAAAATTTGGACACTTAGCAACTGGTATGTGTTTATGATAGTTGCAGTGTCCCAGGGCCATATGTAATCACTTTTTGTGACCTGACAAGCAAAGTCAATGGGGAAGCCAGATTCAATTAATAGTTAATAAAAGTTAACCACATAACAACTGAAGTGATTCACGTAATTGTGGCAAGAAAGGTCATGGGGGACAGAATTCACTTAACTGTCTTGCTTAGCAACAAAAATTTTGGGCTCAATTGTGGTAAGCTGAGGACTATCTGTACTTTGAAAGGACCTGGCTCCTTCTTATGAATCAAATAAGGTTATATTTCCAGACATATTGTAAAGATTGAGAATAAGGGTGGCTGATGGATGACCCTTGTTCTGAATTTGACCTTGAACATCTCGCCTCTCCAGGTACTATCTAGGAGATCGTCTTCTATCTCAAGGAAAGACATGGCTGGAATCTGCTGTAGTGGAGCATATTGGGATCTGCTTCCCCAACCGTTTTCCTCAGCAGATGCTAAAGAACTTGAGTGATATGGAGGAGCACCAGCAACAGTTTCATCTTTTCCAGTTGCAGCAGTTGGACAAGCATCTGCTGGAACTAGATCAGCAAGGAAACCATGAGGAGGAGGAGGAGGAGGAGGAGAAGGAAAATGAGGTGAATAGGTGAAAAGAACAAAGCTAAAGCAAAAGTAGTCCTCTGACCTAAACAATATTTTTGTCTTCTCAAGTTTCTTGTCTGGTTGATTGCTGACAAGAATGTCCTTTTGTTAGTCACAAAATTATTTTGGATCTGTTTTGCTCCCAGATGATGGAAGGTGAACCATTTTCTCAGGAAAAAGAGGCAGAAGTGAAGGTATTGGCTTTGTCTCCACGTTGTTGGACCATCTCGCCCCTCTGCTACCTGGAAGACCCTGCCAAATTTTTCCCATCCTCCCTCAGTCTGCAGCTGAGAAAGTTTGCAGACTTCTATACCCAGAGTGAGTAAGAAGCTATCCTGAGTCCAAATTGGGGTAGGAAGGAGTGTTCTTTATAGGTCCCATTGCATCCTGGTGTAGTTGTTGGTAAGCAAACCCAAAATTTCACCCAGAGACTTTATAATCAGGGAGGGTTCACAAACCTGGTAACTACTAGTTTAGATTTCCACTAAAGAAATTTCAGTAGATTTTTAGAGAGGCTATCATAAATATTTATTATCTTTGGAAGAATTGATCAATTATAGGACTAAGGAATGTAGGAGCCAATTGCAAGGAAAAACTTTAGTAAAATTTAGTTAGTATAACTATATCTTAGAAGTGAAAATTTATAAAGTGCAAATGACAGCAAAGAGTTATCTAGACCCTACATTTCCAACATGACTAACATCATTGAAATATTGCCTGGCACTTGCCAAGTTTTGTGCCTACTTCATTTTATTGTTTTAAATAAGAGATGATTGGAGATTTAAAAAAATGAATAGGAAACTAGAATAGAGGATTGCAAAATGTACACTGTTTTTTAGTATAATATTTACTTCTAATATCTATGGAGTTTCTCAGTTATCCAGGTCATTGTTGTCCTGAAGGTGCTTTTTCAAGATGTGACTGGACTTTCTGGTTTTTCTTTGAAGGCGTTTAACTTCTCATCCAAGAAACTTCTTCAGCTCTGTGTTAGTTGTGCCTCCTTCATAAATTCTGTGACCTGTTTTAATACTTCTGTTGGTAGAAATGATTTCAGTTCTTGGAGTTTGTGTTCCACTCTCTCTTTCAAAACCTCAGTTGTGAAATTAATCGGTTTTATTCTTTCATTGAGAAGTTGGAGCTGAAGAAGCTTCTTGGATGAGAAGCAAAATGTCTTCAAAGAAAAGCCAGAAAGTCCAGTTGCCTCTTGAAAAAGCACCTTTGGTTTTCTTGTAATAATGTTTGTGGTTCCAAAAAGATCCAAATGGTATTCTTAGAAAAAGAAATGATGGAAGGCTGCCACCAAGTTTCCCTTTCTTCTTGACATACTCTTTCTTTATATGTGTGTTTTGTTCTTCAATCCTCATTCTCTTTGTAACCAAACCACCTCACTGTACATTTTTCATAGCGGTCATTCAATTTGTATTCAGTCAACATTCATTCAACACCCACTCATTATTAACACTATCCGTTCTTGTTTACCTCACAATCTCCTTAATTTAATCTATTCTCACTTCATTTCATTAAACTTTTTCCTTCAGACATATCAACATTTATATAACAAAGTAGGCAAAAATACCGTTTTCAGCTCTGGCCTTTTTCATTTTTTTGATATTCATTTCTCAGAATGGATTACTGTCATTCTCCAAGTGTTTTGCATATCTTAAAATTTATTCTTATTTTTGTCATTTTTTAATATTTAGAAAACAGTCATTCTTTCAGCCTAACCTACTTCACAGGGTTGGTATTGCAGGGAAAACAGGAGTGAAACATTATGCAAAAAAATTCACCTTTACTTGTACAGAATAATGGCAGGATGTAAAACTTACCATCATTATCTACAACCTCTGTTGTACACCAGCATACTGTTGCCCATTCCCCTCCATTAGTAGGGATAAGTAAGGTACTCGGTGACCATGAGATGATTTAATTAAAAATTAAATCAAAATTAAATTTTATAGTAAGGCTCCCCAATTCAGAACAAGCTGCATATAAATTAGAAGCAGATAAAAATAATTATCAAAACATGAAGCAAAATATGAAGCAAAAAGGTTGGCATTTATTCACGGTGGGAATACTCTTGAGGATCCCACCATCATGCTGTCTTGAGATCTGGGAGAGAAAAAAGGGTTTCAGGAATATTTAGAATAGGGTCAGAATGGGAGGTGGGGAGGCATACTGACTACTGCTCCAGAGGGCAGCACTACTGATGAGTGACAGTGAAAGTATGGTTTCTGCATCCCATTAGATGATGGGATTATTATTATTGGCTTATATGATTATTGTTGCCATCTTAAAAAGGAGAGTTTGCAGTGTCTAAATAATTGCCATGCCTGGGTCTGAGGGCTTATAGAAATGTTTTGTTGAGCTTTCAGTGTATTTTTCTCTGACTTTTTTCATCTCTTTTAGGCCGGAGCCATTTTGGGATGGAACATACAAAGCCACAGCGTTTACAGTGGACCTGGCTGGGTCATGCTGAGCTAAAGTACCAGGGCTATATCCTGCAGGTGTCCACCCTGCAAATGTACATTCTTCTGTGCTTCAATCATGCTGAGGTTCTGACTGCTTTGATTCTTACTTCATTGACATCCTAGGAAATTGCTGCTTAGTATTTATCCATCTGTTTTAGTTTTATTGACATTGATTGGGCTAGGAATAAAATAATTGTTATTTAGCCTCTCCAATCCTTTCCCCTGTTTCTGGCTTGTGGAAGGGAAAGCATGTTATTGAAAAATGGAAATGCATATCCTTGTATTTTCGAAGGATTTGTTTTGTACTGAGACATCAGTGATAGGGAATTCGGTGTGAACATGCTCTATTTAGATCTTTGTTTGATACAGATATGTATAATTTGTCCGTTTCATAAGATAAAGATGTTTTCTCCCTGATTAGGGTGACTGTAGTAGCATAATGTTGGATAAATGAATTTTGTTTATCAGCTTGTGTTCAGCCAGCTAGTTTGCCTGATTTAGGCTGGAGGTGGCCTTTTATTTACTGGTATTGTTTATAAAGACAGAATAAAAATCTGATAATTAAAAATAAAATAAATACATTTAATCTGTATAGAATTCCTGACAGTTGTATAGAATCCCTTTCAATGAGACTACCTCTTCTGAAAAAAAATAGTATCATTTTCTGCAGTGTTATAATCTTAGTATGACCCAACGTTATTCTGAACGGGATGATTGTGCTGAACCATTGGTGATTCTGGATTGATTCTTTCTGTTCTGTACTGGGAAATTATCAGGGTCTCTTCTACTTGTCAGTAGCACATATCCCTGCAAATATATTGGGGTCTCAGAATGGAAGTGTTATTGCATTTGTAATATTATTTACAGTAGGGGCATTGTGTCCATTTTTTATATGTTTAACTTTATCTTTTTCTTTTATTGGTTATAGGAAGTTTCTGTGGAGACACTATTAGAAGTCACAGGTCTTTCCCCTGTCCTACTTAGTCATGCCCTGAAACCCCTGACAAAGGAGAATGGGGTCCTCACCCAGAGGCAGAGTAAGTAGAGAGGATATTCCTGTAAAAGGAGAGGGGATAATGAGAGTATGTTAGTTGGCCTGAAAATTAGGATGGGATTATGACTTTTATTTGTCCATATAATATATTTCATCTTAATCTCTTCACAACAGAATCATTAAATAAGCTTTTAGTTGATTTCATGATTCAATGATGAAGCTTCATTTCAACTTTAGTGATGAATTTAAAAGAATGTTCCAAGCCACACGTCACAGAATACAGCTGAATTTAGAAAGACAAAAATACCTTAGCTCTGCTCAGTTCCTATCTTCCCTGACTGCTAGGTCTTTTGAGGCTGAATGAGGGGACACAGTGCCAGGCTTCCGGTCAGCGCCTGTGGCTCTTGCCCAAACAGATGTATTTGAATGTGGAAGAAAATGAGGGCTGTGCACTAGAGAAGAAGAGGAATACCATTTGCTGTCTCCTTGTCCAGATCTTGAAGGCAGAGAAAGAGATGCATATTGACAACCTGGTATTTAAGGTATGGAACACAAAGACTTAAGCCCCTTGCTGAACTCAGTTGGCAGCCAAAAAGATGATTTTCTTCATTCTTTCTACCTTGTTTAGGTGATTGATGTTTGCCAGAAACGGGAGTCTGGTAGTACCCAGAAATTTTTGAACTTTTGCTGTAGTAGCACAGATGTCCTCTCTTGCATCCTGCATCTGCTGAGCCAAGGCTACATCCAGCGCCAGGAGGATAACCCACATATCCTGGAGTACATTTCGGCAGACCCCACCACACCTCACCGGGGTCAAGCCCAGCTAATTTTTCAAAACGTTAATTGCCAAAAATCAAAGATCGCTTCTGGGACAGATGCAACCAAAAGGTAATGCTGTATGTTAATGTGCTGTGCATATACAGTAAAAACTGAAAGCAATCCTTTTTTGTTGTTGTTGTTCTTAATAAGGCTTTTCTTGTCAGATTGGATACCTTTGGCCTTGATACAGAACAGGTTCTGATGGAAACGGTCCTCTTGCCTATGGGACGTACAATGAATCAAGAAGAAGTTGAGCTGCTGATGACCCAAACAGTGGAGAAGGTGTCAGACACTCTGAGCGTGACTGCAGATATAGCTCAACATCTGCTGATACATTGTAAGTGGAATGTGGATGTTCTGATTCAGCGATACACAGAAGACCAAGAGTCGATGCTGTTTTTCTCAGGGCTGCAAGTGAGAAATCCTCAGCCACCTTCAAGTCCTGTCACCCACTGTCCTGTGTGTGTGAATCCTCTGAGTGAAACAGATGATCTGCCTCTTCTGTGTTGTATGCACTACTGCTGTAAGGTAAGAACTTCCTTACGACTATGATAATAGGTATTTGGGAAGGGGAGCAATTGCTTTCATTCTGTCAAATTAATAGCATGTTAGTCGGCCGTCTTCCTCTGGAAGCCTGAAACATCTTGTGTTTCCTTCATCTTTGTTGTTTGGACTTTATTCATATCCATGAAAGAACATTGCTGGTATTGAGAATTGGTTTCCATTCCTATTCTCAAATAATTTAATAGCATTTTCTTTTACAATCTATGGTAAACTGCAATTGAAACATTCCCTAATTCTATCTCTGCCTTCAATTTTATTTTTATTTTTTTCTTAACTAGTCCTGCTGGAATGAATACTTGACTACTCGAATTGAACAAAACCTGATTCTGAATTGCACTTGTCCCATTTCTGATTGTCCTGCACAACCCACTACTGCCTTTATCCGCTCTATCATTTCCTCCAAAGAAGTCATTGCCAAGGTAAGCAGGGTAATTGAAAAACTGACCAGTCCCTTCCAGAAAGGAAGCTTATTCTTATGAATTGGATGCTTGCTATATCTTAAAGCAGGGGTAAGGAACGTTGGCTCTTTTATCACTTACGGACTTCAACTCCCAGAATTCCTGAGTGAGCCATAAAAGGTTCTCCATCCCTGGCCTACTGGTTTTTTCAGTTGTGAGGGAAATCAATTTTTGACTTGAATGGGACTGTTTAATATACAAATGTAGGACATATTTTTATATATATTCTTTGTATGTCCTACATTTGTATATTAAACAGTCCCATTCAAGTCAAAAATTGATTTCCCTCACAACTGAAAAAACCAGTAGGCCAGGGATGGGGAACCTTTTATGGCTCCCTCAGGAATTCTGGGAGTTGAAGTCCATAAGTGATAAAAGAGCCAACGTTCCTTACCCCTGTCTTAAAGCCTTAAAGTTGTCATAGAAGGTTAAGCTGTTAATCCATTATGCTAGATATGCTAAACTTCACAATAGTAGAGACTCTCTTGCTGTATATGACTCAGGTGGTTGTTGCTTAATGTCCACAGTTGGGCTCAGAATTTTGGACCTGACTTCATTTTATGACCATTTTTATGATAATTGTTAACCGAATCGCTATGGCCATCTGGTCATTAAGAAATCCAACACACCCAACAGGAAAGTGGCAAAAAATATTGCAGGTTGCAGTCATGGGACCCTGGGATGCTGCAACTAGTTGTAAATGTAGGCCTGCTGCCAAGCTCCTGAAATATGGTCTCTTGATCATAACACAATGTTTTACAACAGCCAAAAGTTGTGCAGTGAATATTGGCGGAATCTAAAGAGTACTTGGTCAAAGTACTTGGTATATAACTTTATAGAGAGCCATATATGAAACAAAGTAAAAGATGAAGAATATATTTTTATCCATATATACTGGTTTGCATACTGTTGTACTTTCTCTTGCATATTATGTTATAGTAAAAATAAAAATTTAAAAATATATCCAGATATAATCCCCTAAAATGTATTACTGGAGGGTGTGTGTATATTTTTCCAGCACCTCTCGCCTTCAGAAACATTCTATGTGTTAGTTTTCCAGGTAAAAAACTAATTAATGTGATGCTTCTGAATGTTAGAGGCCTCTTTAGCCTCCAGAACGACCTCAAGAAGAACACCATTTGTGTGAGCGGTGAGCGTGTGCACTCACCTCTCGTGCAAAGGAAGCTTCATGTGCAAACACCAGTACCTGCCGCTTGCATGAGGCGAGTTTCATGTGTGAGTTTCAAGGGGAGCTAAAGTAGAGCTTTGTGCATGTTACGCCACTCACGTGGCCGAGTTCCAAACAGGCCACGTAATGGGCCTGGTAGTGGGCCATAGTCCTGGGGTTAGGGACCCCTGATTTAAGGCACTACATTAATTGTGCGTTTGGATCATTTCCACATTAATCTGTTCATATCTTTAAAGTGGATTTAAAGATAATCTGTTAATTCCATCTGAAGTTAGGATTTAAGAGCTTTTCCTAGTTAACCTAGTTAAAGAATTCCACACAATGATACACAAACCCATTATCCCATCTCCATAAAGACATTTAAATAACGATTTTCTGATAAATGGTTTGGGTAATGAAGGAAAAAGTTTGGGAAGCACTATTCTAGTTGGTTTTACTAACTGTTTCATTTATAACATCATTTCATCCATCTGCATTCTTCAGAAAATTATGAAACAATATATTACTTAATATATTACAATTATGTAATTACTAAATATATGTCTTTATTGAGAAAAATATTAGATTAGTTTGTGAAGGGATAAGTCTCATCTCAATAAATTCTTAAAGAATAAGGTAGTTTATTTTTGCACCCAACATTAATAATATTAGTAAGGATTAAGGTGCTATCTCTTTTATAAAAATAAGAAACCTGTTGAAAACCTGCTTCTTTTGTTAAGAGATTTATAATATGCATATAATACAATGTTTCCTAGGTATTTTTGATGAGAACTCCAAAGCTAACATTCATGCATTTTTAATATAGTATGAGAAAGCCCTTCTAAGAGGTTATGTTGAATGCTGTTCAAACCTAACTTGGTGCACCAACCCTCAAGGCTGTGATCAGATACTCTGCAAGGAAGGCCTTTGCTGTGGAGAAGCTTGTTCAAAGTGCTCTTGGATCTCCTGCTTCAGCTGCAATTTTCCTGAAGTAAGGTTAATACGAAACTTGGTGGTGGTGGTGGAGAGCTCTCTCTTTTTAGGACCATTTACCACATAGTTTACTCTCTGGATTCTTCAAAGGCCCACTATCCTGCCAGCTGCAGTCACATGTCTCAGTGGATGGATGATGGTGGTTTCTATGAAGGAATGACTGTGGAAGCCCAGAGTAAGCATCTGGCCAAACTCATATCTAAAAGGTGTCCAAGCTGCCAAGCTCAAATAGAGAAAAATGAGGGCTGTCTACAGTGAGTATGTTTTTCGGTACACTTTTGTATAAAGAGGAAAAAATATATAGAAGGAAACTTCAGTAATTTATAGTTTGTTTGACAGATTGGATTATTGTGCCTTCTCTGTCAAAGACACAATTGATTTGTGTCTTCCTTGTATCTTAGAGGCAAGAGGCTGCAAGTAACACCCAATTTGATCACCTTTCTCCATCCTGATGCCCTTTAGATATGTGGGAACTACCATACCTGAACCATTCTGTTGTTTTTGGGCATTTTCCTTATGTAGTTTTTGTAATATCAGTCCTATCTCCACTGTCATTTAAGGAGCATTCTTCTCCCTTTTTAATTACATTGATGTACGGGTGTTATTTGTCATTACTGCTAACATTCCTTTGAAAAGTTAGAATGGAAAACTTGATTTGTTGGACAGAAAGTAGTCTCTAGGTTGCCTCCTTACATATTGGTTTGTGGTGTCTGGGCACCTTGACTCAACATTTGCATCCTTAATTGCTGCTCATGTGATCTAAAATCTCACAGAGCAAATAAATCCAAATAAAGCTTAAAGAATATCTGTTTATCACTTAGTGTTTTCACTGACCATGTTTGGATGTGATGCTACAGGCAGAGCATCACCCGAATCTTACTATTCATCATCTTTCAGTAGAGAAAATGTTCTCTAGTATTTGCTTTTATTTTTTATCATTAAAGCAATGTTTTTTCCTTTCCTTTTTTAATACTGTGGTGCCATTCTGTATGGCTTTCCATGTTTTATTTATTTGGTCAATTTATGTGTCCCCCATCTCACAAATCATAGAAAATAATAAAAACATTACTCCACTCCCATAATTTGCTGGAGAGTACATTTAAGTTCCTACCAGTAGAGCCACTTTGCAAGCTCCATGTAACTAGATTCCCCAGGCCAGATGGAAAAGCCATGGCTTAAAAGACCAATAAGGTCGGGGCCAATCTGATCTCAAGGGGAATTAAGTTCCAAATGGTGGGTACTGTGGCAGAAAAAACTTTCCTATTGGATCCCATCAGATGATGTTTCTTTATGGAGGAACCTGGAGCTTACTCATTAGCCTGTACTTAGCTGAAACAGCCCTTGAGTTACTTTTCACATTGAAGATCCAAAGAACGAAGTTGGTGGCCATATCTTACTAATGGCCCTCATCCCCCATTATATGCAGTATGACTTGTGCCAAATGTAACCATGGATTTTGTTGGCGTTGCCTGAAACCTTGGAAACCAACCCATAAGGATTACTACAACTGCTCTGCCATGGTGAGTATTTATGTAAAAGACAAGTAACTTTTCCAATAAAGGAATATTCTTTTCTAAGGAAATATGTTGTAATATGACCTTTTTTAGTGTAAAGCAAATCCAGATATTTTTTAATTTATCCTGGCATTTGGTAAAAAAATATTACTTTTGTTTTTTATCATTGTACTGTATATCAGTTACCGACTTTTATGTTTTAGAAGTATAATTACATTTGTAATTTTGGAATTCTTTTCCAATATATGTATAAAATCCACATTATATGTACAGTCTTAAGAAATTTTAAAAGAAATGTTTGGTGTTACTTTGAATAACTGCATTCAATTTTTCTCCTTCAGGTAAGCAAAGCAGCTCGACAGGAAAAGCGTTTCCAAGACTATAATGAAAGGTGCATTTTTCATCACAAAGCAAAGGTCAGGTTTACTATTCTTTAGTGGAACCTGCATAATTAACCGTGTACTTTTATGCATTGGTCATCTTAGAATATTTAGCTATAGACCATTCCAGCCATTGAGAACAGTAATATTTCATCACTTCAATCACGTAAAAAGGCAGTTTAGGAAGATTGATTGTTTTGTTTCAAAACTAATAAATTAAATTAAGCCAGTTTACTAGAAGAGAAAATGTCTTTCCCTCTTACTTTCTGCCTTTTAGCAGGAAAGTAGAGCTCATGCCCTTTTTCATCTTGTTGTAAATACTCTACAAGTAATCCTCACTGTTGTTCTTTTGAATGTAACTCTATTAGTTTTATATACATAAAGGGACATTTTTTTAGTAATATAGTAAATAACAGTAGACATCAGGAAAACTGATGCAGTCCTCATCAATTTCAGGAATTTGCTATGAACTTGCGGAGTAGAGTTTCCACCGTCAGTGATATGCCACAGATTCGGACCTTGACTTTTGTTATTGATGCCTGCAAAGTGCTGGAACAGGCACGAAAAGTAAGTCCCGCCTTTCAATGTATGCTCCGTTTTTCTGCATCATTGTTCCTTTCTTTTCAATTCTGCTTTATTTATTTTATACTTTTTATAGCCCCACAAAGGATGTAGAAAGTGTAACAGAGAAGGTCCACATCATGTGCATAGAACTATAGTGGATGTTCAGCATGTAAATGAAAGAGTGGAAATAAAAGTATTTGGGAAAAAAATGGGATGGGAGAACTATGTAAAATTAAGAGGCTAAAATGTTATTGCAACATGATATTTTAATTCAGTAGAATGCAGAATTATAAGGTATTTGTGGACACTTTCATTCTGTTCAAAGTCTAAATAGTATTTGTCAAATATACATTCAAAGCGTAGTAATCATTAATGTGTCCTGATTTATTCTGAAACAATTCAGCCATAAATTTAAATTTGTGATACAATTTTCTCCCTAATTTTTTCAAGATTATTTCTCCACAAACTTCTAAATCATTCCTTCCTTCCTTCCTTCCTTCCTTCCTTCCTTCCTTCCTTCCTTCCTTCCTTCCTTCCTTCCTTCCTTCCTTTTTTCCTTCCTTCCTACCTACCTACCTACCTACCTACCTATTTAGTTTAGTTTAGTTTATTGTCATTGCACCTTGTACAACAAAATCAAACATCACCGTCAGTGCACATCATGACCATGAAAATAAACACAAACACACATCCTTCACACTCTGCACATTGAACTGAAAACCCCCAACACCGCACCAACACTGCACTATACAGTAGAATTCAATAGAGTTACTGCCCTGGGATAGAAGCTGTTTTTCAGCCTATTTGTCCTTGTTTTTATTATCCTGTACCGTCTGCCAGATAGTAATAGTTCAAAAAAAGGGTTCCCGGGATGAGATGAATCTTTGAGAATGTTTTGAACTTTCTTAAGGCAGCGGGAGCTATAAAGCTCTTCCAAAGAGGGGAGAGGGCAACCAATGATCTTCTGGGCAATGACATTAATCCTCTGGAGTGCTGTCCTATCAGCCACTGTGCAATTGGCAAACCATACACAGGTGCAGTAAGTTAAGATACTCTCTATGGTGCAGTGATAGAAGGTCACCAGCAGTTTTTCATTCAGTTGTTGTTTTCTGAGAAGTCTCAAGTACTATAATCTCTGCTGGGCCCTTTTGACCAGTGCTGCAATGTGAGCGCCCCAGGTCAGGTCCTCTTTTATGATAACACCCAGAAACTTAAAACTGGCCACTTGCCTCACTCGGTCTCCATTGGTAAGCAAGGGCTGGATGTCTGATCTGTTCCTTCTATAGTCCACTATAAGATCCTTGGTCTTATATTGGTGTTGAGGACCAAGTTATTGTCACTACACCACGAAAGCAACCGGTCCACCTCATCTCGGTGGGCAGACTCATTTTGTTCATTTCAGTGAAATTTTAAAAAGAAGTGCTATGATACCACATCTTCTACACAAGACACAAGTGTTTTCTCTGTAGATTTATATAAGGGTTCTACTATTTTAGTTGCTGTGTTTTCAGTTCTCTGCCTAATAATTCCAACCTTGGGATTTGCCTGGTTTGAAATTTTCATTGAGCTGTCCACAAACATTCCAGGGTCTGTTTTGGAATCAATCACCGCTTGCTTAGTTCCCATTAAAATATTAAAATGTAGTACTCCTAATCCTAGCCAGGGACCTCATTTTGAAGATCTTCCCTTGTGAAGATTTCCCATTTATTCCTACTCTATTTTCTATTCCGTTACCGTTACAACATCTGTCCTCTTAGAATGTAGATTTTAAGGTTGCTCAGGAGCCTTTGGTAAGGGTCTGTATTAAAACTTGAAAAATCCATTGGGGACCCTCTTTCCAACGTGCTAATTGACATTCCAAAAGAAATTTTGCTATTTAGTGAGCAAATGTCTGCACTGGTGTTCAATGTCATATTCAACATTGTTCTTATGTTACAGAAAATGCATTTCTTTGGAAGTTCCAAAGGTGTTTTTTCAAGAGGCAACTGGACTTCCTTGTTTTTGTTTGAAGACATTCCGCTTCTTATCCAAGAAGCTTCTTCACTCTGACTGGATGGTAGAGAATGGAAGGATCCAGTCAGAGTTGAAGAAGCTTCTTGGATAAGAAGCGAAACATCTTCAAAGAAAAACAAGAAAGTCCAATTGCTTCTTGAAAAAGTACCTTTGGGACAACCAGGACATGGATGACTGAAAACCTCCATAGACATTTCTTTGAAAGATAGCTTAGAACAGGGGTCTCCAACCTTGGCTCCTGGAAGCCTGGCGGACTTCAACTCCCAGAGTTCCACAGCCAGCAAAGCTGGCTGTGGAATTCTGGGAGTTGAAGTCCGCCAGGCTTCCAGGAGCCAAGGTTGGAGACCCCTGGCTTAGAAGAATCTATAGTGGCTTTCAGAAAAAGAAAGAAAAACCTCTCCAGAATGCTTTTTCATTCTTTGTTTTTTTTTGGGGGGGGAGGGGGAGGATTCTTGTTACAAAGCCTTTGTCATTCTATGGGTGATCCATAATTATGTTTATAAAAGAAATAATACAAAAATATGGAAATTTACCCTTGCATTATTTTTCTCCAACTCCAAGCACCTATGCTTTAAATTTGAGCTATGAAATATTCTTTTTCTCTCCTGCTCTAAGTAGGAAGATGGTACTATGGTTCTTCCAATTACTGCATTCTAATTCTTTTCTAGAATATCGGAGGAGAGGAGCAGAGTTGTGGGAATGAGGGGTCATTACCTTTTCTCTCTGCTTCTAGTGAAACTATTCCACTGAAGAGGTCTAACTGGAATCTGTGGTTTATATGCATTGTGATACATGATGTGTTTCAGGTCCTGGCGTATTCCTGCATCTACAGCTACTATAACCAGGACACAGAAAAAATGGATATCATGGAACAACAATCTGAGAATCTGGAGCTGCATACTAATGCTTTGCAGATCCTTTTGGGTGAGCCATTATTGCCATGCATACAACTGTCATTTCTTTGAGACAAGTTCAAAGAATACTGGCAATTATTCGTAGCAATATTGGAGAGCATAAGTTGTCATAATAGTATTTTTGGCTGCCTGTGCAGCTCACCCAAGTTCCTCAGTATGCTGAGACAGTAACTATAATGAATCACTTTGCATAGTTCTTTTAAACTGATTAAAAATTCATTGCAAGTGAAGTAGAATGAAAACATTTTTTTACCTTATAACAGTTTTGTTGATGCAACTGTAAACTTTAGATTGTTAGTATTTAAGCTAGAGCTCTTCCTTTTTTAAAAAAAATAATAAAATATTTTTAAAGGTATATCATCACTAACAAAAGGGATAGAGTTAATACAGTTAAGGAAAAATGATATGATTAATGAGCAAAATAAACTAAATTTGACAAAATAAAAGCTAATAGGAATAATAAGTAACAGTAAAAAAAAATTTCAGTCATTAAGCTTATTAACTCTGGACTACATAGCAACATATTCCATCTCTTTTTTAGAACACAGACTTTCAGAATTAGTTAAACTCACCCTGGATTCATTCCTTGAAATCAAAAATAAGTTTCTTTTCAGTTGCATAAAATTATCCTCTGCTGTATTTCTAGGCTTGGAGACTTAAAGCTCTTCGTTTTTTTACAAAAATGCATTGCTGTTTTCTAAAACACATAAATAGAAAAACAATATTGAAAAGAAAGGGTAATATATAAAATTAATTATAAAATAATAATACCAAGACAAAAAGAAATATTCAAACAAAAAGAAAAGTTAAGCAAATAAACAAAAAGATTTCTCCAAAATTAAGATAATAAATTAAGACAAATCACTGAAATATATCACAGTCACTCATATACCGTGTTTCTCCAACAATACATCCCCCCCATAGGAAGACCCAGCATATTTTCTAGGCATAAAATGAAATTAAGCCCTTCCCCCCCAAATTTAGGCCTAGTTTAAAACATGTGAAATTGGGGGGGGGAAGGTGGGGGGGAACTTGCCATTAGGAGTGCCCCGCAGGCAGCTACACCTCACTATCAGCTGCTTCTAACAGCCAATCATGGTGGTGCACGGAGGGCTCCCTTACCTGGGTCAGCAGGCGGGCGGCATCGGCATGGATGTCTGGCAGCGTTTCAGCCACTTCTCAGGCCTCTGTAGCTTTCACGGTTCCCACCAGTGCTGGCGCCTTTCTCCCCAGCGCCGTCTCCAACAACAGCATCTGAGTCGCTCCCGCTTTTCCCCTGTCCCCGTAACAACAGGAAAAAAAAAGATTTTGAGGTATTTGGGAGCGCCGCGCGCTTCATTTTGGTTTAATCCCGAGCGGCTGGGTGGGCGTGAGAAGACCTGAGCGAGTGTCTGCTGCTGCTACCCTTGGTGCTCCAGCCTCGGGCTCTGCAAGTTTGCAAAAGTCCTGGTGCGCGGCCCGTTCCTGCATTCCAAGTGCCCAGGCCGAGCTACAGCTGTCCCTCTTTCGCCAGCGCCGTCTCCAATAACAGTGGCAGCAGCGGCGGGAACCGTGGAAGCGTTTCAGCCACTTCTCAGATGGGGGAGCCGCCTCCATAACTTTCTCGGTTCCCGCCGCTGCTGCCGCTGTTGGAGACAGCACTGGCGAGAGAGGAACAGCTGTAGCTTGGCCTGGGCGCTTGGAATGCAGGAATGGGCTGCGCACTGGGACTTTTGCAAACTTTCAGAGTCCGAGGTTGGAGCCCTTGAGTTAAACCAAAACGCAGCATGCGGCTCTCCCAGGTACCTCAAAATCTTTTTTTCCTGTTGTTACGGGGACGGGGGGAAACCGGGAGCGACTCAGGAGCTGTTGTTGGAGATGGCACTGGTGCACGGGGGGGAGGGGGGGGAAAGAGAAATTAATTCACCCCCAAAAAGACATCCTAGCCGTTTTTTCGGGGCTCAAAAAAAAATAAGGCCTGGTCTTATTTTGTGAGAAACACGGTAATAATAACAATATATAAAATTGTGCACAGGAATTTATCTTTTCTTGAAATATATGAAACTGTTAAATGGAAAATATACTATTTTTTTAATTACTAGAAAAAAATAGCTATTTCAAAAAGGATTCCAAGGTTCCTAAAGTTTCTACATCCTCAACCCTGTTAGTAGTATAACCAGTTGTTTAGCTTCATCCTCTGCCTTTTGGAATTGTCTGCAAGATCATAAATCTGTTGGATCTCTCACTTATTGCAGAATATGATATCCAGTTCATATCAGAGTAGCTTAAATTTCTCATTCTCAATGTGCTACAGTTTGGAAATGGATCTGCCTTTTCTTTCAGAGGAAATGCTGTTACACTGCCAAGATCTTGCCTCTTCCATTCGGTTGCTCAAAGCGAAGCATTTTAATATTGGTTTAGAGTTGGTTCGAAGGATCCAAGAACGGCTCCTGTCAATTCTGCATCATGCTACTCAGGTAATACCTGCCTAGACAAGATATATATAGTAGCAGAGGTATTTTTGCCAATTTAGTATTACATCAAAAAGAAATGTGCTATTTAGATTCTTAATGGTTCCATTTTCTTTAAGAGAGCAATCTCTGTTGCCAGCATCTTGCTATATCCTTTCAATCTTTATTTTATTGCAGGATTTCAGAGTGGGATTCCAAACTCGACAAAGTTCCGAACAGGGAGGGATTAAATTATCCAATGTACTTAATGGCACTTCTACTTATAAACAGTAAGTTTTCTTATGGGGATATGTGAATAGTAAGCCAGGTTTCAGATTTCTAGTGAGAAGCAGTCTGGCTAAGAGGAGCCTAATTCAAGCATGCCAGCAACTATTTAGATAGAAGGCATTTCTCAGCGGTCCTCATGGAAATCTATTTATGACCATAGTGGAGTCTATCAATTACAGTCTTGTGATAGTCCTAAAGTGGGCCAGCTACATGACCAATCTGATTTTATGTCCTTTAATGTGATGATTGCTAAGCAAAATGGCACAGTCGTAATGCAAACCCATTGTTTGCTATAGGCTGACTTTACTGAAAACCTGAGGTAAATATCAGTTTTCAACAAAACTGTCTCAAAACATGTCCATGTGACCGTTGGATGCTGCAAATGGCTGCAAATGCGAGCCAGGTGCCGAGGGCTGATGTCTGATCACTTGACCAGAGGGATGACTTTCAGAAATGCAAAATTGGGTTGAAAGTATTCCGAGGGAGATCTGTTTAACTTCTAACGGTCACTATGCAACCAGTTAGAAGTTGAGGATTACCTATATCAAAGTACTTTCTGTCAACCAGGAGATGATTTCCTTCTTCCACATATAGAATAGCTTTGTGTTTTCCATAACAAGTCAGGTAGATTTGAATGCCAGGTATTTAAATCAGTGATCTGATGTTTATAGATTTGGAACAAACAAGATGCTTTTGGGAGTGACAAAAGAAACCATATTTTTGCTGCTCCTTGAGTAATGTAATGTATTTCCCCAGTTCTTGGTAGTGTCAGTGTAACAGTAACCTCTTGCATCTCTTAAAATAACATTGGTAAAAACAAATGTGGAGTTGAATTCTGTTACAGTTTAGAAAATCTGGTATATCAATTGTGAATGTTAATATTTCAAGCAGAGGCAGGCAGTCTGTTTATATTTATGAATTATATGACTTTTGAGTAGCTGAAGGCAGTGTCATCAAGTCATGTAAATGGAAAGTCCATGTCTTGCTTTTTGTTTGCCCAATTTTAGGAAATCTTCAAAAAATTGTTTTATATTCAGTAAGCCTACCCATTCTGTAGTTCACTAGTCCCTTGTTAAAAATCAGTGGAAATTAACACTAGTGAATTTTAACAGCAAAATCCAGGGAGGTTCTGGGGGGGACCACAAAAATATGATTTAGGGATCACCAATAGCTAATCAAGAAATTTCTATTGAGGAAAGTCCTTATTAGCTCACATCAAGCATATTATGGTATAAGTCAAGCTTCATTCATAAGTATCATTTACTGGAATGTAGAATACTACTGTAATCCAAAAGTAAAATGACACAAAATTTGTTTCTAAACAGGCTGATTTTTTGTGAAGGATCTGATTCACCTGATACAGATGATGGGGGCAAAGAGGAAGATGAGGAAGATGAGTATGTTCCAGAGTGGCAAGAAGAATATGATGATGAAGATCTTGATGATGATGATGATGATATTTCCTATGATGATGAATCAGAAAATCTAGAGAGAGATTGCTTTTTTTTTGATGATGAAGATGAACCATTTGATTAGGGTTCACCTTTGGACTTCCCAAATTCTGAAGAGGAAGCTTCAGGCAACCTTGTCCCTGCTAATTCTGCTACTATCATTGTCACAAATGGCAGGGAGAGGATTTCAGTTAATTGGGAGTCAATTATATGATCGTTTACAATTAGGGCACCTTTTCTTTGAGATAGATCTTTGTGGCTGTTGGAAAATTCACAGTGCCTGATTACATACAAAGTTCATTAGCCAAATAAACAAATGAAAAAGCTGGGGAGCAGTGAGGCTGCAGGACTGCAAACTTTCTTAGGGAATAAGACTAGGCTCCAGTCTAGAAAAAAGACAATTGCCTCAACTCCAATGCAGGCTTCAATTTTAAGAGAGTGCTGTATATCATCAATTTATGTGAAAGTTTGCACATCATCCCTTCCCATATTCCCTGTACCTTATTGCCCATTAGCTAATACTTAACGCAGAGGTTTTATTTGACAGATATATTTGACTTTAATATTTTGCCCAGCATTGAGTTAAAGTTCTAGGATCTAATAGCAATACAGCCTTATTTATGAGTCCCAGTTCAGTTTTGTTCTCCAATAGTGATTCATACAGTAAATACATGGAAGCATGAATGTGTGCGCGTGTATGTACACAAATGTACATAAATATGCAAAGTCTCTAATGGGCTTCTTTCTGTCTGAACAATTTTCATTTCTAATCTAACACAGCTCCAAAACAATGAACGGAGATTTTTATTTCATTTCAATATAAATTATTCTATAAGATTCAATGCCAGGGACAATGATATTCTCTAATTAGTGAAAAGGCAACTTAGGACATTGATTGTGCGTGAATCACTTGAATTGCATCTTGTTTGGGCAAAAATTGTGTGTGCTTGTGTGCATGCGTGCAGTTGCACGCTTGCATATAATGCTTGCTTATGAATGTTGATAAGCTGGTGTTTTTTAAAAAATTAAAACAATTCCCAAATTCAGTTAAAATGCCCTACTATGGCCCTATTGGATAAATCTGTAGGTTGCTTATGTTCTGAACTGAAATGATTTTGTATTTTGTATGGAACTCTTTCATGAAGAGATTTTTTTTTTCTGTAATGTTTTTTTTTGCCATTTTGGAATGCATTCTGCAGGTGGGAATTCTACAGGATATAGAAATTCGGGCGTTCATATATACAATATAAACATATGTATACATACATATATGTATGTGTATGTAGGAGCTAAAATTGTTCTGAGTATTACGCTTTCTGTTTTCTTGAAAATGAAAAAGAACCCGGAAATTATACAACTTATGTTTATGAAATAAACTGTTTTTCTTCTGTTGCTCTTTTTATATGCTTTTCTTTTATTCTGCTTGCTATTCTTTCTTAGTTCAAAAAATGTTAAATGGGACTGGGAAGGTTGTTGTTGGGAGAAACCCCATAATCTTGAGAGTATCTAGTTAAAAGAAATATTTACCATGATGCCATTTTATCAGTTTCTCCAGCTTAGCTTATAGATTTCTAATACATCATGGTTTACAGAGAACAGGATAATTTGTGTATGCAATGTCACAATAACCATCTTTTATGCTCTAGACTAGAGCAGGTGGGTTGTAATGGGATGTAGGAATGACCTGTGAGATAGGAGGAAGAGCCACATATTACACAACCTTCATGCAAAAGTCCATTGAAGCAGAGGAAACAAGGGAGGTGTTTTAGAAACGACTCTTCCTAACTTTCTGGAGAGTAAAAGAAAAGGAAGAGTGAAATACTTCCAGACTTGCAAGAATCTGTTAATGCAACCTTACAATAAGGTTGCAGAGCTTTATTTATTATTTATTCATTATCATGCTTCTTGTCTGAACTATCTCTGATTGTACCCAAAAGCAGTTTTTAAGAAAAAAAACAGCTTAAGTTTCCAAAGTGGAAACAGTTTTGCACTAGTGAATGTCTATCAGTTATGAAAACTTATGAATACATATTTTAGTAGTGGATATTGAATTTTACGTTTCTTTTAATTTGAAATAGTTGTCATGCAAAATATTTGTTCTCTGTTTTTATATTTGCTATAGCTTAAATTCACTGTGCCAGCAAATGTACTTATTACTATTGTTTACTCTATGTTTGTATATCGCCTGTCAGCTCCTAAGGAGAGATGGCATTAGTGATAGGTAAAACATGGATTTGAAATATTTTATTTTTATATATATATATATTTTTCTTAAGTTTTCGCGGGTACTTACATATCTGGCATTCAGCTTTGTTCGGGTATTTTCCCACGTCATAATAGTGGTGCTTTTAAAGTTGTAGCAACATTTCAGCAGAATCTCATCTGCCATCATCAGGCTTCTGTATGGTGTTTGTCTATATATATGTATATGTATGATATTCAGCTTTGTTTGGGTATTTTCCCATGTCATTATAGTTGTGCTTTTAAAGTTGTAGCAACGTTTCGGCAGAATCTAGGCGGGTGCTTATTCTATTGGTCTGTCCAATGTATGTGACAGGGCATGATGCACAGGGGACTTCATATATGCCTTGGTTTTCCAGGTCAATTTTATCTTTGGGGTTTCTTAGGATGGCTGCTATTTTTCTGTCTGTTTTGAAGGCAGTCTTGATGTGATGCCTGTGTAGTATCTTTCTGATTTTGTCTGTAGTACCTACATAAGAGGTACTACAGACAAAAATACTGCCCTACATAAGAGGTACTACAGACAAAAATACTGCCCTACATAAGAGGTACTACAGACAGAATCAGTAAGATACTACACAGGCATCACATCAAGACTGCCTTCAAAACAGACAGAAAAATAGCAGCCATTCTAAGAAACCCCAAAGATAAAATTGACCTGGAAAACCAAGGCATATATGAAGTCCCCTGTGCCTCATGCCCTGTCACATACATTGGACAGACCAGTACCCGCCTAGATGAACACAAAAATGAAGTAAAAAAGCTGGAACACACTTCCTCACTAGTCCAACACATGAAAGCCACAGGTCATAGCATCGACTTCAGTGGCACCAAAACCCTAGCCACTATAGAAAACCCCAGCCACAGAATTATCAGAGAAGCCATAGAGATTGAAAAAAGACCTGAAAGCATGAATAGAAGAGATGACTCCACCAGACTGTCAATTATCTGGAAGCCTGCACTCTCAAACAAAAAAATCTCCACACCACAAACCAGGCAAACCCCTGGGCACAAACAGACTCCCCCTGATACCTCCAGCTTAAACACACCCAGATGAAACCAGGCACCCAGATGAAACCTAGCTTCCTAATAAATGATAGCCGTCCATTTACACAGAGCCAAACTGCACTAAAAGCCTCCAATACAGGAAACACAATGTTGCCAGCCAATCAAGACAAAAAAAGCTACAAAACAGACAGAAGATATTAGAAACACCAATCAAGCAGAACACAGCAAACTCCAAGACCAATAAACACAGACCAAGACTCCCAACCAATCAAGATGAAGAAAAAACCATTCTGGCACAGCATAGGCTAGCACCAAATTTAAAACAAACGGCTGTGAAAGTCTGACTCTCAGATGAACACAATACAGAAAGAAGCCTGATGATGGCAGATGATTCTGCCAAAACGTAGCTACAACTTTAAAAGCACAATTATAATGACATGGAAAAATACTCGAACAAAGCTGAATACCATACATATAAATACCCGCAAAAACTTAAGAACAGATCAGATAATACATTTCAAACAACCAAAACAGAATCATTGGCTAGATTTACACATTCTGAGCTATTGTTAAATGATGGTTCACTAAGACACACTTAAGGTTTTACACACCTTACAAAAGCATAAACTGTGTTTGCTCTAACCTAAATAAACTACATTAAGTTTGCTACAAGATATAAACTCAGCCCCTGAATTGCTTGGTTGAATACTATTGTTCTGATGAAAACCAGAAATACAGCCTTTCCTAGAAAAATGTCCATAAAATATGATTAGTTAAAATGGTTTAAGAATGCTCTAATTTGACAGTTTATAAAGAAGGTAACCCATACCTGCTAAGAAAAGATATTAAATACCATCGCTCTGGGTGTGTGTGGTTTTGAACTTGGAGGCATACATATGTGAAGCTATTTGCTGGAAGAAGATACCATAGCATTATCTGAACAGTATGGTTTGAGATGTATGGATCCTCTAACAAAGCTATATTGAATGACATGTGAAATGTACTAGCAATCATCTTTTAACAAACCCCATAATCCCTTGAGGGATGGAGTCTGGACAACTGAATGGAGCTGAGTGTTTACTGGCTGGATACCCTTCCTGTCGCCAATGCAGAGTTATATTCAGCAGATATATTCTCAACATTCCCAGAGAGAGAAATATATGCCTCTACCTAGGATTGAACTCCACAGCCTTCTGATTGGGAGGTGAGAGCTCCATCTTTAGGCCACTACTCATGAAATGTACTAGCAATGATACCAAGAATTGCACGTGTGGGGGGGAAAAACCTTTTGTGGGGAGAAGCAAACATGAGCCGTTACAGGGAAAACAATAGACTTCAACTTCTTGGGAAGGGGGATGTCCATTTTGCAGTGATATATTAATCTTCAAAATCAACAGTGGACTTAATAAATACTCATATGTCCATTCTACCCAAAACTTGCATTTGCCCAGTCCCATGGCCATGTGGTTAACATTGTGAACAATAACAGGTGTGTTGAACACTAGAAGATTAAAGAATGATACAGGAGTTTTTTTCATATGGTTTCTTCAAATTTAGTAGTTATTTCAACAGGCATTGGTGATAGGTAGATCTATGCCAGCCTTCTTTCCTCCCACAAATATTGGTAAACAAGTTCCATATTGCAGCCAAGAAAACTTGAAAGAAAAACTTCCTTTCAAAAGAAAAATTAATAGGAAAAGATGTTAGATATGTTTCCTGCTTTGAGTTATTTATAAAATAAAGGATAAGGAAAAAAAGCTAAAAATAGAGTATCTGTGAAGTTACTTGGAGTTGAGCTGGCAAACATTTTATTTAGGGATGAGGAGGGAAATAATCCAGGTTGCCAGACAATGCAAAATAGGCATAGCCAGAGAAGGTGTTCTGTCTGAAAGTGCCTTATTTGGGTGAAGGTACATTCGCTCTTCCAGCCAAAAGGTTCTTGGGGTGGTGAGTGAACTTTTTAAGAGGTATCGTATCTGAAGTACCAGGGGGCAATTAAAATATTCATATTTCAGTAGACAGCTAATTAAATTTTTCTATACCTATGTGCTATTATATGTGTATGTTTCCTGCACTATATTCTACCATAGCTCCATAGTAATTTAAAGGAAAGATAATGTGTTAGTAAACAGGGTTTCAAGAAATGTCTGCTTCTTATCCATGATTGAATCAAATTGATATGCAAGAAAAAACAACCATAAAGAGTTAGATGACTTCATAGAAGCAGATGGTGATGCTGCAGAATGTTAATCTGTTAAAGTAGTCAAATGTGCCAGGTTGGACGAACAAGTTTCACAAGGTTTTCTGGGACTACAAAAGACAGATGACTTGAGGAAAAAGATTGCAATAATCTCAATGCCTTGCATGCAGAAGAGAATTTTAGCTGTGGATTTTTTGTCTTCTTTAAAGTGCTTTATTTTCTGTAAGCATTCATTATTTGTCAATTTTAGATTTTATTGATGGAGTTGAATATCGTCTATAAAACATTTTGTACAAATTTTGAGTTATAATTGATGTACATTTTACAGATTTAGTCCACAATCTTCTCCTTGCTGTGTTGAAATTTTATCTCTAAAGTTGAGCACCCATTTATTATAGTTTGTAATGTCGATCCTTCTTCATCTCTGTTCCATAAGCATCTATGATGTCCATTGGCACAGAGGCTTGGCCTATTTTACTGCTTTTTGATTTTTTTCACATTTCATTGTCTTGTTACCCAATTTCAATGTAAGAAAACCCCCTCCAATTTACTACAGATAGATCTCAACTTACAACTTACAACAATTTTTAATGGTGACCATTAAAAATTACAACAGCATTGAAAAAATGGAATTGATTATCAGTTTTTACCTTACCACCACTGCAGCATCCAGACTGGTCATGTGATCACCATTTTTTTATGTTCCAGCCAGCTTCTGACAAACAAAAGTCAGTGAGAGAAGCGAGATTTCCTTACTGACCACAAGATTCACTTAACAACTGCAGTGATTTTCTTAACAACTATGGCAAAGAAAGGTTATGAAATGGAGCTAAACTCAAGAACTGCCTCAGCAACAGGAATTTGGGGATCATTTGTGGTTGTCAGTTGTGCCTGCACAAATAGAGGATAAAATTCCCACAATTAAAATATAAAAGTAATCAATATATTTATGTGCTTTATTTTTAAGTGCATTTAATAACGATGACAAAGTCATGAGAATACTTGATGGATAAAACAGGGAAATAGGTTGAAAGAAACTTTTTGTTGCTAGTCACCACAGCAGCGAAAGACCTCGAGTTGATTAAGTATTAGTGCATGGTGTCCATTCATATGCTGGAGCGATCAGGATTTCCCACTTATCAGAGGGTAATCACATCCGGCCAGCATCAATCCCAGCAAATGAGTACAGACAATCCTAACGCGTTGTGATGCGAGGTTCGGAGTTTTGCAGTCCAGACATGCTAGCCCTAGTTCTCTTAAAAGTCACCACAGAAGGAGGGTTCAAACCGGTGCCCGCGCGAGGCACTTCGTGCAACGACGGGGTCGCACCGTGGGGAGACAACCCTGTCGTGGCGCGTGGAAGCCACGGGAGATCCCGAAGGAAGCCGGCAAGGTAGGGCGGGGCGACGCTGCGGAGGCTAGAGCTGATGTCAGGGACGGCGGCGGCCGCTGCTGCTTCTGCGCGTAGTGCATTGTGGGCGAATCCCGCTAGCGGAGCCTGCTCCTCCTCCCTTCTGCCGCCGCGGACCCATCCCGAGGCCGGTGCGGGAGGGGGGAGGATGCTCCCCGGGCGGCCCCCACAGGAGGAGGCATCTTCCCAGACGGTCCCAGGCAGGGCAGGGAGCTACGCGCCGGTGCTGCACTGACTGAGGGCAGCTGGTAGAGGATGCACCACCCTCACCAACGGCTGCGGCAAGGACCAGGTGAGCGCCTAGGGGACGGTCTGGCCTGCCCGGAGAGTGGGGTTTTTTGGGGGGGGGCGTGACTACAGTCCTGCTATCCCCCTAATAGAACATTTGGGAGAACCAGGAGGGAGCTGGGGCCCAGGAGGTAGGGCCGTGCCTGGACCCCTCCTCTGAAGTGTGGCCTAGTGGTGCATTCTGGGAGTTGTAGTTCTCTCTCCTTCTAGGGCGCGGGCGGGGGCGGGGCGGGGAGGGGAAGGAGAGACAGAGACTGGAGGCTTGGCGTGGTGGGGGATCTTAACCTCCAGGATGCCTCGGGGCAAGATTGGCCAGTCGCGCTTCGGAGCAGCCGCTGAGTGGGGTGGAAGCGGCCTAAGGCGAGTTTGGACGAACTGCAGTGCAGGCAGATGGGGAGGGGGAGGGGAAGCGAGGGGGCGGAGCTTTTCAAGGGCGGGCCTCGTGGTCTACCTGAGAGGCTGGAGGCGGGGCTCTGATGGTTGACTTTTATTGCCCCGGGAAACGCTTAGACGGCGGGGTGGAAGTAAATGGAAGCGTCCGAGCATCTTTTGAAGCTATGGTGGGTGTAGACGGAGAACATGAGTCATTGGTCTGAGTTGGGAGCTGCTCAGGTGAAACAACCATACAAAGTTTTTGTATGGAAGATGTGCCAAGAAAATGGGGCTGTATTTCTTTCTTCAGTGGCTTTGGAAATTTTCAGACACTCCAGAAATCTCTGGGGTTTTTTTTGGGAAAACCTACATTAACATAACATACATTACAAGAAAAGAGGAAAATGGTGATGATCAGATTGCTGTATGTGCACTTACCCTTCCTCAATTTTGCTTGAAGTACCGTAGATGTGCCCCTGTATGTCATTTCAAACATAACCCATTCTTTGGATTAGTTAATAGGAGCGTCTTTTTAAAATGATTATTCCTGGTCGATACACAGATTGATGCTTCAAATAAACGTTGAAAGACCGTTGGATTTTGCAGAAAGACTGGGATTAGAGGTTAGGAAATCATAGTGGAATGTTAAATGACAAATTTACTAAAATGTGGTGATTTTTTCTCAATTGCCCCAAACCCCAATTCCTTTGAGTTGTTCTTTGGAGGAGGTAAGAAAGGACAGAAAGGCTTTGCAGCTTTGAGCTGAATAGATAGCATAGTTCTTTTAAAAAAAATTTTTTTTATTAATTTTTAAAAACAAAACATAAAAACATCAAGCTATCTTCCATAGGTGTACATACAGTGTGCCGGTTGGTTTACAAATTGTTTTGTGCTTCCATTTCGTAGTCTTCAATTACAGTTACATTACATATAATCTCATATTGTCAATCAAAAATTAAATACCTTAGTATTATTAATCATTTGACTATACTTTTATTCATTCATGTTTTACAAGATAACCATAATTTACTTAGTTTATTTTATAACAGTTCATATTATCATCCCAAATCTATCCTAAAATCATTTTGTAGATATAAGAAAGAAGTACATCTTTATATATTTATTATTTTCTAAAAGTCTACATATTTCATTACTGTACTTTATTGTCTAACCATTGATAGAAAAGATCCCAAATTTTATAAAATTGTTTATTCTCTTGTTCTCTAATTTCAAATGTCAATCTACTCATTTCAGCACATTCCAATATTTTCTTAATGTTTTCCTCCTGTGATGGTATTTTCTCATTTTTTCAGTTTTTAGCAAATACAATCCTAGCCGCTGTTAATACATTTACAATCAGCTATTTCAAGTCTTTACTATATATTTCAGGTAAAATTCCCAATAAAAATATCTCTGGTTTCAAGCCTATATGTTTTTTTGTCATTTTTTCCAACCACATGTGGATTTTAGTCCAGTATTTTTTAGCATCCACACAAGTCCACCACATATGGTAATATGAGCCAGGTGACATTTCCAACATTTTTTGGATTTATTCTTGAACATTCTTGCTATTCTTGTCGGGGGGGGGGGAAATGCCACCTGTAAAACATCTTATACAAATTTTCTTTATATGCTGTTGACATTGTCATTTTATAATTTTGAGACCACAATTTTTGCCATTTCTCTAAATCCCATATCCAAAATTCTTCCCCCAAGCAATCATAGTTTCTTTAACTTGTTCTTCTTCTAGTTTAATTTCTAATAAATATCCATACAATTTTTTAATCACTTTTTCATCAGTACCTGTCAAAATGTTATCTGTCAGTCAGTTTAAAATAGAAACCTTCTGTTTTAGAATCTTTATTATACCTTGAATGTATTTGCGCATATGAAAACCAATTCATCTTTGTACCTTGTTCCTCTAGTTTTTGAATAGATTTAAGTTCACCCTTTTCATTCAATATTTCACCATATCTGTTTGTTCCTTTTTGTATATTATAGGATACGAAAATGCTTCAATAGTCGACAATCAGACTGGAATTTTCAAATAACATTGTCTTTTAATCTTCTCCCAGTTTAACCACAGAGACTCCCATATATAATGTCTTCTAAAATACCTCTGTGTTTTAGTTCCTTTGTACCATAAAAAAGCATGCCACCCCAACAGCAAATCATGTCCTCCTCATGTCAACAATCTAGTATTTCTTAGTGTTATCCATTGCTTAACCCACATCAGATTTGTAGCTTGGTAGTACAACTCCCAATTCGGCAAACCAAATCCTCCTCTAATTCTAGGATCTTGCAAAAGTTTGAACTTTATTCTCGCTTTCTTACCTTGCCATATATATTTCAACACAATTTTATTTAAATCTTCAAAGTAATCTTTTCCAAGCATAATTGGAATTGTTTGAAACAAATATAAAATTCTGGGTAATATATTCATCTTGATTGTTAAAATTCTCCCTATTATTGACAGTTGTAAGTTTTCCCATTTTGCCAAATCTAGCACTATCTGCTGTTTAAGTTTAATATAATTATTCTCTTTTAATGTACTACATCTTGCTGTCAAATATATCCCCAAGTACTTGATCTTATTCGTGACCTGAATTTTCAATAGATCTGCCAGTTCTTCCTTTTGTCTTAATAGCATATTCTTTATCAAAATCTTTGTCTTATCTTTATTTATTTTCAAACCAGCCACCTTTCCATATGTCTCTATCTTTTCTATCAATTTTGATGCTGTTTCTAGAGGGTCTTCTAAGATGAAAACCAGATCATCCGCAAATGCTTGCAGCTTGAATTCTTCCTTTTTGATTTTCATTCCTTTTATATTCTTTTCATCGCTAATATTTCTGTTTAACACTTCCAAAGTTAACACAAACAACAAAGGTGATAGTGGGCACCCTTGTCTTGTTCCTTTTCTTATATTAATAGAGTCTGTCAGTTCTCCCTCTATCATTACCTTTGCTGTTTGCTTATAGTATATAGCTTATATTGCTTGAATAAATTTTCTAGCAAAACCCATCTGTTCCAACAGTAATAACATGAATCGCCAATTCACATTATCAAATGCCTTCTGTGCATCTAAAAATATCAGAGCCATTTGTTTTTCAGGATGTGCCTCATAGTATTCCAAAGTATCCAAGATTACTCTCATATTGTCTTTAATTTGTCTCTTTGGCAGAAATCCATTTTGATCAGGATGGATAAAATTATTTAAATGTTTTTTAAGTCTTTCTGCCAATATTGAAACAAAGATTTTATAATCTGCATTTAGTAGAGAAATGGGTCTATAGTTCTTAATTTGTAATGGGTCAGCCTCCTCTTTTGGAATAAGTGTAATAGAGGCTTCTGACCATGATTTAGGTATCTTCTTCTTTAACATAACTTCATTCATAACTTCTAGCAATGGAAGATTCAGTGATTCTTGTAATGTTTTATAAAATTCTGCCGGAAGTCCATCTGGGCCTGGTGCTTTTCCATTATTTTGCTTCTTGAGTGCTTCAGTTAACTCCATCATTATATTGCTTTCTAACATTTTTTCAGTCTCTTTAGGTATCTGAGGTAAATTAGTATTCTGTAAGTACTGCTTAACTCTTTCCTCATCAATATTCTCTTGCATATATAATTTCCCATAGAAGTCTTGAATGATTTCCTTCTTCTCTTTGCTACCATGGCAAACTTGGCCTTGGTCATCTATTAATTGCAATATTTTCCTTGATTCTTTCTCCTTTCTCAATTTGTATGCTAACCATCTACCTGGTTTGTTTGCATCTTCAAAGTAGTTCTGTTTAGCACCTCTAATTTTCTGTGCTAATTCTTCTTTTTCTATTTGACCCATTTTGTGTTTAATTATATTCATTTTTAGCTTGATGTCCTTTTTCTGTGGCATTTTCTGTAGCTCTTTTTCAAGTCTTTTATGCTCATCCTCTAGGGCCTTAGAAGCTAGTCTTTTCATAGTATTCCTTTTCCTTGTATAGTCTATTATCAAGCCTCTAACATATGCCTTCATTGTATCCCATACATTCTGAATTGATGTATCTTCTTTTTTGTTTTCTCTAAAGAAAAAAGCCAATTCTTTCTCCATCCACTGTGTGAAGTCTTTTTCCTTTAAAATAGTATTATTTAACGTCCATCTAGATCTTCTTTTTTGTCCTTTCCATTTAATTGTCATTGGATTGTGAACTGTCCAAGTATTTGTTTCAGTATTTATTTCTTGAATGTTAGATATTAATTCTGTTGACATCCATATCATATCTATTCTGGACCATGGTAAGTGTCTATTTGAATAGAAGGTGTATTGTTTAGTTTTAGCATTTCTTTCTCCCCATGTATCTTTTAAGTTTATTTCATCTACCATTTTAAAAAAAGATTTAGGAGAGTCTTTCTGTTTTGCTTTATTGTTTTCTGTGCTGTATTAAAATCTCCCATCATAACTATATTAGCATAGTCCAGTTCAATTATTTTCATATGTAATTTTTTTGTAGAATTCTTCTTGTTTGTCATTCGGAGCATAAATTGCAATCAGGAGTGTTTTCATATTATTGTCCGTTATTTCCACCATTAGTATTCTTCCATCATCATTGGTATAGATCAATTTTGCTGGGGTGGTCTCTTTAATATATAAAACCACTCCTCTTTTCTTACATTGGGTCAAGGAAGTAAATATTTTCCCTAATTTTGGCTATACCAACAATTGTTCATATTGTTTTTTAATATGTACTTCTTGTAGACAAATTATATCAAATTTTAATTTCTCTAATTTATGAAAGGTTTTCCTTCTTTTAACGGCTGAGTTAAGTCCATTTATATTAATTGTAATCATTTTTTTCTCTTCCATGGTTATATTTTATAGTTAAGTTTAGCAGCTCTCGTAGATCTTAGTTCACATTGTTCTTTGGCTTACACCTTTCCACCTATTGCGCCGCCTTCTTTTTCAGTCGCCATTTGGCAATCCTCTTGGAATTCAATTAAGGAGATCTCTTTTTCTGCCTCTTCCTCTTTCCTTCCAAAAAATTCTGTATAAAATAATTCCGCTTTCTCAGTTGAGTCAATTCTATGTCTCTGTTCTTGCCATGTGAACATTAAACCTTCTGAAATCAGCCATCTATGATTCACCTCTTTTTTGAGTAGCATTTTAGTCAAGAATCAGTATTCTCTTCTCATCTCTCTCACTCTTCTGGGTGTTTGTTTCAAAACCACAATCTCCTTGTCTTTCTATTTCAATATTTTCTCTTTTGCCACTTGCAATATTTGCCTTTTAATGGCTTTCTTTGTAAATCTAATGTGAATTTCTCTTGGTAAGCTATTTCTCATCGCATATCTTGTGAAAACTCGATAAACCTCATCTATTCCATCCATCATCTCTTGAGTTATTTCAAAAGCTTCAGCCACTATTTCTATCATTATCTCAGCTAAGTTTTGTCTTTTTCTTCCTCTACGTTTTGGAATCTAAGATAGAATTCTGATCTATCCATCTCCCATCTCAACATACCACTTTTATCTTGTTCAACCACCATTAATCTATTATCAATATCTCCAATCTTCTTGTCTCTTTGATTATCTTCTTCAATTTTTTGGAATCTCTCATTGTACTTCAACATCATTTGTTGGATGTTCTCCACTTTTTCATCTCTCATTGTTCTTCAACATCATTTGTTGGATGTTCTCCACTTTTTCATCGGTTTTCCCTGTTCTTTGTTCAATGTTCTCTGTTCTTGGTTCGATGTTCTCTATTCTCTTTTCGATATTCTCTGATCTTGCTTGAATATTTTGAATTCCTTGCATAATCATCTGCACTTTTTTTTTGTTCTTTTTCTTGCTTTAACTTATCTGTATTGAACGTTGTCCTCCAGATGATGGAGAGGAAGAAGTAGAAGTTGAAGAACCAGGAGCTATAAATTTCCTACTCATTTTAAGCAATTCAAAATCTTCAGGTTCTTCTAAACCTTAATTCAATTGTGAAGTAATCAATTATAGTTCAAAATAAAAATAGTAGAAAAAAGAAGCCCAATAATAATAATAAAAAAGGAAAAAAAAGGGAGGACAAAATTTCTTCAGGTTCTTGTATATCTTAATCCAATCAATAGTTAGATAAAGAAAAAGACTTAAGAAAAGAAAAAGAAAAAAAAGGAAAAGGAAAAATTCTTCAGGTTCTTCAACACCTTAAGCCAATTGAAAGGTCTCAAATAGAAAAAAGTGCATAAAAATAAACCAGAAAGGTAGATGAAAAAACAAAAATACCAGGAAAGGAAAAAAAAAAGGCTTTTAAGGCTTTCCCTTTAAAATAAAAAGCAAATGTAGAGATTGGACTCCCCCCCTCCCCAAAAAAAGAAAGATAAACAAAGACAAGCTCCAGCAAAGCCAAAAACCCAAATAGTTATTACAAAAAAAAGACAAAAAGGGCACACTGCACTTTGCTTGATTATCCAAGGCTCTTATTATAACTCTCTTCTCCAAAAACTTATCATCTTTTTTCCCTCTACGTTTCAACACCAGACTCCAGCTGTTTATAGAAACCCAGAAGAGTACCTGCAATAATATTTTCCCATGCTCTTCCCTCTATCTTATCAAATAGCAATGTCCCTGAAAAAGAGTCTCAGTTCTTTCTTTCTCAGCTTTGTCTGGTCACTAGAATATTTTCAAGCCTCTAGTTGGCAGTGTTACAAAGTTTCTTTGCTCTCACTTTTCCCCTCCTTTTCCGAGTAGGATATAATAAGAATTAATAAAAAAAGAAAAATTTTTTTTAAAAAAATGAAATAACTAAAGGGAGCCTCTAGCCTAAAATATTACAAAATCAAAAAGGAGAAGAAAAAATAGATATAAACGAAAAAACCAGTCCAGTTTCAAAATACAAGATCATATATAGAAAATCCACAATGAGAAAAACAAAAACAAAAAAAAATTACTTTGACATTCCTGTTTAAAATCGCCGCTTAATCACTTCTGTCAAAACTTTTACAGATTCTTTCTTTTCCTTAGGGTGTCCTTTCAGATCTTAAAATTAAAAAAAAAGTTCTCACCAAACCAGCACAGTCTCTCTTCTGCTCTCTTCCGTTTCGGAGCTGTCCCAACTTCAGCAGCTTTAATGGCTGCCTCTTTGCCGCTGGCAAGAAGAGCTTCTCCTGGATCTACCAGGGACTTTGCAGTATCCCTGGGATCGACAGGATGCACTCTTCACTTTCACCATCTCTTTGGGACGGTTTAGAACCGATAGGACCGTCCAGGAGCAAAGATATCAGCAGCGATCTCAGACCTCCAAGATCTCATGCCGTATCGTTGTGACACCAGCTCCGCCCTCCAATAGCATAGTTCTGTTTAGTATGAAACTTCTGATTATCTAATTACAAAACTTATGTGGCAGCAACAGATAAGTCTCAGATTCATACTTTTTGATTGAAGTTTTGTGTTTGCAAATGAGACATTTTTCTTTTATTATTCCATTATGTACTTTAAACCATTGCTATCTCCTTTTTAGATCACTTTCAGTTATTCTTTTTTATCATTAATCCTCTTATACATCAATTTTATTTTGAGTGCTTTCCAATCAGTTATCTCTTCTAAAAATACAATATTTCACTACACATATTTCTTCCAGATACAGTGTCTACAGTGATACACAATCTGGTCATTCTTAAGTTTTGAATGTCATACTTCTGCATTTGGGGGAATGAATTATGTTAAATATTTGCAATTTTGTTGCCAGCTTTCATATATTTCATGGCATAATCTAGAGATTCGGTCACTGTAAGAACATAATTGGATCCTGGATCACCCTGCTCAGTGTTTTATTGTGACAGTTCTGAGTGAGAAAAGAGTTTCAGTAATCGAAGTAATTTTTTCATTTCTAGAGGAATATGAAACACAGTATGGTGTCTGAAGATGGCCTTGTAGAATTTTGGGCAGAGGTTTTCCTAGCTCTGGTGGCAAAGTCAAGGGCTGAATTTGATCACTTTAATATGAAACATATATTGAATCTCTGACCTGCAACTTCTAATTGGAAGCTGATGCATTAGAACATTGTACTAATATTAATGTGTTTACAGCGAACATAGACACATTTTTCTTGTTCCTCTAGAAGGCAGGTCGAATTAATATAATTGATTGCTAAGAAGCTTACATCAAAAGAAAGTGCATAAATAACACATCAAATTCATGTCATTCATTAAAATAGATGGCTTAAAAAGATTGACCAATGACACATAGATGATAGAGCTAACTCAACTGATGCTTCTCAAAGGGAACAGATGAGACTTGAAGAAAATTAGTTGAGATGATGTTGAGGAATCTTGTAGGAGTGGGAGGGATCTTTGTTGATGTATGGAAATCCTCTATCCCTGATGTAAAGGCTATGTGGTATAATCTTGAATGAAAAAGTAGTCTATTACAAGTACATTTTAAGATGCGATTTCTGTAAAATACATAAATTAGTTGTTTACAGATATTTGTATTAAGAATTGGATGTGGGAGTTAAACTAAGCATGTGAAGACTCAGTCCTGACAGCTATCTATGCAAAAGGCACAATTGCAAAGTTATACCTTTTATATGAATCATTTGCATAATACAATTTCTGTTTCCTCAGGTGATGCCAGAACTAACTCCATTGACATTACTGGAGATTTTTAAAAATGTATGGAGGAGATATTTAGTGAAGTAAATGTTGGGAGGAATTAAGTTTTATCCCTTCCTTTTTTTTTTACACTACTGCAAGCAGAATTCCTAAGTGGAGCTGCATGTTGTACATTTAATGTACATTTGTACATTTAATACATTGTATGATAAATTTTATTATATAATACTATATATATGATAAACTATTATTAGCTCAGTAGTAGTAACCGTTTCTGGAATTTTACCTAGCACAGCTACATAAAGTGATTTAATTGAAGACCTCGTAGTTTAGCTTTGGATAACTGTAACCTGCTCTACGAAGGAAGATAAATGAATAGATTTGAGACTTAAGCTGCATTACATATGATTGTAAGCACAAACATACCGTATTATTATGGTTAGAATACACGAAATTGGGAAAAATGATAGCTCCAATTAAAAGCTCCTCATGATAATAATGGATTTAGGCTGTTAAATATCTCAAAAATAATATTTCTGAGGGAGAAACATGCAAAATTATTTGACCAACATTTCCTATTTAATTATGATTGTTAATGTTGAAAACACAACATGATAGTCATTGACTGTGTTTAATATATGCCATTTATATTTATACTAAATTAACTTTTCTCTCCTAATCAACTTTAACTTGGTACTATTTATTTGTTGTGGTGCATTTCTCAGCATAACTCAAGTGTGGTCTGACAACGAGAGTATATCTCTCTAGTCAAAATAATGAATGATGTAAAGCAAACAATACACACAACACACTTTCTTCTTACAGTACTAGGTCTTAACCATCATGCAAAATAGCAGCATGATGGATGTTTAAAATCAAATAGATGTATTTTATAAAACAGTGCATGGTTGACTTGTGGAAGATACAAATGCAAAATATAAATCTAGCCTTTAATTTGTATTTAGTATGTTATTGAACAAATCAAGGGAGAATGAGACAATCAGTACCTAGAAATTAATGATTAAATATTGCCACTAGTTTCAGAAACAATAACTTGATAACAATTTCCAAAGCATATGAGCACAAAGATGCTATTGTGTGGTCTTCTATTAACATTTAGTCAGCCACTCTAGAAAGCAGAATCCTGGGGGCTAGATCTGCTTTGGTTTGATCCAGGATGGTTGTTTCGATTTTGTCACTGCTTTTGAAAACAAATCCCATCAATTCAAAGCTGTACTCAGAGAGATAAATATAGTAACAAATAGCCTGTGTAGAGCCTTGAAGAAGCACTTCACTTTGTGCATTTGATGAAACTCCTTCATTGTTCCTCCACAAAGCAAAACCTACTTGTGAATACTGCCACTGCAAGGATAGCACATTGAAACAACCATTTTGCTGGCTTTGGACACTTTTCTGTGCATTCCTGGGTTTTTTTTCCCCTGGTAAAAAAGCTGCCCTCTTTGATCCTTTAATTAATGGTATTTGAGGTAGAGTACCTTCCTTTCCCACATTGCAACACTACTTTACTTAAGTGATTGCAGCTGAAATGGTTCTGCAATATTTTATTCATTTAAAATACATTTATTCTTTTTACTGTAGAAGCATTTTGAAGTGACGTACTATAAGGCAGTGCACACTTTGAAAATGATTTGGAAGGAGTGCTTTGGACCAAGCACTAGGAACTGTGAACTGTTTTTTTTACAGTGGTTCCATGTTTTTTTCAGACTTGAATTTGGTTCAAGAATATTTCAGCATGTTCTAGATGTATTCTTGCACAGATTCCTTTCTTGGTGACTTTCAACAACTTGATATTATCCTATCTTGCTTGAGCATAGGTAATTTTTACTGAATTCAAAGAGTAATATACACATATATACGGATAGGAGTAGATTGTTAATCTTATTGTGGCTTACATTCACTAACATCAGGGCAGGATCTCATAGTTTACAGAATTTCCTTCTGATTTTCTCACAGTGATAGATTTGATTGAAAAGTGATGTTTAATTTCACTTAAAATTAATCTGTGGGAAAAGCCAGTTATTAGGCAAAAACAATGGTACTTTTCACTAATATTTTTCATTTCTTGGATTATCAGTCCTTAATGATATTCTGATCCTGCTCTTGATAGCCCGCCCTCAGTGAATTATTTGTCCATGACTATCCAGGAAAATTGTATCTTATGACCTTTGGTCAAGTAGACATTTTTATAAAACAAAGCAAAAATTGATTAGCAGGTTTTGGAAATTAATGGAAGTGACAGTGGAAATGGTAAGCTTACATTATTTACCAGAAATGCCAGCTTCACAGCCTATTCTCTTAAAGCTGTAGTTAGGTACATGAGGAAATATGTTATATTTCATTCTTTATATAAAGCTCATGACAACTTTGTGTGGGATGCATTAGGAAGGCAAGCATCTCCTTTTCAATACTACTCCCAGAAATGTCAGAGTTAGTTACTTGTAGCAGCTAAAAGATGGAAAATCTTAGTCATAAGTTTAAAATTCTGTTACTTTAACCTACAACAGTAAAGAGTTTTTTTGGAGTTCATGCTGCTTCTTTGTTTTTGGCCTTGGCTTACCTCAAAGAGTTGGGAATACAAACAATGCAACGCAATGCAATGCAATACATTGATGAATTTGGAATTTACCTTGCCTTAAATTTTTAATTTCTCATTCTGAAATAAAATATTTCATTCAAAATGTTTCAGAAGGGTTTTGGGAGAATTATTCAGAGATGTTTCATTAGGATCTCTTATAAAATCCTATGTATGACTCAGCATTTGCCAAATTAAATCTTGCTTGGGAGCACCTATAAATGCTGTGGGAAAAGGAGATGCAAGCATTCTATATTATTTCTTTGTAGCACTGTGCAGGTAGGCAGAACTGAAGAGGAAAAGCTGGTTTCATGTGAGTGAGGGTATACATCATGAGTGTAAAACTCGCCATGTCACGTTGCCGTCATGTGATGTTGCACAATGTTTTTCCCATTCACAGAGCTGGGGGTGGGCGTGGCCTGTGTGTGATGCATTCGGCTCTCAGGCCGCCAGTTTTACACTCCTGGTGTACATGTTGCAAGTAGATAGCACCTCCTTAAAACTGAATAGATCTTTTTCTGTGTTGCAGCAACCTTGTGATTTCTGAAAATGATGCAAATTCCTTAGGAGTTGTTGACAGGTGCTGTGTGAATGCCCTGAATACTCTGAATATTTTTTTCCTCTTTAAATCTAGACTGTCCCTCAGTTCTTTGCTTTGGGTATATCAAAGTAGCTGCCAAGACTCCTATGTTGCAGTGTGATATAAATGCACTAAATAAATAAAATGTATGTCTTAATAATCAGCTCTAATTAATATTTTAGTGGTTTAATGGGAAATTCATGACATCAAGGTAAAATATTGATATTAGGAAAGCAGCAAAAAATAGTGTTTCTTAATACTGGAGATACTGTATCTTCAATACTTTTTATGTACGTAAAATCAGATGTATTTCAATATGTGATATGACATATCAGAGTTAATGATGATGGTACTATCTGAACTATTGATGGAATGTAAGATTTATACAAGCTAGAATTGTTTTCTTGATCTGTGAATTTTGCATTTTTCCAGAGTTTGAATCCTGTGATGTAAGAAATTTCTAAGGGGAAAGGCTTTCCTGAGTTCAATGAGAAGCAGACATCCCAGAGGACAGGAGGCCAAACAACAGAGGTAGGAACTATAGCTGTTATTTGATCAAAATTTTGTTATTTGATCAGAATGTTATTTCATTGGAATTTTGAGAGATATTTATTTTTCCAAATATTTTTTAATATTTTTACTTGAGAAATAAATAGTTCAAGATCAAGATCTTTACTTGCTGCTCTCTTCTGTTTCTAGGACTTAATGTTAAGATTTGAAATATTTTATTAGTACTAAAGCTTTTATTACTATTAAATATTTTGTTGTCATCTTTAGGTTTTTGTTTTGTTGTTGGTTTACATTTGTTCTTGTGACTTTTAAAATAAATCAGAAAACATAGTAATAGTAGGGACAGAAAATATAATTGTGCTATGTTGATGCCAAATGGTAATTTTAATGAATTTCATGTTGATAACTGATACAATATGGTAGCTTACCTAAGATTTGGCAACATGGCAATGGACATAGAGCCTGCAGCATCTGTGAATTTTGCCCCACTTTAAAATCATACTTGTATGCGCCCCTGTTATTGTATAATGGTGCCTGATACGGAAAAGATTGCTGACTCTTGAGATAGTTTGGATTTAGGCTGAGGATATTTGATTTCAAATCTTTACTTGGCTTTAAGACTACCTAGCTTCCCATAACTATTCAGCTTACCATATAAGAAAAAATTGAATAAAAATATACTACTATGTGTAAAGAAGGCTAATGTGTAAATGTGAAATGTGTCTTGCAGTGTGTGTGCGCTAAGTGAAAAGTCATGATGATTGCTGGAACTGTAGTTGAGGGGTTTTTTTTTAATCTTCCTCTTCAGAAGCTTTCGGAATATTTTAGTTTTCTTTAAGCCCTCTCTTTTTCTTTTATATTCTGGGCAAGTAGAGAAAGCATTACTTTGCATTTTGGGAGGATGGTTTAGATTCTTGCAACTTTCTACTGTTTGTCTCTTTTATTTTGAGCGGGAATAAATTTTATCAAAATCCATTCAGCGTGCTGGGAATTTTCATTCTGCTCTACAAATAGGTGTCCAGTATGAGGTTTGTATTAATCATTACATACTTTAGGAAGTAATACTTAGTCCAATCAAATTTTTAAAAATTATATGAATACTATACTCCATTTAAATGTCAAATAACAGGTATGGTAAACAATCCGTGATAGTGGTAGAATCATGGTCTCCAATAACTTGAATAAATATTGCTTATTCTAATTCATAGGCTTCCTGAGGTGAGGATGTATCCTGAAATAACCTGGGATACTGCAGTTCTTCAGCACAAAACACTTTAAAGTGATTCACAGGACCTTTAGTAAGATGGTGAGAGAGTTTTCAGTAGCTTTTGTTTGATGAATGGAGGCCATAGAGCATTCTGAAGAGATTTTGGATGTTACTGTCTATATTTTGCCTACAGCAGACTTCATCTGACAGTCTTTAGTGTTGAACACCCTAGACTCCATATTTAAAGCTTTTATCCTAAAGATACAGAGGGAAAAACACCAGACTCCATATTTAAAGCTTTTATCCTAAAGATACAGCGTGGAACAATTTTTCTAGCCTTAATTGTTCTGAGTTTATAATTAAGTGATTTATGCAGCACTTGAATTTGAATTACAGCGTGACTTGACAGAGAGCTACTAATTATATAAAACAGGGTTATAACCTGCATTTGTTTGGCTGCCCTCCATGTAGGGGGCATCAACTGATTGCTGTACTGAAAATAATACTCTCTAGAGATTTTTTTTTAATCTCAACTTTTTTTCCTGCCTGTTCTATTCAACTGCCTATTTTAACCTAATTATTTCTATTGTATATGCTGTTCCAATTTACTTCCTAAATAAGAAGCTGCTACTGATAATCAACAATGGTGTTAGCTTTCTCACTAGGACACCAGAAAAGCAAACAATTCTAATATTTCAATGTTTTGGCTTTCTGTAATACATAAGCTGATGCTGGGTAGAGAAATTCTTCTGACATCCCATGAATATAGACAAGCAAATCAACACAAGAAGTTGCAATAAAAACAGAAAACTCAAATTATACTGAAATTTCCCAGACTCTGTTCTAATATAGAAAAGGAAAAGTCAAATGGGACTGCATTTTCTAGCTAGCGGATCACAGAGACCATATCCATGATTGGTTACCTAAAAAATAATGAATACCAGTTTTCTAATGTCTTAGCTTTTGTTACCTCTGTTCGCTGAAAGTATTTTTGGATTAAATCTATATATCTTAAATTATGGAAATCTGGAATTAGTGTGTCTGAGCTAAAGGTTTTAAAAGACTCATTGTCCAAATTCTCTTCTCAATGTTTGCCTACTTTTCTTCCTGAATGCAAGAAATCTTTTTCAATCTGCAAGTTTAGCTTTTGAAATGGCAGGTGGTTGCTGGGTGCTTGAAATGCTGAGCTGCGTGAGCTGGGTGAGCTGGTATCCACATCCAATCTTTGATATGGTTAGCTGTGATTATTATAAGAATGCACCAAGAATATATAAAATTTAAAAAAGAGGTAAATATGTCACACCATATATTCATATATAACTTTGCTGGAGGTTTCAAAGAGTGTGTTAGACTCAAGGATTAAATTGACATTCCTACAGCTTAAAGGGATAATGTGATAACTTGCTAGATATTACTAGCTAAGAAAAAGAGCATACTGCTTCATGCAAAAATAGACAAAAATAGTACAATGACTTATCTTTTTAAATATGCTTAAACCTGAAGATGCTAATCACCACATTGGTTCTAAGATTTGGTTGGCCCAAGCCAGACCTGATATGTATGTGTGTGTGGGTGTGTGTGGGTGAAAGAGAGAGAGTTTAGGAAACACTTTGGCCAAATAAATGCATGCTAAGTCAGGATTTGTAGCTATTTTGTTGAACAAGGTATGCTGGTCTAATTTGTATATAGAATATGAAGAATCAGTTTGCACATCAAGCTGAACCCAAAACAATCAAATCACATTATTGTTTAGATATTAGCCAGGCCATCGTGTAATTTTTCTTATGAATCTTATAAGGTGCAGTGCATGTTGCAGTTTAGTTTCATGAATGGTTTTTATGTGGACATTTAGTTAATGCATAAAGCAATAGAGCTATTAAAGGGATGTTTTAAAAAATTTTAAAAAAAATATTTCTTAGTGTTGACTTACTAATCCTTTTTGTCAATGGGAAATAGAATTGAATGCAACTACTTTGCCTTTACAAATATCTTTTATGTTGGGAATAAAAATATTTCTTATTCTGCTTTTCAAGTAAAACAAAACAGGTACCAAAATCATTTCAAGGAATAGCAAATATTACAAATGCAAATATACAAATATAAAACTCAGTTCAACAATAACACAGTAAAATGATGTAACAATATTATGAAAACCATATTATAGAAAAGGAGTCATGATAATTAAAAATATGAGAATAGTGCTATTAGAAAAGCAGAAAAGGAATAAGAAGATAAATTGGCTACTTCCAAAGGGTCTTTTTTTGTTTTAAGCTTCGCATGAGCAGCATCTGGCTGACCTTACTTGGGCTGAGAAGCTGAACTATTCAAGCTTAGCTAATAATTGATTGGGCAACTATCAAAGCATTATAATTAAGAGTTGGGTGGTATATAACCAGAACATTTTTACCTCTTTTTAATTTGTTCTTTTCTTAAAAATTTAGTTTGGTTTAGCCTTGGAACAAGGGCTTCCTTGGAGAAGATTCGGTAGTACCAATTTTCCTACTAGAAAAATAAGATCATAATGCCTCTGCTATTACACGTTACCATATGTAAATGTGATCTTACAGAGTTGCACTTCACATGCTTGATAGAGTGATTACTGTATTATGTGCAGAAGGAAATTATACCATGTTGATTAGAGTTTAAAGTAGTAACCAGCATTTGGAATAATTGAGTAGGCAGCTATTGTAGAATAAAACAATATTGGAGTAAAATGCTCTATAAACCAGTCTCTGCCAAATTCCTGATGGCAGTGTTTTCTATAATAGTCCATGGGCCAGGCCAGATATCGGTACCATCTTGGGTGACCAAATCTTAATGGTACTAAAATGTTTATGGGTCCATACCAAGTACATTAAGATGTGATAGCCTTTTCAGATATGTAGCTTTGTATGTTTTTTAAGAAACCATCAATTTGACTGAATAGCGGCCTTGTGATATCACATGATAACACATATATTTGCGAAATGAAGCTGTAAATCATTAGAATTAAACCTAATTGATGTTGATAATTTATTAAAATCATGTGCAGAGACTTTTTGTGGTAAATGTAGAGCATCATAGCAAATTAAAATGTATTTCGTAAATTGCTAATATGTTTTTTTTTTCTCTTCCAACATCGTTACAAAGAGTTTTGAACTCAATTTCTCAATGCGGACTACTGTTGAATAATTGCAGTTCTCTGTTATATTGTGACAAACTACTAAGGCCCACATGATGGATTCAAGTGGAGACAAGGCCACTGCATTGCCAAAGAAAGGAGTGCGGCCAGGCTGCATTATTCACTGTTCTGGTGAAGACACGTCTACCTTCGTGTTACTAAAAGACTTGGACTCATGGAAGACACTGCTAAGAGCAGCAGAGATTAGACAACATGCTCCACTTCTGGACATTGCAAAAGACTTGGAAGAAGGCCAAATACCGCAGATCCAGTATCATCGCAAATGTCGCAGCATCTTTACCATGAAGAAGACTCTCGACTCCATCCTTTCTAAAGACAGGCCGAGTGCAGAAGAACAGACTGGTGTCCATGGTGTCAGAAGATCATCTAGGGATGCACCGAGTACATCAAGAGTGTATGACAAGACATGCATCTTCTGCTGCAAGTCAAGCAAGTACCTGAAAGGAAGACAGACAAGGGAACCTATCATCCAGTGTGTTGAGTTACGTGCAGATGACAGAATCCGCAGTGCAGCAACCCAAAAAATGGACCAGCGAATCCTCGCGTTGTTAAGCAGAGACCTTGTTGCCGCAGAGGGGCACTACCACAAGTCGTGCTACAAAGTGTATACAAAGGAAGAGGCATCCACCAGTTCTGGTGCATGCGATGAGCAGGAGCAGTCTGAGCAGGCAGTATACGAGGAAGCCGAGAAACAATCCTACGAAGAGCTATTCCTATATATCAGGAATGAACTCATTCTCAACCCTGAGGTGCTGCCTATGACAGATCTGACAGCTAGACTTGAGAAAGCCATGCACTCTCGCGGAATTTCTCAGATCAGACCATCAACCAAGAAACATGTCCGTCGTAAACTTGAAAGTGAGATAGGAGGATCGCTTTGCTTCGTTTCTGATGAGAAACGGAAGCTTCTCATATATCCAGAGAGCTTGTCATTTGATGAGCTTGTCAAGCATGCCTACAGACTAGGGAAAGAACTCCACGAAGCAAGGGCTGCCAACTCTGGGGATGTCCTAGCCAAAGCAGCAATGCAGCTGAGGAATCAGATTAAGAAGCAAGATGTAAGCCAGACATGGCCCCCTGACACAGAGCAGAATGTCATTCCTGAATCTGTCACTGAATTCCTGTATACCGTGCTCACTGGAGAGTGTGAGTGTGCAGATCCTTCTGACAGAGTCCAAAGGCTTGCCACTTCTCTTGCCAGTGATCTGATATTTGCTGTCACATGTGGCAAGACAAAGCCATCCAAGCACGTACTTTTGTCATTTGCTGTGAAGACCTTGACAGGCAATACAGAACTTGTACGCACACTCAATCGCCTGGGCCACTGCATTTCTTATTCACAGATTGAGGAGATCGATACAGCACTGTGCATTCAGAAGCTGGAGCGTGCACAGGAAGACATCCCACTGCCAGCAGACATCTGCCAAGGTGTGTTCACAACCCTGGCATGGGATAACATTGACCGACTTGAGGAGACACTCAGCGGAGAAGGTACTTCTCACAGAGTCAATGGCATTGCTGTCCAGCCCAAGATTGCAGGCCCCAAGCCACAGAATCTCTTCCCATCTGTCAGCAAGTCCAAGAAAAGGAGCATCAGTCCAGCCCCAACAATGTTACCAACCTACAATGTTGGTAAGCGAGCCCAGCCTCCAAAGACCGAGACTGTAGATGTTGACAGCATGAAGGAGGTCCACGAAGCCAAGATGAAGAATTTTATCTGGTTACTGACTCGACTGTCAGACCCTGAGAACCAGACTGTCAGCAGCTGGACTGGGTTCAACATCATGGTCCGCAATAATGTCACGGTGAACCAAGACATTGTGGGCTACCTGCCCACTATCAATGCTCCTGCAACAGACATGTCCACGGTCAATGAAGTGCTGGAGCGGACCCTACACATCATGCAGGCCCTTCAGCTGAACCAGATTGTCTGTGTCTTTGACCAGGCGCTTTATGCGAAGGCTGTTGAGATAGTATGGAAACATGACAAGTTCAACAGCATCGTCGTCAGGATGGGAGACTTCCACACAATCTGCAATATGCTCTCCATCATAGGGAAGCGATTTCAAGATGCAGGGCTCAGGGATCTCTGTGTTGAAGCTGGTGTCATTGCAGAAGGCTCAGTGAATGGTGTGATGGATGGTCGCAAGTACAACAGAGCAGTAAGATGTCACAAGCTGGTTTATGAAGCACTATTGAGGCTTGCCTGGAAAGGATTCCTCCGATGGCTGGAGGAACACCATGCAAGAGACATTCACCACCTTGATGAAACCCTGAAGAAGATTGCCAGCTTCCACGACGGTGTCTCTCAGGCTGCACTGCAAGACCTGCTTAATAACGAGTCATGTGTGCACACAATAAAGCTGTTTAAAGTCTACCTGGAGTCTCTCAGAAATGCAGATAACCTCTCTGCATTCTGGATGTCCTACTTGGACATGGCAGAGATCATGCTGTGCCTGATCCGAGCATCCAGAGAGGGCAACTGGATGCTTCACCTGGCAGCAATCAGGCAGATGATCCCATGGTGCTTTGCCTATGACAAGGTGAACTATGCCCACTTCTTGACCTACTACTATGCCAAAATGTCTCGACTGCCAATAGAACACCCTGAAGTGCATGCCTACTTCATGCAGGGAGGTTTTTCTGTCCAGATTGGGAGTCAGAACCCATTTGGGCGGATACCTGTGGACCAGACAATTGAGGAGACGGTTAACAAAGACACGCAGACACCAGGAGGCACCAAGGGCTTCAGCCTGAAAGGTGGAGCTGTGGCAAGGTACTATCTGACATCTGAGTACCGCAGTAGATACTTGAGGCAACTGAGGAACATGGTAGGTCAGCATGACACTGACTTCCATCATCCAGACCTACAGCTGCCAAGGATAAGAAGAGATGAAGCTGATGTTTTCCACGTGGGGGGGGGGGGTGGCAAATGACCCCCCTTGCCCCCCACCCTCCCTCCGGACGCCCATGACTAGACTGTTCATGCATACTAACAATGAAAGGGTTCTGGAGATATTTTGGATAGTATATTTGGTCATTAGCATAAACGTGGTGATGTTCAGAATAGAGAATATTGTCAAAGTATGTGTTCACCCTTTCTTTCCGTGTACATAGGGTGCATCTATTCTAAGAGTGATAACCTCGATTAAGCTACGAGTTAACAAGGGCTATCACATCAAAACATAAACTAGAGACATAAAAGAAGCCAAAAACATCTAAGATTATTAGTCACCTCGGGTGGTACCAATATGTGAAAATTCAGGTCTTGGCTCATGGACTATAAGGATGATTCAGTCCTCCCCTCCCTTGTTAGTTTCACATTTCCAGTTGTCGGCTGCAAAAATAGCTTGTTGCTGCTTTGCTGTCTTTTGGAGTATAGACTTTAATGGGGCTTGGGCACCCCAGTAAGTTGTTTGTTAATACTGTATGTTTTTTCTAGGAAACCTATTACAGAAAAAAAAGATGGCTGTTTGCTTATTGGGGATGGGAAATTCAATATATGCTTTTACTGTGAGTGGGAGAATTTTGGTCCCCGAAATGCCATTTTCCAAACTCTGATTGTTATTAACTGTAGATTTCTGCACAAGTTAAAATGTCCAAAAATTCATTAAGGGACGTCCTATGGGAACATACTGCAATAATCTAGAGATTTCAGAAATCTGGATTTTAGGCAATCATTGCATTTTAAACATGCTTGATGAGCAAACTAGGATAACATACTTAATACAATTCAGCATCATAAATAATAACTATTTTGGAACTCATTGATCTACAAAATAATGTATAAAACAACAAAACAAATTAAAACAAAGCAACCTATGGTTGCTACATGAATTAGTATGCAATTTTGGGGAGCTTAATGAGAAGATGAACAGTTGGAGAACTGGTTCCCATCTCCATTATAAACAACTAGCATCTTTTTCATCCCTTCTTCCAATTCTGTGCAGAAGATACTATACAATTACATTTTGAAAAGTAAGTTAAATGCAGATTAGGCCTACACTTGGAATGGAAAATAATTACCATTCTTAATTGCTCATGAGTTCTTTTAACAATTCAGAAAGTACATTTACAGTAAAAAGTTTTAACTTTCTTCGGTTAATTTGTTTTCAAAATGTAATATGTCTAGTTGCTCTGATTTTTTGATATGATAGAGGATATTTAGTTTTCCAATAGAAAAACAAAGAATTTTTTTAAATTTCAAAACCAACAATTCCTGCAAATTCATCCAGTTATATTCTGGCTGTCCATTGCTGACAAAACATTTTGTGATACACTCTTCGATACATTACGATTAGCTTGAGAATTGTAATAATCAAGAGAGTAACTATAATTTTTCTTTTCCATATGCAGTTTAACTTCATTTGTTTTTTTTTAAACACCAAAAGTCTTGAATGCAGTTATATATCTGTAATAGAGGAAGAAACAGATGAGACAGTACAATATCACCTTGATATAAGGAATGATTTGGAGTGAAAATGTTGCAATCCTGATGCTCTTTACATTTATTATCCGTTTAATCTGCTGCAGTCATGGTGCTCTTTAGAAATATTGCCTGTTAACACATGTGAATTTTGGGAGTGGAAAATGTAACTTTGCAAGACTATTTTCTTCTTTATTAATTGACAGTGAGTTTTTGATAATCAAAATATATGAGGTTATATTAATAAATAATATACTATAAACAATAATTAATAACAAGGTAGCATAAAAAGTAATGCAATATAATGATTAAGATACTTGATGGAATCCAGGCTCATGTTCCCACTCAATTATAGAGCTTGCTGGATAAATTTGGGGAAGCCTGTCTTGCATATAACGTTCTGATATCCCAAATCTCCCTCTCTCCCTGCCTCCACCCTTATATATTTATCTCTGTTTATATTTATCCATCCATCTATATCCATGTCTGTCTGTCTGTCTGTCTATCTATCTATCTATCTATCTATCTATCTATCTATCTATCTATCTATCTATCTATCTATCTATCTATCTATCTTAGAAAGTGATATGCATGAGAGGCTTTTCCAAATTTATCCAGCAAGGTCTATAATGAGCGGGAACAGAGTCTGGATGCTATCAAGTATCTTAATCATTATATTGCATAACTTTTCACACTACCTTGTTTTTTAATTATTGTTTATAGTATATTATTTATTAATACAAAAACATATTGTCAATGTGTTTCATGGTTGCCTCACGAAAATAATGTTTTTTAAACTTGACAATCTGTAGTACTCTGTGTGAATCCAACTGTGCAGTATCTGTCAAATCTTGAGCTAAGTGTTATTTAAAGTATTAATCTCTGGTTAATTCTGCAATATTATACATATTATTAAGATAGTTATGGCTCTTGCATTGTTGCTGGCCTTCTTGTTACCACTAAGTTACTGAGTTGCTGGCTTTCAGTTTTCAAAATCTTGCATGGTAAAAGCCAGTACCTTGTCCACTATTTTTAATTTTGTGCCACATCTCACAGCATGGTTGCTTCTGCTCCTTTGTGCATGAGGACAGATGAAGAATTTTTAAAGAGGGCAGTTGTTTAAGCCAGCCAGGCTTATTGCAAGCTGTGCTTGATCCTAAGGTGAGTTTGCCACCTTCTTTAATGCTCCTGCCGATTGCTACCCATTTGTCCCGTTATAATCTGCACTAACTCTTTTGTGTTTCCCTATCCCCTTTTGTGTGCATTTTCTCTTCTTTCTAGATAAATGGCTCATTTAAATTGGGAGCTGCTACTAAACTATTTTCTGGCTGGCAGATGCAGTGCCTAGCAGCTGCTATCAAAGACGAACCAAACATGAGTGGAGGAGGGGAGCAGGTTGACATTTTGCCGGCTAACTATGTGGTAAAGGACCGTTGGAAAGTGGTGAGTGTCTTCCTGTATCTCTAGCCTGCCAATCCTATCTAAGGATTTGCTATGTGCTCTGAATTAGCTGCTACCCTGGTAGAGACAATGTCTTCAATACAAGGTGAGCAAATCTCAAAGACCGAGAGCTGCATGTACACTGAAATTGTCTTTGAAGCCCACAGAATTTCCACCTCACCAAAATCCATTAGCATGGATTGCCACTGATTTGAAGCAGGAAACTCATGAAAGCTATAATATATTAGAGGATTACTCAAATTTATATAAACAATCAAAAACTTGCAAAACTTGGGGGGAGGGGGGAGGAGGCGGGGCTGAAAATCCAACCCCTATTCAATGTAATGTGCCCTGCTCAATTTGAATAATCATTTTGTTCACCAGGGTTATTGTTCTACCAAACAATGTTATATGATTTTTTTTTTCACTCCTGCACAATATGCATGTAGATGATGTGGGTATCTGGTTTCACTGATGTTTTTAATGAAGACTTTATGAGAACAAAGTGTAGGCTGGTGTTCTTATTATATAATGTGTTCTGGATGAAGTCCTCACCAAAAGGACTTCATGCAGTATTTGCTTTAGTAGATGCAAATAGATAAGTTTTGTTAACCCTTCCACCCTAGAACTGGAGTATGCAGCAAGGACTGGGAGGTCATCTGGTATGCAGTCACTTTTTCCCTGCTATCTTGTGACAGATTTCAAGTTGTTGTTTTATATTTATTCAGCTAAGCTCTTTGTTGTATGCTTACATGTTTTCTCTTTTGCCCGATTATTCTCTCACACCTGAATAGTATCTACTCAGACAGGCTAAGGCTGAGCAGGCAGTAGTTTAGGGTACAAAAGCCAATGCCATTCCTCTTTCTGAAACATTCTAAAAAGGTTATTCACATCATCATGGGTTGGTGCCATTAGTCAATGTGGCCTAGGGATACTTGAGCCTTCATGTAGCATTAAATACACCATATCAATCAGAATAGAGGTGGAAGGGACATTGGAGGTCTTCTAGTCCAACCTCAGCTCAAGCAGGAAACCCTATGCCATTTCAGACAAGTGACTTAGAATAGAATAGAATTTTTTATTGGCCAAGTGTGATTGGACACACAAGGAATTTGTCTTGCTGCAAATGTTCTCACTGTACATAAAAGAAAAGATACATTCGTTAAGAATCAAAAATCATAAAGTACAATACTTAATAATAGGCATAGGGTTGAATAAGCAATCAAATCAGACCAGGAAACAGTCAATATAAATTGTAAGGATACAAGCAACAAAGTTACAGTCATACAGTCACAAGTGGGAGGGGATGGGTGATAAGGAAATGAGAAGATTAATTGTAATAGTAGTGCAGGTTTGTAAATAGTTGGACAGTGTTGAGGGAATTATTTGTTTAGCAGAGTGATGGCATTCGGGGAAAAACTGTCCTTGTGTCTAGTTGTTCTGGTGTGCAGTGCTCTATAGCATCGTTTTGAGGAAAGGAGTTGAAACAGTTTATGTCCGGGATGTGAGGGGTCTGTAAATACTTTCACAGCCCTCTTTTTGACTCGTGCAGTATACAGATCCTCAATGGAAGGGAGGTTGGTAGTAATTGGGGTTTTTTTGCAGTCCTAATTATTCTCTGAAGTCTGTGTCTGTCTTGTTGGGTTGAAGAATCAAACCAGACAGTTACAGAGGTGCAGATGACAGACTCAATAATTCCTCTGTAGAACTGTATCAGCAGCTCCTCGGGCAGTTTAAGCTTTCTGAGTTGGCGCAGAAAGAACATTTTTGTGACATTTTTGATGTTAGGTGTCCATTTTAGATCTTGTGATATGATAGAACGTACAAATTTGAAGGTCTCTACTGTTGATACTGTGTTGTCTAGCATTGTAAAGGTGATAGTAGGGGAGAGTTTCTCCAAAAGTCTACCACCATTTCTACGGTTTTGAGTTGAACACACTCAAAACTGTAGAAATAGTGGTAGACTTTAGGAGAAACTCTCCCATACTATCAGTTCCAGATTGTTCCGGTTACACCACGAGGCAAACTATACAACCTCCTGTCTGTATGCGGATTTGACGTCTCGAATGAAACCAATCACTGTTGTATCATCTGAAAACTCCAGTATTTTAATAGATGGATCATTTGAGATGTAGTTATTAGTATATAAGGAGAAGTGGAGCAAGCACACAGCCTTGGGGGGATCCTGTGCTAATTATACAGGTATCAGATTTGATTCTTCTAGTCTGTTCTTAAAAACCTCCAGTGATGAAACACCTACCGCTTCTGATGGCAAGCTGTTCCGCTGGTTAATTACTCCCACTGTTAGGAAGTTTCTCCTTAATTCTAGGTTGCTTCTCTCCTTGATTAGTTTCCATCCATTGTTTCTTGTTCTGCCCTCTAGTGCTTTGAAAAAATAAGTTGACCTCTTCCTCATTGTGGCAGCCTCTGAAATACTGGAATACTGCTATCATGTCTCCCCAGTCCTTCTTTTCATTAAATTAGCTTACCCCAAATCCTGCAACTGTTCTTCATGTGTTTTTGTCTCCTTAATCATCTTAGTTGCTCTTCTTTGCACTTTTTCCAAAGTCTCAACATCTTTTTTGTAATGTGGTGACCAAAACCGCATACAGTATTCCAGGTGCTTGACAGAACCAGTGCAGTGTAGTAGTTAAGGCATCAGAAACCAGGAGATGGTGAATTCTAGTTCTGCCCTTAGCTAGCCAGCTAGGTAATCTTAATCTAGTTGTTTTCTCTCATCTCTAGGGAAGAGTTAGTGGCACATCACTTCTGAAAAACCTTGCCAAGAAAACTTGCAGGCACTTGTCCAGGTAGTCTCCAAGACTCCGAGACTGAATGGAAGAAAAAAGTATACAAAATAGTGTCACCGTTGAAAAATGGGAAAAGTGGGCATGTGCAGAAATTACTTTCAGGTTACTGTTTCATTATCTGGGCATTCTTTGTATTTTTTTTATCATTATCTATTTACAGCTGCTTGTAAATTATCAGGCTGTAGCTATGTACAGTAAAACATAGCCACAGCCTGATAATTACACTATGTCGAATTACTTTAAACATTGTTTTACCTATTTTTACCAACAACAAAATGTTGCACCATTGAATGCTTCTCGTCAAGACTCTATTTCAGCATATTCCATCATTTTCTCTCCAACCGTTAATGTTTTAAAGCTGTTGCCACAGCTTAGTTCTGTACATTATTCCTAATCTGTTTCTATAAACTGTAATAATATGTTTCTGTATAACAACTATTACAATAGGTCTGTGCTCTCTCTGCTAATGCCATTTAAATATAATGTCTCAATTTTAGGATGCAGATATCTGAGTCATTTTCCCAAGTCATCTGTAGCAATGTAATTGTATCTACATTTGCTTTGCTTTCTTTCCCTGCTATTGGTGTAGCTTCAGAATACTGAAGAGGTCAATTGCTAATGTGGTTTTCATGCTTGCTATGAAGGACTTGGCAGGGAGTCAGCAAGACCAGCTTTTGTTGTATTCATTTATCCAATGTCACATTGAATTAAGCATAGTATTTTTGCAGGAGAGGGCTGAAGTGCTAAATATAGCATCTCTGGTATTACAAATGATATGCATCTTAGATGACAGTAGTTTCCTACAATAATTTAATGAAGATGGAGTTTCTTACCAATCTCTGTTATGTATGCACATTTTAATCTTCTTTTCTTTCCTCCTTGTCCTTCTTTGCTTGTCTTAGTAGTCTTGCCACTAAAAACTCTTTCCACGGTGTTCAGTTTAAGTGCCATATGTCTATGTGAATATTAAGAAATCCTCATCCCCTTTCTGAGGGATATATACACTGCTCAAAAAAATAAAGGGAACACTTAAACAACACAATGTAACTACAAGTCAATCACACTTCTGTGAAATCAAACTGTCCACTTAGGTAGCAACACTGATTGACGATCAATTTCACATGCTGTTATGCAAATGGAATAGACAACAGGTGGAAAGCATAGGCAGTTAGCAAGACATCCCCAATAAAGGAGTGGTTCTGCAGGTGGTGACCACAGACCACTTCTCAGTTCCTATGCTTTCTGGCTGATGGTTTGGTCACTTTTGAATGCTGGCGGTGCTTTCACTCTAGTGGTAGCATGAGACGGAGTCTACAACCCACACAAGTGGCTCTGGTAGTGCAGCTCATCCAGGATGGCACATCAATGCGAGCTGTGGCAAGATGGTTTGCTGTGTCTGTCAGCATAGTTTCCAGAGCATGGAGGCGCTACCAGGAGACAGGCCAGTACATCAGGAGATGTGGAGGAGGCCGTAGGAGGGCAACAACCCAGCATGAGGACCGCTACCTCCGCCTTTGTGCAAGGAGGGACAGGAGGAGCACTGCCAGAGCCCTGCAAAATGACCTCCAGCAGGCCACAAATGTGCATGTGGCTGCTCAAACAGTCAGAAACAGACTCCATGAGGGTGGTATGAGGGCCCGATGTCCACAGGTGGGGTTGTGCTTATAGCCCAACACCATGCAGGACATTTGGCATTTGCCAGAGAACACCAAGATTGGCAAATCCGCCACTGGCACCCTGTGCTCTTCACAGATAAAAGCAGGTTCACTCTGAGGAGATGTGACAGACGTGACAGGGTCTGGAGATGCCATGGAGAACATTCTGCTGCCTGCAACACCCTCCAGCATGACCTGTTTGGCAGTGGGTCAGTAATGGTGTGGGGTGGCATTTTTTTAGGGGCTGCACAGCCCTCCATGTGCTCACCAGAGGTAGCCTGACTGCCATTAGATACTGAGATGAGATCCTCAGACCCCTTGTGAGGCCATATGCTGGTGCGGTTGGCCCTGGGTTCCTCCTAACGCATGACAATGCTAGACCTCATGTGGCTGGAGTGTGTCAGCAGTTCCTTCAAGATGAAGGCATTGATGCTATGGACTGGCCTGCCCATTCCCCATACCTGAATCCAATTGCCCACATCTGGGACATCATGTCTCGCTCCATCCACCAATGCCCTGTTATACCACAGACTGTCCAGGAGTTGGGAGATGCCCAGGTGTGGGAGGAGATCCCTCAGGAGACCATCCACCACCTCATCAGGAGAAGGTCCAGGCATTGTAAGGAGGTCATACAGGAAAAAGGAGGCCACACACACTACTGAGCCTCATTTTGACTTGTTTTAAGGACATTACATCAAAGTTGGATCAGCCTGTAGTGTTTTTTTCCACTTTAATTTTGAGTGTAACTCCAAATCCAGACCTCCATGGGTTGCTAAATTTGATTTCCATTGATAATTTTTGTGTGATTTTGTTGTCAGCACATTCAACTATGTAATGAACGAAGTATTTAATAAAAATATTTCATTCATTCAGATCTAGGATGTCTTATTTTTGTGTTCCCTTTATTTTTTTGAGCAGTGTGTGTGTGTGTGTATATATATATATTCGTAGATTTTCAAGGGTACAGGTATGTAGGTCTAGGTGTGTTCGTATGTAGGTCTAGGTGTGTTTGTTATGAAGATTAAAAGTATCTTGGTGACGTTTCGGCGAGGTCCCACTCGCCATCCTCAGGCTGGTGCTTTTGGCTTCGTACCAGTGCAAGCAGTATGTGATCGGAGCTACCATCTCTCTATAAATACTGGTGGTGGGGACTGGTGTGCTGGGCTGGTTGGCTGCACTGCTGCCTCTTGGTTGATGGAGTTGATGTTGGTATAATGGGCTGTGTGATGGCCTTGTGAGTTTTGTTGTGGAGATATCCTGGATCTTGTGCTGTAATCTCCTGGGTCATTTGTTTTGTAGTGATCTTTTTCCCAAGCCTCTTGTGTTTTAATGGCTTGGGTAATGGGTTGTGTGATGGGCTTGTGAGTTCTTTTGTTGTTACTACACAGGAGGCTAATGGAAAAGAGATCAAAACACAAACGACCCAGGAGATTACAACTCAGGACCCAGGATACCCCAACAAAAGAACTCGCAAGCCCATCACACAACCCATTACCCAAGCCGTTAAAACACGAGAGGCTAATGGAAAAAAGATCACTACAAAACAAACGACCCAGGAGACTACAGCACAAGATCCAGGATATCTCCAGAACAAAACTCACAAGGCCATCACACAGCCCATTATATCAACATCAACTCCATCAACCAATCAAGCAACAGCACAGCCAACCAACCCAGCACACCAGCCCCCACCACCAGTATTTATAGAGAGACGGCAGCTCCAATCACACACTGCTTGCACTGGCATGAAGCCGAAAGCACCAGCCTGAGGATGGCAAGTGGGACCTCGCTGAAACGTCGCCAAGATACTCTTAATCTTACACGGAAAAAGACCCAAACACACCTAGACCTACATATACATATACATATATATTCTGAATACTCACTTTATTGATATTTGTTATGAAGTTAGGATTTTCCTTTTTAAGGAGATGACAATATTTGAAAAAGCTATAACTTTTAATTCCACTACCTCCACATTTCTCAGCAACCAAGGGGGAAATCCTTGTTTAGCTTAAGAAGCATGCAAAGAATGTCACAAAGATTATCTTTGGGTATATTGCCAGTATTTAAATTTTCTGTGTAACTTTTCTGCAATAGCAATCCACAAGTTTTTTGGGAAACTTGAAACTGGAATTCCATAATACTATCACACATTCACTGTTGTCATCCATTGCAAACACACAGGGAATACTTGCATTGGATGTGGTAATCTGTAAAGATTTCTTTCTCTCCTCCCTTCCCAAGATTTGATCATCTTGACAATCTCAGAAATTGGTAAATTTAGACATAAATACATTCACTGCTAAGATCAGCAGGTATCTTCAGGGGTGTATAAGAACTTTAAATCTAGGAAACTCAAGTTCATTCTCACTCCTGAAGTACTGTGGCATCCCTCTGCTAAGTCTAGAAACCATTTTTTCTTCCAACATTTACAGTCCCTTAGCAGCTTTCTGACTAGTAATATTGGATTTTTTTCTCCTTTTGTTCAATCTTTTCTGATTCTTGTAGACTACCTGGATGAGTTCCTGCAGTTTTCTTGGCAAGTTTTTTTCAGAAGTGGTTTGCCATTCCTCAGGTGGAGAGAAAATGATTAGTCCGAAGTTACCTAGCTAGCTTAGATTTGTCTGTTACTATTTAGGGGCTGTTGCATGTAATTTCCTCCAATAATCATTTAAGTGAGGTGAATGGTATAGAATATTGGTAAAGTAAAATAGTTTCTTCTCATCCTTTAGTTTGCTAACATATTTCCTATTTCTTGGAAGCAATCCTATGAACTACACAAGTATTTGGCATGATGGACCTGCAGAGACCAGCAGGGACAGAATCTTCTCATTTGTTGTCAGAAACATTTCAGCGTGTTGCTTGATTTTCATAGGCTGGAATTCTGGAGACATGACTCCCAAGTACAAAATTATAATGTTGGGCTGTGGCTCATATTTTTTCCCTTTTAATACTTGCATAGTTTCCATAGCAAAACAGTAAAATTCTTTTTTACATCAGTTACTGCAAATGTCAAACCTTCTTTGAAATACTGTAGGCTGCCAGTACTTTGATAAATGGAGCTGTTAGTTCTTCTCATGTAACAAGATGACACATCCATTTCTAACTGCTTTCTGAGCATTTGATGCTCACATTGCTGACAGTAGAGATTTAAAAAAATGGTTAGGGAATATCATTTTTATTTTTTTAGAACAGTTTTTGCTACTAGTCTGAAAGTACTCTCTCAGCAACTATCAGTAAGTACTTTGCTCTCGCTATACATGTTTCTCAACTGATTTTACATCTGTGGTTGTTTTCCCCTGTTATACTCCCAAACAAGCATTTTCTAATCAATAACTCAAAATTATTTCATTTTGTAGTACTAAAAAACCTAAACATTTTACCTGAATTTAAGATTTTGGTTCTCATATATTTTGTCAGTGCACTCTAGTCATTTACTATGAAGAATGAATATAAATGTAAGATGTAGCAATTCTCCTAAATGCTGCTGCGAGAGCCCAGGATGGGTTAAATCTCAATCTACTTTAGGTTACAGTGTTTATTCCAAATTGGCAATGCATAATGCTTTATTTGATGTTTCTTGCATTTATGTGTCGTACTTAATACTTAAAAGTAAAAAGTCAGGTCTTTCGTTTTTGATGTGTGGCACCTACTACTTGCTACAAAGAATGGAACTGCTGTGTAAAGGTACTTAGTATAATAAGAGACATTTTGTGTACTTGTACATATAGATAGATATAAACTATATTTATATATTTATTAAATGTTTTGGTCTGGGCAGATAAAAATAAATAATTGCAATAATTAAAAAAAACAAGTAAACAGTGCACTGAAGTTGGGTTAAGAAGATACACAAGATAACTAAACTAAACTGTGGACATTGTACAAAAAATCTTAAGCTTATTTAAAATGGCAAGTTTTGTTTTCTAATTCTGGATGGATTCTTCTATAGAATTATTTGCTTTGAACTTGTGTTTAGTTGCAGTGGTGGAATTCAAATTTTTTTATTACCGGTTCTGTGGGCGTGACTTATTTGGTGAGTATGGCTTGGTGGTCATGTGGCTGTGGGCGTGGCTTGGTGGCCATGTGACTGGGCGTGGCTTGGTGGTCATGTGACTGAGTGGGTGTGGCCAACTTAATGTCACTCACATCAATGGCTGCCTCACCTGGCCCCTCTCTTCCCAGTCATTCCTTGTCACATCCAGCCTCAACTTATCTATAGTTCTGTAAAAACGTTGTTCACCTTTTTTGACTTTATTATCTACATACTATAGATGTATTTTCATGGACCACTGAAAGGAGGAAATGGCTCACATGCTTTGCCCAAGAGGGTGATAGGCAAGAGGCTTTTAAGGGGCAGCCAGAAAGAAACGGAGGGGCAATGTATTTTCCAAAGCACCAGAAGGCAAACAAGAAGCAATGGATGGAAACTGAACAAAGAGAGAAGCAACCTAGAACTAAGGAGAAACTTCCTGACAGTGAGAACAATTAACCAGTGGAACTGCCTGTCTCCAGAAGTTCTGGCTGCTTCATCATTGGAAGTTTTAAAGAAAAGACTGGTCAGCCATTTCTCTGAAATGGTATAGGGTTTCCCCTAAAGTCCCTTCTAAGTGTTATTCTGTTATTCTGACACCTTTCCCAGGACCTCTACTCAGAGTTTGGCATCCTCAGTTTTCCTGCCTGAGCAGGGGCTTGGACTAGAAGACCTCCAAGTCCCTTTAAACCAGTGCTTCTCAATTATTTTCTGTCATGCCCCCCCTAGTAAGAATAAAACATCTCGCGCCCCCGCGTGACTATAAATAGCTTTCGGGAGATTTTTGTTTGTCTCTTTATCTCCGTCTCTCTCCGCCTGTCTTCTCATCCCTGTTAAATATTTTTTCATTGTGTCACTTGAGGGTAAGCTACACTTCGTGTCTACACTTCATACTCAAACTCTGTGCTGTGTGCAAAGCCCGCATGCTCAGTGCAAACAAAACTCCTACACCACCGAGTGAATGCTCCCTGCGCACACTCTGCCAATGATAGCGCCACTGCCCCCTAATGTAGTGGAAGTGCAATTGCACTTTATTCTAGGACAGTAAAAAAATAAAAATAAAAAAGCATGTTCTCCAAGGTCAAACGCGCCCCCCTTGATGGAGCCTCGTGCCCCCCCAGGGGGGCGCGCCCCACTATTTGAGAAGCACTGCTTTAAACACACATGTATTTAGGCTCTGGACTATAGACATTGAATGCATGTAAACCCTGAAAAATATGTGGTAGCCCTGGGCAAAAGAAAGGCATTAGAATCACTCTAGGTGTAGGGACAGTGTAAAATATTAACACATGATAAATAATGGAACAATTAAAAATAATAGCACAGTTTTCTCTATCTCTCTCCCTTTCTTCCTATTTCTTTTTCTTTCTTTTTCTTTGTCTCTTTCTGTCTTTCCCTTCCTTTCTCTCTCCCCCCCCCCCCACACCACACACACTCTCCTTCTCTGAACTGATCTAGTAAAACTGGAGCAGTTTTGCAAGTTAACAGACCGCTGCTTCACCCATAGCCATGTGTTTTCAAGTGGCTGTTTGAAAATGCATGGCTAGGGCAGGGGAGCAATCCTCCTTTAAACTGGGGCAGTGAGCATCAGGCAGGCGGGGCAAGCGAGTGAGTGGAAACCAGGCGACTGGGTTGGGGGCGTGGCCAGCCAGATGTTGCTACCAGTTCGGCAACCCATGCCAAATTCTTGCTACCGGTTTGCCTGAATAGGTGCGAACCGGCTGAATACCATCTCTGTTTAGTTGTCTGTTTATCTTGGTGTGGTATCTAAAAATTGTTCCAAGAAACTTCATTCATGATTGCATTTCTGGCACCCATTGTAGCATACATTTTTTAAAAATGCAGACATTGTTCAATATATATGAAATTATAATTACATTCCATTTGAGGGAAATTTTGTAAATTATAACCTTTTCCTTTTATTATAATAAACTTGAAGTAATTTCTTTTGTTGTTCCTGGTATTCTTGATCCTTGTTCTTTCTGAGCATTTAACTTTTCTGACAAAATTGCTACCACTTCATGTTCTTTGCATATAACATCACCTACAGTGGTGGGATTCAAATTTTTTTACTACTGGTTCTGTGGGCTTAGCTTGGTTGGCATGGCAGGGGAAGGATGCTGTAAAATCTCCAGTCAGAGATGGTATTTGCCAGTTCTCCAAACTACTCAAAATTTCTGCTACCAGTTCTCCAGAACTGGTCAGAACTTACCGAATACCACCTCTGATCACCTACCTTTTCACTGCCTCTCTGAGTACTTTTGGTATTCAGATTTTCACTAAATGTATAGGCACTGATTTATTTTAATGTGCCAAAAAAAATCCTCACTGGAATTGTTAAAACTTTTTTTCTTTCGGAATTCCAACTAATCTTGAGCACCTTTCATTTAATTATTTAAAATCTCTTTTTTATATAAAAATCAAACTATATGTTTGATCGCAGTCAGCTTTGGTTTTCTTTCAAATCAAGAATCCTAGTATTCTATTTATACTATGCTATTTCTATTTTTAACATTCCCCATTTACTTCTTATCAGTTCAGAAAAGTTTACCCTTTTCTGTGTTCATCCATTCCCCGAAGGAGTAAGTTGGCAGCAATAAAAGTTAAAAATTTCCTGAAAGAGCCATGCTTGGCTGAATTAATCTCATCAGGAAGAATAGACATTTTAATAAATAAATATGAATTAACAAATAATCATCTTTAGGTTAAACTAATTTTAAGAAACCCTTATCCTCTTAGAGACATATCTAAGACCTTAAAATAAGAAACAGTTAAAAGTAACAAATACCCATGAAAACTGTATGCATTTTCATAAGTCAAGGAAAATGGAATAAACAGTCTCATATTAAAACATTTTAGTATTCTAAAAATTGCTTAGCAAAATAGCAAAATGCCTAAATATTAATATAAAAATATAGAAACATTTTCAAAGATTAAAAAAAAGAAAAGAAAAAGAAAATAGTGAACTTCAGAGCCATTTCTGCAACATAATAAACACCTATCCTTTGGTTAGGGAGATCATTTACAATTAAAATTACATTTATTAATTTAGTATTTATTCAATCTATTCATTTTTCTGATCCCCACTTGAAAAGAGATCTATTTGTTCCCAAATCTGGTTTTGATTATTTGATTATGTGTTATCAAGCAGACGTTAACTCTGTGAGATCACGTAGAGGTATTTTTTTCCAGATAATCCCCATCTATCATATCTAGCACTAATCAAAAATTGCTGGATTAAGAAGAAAAACTCTTTCCTCACTGAATTCTTATGTTTGTTAATTATGCACAGAGGCAGGTCAGGAAAAATCCTCATTCTAGTATAAAATGAAAATGATTGTTGGGAGAACTGCAAAATTCTATCTTGTAGAATTTTTATAATTAATATAATTAATTATAAAAAAATCAATATAATCCTCAATTTTAAATGAGTGAAAATCTCTGTATTACCTAGATTTTATTTTCAGATCTCATTCAGATGGTAATGAAAAAAAGTTCAAAAAAGAACTTTTCCAAAAATACCTCTAGGGGCTACTGTCGCTCTGCTTAAAAGAAAGCTCACTATTGTTGAAGAATGAATCTTGTATCCAAATTGTTTTGTCTTGAAGCTTCACTATTTCTTTGATGTGTTTCTGATTAGCATGTTTAAGTTAGTCATTTCTGTGGTCAGAGGAATACTATATCCTAAAGGCTAATGCATAGTATTTTGCAAAGATTATGCGAGGCCCTTGATGAATAAAATTCCTCAGATCTCTTTCTTCTAAAGCGGACTGTGACTGGGGTTACTAGGACAAGTTTTCATCTATTAACTGGGAGTAGTTTGTGGTTGTAAAACTTGAGAAAGCAGAGGGAATTTTTAAGGCTTTTAGTATGCTCACTCTCAGTTAGATCCAAGCCTCTTTTATTTAGTCAAGACCATCTGGGAAAAATCTTCTTGTGGAAACTAAGTAGAAGTGATTTCATCCTTGAATAATGGGTTTCCCCCTGCCTGCAAAAGGTGGTGATGTGCTTTCATCTTAACAAATTTTTACTAGATCCAGTGATATTGAGCAATTTTCCTCCTTTTGAGTAAAGATCTACTAGATATAGATTATCTTGGCCTTTATCAGTAAAATTTCATGCCCGGATATAATGCTGAAAAACATTATTTGTGGATACTATCTTGTGGCACTGGGACAGAGATGGTACCACTCTCTGGACTTGCTTGACCTCTTAATGACCATTACCATCAATGATGATATTTTTCAGGATTTTGGGAGGAGGAGACACTATTTTGAATTCTCTGAAGTTGGTATCAGTGTTGGGCAAAAGAGGGGAAGGGGAGGCTGATATTTATTCCCCAAGGATCTGTGCTCTTTCCTTTTCTATTTAATATCTGATGAGACTGCTTGGGAATTAATTTGATAACATAGATTCAGGTATCATCACTTTACTAGATGATTACCAGTTGTATATTTGGAGCCTCATCTGACTTATTGTGGAAATGATGTCTCAGTGTCTGGAAGCTGTTAGCAAATCAATGAGGAGGAATCGGTTTAATTTCAATTCTAACAAAAATGAATGACTTGGGATCAGGTATGCCTGGGATTTTCCATTTTTAGTTCTCCATTGTGTAGCATTTCTGAGGCAGGTGTGTGATTGGTACTGATGGCTTTTCTTGGAAGAACAAATGGTATCAATAGCCAGGATGTCTTTTGAATAGAAAATGCATCATTTTCTACCCTTTCCTATTGACAGAATCTGCTCATGGTATCTTAGTTACCTGCCACCTATGTGCGCTGTAGATGATAGAATCAGAATCTGATAGAGAATGCAACTTTGCAAGCAGTTATGGGCATACCTCAATATGCCCATGTGACATCTATATTTTCTGAGCTGGTTACCAATTCAAATTGCTAATTGATATCTGTAACATAACTTGGAATCTGATTATTTGTGGGATTGCCTTTCTGGTTGTCTCTCTCATAAGATCTAACACAATAAGCATGTACCAATCTTATGGGATCCTGGAGACATCCTTCTTTTTCCTGCTGTCTGAAATCCAGATCTACCAGGGGCTTGTCTAAGTCCTATCCCTGCTTTGATTTAGAAAGGCATTGAACACTTGGATTTTGAACAGGCTGTGGTCTATGATGTTTTGTGGTTCCATCAAGTGATGATTTATGGAAGATGGTAAAACTATTTTTATATACTTTCTACATAATATCTTCATTTTTATATCTTTTGCATCCTGATTACTTTTACTTTTAACACATGTTGCCTTGATAGCAAGGGGGTAATAATGTCAATGATTTATTGAATATACTTTAATTTTATTTAATTTTCTGCATCTGCTGCCACTTAATATCTTTCCTGGATTTTAGCAGCCCATGTTTGGTAAAGTCTATTATTACACACATTATTCTTAAGAAGCCAACTATTTGGTTTTGTGTTTGTGTTTTTAATTACCCTTTTTAGTTATCTAAGATAGTCATACAACATTGCATTACTTGGTACTTTTTTTCATAAGTTTCTTGGTAAAGTGTGGAATCTGCCGAATTGCTAAATGTTGTGATGATTTTGTGTCCCATTTAGTTGAAGAAGATTGGTGGTGGTGGCTTTGGTGAGATTTATGAAGCAATGGATCTTTTAACTCGGGAGAATGTAGCTCTGAAGGTTGAGTCAGCTCAGCAACCAAAGCAAGTCCTCAAGATGGAAGTGGCTGTTCTAAAAAAGCTACAAGGTAGGAGATACAATTATTCTGAAAAGTGACTGAGGTTTATAGAGTTTGATTACACTATTATCTGTTTTGTGTTTAAAAAAATGACAATATACCATATTTAAACAAAATAAAGCTTTGTTTGCGATCCAGTGTTTCTTTTCAGTGAAATTTTTATGTTGCAATGTCACCTGATTTTAATACAGTTTTAATTATCACAAGTTTTCTACAAAGAGCTACATTAATTGTAGCTTGTCAGGAAAGATTATAATTTTCAGTTGGACATTTCATGTTTCATATCCAAAGCCCCAATAATTGGACTCCTATCAGAGAAAGCAACTCTTTTAAGGTAAGTTACGTTGTGAAGATGCACTATTATTAATATTTTCTCCTGCACTTCTAAGAGAACTACATGCTCTGGTTTAGTCTGAAGGGAGTGCTTTTGTTACTGCAGCAAATATTATAATACCAAGAACATAAAATATAATACTAGCAAGAAGAGTAAGTGGCTTAGTTACTATGCCTATCTCTCTTATGGACTGGCATACGATTTGAAAATATGAGAATGAGAAAAAAATAGTCAAATATAATCCAATCTTTATTATGGTTATACCTAGCAAAAGAGGAGTGGGATACAAAAATTAGTAATTTAAAACAGTAAGCAATATAAAATACACATGGTTAAAAACATTTTAAAAAGCTTAAACACATACACAAAAACTCCACATCAATCTTTTCAAAAATCTATAAAAAGGGGCAAAGACATTAATTAAAAACAGGGAAAAATAAAAGTTAATATATGCCTCGTTCTCAGAAGTGTATCACAATAGTAAATACTCTTAACTAAGAAGTTAAATATTAAGGTTGGTCTGAGGCACAGGTCATCCATATCTGACAGATTTTAATTGCTGCTGTGCAGAATCTGCAATACTTATGTTGTAACAACAGGATTAGTGTCTGCAAGCAGCAGGGAGGTATAAAATAATCAGAGGTGGGATTCAAATTTTTTAACAACCAGTTCTGTGGGCGTGGCTAATTGAGCATGGTTTCTTTTTTTTCAGCCCCCACTCTCCCCAAATTTTTTTGCCTTCTGAGCCTCAGGGAAGCCTCCTGGGCAAAGTACTAGGACAGCGAGGGAGATCCCGGCACAGCTGATCATCAAAACAGCTGATCATCAGGAGGGGGGAAAAGGAAATACCTTAAGGAGTGTGGGCGGGGAAGAATGCAGTGAGCAATATTGCACATGCACGATAAGGACTGACTGAGCGGGGGGGGGGGGGGAGGGGGGGGCAATCAGGGGCAGGATTTGCCGGTTCTCCAAACTGTGCAGAATCTTAACAATCAGTTCTATAGAACTGGTCCGAACTGGTAGAATCCCACCCCTGAAAATAGTGCTATGCACCTTATTTATCCTATGGGTATTTATACAGTATTTGTGAGATGAGGGTAGTGCACATGTCTCTATAGCATAGGCCTTGGAGGAACACATTCTCTGTTGATTCTATATGTCCAGAGTCATAGGACATTGCCTTTCCTGGAACATAGTTTTCCTATATCAGCCTTCAAGGATTGGTGAAGGGAGGGCATGATATCATGCCAGAGTATAGGTCTTCTGGAAATAGTCAAATAGTACTTTCCAACTAAGAGGAGGGCATTGCTGTGGAAATCATGTAACAGTCCAACCTTGCTGATTGGAGGAAACCTGAGAGCTGGGGTAATGGACAGTAGGCAAAGGCGAAAGTTTTTAATTCGGGGGAGGGGAGACAGAAAGAGCTAATTTTAAGTCCAAGTACAGTTTTGACTGAAGTATATTCACTAAGAATTATTATAAAAAGATACTATGTATTTGGGCTGCCTTTTACAGTTTTTTTTTATCTAAATTCAAATGAGCTGAAAACTTGAAGCTGCTTAAGCACAGTTCAGAGTACATAATTACCCAGAAAGAGACATGAAAATAGATTTCTAAATGGAAATTCTGACAGTGATTTGTGGGGATTTTCAGTAGAAGTTGAGCAAGGGGACTTAGGTATGAAACTGTTTAGTTAAAATAGAAATAATCGGTAGTTAGAGTTTAGAATTTTGGTAGCTATTTCCCATGATTCCCCTTGCTTGATTACATCAGATACTGTTTTTGATCTCCGGTCAATGTGATTCCAGTGATCACTGAAATAGCTTAAAATTGATTATGTAAAAATAGTTTGGATAGAACCAGGTGAATTTGGCAGGTGTTTTTTCTGAAGATAATAATTAAGGCAAACAACTCATTCTCAGGAAGGAAGATTAAAAATAGGGCAAAAAAAGTAGCTAAGGGTTATATGTTAGAGTAGAGTACTCTGTACGAACTATATGGAATGATTCAGGAAACTAAAGACATCCTGGATGCCTGAAGTTTTTAGTGTTTTTTTTTTGTGATCCCTTGAAGTCACAGGGATTCTGGAAGACTTTTTGAAAAACACTTCTTATAAGATGATAGTGGCAAGCTAACTGCATTCTGTTTGACTGAGCATGGAATGTACACTTTGCAGGGAAAGATCATGTTTGCAGATTTATTGGCTGTGGAAGGAATGAGAAGTTTAACTATGTTGTTATGCAACTTCAGGTAAGCTTTTCTGCTTTTTTTTTTAACTTCATAGTTGTATTTACCATACTCTTAGTGATGATATGGATTCTTATCTTGTTGATCAATTTTACAGGTAAGCCAAACATGTGGAAAGTTTTTTCCTCTTTGAAATACCATGGAGATGGGAAAGGACTAGCAAGAAGGAGGTGAAAGGAATCACCTTCTCCTTCCCAGGGGTTACCTGAAAGTCTCAGAAGGTTCTGACTATTGAGGATCTTTGCTTCTGAAAATAAGGCAGGATGGCTGTCTTTACCAGGACCCAGAGGATATGGGGAGAGGACTATTTGACTACTCTCCTATCATTGCTTCTCCCCTCCCCCACAATAATCTTACGGTTCCTTCCATTTCTCCTGCCTCACAATAGATTAATAAAGATGGAAATGACCTTATGGATCATCTAGTTCATCCTTGAATTCCGTGGAGGACCCACTACAGCTTCCTTGACAAATGACTATCCAACCTCTGTTGAAGACATCTAGTGGTTGGCTGACAAATTACATAGTCAGGAAGTTCTTCCTGTTGTCTAGCCTGAATCTCCATTCTTGTAATTTTCGTTCATTGGTTCTGGGACAATAGAGGAAACCCTCCCCCTTCAAATTTCATTTTTGCTATTTGTATCTCCAAAATTGCTGGTTATAGAGTTATAGAGCCAACTGACTCTTCGGTATGCTTATTTCATTTTGCAGCAGATAGAAGAGAAAAATCTGTCTTTGGTCTTTAACTGATTTTTAAATTAATGAAATTGCTTACCTGTCCACCTTTGGATGGAAAGTCTTAATGCTGATAGCCAAAAGACATAGTTCAGTTGTCAATCTGGTGGATTAAATAATATCTGCTGCTAAAATCTGATATAGAAATCTGACATTCATTTATTTTCAGGGCCGGAATCTTGCAGACCTCAGAAGAAGCCAGCCTCGAGGAACTTTTACACTGAGCACAACTCTTCGATTAGGCAAGCAGATCTTAGAATCCATAGAAGCCATTCACTCAGTGGGATTCTTGCATCGAGATATCAAGCCTGTAAGTGGCTGATATATGCTGGTGGCTGACCTTCTCTACATAGTTTGCTTTACCTATTGATGTTTATTAAAAACAATTCTCCTTGTAGTTGGAAAACATACCTCTCAGGGGCATTGCATGATTTTTAGAGAGAGAAGTGCATTCATGAAATGCAAATAAAAGCATGACTTTATGTTTTGGGATAGGTAAGGCCTCACTTACCACATGGGCCTGTGTATTTAACTAGTTCCAAGTTGCAAAGGCATTTTATCATTTCATGTTTTGTAATCATTTTTTCTATCAATAAATGAGAATATGCATATGTAAATAGATCAGTAACAAAAAGACGGTAATAGCTGTAGTATAACTCTGATTGGGGGACTAAGCTTTTAGTTTTATAAAAAAATCAAAATATTCTTGTGAAATTGGCTAGAGCTTTCAAAGAAGAGTCCTTCTATGATTCCCTCTTCAACAGAGGGAATTCAAATTCAGATAAGAATTTCAGAATTATTCCTAGTATTTAAATCTTGAGAAAACTGAAACAATATTTATTAGATTTATATCAATTTATTTTTGTATCACCGCAAGCAATGTATATAATGCTGCTATCTCTTAAGTGGTTTGGACTGAGGGAGAGTGACACTGAGATTCATGCGTAAGTGAAAGGTAGAACTCAGTCTTCCAGTTTCTAGGTTAACACATTAACCATTATACCAGCTAACCTCTTAAACTCAGGAGTGGGATTCTACCAGTTCAGACTGGTTTGAGCAAAGTTACATCTGGTTTGCTGAACCGGTACTTTAACACGCCCACCCACCAACCAGGCAGCGAACTGGTTGCTGGGATTTTTGAATCGCATCCCTGCTTAAACTCCTAAGCTTGAGCATATATTTATTTCTTGCAGGAGTTGGATTGATATCCTTCCTTTTGTTCTAGGCACTGTTGAAAATCCAGAGTCTTTTGGGGCTAAAAATATACCTTTACAAAGTCTGGTTTTCAAGACTACATTTACCAGTGATTGCATGCTGAATTGCATACTGTTCACCTTCTCATGTGCTTTCAAGCCTTATTTTACTTACGTATACGCTTTTGTATGCATTCCCACACAATCTTGTATTAGTGTATCCATATATAATATTGATAAAACTGATTTAAAGGAAAAAAGAACTCTTGCCCTCTTAGCAAACAGTGGAAAATATCAGTGTGTTTCTGTCCTACTTCCAGGTCAGAAAATATAACCACAATCAGTTATACTAGATTTAGAAGAAATGGAAATATGGTCTAATTGCTTGCTTATTCTACCTTGCCAGTATTGTTTTTCTGTCTTTTGTGCCATTCTCATTAGAGTAATCGCTACATCACTTTCTCATCCCTTTTGTTTTTGTTGTATTACAGTTTACCTTCTATTTGAAAATGGAGCTAGAAATAAAATGCAAGCTGATATTGGAAGAGAAATGGGTTCAGAATGATACTATCAGTTTCAACAATTGAAAATATGGCAATAGGAAACATACATAAATGTATAATTACAGAATAACTGCATTGGCAAAAAGTTATGAAAAAATCTTGGAATGATTACAAACTGAGTATGAATTAGCAATGTGAAGCAGCTGCAAGAAATATGTACAAGGATGTTTCCTACATACAGTAATTAAATCAGTTTATTCTGCTTCACTTGGACCCCTCTTCGAATATTATATTCCGTTTGGATATTAGATTTTAAAATGGGTTCAGAAAAAATGGAACGGATTAGAGAAGGGCAACAGGTTCTACTTTCAGTTGACTAGAGATTGAATTGAGATTGGTATATTTAATCTGTCAGGAACCTTCTGAAGTAAATACAAGAACTTTGTTTAATCACAGATGTAACAGCAAATGATTGATAATGAGAAATACGATAAAAATAGTAACTGGAACAGATTTTGGATAATGGCTTTATCACCTATGAAGGGCTACTAATGTGTTAATATCTTCTTATTGTGTTGCTCCTGTTTAGTCTAATTTTGCCATGGGACGCCTGCCTTCAACCTACAGGAAATGTTATATGTTAGACTTTGGCCTGGCCCGGCAGTATACCAATACTAATGGTGAAGTCCGACCTGTAAGTGATGTTTTTTCTATTTCTTTTTCTATCATTGTAACAGATTTTAAAAACCCAATATATTTTTGTAGTATCCTCTCCAAGCTTGGTTGTTTTCTTGTAGACATTTCATTATCAAACTAGGCAACATCAACAGTACACTGATGATATCACTTAGTCTGGTTATGAAATGCCTGCAAGAAAACAACCAAATTCAGAAAGCACCAGGGACTCCACCAACCCTGAGCTATAAACATTTCTTCTATCAGTACCATTATATTTTTACACTTATTTATTTCTATTCATATGCTGCCAGTCCATGTATTCATGTATTTATATTTTGTTGTGTATTTGTGTTCTTTTATATTGCCAATCTAGGCACATGCCAAAGGCACACAGAACATTATATACAGCATTCGGTGTGCCTTTGGCATATAGTCCTACTGGCCACATGACCACAGAAATTGTCTTTGGACAATGCTGGCTCCTTCAGAAAAGAAATGGAGATGAGTGCCATGTCCTAGAGTTGGCCATGACTGACAGGGAAACCTTTATCTTTTATTACTGCCAGTAATAAAACTGGGCACTGTTGTATTATTCATGGTTGCAGTACTGTCAGTTTAACATACCTATTTGTTGAGATGAAAACTGAATATAATAGATTCTTCTAATTGCCAAAGAGTTATTACAAATGCTTTCAGAATAAAATATTACTTTGCATATGTCTGTCTGTTTATCAGTTACTTGTATCAGTACTAACAAAAGAGAACACTGTACATTGTTCATTCTTTGTCCCATTAACAACTTTTATAGAAGATTGTTTTTATTTTTTTTTTAAAGCACACTGCTCATGCTGAATTCATGCACATTCAGAAGAAGCAAATTTGCACCTAATAATATTGTGAGTGTAGTGGCATATATAATTGATCTTACTTTTTTCCTGCTACCATCCCTAAACATCTCTAGAGGGTTAGAAGAAACTGCTGAAGAGCAAGGTTTAACTGGTATAAGATTCTTCTGTTTGATTTCAATTAGTGATTTATGTTAGCTCTTCTGTTCCTCTCTAAAGCATTTCAGTATGGTTTGCTGCATAAGAATAATAAACAGATTTTAAAACAGTTAAAATAAATAGATGCCCAATTCTATAGTAACATTGTTTCTTTGGAATAGGATTATTTTGATAGCCTTAATTAAATTTGGGCAACAACTGAACCTCTCAGGGAAGGAAGCCTGTTCCAGAATAATGAGATTGCAGTGGGAAAATAATGCATTGAGAGCCCTCAGACCCTCAAAAAGGAAGGGAACCTGAAGCACCTCATCATGAGATGAACTGGTTTATTTGAAGGAAAGATTCCTCAAAATACCTAGGAAACAGGTGAAGAGGTTCATAGATTAAAACCAGCACTTTGTATTTACCCTTTTAGAAACTAATGCAGCAGGTACAAAAATGGTGTTATGTTTATTTGTTTATAAAATGTATTGCCAGATACTTGGTAGGTTGCAGTAATTAAACATTAACGCATCTACAGTATGGTTAATAAAGTATAAAACCAAAAAAAAATCAACCAATAACTAAACTCGGTATCCTAATGCTTGTCATAGACCCCTCTGAACAATTTGATTTTCAAAAATATTTAAATTAGAAAACTAAAATATTGAAGGCAGTTTCACTATCAAGGGGGAGGTGTGACAAATCTGTTTGTGGAAGGAGATCCAGCAGCATTTTTGTACACAGTCTTTTAGATTTTATAAATGGCAATCACATGGTAACTTTGAATTATATCCAGAAGTTAATAGGGAGCCATAGCACCTATATAATATTCCTGATGATGATTACTGGCTAATAACTAACTGGAGGCTGCATTCTGGATTAATTGTAGCTTTTAAGAAGTCTTCAAAGGCATCTCCAAGTAGAATGTATAGGTCTAAACTAGTAGTGATAGAGCATGACATATCCTCTTGCTGTAGGAACATCCATAAATGGTCACCAGCCAGCTGGCCAAATAGTCCACCTATCTTTCATGCAGGAGTGGTGAGTTCAGAAGGACCCCCAATTCAGGGACCTGTTTCCGTCAAAGTTAACATTGGAATAGTCACAGTATCTGAATGGATAAAGTGCAACTTTACCTTGCTGGGATTCACTTTTAGTTTATTTCATCCTGTCTAGCTCCCAACAGTCTTCAGATACTGCAACAAAACACTGATAGCATTTCCTATGTGATGGTGGGATAGGGTGGCAATGCAGCATTGGGTATCATCATGATACCCCGAATCAATGCTGACTGTACCCATTGGCTTCATGTAGCTTTATATGGGTAAATATTTAATATTATATCTGAGTTGCAATATTTTCTATACATATCTTTCAGGATTGAATGTAGGCATTGTAATTAATCACTGCATAAACATTGCTCCCAGTATTTGCCAAGATTTCAGTGGGGTCAAATGATATCTCTCAAGATGAGCCCAAAGAAGAGGGCTCATCTTGATCAAGATGAGCCCAAAGAAGAGGGCCCATACTGAAGTTTCTTATTTCTGCCAGTGACCAAAGCTAGGATTAAAGCTTCATAATAAGCTTGAAAGTTTGAAAAGTTAAATCCATCTTACTTACCAGTACTTTGTGCAATGAAAGCTCTAAGTACCAATATAATTATTCTCTATTTTTACTTTTTTTTCAAAATGTTTTAAAGGAAATGATTGTGATACAGAGCTCAATATCACACAATTCATTATGTTAAAGATCAAAGTGCAGAGCAAATCTGCAATTGATACTGTTAAAGCCATTTCATCCCTCTTCTTTTTTTAATATATTTACAGCATAGGTATGTCAGGTAGCTAACTATTTGGTTTAAATAAAATAGCCGACATTAAAACTTAACAATTTAAAATTAGTTCAATAAATACATTAAACTATATCAATAAGAGAAAACACTGAAAGATAATAGTTTAAGACCCGCTTAAGTTGTCAGTCTCTTAGCATTCTGGAAGTTGATTTTTTTAAAAATGTTTTCTTAGGTAACCCAACTATTGTCAGAAATTAAATATAGCTATGGCATCCTTATGGGAGCAGTTGTTTAACACAGAATCCTGTGTATTTCAGAGATGAATCCAGGAGAACAACCAAACAGACAATAACAGTTTCCAACGTAAATGAAATAGAAATGGAATCCAGTTCAGGTTGAAATCCTATTATTTGACTGATCCAGACATATTTCTTACTTGGATTAAATTTCAGTCTATTTCCTTCATTCTTTGCATTATTGTCCTCTACCAAGGACTTAAATTTGAAAAGCTTTATTAAATTTAAAGACAAAGTACATGAATCTGGATTTAATAGCACATGCTGGCAATGTGTTCCAAAACTCCAGGTGCTTTTTTCTATCAGTTGTGTATATATATTAGGTAGTATAAAGGATGAAATAGAATTGTGAGGGATACTAGAGTATCCATACCATAGGCCACAACTATCATAAAGATGAGTTCACTCTCCATTATCGCTTCTTTTAATGCCACAACGTGTACTTTATCTGATGGCAATGCTATGACAGCAGCAAAAAGTCTAAACGTCCAGCCAGAAAAGCAATTGGGACAGTTGGCAGCAGTAATTCGATGAGATTCTATGGTTGCCTCAGATAATTATGCTGAGGGAACTGAAAAAGACTGATAAGTTGCCAACTAAATTTTAACTTGAGCACTTAACTAACTTTAGCTTTGGAAAATTTAGTGATAGCAACATTTTTAAGGAAAAATACACTGTCAGTTTAAGCGGAAACATTGCTATTGTTGGCAGCCTTTTAGCAGAGGTCTAAAAGAAACTGCTACATTCCATCCTCGTTTTGAAAGCAGACACAGGATGGAGAGAAAGAGGGGAGAACTGTACATTTATATCATCAGCTGAATTCTGCTTCTGGGAAAATCAGTTTCAAAGAAACAAATGTAGTTCTACCTTTGTTATGCTAATAATAAAGGGAACAGTTAATACAATTCACAAGAATGTTTCGTTTTGTCTTGTTAACTCTGAAACATGGCAATGCCTTTCCAGATTTTTCTTGGGTAAAACTTTGAATAGCCAAAATTGGCAGCCTTTGCCCTGCCCAGAATGGTCCAACCAATGTTCCAAATTACCATATGTGTGTTTCTTGCACAAAACAAAATACATTGTCTCAGTTCCAAACTCTTTGGTACCCCAAATAGGAAAGGTGTGGAAGTGGCGGGAGGAAGAAAAATACTGTGGGCACTCTCATGACTCTCCAAGGAGAATGTGGAGATGGGTGACTCATGTCTGCCATATATGGGAATGTCCTACATCTCTGGCTGCCTTTTCATGGCTTTGCCTTGCTCCTTCTCTTGAGATGGGCAGAGAAGCTACAGTTGTTGCTTCTATCTTTCCCAGCTAGCCAGGCTACTAATGAGATGGCAGCCACTGTCTCCTTTTCTCCTACCTTATTCTCTATCTTGGTGCACAAGGAAAAAAAAACACTAGAAAAGCTTCCAAACTGTAAGAGCTGTTATCTAAAATACCGCATGCAGTGACACACATTGCTTCAGATTACCATTGATACTGGGCTCATCTATTTTGATAGTGTAATGCTCCTCCCAGTTTAATAAACCTTTTTGCTGAGAATTATTTGGTCTTCTGGAGAGCATTTCCTGAAATGATGAAAAATATACAGCATTTTATCATGAGAAGTCTCTTTTGTTTGCATGAATTGAAAACTTTGCATGCTGCTGTTCCGCTGACTCAGCTCTAGATTATTGATTAAAGCTATTTCCTCACGAATGAGACTGCATTGCAGCAGTTTGCAATACTTGATTTACAAATATTGCACATATGTGTAAGTATGACTTGGTTTCTGGATTCAACTGTATGGTTGAAGCAGAATGTGACAGAAAAGCATCTGATAAGCTTTGTGTAAATCAGAAATTTGAAGAAGAGGAAGAAAAACCCACAACAAAATCCTGTTTATATAACATGACCAGTTTTTAAAAAGAGCATCCAAATCCAAAAATGAAGATTGTTACTGATTCTGGTATTTCCTAATACAAATGTTTATTAGTCATCATTATCACTGTAAGATGTAACAGTATTATGATGGTAATTAATCATGGACTCTGTATTTAAAAGCATTTCACATGATCCCACAACCAAGTTAGATTGCCAATTCCATTTCGGTTTTATTTGGTTCTAAGAAGCTTCGCTAAATTTTACTCTAAACAGAGCAGAAAAATTTGCCTGTTAATCGGGGTGGGTGGAAATCATCACTGTATTTCTCTTCTGTTTTGTTTGCAATTACGCCTGTTATATTTGAGCTTATGAAATACAAAGTCTTTATTTCAAGAAGATACTAACTTTGTATTGAATCTGTTCACTTTTCAAGAAATCAATTATGGCAAAACAGATCCATATTTTATTATTTTATTTTATCTTACTATTTTATTTTACTCCCTACTTATAGATCCCTAACAAATGAGATAACTATGACAGCTTCCGGTCCCAGATGAAGATAAGGGCCATATGCTTGAAAACCTACTTAATGTGGTAGAAAGTCCTGATGTGCTTTATTTGGCTTAGAGATCTTGGTGGATGTGCTTACATATCATACTAATTCTAAAACAAGCAAACCAACAATTGAATTGTGTGAAAATCAGCTCACCGATTGTATGATTGCATATTTCAGAAAGCTACCTTTTTCCTGGTGTAAACAAATTTGTTTAATTTAAAATAGTCTGTTAAATACTGGCTTCTTTTAAAGACAAAATCTTAATGTTTAACATCTCACTGCACATAATACATAATTGGTACAATTCAGTCACACATCATGATTTATAATCTCTTGAAAGATTATTATTAAAATGATAGTGGAAAACAGTGCTATGGAGTTTTACATTCATGAAAATCAGCCTAGCCCTGATTCAAATAATATTCCATTTGGATATGGCCCATATGAAAATAGCATTGTTGTGATCTGATCAAATGTACATTCTCATATCTAGAACAGATTCTAAAGAAGTTTTATTATAAATTGGCAGCAGAATTGTACTATACATAAAACCTATTCATTGCTTGTTTATTAACAGTATTTCTAATCCAAACCACTAGGGAAGGATTCTTAGTGATGTACAAGAAGGGCAAAATCTAAAACCAATGAACACCATATAACAATAAAATCTACTAGTTCTTATAATAAATGACTTCAGATTCTATGACTGAACACTCATTTCTCTCATCTAGATCTCCATAGAGGTCATCTATCAGATGACGAGTGCAATTTCTGTCTAACAGCTGGGATTGAATACAGACTGAAAAGGATCCAAATAATCTGTTTTTCTAGGATCCTCTAGCTCAGGGATGTCAAACTCCTGTTGTCTCAGCAGGGTCATGTGACGTATCATGACTTCCCCTCCCCTTCGCTAAGCTGGGTAGGGACATGGCCAGCGCGTGATGCATCTGGCCTATGGGCCAGGAGTTTGACAGCCCTACTCTAGTTGATTCCTTTCATTTTCTCAATAACCTTCTACAGATGGGAGGTTGGACACCAAACAAGGATTATGAAACATGGCTGAATTCAAGAACTACTAATTACTTCAAAGCATCTCCCTTAACTTACATCTCCCTTAACATCTCCCTTAACTTACATAGATTGCCTTCCAGATCCAAAGCCTCATACCTCAACTTGTTATCTAATGCAGTCGGTAGAGGCATGAGTCAGATGTACAATTGGCAGTGTTCATATTAAAGCGATCCCTATCTGCTTCCACAGATTCTACATACCCAAACTTATCCTAGATTACAACACAAAATTCCTTCTCTCTCATCACCATAGGCTTTGCTCATTTCCTACCCAATCTACAATGTATATGAATGGATGTATGGATTTATCTGCCAAGCCATGAATTTATCCAGCATGCCTACAGGTGTTTCTCACCTGCATCTTCCTATAAAAGGATCCAAGTAACTCTGAATAGGGCTACCAGGTGGGAATTTTCAGGCCACTTAAGTGCAGAGAATTTCACTGCTTTTATCATTATAGTGTAAGTTCAGATAGATCTGGCAATGCTCACTTGCATTTAGTTCTAGTTTTCTGACTTCATTGCTCTAGGCATATTTTCAGATATCCTCCCCCCGCTTCCTCAATAAACTAAGAACTCAGCTTGAAAATGATAAAGGGACAGAGGTATCATTGGTGCTGTCTCAGGTGCTTTGGCTGCCTCCCTATTTTACAGATCAATCAACAAGATGGATCTACCTTAATACACACGATTTTGTCAAAAATCTGCCCACCTGGGTCCCACATTCTGCAGCAGTTGTTGCAAAGTTTCCCCCTTTTGCTTATATAGATGAATAGGTAGATACAGTATATGGTAAAGTAAATGGAATATAGTGTCCATCTGCCTAAAATAGGCTGATATATATACTGATACATACACTTTTCCTTTCTCAGGAGGCATGGTTATCCCCAGAAAAATGTGAGATCCAGAAACCCACAAACAGATTTTAAAAAGTATCCAAAAAGTCTTTAGAAAAAAAAAGCTACTTGCTAGGAAATAGAAACAAAAGTTATCCTTAGTAAATAAGTACCTTGGAGATAAAGAATAGTATGATACCCAGGGATTCAAATGATGGCCATCCCTAGAACAAACAGTGAAGAAGATCTAGCTGAGAAACTGTGCCGATTAATCTTACCTTTTGTCAAATTCTAGAACAGGGCTGTCAAACTCCCAGCCCATGGGGCAGATGCATCACATGCTGGCCACACCAGGGGTGGTATTCAATTTTTTAAACAACCGGTTGTGTGGGCGTGGCTAGGTGGGTGTGGCTAGGTGGGTGTGGCCATGTGACTGGGTGGGTGTGGCTTTTTTTTTTTTTTTGCAGCATCCCCCTACGCTCCATTTTTGGGCTTCCTGGGCCTTAGGAAAGCCTTCTGAGGGGGCATTTTTGGGCCCAGGAAGGCAAAAAAATGGAGTGGGGGGCTGCAGTGCCACCCCCACTTCCCCCCCACCCCACATGCCCCTTTTTTGCCTTCTGGGCCTCAGGGAAGCTTCCTGGGCGAAGCAGTAAGACAGCGAGGGGAATCCTGGCACAGCTGATACTGATCGGGAGCGGGGGGGAAAGGAAATACCATAAGACTGGGCAGGGGAGAATGCAGTCAGCGATGTTGGGCATGCACGTGATGTCGCACATGCACGATAAGGACTGACAGGGAGGGGAGGGGCAGGCAGAGAGGGGCGGGGCCAGCCAGGGGCATGATTTGCTGGTTCTCCGAACTGCACAGAATCATAACAACCAGTTCTATAGAACCAGTCCGAACCGGTGGAATCCCACTCCTAGGCCACACCCATGTCTGGTTTAGCAAAGGGGGAAAAAGTCCCAATTTGTCATGTGACACCGCCGTGATGACGTGAGTTTGACATCCCTGTTCTATCTAGAACATAGGGACAAAAAGGCTGTTGAAATTGACTACAGGATATTGACTATAATTCTCTTGCTAAAGACTGGGTCATTCCTTAGAACTGGAATCTCAGACTCAAATTGTCAGGGGTCCTCTGAGGAGTAGCTTATTGGCTCAGGGGTTAAAACATTGAAGTCTTTGATACAAAAGTCTTCAATGAATCAAAAATGGAGAATATCATGATATGCCATTAAACTATATTTTAAAAATGTACTGCAAAACAGTAAAGTTTCTTGCAAAACAGTATTTCACCTCCACCAATTAGTTTTTCAGTGATTTTATTAATTCGTTTCATTCACTAGTATTTGGTTTCTTGCTGGGTTGATATGTAATATTTTTTCAGAATCATATTGAAGAGGAAGAGCTGTCTAAATCCCCGCTTTTCTCTTATTTCTTTCTCTTTCCTGAAGAAACATTTTTCTTTTCTTCTGCACTTTTTCTCAAGAGATTTTGTTTGCTTGCTTATTACCTTCTATTTTTCCCATTTCTAGGAGAGTTGTGAAAAACTCAAGATAGGGTAGCCAGGCTTGCCCCTCTGCTCTTCAGCTCCTTTCTCTCTCCCTTCTCTGAACAGCTCCAACATCTGTTTTGTTGCCAAATCCCATCTTCCCATTGCTCCTGCCCAAACAGCCTGGCTCTGCTTTGGAAGCAGCATCTGTCATGAAGTGTGAGAGTGGGTGGGATTTCCAGACAACAGTAGAACTTGGCACAAAAGGTTTGTGGTGCTGACTGTGTGGCCCGACTGATCAGGTCCTGCTATTGTTCTTCTGTTACTCAGCCTGAGCACTTACATGCCACTCAAGGAACTAGCTTTGCTGTGCAGTGTCCTTAGTGCCCACAAAGCATTGTGGCAGGTCATTAAAAATGACTTGAAGGTCCTGTATCTGCCCATAGACTATAAAATTGAGACCACTGCTCTAAAATCTGAGCCACAATGTACTACTGGGCATGATGAGCCTTAGCTAACGAGAGTAAGAGATACAAGGCACTTCTGTAGGGGAAGACATAATAATGTTGATCCAGTTTTTATATTTGTTTCTGTTTTGTTTCCCTCCATTTTGCATTTTTATTGTCATGGTTTTCTTTGGGTTTCTCTTTGTTTTACAGTTCTTTTGGGCTCGTTTTTTGAGACTGTTTGATGCGTTGGCTTCCCATCTGCTGCTTATAACCATCTCAACCATAAGTTGTGAGTGAGCCATCATAATGCTTCTTATTTTTTGTTTGTTTTAGTAATGAATATAATTATGAGTTTCCCCTCCATTTATTTTGTTTCCATGAAATAATTTTGGCTTTCAATATTTTATGCATAGGCCAGGAGCTTTCTGGATTCTGAATTTATGAGAGTTTGGCCCTTGTAGGACTGCATAAATCATGTTGAAAGAAAATCCTTTGGGCCTTAAGAACAATCTCTATTTAAAATTTGTAATTATTGTGCAAAAGCTGAAGATGCAAAATCCTGTTTATACACATGAAAATATATTTCCTTTAGAAATGTAAAATATGTATCCAAAATTGTGGAATCCTAACAATAAGAAAAAGTGATAGTTCCTCAAAGTTTTGTTTTAGCATATGCTAAAGAGACCAAAATATTTGTTTAAGCCAGTACAATTGTGACATTTTTTTTTGTTTATCATAATTTTTAAAAATATATTTTTCCAAATATACTGAAGAACATCTGTGCTATTTAATAATTTGTTCCAGAAAATAGCATATATAACAGTGGTGATTTATGTTTATTTATGTGACTAAACTCATGGTTAGGAGTTAAATAAGCAATGACCCTCTTTTAATATCACTCCATCATGTAAATTCTAAAAATCAGACTTCAATTATTAAATAATTGAAGATAGAAGATTCTGTCCAAAGTTACACAACTAGATTGTTATCTGTACAACAGAATACCTATCCTTATGCTCTACATTGTACCACCTTCCTGTATTTGGCCTTCTAATTCTTGGAGCATTTTTGAGGAGTTTCAGGGAGCAAAAGGCAATTCACTAATGGTACCCATTGTGCTGATAGATGATTGCTGATCTATACTTCATGGAATCCAACAAAAACATTAGTACAGTGGAAACCCAGTTGCTGCTCTTTGTTTGTTTTTCATATATAATTTTTTCAGCACAATGAAAGGAACCAAAATTATTGACACTGAAATTATTCTCAGCTATGAATCATTATCAGTCCTGTTTTTTTTCCTTAAACAATGCATATGTACAATACTCTGTATACAAACACACATGCAAACACAGACACATGTACAAATTCGTTTCTGATAGTTTTCACATGTGATATTTTCAAGTGTACTTTAAAATATATAGGGATATTCCTGAACTTTTTATTTCCTGGCACCAAAGGGATTCCATGTGAATTAAGATGGAGCAGGAGAAAGAAACTGAGTTAGCAACTGAAGCATTTTGGTAAGAAATGTAGAGTCAACTGAATCTATTTTTGACCTTTAACTTGTTCTTAAATTTCTGTAGCCAGTTGTTTTTGTACTCTTTTGTACTGGGGAAAAAAACATTTTGCTGCTATGCTTTGTCCACTGAGGTCGATGGTATTTTCTGTGAAGATGTTATCTTTTTAGATTATTTTTTAAATTGGTAATTTCAATTTATCTTACAATGGTGTTTTCCAGTAGGAAGTATTATTGTTTCTAAAAGATTTGTTCAAAAATCAACTTTAATCCATAACCAAAATATCTAATTTGATCCTCAGTTCATCTTAATATTCGTCATCAAAATGGTTTGTGGGCATAAACAACGAAGAAAAGATGGACAGCTTTGCATACTTTTACATTTTAAAAAAATAAATTTAATATGTCTTCTTTCCATTAGCCTCGTAATGTTGCTGGCTTCCGGGGAACAGTCCGGTATGCATCAGTGAATGCACATAAAAATAGAGTAAGTTTTATCTTCGTGTATATGGAAGGGGTAAAATGAGAGAGATTAAAGGAAAAGTATCCCTTTTGCTGTAGAGTGTGATGTAGGAGTGTCACACACAGTACACATCGGAACCTGTGTGACTCAGGTAGAGTTGAACAGGATATGCATGTTGTATTATAGTGCACATACATATTTTATTTATTTTGCAATATTTTGCACTACCCAAATCAAACTAACTGTGGAGCATTCAGAAGAGCAAACAATAAACATAATACTTGCACCATTTAAAAAGAAGCAGCTACCACAAATAATCAGTTGTTCACCATTTCCAAAAGCCTGTTGAAAGAAATTATTGAAAATATGAGCAATTGCATCTATAGGGTCGACATGTTTTTCAGTTTGGGGACTGCTAGCAAGAACTCCAGTTTCTTTACACAAGGGGGGGGGGCAGTGACATATTTAGCAAGCTTATGCTAGATGCTTAGAGTGGATAGGTGGAATAATATTTTGTAAGGTGGTCCCTGACTGTCCAATCTGTCCTTAAAAACCTCCAGTGTTAGAGCACCTACAACTTCTGAAGGCTAACTGTTGATCTTCATTCATCTTGCCCATCTGCCTGAAGGACCAAAGAGAGACATGGATCTAATTCCTAGGGAGTGGACTTTGTATTACAGAGACCCCTGTCCACTGCTTCAGATTCTCCAGGTTTAAAGGAATTCTGGATTGAAACAGAAAATGCTGCTCTGTTTAATTCAACATGATAGGCAGTTAATGATTGAGGAATTCTGATAAATTCTCTACCGTTACAAAGGTCTAGAGTGCTGATGGTCTGCAATATTAGATTCTATTATCTTGAATAACAGAATGTATACGCATGAAGCAGTGTTTATCAATATTTTTTCCTAGCGCAGCAATTTGCTAACTGCCTCGCATTGCATTATTAGTGGCTTGACTATTCAAACATGAAATTTGTGACATTGTAATCTAAACAAAAAATATACTAGAAGATTCTTTCTTACTGAACATGAATTGGATGATTTGAAGAGGATGGATTTTACAGGTGTTCTTCTGTTGAGCTTTGAACTTTGAGCAATTACTCTTTTGGAAGAGATGGAAGAATTTTTAGGATGGTCTGCCGATAGAGCAAGGGTCTTCAAACATGACAGCATTAAGATTTGTTGACTTCAACTCCCAGAATTCATCCTCCAGTCATGTTAGCCCAGTCATGTTAGCTCAGGACTTGTGGAGTTGAAGTCCACAAGTCTTAAACTTGCCAAATTTGAAGACCCTTGCCATAGAGGCTAACAGTTTCCAACTAATGCTAGAGGGCTTGTTGAAGTGTGCATTATGTTGGGGTAGATTTTCTCTAAACTGCCTCTTCACTGTGCAAAGCTCATCTAGTCACTTAACAATTAAATAAGATATAACTAGAATATAACATGGATTCTTATTCTTCAGTACAAAGAAAGTTAAAAGATAATCTCTTCAGTGCAGCAGCTTAAGTATTTAGGCATATTTTAGGATACTATTTAGAATAACAGCAAAATCAAGCCAGTTCCAATATAGTGGGGCATACACTACAGTACAGAATGTCTTATGGGAGAAAAATGGGCTTGTTTTCATGAAATCTATAAATTTCAACATGGAATTTCTTCCAACTACAGTTTTGTTTATGTCTCTTTTGACATTACAACATAGTAGGCATATTCTCTTTTGACCTTCGTAGTTCAAACACATCATGATGTTCAGCATGCATCATAGAGTTCCATTACTGATGTGGAGGAATTTCACAACAGACCACACAATACAGAAAACTACACTGAAATTAGAATGTATGGAAATTACTGCTTTTGATTTTTAACTCTGATTACGTGAACTATTAAGCTTTATTACATACTGTGTTTCTCACAAAAAAAGGCCGAGCCTTATTTTTTTGACCCCCGAAAAAATGGCTAGACCGCCTTTTCGGGGATGACTTAATTTCCTCCCCCACCTAGAGCAGCCCGTATGCACTCCCCTCGCCGCAAGGCCGCTTATATTGGCCGACGAAAACTCCCCGAAGGCAGAGTCCCCAGCCACTTCGGGGCGAGGCGTGGCTGCCCATGTGCCCTCGCCATTAGGCAGTCTCTTTCGGGCGATGGAAGCTCCCCAAGTGCAGTCACCAGCCACTTTGATTGGCCGGTAGAAACGGCCTCGGGGTGAGCGCACACACACACTCCCCTCGCCCCAAGGCCACTTCTATACCCGAGGAGTTTCCATCGCCGGAAAGAGACTGCATAAAGGCGAGGGGACACGGGCAGCCATGCCACGCCCCGAAGCAGCTGGGGACTCTGCCTTCAAGGGAGTTTTCGTCGGTCGATAGAAGCGGCCTCGCGACAAGGGGAGTTTGTGTGTGTGCTCGCCCCGAGGCCGCTTCTACCGGCCAATCAAAGTGGCTGGTGACTGCACTTGGGGAGCTTCCATCGCCCGAAAGAGACTGCCTAAAGACGAGGGGACATGGGCATTCATGCCACGCCCTGAAGCGGCTGGGGACTCTGCCTTCTGGGAGCTTCTATTGGCTATTGTGGTATTCTAGCCTAGGCTCCCTGCAAGGTACTCCTAAAGGCAAGTTTTCTCCCCACCTCCCCACCCTTCCCCCCCATTTCTCTTCACCTCGTGTAGTTCTAACAAATGATGTGAGAAATGGCGGGGAAACGCATGGTTTAAATCGGCCTAAATTTTAGGGGTGGGGCTTAATTTCATCTCATGCCTAGAAATCATGCTGGGTCTTCCTATTGGTGGAGGCCGTATTGTTGGATATTGGGATATTGTACATATCCTGCATATACAATTGATATTTTTGTAATAGCTCCTGGGTAGCAATAATTTCCTGCCATTGTGGACAGTGTTGGCAGCTACAATATTTTGTAACTAATTTTTGTTTTATTGTAGGAAATGGGCCGACATGATGATCTGTGGTCCCTTTTTTACATGCTGGTAGAGTTTGCAGTTGGTCAGCTTCCATGGCGCAAGATTAAAGATAAGGTAGACAATGTAATCAGCATCAATACAACACCTTCCTTTTCAAGATGAATAATAAAGCAATAAAAAAACCCTGCTGGATTCTATAAAAGCCTATGGGATGCTCACAGCAGTACATTAGAACATTTTCTTGATTGTGTATGCCAGCAGTCAGAGTTTCAGTGTTTAGAAACATTTTTGTTTTTGATACTGGAATTATATATAATCACCACAATGAACAGATGTTAATATCTTAACTTGAAGCCATTTATTGTCTTGTTTTGTTTGCCAGTTATATTTCTTATAAGTAGTATTCTGTGATGATGGAATCTGGAATTTTCTAGAAGGCTTTTCTGAAGAGCTTTTAGGGTATAATGCCAGATATTTTATTTTATTTAGTTTTTTTAATGTATTTATCCTATATATTATTAGTACATTCATTATTTTTGTGAGCCACCAAAACCCTGTTTATGATTATAGCAGGATACATATATACATACATAAATTACATACAAATAAATGAATTTGATCTCTCTAGGAACAAGTTGGTATGATTAAGGAGAAATATGAACACCGAATGCTGTTAAAACATATGCCTTCTGAGTTCCACCTTTTTCTGGATCACATTGCAAACCTGGATTATTTCACCAAACCCGATTATCAGGTAAAATCCTGTTTTTATTACTATCTTGAAACAATTAGAAGACAATAATTTTGATTTCCCACATGAATCTGATTTAATAAGAACCAGTAGTTTTCAGTATACATTGCAGGTCCTTCCCTCAGTGAGCAGACAGGTATTTAAAGGTGAAGATTATCCTAGCCCCAAATTGTTTAGTGTCTTGAAAGTCATGACCAAATTTTTCAATATGGCTCAGTAATAGTGGGAGCTAGTTCAGTTGCTTCAGAAAACAAACAACATGTGCATGGACAGCTGTTCACTCAGCAATCTTGTAACATTATTCTGCACCAGCTTCAACCTCTAGAGCAGGGGTTCCCAACCTGGGGTGCTTGCACCCCCTGGGGGTGCAAGACGATATTCCAGGGGGTGCGAGAAAAGTCCAGGTAAATAATAGGATATATAGATATGGCTATATGTTGGCATTTTTATTTATTATTTATTTCAGGGGGTGCGAGGTTCGAGTGAAATCTCTTTAGGGGTGCGGGGCAAAAAAAAGGTTGGGAACCACTGCTCTAGAGCAAGACAAAAATGGCCTGCATATAGTAATGAATAGATAACCAGGTGTAGATACCAGTGGTGGGATTCAATTTTTTTTACTACCGGTCCTGTGGGTGTGGCTTATTTGGTGGGTGTGGCTTGGTGGTCATGTGACTGGGTGGGCGTGGCTTGGTGGTCATGTGGCTGGGTGGGCGTGGCCAACTCAACATCACTCATGTCAAGGGCGTTTCGCCCAGTCCCTCCCCCCCAGCCACTCCTTATTACCCCCCCCAGCCTCAATGTATCTGTAGTTCTGTAAAAAATTTCACCTTTTTTTGGCTTTATTATCTGCATCCACATACTATAGATGTACTTTTATGGACCACTGAAAGGAGGAAATGGCTCACATGCTTTGTCCAAGAGTGTGATAGGCAGGTCACAAAACAGGGCTTTGAGGGGTTGCCACAAAGAAGGGGGGCAGTATATATTCCAAAGCAGCAGAAGGCAAAACAAGAAGCAATGGATCGAAACTGAACAAAGAAAAAGCAACCTAAAACTAAGGAGAAATTTCCTGACAGAACAATTAACCAGTGGAACTGCTTGTCTTCAGATGTTCTGCATGCTCCAACACTGGAGGTTTTCAAGAAGAGACTGGATAGCCATATCTCTGAAATGGTATAGGGCAGGCAACCTTGGAAACTTTAAGACTTGTAGACTTCAGCTCCCAAAATTCTGGGAGGAATTCTGGGAGTTGAAGTCCAGAAGTCTTAAAGATGCTAAGGTTGGAGACCCCTGGTATGGGATCCCCTCCAAAGATTATTCTGACGCCTTTGCCTGGCCCTCTACTCAGACTTGGCATCCTCAGTTTTCCTGCCTGAGCAGGGGGTTGGACTAGAAGACCTCCAAAGTCCCTTTCAACTCTGTTATTCCATTATTCCTAAGTTAAATAGGGTCCTCATTGGGACCCTCTCTCTTTTGCTCCCTCTGGTCTAATGGGTTAATAAGATTTTTAGAAACCTGCAGTTGAAAGTTCTTTATGTCTCCTTACCCTGAAGACCCAATTTCATTTGGAATTTAATCCCAAACTGATTGCCCTTTTAGCATTTCTCTTGACACTTCTCCAAAATGCACCCCCAAAAAGCCACATTTCTACCCCCCTCCCCCCCCACACACACCAGAGGTTGGATTGGATATTTCTCTCCCTCCCTCTTTGCTTTAGGCTTAAAAAGTCTGTCAGTGCTGCTCCTCATTTGGCAATGCTTAAGGAGAATTAGGGGCTAGAGACAGTTGACATTCTCATCTCTGCTACAGGTGAGGCTGTAGACTTTTTGGCAGGCACGCAATGCCTTTTCCTCAGCCTCTTAGCACTAATGAGAGGTGTGGCTCTACTGGCCAGAGTAGGAAAAGCCTCTCATTTTGTACAAACCATCTGCCGGCAGATGCACACTTATGGATGATATGGGCGGGTCCATTCAGGGCACAGAGGTTCTGCTGCTTAGTCTGGCAGTCCAGCTCAAGCCACAGGGTTTTTTTAAAAAAAAATTATTTTCCCTATGGGAAGCTACCGAAATGGGAAGCGTGCCTCTGCCTGCATAACTAGAGGGAGACTTTCCACTCCGCAAAAGCCAATGGCTTGAAAACAGCTCCTCTGCTACCCCCTCACCCAATTCCCCCACGGGGGGGGGGGGAATGGCAAATGTGGCATGCCATTCGGGTGGGAAATGCCTGGAACACAATAAAACCCACCCACTCACCTCCTGCTGGCAGGCTGGCTAAAGGGGTTGGAAGAGAGGTGGAGAAGGGGAGCCGATCAGACCCCTCTGAAAGAAGGGGGTGAAGGAAAGTGCAGTTTGCTGTGGATGCCTTCCCTCGCCCCTTTGCCTGGATTCCCTCCTGCGGTCTCCTCAGTGCTCCGTCTCCCCAGTCTATCTTGACTGCAGTCAGAACCACATTGCCTTTTGCAAGCCTGCTGTAGGTGAAGCTGGGTGCTGGTGAGGGCTGGCTTCTTGCATAGCTTTGTCCAGCTATGGGGGGGTGGAGAGAATGGCTTCCCCCCCAGTCCATGTGTGTACCTTGGCAATGGGAGTTTCTCTCCACCCCCTTTTCCAGCTACTAGATCAGGGGACAAACCTGCCCATTGCATTGCAAATAGGAATCTAAAAGCTGAGAAAGAAAGGGAAATTCCTGTATAGTAAGGCCGTCGCTACTGCCCTCCGGCTTTGGGGGCCTCGTGTAAGCGGCTGCAGCGGCACTTTGCACAAACACTCCAGGACCTCTTTTTTCTTTCTTTTTCTTTTCTTTCTTGTCCTTCTCCCTTCCTCTTTCATTCCCTCTTTTTCTCTCTTTCCCTCTTTCTCCCCCTCTCTCTCAAAACCATGTCTGGCCAAGCGCTCTTCGCTACTTTCATTTCTTCCTTTTGGAATCAAGACTGGCTGAACAAGGATCGCCAGCCGCGCTGGAAGCATCCCTTCGGGTGACCCTTCTCCTCGGATGTGCATGCCATCCTCCCAGCCCTACCACGGCTGCCAGTTGCGAGAGGATGGGGAAATGGGTCGCCCAAAGAGACACTTCCAGCGCGGCTGGCGATCCTTGTTCAGCCAGTCTGGATTCCAAAAAGAAGAAGTGAAAATAGCAAAGAGCACCAAAGAAAGCCCAGCTGTGTCTTTGAAGGATATACACACACACACAGAGAGAGAGAGAGAGAGAGAGAGAGTGGGGGAGAGAGAGGGGAAGATAGGGACCTAGCTGCTTCGCTATCCCCTGCTGTCACCTTTACTTTCTCAGGCCATGCGAGGGAGGGGAGGGTGAGAGGCAGGAGGACCAGCTGCTTCAGGCAAGATGAAGAGGCGTCGACCAAGCATGGGAGAGTAGAAGCCTGGGTTGGCAGCTCCTGGCTCAGCTGGCCTGAGGGGCTGCTGCAGGCATAATGGGACAAAGGCGGCGAGAAACCCCAGGACATTCGCCTACCCACCAGCTGGCCGGGCCGGGCTGGGCTGGGAGAAGGCAGAAAATGTGCTCCGGGAAGGCAGGCAGGCAGGCGGATGTCCCAGGGCTGTTGTACATGCGTACTGCATGTGTAGCAGCTGCACACACAGTGTGCATGTGCAGCAGCTCTGGGACATCCACCTGAGCGGCCACCACGTGGTAGGGAAAGCTAGGAGAGCGACCAGGACAAGCGGGCGACCAGGTGACTTGGTTCAGGGGCGTGGCCAGCCAGGGGTCACCACCAGTTCTGCGACTCATGCCAAATCACTGCTACTGGTTCTCCAGAATAGGTGTGAACCGGTTGAAGACCACCTCTGGTAGATACTAATACTATTGAGACAATTCCTGCAGAAAGGAACAAAATCATTTTGATCCTCACAAAGACCATCTAGAAAAGTATCATGGACAACCAATCATAGCCACTTAGAAATCAAGTAGTGTCAGGAGAGCTTTACTTGATCTTACTCTTCACGTAAATGTGAAATATCCCACTTTGAGTTGCACTGACAATGTTGTCTATACTGATTCTTTAGTTACCCTACTTGTCTGCAAATGGGCAGAGGATTACTATTGCTTTATGATTAGTTTATTATGTGTTTTTCTGCTGTTTCTATTGTAAACCACTTCAGTGCTCTGGTAAAGGAAGTGATATATGACTACATTAAACAATATTACAACCACTTACATAGCTCCTGTGAGAAAATTGCACAGATTGACTACAAATTATGATATGACACAGTAGTAACAATGGTGCATTGGACTATCTGCAAGAAATACAATTTCCCTGCCATTTGTGGTCCCACCATCAAGAACTCGTGGGACCACAAACATACAGACAAGCACCTGCCATATTACCTCAGACTTTGCAATTGCCAATAAGAAAGACAAAAAAGTCTGGGCAAAAAATACCTGAGACAGAATAGAAGGGAAAGAAATAGAGAAAATAACAAAATACAAAGAACTGCAAACGACTGTGGCAAAAGAAAGCAAAGGCAGTACTAATAGAAATAGATGCTTTGGCTGCAATTCCACAACATATTGACATCATTGGTATCACTATCAGTCAATTGCAAAAGGAAGTTTTAGTAGCAACCATTTACATTGTACAACGATAACTTTAATACCATCAAACATTTGCCTATCACAGATCCTTGGGAAGGATTCAATAGGCGGATAAAAAAGGCCAAATCCAATCTAAACATTTGACTGACTGTGTGACCAACCATAATAATAAAAACAAACAGATCTTTCCTCTCAGTACTATGCTGATTTCCTAAATTAGGGATATTTGTAACCAGTGAATAATTCCATAACAACATTAACGTGTTTTAGCTATCTGTTTTAATATATCAGATGAATAAAAAAACCCAAATGTATTAGGAAATTCTTTTAAGGAGGAGGCAGTGATTTTGCAGTAGGGGAATATTATAGAAGAATTCCAAAAAAGGTCTAGTTAAGAAAAATAAGTTTTGGGAAATACTTTGCCTATTCTTGAGAGCTGCAGCTGATCTAGTTGACAGGTGTTCATGACTTTTACTTCACTCAAAGAATGATGCAGTTATGGAATAAAGTAAATTCCATTTCATCCACGTTCATGTTTAATGAAAATATATGTTTAGTGTTCAGTCAAGCATATAATGATTTTCAATTTCTACTTAATCAAAAAATTAGACTTTGGGAATCGGCTTTTTTTTTGGGGGGGAGCTTAGTAGATGCATCCAATGATTAGGGGGTTACTTGTGGCTCTGGAACTCAAGTTGTGAATCTGTGACATACATCATTCTGCATCTCATAAAAAGTGTCTTTCTATATTCCTATTTCTGATTGTGGATAAAGATTTGAACTTTAGTATTCTAACTTGTTTTTATCTAGCTGATCATGACTGTGTTTGAAAATAGCATGAAGGAAAGAGGAATTACTGAGAATGAGGCCTTTGACTGGGAGAAAGCTGGTACAGATATTTTATTATCTACAAGTACATCCACCCCACCTCAGCAGAACACAAGGCAAACTGCAGCCATGTTTGGGTGAGTGGCAGATCCACATATAACCAATATCGCAGAATCTCACTACAGGGCCTTTTGGTGCGCTGACAAATTATTTTATATACAGTCAATATTTGTAGTTACAGATCTTTCCCCATAACAGGTATTCTAATATTAATGTGAAATTTGAGCTTGACATGTTGACTATAAGTGATTACCTTTGAGTTGATTAAATCCAAAGATGTCCTCCTGTTTATGGATATAATTTTTCAGAAATCCAAAGAATGTTTATCTCGGTTATGCTTTGGTTCATGGGCAGTGGGTGGGGAATGCAGAAATGCAGTTTCTCCAACTATGTGTCCTTCATCTTTCTGGAGTGGAGAGAGCTAAAGGAAGGATAGGAAAATATTACCTTCTGACCTCTTGTCATGAATAGGAGTAAAAGACAGAGAGCTCTTCTATTGGAACAGACTCTACTTGTGTTATCATAAATGTGCTGCTTCAGATCATACTCTAATTTTTAAATCTTGGGAGATTCTCTGAGTTTGTGAATATTTTCCATTTGAGTGGGTCTGGTGAAGACAACTAGGAAGAAATAAACAGCCAATGTAATTTAAAGATCTGTGGGAGTGGATAACAATTTTTATTTCATGGAAAAATACATATAGGGTCATATCAAGATATATAGTTCTGTGGAAATGTATTGGAAATGTATTCTGGTTGCCTTGTGTCCTTTTAAGGCAACTCCTCTGAAAGATCATAAACCTTGGTCAGAATCTAAGCATTTTAGACATAAGCCACATCTCAAGATTTAAATTAAAATAAGCAAGAGTTATCCCAGTTCTGTTTTGCTGTCAAAATGAAAAATAATATATTTTATTATGTTTATGTATTTTCTTTTAGCTGGGCTACTCATCTTTCTTCCATAAGTAGTACCATCTAGTACCACCTATAGTAGGTGCTATATTTCTGAATTTCCTCCTGCCATAAACCATCATAATGATGGATAACAGTATTTTTTTTTTATTGAAGGACAAGAAATTCTTTAGTTTGCTAAGTAAATATTATGTGGTGATAAGATTTCTAGGCTGCCAATAAAGAATATGTTGTTTTGAATAGTTAAATGTAAGGGGAATAACAAAGTTTCAGCCATCCATTGAATTTAGTGGTACCTCAAGATGAGATAAGATAACTTACTTAAAGCTTCATGTTCTGTTGCAGTGCGCTTTGTATGCAGTATCTAAAGTATTGGCTGTGAACGGGTGAGGTCTTTGTGATACTGTGAGAAATAATAATTCTAAAGCTTTAGTCTTGTAATCTGACGTTTTGTACATTATTTCTCCTTTAGTGTGGTTAATATCACTCCAGTTCCTGGAGATTTACTTCGTGAGAACACAGAGGATGTTTTGCAAGGAGAACACCTGAGTGACCAAGAGAACGCACCCCCAATTTTATCTGTTCGGCCAACAGAAAATAACTTAGGGCAGGCTGCAAATGTTCCCTTCAATGAAGGAGAAGTTTGGGAAGAGACTGATGTAAATCGCAACAAACTCAGGATCAGCATCAGCAAAGTAAAGCTTTTTGACCATTTTGAATGTATACTAATCTTTTCATTTTCTTCCAAAGAATAGTGACTTTGTGAGTAGACAATATATTAAGTAAAATAGTTAATTTTAAACATGGAAGCATGTTTTAATGTAAACTGACTCTGTTTGACATTCAAATGAGATGTATGTCTTTACTGGGATAAAGATATAAAGGATACATTACAAACTGCAATGCGTCTCTTGATGTTTAACATGAATTCTGTTATTTTATTGGATTATGTTGTCATGGCCAAAGGTACTATCACTATTGCACTCTCCTAGGTATAATCTGTCAAGGATTGATGCATGTGTGAAATCAGATATTTAATTAGCACTGTCAGATGATAGGCTACATCATGCTCACAGCCTTGTGTATTTTTGTGGATTTATTTTGTGGATTTATTTCTCCTTTTCTGTCTCAGACACAGTGTTTAGCAGAAGAAGATCAGAAAAGTGGTGTGTGCCCCATCTCCCCCGTGAGAGCTGTGCCAGACTCCCCTACAACTCAAGCACGTTCTCTGAGATACCGTCGTGTGAATAGTCCTGAGTCAGAACGTCTCTCCACTGCTGATGGAAAAGTTGATCAGCATGAACGAAGGTTTGCTTAGGGCCAATTAAGTGGCTTTTATACACTCTTGTTCAAGCTTTGGGCATGTAGCTAATAGTCAAAAAAAGCAGTGCAAAAGCTGATTGTGTCCACACCTGTATGTAATGACTTTCCATAAACTCTTAAAAATTTTGGTTGTCCTCCCAGGCCTTGGGATAAGATTATTGTGGAGATTTTATGGTTCTTATTTTCTTATGATAATTTTTACGTCAACTATAAAAAAACACCAACCCACACAGACACATATTATTTCGCACCCAAATTCATCAAGGAGTTGGTTGACTTCAAAGTACAACAAACGAACAAACATTGTGTTATGATTTAAAGGTACCCATAAGGAAAAGCCACATATTCTTTCAGATTATTTTAAATCAGTTTATTCCATCCCCGTCCCCCCCTTTTTTTAATTACTCAGACCTATCAGTGCTAAGCGATGGAGAAAAGAAATTTAATTGTGCAGTTCATTACTTCAAATACTTGTAGATCTCTATTGAACCTTTATGTTATGCTCACATTTTCAAATTACTTACTTTGTCAATGAATAGACTATAACTTGCTCATATAAAACTCTCTGATTTAAACATACATGGCTTTTATTGAAATATACAGTATTTATGTTATTCAGTGGGTATTACTTCATCTGGACCACGGGTGTCAAACTCGATCATGTCACGGACCGGATTGTGACCTATCATGATGTTTTTTACCTTTGCGGAGCCAGGTGGGTGTGGCCTGCATGTGACATATCCAGCCCATGGGCTGCCAGTTTGACAGGCCTGATCTAGACAAATGGAAAATAAAATAAAAATAAAATTTAAAAGCATAAAATGAAATTAAAACATTTTAAGTTAAGTACTCTGAAAATGATATAGTGGATGTTAAAAAATATTCCTGTTTTCCTGGAAGATTATTCCATAAGTGAGGCAACAGAACGAATAGGGTCCACATAGGGTTTGTATTATTCTTTAATAATCCTAAATTCTTAATTTTTAAAATTAATTTGACCTGGCCTTTTTATTTTTATTTTCAGATCCCGAGTAGATTTACCTTGTTCTCCTTCCCGGCTTGTATGCTCTTCTCAGCCAGCACAGATGCTGTCTATTGAGACTGGTCAGGTAGACCGACAGGCAAGTGGCAGGATGGATGTATCTGCTTCTGTGGAGCATGAAGCTCTCAGTAATGCTTTCCGATCAGTGCCCCTGGCTGAGGAGGAGGACTTTGACAGCAAAGAGTGGGTTATAATTGATAAAGAGACAGAACTGAAGGACTTTCATCCTGGTGCTGAACCAAGCACATCTGGGACAACAGATGAGGAACCTGAGGAACTAAAGCCCATAGAAGAAGGGGATGAAAGGAGGCAATTGGGTGCAGAAGCAGCAGTCAGGCCCAAAATACACGATGGGCGAATCCGAGGTATGCAGCCTGTGGCTGAGGAGGACAGTTCCCAGAGAAATGAATTGCAGTGCCACACAGTTTCTGAGAGTAAACATGAGCAGCAACCAGGAAGCCCATCACAGTCCCCTTTATATTCAGCACCAGCTATCCGGCAGCGGAGACGAGAATCTGAGCCAATGGGTCCTGAGAGACAGGTAAGATGTGCAAAAGAAATCCATCTCCTTCATGTTGCCATTGTTTTTTCATTTTTGTGATGTCTGTTTTAGTTAGTGAAGTCATCACATCTGGACATCATATCCAGATCGAGTGTTATAAAACCAGCATCAATAATGCTTTACAGCAATTTCCATTAGAAGTGAATCCATGTGAATTGTTTTTGATGCAAATTAGCCCTGAGGATCAGCAGGGTGGTGGGAAACCTATGGCCCTGTAGATGTTGCTGAATCTTTTATTCTATTAGTTTGAACCAATATGGTCAATGATAAGGGATGCTGGAAGCTATAGTTTAGACACAGGTTGTCCACTTCCGCTATAGAATGAGGTACTGTCAGTGGTGCGATTCAACCAGTGTAACAACCGGTTCAGTGAGCGCACACCAAACACGTGCTCTGCATTTAAAAAAGATAATACTTACCTTCAACTGCAGCCCCCATGAATCAAACAGCTGAGGCGCGGTAAACCGCTCTGCTGCATGAATCAGCTGTGCTCTAACAAAAGGAAATAAAGCACAGGAAGAGCAGGGGTGCGTGAGCAGGGCTCATATGCTTGTCGGACAGAAGCGGATTGGAGCCAGCTGATCATCAGAACAAGGGGTTTACCCAAGCCAGTCTGAACCAGGAGAATCCCACCCCTGGGTACTGTAGAATGAAAGACTCAAATTAGACTACATCTGTGTGCTAATTCTGAAATGTATATGTATTATTATGCATGGAATCAAAAGACAATTTGGCCACTAACCTATTCTTTCCTAGACTGAGGTTAGTTGGTTCCTAGGTTGGTTCAGAACAGGCAAGATTTTTTTCTTTCTTATTTTATTCTGAATGCAAATAGTTCTTGATCTATAACCATCCAGTCAGCACTGAATGAATGCTGTTTATGGCCAGTTCTCCGATTTCCAGCCATCCCAGCAGCCCCATGGTCTAGGTGCTTGGCAACCCATTTCTATTAATGACCAGTTGCCAAGCATTCCCCAATAACACGATTGCCATTTGCAATCTTCCATGCCAGCTTTATTTTATTTATTTGTTTATTATTAAATCTATATGCCACCCATCTTGTCATCCCCAGAAAGTCAGTGAGGAAGCTAACAGGGAAGGTTGCAGATCTCTGGGTTAAGGTTTCCCTACCTAGGTATCCTTTCCCAGGCCATGTGTGGTCTTGCGGGCCATCATATCTCAACCCGCACCATACCTATTACCTGTTATGTACTCTCTTCAACCTGCCCAGTACTTTAGGTGCATCACCTTGTACTCTGTGACCCATGCTGTCCTCCTCACACACTCCCTTGCACCCTCTTTGACCCTCCCCATGCCTCTCATGCACTCTTTCAACCATGCACACTGCACTTGACACATGCTTCACTGCTTGCATATCCCTTTGCACCTTTATGCACCCTTCCTGACCTGTGCCACACCTCTCACTTCCCCTCTGCATACCCCTCTGCTATGTCCCATGCTACCTCTCGCGCATTCTTATCATCTTCTCTGATTCATGCAATGCTTCTTACTCACTCTTGAACCCATGTGCTCCTTTCCTGACCTGTGTGATGTTCCTCATGCTTCTTCCCTAAGCTGTGCAATGGCTGTTGTGCAACTTTATACAATCGTGCTTTATGACCTCATTTCTTGGCAATGGAGAGTCAAGTCCCAGTTGTCATTGTATGTTGTTTGACTTGGTGACTGGGACAATGATAAAGCTTTTTCAGGCTAGAGCAAGTCACTAGGTGGGCTTGCTATGCTTTTAGTTAAGAGTTATTCCACTTCCTTTTGATGCTACAATTCCTGTGAACTACTACTTTGGGTCGTTAAGGACCATTATTGATATATTACTTAAACTCTTGTGTCTGTTTGATGGTATGTAATCTTTCATTGGGCGAAAAGCTGCATCATAAGGCAAAACTTTATGAACAAAGGTATTTAAAACGGGCTAATGTACAAAATGCTGTACTTTTAAAGAAATGAATTTGGGAAGATTTTGTGCTACTTTGTGCCTGTTGCTTAGTGCCACTGTTGCACTGTTGTGGTTGAGGGAACCAGAAGGAAATGATAAGATTGCCAGAATTCTTGTAACCTTCTCACTAACGAAGTCTTTGCTGGTGGAAAGCTTGCATGGAGAAAGTTAACGGAGAAATGGTGCACCTTCTACTAGTCTCTCTGCACTTGTACTGTGCCAGTCATATTGACATACTCCCTTCCCACGTTTTGTACTCCCACATTTTGCAGCCACTTACTTACCCACTGGGAAGGAAAAGGGAGGGAGGAGATACCTTCCTGGTGCTCGCTGCCAACTTCCCACAACGCAACTCAGTTGGGAAGCTGTCAGGAAATCAGAAGTTGCTCCTAATGTCACAGATTTTTTAAATCTACCGATTGATCATTCTTGTTCTCTGTTAGTAAGGAAGTATGGGTCACATGCTGTCTAGTTCTTTATTAAAATAACCTATGCAGAACACTTCAAGAATGTCATATAAATGCTCAGTATTGTAGAAAAATATGATCATTACATGTCAGAAATAGCATCTTAAAAAAGTATTGTACATGCCTCCCCAAAGCAAGTTTAACTATTATACTTCTTCAGTAGTCAATCTATTGTGATTTTGTATTTTTATTTGTTTTTTTCTCAGTTATACATTTGTAGCTATTCTCCCAATACATATTGCTTATTCAATAGTTAAGATAGTTCATATATCAATGTACTGTTGACCTCTTTTGGAAAATATATCCCATAGTTCATAGATTTGCTTAGATTCACAGTTGTTTTTAAATAATCAGAGCACTCTGAAAAATATTTAAATGTCTTTAATATCTATGGGTTCACAAATGCATCTTTCACCATAGGAGTGACAAATGAGAGGGTATTGGAGAAAATAAGGAAAATTTAAATAGTGATTATAGATGGAAGTAAGACTAATATGGAAATTATAGTGATATATGATAAATTGGTCTTTAAGTAAGGCTAATATTTCATGTAACAGTTTGCTAGTTGTGCTGTACTATTTACTTGAGAATTTTGGAACCAACTAAGCATGGAAGAGCAAACAATTTGAGAGTCCTCTTAATACTAATATCTTGTAATTTAAATAGATTATTTTCTCACCATTGAGCAAATTTCTTAGTGCTTTCTTCATCATCACGAAAGACATTTAGTAAGAAGCTACAAAAGGAAAAGTATGGACTAGTAAATTGCTTGATAGTCTCTTAAGATGGTTTCTTTCTGGGTATATCAACCTAGATATATACAGCCACAGGAGGTCTGCCTCTTCCACTAAGATGATGAAACTATAAAGAAGTACAATCCATTCTGAAATCTATGTTAGGCAATTGGCATAATAATACACCTGTAAAAAATTTTTTTTACAGGTTGTTGAATTTCATTAATCCTTGCTATTCATCTCTCTCTCTCTCACCTATCCATCTAATCTATCCCTCTTGTCTGTCTGTCTGTCTTTGTCTGTCTAGACTAATGAACAGCAAAGGATTAAATTCAACAACACCCCCCCCCCCCAAATCTCTAAAACAGAGATTCTAAGATGAACAATCGTTAGTAAAATATGATCAGCAAACTCTTTCAATCTGTATTCTTGTGCAACTAATTTAATTTCTAGGATTATGGTTTCTTGATGAACTCGGATTACCAGGGTAATCAGTAAATATCAGTAAAGTACATTACTTTGAAATAACACTCACAATAATTTTAGCTTTTTGTTCTTTATAGCAGAAGTCCCCAATCCCTGATTAGTTAGGAACCAGGCCACACAGGTGGTAGGCGAGTAAGCAAAGCTTCATCTGCACATGTGCAGGATCTAGGTTGCACGCAACCCCTCCCCCCATGAAACAGGTCTCTGGTGCCAGAACAATTGGGGACTACTGCTTTATAGTACTCTGTATCACATGTAAATAAATTAAGATCAAGCGTACTTTTTGCAGATCTGCAACCAAAAAGGTCATTTCAGATGATCAAAGGCTTTTTCAGCATTAAGGAAAATAGCATACCTTTGGTCTTTTGGTTTATCTTGCCAATAGCCTTCAATATGTATCTGATATTTTCTATCATATACATCTTCAGGACAAAGTCAGGGTCAGGATATATTATCTCAGTTAAAAAAACATTTATCCTCTTAGCAAGAATTGCTATAAAAGTTTATAATACACATTCAATAATAAAACTGGTCAATATCTTTAAGGAGGAGTCAAATCCATTCCTACTTTATAAATCATAGCAATGAAAATGTTGTGGTTAGCCAGCAGCAGGTCCGGACGGTGGAGAAGAGTGAGGACTCAGATGAAGGGCCAGGACCATTAGGGAGTGGACTGCTGCCTTCAGAGATTGTAGGGGCTGGCAGCAGTGATGAGGAGGTTCCCAAGGAGCCTGTGCCAAGCGCGCGTGCACCCAGGATTGATTGTAGGAGTTACAGCAGCAAAGGCGATTCGGGAGTAAGGCTGCAAGGTAATGGCCCCTCACTCAAGAGGATAAAAGTCAGGTTTGAAGAAGCGTTTTTTGCAGAAGGTAAAGACGCTCTGAAGCTCAGCCTTGTGGACATCATAGTTAGTATTTGAAAACTCTTGTAAACTAATTCTTATCTCTGGGTTTTTGGCAGCCTTGACAAACAACTTGGCAAAGCTCTTTCTTGTCGGAGCTAATTAGTTTACAGCAGCCTTTTATCTATGAAGAAACAGAATTTGTGGATTAAACCTTAAAAGGTGGGGGCTGCTGCCTTTGTCTTGTATTTGCTCTCTTGGGACCAGGTTGGGTAAGAACAGAAAAGTCTGTTTCCAAGATGTGCCTGAGTCGTCTTGTTTGTTACTTGGTTTGAAGGTTTAATCAGAATTTACTGAAAAATCTTATAATATATTGCTGAAACGCCATAGGATCATGGAGTTTTATTCATTTTAAAAATTTTAATTGCTTAATTAAAATTCATTTAGTTTTGTCTTTAGTTAAATGTTGATTAAAAAACTTTTTTGTTGATCAGTAATTTTTTTTGTAATATACCATTTAAATGTTCTTCAGTTTCTGCTGGGTCAGATTGCTGCTTTCTGTATAATATTGAAAAATAATGAAATGCTGACTAATGCCTTTCATTGTAAAGACATATTTGGTTACATCCCAAAGTTATCATTCTTTCATTCTGCTCCTCCTGCAATTGTAAGGCAATAATTTGTTTGCGTTATTACATTGTTCAGATTATCTCTCTGTGATAAGATTCCACTTTTTATACATTTATTTTTAGTAAATCAGGCTGATTCTGTATTGTTTTTATCTTTTGCACTAAAATCTGAGCCTACATTTAATTTGTGGCTCATTTCCATTTTTTCAGAGAATTCAATAGGATATCATTTTGTTTTTGCATAATTGTCCTAGTTAATATGTGAGAGCTGAACAGCCCTCTCAAAAATGCCTGCCATTCTGTAGTTAAAGAAGTTTCAGAAATTAAATTCAAATGTGTTTATAAAAAAGTTGAGTCTTGACATTTAAATAAAGATGGCTCATCCTCTGTGAGAAATTGTACAAGTAATCCTTGAGTTACAACTGTAATGGAGCTTGCCCACCATGGTCATAACTTGTGAGGATTATAAAACTGGCCGGTCACATGACCAATCCAATTTTATGATATTTTTTGGGTGACTATTAAATGAATGCAACAGTTAAGTGAATCAGTCATTCATTATTGGCATGGTTTTGCCCAAAACTTGCCAGCAAAACATGTGGTCAGGTGACCATGGGATGCTGCAAATGGCGATAAATGCAGCCTGGTTGCCAGAAGTGCAGTCACATGACTGCTGGGAGGAGACAACTATTGAAACTTCAAATCTAAGTAATCTCCAGGTAGTCATCCCCTTTCCTTGATGGCTTCCTTTTCTTTTTTTTAAATAAAAGTATTTGTCACATTTTCCATATATATCTTATTTTCTACTACCATATTCCATATTGATAAATTAATTGTCATAATAAAAAACCTCAATTCTACTCAAAAAAGAAGGCACATGAAAGGATTTACCTACTACAGAAGAACATTTGGAAAATATTTATTTTTAATGTAATTAATATACAAGGACTAGTAACATGGATTTTGTACATCATATTGCATTGCATTACATTCTACTGATGTTTCCTGCTTCCCTTTGCTAAGGGAACCCAGAGGAAATTGCCTATTAAAAAGTGGGCTATAGAAGAAAAATGTGGTAGCATTCAGTAATATACATGTAACCCCATGATAAATACCATGCTATAAGACATTCAAATTTGTACAAATAAACCCATTGATTTTCTTCTGCCCTACTTCAGAAGATGTTAAGACAAATTCTTGGAATATATCTTAATATATTAGTGCCAGCCGATCATGAAATTCTGGACACGTTTGAATGTCTGTGTGATGACCCGGGGTGTGGCACAAAGGCAACACAGTCAAATAAGCAAGAAGTGTCCCTTTAGTGCCTCCAACTTTGCCCCCAATGTCCAGGTTACCTTCGGCTGGAGAAAAAACTCTCCTCTAAGTGGAGGAAATTCAGTCCGAAAACAAAGTACACACAAAACTATAAATAAAAATCCACACAAACCACACTGCAGTAATTAACTTGACAGGGCAGGAGAAGAAATTGCAGACTTGAAAGCCCAGCAAACACACACAGTTGGGAAGATGCCAGGAACCTAGATAAGCCTCGACAATACCAGATAATTCACGATTTGCTCTCAACAACTTTGCTGTGTGCAGCTTCCCTTTTTAAACACTGTGTTCCCTGCTGCAGGTAATGAAGGAATCAGAGCCCTTTCCTCCCCCGTAAGCCACACAACTCACGTTGCTCCCTTCTCCGTTCCTCCCTGCATGCCCTAGGATGAAGAGGGGGTGGGCCTGGATCTTCCTCTGAATTACCTCTCCCTTGTTCTACCTCTCCCTTGTTCTACCTCTCCCCTGCTCTGCCCAGCTGGCCTTTGCCCTTCCCCAGTTTCTTCCACAGCCAACAGAGCCACACTCCCACTCCCTGTCAGCTGCTCAGTTTCCCCCTCCGAATCAGATTCCAACAGGGGCACGACAGTCTGTATCATTCTCCAAATTTTTACAACTGATTAGAGAGGGATCTCTCATCCATGCTTTTCTTTAGAGAAATGTTGTGAACTCATTGTTGTCAACTGATGAATAGTTGCCAATGGTTTTTAACTTTGCATTTCTTAATTTTCACCAATAACTTGATGAGAGAACCTCTTTCAGACCAAGATAAAAACAAAAGGGCCATTGTTTTGTCAGGGAAGGATGTATGTATTTGTTCACTGGTATTTTATTGCAATACTTTTTCACTACATTAAGTTTAAACCCACAATTTGCTTCCTGCAATAGTAAAATAATAAATGAGAGCTGAAGCAACATTTGTGACTTTGAAAGCAATCTTCTCCTAAGCTCTTCAAATAATGAGAACTAACTGGCACAAAACATTTTATTCTACTTTATTTTGGTGATTAAGGCTAATTTTTTTACAAAGTACTCTATTCCCAGATTCCAAAAATGCTTTGTTGAAATGTTCAGTTCCTTCACCCAGAATGCTTAAGCAGATACGAGAATGTCTGTCTTTCTTTGGTATAGAATTGGTATATAATACAACTCATAATAATATTGTCTATATTGCATAAATAACACAAATTATATAATTTACAGCAGTTGCATTATGCTGAAAATGCAAAGCACAAGATTCACATCATTTGCACGATAATCACAAGTACACTTGTTCTCCTTGCCCCATTATATGTATATCTCTGCCCTTTGCTCTCCTTTTTCTTTCCCAATTTGAGGAAGGGAGCCCTGTCCTATTGTTTGAGTCTAATACCAGTCTAAAGAACTTACAGATTCTCTAAACAGCCTTTTATTCTATAAACCCTTATATAATAAGGTAAATATCCTGGGGAATACATTTGTTTGATGCAGCTGCATACTATCTGAATCCCTTTGCGAACTGTATTCATCAGGTCTTCAACATGAGCAAGCAACAAATGAAATTTTGTTATTAGCAATTTTTGCAAGTCTTTTATAATTTACACTCTGACCATGGTAATGCTAAACTCAGAAATAAAGCTCTGTTAATGTTTGGAAATAACAAGAAACCAGAATTCACACAATCGATTTTTGGCTTATGTTTTCAATCTGCACTATGAAAGTTAGAAAACTGTAAAGTATTTGCTCACAAGATAAATTAGGAACTCTGGCTTTTTTTTTTTTTTTTGCTAAGATAGCCTCTGAGTTCAGGATTTAATCTTACTAAATAGTCATTATTCTATAGTAAAATTCAGTTGAATAAAAAAAATCAATCTGTATAATATTAGGAAGATTTGGTGCCTGATTATGGTGCACAAATATCAATATCTTCAATTTGTAATGAGGTATTTCTGATATTTAATGAAAGATTCTGACATATAATAACAAAAATATCTAATGTTCAGTGATCTGAAGTTAGCCAATATCATTATTTTGTTTACTTTAACAAAATATTTTAAATTAAGATATAAGAAAAGAAAGGCAAAAAACTAGATCTTTGTTTTTTCAATGTAACAGTGGACAAAAAAAAATCTTATTTGGAGCATTATGAACTTGAAACAGCTTGTGTCAAGTTTAAAACAGCTGTTTTGAGCATGAAATTGACTGTTTTACTCATTTTGGAATTTTTGTGTTTCAATTTGAAAACAGTTGTCCATATATTTATTTATATGTTTGTTAATTTAATAACTTTTTCATAACTTTAATTTAGAGCTTTTAGTTTCATAATAACCATATTCTCCCTGCACAACATCAGTCCTATGAGATTGGTTGTAATGAGAGGAAGAGAATGACTGAGCCAGTCGTTCAACAAACTTCCATGGTTAGGATGGACAGCCTGTTTCTGTTGTAATTGTAGCATGGGTTTTATAGATCAAGATCTGAATGTGTGAAAAGTTTTAAATATTGATTTGAATTTTGAAGCTATTTTATACCTAGAAGGTAAACTTTGCTTTACAAGCCCAAAACTGTATTACAGTTCTTCAAGTGTTATTTACCCAAGAAGGAAGGAGAACAGGGTCACTCAGGAGAAGCCAAGATCCCAGTGTCTGTACAGAAGAACTTCACTGGGTATAAAGGTGATTTAGATGATTTAGATTTATGCATTAAATTTTATACCTCGTGATAAAAAGAATATTTCTAGGAATAATTTTTCATTGCTGGCACAATAGCCTTAGTTCAGATAGCTTATGTAGGCTATTAATAAGTTTAAAGATGATAACTTGTTAGAGATTGACAAGTGTTTATAGGAGTATTTGCCACATTCTTTGAATGTTATATATCCCAATTAAACGAAATATATGATTTTAGCTAATTTATCAAAGTATTGTAGCTATATGGTTATATGTACCAGAAGTAAATCATATACACCAAATCAACTGATTATACTAAAACATAAGTCTTTTGGCTCAGCCAGCCTAACCCTAACCCTAACCCTATCAACTATTTCCAACTTGAAATAAAAATGTCTTCTGAAGAGGCCAGCTTTCCCTATATTGCAGCTTTGAGCAGTGGATAGTGTGCAGTACTGTAGGCTATTTCTGCTGACTGTCAGCAGTTTGGCAGTTCAAGTCTCACCGGCTCAAGGTTGACTCAGCTTTCCATTCTTCTGAAGTCGGTAAAATAAGGACCCAGATTGTTGGGAGCAATATGCTGACTCTGTAAACCGCTTAGAGAGGGCTGTAAAGCACTGTGAAACAATATATAAGTCTAAGTGCTACTGCTATTGCTCTTGTATTCAGAAGCTGTGTCAGGCCTTGCCTGAATCACTGGAAATTCAAGGGACACACTTTCGCACTATTTCAACTGTTTCTTTTCTTACATGTTAGGAAAAGTACAATAACTGTTACTCTTTGCACCTGACATACAGCCACAGAAGCATGGTATTTTTTTCTAATGGTCTTGAAACAGTTTAATCACATTAGGAGAAACATTAGGAGCAAAGATTCCTAACAGGTCATGTGCCAAAAATGTAGCATGTTGAAAAAAAGAGTAGCCTTTTACTTTCTTGTTAATCTGAAACAAGAAAGATGAACACTGAAAAGGAAGAGAAAGGATGGATGTGGGAAGCATTTCTCCATTAATATATTTATAGCTATATAACCCTGTGCCTAGGTATGGGATTCAATTTCGGAATTCTTCTTACTATTTAGAGGTTTTTCGAGCTATTCAGTTGAAACTACCTACCTATAACTTAAACCTGTGATTGCTTCTCTATTCTGTTTTCAATCTAACTATATGCAAAACTTTACCATTTTTATAGGGCTTACTTTCTTTTCCCTGATCAGTTTTAACTTTTAAGGGTTAGGGTTCTAACATTGGTTCGCTTACAGTCAATATGCAAAAGCACGTAATGATTAGAATTGGACACAGTACTTAAGGTACTGTTGTGGTTAGCTGGCAGCAGGTGCAGACAGCTGAGGAGAGTAAGGACTCAGATGAGGGGCTGGGACCCGTTAGGGAGTGGACTGTTGCATTCAGAGATTGTGGGGGCTGGCAGCAGCGATGAGGAGGTTCCCGAAGAGCCTGTGCCAAGTGTGTGCGCGCACAGGGCTGCTCATAGGAAAGAGCAGCTGCAATAGCATGGGTGACTCAGGAGTAAGACTGCAAGGTAATGGCTCCTCCTTCAAGAAGATAAAAGCCAGCTGTGAATCAGACGTTCTTTGTGGGAAGCAAAAACGTTTTGAAACTCCAGCCTCATGGACATTGCAGTATCTTAAGTTGGTATTTGAAGACTCTTGTGTTGTAAAACAGTGGCCCCCAAACTTTTTTGTGCCATGGCCTGGTACCGGCATCACAAAATGATCCGCAGCCTGGTACCGGCATCAGCACGCATGACAAGGCAAGGCGAGCCGAGCGACCGGCCAGCCAGCCATCCCCTGCTTCTCCCCGCCACCTTCAACTCCTCCTTTGTATCTTTGTCGATGGGCTTCGCTTTGGGACGGCTTTGGGACGGTCGCTCGTCTCGTCTTGCCTTGGGTGCTGAAAGAATCCTCACGCCTTAGTTTCATTTGAAGCCCCCCCCTTCGATGAAACTAAGGCGCGAGGATTCCTTCAGGACCCAAACGCTGCTTTCCAACCAGAAAAGCTCACCCAGAAGCACTTTCTCATCAAACAAGATGGCGGCGCCCAGCAAACCGGCGGCCCAGTAGGAAATGTTCCATGGACCGGTACTGGTCCACGGCCCGGTGGTTGGGGACCCCTGTTGTAAAATATTTCTTACCTGTTATTCTTGGCAGCCTTGCACAGTTTTGGTGAGGCTTATGCTTATCAAAGTTAATTAGTTTGCAGCAGCCTTTTAACCGGGGATTTGTAAGAATTATTAAAAGGTTTCTGTTCCCTTTGGTTTGTGTTTGTTTTATTGGAAAAGGGTTTGGGTCAGAATAGGTACAGAACCTAACCAGAGTAGAATAAAAATATTGCTTTCTCTGTTTGGAAGCTATTTTAAATAGAGCCTGAAAATTACACAACTGATTGATTCTGACTGACTTTAAAAAGCTAAGGGTTGAGTCTGATTAATATTTAGGTGAGAGACCACAATGAAATTTCAGGACAAAGCAGTAGGTGAGCACTTCTGTGTCATTGCCAAAAAAGTCTTAGTGAGGTATTGGTGAACTCATAGGAGTCAAGCTTGATTCAAAGGAAGCATAGCTTGATTTAAAGAAAGCATAGCTTTAAACATACTTATATTTACTCTTTTTGCTGCAATTTCATGCTGTGATTCATATTCTGCTCTAATGATTCATATTGTTAAACTAAGTTCTCCAAGCTTAAAGTTGTGCATTTGATTTCATTTTTCTAAATTAAGAAATTGTGTTTGTACTGCTTTTCTAATTTTCCAGGCTATTAAAAATCATTCTGAATTTTCTTTATATCTTTTAGGTCTTAATTAGAGGGCTTGTTTGATGTAGTGGTTAAGGCACCAGACTAAAAATTGGGAGACTTAGTTCAACTCTTACCTTAGGAACAAATCCAGTTGAGTAATGTTGGATCAATCACTTCCACTAAGCCCTTGGAAGAAGGCAATAGCAAACCACTTTGGAAATCTTGCCAAGGAAAATCCAGGGACTTGTCCAGGCAGTTACCAGGAATCAACATTGACTTGAACATTCCCCCCCTCCCCCAGGTCTTAATTATTCCATCAAATCTTGCAACATCTGCAATTTAGTAAGATTTTCCTTCCAAATCATTAGAAAAAATATTGAGCATGAGCCCAGAACCAAACCTCACTCAATTACACCACTCAATTATTTTCTTTATTTTGGAGTCATTAAGTAGTCTTTGGGAATAGTTCTCCAGTAGATTGAGCTAATGATTAAAAATTGCCCTACAATACTTTATTTCTCCCATATATAGCAATTGTTAATTGATTCTGCAAGTTTATTGAATACTTGGTCCATTTTTCTATCAGCCTCAAACTTGAGAAGCTGCCTATTCTCTCATGAGCTGTTCAAAGCATCCAGAAGTGGGAGGTGCTTCAGTCTCTTCTGGAAAGGCTGGGCTTAAAACTCCGGGATGCTCCTCCTCCTCCACGGGACACCTCCTCAGCGTCCCCCAGTTTTAGCTCAGCCTTCATGGTAAGAGGTTGTGCATTCCCTGACTGGAACACTTTCTGATTCACCTAGTCAAGATTCAGGTTTGCTCTTAGGTTAATTCGGCTTGCAAATTTTCCCCCCTATTAATCTGGCGATTTCAAGGCTTGTGGCTCTATTAGGTTATCACCCCAATCAGTTGAGAGCAGCTCTTTGTGACTGGCGGAGCCAGCCACTTCACAGGCAGTCTGAGATGGCCGCTTCAGGCAATTAGCCTATCTAATTCCCCGATCGTCTTATCTTTGCGATCTTGCCGAAATGCTCGCAGCCGCAGCTCACTTCTCCCTACAGGATCATTTGTCTGACATTTTGGAGAGTCAGCAGCAGCGGCTCGTTAAACTGCTCAGGCATTTAACATCGGAGATTCTGCCTTCCCGCCTTTTTAAATGGCTGGCTTCAAGTTTGTGCCTAAATATTACAGGCGCCATTCCCCGCTGGTTTCCCTTCTTGGGGACCAGGGCAAGTACTTCCCCACTCCACTTTCCTGGGATTATTTCTTTCTTAGCCTGCTGGCATTGGATAAGCAGGCTAGACCTTAAACAGGATTTTTTTCCCCTCCTCTCTCAATTGCTTTTGGATTGTTACATTGGAGCGAAGCCTCAAGTGCCATTTCAAACAGCGGGACGTTTTTGACAGAAAAGGATCCATCCAGGACCTGTATAGCTGGTTTCCCTTGTTGGGGACCAGGGGTCCTGAATATTTCTTGCTTGGAGTGCTTGTGGGGGTTTCCCTTGCTGGGGACCCTTAGATACTGTTTCCCATATATACAGGCTTACATATAGATATAGGCATATATATATGTGTGTGTGTGTGTGTGTGTGTATTTGTATATAGAGATATATATATAGACTTACACTCCTGGAGAAGCGCCCTACTTTCAACCACAGGGGTAGGCACCACCCCTAAGTACAATTATTATTATTATTATTATTTAAAAAAATTAAAGTTAGAGACACGAGATTCAGTCCTCCACAATGGAAGGTGACAATGTCTTCCGCTCCAAGACAAATAAATGCTGAGATAAGTCAGTGGGCCCCCAAAAGGACTCTAAGGCGGCGGATATGGATGCCCATAGACGGCACCAAGCCTTGGAAAGGCAGTGGCAGAAACGGACCAGGGAGGTGGACAAGATGGCTATGACACAACAATTGGATCAGGCCCAAGTACATTGTTGGGGCCCTTGGAGTTATCCACCCAGCCCAGACAGGCTATTTCTGGACAGCCTCCCATAGGCATATCTCCTCCAATGAGCACTGCCCAGCAAATCCCAGAGGCAACCTTCACCCCTACAGCTGCCGATTTAAGACAGGAGGAGGGATTACCTTAGACTATTCTCATCAAAATGAGGCAATGGATGGAGATGGCCATACAAAAGGGCATTGCGGCTGGAGTTCAGCAATCCATCCGGACCAGACACTTTTCGGCTACTTCGGAAGCGGGATCCTTGTCTGCTCGATCCTTTGCACATACAGGACATCATCAAACTCAGGTATTCCCCAATATCCCTGACATACCAGCCCAGGGTCTTCGGGATGAGGTGGAATTAGATGACCAGGATGTTACCACGGAGGTGGGGTCGATCCATCAGATGGACTTGGGGTTGTCAGAGGCTGACCCAGTAGAACGCGGAATGTCGGATGACGAAGGCCTCATTCCGGACCAACCTACCTTTTCTGGCCTTTTTCATCCACACCTCTTTAAATCTTTACTGTTTAAAGCAAAGAACACCGCTAAACTAGGCACATCAAGCCCTCATCCATTGTCAACAGGGTCTCAGGACAAATCCGAGGATCTAATATTCTCACAACCGGCTAATGAGGAAGAAACTATTCCTGTCCCTCGTATGTTTGCTGAATTAGTACAAAATCAATGGGCATCAGCAGCATCCTACCCAGCCCCAACAGGGTACAATAAATGATATTATAATTTGGCACCAGAGTTTTCAAATTTTCTCAAAACACCAGAGGTGGATGAGCCCATTGTGGCATTGGCCTCTTCTTCAACTTTTCCCAACGAGGCCAAGGAAGCCCTGAGACTGGAGGAAAAGAGAACAGAGTTGGCACTCCATAGGGCGCATGTTTCTGACACCTGGGCCATTAGGGCAGCTAGAGCTGCATCCTTTTTTACACGGTCCTCCCTACGATGGCTCTTCCACTTGAGGGATGTATTGCCGGCGTCAAATGTCAGAGCCCACTAGGACATTGCTAAGATTATTGCAGCGGCAGAATTCTCCGCCAACGCCACATTTAATGCAGTCAAATTTTCGTCTAGAGCCATAGCATCTCACGTTTCAGCATGGAGACAGCTATGGCTCAGACATTGGCAGGCGGATACCAAGCATAAATGCAAGCTGGCATCAGCCCCAATATTGGGGGATAAATTATTTGGCAGTGGCTTGGAGCCCCTGCTTATTGAGAATAGAAACAAGAAAAAAGTGCTTCCCCTTCTTTTTCAGAGGTGTGAAAACACAACGCCTCAGTCGTTTCGAAGGAGTTCCTTTCGGACCTACTATCAAGGCCCATACATTCCCAGATTGCAAAGAACATCAGGCTACAGACCCAGTTTTAGACAGGATAGGCCGGAATCTTCCGACAGAGGTCAGCGGGAAGACCAAAACAGAAGAAACCCCAGAGGTACCGGGGGCCAATTTTTTCGTCGCCCCAAGTGAGTCCTTGACAGCAGCTCCCATTGGAGAGCAGCTAAAATTGTTTGCTGATCAATGGGACAGCTCCACCTCTGATGCGTGGGTCAGGGACTCTGTTAGGTTTGGTTTGGCGCTAGAGTTTCAATCCTCCCCTCCAAACTTTTTCATTAGGAGCCCTAGGTCCACGGACCCCATTAAGAGAGTGTTGATGCAGGAGGCTATCAATCATCTTCTGCATATTCGGGCCATTAGAGAGGTCCCATCTGAACAACGGGGTCAAGGCTGTTACTCTCTATTGTTTGTGGTCCCAAAGAGTTTGGCGGGCTGGAGGGCAATTCTGGACCTCAAACGTCTGAACAGATCATTGGTTTATCGAAAATTCAAAATAACTACTCTCCAGTCCATTCTGCTCAGCATCAGAGAGAACGATGTCCTGACCTCTATAGATCTGACAGAGGCTTATCTACATATACCAATTAGACCTGCTCACTACAAATACCTTAGATTTTGCTATTGTGATCAGCACTACGAATATATCGCCGTAACATTCGTCTGGCTTCGGCCCCTAGGACTTTTACCAAGGTCCTAGTGGCTTTGGCTGCCTCCCTCAGGATCAAATCTATTTGTTTACAATGTTATCTGGATGATATTTTAATTTTGTCATCTTCCAGATATCAAGCAAAGTTGGATACCAAGATTATTCTGGAGACACTTCAAGGTCACGGCTTTTCCATAAATTGGGATAAAAGCCATTTGATCCCTTCAACTAGGTTAGTTCATTTAGGGCCAGTGATAGATACTGTGGAGGGCAAGGTTTTTCTCTCTCAGGACAGGTTGAATAGTATCCAGTCTTTGGCCAGAGAGATCAGAGCCTTAAAGAGGGTTTTCCTGGCAGTTCTGTCTCAACTGTTAGGGAAACTGATTTCTTGTATTTCCATTGTGCCTTGGGCTTGATTCCATTCTAGAGATCTGCAATGGTTCCTGCTACCTTTCCAGCGATCTGGAAGAGCCACTTCCAACATCCGGATAAAAGTACCGCACAATGTTTTCCGATCGCTTCACTGGCGGTCGGAAAACACGATAAACAAGGGGTGTCCTTTAAGGAACCTTGCAGGGCAACGATCACAGCTTGGGGAGCTCACTTCCAATCCTACACTGCACAGGGAATTTGGACTATTTCCGAACAATCACAAAGCATCAACCTGTTGGAGCTGTGAGAGTTCATCTGGCGTTACGCAGTTTTCTACCACTTTTCCAATCACGCCACGTTCTGCTCTTGACAGGTAATATCATAACCAAGGCCCACGTAAACAGACAGGGGGATACCTACTCCAAACTTCTGATGCTGGAGACGGCCAGGTTGTTCAAGTGGGCCGAGGCCAATCTGTTGTCACTCAAGGCAGAGCACATAGCAGGGGCCTTAAACACACAAGCGGACTGGCTCAGCAGGCCTCGATAGATCAGGCAGAGTGGCGCCTACACCCGTCTCTCTTCCAGGAAGCAGTGCGGAGGTTTGGGCAACCAGTGATCGATCTATTTGCCTCTCCCTGCAATGCCCAATTGCCCCGGTATATTTCAAGGGACCCGACTCAGGGGACAGAGGTTGCCAATGCTCTGTGATGTCAGTGGCCTCCCGGACTTCTATATGCGTTTCCTCCACTCCCTGTAATACCCAGGTTGATCCAGAAGTTATTGGAGGAACAAGCAGAACTGATATTGGTTGCCCCTTACTGGCCCAGGTGAACGTGATTCGTGGACTTACAGGACCTGTCGAGAGAATAACCTTGGAAAATTCCATCGTCAAGGATTTCCCTCTCGCAAGGGCCGGTACTTCACCTGAACCCACAATGGCTCAGCCTAGCCGTATGGAGGTTGAGCGGAACCGTTTAAGGACCCAACAGATTTCAGAGGATGCCATTGCCACTATACAAGCATCCAGACAGTCCTCTACAAATCGTATATACGAGGCCACATGGTCCGCTTTTTGTTGCTTGTGCCGGGGGCCTAAGATCGACCCAACTGCCCCATCAATAGGACAATTATTGGATTTTTTACAGGAAGGGTTGACCAAGGGCCTATCTCCAAATACTTTACGCAGACAGGTGGCGGCCTTAGCCTCGGTGATATCCTGGGGTAACCTTCGTTCCATAGCACACCATCCACATATCTGCAGCTTTCTTAAGGGTGCTGCAAACTTACGAACTCCTGTAATTCACCGCTATCCCACTTGGGAGCTCAACAAGGAGTTAATCGCACTTATAACTGGCCCGTTCAAGCCTTTAAGAACCGCTAGTCTCAAATTCCTGACATATAAGGTGGTCTTCTTAATTGCGATCACATCAGCAAGGAGGATTTCCGAGTTGGCAGCATTGTCGATGAGAAAGGACCTGTGCATGTTTCATGTGGACAGAGTGGTTCTCAGATTGGATCCATCGTTCACTCCTAAAGTAAATTCAGCCTTCCACAGAGCGCAGGAGTTGGTGCTTCCAAATTTTTGTCCGAAATCATCTCATAGACTGGAGCATCAATGGCATCGACTTGATGTTTGAAGGGCATTAAGCATCTATCTAGACTGCACGGCAGCATTTCGAAAATCTGAAGCTCTATTCCTATCCTTCAACCCATCCACTTTAGGACACAGGGTGTCGTCGACGACCATTGATAGATGGTTGAGAGCCACCATAGCTAAAGTTACGAATGCCAGTCCATCTCAGTTCCTAAGGGCATTACAGCCCACTTGACAAGAAGTGCGGCAACATCAGCAGCATGGGCCACTCGGGCTTCCATAGACGAAATCTGCAGAGTGGTGACTTGGGCTTCACCATCGCCTTTGTCAAAAATTATAAAATTGATGTCTACGCCTCAGCGGACGCTTCATTTGGCAGAAGAGTCCTGCAGAGGGTCCATAGAGTTTAGGAGTGGATTTCGATCCAGACGGAGTCCCTCCCTAAGGATAGGCCAAGCTTTGGTATCTCCCACTTCTGGATGCTCTGAACAGCTCATAGGAGAAAGGGCATTGGTACTTACCTGATACACCCGTTCTCTGTGAACTGTGAAGAGCATCCAGCCCCACCCATTTCTTTCTGTCTGGTGGAGTTCCATTCCAGTCAGGGATCTAGATTAGGTGATGAGTCCCAGACTTTGGCACTCAGTCTTCGCAAAACTGGGGGACGCTGAGGAGGTGTCCCGTGGAGGAGGAGGAGTGTCCCGGAGTTTTAAGCCCAGCCTTTCCAGAAGAGACTGAAGCACCTCCCACTTCTGGATGCTCTTCACAGCTCACATAGAACGGGTGTATCAGGTAAGTACCAACGCCCTTTCTGCAGATATGAAAAAAATATCAACAAACCTGGATTTTTTTACCATGTCTGATTATCTTCTGTGCCATTATCATTCTAGAATCCATATTAGATGATAGAATCTTGGGTATACAAAAGAATATGGCAGAATCCAGGAAAGCATGCATCAATCATTCCCACAATATCATAAACAAATCATTCTGTGCTTGGGCTCTAAGTTCATTGTTTTATAGTAGTCAGATAAAGTGGCAATATTTGGCAACTTTTAGGAAAGTAATATAGTTTTATATCTACTTTGCATGGATTTCTTCTATTTTGAAAGTCCACAAGTGTAAAGTTTTCAAATAAAGAATATTCATGTTAAAAATAATCTTAAATGTTTTATTGTGGGACATGCTCCTGGCTTCTGTTAAGAATATTAATCAATATGGCATGAAGCAATGTTTTCATGCTTGTCTTAATTTAACAATGCATTGCTTAATTACCCTATGTGGGTGTTTTATATCAAAATTCATTTATCTGCTTTTAATTTAAAAAAATGTTTGTGAATTCTGGAATAAAAAGTGCTCTGACCTTTAATAACATTTAATCATTGCTTTTTTCTAATGATGTGTTCATGTTTATTAATCTATAATATGATATAATTATAAATATATCAAACATGCCATAGCAATATATTTCTGTGGCTTTCTTGATAGCAGAAACACATTATTTAATACATGAATAGTGGCATCTTTATATAAATCCTAGAATATATATCATTGTACTGGTTTTTTAAAAATGAACTAGGGTAGGTCCAGGACACAGCAATTAACACAACAGAAGACTTATAACATTGAAGGAATTACACACATTTGATTTATGTTAATTAATAAAGGAAAAAAAGGATGGGATGAACTGCCAGTAAAAGCATATAATAATTATGCAAGCTTTAGTTTTCCCTTGTTTAACAGGCCAAGAAAGGCAATTTTAAAAAATCAAAAGCACAAGTTTTAGGCTCATATCAAAGGCTGCTTTTAGGAATACCACATCATTGTACTTGCACAAAGTTGATAGAGAAGGTCAACTGGGTGATTTATAAAGGAAGATTTTTGGAAGGCAATTGGATCTAATGAGGTATGGTGGAATTTGAAGAAGAGTATATGAGAGTAACTGGGATAAAAGAGAGGAAATATATGCCACATTATTCTGAAGGAATAAAACATGGGCATTTTACATCTGATCTCTGTATTTGCTATAGTTTTCCTCTACTTTTTCCTCTAGCTTAATTAAAAATGGAATTTTTGTATACATTCTGAGAAATACTTCATATAATGATTTTATACTAGTTAACTTTAAGCAATGCAGTGCCATAATATTTCTTTCTCTTTTATTATTACATTTCTGTTTATTTTTAAGATTAATCTGTTGAGACAGCACAAAGGTGAGAGGCCTGTTGTAAATTCTGCAAAGAGATTGAAAGGAATTTGTGTGAACATTTTATAAATAAGTACAGCTTCTGTGTATTTGAGAAGAACAGAATATATTAGAAATCTGTTGCCTAACAAATTAGAAATAAATATTGCCAGCTTCCTTGAGGGTTAGTATCAATTCTTTTCACATTGTTTGAAGGTCTGTTTTTATTCCTCCTATGATGCAAATAAAATTTGCAGGAGGAATCATATTCATGTGTGATAGAGACCCCAACTATTCATGTTGTGCCTATTATTGTAAATTTCTAGAATTTACAGTTGTATAGTTTGCATCTCTATTTAGTTGCCAATCAAGATATTGTAGGTGGCTTCTCTACAGCAAGATAGGCTTGAGGTAGTCTAAATTAAACATTCCTATTATAAGACATCATTGTTATTTTTTTTTTTAAAAAAGCTCCTTACTTCAAAATGTGACGTTTAGTTTTAAGAATATAGAAAATATGAATATAAAATATAGACTTATATCCAAGCAACTGCTTTTTCCAACTTGAAAGAGGGTGTGGAGGGATTAATAGAAAAGTGAGGAGGCAAACAAAATTAATTTCAGAGCTGTTATCTTCTTTCCATTATTTGATTTAAAAAACTGTAACTAGAGAAAGTATGGAACTGCCGCACTTCTGTAAAAGTGCAGTGGTAAGGCCTAGGTATATCTCTTACTTCTAAAAGGGCCCCTTCATGTAACAGTAGGAGATTAGCCTAGAGATGGGTCAACATGGAGGCTATGTTAAGTCCCTGTAAAGCAGAAGGGTTTGCCATCCGCCAGTGAAGATTTCTGCAGCATGCACAGCACAAACCAGGAGCGAGTCAAGTCTTTGCCTGACACCTTTTCCTCCACTCTTCTTGGTCTTTTGCAGTTGGAGGAGGACAGGCATTCTCAACACTCTCTCCCGAGGTACAGCCCCCTAAGAAGACTGGCGTCCTCCGTTTTCTCCTCCTCAACCCTGGAGACAGAACAGTACCCTCACCTTGGCGGCACTTTCATACAGCGCAGCCGTTCGGCGGAGAGCAGCCCCGTGCGCATGCCCCACCGCAGGCACATGCCCCTCACAGCAGGAAACCACAGACTTATGCCTTCTGTCCTCCGCATTTCCAGATCCCAGCTCCAGCAGGTGTGGGCCCGCTTCACACACAAAACATAGCCTGTACTGGGGAAAGCAGCAGCCTTTGTAATGCAATAATAAAGCCCACCTGCCCCTTTGTCACCATTTAATGCAATATTGAATCCCAGTCGACTTTTGGCCGAGAAGGTATTGTAAATGTCTAAATCCCCTGCCAAGAAAAGGACTCAGAGCACCTGCCTCTTTCTAATTCTCCACTACATGGTTCAGAGGCTCATCATGGTTCAAGAGTACAGGTAGAATTGCATACAGCTTATTAAGTGCTGGTCACAGTACAGGACTGCAAGGGGATGGGGTAGCTAATATGAGGCTGTAACTGACTACAATTAAGCTACATTAGTAAGGCATAAACAAAGTGACAACACAGACATGGGGGGGGAGGGAGAGAGATCGATCTTTACACTAAGATAAAATCACTGCAGAGTTTTGCATTGATCTGTGCTGATGTTGAGGCCTTCTTTTCATATTTTACTTTTGTTAATTTAAGTAAACATGCATGAGAAATTGGAGTCAGTTTTTAAGAAGGAGTCACAGATACATATTTTAAAAATTACAATGTCAAAAATCTCTGTCTTTTTACTACAGTTTCTGTACCACAGTCAAATTGCACATCTCGCTTCTCTTTGAGTTTGCCTTTACTTTGCAACTCACACAGCAAAGTTTGGGCTGCATTTCTACATCCCCAGCTCAGCCTTTTAGGCATGAGGATATAATAGACATGATTCATGTTTTTATCTTGATCCATGCAGTGAATGCTTTGAAGGTATCTAATCCTTAGGAATGTTTACCTGCCAGTTTCCTGGCCTGGCTTAGTGCATTCTTGATACTAAAATTATTCTGCTAGTGTATTAAGAAGGAGCTAGCTGATTTATGAAGAGATTAATTATATTTAATTAGAATGCTCCCCCCTTTTTTTCAATACTTGTTTCATCAGTCAGTTTTTAGGACACTGTAAAAAAATAAAAAAATTGTTAGAACACCAACTGCTTTTAACTAGATAAAATTCTTTTAAATTTTCAGCATCCATTAATCAGAACCTGGGTTAAAATACATATCTGAAATGCTCAAGCATGTCATTGATACAGACTTTCAGTTAAGCAGAAGAGAGACTAATTGTAAAACAATAATAAAGAATGAAAAACTGATTGAGTAATGTAACATTTTGAAATGCCTGTTATGGAATTTCCATGGAATTTTCTGAGATTACTGGTATTTGCATTATGAACTCAGTATAATTAAAACTTTTCCGGATAAATTTGGAACTTCAATTTATCAGAAACTTGAAGTTGACTCCAAATCAGAATTGACTTAAACTTTTTACTTCATATTGAGTTTTTTTAAATGGTCAGTTTGTTTGTTTTTTCAGATATCGCATGAAACTGCAATTATATTCTCCAATGTTTCCTGTACTTAAGAGGGGTAGAATTGTCTAAGCACAAGCTGGCATGCTTCCCCCATTGAGTTATGTTTATTGTCACAGCATTTCATAGTTATTGCTCTTAGATGATGACAGTTTTTTATTGTAGATCTCTCATATTTGCTATATTAGTAAGACTAGAATGGCTAAGGCTGGATGTAGGAAATATATGTCCTATTTTACAGATAACAGTCCTGCATTTGAAGACATCCTCTGTAAAAAGAGCTATCTCCAAATTTAATGTAAACAAATGGAACCCAAAGAAGGGAAAGCCAAAGGTGTTGAAGTTTCGCATTAGCACCTGCCCAAAAGGCTGTGCAGGCACAAGTCTCTTGTCAGTCTTCCATAATATGTTGATTTTGTAGTTATTTTTAAATTAGAACAATGATTTCTACATTTGTACAGGTGCATACAATACATATAAGCACATGTAAAGTTCATGTAAATTTGTGTTATTTTTTGTCTCTTTGTTAGTAATATCTAACTTGACAGCTCAGGTGTCAACAACAGTCAAAGAAAGCTTTGCTTCTTGTGTAATGCTTTTCCTTCATATTATGTCTTAATAGACAACAGTCACAATCTTGTGATTTAGTGGAATGGAAACTATGGTGAATAGTACAAATTGGTTGAGGGAAAAGTTAATTACATTATATTGATTCCAAAGATTATGTAATTTGGGGGTTTTATATCTTCAATCCAAAGGCAACATTCATGCTTAAATATAGACTTATCTTGGCATCAACTGGCAAGGATTATGTTTAAAATGGCATGCTAACAAATCTTTTTTGGTTACTTGACTTGCTTTCAAAAAGTGAATGAAGTCTAAAATGATGGCACCAATTTAGAATTTTGGTGCAGGTTGTCATTTACCTTCCACCTCTCAAAACATATTCAGCAAAAATTCTGGAAGATGTAGAACAAAACAAAAAGCACAAAAGTGGCCCATAAAATGCCCTTCTTTAATAGTTGCACAGTTCCTATTTATGAACTTGTCCATGACAGGTGGATAGCCTGCAGATATAACAGTCGAAAGCTTATTAGTGCAAATCAGAATATATGATCAGTGTCTAGAATTTAGAGAGATAGGATAAAATTACAGTTAACCTGTGGAATGAATGACTTGTAGTCTGAGAGATGAGGGAAAAGAGGCAATTCCCAATATAACATCATGTGACCATGTGGTCAGAGACCAACATAATTCTGGTATGTGTTTAGAGTCCTTCTGGACACAAAGAATAATTTGTGCTCAGGCTCTGAGTCATCTGGGTCACCAAACAGTCCCTATTGCAGGGGTCTCCAACCTTGGCTCCTGGAAGCCTGGCGGACTTCAACTCCCAGAATTCCACAGCCAGCTTTGCTGGCTGTGGAACTCTGGGAGTTGAAGTCCGCCAGGCTTCCAGGAGCCAAGGTTGGAGACCCCTGCCCTATTGGCTGTACATCTAACAAAAATTGTGTCTTTCTTTTGAAGTTGATTATTTACAGTGCCCTTATTAAAAAGAAGCCTCCAAGACAAAAACTTTCAAACCCAGATAAAGAATTTGCGAATTCTCCTAATTAATTAATTAGTCAATCTTATGTACCAATCCAATTTTAACTCACTTGGAATAGTTTGTATATTTCTTATCAGACTACTTTTTAAATGAAAACCACAATACAAGCCCACTGTGTAATGTATGAAATAAGAGCTTCAAAATGTCTTGTTTATTTATTAGATTTATTGGCTGCCCATCTTACTACAGGGTAACTCTGGGCAGCTTACAATATTAAAGAGATAAAACTATACAAAACTTATACACAATACGAATAATATGCTAAAATATAAAAATATAAATACTTAACCCTAATTAAAAGATGGTGAGAAAGGAAGTAGGATGTGGAGGGGGAGATGGGATCTGTTATTAATCTTGGGGAAGGTCAGGAGCTCTGGGGGGCAAAATGTTCCAAAGGGCTGGAGTAATGGCAAATGAATATTTTTTAAATAAACTGAACCTATGGCATGAAGGCTTTAAGGTGATTACCAACACTTTGAATTGCACCTGGAAGCAAACTAGCACCCAGTGCAGCTTGTAGAGCAGTGGGGTTACATGGGCCACTCTTGTGGCCCCAAAACCTGCCCACACCACTGCACTTGCACCAGCTGTAGCTTCTGAATGTTCTTCAAGGGTAGCTCTGTGTAGAGCGCGTTGCAGTAGTCCAAATGCAAGATGACTAGGTTTTGAATGACTTGAGAGCAGCAACTCAAGAAGATTGTCTCATATAATATGCTGTTTGGAATTTTCTGGTGTGGTCATAGTCCCTGCATCCCTTTGTAATCTTAATTTTGCTTGAGAATGCTACCTGCTTTTAAAGGCTTACAAAATATATTTAAATTTTCATCAAGTCATTCATGTGTTTTTAAAAGCATTTCTTAAGTGCTGTAAGAGATGGTATAAACACTATGGAGCAATACAGTGAAAAGAAGTTATGCATCCCCTTAATATTTCCTTGTAACATGCTTTGTGTATTTGCATGTGCACAATTTATAGATTTTAAAAATGACTTTGCACTTTAAGACACAAATTGGTTGCACCTTTCTGTAGCATAATCTTCACCAAACCCATTGTAGCCTACTTCTCAACTTCCCATCATGTCTTGCCACTCATAACCACACATCATGGATGATGAGTATTGTGGTTTAGTATATCTGCAAAAGTCCCAGTTGGACAAAAGTCTGAAGCTGTACTATAGTCTCCAGTTTGATATTATACAGTATGTAAAGTGGTAAGTGAAATGTACAATTTGAGAAGGCAGTTTAGCAAGTTATTAAAAACAAAATAATTAAAGACAGTAATAATTTTAATAAAGCCTATGAGAAATTTGTTCCTTGAAGCTTATTCCATGAATGATTAAAAGGGGGAAAAACAGTTCAATTGATCACAATGTGGTATGTTATTAAAATACCCCCAGCTGCATGGTTAATAGCCAACCAACAATGTTGAAAATACCTCATTGATGCAACCTTGATTTGTAATGAATGGAGATTGAACCCATTATGCTGCTCTAATTGAAAACTAGTTTTTTGAGTTCAATTTCTAAGATTTCCAGATCTTAATATAATTGATAACATCTTTTGTATAGGATTGTTAGCTCTGTGTTTCATAATATGTAACACCTATTTGTCTATGAACTGATTTACCATGTTATTTTTTTTTCAAAACTGCCGAAAGTGACTGCAGTTCTTGAATAAGACAAAAATCATAGCTCTCTAAGAGCACACTGCCCTATAAAAGGGTTTTTTTCATTGAATAGTAGAAATGAACTCCTTTTTCTCCTTGGACTTTCTTGTTGTATCTTTCCTTTTATCACATGCTCCATAGTTTTTTGCCTAGTTTTCCTCAACTTACATTCTCACAATTTCTGTTCTCCTTTCTTCTGTATCTGTTGTATCTGTTTCTTTCTTCCAAATTTCCCTTTAGGGATGTTTCCACCCCTGTTACATTAATATCTAGAATTCTGCATAAATATTCCTGAATCTGTTTCTAGGCTATTTTTTCTTACAAAAATAGTTCTAATTCTTAACCTCCTTTCAAAGGTGCTTGCTTCTTATAAATCACAATGTTTGTGAATACAATTTCATTCTCAATCATTTGGGCTGGTAGGTGATACAATAAGCAAATGATGTGTATATGATAATATATTGGCTTTTTGTAGTATCTTTCATCCAAAATGTTCTAAAGTGCTTTACAAAACATGTGCACAATATATGCAGTACACACATAGTATCTATTTATTTAACACAGCTGCTCCATAGTGGTTTTTTAAAGCTTGGTTCTGCTATCTGTGATAGTAAAATAGGGTTACACTCAAAGCTCTTTATGTTGCTGCTGAACACCAATCAGTAATAGATTGTGGCCTGATAGGAAAATTGATATTCTAAAGATGATATAAGAAAAATGAGTACAAACTAGATTTGGTTTAAGCTCTAAGGATGTTATTCTGATTGTGGGGAAAGACATCCAGTCATTTCCAAAGAAGGTCAGGATCTTGTTTTTCATATCTATAGAATTTTTCATAGATCCAATACTGTGAATCCACTATTATGGATTTTTGAACTGGCTTCTATTTTTCGGTCTTTCACATAAAATAGTCAAAACTTTATAATACTAAACCATTTTATATGAATGTTTAAAAATGAGATTATAGTCATACACTTTCATTTCTTCCTTACTGAATTAGTGATGCTTCCCTCACTTGCCATTATTCTTAATTAATCCCTTTGTATAAGAACATTAGAATCACAGGGGAAAAGTTTACCTTGCGTATTCATATGTTGTGGATTTGGGATCAAACCAACTTCTATAAGTGGGTTATTTCTAGCATAAATATATTAGAAATCCTAACAAATCAGATAATTAATTAATTTTAACTTAAACCGATCTCAACTTTTCTGATTATTTTCAATGTAGGTATCTAGAGATTTTCTTTAAAGATGCAATATATGCACATATACCGGGTATATCCCAGCTTATTTTGTATGTTGTGTTCTAGGACTTAACACAGTCATTAAGTATAATCTACCATACCAACCTTAATTAGGGCTTTGCTTTTATGGTCATTTCCGCCCCCCCCTCCAACGAATTTGTACGTTAAAAAGAATACTCATTTTTCTTCTACCAGATGTTGGGTTAGATAAAAATACTGGACAGCTCCCCTTTTCTAAAATATTTTTCCTCACTGGCCCAACATCAAATGTTTGTAGTTATTGGTGAATCACTCTTGCCATTTTGAGTCATTCCTTAGTATTTCAGCATCAAATGGCACTTTCATTTTGATTGTATATTTTGTCCATTATTATTTCTTCTGGTCTTCGATCTATTGAACAACTGAAAGAGTAGCATAGGATCAAAATCAGAGAATTTTATGCAGTGTTTGTTGTGTTGTTTCTCAGTAGGTTGGGTCTGAGTTTATGATAGTACAAGTTGAGAAATGCCTTATTATATGAGGTCTCATCTTGAAATTAACACTGCAAAGAAATTCAATCAAATGGAAAACTACTTTTGGCAGTTTTTAGAAGAAACAAAATAATATACTATTCATGACATGTAGATAATTTTGCTTCTGAAATGCTTATAAAGCTTCCTTTTTATAAGTCACTACTATCAAATGCTATCAATTCCTTAAGCACAAGTCTGTGCTGATAAATGAGCTGAAGTTGTTGAAGTGCAGCTTCCCATTGCATTTGGATTTGGATTAAGGCATTTAATGGCTTTGTACTTGCAAATCAAAGTCAATCACTTTGAAGAGTTAGGTTATCATAATTTTATTTTTGTGCAGTTTTGTACAGCGTGCAATTTATGTTACCTTATTTAACAAGGATTTATGATAGAAGCTACATAGTATTGAAAAAAGATTTCCTGGATTTGTCTTTCCCCACAATGATATGAAACTGATGAAGAATTTTTGTTGTTGTTGTTGTTGTTGCTAGTTTTGGTAACACTTATGAAGTAACAGTTGGTCAAGCTCCTTTCATTGTTAGACTTCTGTATATTGAATCATGGTAATATTTAGTTCTGCTTTAGCAGTTTCACAACAGCACAAGGATAGCATTTATAGTAAATGTTTTTAACACTCCATTTGATGTATTGGTAGTCATTGTAGTATTCAAACTACTGAAAAAATGATATAATGAATGTAAAAAAAAACACAAGCTGCTATAATTATGTAACTTGGAGTTGAAAGTTGATCTCCATTTTTGCATTAACCTGCATGTAATTTAACATTCAGAATCAAATTTATGATCTATTTTTTTTAAACAATGTATTATGCTTTCTGTTGAATCCTGTCTCTTCAGTGTACCTAGATTAATTATATCTTCTTTGTAATAAATCACAGAGCTTCCTTATCAATATATCATCACAAATGCAGGCAAACTATCTCTAAACATAAAATGCATCTACATTGCAAAAGCTGTTCCATGTAACAATAGAATAAGAAGGATGCTCAAAGGACACTTACTTGCCCCTTCACTTTGGTCCTTCCTGAGAAAAAAACAGAACTTGCTTATATTTGGCCTTATCTCTGTACCAAAAATATGCTGATATTTTCAGAATATATTACAGTTTATTACTTCTTCCCAAGATTGGAACAAAGATAGTTAATGAAATTTCTCCTCTTCTCTGTCTTCCTACGTTTCCCCCACCACCACCAAACCTGTGCAGGTAGAACCATAGCAATATATGAAGAGTTTCAAAATAAAAGAATTGACTGAATGAAAGGCATATTCATAAGGGGTTAATTTCAATGCTTCTAATTCATACAATCTAAATTGCAGTGTACTTTAGTGATAGCCATGGTTGCTATCATTGTGCAAGAAGACTATGTTGATGAATCAGGTACACAGAAAACATATTGGAACCTATCCCTAGCTTTGAAAAAAACTATAAATGGAGGAATAGCTTTTGAAAGCCATCAAAAAATACATGTGTCCAGAATTTAGAAAACTAAGTTGATGAGAATGGACATATTACAGTGCAATCATGCAATGTCTGGATTTGTATTTTACAAAGCAGATATCCTACAAAATCTTTAACAACATTTTGAAATTGTAGATTTGCAATTTCTAAATGAATAACACATTCTGCCTGCAAAGGATCATACCAGTTTCAGGATATATTAAACTCTTGCTTGTTCATTCTTGTGGGAGATGGATGGTTATTTGTTGAAATACATCTGCATTTCTCAGGATTAAGGCCTCTTCTAATTTCTTATGCCTGAGATCACTTGATGAAACTTGTGTTGTGTTTCTTGGGCTTTCTAGTTTTCTCTCATAATCATTAGCACGCTCAGGGACTAGAATATCTTTCTTTTGCCTTATCCTAAGCCCAAACATTTGCTGCTACTGTTTATTAGGGGTCAGCAGTTGGCAGTACTAAAATTTTAAAGGCGAGAATGCTTGGATATTTTTTTCTTCTTCTGTTTGCACGCTGGTCCCAATATGCATAGAAATGAAACAGTGATTTTATAGGATCAGTGTGCATACAAAGAACTAATTTCTAACTACAGTTTGGCTGAATGGTGGAATCATACTGTCTTTTCTCTAGAATGAATTCCTCCTTCTGTCACACACACATCTTACTCTGGTTGTGCAATCAAAACCTCTCCTCTGTTGTTCCAAGCATACAGACCAGAAGTCACATTCCAAAAAGATGAAACAACAAAAATAGAATTTTATTTCATTTCCATTTAAATTTAATAAAAAATAAATGTGGTTAATATAATTATTCCCTAGTCATATAGTTTTCTTCTATTGTAGTTTTTAAGGCTTCTAGAAAAAGCACTGGAAATTTGCAGGAGTGAAAGTGTGACACACAGTCCTGGGGCCTCAGCTGTGCATATAACAGACTTCTAATGTCAAATCTTTAATTTTAAGGCTCATCACTTCTCAACTAAACCAGAGTGTCAGTCAGTATTGATGTATTTGCTAGATGCTCTTTAAAAAGAAATTTAGAAAGAATGGGATTCATGTCAGAAAATGAATGCTTGGTCCAGCAGTGAAGATACCATATTACATTTGCACCAGCTTTTTGTCCTATGGCAGCATCCTATCTTGGTGTGTTTTCCCAAACATCCAAGTTTGTTTTGTGTTGCTTTTTTCTTATATGGAGTGCCAATTCTTCATATTTTAAATATCTTTTTAATGAAAACCTCAGGAATTAGAATCATCCCGGTATTACTGCAGACTGATACATGTATATTTAGCATCGACTGAAAAGGCCTAAAACCCTTCCTAGGAGAGTTATGAGGTATAACTTTATTGTGGCATACCAGGAATTAATTTGGAAGGACTGAGTTATCAGAAGGGGTTCAAAAGTTTGTTTTCCCTGAGCCTTTTTATTCTTTGTGTGTGTTGCCTGTTAGAACTGAAGATAATTTTCTGCGTCCCTGCCTTTCACCTTTTTTTACTGACATTGTATAATATGCTTGCACTATTTCCCCGGGCAAACCAAGCATGTAAGAAAAAAATTGAAGCTTCTTTTTTTATATATAAAAACACTGTATTACTTCTGTATATAGAAAGACTAATGGCAACACAGAACTTGAAATTCTATCTTATGTATAAAAGCATGCACTGAATTACTTGTATGTAGAACATGCTGTAAATGCTGCAGAGTACTGTAAGATCCTACACTTGAAATCACAAATAACAAGCAACTTCATCTTTTAAAACAAAACAAGAAACAAAAAAACCGAAGCTGTGCAATGGATTTTGTGCCTTTTTTAAATCCATGTATGTTAATCCAGACAATCGGAAAAAAAAGCTTGTATACTACCAAAACCTTATTAAAGAATCAAAGGCATAACTTGTGGCAGTGTTTTTTTTTTTAATCTCATTTTTCACTGGACCATCACTCTTCTTGTAATGTAAACTTCAAATCCAAATGCAAACTTGCCTTACCTGGCATTATCATTGTGGAGGATTTTTATTAGTGAAAGTGGGGGATACATTTTGGATTTAATAGAGTGAAGGATATATCCTGCTCTACTATCCTAAAAGTTACATCTTATATATTAGCATAAGAGGATAGATTTTCTTGAACGTCCTTCTTTAGACTCTGTATTATGATTTTGCTAATGTGTTCTCCCTTATTTCTCTGACTTCCTATTAGGCCTTGGGATGGAAAGAAACCAGTGTAGAAACGTGTCAGCCTAAAAAAAACATTTAATGGTTTGATGCTTGTGGAGTTAGCCAATCTTTTTAAATGGGGAGGGCAATGAAATATAATACTGACTAAGGCAGTAGTGAAGAGAGCAACATGCCAGGGCATCAAGATCAATTGTAGCAGGAAAACATATTGTGTGGGCTGACCTTAAGGTAAAACGCATAAATGCAGCATTGATGCATAAATGAAGCTTGATTCCTGGCAATGACACTGACGTGGTCAGGTCAAGTCATTTAGAGGTGATTTGATACTGGCTTCATCTCAGATGTCTTTTCAGTTTTCTTGTTGATATACTTGGTTTTTCCTATTTGGGCACTAAACAGAAACAATCTGCTTTTGGAAATTAGATAAGATCAACTATACAGACTTGCTGTACTTGCACAATTTTATGAGCAATATTTTCTCAAGTGCGGATAAAGGTGTATGCTGGTTTTTCAAAGATCAAATGTTTGAAAACAGAAATCTGCTAAGTGTTGAGTATAGACTCAACTATAATGCAGCTTCGCTTATTTTTGTGGAGGTTTTTCCAGAATTTAGTAGAATAGCACTGCCCTGAATAAACGTTTCTAGTAATTTCTTGGTTTGTTATTTTGGCATTCCTCTGCTGTAATTTTTTTCTTCAAAAAATGACATCTCTGCCACTCCCCTCTCCCCAATTTTTACAGGAACATCCAAATGGAATTGAAGACTCTTAATTTCTACTAACTGCTAACTTCTAATACATCAGGTATTTTTAATGCTGAAAAAGCTGCAGGTCCAAACTCAGTTGTCAGTACAATTGTAAATATTGCTAGTAAATTATAATGGATAAATGATATTTATCTTTTTAACCCAGAAAAAAGGAGAAAAACTAATTATCACCTAACTCTAAAGTAAATATCATATCCATCCAAATCTTTTATATAACAGTTTTAAAAATAAATTTTAAGATATGGTTTAATTCTAGAATCAATCTGTTTGACATGAAAAGAGGAGTCAAAATACAATTTTTGGAAATAGTATACCACAGTTTTTTAACTGATGGTGACAGAGATATATTTGTTATAGTTTAACCCAAAGCTATGTAATGAACAAAAACTTCTGTATAAGAATATTCCAAAAGGGTGCAGTGGGTGGTATTCCATTTTTTTTACTACCGGTTCTGTGAGCCTGGCTTGGTGGGCTTGGGTGTGGCATAGTTTGGTGGGCATGGCAGGGGAAGTATACTGTAAAATCCCCATTCCCTCCCCACCCCACTAATCTGCTTTCCAGCTCCGTTCTCCTGTGCAGGGCAACAAAAGAAGACCCAGTTAATCAGTTGGGACTCCGATCAGCTGAGACTCAGGAGGCAGAGAATAGATGGGGGCGGGTCAACCAGAGGTGGTATTTACTCAAAATTTCTGCTACCAGTTCTCTAGAACCTGTCGGAACTGGCTGAATACCACCTCTGATGCATACATTAAATGTATTTATACATTAAAAACATGTTAAACCAACACAGAATATATTGCTGGGAATAAAAATTATTTTTTTAAAAAAGAATATATTGCTGGGTTCCACTCCGTTATTATACATACATACATACATACATACATACATACATACATACATACATACATCCTTTTCTATACAAATGGAAATAAATTCTAGATATTATTTTCTTCCTTTTTATAACCCTGTAATCCCTTAATTTAGAATAGAGTTGAGGTGACTGGATGGAGCTGAATATTGATTGGCCAGATGCCCTTCATGACACCACACAGGGCTCATAGCAGATATTTTCTCTTTGCAACCTAAGAGAGAACATCTGCCATTACCTAGGATCAAACTCTCAGCCTTCCAGGTGGGAAGGAAGTATCTTCATCACCAGCCATCTCACTGTTCTTATTGTATTATTATATAAATCATAGTTTAAGATCCACTGACAGGATAGAAGTTAAGACACTCTTCCATTGTTTATGTAATATAGGAATTTAATTCTTTATTTCATTCATCTCTTAACATCTTTATATCAAGTGGATTTATTGATAACAAATGTCTATAGAAACTAATAGGTATTTTAGTTTTAAAAGATTTAACCATTTGTTCTAGTAATTTGGATGTCTTAGAAGTTGAAAATGTTTCTGGTACAAACAATGTTGTTAACAAATGTTGCAGCTGTAAATATTGCCACTGAGTTACATGGTCTGATAGATGAAATTTATCTCTTAGCACAGTGTATGTTAAAAATCAATCCTCATCATTATCAATTGGTCCAAAGTCAATATTCTCCCTTTTATCCAATTTTTCTGCATCACCATCTTCTTCCCAATTTTTAATGTCAGATTTTCCCCTAGAGTCATGAGAAAAAGGATAACATATTTTTAGACATTCCATTCCATATCTTCCTGATATAATTGTTTCTAGGCATATTAGAATTCTATTATATTTAAATCCTAAAACTGTCCATGTATTAGATCTAACCAAAGGTGTTATATATCTATATTCCAAAACATTCATATCTGCTATATGCATTAATATGATCAATTCACCTCCTTTGGATGATGCGTGATTTGTCAAATACTCAGAGCTGCTGAAGTGACATGTCACTAATATAACATGAAAAGTATAACTGAAGCCCTTCTTGGAGCATATGCAATGCAGGGCACACTTTCTTAAAACTTTATCGAAAGTAGCTGTTAAAATTTTCTGGCATTAATTTCACAGAAATATATCACCTGTACATGCAAAAGCACAGATGATCACTTGAAGAATCACAGTTACATTAAGCAAATTTTATTACTGTCTAATTGATGCTTAGCGAACTGTACAGAAATTAGTCTTATTTCCTGTATAACATTTGCTTCTGACTCTTTTCATGAGATATTCGTCAATTTTCAAAGTTTTTTTAAAAAATAGAAGGATTTCCACTTCAAAATAATGTCATATATGTTTCTCCTATCCCTGAACATCTCTGATTTTTTTTTTCTACAGTTTTCCTTTTATTAAATGACCTCCTGCTACTGTGTGTTGCTGGAAACCATATAATGTTTATCTTCGCTGTGTATATTCTCTTTTTAACTGGTTTTCTTTCTGTTCCAGTTACGTTTTTCTTGTTTACAGGATGACCCATGGGTTTGCTAGGGTATTTACTGAATAATAACCTTTTGCATTGTTACCTCTTAGGAGTGTTAATCAGACATCACACTAGTAGGAGGTAAAGGGCAAGTTTTGTTTTTAGTAGCAGCAGCTTCGGATCAGTGGGAGGCGGTTGTCTCTCCTTCCTTCCTATCTGTATTAGATCTGGATACTGAAGATGGAATCCTGAAAAAGAATGAGGGGGAATTCTACCAACTGTTCTTCAGGCATCCCAGTAGATACCCTTGGGCTTTAAAGCAGGTTATTAATATCATGTGGTAAGGGATTTGTGAATACAGATTTTTTTTCCCCCTGCAAAATCTTTCTTCAAACATAACTTCATTAATTCCTTTATTTAACAAAACTAGGAAGGGGCATCCTGTGATTCTTGGTTTCTGCATAATTTTGAAAACCATGCATAAGTAACATTCATATCGGAGGCAAATGTTTCTCCCTCAGAGAGAGAAAGATATAAGACCAAAAAGGGATGAAAGGAGAAAAGTCCTTCTACTTTCCACTCTGATTCTACTTGCTGCCGAGTGCCAAACAGATGCTGTTTCCCCTGCTCCCAAGTGGTGTGAAGCTGACAGGAAAGAGTCCCCAGCTCTTGGTCTTCATTCATTTGTGGTTTTAATTCTCCCAGCTAATTTCAGATATTACACCATTGCTTGTAGAGTTTTAACATTCTGGATAACCAACTATTTTTGTATGTCTTTTTCCAGGTATTCCCACTGAAACCTTTTGAAATGAATGGTCTTCCCAGGGTGGTGCCTTTAAATTTGCCTTGCCAAGATTTCAAAAGGGATGTATCAGAAAATAGGGAAAGATCCAAAATTCTCCAACGAATAAAAAAAGTGGATTTCTCAAATGTTGTCTTAACTGCCCCTTGTAAACCACCTAATGCTCATCTTCAGCTGGCAAATGGAAGATACAAAGAAAAAAAGGAGGAAAAAGAAGAAGAGGAAGAGGATGATGACGAAGAACTTAATAATTTAGGGGAAGAACTTGATATGCGGAGTGATTCAAGCAGTGATGTTAGTCAAAAAAGTACTGAGCATAGTCAGGAAGGCGCTCCATCCACTCTTTTAGCAGATGACCAGAAGGAATCCAAGGGTCGAGCATCAGCTGCAGAAGGAGACCTGGAACTTGAGGAAGGCTCAAAAACATTAGTTCTCTTTTCACCAGGTGACCTGAAAAAGTCTCCTGTGAATACAGACTTGGCTCCTGATATTGATCTTGGAACTCTTGCTGCACTGACTCCTCAAAGTGAGAAACCACAGCCTATGGGGAGCCAGCTCGATGTATCTGAGCCGGGGACTTTGTCTTCCATCCTTAAGTCTGAACCAAAGCCTCCTTTGTCCGTGGCCACAACCTCCTCCCCTTTTACTAAAGTTGAACGCACGTTTGTCCATATTGCCGAAAAGACACATCTAAACATCATGTCTTCCAGTGGCCAGCTTATGAGGCATGAGGAATACTCTAATGCAGGGCAATTTGAAGAGATAATCATTGAGGAAGAATTAGAGGAAAATCAGGTACTGATAGAAAATGGAAGTGTGAATTCAGCGTTGGAAGGGGGAGAAATGGAAAGTTGTGCTTTCTCAGTGAATCATATTGAAACCACCTCTGAAGCTGCAGGGGAACTGGTATTCCTGAATGGTGTTAAAATGGGAGAAGAAGAGGAACTAGAACTTAAAGACAAATTTATTCCCGAGTCAGATATGGAAGAAGATAGTAAGTTGATTTCAGAAGAACCTGGCCTTGATAATAAAACCCTTGCAAATGAATCCCTTAGACAACCAGAGTTGCTTCCACATATTCTAGCAGAAACTTCCAAAAAGCCACTGAATGTAAGGTATAGAAGCCGGATTCCTGTCTTGCTGTCTGAAGAAGACACTGGATCAGATGTTTCAGCTTCACATTCCGGCAAAGAAAGGCTATACAAGAGACTGAAACAGCAGGATTTGGCTCGGCTGGTGATGGAGAAAAGGCAAAGCCATCTGTTCAGGTTAGCTTCTGGAGCTTCATCTTCTGCTTCCTCTAGTGATGAAAGGCAGCGGGCTTCAGAAACCTTGTCAGCCACTGGTTCTGAGGAAGATACTCATGATTCCGATGATTTTACCCCAAGGAAGATTGGAAATCAGGAGAGAATTTCCCTGGTAAAGATGGAGGAGAGAAGTTTTAATATAAGGAGCAGAATCCCTCGCCCCATTGTACCTGTAAAACCACCTGCGATAGAACTAAAATATGGGAGCCCTTCAGCCCTTCCACCAGCAGCACCAAGTAGAAGTACCGGTGATGCAGCTGGGTCCGTAAGGTATGTAGTTCTACTTTCTGATTCAGCAAGCAGTTGGATTTACAGTTACTGTTGCCCTTGCTATCTCGTCAGCTCCTTCTTTATATTTACCCAGCCTATCCACTAGACCAGGGGTAGTCAACCTTTTTATACCTACCGTCCACTTTTGTATCTCTGTTAGTAGTAAAATTTTCTCTAACCACCCACCGGTTCCACAGTAATAGTGATTTATAAAGTAGGGGACAAAACCCCTACCGTCCACCATGAAAGCTGGAATGCCCACTAGTGGGCGGTAGGGACCAGGTTGACTATCAACTGCGCTAGACTGTAATCAACCATTTTTTCCCCAGATTGATCTTGCTATGATGTTAGACAACAATTTTAAAATAGGGTGCCTACAAAGCCTTCCCCAATATCCAATGGCTTTGCTTTCAAAATTAGATGGAAGTTGGTATTTTTGCATTTTAAAGAGATTCCATTGAGGTCAAGGAAACTTTTTCAAACCAGATTGGAACACAATAAAATTCTTTGGGAGTATTTAGAAATAAAAGATATAAAAAAGGACATTTTAGACAGGAATCACAACTGAAGGAGTAAGCCTATTTTATGCCCTCTTAGTTTAGTATTCCCTACTGGAGATTTTTTTCAAGCTTAACATTGTATACTAGAAGTTCCTATATATAAGGTTGTGGGTAACAATTCCAATATGTGTATCAACTGTCTATGACTTTTATTATCTTAGTTAAAGTACGTAGCTGCATCTACATTCTCTGATGTTTACTTTCCTTACAGGTAGTCCTCAACTTACAACTGGTCATTTAACTACCAGTTGAAGTTATTATAGCCTCAGATGGGATGTTTTACATCCCATAAAATGTCATAGTACATCCACTCCTAATCACATGACCACAATTCAGGTACTTGGCAACCTTTTCACAATTATGATCAGCTTCCAAGCACCCTGCGATCCTGTGATTACCATTTACAATCTTTTCTATTGGCATTCCCTGAAAGTCAATGGGGAAGCCTGCAGGGAAGGTTGCAAGTTGTTGCCTCTTATCTTCGGGGACTGTCTGCCAAATGGAGCTCAGCCCCTTTGCTCCTCGTAGAAACAGAAACCCATTTCTTGTGCATTTAATGTGTAACCTGTCTTTCTCCCAAATAATATATATTGTACAAGGCAGGGAATTAGAAAATAAATGCAAAATATCATTTAAATACTTCAGTAAAAGAAACCAGTATCTTAAACAGAAATTCTCTACCTTTAAATGCTCAGTTTGTAGTGTTTGCTTCTTTAACAGAAGTGGCTTCTGTGCTTGGTTTATGTGACTTTCAGCAAAGGTGATGCTGTTCCTTCAAAAACATAACCTGCATCTCACCTCTACCATGCAAATAACATCTTGGCTGAAGCAAACACTGCATAAACATGTCCAAATATGGGTATCCATAGAGAAGGCAAGAATGACAAAATATACATAACTCTGTCACAGTGCAAATGTGAGTCACACACTAACAATAGACATACGGACTCAAAAATACCCTAGTATTTTTTGTATTTGCAGAATGACATCTCTGCATGCATTTTGCTATTTTGATATCACTTTGAATGCTGCCATGTCAGATGTGTAGGGGCTCTTTTGTTGAAGGAGAAAGAAGCATACAATTGTGCATCAGGGAATGGGTACATTGTTCAACTCCCCCAAAACATATGATGAAAGTGATAGCCTTGCTGTCCTACCATATGAAGTTGGTATTGATATGCAAAAACAATGCACTAAGACTTAGTTATAAAGTCCTGTGACTGAGTATGTTGATAGCCGAACTTGGCATCTTCTTTGTTGTGGCATGTGGTAGCACTTGGCCATCATATGTTTCCTTTTTAACCTGTTACAGACTATTAGTTTCTATCATATGTTGTAAAGTTTTAGAGTAAGATAACTCTGGTGACCTGATTACAAAAAATAAATAAATTGTGCTTTCTCCTTCTTTGCTTCTTACAGGATTCAGGGGCAAAGGCCATTTGGGAATATAGCTGGTGATCCTTGGATGAAAGCAACCCCAACTCCTGCTACCCATTCCTTGAAGAGCAGCCCAAGGAAAGCCCCCCATCTTCCAGCTAGAAGCCCCGTTCTCCCTCCACGAAACCTCAGTGCTTCTCCCAAAAGCCAATCCCTATCCAGAAAGGAAAGCCCGTCACCATCTCGACCACATAGGCCTGGGACTACATTTCCTCCATGGGCTCAGTCTTCTCCCAAAGCATCATCCAGGGCTCAGGCTATAGGCCTATTGGGAGATATTCCTGTGTCACCAGGTATGCTCAGAAAAGGACCAAAAGGGAAAACCCACACTCCAGGAACCAAAGGAAAACAGGTATTCCAAGAAGGCAAGTCTTCTGCTAGATAATGATCTGCTGCTGCCAGTCCATTAGGCCTACCGACCTACCATCTTGCCAGGCTGGAAAAACCTCTGCATATAATACACACTTGAGATGCCGCAGCACAGCCTTATGTGTCAGAAATATATGCATATAGCAGCTAGTTGTACTTCAGTGCTTCACTTGCCCACACATGCCCATGCTGTCTCAATCCCAGCTCTCTATCTGGCTGAGAGCCTCCTGGCCAGCTCATGCTTGCTTTTGCCAGTCACCAAGCAACAGCTCAGGCAGCCTGTCTAGTGCCTGATATTCTTTCCTTCATCCTCATTTCTTTAGTTTCTCGGTTAGCAATACCACAGAACCCTGAGAGATTGCTAGGAGAGATGGCTTTGTGTGGCACACACCATCCCCAATCAAGGGAGAAATTAAAGGGCTGCACAGAACCTGAAAGAGAAATCTTGGTGTGAGCTTCTCGGTGGTCTAGATGTATTGATGTCCCTGTTTGGCACCTGCTCTCTCTCTCTCTGTCTGAGCCTGCTTTTGTGTAGCTCTGGTGATGCTGGTGTATTGATAGAAAGAAAGTCACAATCAGACCCCTCAATTGCTATCCTGCCAATAGCTATATGAAGAGTCAATAGCAGCCAAGGGGAGATGAGCTGCATCGTTTGCAGCTTCTTTTGGATGCATAGCAACTTTTAGCAGCAGTCCTGAGAAGGCTGCTAAAGAGAAGTGTTAAGTTTATTGAGAGACCCTGTTCCAGGGTGCTCTGAAGTAGAGAGGCATCAGTTATTTTCCCCCCTTGGCAGTGTGCCCATAAACTAAGGTCCACCAGAAGTAGTGTGTTGTGTAAAGGCAGGAGTGAAAGCTTCTCAAGGAGCTCTACATGGTCTCCTTATTGGTAAAAACAGTGCAAAAGCGCAAGGAAAAGAGTTAAAGCCTAAATAATGACATAGGCAACCAATAGGGCTCCACTGTATTTTTCAAAATCCAAATATAAGGCATTTTAAAACATGGACTGCCTTTCCTTCTGGGATATGTTGGACATGCGGTTTTAATTTAAAAAAAACAAAAACAAAAACAGGCTTTCCATTTCTAAATGCCTTGCAATGATAGTACCTGCTTATTTTAGAAATCCAGCTGCCAGATGATCATTGGTGTTTGCCACCTCTCAAATTATTTGGTTTTCAACCTGGCACTTGATAAATCTTGATAAAGCTTTTGAAGCTGGCTAATTTGGAAGGAGGATTTATGGTACCCCTCCCTTCTGTGCTTTGGCCTGAAAAGTTATATGAACTTGCCATTATGATCAGGAAATACATTATAACTAAGTACTTATATCTAAGAATCTAGCTTTAGATATGGAGACTTGCAAAAAATAAAGGAAATGTGTGAATGTAATTGTACTGAATAATATTCTCCCCACCATCTATGTGAATCTATAAATCGCAATGATAGAAAGTAAGAAATGGAGGATTTGAGCAGATCAGGCCAATTTATTGTTAGTTCTAGATACCCTTTTCTTGTTTTCTTTTCACCCCACAATTGTCAAGCAGAGTTATATGAAATATGAATGGAGCTTGTTTCCTTCATTCACATCTTTAAACTAATTTTGGTTGCTATGTAAACTTAATAAAATGACACCTGCAACTTCTTAGTAAGTGATAGATTCTGGCTATTTAATATTACTACTTTTCCTGGTGGGAATTCAGAACTGGTTGATTATTAAAGGAAAATATCTGTGATAATTATTTTATCAATAGATATTCAAGGCCCAAGATTACCCATGAATGTTCTTGCATCAAAGAGATGTTGGCTATTTTTTATATTGTATTTGAAGATGATCTTCAAAAAAGATAATACACTGTTAATCTCATGCCCATCTTTTCAACAGAGGATGAGAATGTTTAGAATACACTATTTAATCAATAGCATGGTTGTTATGATATACACCTGAGAAAACATGGGGCTTGTGGTTCTATGAGAGGATTGTTAAAATTTAGAGTAGAATTCTAGGACAGGGCTAAGAGCAATATAAGTCACAAGCCTTTGCTTTGGTAATATCATGTTGATGAAACAACAAAGAAATAATAATAGAAACAGCCCAGATTAGTTTTTTGGGTACATTTACATCAGTTGGGACTACAGTGTGATTTTAGTTGAGACACAATTGCAATGAGTTTTTGATAAGAAACACTCTGATTTTACAATATTTCTTCCCTTTATAATATATTTCTACATTTTTCCTTTTTCCTCATAACCTCCAGACTTTTCTGTTATGCAGGTCTAGGAACCCATAGTATGCAAGATCCTCCCAGTCATACTTCAGGCTATTCCTAGCTTCCAAGGCCATAATGGTGATATAGTTTGAAAAGTTATTTGCTTTTTATTTTTGAATAATTTCTGGTTTTTATTTCTTTCTTTGTTTAAAAGTTTACACAAATAATTTTATCCTCCCCATTCCCTTCATTAACTTTTCCACCTGCTCTCATTATTTCTTCAGTCCTCCACTAGATATTCTCCACATCATAGTGGAAAGGGGCTGAGTTTCATGGCAGAGCACATGTCTTGCATATAGATAGGCTCAATTTACTTGAATGAAGTTTTTTTATTTGAATGGATTTGAAATACAGAAAATAGTAAGACCCCTGACTGGGACCCTGTGTGGCCCCTGTAAATTTAGATGAATAATAATGCTCCATGGACAAATGATCTTATTTGCAGGATGCCTAGATATGTCTGAAAAACAGTAAGGTAGAAAGCATCTAGTGATCCATAAGAACATCTAATCTGACCTGGTTCTTTTCCTTGGTAATAAACAAGACTGCCTTAGAATCTGGCCAAACTCTGCCAGTTGGGAACCACTGACAAGAGCTGAATTGGTGGATTTCATCCAGGATTTGAGGGGACAATTATAAATAATATTTCTGTAGTCATGAGTAGCCCCCTTTGAGATGTAGGAGCATAAAAATTACAAGGCTTATGTTGATAGAATTTATTATTCTGACAGCTATTTGAGTTTAATATTATTGAATATCTCATGTAAATGTTGGGATTTATATCTGAAGAGAAGACTAGACCCTTTCATTGAGCTTGGCCATATTGTTCTCCAAGGACATTATTAGGCATAGGACAACTTGGCCTATTCAATCCTAGACCTCATATATAAAATAGGGATGTGCCCATACCGTTAGAAGATAGCTGTCAATCATCTTGATAATCCTTTGTGCTTGGTAGTAAAAAAGTAAAAAGTGGGAAGCTAAAAAGTGGGAAGTGCAATCTACAACATTGATTGATTACTTCAAGAGCCTCACTGCTTTAGACCTTTGTTTTTATATAAGCAAAGGATGATGGGGCAAGATATCATGACCCTCTTTTTATGTTTATTTGGTTTTTTCAAAAAAACATGTTTATATATTTGGCTTCACTCACATATTGTGCTAAGTCATAATATGGTTTGCTTGTTTGGATTATTTCTGTGAACCCAACCTCTAAGGACAGTAAACAATCATTCATTGTTTAGCACAATGTATGAAACCAGCCAACTCATATATGCACTCATTAATCTGTGGTTTATTAAATAAAACATGAACCCTTTCCCATAAATTCAGAAACCTGGATATTATTCAGGAAAAATGAATAGTATAAACTACTCTGCGCCAGCTAATTCTTATCTCAAAATCAAGATGCTATTTAAACATTAGGTATAAATCTGAGCACAAGTCTGAGCAAAGGAGGCTTTTCCCTTCCCCTTCTGGTCTGTTTTTCAGAGTGTTATCCCTGTGGTTTTTTTTGACCATAGGAGAAATGGGATGTGGGGTATAGAAGGTTTCTATATATGTTCCTGATTCCAGTAAGAAAAATGGTTCAAAAACAGAATTAACAGTCTTTCTTGCCTCATTCTTCCTCCTCCTCTTCCTTCTCCCCTTCCTCAGTACCCCAAATGTGGAAAAGGGAAGAAAGACCTGCATATTATTTTTTGCTTGAACCTGTGGCTATAACTTCTTGGACGTAGAACATTTTGACATATTATGTACTAGACCTCACGATGTAGGAGGCAGGGAGGCATTCATTCTACTCATACACAACCACAATTCTGCCCTGCCCTCCTCCATGCAATGTGATAATAATATTACTTTCTGGTTTAATCCAGAATTAACACTATTCTGTCTAGAGATGCCCGTGGTCAAGCATTGTAAATGAAATAGTTACTGTTTAGGAGATCTAAATTATTTTAATTGGGTGATATGTGATAAGCAGATTTATTCTATTGGTTTACAACACTAATTCTTAAATATGTCATATATCAGTGTATATGTATAGCAATACTGGAAGAGCAAGAAAGTCTTAGTCTGCTCTCCAAATAGTATTAGTGTTGGGCACAAACATGTTATACCTCTTGATACATAAAAAGAAACAAAGTACAGAATCAATAGCATGTACTGTAAGCTGTAAATATAATTATCATGCAGGATGAGGAACTGTAGGAATCAATATTCCTCTAAGACATTTGTACATATTTACCTGAATATGTATCAAGCATAAGTGTTGATCATGAGCAGAAAAAAGGCAGCATAGGGACAAATAATATTACTTTAATTCGCAAGAAATAATACTGCTGTCGTAGCAGCAAGCCTGAACTGAATGATGCTTTAAGTCCTTGGTGGTGACTGAGACAGCTGTGAACCCTAGTGGAATGAGTGCTTTGTTATAGAAATCCAAATAATATTCCCTCAGGACTATAATCAAAACTCCAGGCCAAAAATGATATTTCATGGTTTGCTAGTTGCTCTTGTTACCTATGGTGCCATGCTATACAGACAGCAAGCATCACTCTAAAGTCAAAAAGCACTTATATGTCTTCTTCGAGTTACAAATTGTTATATCTACTTCATTGTGTTCTTTAAATCCTGAATACTGTTTTTATGTCCTCAAGAATTCATAGTTCCTTCATATTTCCTTTTTATAGCATTTTGCTTATAATTGCTGACTCTGATTTTTTTTTTGCCCAGAAGTTGAACAAATGAGACAGCTCCAATTAATCTATTTCCTTATCATCACAGTACATTATGCATTCACCCCATTCATTTTTCAGAGCTAGTCCAATGATATTAATTACAGAGGACAAGCTGTATTGCTCCTAAGTACCTGTATTTCAGACCTGTTGATTGATACTACACTTTTCTATTACATTTATAATAAATTAAATTGATGTATTAACTGGGAACGGTGTGATCCCTGTTAATGTTATCTACACAGGTTTATAGTGCAGCCTCAGTTTTTACACTATTTCTAACCTGGCTTTTGGGAGCAAGCCTTTGCCAGGTAATTTATATTAGAAATGCATGTTTTTTTTTTAAATGAACAGATATAATAGATCAAACATGCATACAGGAATAATTCCGGGATTAATAAAGTGATTGGCAGGTTTTTTTTTAAAAAAACAATCTTTGTGCCCTCCTCAGTTCCTCAAACCATCTCCAGCTCCCAAACCTATTTTTGTCTTTTCTTTCTAATTATTCAGTGAGAGCTGCAGGAATAGAAATTATCTCTCTTGCTATACTTGCTCACTTCCTTTCCTGTTGTTGCTAATTAAAAATTGGGAGTGTCTTCTGCAGATTCAGTTGAGATGATTTTTGGGAATCAAAAAGGGAAATAGAATTGGGACAGGGGGAGAGGGGAATTCAGGAAATGTGTGCTAAAAGATGAGTAAGTAAAGTAAAAGGACTTTGAAAACAAGGTTGTCTGAGGAGGCTTTCGGACTTCAGCACCTCTACAGACCTCACATTTTTACTGTATAACCCAGTCAGATCTTTGCCATTTTATTATTGTGTGAGTCAGCCTGAACAATAAGGCTAGAATTGGTGGAGGCATTATCCGACTAAGAGTAGCATCTTTAATATGCTGCTTGCTTTAATGTCCCAGTCATTTGATTATGAACTCATTCTTCCCATCTATTTCAACACAGCGACATTAAGAACAACTTTGTGTCCTAGGAAGACGTTGTGAGAATTAAATATAAACAGCATAGCTTTTATTGAGATTTCCATGAAAAATAATTTCTATAACAACTTAAGCAAAATACACAGATACATTCTTTATATTAAACAATTCTTTAAACAATATAACATTGTGTGTTTCTGTTCAGAACTCCTGGTACCCCATCCCATTTCCCCTCATTTAATCAGCCATTCTGGACATCCTTCATTGTTGTTATTGTTTTCCTTCCCCCATTATATTATTTTCTTTTGCACCTGTTTCCTTGTAGCGTATGGGCAATGGTTTAGTTTCATAAGCAACAGTGCTGATCAAAAGAAATGGGAAGAACACTTCACCATAATACAATTACAGTGGATAGGGTGGGTGGATGGGGGTGGGAGTGTTTTGAAAAGCAGTCACTGGTAATTAAGCGCCTATTAACCCTCTGTATAGAAAAAAGCCTTGTAGTAGCTTCAATTCAAGTAGATTTGCAATGGGTACTCTTTTAAATGGCACTCAAAATTGTGAGGTGCAGTCCAGTACATACTTGTTTTCTCCCTACAACAGCAATTATTATTAAAAAGAAGAAAACGGAGGAGACAGCCAACAGTGGATTCTGAACAGATTCACCCCACACACCCCAGAGTGAAATGTATTTCAGACCAACAGCCCAAAGGCTGCATTATAAGGAAGAAAAGATTTGCTAAATATTATATTGGCTATCTGGAGAGTAGACCCATGCAACTAGTCAGGATTGTGAAAAACAAATTTCTCAAGGAAAATAGTGGTGAGGGCAAAATCTTTTTCTCTGCTGCCCCAGATGATCAGACTAGGAGACAGTGTTGTTAGAGGAACTTCTTAATGCTCAGAGCAATTTGAGAGTAGATTTGGGACTGTACCTGGGTGGTTGGGATATTCCTTTGCTGGAGGAAACTGGACAGTAGACAGCCATCTGTCAAGGATGTCCTAGTGTCAGAATCTTTGCATTTATCTTATAGAATTACAATTTTTGTTTCAAAGGGTAATATAGAGTTAGTGCCGTAGAAAGTAGTTATCTTGCTCCACATCTCTTTTCCCAGAACTTAGCATATATCACAATGCCACCTTTCTCTTTCTATCATCAACAAATCCAAAAATCTAATGGGTAAGAAGATGTGAAATATAGTAAAGTAGCAAGAGACACTGACTTATATTAGATCTTATTCAGGGGTTATAGAAACAGAATGATTTCTTGGTGGAGTTTTTCTGTAATTTGCAGTTTGGACTGGTACATTTAGCAGAATATGTATTTCTATATAATGCAGTATACAACTGGAGTTGTAAATATGAGACAATGGTTATGGACCCAGGAGATTAAGCAACTTCATTCCCATGCTTACTATAATCATCTTTTTATGTTACTATGCACCCAGAGAAACTAACTTTTTAGAAACAAAATGCCATATTTCCTTGTTTTTCTGAATGGGAATAGGAAGAATTTGCTAACCTGGATGGCAGAATACCTATAGACCAGGAAAGAGATTTCTGGGGGGGGGGGGCTTTGGGGGAGATTTTGTGGGCTGAATTTTCCCATAGACTGTTCTTAATCTTTGGGTCACTTGGGAATGTATATAATCTCTTACAACTTTTGTTTCTCAGGCTAATCTGAAATATAGAGTAACTGCAAAACCAGGTGTGTTTCAGTCAAGAGATGAACGATAGCATGAGCCACCTATTCTGATAAATGAAAAGCAAAGCAAAACGGGATACTCTATATATCTCCTATGAAAGGCAACGTGTTGTGTTATGTAAACAATATGGGTATTTCTTTGGACTGAATTGAGTAGCAGACTGCTGATAACTTTGCATTGTTAATGGGTGATAGGGTGTGTTTTTTAAGATCATAAATATCCTACCCAGGAGCAGTTCTGTATTAACACCGTGTCCCTCAGCACAGAACAGGTGTATCTGACTGGCAGACAGGATATCAGTTGATGATATTGTTTATTCAAAACATTGTCCGATTTCATGATAAACCACCTCATTGTATTTTCTTCTTCTTTTTCATGCTTTTCTGAAAGCAGGTTTAGAATGTTTTACACATTACAACAAGAATGTACAATTGCAAATGAGAGTAAAAAAGTAAAAACCGTAAAAATCTGGTTTAAATGCATGGCAGTTCTTAGCGCCACAAGTTTGGCATGCATCACACAGAAGCTGTGTACAGATTCACATGGCATTTTCCTAATTCTAAATCATGACTTAAAAATAAAAAGGAAAAAATCATTTTTTTGTTTGTATGAAAAATGATGGTCATTAACAGATTTGTTAATCAAAGAGAATTCTTGGTCATGCCATTAAAAAGCTCGCCGGCCTTTTCACCCATGTGTCTTTTACCATTTGTTTGATGAGCTGCTGAGTTGTATGTTAGACAGGGGCATAGAAGGTTCATCTTAGATGCCTGTAGTAAATGAATGTTCTTCATTGCCACCACCCAACATACTTTCCCCCCCAAGACAGTTGGAATGGAGTGAAGAGTGAAATGAATGCCTGATTGGAATTAAGAAGAAAAGAATTTTGTGGAGAGCATATTGTTGATTGGCAACATAATACATAAAATAATGTTTTCATAAATACAATCAAAATAAATATCAAAAACAAAGCACAGAAAAGTAAATTCTGTTTTTGTTTTTTAAAAAAATGCAGTATGGATCCATCTTGAATAAGGAAAGTTACTCAAAGTAAGTTTTCTTTTATTGCTTTGAGTAAGATGATAGAAAAAAATGCACTGCATGAATTAGCACTTTGAAGTGCTGTCCAGATGGAACTCAATTTAACATCAAGAACTTTAGGTATCTTAGATTTGCCCATTCACCAAAAAATGGACATGAGGTTGTGCAGGATTATTAGTTACAATACTCTTCTCATTCTGGTGGGCTGTATTATGGTGCTATATAAATTTATAGGCAGTGTTTCCAAGTTTATATCTCTCATAATGTATTAGCAGTTAGTGTACAGATTTTAAGCCATATTTTTTTGCCAAAAAGGAAATGATGATTCTACTACTGAATAAATAACTCTGCTGCATAAGATGGAAAATAAAATTTAAGTACAATGACTTTCTCAAGTTTGCCATTTCAGCAAGATTTTGAAATAACATGTCTACTTTGCCTCATATTCTTTTTCTTTCCTGCCAGTTAACTCTGATGGATGACCCTATCATGTCCATACTGCTCATGTTATGGGTATAATTTCTAGACTGCAAGAAGGAAAAGCATATCATTTTAAATACTGTAATATTCAAAAAGGAAACAAAGCAAGCATTTCTTATAATATCTCAAAACTATATTTTCTAAGTGAGGATATGCTAGTGCTAACAATAATGCAGAAATAATAATAGATTTGGCTATGAAAATTATATATGATATTTTTGAAAGCTCTTATAAATGTCACTGAAATAGTTTCTGCTGCTGCAAAGAAGCAAATTGAAAAGGAGAAAGATTCAGAGCACGTACAAAAGAAACCACTGCCCATTCATCTGTTTTCCTTGGGGTTTTCCCACTGGCAGGATTCTACCCAATTTTGGCACTTAATCTTTTAGCGTATAACAAATGTGGAGACAGGGCTCTGGTGCTCAGTTCTGATCCAACTGTCTTAATACATTTTTATTTGCACTTTTATTTAAACATTCTTACAATGAGCAAAAGGTACTGGTATTGAGCGTGATCTTTTTTTATTATTTGATCATCTTAGAAATTCAGAGGAAAAGGTCAAGATGAAATATTGTTACTTGTCCAAAATTACACACAGTGGTTGGGTTGAAACAATGTGCTAAACCCTAAACCCAAGTTGACAGAACACATTATTCTTCACATAATATTGTATATTGGGACCCAATTTGAAGGCATATAATTTAACAATGGCCAAGTTCCTAAAACAACTGAACCACAAAATACTCAACCTTATTTTAGCATAACTTAGCATGGTGCATGGAATCACTGCACGTCAAAGCAGAATGGAAATTTGAACACTGATCTCTCCAGTTTTAATCCCTATCCTCAGCTTGAAATTCGGATTTGGTTAATGTCAACCCATGAAGAATTCTCTTTGAAAAAGAAGATGAATGCATCCCAAACAGTTCTTCCTAAACTGCCTGATTGTGACAAATTCCCATTTGGGCAAAAGTGAAAACAGAGAGGAGATGCGATGTATCCTATGGTCAAACCATGCAGTCTGTGAACAAGGGTGGGATTTTAATTTGCAGTTTCAACATAATTTAATAGCAATTTTACCACTATATTGGTTATTGCAATGCATTTAGTATGTGTGCAATTTATATTTCAGGAATAGAATAAAAGAAATAAACTCAACATTTTAAAAAAGAAGTTGAATTGTTTTACTCCAAGCATATTAAAATCTTTACAAAGTGTTTAGTTTCCTTAGAATAGAAAATTCCAAATGATTTTCTTTAAGTATATTTGTATATTTAATTCAGTTTTGAGATCTCTTAACTCCTCAGTGATTCTGGGAAGCTTACAGGAAAGGAAAGAATATCTGTCAAAAATGCAACCGACTGGAAAACCAATTCCAAATAAATGTTGAACTTCAATATTTTCTCTTACAATAATTATCAATACTGTACATTTAAGAAATATATTTGTGTTATATGGTTACCTGAAACTCTCAGGATCCAGATTAAACTGGTCTGTAATGACTTAATCCTTTAACGCTCACAAACATTTATTCTCTCTTTTCAAGAAACAGGAAGACCCCTGATCTCGCCTTTCCGCAGTGTGCGTGTTCTTCTGCTCACTTGTTTTACTCGCAAATTCTCTAAAAACAGTTTAATTTTATTCATTTTTTATTTTATTTGGTTTGTCAATTGCTTACAAGATAATAGGTATAAGTAAAAACATAGTTATGAATACATGGATACCTATAAGAAAAATAAAAGAAACAATAGGACAGGGACGGTAGACACGTCGGTACACTTATGCACACCCCCTAAAGTTTGCTGGTGATCCTGGTGATGTGATTTGTTTTTATTGACAATTTGTTGTAATATTTTGATCAGCTGCAGGTCTTGATGCAGCAACAAAAAAGGCAGCTCACCCTCTCTCTCTCCACACCAAAAGACATGATGGGAAAGTCATGCTTAATGGTTTGGTGGTGGGAGGAGGAGAATATGATGATAAAATGCTGGCAATTTCCAATTTACTAGTTCTTCGGGGCTATGGAAAGGGGCCTACAAGACATCAAAGAAGCATTTTTCTTATAGGCCCCAAAACTTGGGTCCCAAGAGAAGGGGGTGGGACAAACTTTGTCCACTGAGAAACAAAGTCATGGTGAACTAACAAAACATGCACAAAACAAGTCATAAAGCTGCAAGAGTAAGTTGATATCACTGGGATCTGGATCTGCTTTCAAACTGGTGCAGAATCTTTATGTGGAAATGCGCTGATCATAAGGGCCAAGCAAGTATTTAGTCATAAAGCCCAACTTTCGGAGCAAAAGATCCAAGCACATGGGACATGAAGCATTTGCTTCCAGGAATGTCAAATATCCCAACAAATCTATCCATTTGTGATGTTCTGGTACTAGGAATAGTCTGTTTAATCTCAGGATTTCTGAATGTCTAGAGAGCTACACAGTGTAGTTGGAGAAACTACACAGTACATCTGCAAAAACATGCTTTAAGCTCAAGAAATGAGGAAAGCATAACAAACTCAATCTGATTCTGCCACAAAAGGGAAAGAAGGGGAAACAACCAGCAAAGCGCGCGCTCACTGAACCGGTGGTTATACATCCCTGAGCGACGCCCACCCAAGCCACACCCACAGAACCGGTAGTAAAATTTTTTGAATCCCACCACTGATATTATGTTCACAGCAGATAAGCACCTGCCAGTCAAATCAAAGTCCCATCAATTCATGTCTCTTTTCCATATCTAGGGATCAGGACCCTGGCCAGCTCCTAGGAGCTGCATTAGTATGAAACAATACCTTCTTGGCAAAGAACAAAGCCATTTATGGTTACAATGTCTCTATGCAATGTCTCTTTCAGTCTCCATATAAAATGGAAATTATTCTAAAAGAGCCTTTGCTTGTTCTTGAAAATGTTGGGGGGTTTTTTTGGCCACCCTACAGATGTAGATATTGTTTGACGCTGATGCAAAGTGGAATGACCACATCTATAAACTAGAAGATGCAAGGGCATATGGTTAAGATCTCATCTCCACCCAAGTAGAAAAGTTATGTTTTCTCTACATTGGTGACTTTCTCATTTTAACAGGCAGCTTCAGAGCAATCTTTCTGAATCAGGCTGTTTTTGGATCCAGTTCCCTATAATTTGCATTGGGTAGAGCACACAAATTCATCTGCATTTTTTGCACAAATCAGGGATAGAGCTTTCAAATTTCTTTTTAGGTTCTGGTTATTACCTTAAAGCAAAACAAAAGAAAGAATGAAACATTGATTTTTTAAAATATAGTCAAATGTGAGCATGCTATACAAACAGGTAAGAAAATGTCATATGTTTTTCCTCCAGTAAGCGGAAGGTCATAGGAACAATGCAGCTCAAAGTATGTGCATTCTTCTAATTATAGGTTTTGCAAGTATTCTCAAAATCTATCTCCAGACTCAGTATAAAAATGAGGGTGGGAGTTGGATTCTTTGAACATTTTTCTTATCTAAGCTTTTAAATTAAAGGTAAACAGGAATGTTCAAAAGAAAACTGGGTAAGACTTGAAAAAATAAAGTATATAATAGAGATTGCATCTGTATCTGTTGTGCCTCATCTCCACTGGGCCAGTGCTTTAAATCTTCTCAGATCTGTACTAGAAGCACAAATAACTTCAGCAGCCAACTCGAAAAGCTGGATTGTGCACACTTTCTTTTTACATACACATGCCTAAATTATAACGTTTCTATTACAGATAATCATCACTTGAAGTGACATGTGGTGAGTTCATTTAGCCACAAGAAGTCACTGCTGGCTTGTTCCAAAAAGTCTGAAGTGGAAAAAATGATTGTAGCTTAAAATGGCAATAAGAAGACTCTGCTGTTCTCTCTCTGCCTTCTTTATGCTTCTACACTGTGATGTGACGTTCCATTGACAGCTGTAGGTCCTAACAGGTTGATCACTCTAGTGAGCAACATTATTGCTCCTTTCTGCCCAGGACCCAGAAGTATTCTCTCATTATAGAATGCTGGGAGTTTAGGCAGCCATATTTGAAATGCCACTGGTTACCTCTCATCCTCTAGAGCAGAACGTGGAAAGTTAGGCATTTTGCTTTATCACCACTCCACACCATTGATCATGGAGCTTCAGCAACGTAAGTTTAGACCTCTGATTTAATTGTTGTATAAAGGGGAAAGGATTCCTTTAGTTACCCAATGGTACTTAGGTAAGAGTCTACTGTTTCTGGAAAATAAAACATTTTAAACGTAAATAAAATAAATGTTGTACCTGTAATTACAGATATTCAAGCTGATTGATCCCAGATGAGTCCCAGCAAGGGCATATAAATCTAATTATAGATGATAGGCCTGAATGCTACTGCCCCATCCACTATTTACCCTGGGAATTCAATTTATTGCTCTCTTGAGTATGGGGTCTTGAACCTCTACTATAAACTCGAGCAACAGCTGCACCACTAACAGACACCAGTACTCCCAGCTCTTATTGCATGTTGCCCATGATATTGGCACTTTTAAGAGCTGTACAAGGAACCCATACCTGTGAAATTGCTTTTAGGGAATCAAGATCTACTTCAGTGGGTCTTATTTAGAAATGAATTAGGTGTACTGTCTATACTTAATTAGACAGCCAGCTTACATATGCCACTGTAGCCTTTGCGTTGGTCTTAATTCCCCAAATTCCTCATCAATAATGATTACATATGGTTAGAACTGCCTTAAAGTTATTTTGTGATTGAACCCTTTACCCTTGAGCACAAGAACAATGAGTCATAAATGGGACTAAAAATGATTACAGGTATTCCTCAACTTACAACCACAATTGAAGCCAAAATTGTTGTTGCTAAGCAGTCGTTAAGTGAGTTTTGCTCCTTTTTATGGCCTTCCTTGCCATTGTTGGTAAATGATTCACTGCAGTTGTTAATTTAATTTGTGAGATGAATCTGTCTTCCCCTTTGACTTGTCAGAAGATCGCAAAAGATGATCACATGACCCTGGGACACTGCAATTGTCATAAATACATGCCAGTTGCCAAGCCTCTGAATTTTGATCACATGACTTGAGTATCCTGAGTTTATTTTTGTTTTCTCTGCGCTCAAATTCTTCTCATAGGAAGGATCAGTATTATGCACAAGGAACAAAGTACACAGCATTTGGCTGTGTTCTCCTAACATGCTTAACCAGGTCAGTGATCCTTGTTTATTTAATTAACCCAGCTTTCTGAGTTTAAAATTAAACAATGAATACCTGGGACAAGTTTGCACAACCTGTTACATTAAACTGTGATCAGTTAGTTTACAGTTTAGTTTGAGATATTGTCTATGTCCCATTAAAATGTTTGAGCTGACCAGCAAGTCTCTCTTTAGAGAATGGACCTATTCCTATGCTTTGATTTACAAGCTTTTGGCTTTCCAATGTGTTTGATGACATCTCCCTTCTGTCTTCTGTTCATTCATTCTGTCTAAGTGAACAAGAACAGTGAGATGCTCCCAAAGAAAATTCTTGGTCATAGGAAAGTATGGTAGCCTGCGTGCCTGGGCTAGTATTTAATTTTATAGATAAGGAGAGAGAAGAATATATTGTATGTCCAGCCTGACTTCTGGCAGCATTAAAGGTTATTAGTCAATCATTAATACTCATTGTGTTAAATGTTCTCCTAGCTTTCTGTCCTTATTTTTATGTTGGGTGTCTTTCTTTCATGTCTCAGTAATTATGACTTCACTGATTTTGACCCCATCCTCAATAAACCTTTGGCATGTTTCTGCTGAAGGGGGAAAGGCATATTCTACATTTCAAAGTCCAGAAAGACTTTGCAAAAAGTCATGGCATCTAGTTCATATAGAACCCAACATCAGCAGGATTTTTCTTCTTTGACATCTCGGCTGTTACGAACAAACAAGTGACTTGGCAAAGATGAACTTTGAAGAGCTCTTGAGGGAAGTCGGAGGCTTTGGGCGATTCCAGATTTTAACGCTGCTTCTGCTCTGCTTTCCAAGACTCTTGCTCCCCTTGCATTTCCTGCTGCATAACTTCCTAGCAGCCATACCAGGACATCACTGTGCCATCCCACATCAGCAACAATTTGCCAATCTTACTAAAGAAGAGGTGCTCATTATCAACATTCCAAGGGATTTTAATGGAGCCTTCAGCTCTTGTGAGATGTTTTCTGAACCTCAGTTTCACCTACTGCTTAACTCCTCACTTGAATTGACCAATGTATCTGTCCAGAGCTGCCAGCATGGATGGATCTATGATCAGTCCCAATTCATTTCCACAATAGCCACTCAGGTAAAACTTCAAATTAGTTTTGATTATCTGAAAAACCATAATAGAAAAGGAGAATGAAATATTAAGGGATAAGAGAGAAAATGGTTGTTACGTTATTCCTCTCTTCACTTTTTCCAAAATCTTTGGTTAGGGTAGTTTATGTGGGGAATGTATGTAGCCTTCTTAGATAATCATCTGTGTAATCATATATTGGAATTTTTTATTCGTTTAATTCTTATTTCCAGGTGAACATGCAAGGTTGCAGTAATCATTACCATTGCTTCTTATCTTTCTGTTAAGTTACTTGACTGAAATTGTTAGCTACTTAAAAGCAAGTCCTGTCTGATTTTGTCTATTCTTCAGAAGATGCTGTTCCAATCAAGTTGCTTCTGGAAAGTGTAACTGTCATGCATAAGGATTATACTCTGTCCACTCTTGCTCAGTTTCGCATTTCACCAATCTTAAAATTTATTTGTCATCATTCAGCTTCAATTTATGAAAAAAATCATGCATATGCATATGTGCCTTTTCATTTAATACATACAATTTTTGTATATACTTTTCCTAGCATACATACCATTGCAGAGTCCTTTTAATAAGCTGATCATGTTCTTTAAGCAAGCCCTTAACAGTATCTGCTGTTATGATATGATGGAAAATTTTGAGTGCCTGTGTGTGTTTAAGTTGGGGTAAGGGGATAAGCTTCCCTTGTGTTCACTGAAAATGTTTCACTTTTGACAAACAGCTTAATGGCTGTGTTCACATGACACATAAGACCATAAGCTAGTCAACAATTTTAACATGAAACTAACTCTTGTGGTTCACTTAATTCATTTATTTTATAGAAAATGTATGTCCCAGTCTTCTAATGCATGTACATCAATGAAGGTGATTTATGGCAGTGCATTATGTGAGCCCAGAAAATTAGATTAATTCAGTAGACCATATGTCAATTAATTATGACTTTAGTTTGTCATGAGAACACAGCCATTCTGAGCTCTGGCAACAGTTTGGGGAATGGACATGAAAACCTTTTTGTATAGTGCATTTGTTCTTCATGTGTGGAAAACAATAATTCTTCCATGATATTCTGAGACAGTAAATTTCTTACTTGATGTTCTGCTCCTGTTATCTGCAGCATATTCTGTTGTGTTTTCTTTTTCCTGTTGATTTGTCAATCACTCATTTCCATTAAAGTAACAAGAATCTGAAATGCTCTATTGGTTTCTATCCCATAATTAGAAAAATGCCTGCCAAAGAAATGGAGATCTGTTGATCCCAGAGCAAAGGTTAATTTAGTCTAGCATTCTGTTTTTTACAGTGACCAAACAGATGCTTCAAGGAAGTCAGTCGGAACAGTGTGTCTACAATAGTTTTCCCTAGCATCTCTGCATCACCAGCAAGATGGTCAGCAGACATAACTCACGCTCTTGGAGGAATCTGTTTTCCATGGATGGACTGAATTGGGTTCCCATCTCACATATTATTAAAACTTACACTCCCTAGCAGATTTAATGCCTGATTTCCTCAACACTTCAGTTAAGTTCCTTAAGTGTTAAAGAGTTCATGGTTTACCATTTCATAGCAAACTTCCATCCTAGAAAATTATCTGATGCATCTCAGAAGCTTTAGGGAAAATAAATGCACTAAAATTTAAAATACCTTCACTGGCAACTCTAAAAAATAGACTGAATGCCTACAAATCAAGACATTGGCAAAAAAAAAATATTTTGAATCTAATAAAGAGTATTAGATGATTATATGATTATTAACTTGAATGAATGTTATGGTGTTTGGATATTAGTTAAAGAAGGGTCATCACCTTGGTTTAACACATGGAAGGAAAGTATACTTCTCTACTGCTTACTCTGCCAACCAAAATTGGATCTATACTGCTAATTAACTCTAATAAAATGTGGTGATTTCAGTACAATTGACTTAAAAGTGATTTAAAATTATTTAGGTACAATACTGCTATACAGGGATCTTCAACTCCTCTCCCACTTGTGCAAACGTAATGAGGGATTAGTGTTCAACAGTTGTCAAGGTGAATGCAGGAGTAGCCTAAGATCTTTTGGATTCTGAGCCAGCTAAGAACACAGTGCCTACCTCTCATTCTATGTAGAAAAGCCACAGTAATCAAATATTTAACTAACAGTGAATGTTTCTTCACCACAGACTATGGAGCAGGATCTTCCACAACATCTGAACATCAGTTTGTTTTAGGGATGGACTGTATGTTGCTGCCACCTACCAATGGGTGGCATTCTACTGGTTTGGACTGGTTTGGGTGAACCGGTAGTTCTGGTGATCATTTGGCCCAGCCCATGCACCCCTGCCCTTTTCCTGTGCTTTATTTCCTTGTTTTTGAGTATAGCTGATTCTCACAGCAGAGCAATTTGCCGCACATCTGCTGTTTTTCTCATCAGGGCTGCAGCAGAAAGTATTATAGCTAAAAATGATGTTTTTCTAAATGCTGGGTGCTCACTGAACTGGTTGTTACACCGGTTGAATCGCACCACTGCCTACAAACTCCTTTTTTTTTTTTTTTACCATTTCCCAAAAATTTCCATTCACTTTGGTTAATGGTAGGACCAGCCATGGTGATATTGGGATGCCATTATGGCATAATAACATCTATCACCAGAATAGTACCTTAGGCTCCAATCCAGAAGTTGGAATCCATAAATTTAAAGTATTTTAAATCTTCTGTAATTATAATGAATATGAAATTTATTGGGCTACTGGAAAAGGAAACCATTAAATGAATGTCTATTTTCCAGTGGAATCTGGTCTGTGAGCATAAAAGCTTGAACCAAGCAACTGCTACCTTCTTCTTCTTCGGGGTGATGTTTGGTGCTGTGATCTTTGGAGACCTCTCGGACAGGTAATTTCATTCTTACATTATTCTATCTAGATATGTGGACATTTAAGAATGTTGCAACACTCCATATGCAGGCAATAAAAATTGCATCAATGTGAGAATTCAATCCTCTAGATCAGGAGTGTCCAACCTTGGCAACTTTTAAGACTTGTGGACTTCAACTCCAAGAATTCCTCAGCCAGCTTTGCAACCCCACATGGGGAGGCTAATTTCCCGGGGCCTCTTCTGTTCCTCCCCGACCTCCCTACACTGCACGCAGGATGAGCGGAGGGTCCGGCGGGGAGGCGCTCGCTGCCCGCCAGGGCCGTGCCAGAGCCATGAGGGCTAGGCAAAGCTGGGAAAGTGAGCTGCGGGTGTGTGCGTGCCTCCTCCTGTCCCTCGTTCCCAAATCTCGCCCGGGCTGACGGGCGCTAACTTCGTTCATTCTCCCCGCGTCGGGCTAAGGGTGCTGGCTGTTTCCACTGCGAGCAGCTCAGACCCGCTGCTGCTGCTCCGCAGCCACCTGCCTGGCCTTTCTTTGAGGTGGAAGAGCTCGTTGGGCTGAAGGGACCAGCGCGTCAGAGGCACGCAGTGTAGGGAGGTCGGGGAGGAACGCAAGAGGCCCCGGGAAATTAGCCTCCCCACGTGGGGTTGGGCTGCCCTCTTGGGCAGGGGAGGCTTTGTAAAATAATTTGCTTTACCTTCAAAAGCAAAGGGAAGACGGGAGTGCCTGAAGCCAAGTGTCTCCTCAGGGCTCCGGTTGCAGGGAGGAGCCCTGACTGACTGCACGTGGCTGCACCAAACGCCACGGCGTTGCTCTAACGCCGCGGCAGCAAGGGAGAAGGGAAAGCAATGGTGGCCCGAACCCGAAGGTCTCCTGAATATCCAAGTTGTCACCACCCACCCACCCACCCGAGGATGCAAGGGGGGGAATTAAGTCACCCCTGAAAAGACGTCCTAGCTGTTTTTTGGGGGGTCAAAAAAAACAAAAGGCTCGGCCTTATTATGTGAGAAACACGGTATTTTCTAGTGCTATTATTAGCACTAGACCAAAATGTACTCCCCCATGGTAAAAAATGTTATAGTCTTGAATGATTTTTGTGTCCACAGAAAGCATATCTGAGTACATTCTGTCTCTTGACATGTGCTTGACATTTTATCCCATATTTTTATGGGAGCGGAAGCATGAAGACCTTAGCTTCCAATTTTACATCTGGTGAACAAGCTCCCATTTGTCCTCAACAATACCTATGAAGGACCAATTACTTAGGTTGCATGAAAAGACCAGCATAGATGTAATGGTACAGTAAACACAAAATAAGCCAAGAACAAATTAAATGGGTAATATACTTTTCCACGTGTATTTATTTAGTTTCATTTATTTAAATGCAATGCATCTATTTTCATTTGTGTACATATTCTACAGGAACCCAGTAACTGCTCCAAAATAATTTATGTGCTCTATTTTCCATTTCCCAACCACTTCCATTCACTTAAAACAGTAAAAACAGACTTGTTTAAAATACAAAATATTGTTGTTGTTGTTTTTGCCATGATAAAGATTATTATAACATGAAGCTTTTTGTCAATCAACCAATCAACCAATGGAACAGCTTGCCCTCAGAAGTTGTGGGAGCGCCATCACTTGAGACTGTCAAGAAGAGATTAGACTGCCATTTGTCAGAAATGGTGTAGGGTCTTTTTCTTGGGCGGGGGATTGGACTAGATGACTACAAGGTCCCTTCCAACTCTGATTACTGTTATCTGTTAAGTGCTGATTCTACTCCTTGAGCAACTCTTTACTTGCTTGGATAAAAAGTGAACTATTAGCCAATTTCTCTGAAAGGGCAATTTGCAACTCTCATAACCTTTGGTAAGAATCTGGAGATGACTTGGAAGTTGCTTCCTTGGTCACAGGAGTAATGCTTCTTTCTATGGTGCCTCAGGTTTGGTCGGAAGAGAATGCTTCTGGTGTCCTACTTGGGCACCCTCATCTTTGGGCTACTGAGTTCTGCCTCAGTTTCCTATAGTATGTTCGCAGTGACATGGACTCTGACAGGATTGTCTATCTGTGGACTCTCTATCATCGTGCTACCTCTGGGTAAGCCAAAAAGAAGATCCAGGTGGGCCTTTAAAAAGCAGCTATGGATAAACAGGAAACAATTGTGCAAAGGTGGATATGAAATATGCACTTATTTCTTCATGCTTCTTGTGAAAAGAGGAAAGGATCTAGTGTATTGTATGAAGTTATGGATCAGATGCAGCATATGCTCAAAGGGCAAGATGGCAGCCATGATTGCACATAAAAAATAAGTGGAACTTTGATAGCATTCCCTTACCATGCCCTGCACATATATGGTATCCTTACAAATTGAAATCTATGAGTGAATAACAGTATGATGCAGTCCTCAATTGCAGGACTGAAAAACACATTCTAAGCCAAACAATTACAGAAAGGCTCCAGATCCTTCAAGTGTGAGTCCCAATTTTGATGTTTTCCCAGTGAAAGATGATGAGATAACATATGAGGGTTTTCTTAATAGTTGTAAATGCTAAAAAAAAAAAAGAAAGTGAAGCATGGGGTGTTTCAGATGTACTCATTGGCCCTAAAAGTTTGCGAATCTTGATTTAAAACAAAATCTGAACTCAAATTATAAGCTAATTACTAGATAAACCAGCAGTGAAAGCAACCATCAAGAAAAGGAATATAAGAGATTAAAAACAAGCTGATTAAGAAAACTGCAAGTCTGAGAAGGACAAATTACATTTCAGTTCCCAGAGAATCAAAGGCTAAGATGAAGGGCTATAAAAATGCATCCTCTGTGCTGCCATATCTAGCTCTGTCCTCCTCTTCCAATAAAAGGGAGACCTCTGCACAGATGTACCTATTGAGCACTTTTTCTATCTTCTAGGCATGGAATGGGTGGATATAGAACATCGCACCATGTTAGGGGTTATAAGCAGTCTCTTCTGGAGTTTCGGAAATATGCTTCTTGCTCTGATTGCCTATTTGGTGCGGGATTGGCACTGGCTGCTTCTCACCACCTCTCTTCCATGTATAGTGGGCATCATCTCCGTGTGGTGGGTAAAAATGTTATTTCTCAAAAATTTCTCCTTTGCAAAATCATGTTAAAACTAGTAGAAGAAAAAATGTTTTGTTTTGACTTCAGGCCAGGTCCTAGATCAGCGTGTCCAAGATTTGGGGTATTTGAATGGCGGTGAAAGGATTCATAGTGCTTTTACTGGTGGGATTTTGGAAACACAAAGTGGAACACAGCTAATCAGAAACAATTCTGTTTCTATGAAAGGGGCAGCATTAGGGATGTGCTCCGGGCATGGACAAAAGGTCAAGATTGAAGCAACTGAAGCTCCATCCATTTTTATGTATGGGTTGTTAAAAAGAGCAAGAAATTGGTGCTTTTCTCCAGAAAAGCCTTCCATGGAAAGTTGGAACAAAGTACACCAAAGGGAGTCGCCAACTTTGGCTCATGGCTTGCAATCTGGAAAAGCCCCAAAATTAAAATATTAAGAGAAGGATGTTAATTTGTGCCTAGCATGTTTGCTATAAACTGAAATGAGTGATCTAGCAGCTTGTCTCAAGTGCTAATGACCCAGTGTTTGGCATTTTTAAATAAATGATAACATAGTGATGGCTCACTAAGAACACAAAAATAATCTGGTTGAACAAGAATTAGGCATTGCTCATACAAGTAAGAAGAATATTTTCTTTCGTGAAGCCTTTTAGATGTTTGTGATTGAAATTTACATATCCATCACTTTAATATATCCAAATACTCAGATATATTTATATATTTAATGCTTTTGGATCAGCATCCAATTAAGATTAACATAATCTTGCTTCAAAGTTCAGGTCAGAGGCACCAAAATAAACAACAACTTTTTTCCCTCTATTCTTTAACTAAGATGGTACTCAGAAACAAACACTGATGTGCTCAGGTTCTCTAGCTCAGCGGTCATCAACTGGTGGGCCATGAGAAAATCTTGGTGGGCTTCAGAGAAATGTTACTGCCAGAGCACTTCCCTAAAGCAATTAATCCAGGCTTCACAGAAACACAAGGCTGCACCGCCCACATGGCCCGCGGGAACCCTCCCCGCCCACTTGATATTTTTCCTTTTTCTGACCATCAGCGGTTCTGCTGTGCTGGGAGATTTAGATTAGCTAGGAAGCAGGAAATGGTTGGATTTCTTGCTTTCTATATAGTCTTTAGATCTTCGGCTCTGCTTTTAAGCACAGCCAAACCTCCCTTAGGAGGTAACTGATGGCAGATAGACAGAATGATTCTGTGAGCAACTCAATCTGCCTGCCTGCTTTGCCTGATTTTGAGTAAAAGTTGCTCTTTTTTTATAAAAAAATCAATATTCATATCAATATTTATAATATTGACACACAAGCCATGCCCAGCCTGTCACATGACCACCAAGCCACGCCCACAAACCAGGCCACGCCCAGAGGACCGGTTAGTGGTCCCTGGGATTTAAAATTATGACTTTGGTGGTCCCTGAGGTCCAAAAGGTTGGCGACCCCTGCTCTAGCCTATAGGAATAGACAGGAAGAAGCTTCAATGTGTGTTTTCTTATTAATGGTGAAGTATATCACACTTCCCATTTCTACATAACTCTTGGTGTTTTACAAAAACTAAGGAAACATGCATGCAAAAAAGCCAGGAGGGCACAACATCAAAACTACCTACAATCTGCAAACTAGTAAATTCCAAATAGTTGGAGGAAAAACTAGGTTTTAAGCAATTTGTGAAAGGCTAACAACAATAATAGCATTTTTATTTGGTATGCATTTATGTCTAAATGTGGCATAAGTCTTTTTTTTTCTTCCAATAGCTGCCCTGTGAAGTTGGTTAGGCTGAGAGTGAGCGACTGGTTCAATGTCTGCCCGTGAGCTTCCATGGCAAAGAGTGGACTAATGCTGGGGCCCCTCCTGGTTCAACACATTAATGCTACCCTGCACTGGCTAGTTTTGTAGATCATTGAAAGCAAAATATTCATGCATGGGGGGCAGATACAGAGAAGGCATGTGGCTAAGCCCCTATTTATTGGACTTCACAGTGGTTGAGACTTTCCTGGTAGAATCCACAAAAGACAGGCCAGATTTTGTTGGATCCTGAAGGTACCATTAATTGCCTTAAATTGCTAGAGGTTTCACTGTAACTACATACAGAGCGCTTTACTCCAAAAACAGCAACAACAATAGTGATTTGTAATGCAGTGGCCTTGAAAGCTAAAGTTTCAACCAAGAATGGCAAATGAAAGCATAGTGGATATATTCCACAAAGGGTTTTTTTCATTCTCTACTGCGTTGCTCTTAATGTAATAGAGGGTAAGTTTGAGCATTAAAAATCATCACCATTAATCACCCAACCTTGATCTCTCCTCCTACTTTAAAATAATAGTCCTTGTGAGACAGATCTGAGTGTTCTGGTAGGATAAAGGATGAGTCAGCAATAGAGACTCAATGTAATCTTGGGCTGAATCAATAGAGGTTTAATGTTAACATCACAAGAAGGGATTGTTTCCCTCTCTGCTACATTGCTCAGACCCCCCTTGGAATACTGTGTCTGGTTTTGGTTACCATTACACAAGAAGAATGTCGAGAAACTGGAAAATAAATGGAGAGAAAGGGCAATAAAAGTGATAACAAGCTTGGAAGCTAAATCCAAAGAACAACAGTTAAAGGAACTGGGTATGTTTAGGAAGTAATGACTGTTTTCCAATGTTCTCTATCATTGAGAAGAAGGCATGGATTTATTCTCTCTAGTAACTGAGGGTAGGACAAACCAATGTGTGAAAGATTTACAGAGAGAAATCCAAACTTGAAATCAGGAATTTCCTGATTATAAAAGCTATTAAGGACAACAGCCTGCCTCTTTGATCTATGGATCATCCATCACTGAAGGTTTTCAAACAAAGGTTGAGTAATCATTTGTCTGGCATGGCCTGAGGGTTCCTGCATGGGGCAGGGGATTAAAACTGGAAGATCTTCAATGTCCCTTCCAACCCTATGATTCCATGAAGATCTCTATTTATCAAGTTCAGGATGCTTCTATTATTTTAAATAAGCCAGAAGAAACTTGTACACATCTGCAACTGGCTTGTGCAAAGCAAAGTTCTTTAGAAAACACATGAACTCTTTTTTTCATGAGCAAGAAAACAACCAGGCTGCACATTTTCAGATTTATGGGAAGCTTTGATAAAGTTGCTATGATTACAACAAGACAATGTATGTAACTGAATACTTTAGTCAGCTCCATACCTGCCCATCATATTCATGAAAAAGAATGACATAGCCATACAGCTTGAGGAATTTTAGCTGGAGTAATATTTTTCAAATTTGGCAACTTTAAGATGTGTGGATTTCAACTCCCAGAATTCCCCAACCAACATGTTGAGCTGCAGATTACAGGCAGATAATATGATCTTTTTATTTCATCCTTTAATAGGTGGCTCTCAGAATCTGCTAGGTGGTTGTTAATTAAAGGGAAGCTGAAAGAAGCTGACAGACATTTAAAAAGATGTGCCAGAATGAACAGAAAAACAGACTTTGCTGACAAAATAAATCCTGAGGTATGTCAAGACATCAGTACCTAAAAACTCAAGAGATGAAACGGATTTTCTCTGTTCCCCTTGTCCCCCCTCACTCCCATTCCTCCAACTGCTATGAAGTAGGATGGACAAATGAGTCACAGGCTGTTTCTCATTCTTGCAAATTTATTCAGATTTTTTTCTCACTTTTTCATTCTCCATTCCATTTGGATTTGGCTATTGGTAATTTTACATTTCTAAAAAATAAGGTTGCATTTAAAAGTACAGGTAATTTTGTACATTTCTCCCAAGTAAAAGCTTCCCCCCCCCCCTGCAGTTTTATCTAACATGCAGTTTTCCCAAACAATTTCTTTTTATGTTCATGAAAGTTTTTATCTAATAATGATGTATTTGTTTTTGGAATGGCAAACTGCACCCCACTATTTAGAGAGATGTTAATTTCAAGTAATAACCCAGATTAGAGATTAACAGAGTTGGAAGGGACCTTGTAGGGCATCTAGCCCACCCCCGCCCAAGCAGGAACAGCCCCACCCAGATCTGTTGCAAATTAAACAAATCTTTCTTCCATCCTTACATGAAAATGGCACCAAGGAGAGGCAGACTGGGTTCAGGCAGACCTTGGATATACAAGGCAGAATCAGCTGGTCATATTTTATCTTATATTCAAGACCTTTAGTTCCCTAATACTATCATCACGAAGAAAGATTGGCTGTCAGTTTAGTTTAGCTATGCTAGGAAATGGAGAGTATCAGTGAGCTGTTGTAGAAAAGAGTGCCTGCCTCTCCTCAGCTTCTCTTGGGTGTAGAAGTGAACGTTTAGCTATCATCAGCTTTTAACCAGGAAAAGGGGGGCTCATGTCATTAAATCCTTTCTCAGTACATATAAATAACCCACACTGCATAAGATCACTTTCCCAACTGGCTAGCTGTCATTCGGCCTTGAGGTGACCTGAGACCAGCTTCATGACTTCACAGTTGTAATCTCTGAATATCCCTGAAGAAGATAGAATCCCAACCTGCCTTTGGACCTGGCCTTGTACCTCATGCTAAGTCATCATATGTCTTTGATTTTGGTTTTGCATTCTTCAGTGACCTCAAATACTGTGGTTTATAAACTGTAGATCAGGGGTCCCCAACCCTGGGGAGTGGCCCATCACTGGGGCACAGCCTGTTTGAAACTGAGCTGAGGGAGAGATGGGCAAGCGTGCGTGTGTGTGTGTGAAGCTCCACTTGTGCAAGCATGCAGCATGCACATAGCTCCAATTGTGTGAGTGGAGAGCAATGGCACTTCCCAAGCAGATGGTGCTTGTGTGAATGGAGTTTCATGTGCAAGCATCCTCCGTGTGCAAACATAAGCACCCTTTGCTCAAGTGCCCACCACTCACACAAATGGAGTGGTGCACACACATTCACATGCCCCCCTCTTGGGCCAGAAGACTGCTGCTGTAGATGATGGCTGATTGTGTTGGGGCAATTCAGATTGTTGCGTTTATTCAATAAGTCACAGTACAAGCATGAAACCAATTTATACAAGTTTCCCAAGTTAAAGAACTAAAGCATATGAGACCAATGGCAGGAGTGTGTTTTCTCTTTATGGCAGAATCTTTGATTTATGCATGTCCTTCATTTAAAGATTCCAAATTTGGTTTAAAGAGAAAATACTAGTAGCAGAGAGACCAGATTTATTGAAGAGGGTAATTAGTAGTCCAACCATGAACAAGAGAATGAGTAAGCACACAGTTCTATAAACATTATCTTGCCCATTTGGATGATGTATTATATCCCCATGTATTTGAAACTACATGGATCAAATAACTAGATTCATAGCTCTACAAATAATTTTGCAAATACAGTTTTAGTGTGTGTGTGTTGTTGGTTTTTTTTGATAATACATTTCTGTTCTTATTTCTTGACAATGCATAAGTGGCTGCTTTAAAACTCAATTTCACTTCCTCAGAGCTTACTCAAGACTGCAGCAGTGATAAGGCAGAAGTCAGATGGGAAGTATTCCTACATCAGTCTTTTCCGAACACCAATGCTGAGAAGGATTTCCTTTTGCATGACAGCTGTCTGGTGAGGCAGCCTTCTTGATTTCTCTTGGACATTTTTTGTCTTGCTAGAGTCTGATTCTGAGGTATCTTTGTACATCTCTTCATCTCTCCACCCTTCAGGTTTGGAACATCTTTTTCATATTATATCATGAGCATGAACATCACTGGTTTTGGCCTGGGAATGTATATGACCCAGTTTGTCTTTGGGTTCATTGAAGTTCCTTCCAAACTCCTTGTTTTTGTTATGTTAAATCGAATTGGACGAAGGAGAAGCCAAGCCTGGGTCCTCATCCTAAGTGGGTTATCTGTAGGAATCAACATTATTGTCCCAACATGTAAGTAGTTTTAGTTAGTTTCATCCCTCCCTCCCTCCCTCCCTCATGTTTCTCAAATTCAGTATGAACTTCAATTCTCAGAGTACCCCTAACAACAATTTAAAGTTGCTGAAGTTGAGAAATATTGATTTATCTCATATATCTGGGGACTGGTCACTCCAGCAGGGAGGATTGAGTAAATATTACTGAAATCAATTTGTCCAAGCAAATTTTTACTCACGAGAGCCACTTTCCCCAATGCGATGACGTCCAATTCTGGACACACTATCTGAAAGGTACCAAATGCAATTAAGACAAATAAGAAACAGTGTACAAACCTTTAGATCGTGTTGCAATTGACTATCATTTTCAAATTTGTTGATTTTAAAGGGTAAGCAAATGGTTGCCTTTTAGGTATTTTTAGTTGGATACAGTAAACTAGCTGCATTATTCCATACTGTCACTGATAGTGGGACATGCTGAAAGTGGTAATTCCAAAATCTGAAGGCTGTAAAGTTGTATCTCAACAAGAAGAGTCTTTCCTGAGTTTTGGACAAGAAATATGGACGAAGTCAGGCTTTAAACTGTCTGGAGTAATCAAAAATCAGGACTACATGGCAGCATCTTTTTCAACTAACATATTTTATTCAAAGATGTAACATAGGGTTTAAATTGGGATGAGGAAGGTGGGGGCAAGGGAAGAATAGTCAGGGTTTTAAGTTAGCTATTTATTTCTGTTTTTATCTTTTTATTTCAGTTCTATTAACTGCTTACCATTATATTAATATAAACATAGCAGGTCAGGCAAACCTCTTGAATTTAGTTAGATATTTATTCAATCTGGATGTAAAAAGCAATCTTACTATTTGTATTTGCATGTTTATCTCAGGCAATCCTCAATCAAATACAATTAGTATTGATTTTGAAAAAGTGATTTATTTCACATTTACTGACAGGAAACATCCATATCACTCATTATATTTAAACTCAGTGTCTGTTGTAGATTATCAGATCATATGAGAAGGTTTGAGTGACTTAGCTGCGATTTTAAATGAAAGTTTAAAAAGATTTCTGATGCTATAACTTTAAAAATATGAATTTTGCCACACATTATCCATGTGGGGATAGTGTCTTTTAGGGTAAGTTTACCAGACATATTAAAACCTTGTTTAGCTGCTCTTAGCTCAGTGTAGAGCTGAGTTGTGTCAAGATTATTTGGGTGAAAGCTTTCACCTCACCTCAACTTTCAGGTCTAAAATTGCAACCTACACAACAAAGGCAAACCTCCTAGCCTCAGGCAAAAGGTTTATTGATGTGGCCAACTAGGCAAATCAGTGGTCTACATATCTATAACTGGTCTCATCGGGTGAACATGGTCTGCTTTCATTGTTGCACAGTGTTTCTTAAACTTGGCAACCAAGACATGTGGACTTCAACTCCCTGTATTTCTCAGTCCACAGTTTAAGGAGTTGAAGTCCATATAGTATATCTTAAAGTTGCCAAGTTTGTTGTACATTGCTAGGTCTCATTTCTGTCTTTTCAGGGAACAAATGCTAGGGTCAGTTAAAAATTGGTGGTAATGACAGAGTATGAACTCATGCTTCTCAAGATGTCAACTTGTTCTGACTCATGCCCTTTTCCGACAAATCAAACACGATTCAAAAATAACAGAAACCTTGTAATGCTTTTACAAAATAATTAGCTGTGATAAGCACAAGCCTTGCCAAACTGTGTGAGACTTGCCAAAAGATAACAGACAAGCAATAATTTGCAAAATAAGTATCTTCAAATACAAACTCAGGATACTAGAATGTCCATGAGGCTGAAGTTTCAAAATGTCTTTGCCTTCTGCAAAGAAAGTTAGTTTCACAGCTGGCTTTTATCTTCTTGAAGGAGGGGCCATTACCTTGCAGCCTTACTTCTGAGTCACCCGTGCCGTTGTAACTGCTCTTTCCTATGAGCAATCCTGCACCCGTGCACACTTGGCACAGGCTCCTCGGGAACCTCCTCATCACTGCTGCCAGCCCCCACAATTTCTGAAAGCAGCAGTCCACTCCCTAATGGTCCTGGCCCCTCATCTGAGTCCTTGCTCTCCTCAGCCGTCCACACCTGCTGCCGGCTAACTACAACACAACTGTTTCTCATTCCAGCTCAGGGGATTTTGCGCTCAGTGATTGCCATCATAGGCAAAGGATTTGCTGAAGCTGCCTTCACTATAGTCTTCTTGTATTCTTCAGAACTCTATCCCACCATTCTTAGGTAAGGAAGAGATGTTTCGAGATGAATAATTGATTGCATTATCAAATGATGGATCAAGAAGAACTTGGTCTGACTGAAAAGAGCTACAGCTATTTCCTACAATCCTAGATCCTGGTGTGTGCACCCCTTTTTCTCTAATACATCTTAAAAATTTGCTTTTGCACATTTAAGATCATGCAAGGCCTTTTCGGGCCTGAAACTGCAGGACTGAATAAAAATATCATCTAATCAATTAAAAAACATTTTAGTATTTTTAGTATTTATTTGATTTGTCAATCGCTTACAAGATACAGGTATAAGAATAAACATAGTTGTGAATACATGAGATAGATACTTATAAGAAAAATAAAAAGAAACAATAGGAGAGGTACGGTAGGCATGATTGGTGCGCTTATGCACAGGCCTCTTAGGAAGGGGATGAGGTCAATAGTAGACAGTCTAAAGTTAAAGTTTTGGGGGTTTGGGGAAGAAACCACAGAGTCAGGTAGAGTATTCCAAACATTGACCCCTCTGTTTTTGAAGTCGTATTTTCTGCAGTCAAGTTTGGTGTGGTTAACTTTGAGTTTGTATCTATTATGTGCTCTTGTATTGTTATGATTGAAGCTGAAGTATTCATTTGCAGGTAGGACATTGCAATGTATGATTTTATATACTATATTTAGATTGGACCGGAGGCGGCGTAGTTCTAGGTTTTCTAGGTCTAGACTTTCAAGTCTGGTGGCATAAGGTATTCTGCAATGAGTAGAAGAGCGGAAACTCTTCTTGTGAAATATTTCCGGACTTTTTCAATTGTGTTAATATCAGATACATGATATGGGTTCCAGACTGATGAGCTGTATTCAAATATGGTCTAGCAAATGTTTTGTATGCTCTAGTTATAGTGTGATATTACCAGAGAAAAAGCTACGTAGGATTAGATTAACAACTCTTAATGCCTTTTTGGTTATGTAGTTACAGTGGGTTCTTGCACTTAGATAATTAGAGATGAGTACTCCAAGGTCCTTGACAGAGTTTGAATCCTCAACAAGGTCTTGACTATTTAGCTTGTATTTTATTTTCTGATTATTTTTTTTGCCAATATGTAAGACAGAGCATTTAATTGTTGAGATTTGAAGTTGCCATTTGATTGACCATTCTGATACATAGTCAAGGTCTTTTTGGAGGGTAGTAATATTGTCTGTGGTGTTGAATAGCTTTACATCATCAGTGAAGAGAATGCAGTTGCTCTTAATATGATCACAGGTCATTTATGTAGAATATGAAGAGAGTTGGTCCTAAAACTCTGCCTTGGGGGACACCACTGTTGACAGGTACAAAATTTGATAGGTCACTCTCAATTTTGACCATTTGTTGTCTGTTTGACAGGGATGCTTCTATCCAGTTATGCAGTTGTCCAGAGATACCATAAGATTTTAGTTTTAGTAGTAGTTTGTGTCACCACTGAATCAAAGGCTTTACAGAAGTGTATGTAGATTGTGTCAATTGCTTTGCCCTGATCAAGTTGTGTAGTCCATATGTTTTTGCAGTGTAAGAGTTGCAGATTGCAGGATAGTTTTTTTTCTTAAACCAAATTGTTTATTAGAGAGTAGGTTGTTTGTCTCTAAGTGGACGATAATGGATTGGTTAATAATTGATTCCATGACTTTACAGGTGACACAGCATAAGAAGATTGGTCTGTAATTTTCAACTAGGCTGGGCCAGTCTCCCTTTTTGAAAATGGGGATGACCATGGCTTGTGACCATAGGTTAGGCAAGGAGCTGGTCCTGAAAGATTGTTCAAAGATTATGCTTGGAGATTTGGCTATGGCAGTGGATAGCTTTTTTAAGAAGTAGGCACATATGCCATCCAGTCCAATAGATAGGGATGGTTTTAAATTGCACAGTGCTTTTTCAACAATGTCTTCTGTAAAATCGATATGTATTAGATCATTGTAGTTGTCTGTGGTTTGACTAGGAAGTATTGGGCTTAATCCATTACTGTTTACAAATACTGAGCCAAAGAATGTGTTAAAGAGGTTGGCTTTGATGGTGTCATCGTTGCAGTCTTTGCCATTAGGTCCTTTCAGGGGTGGGATGGACCTTGAGTCTTTTAGTTTGTTGTTTACAAAATTGTAGAAAGCACGGGTGGAATTTGTGCATTGAAGGTTTTCCTCTTGTTTAATGTGATAATTAGTGCATTCAGTTTTTATCTGGTGGCATAGATTTTTGTATCAGCTTTTGAAGTTGGCAATGTGACCAGATTTGTTTTTCTGCCAAAGTGATCTCTTTTGGGATTGAAGCTTCCTTATTGTTATGGGTAATCTGTTTTTCCGGGTTTTGGGAGTTGTTATTGGTACATATAGTTTGATGGCTCTTTTGATTTCTAGTTAAGAATATGTTGTAATGGTCTTCAACAGTATTGCATCCAGTGAATAGAAATTGCCAATCAAGATTATAAGATCATAGTTGCCTTTTTCTTTCAGAACTATTGTTTTTAATTGAAACAGAAATCACAATGATTGAATTCACTTGTTTTTAGAGTGGTGCGATGGCCTAGACATGGTGCTTTCACCTCACATTCAGGAGGCTGTGGGTTTGATCCTGGGTAGAGTCAGATATTTCTCTCTGGGCACAATGAGAATGTATCTGCTGAATAAAATTCCGCATTGGGAACAGGAAGGGCATCCAGCTAGTAAGCACTCAGTTCCATTCAGTTGCCAAGACTCTCCTTGGCAAGGGATTATGGGGTCATTAAAAGGAGATGATGATGATTGAATTCACTTGTTTTTACTTAACGGTGGCATAAAAAAACCATCAATGAGCAACTATGTGCATTTGTATTGGGTACATTATTAAGTCTTTAATATCAGGATGTGTTTCGATTTTGCTTGTTAGCTTGCTTCTCTTATAATGTGTACTATGTTCTTAATAGATAAGCAGAGGGATGCAGATGTGGAGTTAAAGCCAGCCTATCATTTGTGTCCTTTGAATTCAGTTTTCAACCTCATTTTGATTGCTTCCTGCCTTTGCTTCTAGACAGAGTGGACTAGGATACTGCTCCCTTGTGGCCCGTTTAGGAGCATCTGTGGCTCCGCTTGCCTTCCTGTTGAATGGCATATGGAAGCCTCTGCCCCAAGTGGCAGCGTTTGTCATGGCAGTGCTGTGTGGTTCATCAGCCTTCTTCCTCCCAGAGACCCGAGGCATCCACCTGCCAGAAACGATAGAGGACATCGAAAAACAAAGGTGTGAATGGGATTCTCCAAGAATTAGGAGACTGTGTGGCAGGGGTGTCAAACTCGCAGGATCATGGCAGCATCACAGGATGTACTGTGACTTCCCTCCCTTTGCTAAACTGGGCGTGGGCGTGGGTGTGGCCAACACATGACACATCTGGCCTGTGGGCCATGAGTTTGACAGCAAAACGTAGTCACCGGTAGTAACACCGGTTGAATCCCACCCCTGGACTAAGCTATACAACAATATGAGTAGTTCCCGATAAAGTATAAGAATGTGCTTTATGTCTGTACAGATGTGTGCATAAATAATGCACCATCTGGTTGTATCAGAGGTATCTGAAACACTTATTCCTTTTGGAATAAGTCTGGGACTCTGCCCTTTATTATTTTCCTTCAGTCAATTTTTTTTTTCAAATAGCTTCAATCTTCCCCCTTCCCTTTTTTAATTATAGTTCGCAAGGGAAGAAACATCTGCATGATGCACCTGAAGTTGCACCTCTCCAATTATCACACAACTGACCTGCTGAATGGTTAGGTAAGTGAAGCTGCAGAAAGGGGCAAAGTAGAAACATTTGCTTGAAGGTCTTGATTTTTACACTACAAATAAGCTGAATAATACAAGTATCCAATATAGTTATGTAGGGTGTTCCCTTATTATTCATCCATACCATACAGGTAGTCAGTCAGCATCCTCCATTTTGATACACAAAATGCCTTTAAAAACCAAAACAGAATCTATTTCTCACGAAAAGCTGTTTGTCCTTTAATTTTAATTCCAAAATTTTATTGTGAAAGAGTCAATATTCCAATTTTATCTGGATCCTGAGTCCATGTATAATTTTCTAAGATCAAAATCTTATTCAGCGTTTTCCTGTTTATTTCAGATTCTTTACATTTTTAAGCTTATGATTAAAATTTTCTTTCATTAGGGATTAAAGTCAGATTCACCCAGCATTTTCCAACTTGTCATTCCAAAGGTCTCTAATAGCATAAAAGTAGTTAATGAGCAATTTCCCAAAGTGGTTAGAAAATGAGATTTATTAACTTAGTGTCCTTTAATATTGCCAGCTAGGTAACTGATCCTGTTATCTCCCAGCACTTAAACCCACAGGACCCCACTATCCTGTGGTTTCCTGTTCAGAAGCAGTCATCTAGATCAGGGGTGTCCAACCTTGGACACTTTAAGCCTGGAGGACTTCAACTCCCAGAATTCCCCAGCCGAGCTGGCTGGAGAATTCTGGGAGTTGAAGTCCTCCAGGCTTAAAGTGACCAAGGTTGGAGACCCCTGATCTAGAGAATGCATGCTGGATCTCTTGTCCTCTCCTTATCTGGAAAGGTTGCAAGAAAGCAGTCTTCTCATAGGTCTTTGCCATGGTCATTGGCTCTATTTTGGCAGAGCCATCTTCAATCCTTCCCTAGACTTTTTCTGCTGTGAGTACCCTTGTATTCATTGCAATGCTGCTCTCTTTAAAAATCCATCACTTTCCAAAGACTTATACTTTGGGAAGGGGGGCTAAAATCATAGATTAACAATGAAACATGTCAATCGAGCAAAAATGAACCCCATTAAGTTCAATAAAATTGACTTTTGTTAATAAATGTGCTGAAGAATCAATTCAACACTCTGAAGAAACACATATGTGTGATAATTTCTTTCCAGTTTACTGTACTTAATTCAATTAGCAATAGCACTTAGACTTATATACCGCTTCACAGTGCTTTATAGCCCTCTCTAAGCAGTTTAGAGTCAGTATATTGCCCCCAACAATCTGGGTCCTCATTTTACCCACCTCGGAAGGATAAAAGGCTGAGTCAACCTTGATCCTGGTGAAATTCAAACTGCCAAATTGCCGGCAGCCAGCAGGCAGCAGAAGTAGCCTGCAGTACTGCATTCTAACCACTGTACCACCATGGCTTAAATCCCAGTATCTCTTTAACCATGCTTAAAGACACAGAGAGGGGGGGGGGGGTTGAGAGAGAGAGAGAGAGAGGCTCTTTCCTTACAATTTTCTAAATATGCTATTACTTACACATACTTTGAGAAGAAGACTATTTTGAATACTCTGGGATTGGTATGTGATTTAACCTTTTCTCTTATTAAACTGGACATGCCTCTTTCAGTTTCAGTATTCTCGTAAGATATAAATATTCTCACCGTGGATCTCATGAAATTTTGGCAATTTATTTGTAGATGGGAGGAGAAACTGATCCATCCACATGATACCCAGAATGGGAAAGAATTGCCGAAGGTTTCATGTTCTTTTCAACTGATGGATAAATGGAGCAAACAGATACTACATCAGAACAATAGTTGAGCTGCCTCTTTCCACTATTGAATGATGTGCCAGCAGCAGACCAGAACCGAGAAGTACCAAATGTTCTGAAGGATCAACTTGAGCAGGCTAAGAAGGCCTATATGTTTTGTGAGAAGTTTTACCATCCAGATATATTTTGCTGACTGTAACTGATGGGAGATATTCCTGTAGAAAAAGGGTTAGAAAGTCTTGCTGTCATTATTTCTGCATTCCTGAAATGTCAGGTTCCTCGGCCAATTAACCTGTAGATCAAGTCAACTCTGAGGCCTACATGTTACTGTTTCCTTCCTCATTGTGTTTCCACCCAACATTCCTTTGATGTTTACTAGTCTTTGACCCTCCTTGTCACCCTGCTTATATGCCTGCCTTTATATTATTTGGTGGGAAATACACCAGGATATCTTTTTTCTGGTGAATATGTATACCAGGGGGTCTCCAACCTTGGCAACTTTAAGCCTGGCAGACTTCAACACTTCGCTTGCTGAAGAATTCTGGGTGTTGAAGTCCACCAGGCTTAAAGTTGCCAAGCTTGGAGACCTCTGATGTATGCCTACATATCAATCTAGAATGGTTTTGTTGATTACTCTGTTAAAGTCAGCTGCCAAGACTATTTCCTGGAAACCTGATTCAGTTTTTCTTCTAATTCTTTCTTGTGTCTCCTTTGGAGACTGTTTGCCCTGCATCTTATTTCTAGGTGTATAAAACTGGGACCGAATTTATGATTTTCAGTTCTTGCTATCTTAAACCAGATAACACAGCCATCTGTGAGGTTCAGGCTGTGTGTGTCTGTTGAGACTACTGGTTTCTACTGAACCTACAGAGCTTAGGCCCTTGTATGAGATGCCTCTTCCTGGTTCTTGTTTGAGGCGACTTCTTGAGATCAGGCCACACACACACATACAGAACAGGTCAAGAAACATATCATAATATGAAATATTTTGTCTGAGTCCAGAATGTTATTTGGGATATAGGATGTCTATATCTCTTCAAGTGGTCACAAAAATCCTTTAATTTATCTTTCAAAATAAGGATCTGCTTTAGTGTCCCCTTACTGGAGGCCTGAAAGTTAATTTATACTGATTTATTTCCATTTAATTGTATTAGGGACCTGTGGGATTTTTAGCACGCTGGAACATGAAGGTACACCATAAATTGTTATATTTTAAGTGGCTTTCTATAACTCGAAACATTTAAATTGCATGTTTTCATTTTCCATTCATAAGAGTAGGCTGGTAACAACTACTTGCTTATATTAGGGATGTTAAGACACAGCCTACTCGCTTACTTAAAAGAGAAAACTATAAAGAGGACATGCTGCATAACTGCCTTTAAGAAGGAACCCCACTGCTATCTTTTAGAGTGCTAATAATAAATCATTTTGGCTGTGATCTTCATATGTACTATCCAGCAGAGGGCAGCAAAAATCTACATTTGAATAAATATTAAACCACAACTGGGAAACTGTGTTACATGTGCTGAATTCTTATAGGATAGGCGGATTCCCTTGCCTCCCTATGAGATCACAAATTCCTATTTAAAGAAACAATACATTGTTGATTATATGAAGAAACTACAAGCAAGAGAGCTCCAGTATTATTCCCAGGAACTCCTGCAGCTTGGACACAGAACGATGATGGAACAGGTTAGGTACTAGGGTGGAGGAGCACTGGAAAATTTCAGGGTTCTTAACTAGATTAGGATGATGAAAAAAACATCTTGGAAGATGGTAAAGACAAACTACTTCTGTATTTTTGCTCAGAAATACTACTGCTGCCAAGAGTTCAGCTTGATTTAGAGCAATTGTGATGACCCGGAGTGTAACACAAACGTAGCAAAATCCAAAATGTAAATAAATGTCCTTTAATGCCTCCAACTTGGCCCCACTGTTCAATAATTCTCAGTTGGAGATAAAATGTACTCAAAAATAGTATTCAAAAGAAAGCAATACAGTCCGAAGTTAATGAGCAGATAGAGATGAAATAAAAAACCAAACAAACTACAATGATGAAATTTCCATAATGGACCAGGATAAGTAATTACCAAATTCAAGGAGATAACAAAGCACAGTCTGTTGGAAGGACGCCAACCAAGATAACTTCAGCCCAAAATAAAACACGCTTCTGGCAACACTGTGTTGTGATCATCTCTCTTATGTACTAGTCTCCCCAGCTGCATGGCCACTTCCTCTCTCGTAAGCCAAGTTGTTTCCTTCTCCGTTCCTCCCTGTGTGTCCTAGGATGCAGAGGGGATGGGCCTGTTTCTTCCTCTGACTGCCCAGTTGGCCTCTGCCCTTCCCCAGCCTCCTCCACAGCCTCCTGAGCCACACCTCCACTCCCTGTCAACTGTTTCTCTTCTCCCTCAGAATCCGACTCTAACAAGGGCATGACAACAATCTCTACCTTTTCTTTATTTAAAGAGTTGAAGGCAGGTCATGTGCCTACTTTCCCCAAAGGACTGTTTTCTACTTGAAGACTGCCCAAACTAGTTGGGGGAAATGACGCTAAGAAGGGGGAAGGGGTCTGGAAGTTGCCCAGCTGTGGTCATCTGGCAACAATCTCAGCAGCAGACGTACAACTCTCCTATTTTTTTTTTTTAAACAAATTTTATTAATTTTACAGAAGATACAATACACAAACATACAAAACACAAAACATAAACAAAACTAAAAGATCTTTTCTGAAGGTTGTCTGATCCCGGGTTAAAACTCTTCACACAGACACAAATTCAAACATCATATTCATCCCATATATCCTTCCATATCTTATTATCATTTTCTTTTTTTATATATATATATAAAAACCATTTTTATCAATTTTATAAAAACAATGCAAGGCATAACAGCTTATAAATTCTTTTCTAGGAAAAAATAATAATAAAAAACCAATAGAGCATAACAATTCCAAATTATAGTATCAATACTTTATCTATTTAACTTCATATCTTATCCCTACTTCTCCTTTTCATCCAAATTATTTCTTATTAATTAAAATTTTATTGCCTTTTATCAATATACAAAATCCAAAAAAAAAAAAAAAAACCATAACAAAACCTTTATATATCCTTCCATATCTTATTACCATTTTCAATAACATTCTTTGTCTGTTATATTTCCAACTATCCATTCATCTTTTTTCTTTTACTATACTTCTCCTATACACCAATTGGAGTAACGTCTACAACTCATTACCCTAACTTAAAAGTACTTCGTATAACAATTTTTCTTGGGATTCTGTTTAAAAGATTCTAAAATTACATAATGAATTTTATACTCTAAATACACATATAAAAACACAAACTTATGTACCCTCCAGAATCCCTCTTTTATCCTAAATTAAATTCACCCATTGTCTCTAAATAAACTTTTTTTCTTTAGATCTTGCTTCCCCCCATTAAGGCTTCTCCTCCCCCCCTTTCTCTCTTGCTTATTCTTCTCCTTGCCCTTTTTACCCCTTTGTTTTTCCTCCTCCCTTTTCTTACTCCTTTTCCTTTGCTTTCTAACCTTGCCTCCACCTTTTCGCTCATTTTTCTCTTTTTTGGTTGTTTTTATAATTCTTAAAATCCCCTTTTTCTTATCCTTTTTCTCCTCCTCTCCGGAAGGGACCCATTGTTCATCAAAGATGGCTTCTTCTTCCTCTTCTTCCTTGTCCCAGTCCTTCTGGTGCATAATCAACTTTTCATAAGTACATAATGCCATTTCTAAGAATTGAAACAAAGCGCCCAAAGTATCTTCCTTTTTATATTTTTGATATTCAGTCTTTAGTTCATCCACAAACGATGCCATTATGAAAAGAGAAACTTTTCCCAAAACAACCACAAGTATTTTTAATCAAAAACAATTTAAAAAAAGTTCCAAAAGTTAATACTTTTCTTCCTTCTTCTCTTTCTCTTTCTGGGGTTAATGTTTAAACAAAGAGGTCCAATTACCATATACCTTTCTTTGGGATTCTAGGCAATCTCCTCCTTTTTCAGATTCTGCTCCAATTTTTTTTTTCCTCTCCCTTCCCACTTGCAATGTCAATTTTAAATAATCAGAAATCCATACCTCCAACAAGGGTTTTCCAATCTCTTAAATTTTTCAATGTCCAAGAATCCTTTTGTCCCTTAGCTTCAACTCTCAAAACAATTCACTTTCAATGTCCAATAAATCCAAACATTTCTGCTGTTTCCATGGGGTGGGAGAGTGAAGAAAAAACAAAAGTTCCCTTTAACAGCTTCTCCGCCGCTTTCGCTCTTCTTAGGGATACAATGTATCCTCCAGCAATTCAAACAGCTCAGTTCCAGGCAATTTAAAGGATGTTACTTGACCCGGCTCAGACAAAACTTTCACTCTTCACATTTCCTCCAGCGCAATCTTACCCGGTTGCTGGCTTCTTCGTGGCGGCCATTGCTGACCGCCGCTCCACCACCTTGGGAAAAGGGTTTTTCCGGAGAAGGGGGGGGTCTGCGACACCCCCACCTCCCTATCCGACTCCCCTCTCTCTTCAGCTGTCCCTACAGGGCAGCCATATCCCCCTGACCCATCTGGATCGGGGGTACCTCGACGGCTAGCACAGCAGGAATCGCGAGCTGTTGCGAATTCCTGCTGCCCCGAAGCCACGCAAAACCGGAAGCCCCACAACTCTCCTATTCAAAGTCTTTTCCATGTCATTCTTCCCCTGTATGAATTAGCAGACACTGAAATTATGCAAATCTCTCCAAACAGAGACCGTGGCATACTGTGGTCCTAGAAAGTGGAAATGACATTCCATCTGCAAAGGACAAATGCTTCTTTCAGCAGAAAAGAGATGCTTTATGGGGCCCTTTCAAGGAGAATGTTCCAATGGTTGTACTGGCCTTTTAATCGCTCTGATACAAGCTGATTTCCCCTATGCAATATCCATTAACTGATTAACTGTTCATTTCAGGCACAAATCATTTTGTAACATTTTAAAAAGAAAAGAAGGAGCAGGATCCTATTTATATCCTACCAGGAATATTAGAATGCTAACAGTGTTTTCTTCAAGTAGTCATGAAGGATTTCTCCTTTTTCAACAAATATGCCCTGCCTCTTGCCCCAGAGCCTCCCCACACCCAGGTTTAGCAAAGTGCAATTTAATTGCTTTTCTTCCTCCTTGTATTTTATCAGTCCAAGTCTAGTTTCCTCACTCTAGGGCAATCAAGTTATTTTGGAGTATCTGCCTCCCACTTGTTTCTCAGTATAACTGTTAGGACATTTCCAAGCACAGCTTTAGACTTCCCACCACTTCCTCGGGAAGGGACTAAGCCAATCCCTGTAAAATCCAAAAAGAACTAGTGCTCACTTACCAGCAGTCAGGCAAGGAGAACAAAATCCCAGGCAACTTTCATTCACGAATGAGAGACCTTCACAGACAGCTATTCTGCACATGACTTGGTGGCCAATCCCAAGTGCTGCTTTCCAGGTTGTAATTTTGAAGTCCAGATAAATATTTGTAGAGCTAAACCACGTGCGTGCTGGTAGCAGTGGGGAGTTGTCTGAAACAAACCATGTGAGAAGGGCAAGAGGAGGATGGAGAGTTTTAATCCATGTAACAGTAAAAGATTAAAGAAGAAGAAACATGCCTGCTCCTGCAGCAACATGCACACACAGTATGCACAGATTTAGATTTCCAGATGTGTTTTTTCAAGGTAGCCAGAAAATAACATCATACGTTTTAGAGATGGGGACCACAAGGATTATCTCCAACCATCTGCAATATGCAGAAAAGCTGATTATTTTATTATCCTTCTTCTTAAGAACCTCATAACCTACTCTATAGTCCATAGTAGATTGTTCTGCAGCTGTTCAGATCCCACCACCAGGAATATTGATGTTGCCCTGGGTTTTCACATAAAAGATGATGAGCCGGTGTCCTAGAGTATGATTAACTTCATGGACTGAGCATAGGATGAAATTCTTCTTCCTTCATTCTTGCTATATGCCTGCCCACACTAACGTTTAGAATGAAGCTTCAGTATTTGACATCAGGATTCTGTAGAAACACCAAATGGAACCTGCAAACTGGAAAGCCAGAACCAGCCCAATACATCTTGCAGATAAGGCGGTACTGGTATCCTTTGCTGCCTACTTGCTACCAGCTGAATCAACCCTGGCAATGGAAGCAGAGTTGGTATTCAGCGGGTTCTGAGCAGTTCTGGAGAACCAGTAGTGGAAATTTTGAGTAGTTTGGAGAACCAGCAAATACCACCTCTGACTGGTCCCGCCCCCATCTATTCTCTGCCTCACGAGTCCCAGCTGATTTGCTGGGTCTCTCTTTTGTTGCCCTGCACAGGAGAACGGAGCTGGAAAGCAGGTTAGCGGAGTGTGGAGGGAAATGGTGATTTTGCATTATCCTTCCGCTGCCATGCCCACCAAGCCACACCCACCAAGCCACGCCCACAGAACCAGTATTAGAAGCTTTTGAATCCCACCACTGGTCTGAGAGTATCTTCAACCACCTTAAAGCCAGGGCTGACCCCTTCAAGGGGAAGAGCCCTTAGAGAGATGGGATGGAATGTATTTTGGATTCCCAGGAGGAAGGGACTAAATTCCAGAGGAGCGAAAGACAGTAAAGTTTAGGTAGCTTGTGTGGGGAAAGGCAGTTAAGATGACTCCTCTATTTCAGAGTGTATGTTTATACGTTATACTGTTTATACTGCTTTAGTTGGTAAGATTTCTGTGAGTAAATGAGGAATAATAAAGGAAACTACTCCAGAAGAACTTCAGTGTATCTTTCTTCCTTTTTGGAGGATAAGAAAAGCTTTTGGAAACTTTAGCTAGTCCAAAATGCAGTGGCATGTGTAGTATTGGGTGCACCAAGGTATGCCCACATAACAACATTGCTACATGAGATACACTGGCTCCCCGCAGGCTTCCAGGTACAATTCAAGGTATTAGTTGCCACCTTTAAACCCTGTAAGACATGAGGTCAGATTATGTGTGGGACTGCCTGTCTCTCATGGGGAGGCAATGTTGCCTGTTGGATTGGCAGAATGGACCTGCTCCAGGCCCCCTCAGTGAAGCAGCCTCACCTGGTAGGTCCTAGGAAGTGGCACTCGTGGAACGGCCTTCGGATAGCCCTACCCTTCTGGCCTTCTGTGAATATTTGGAGAGACTGCCTTTTGTGGCTTCTAATGAGGGGGATCTTGAATGGAGGCATTTTAGTATGTTTTATGGTTGTTGATATTACCATATTTAGTTTGCTGCCCAAAGTTTCACTGGATAGATGGGCATACATATAAGAAAGAAAGAAAAAGAAAGAAAGAAAGAAAGAAAGAAAGAAAGAAAGAAAGAAAGAAAGAAAGAAAGAAAGAAAGAAAGAAGGAGGAAGGAAGGAAGAGGGAGAGAAAGAAAGAAAGAAAGAAAGAAAGAAAGAAAGAAAGAAAGAAAGAAAGAAAGAAAGAAAGAAAGAGGGAAGGAGGAAGGAAGGAAGGAAGAGGGAGAGAAAGAAAGAAAGAAAGAAAGAAAGAAAGAAAGAAAGAAAGAAAGAAAGAAAGAAAGAAAGAAAGAAAGGGTTTGTTTGTTTTTTTAAATGGACAGCTCAGATAGTAACTGATAGGTAACAAGGGCAATCCTCATCAATTTTTTGGCTGTTCCTCTCTATTGAAGAGACAAAGCTAGGCACGATAAGTAAACTATCCTGAACCCCTAAAACAACCTGTGTTTCTGGCATGTTTGAAGATGCCATCTGATTACTTTCATTTACGATTCACCTACAAGACATGGGAGTGTCTGCATGGGCTAAATGAGTGGTTGCCAACTGGGGAGAGAAAATTTTGATGGGCTGCAGAGAAATCTCACCCCCAGAGCACCCCCCCAAAGTAATTAATCCAGGCTGTGCAGAAACACAAGGCTGTGCCGCCCACATGGCCCACGGAACCCTCCCCGCCCACTCACTCCTTACCTGCAAACTTGCCTGCTAAATTGCTATTTTTCTGACCATCAGCTGTTGTGTTGCGCAGGGAGATTTAGATTAGGTAGGAAGTAGGAAATGGTTGGATTTCTTGCTTCCTAGCTAGTCTTTAGATCTTCGGCTCTGCTTTTAAGCACATCACTCCCTTAGGACTGAAGGTTCTATTATTCAGTGCAGACTCACAACAAGCAAATTTTATGTGACAGACTGAGCTAGCTGATGGCAGATAGATAGATCACAGATAGATGTCTGAATGAATCTGTGATTCTGTGAGCAACTCAATCTGTCTGCCTGCTTTGCCTGATTTTGGGTAAAAGTTGCTCTTTTTTAAAAATAAAAAAAAAATCAATATTTATGTACATGGTGTGTTGTGAGTTAATTTTGTGAGTTTGCTTACAAGCAAATTTTATGTGACAAACTGAGCTAGCCGATGGCAGATAGATAGATATCTGAATGAATCTGTGATTCTGTGAGCAACTCAATCTGCCTGCCTGCTTTGCCTGGTTTTGAGTAAAAGTTGCTCTTTTTTAATAAAAAAAATCAATATTTACATATTTATAATATTTACATATAAGCCATGCCCAGCCAATCATATGACCACCAAGCCATACCCACAAATTAGACCAAGCCCATAGAACCGGTTAGTGGTCCCTGGGATTTAAAAATATGAGTTTGGTGGTTCCTGAGATCCAAAAGGTTGGCGACCCCTGGGCTAGACTCTAGAGAAAGGGTACCATTTTGTGTGTTACCTCTGACAAACAAAAATGTGGGTCAAGCTGATTGTTGAGGCAACAGACTAAATTAGGTGCCCTTTGGATTGCCTATCTACACCTTCCCTTTCAATAGAGGAGAGCAGCTGAGGAATCCATCTCCTTCACTTTGCCAAAGGTGAGGCTGTCCCTGCAGACAACTGCCTATGCTGTGCAGCCTGGTAACAGATTCTGGACTGCTCCGTACATGCCAAATCTCATTGCTTATCTGCTGGAAGTCTCTCCCCCCTCCCCCACTCATTTGACCTAGGAGGTGATTAATTTGGGGGCAGCAGAGAATATGCCATTTGAAACCACTGGAAGGCAGTCCTGTGATGACATGCTAAGTAATTAATGGCATTACTTTTAATAGATCCTCCAGAAAGTGCTAAGTCAGTGACATCTGCAGCAGGGTGGCAATGATACCTTCCAGGAGAATATTTTTAACCCGGTGATGCCTCAAAAGGAAGCCTGAGGCCAGGCTGAAAATGGCCACAGAAAGAAAGAGTAGCTTACATAGTCCTGAGTTCTCCTTTAGTCAGCTGAACCTGAAACACCCTCCTGGCTTTTAGGCATCTTAATCAAGAATTATGCAGCATGTATTTTCTTCTCCAGGACTAAGAGAAAATAAGTGAATGGCGTGCCTAATCATCTGCTCCAGCAAGGGAGTCTTGTTGGCAGACGCAACGTTCCTTGTGCATTGCTGGTGCAGATTAATTACCTGTGACCAAGAGCTGTATCAAAATCTTGGTCTCTTGCGGAAGAGAAAATTAAAATAAAGCTAGCTTGGCAGAATAAGGAGGAACAGAATAACCACAACATCTTGCTGGGAGGCCCAAAGTTGACTTATGAAAGCAGCTGCTTCTTTTTTTCCTCCCAACTTGCATAGAAATTCAGTCCTGACAGTGAGAACAATTAATCAGTGAAATGATTGAGAATCTCCATAGATATTCAGAGGTTTTAAAGAAGAGATTGAACAACCATTTGAAATGGTATAGGGCAGGGGCATCAAACTTGATTTCATTGAGAGTCGCATCAGAGTTGTGTTTGACCTCAAGGAACTGGGATGGGCATAGCCAACTTGCCATCACTCATTGAGGCTCCATTTATGGCTGTCACAGCCTCCTGCAGCCCTCTGCAGCCCTCAACGGAACTTGGGGAGGCCACGTATGGCCCACCAGGGCTCTGTTTTCAGCTGCAATGGCCTCCCCAGGCACCATTTTTGCTGGCATAAGGCTGCAGGAGGCTATTGTGCCTAAAAATGGAGCCTAGGAGGGCCACATGTGGCCTTCCCAAACACCCTTTTCGTTGGCAGAAGCACTGCAATCTGGTCCTTCGTTGTTTCCAGGGTGGCCCTGCAGACCAGATCTAAGCACGGATCTGGCCCACAGGCCTTGAGTTTGACACTCCTGGTATAGGGTCTCCTTTTTAAGCAGGGGGTTGGACTAGAAGACCTCCAAGGTCCCTTCCAACTCTTATATTCTATTATTCTGTTATTCAAGTAGTGCTGTACTCCTGTGAGGTCCAAAGGATTTCTTCTGAATGATTTTGAAGTATGTACGGCTCTAATCCTTATCTGGGGCAGTTTAAGACCCATCTGAAATTTTGCAGGGTTGAATTGGTGGTTTATGTGGTCGTTCAGCTGCGTTTCTTTTTTATGGCTAAGTGCATTCAATAGACCAGGCTGACTTGGTTAGTTCATGGTACGCTGAAAATGAATGAATTCAATAATTGTGTAATACGAATGCAGCCGCATGCTGTCAGTGTAATTCCCAGGATTAAAGCCAAGGGTTTCTAAATGAAAAAGCAATATTATTGGGCAGACTTTTTCCCCAAACATATTTTTTTCCTTTGTCAGAAAGTGTAATCTTCTGTTTGCTTACTTATTTCACTGTATTTCTCCTTTTATACTAAAGAAAGTGTTATGAACTAATAAAACGCTTCAATAAAGTTTTATCAAACCTTTAGAAAAAGCAGGCTTCTAATCCTGCACTTCTGATTAGCCGATAATAGCGATATCGGATTGGTCCGTTCAGGAGAATCTGATTGGCTGTTAACGAGCCACTCTCATTGGTTCAAGGGGTTAACACTCCACGTTTCTCATTGGTTACTAGATCAGCAGCCTGCCCTTTTAAAGGGCTGCTGCTGTCCTAGGTTTTTGCTCTGTTCAGAATGATTAATAAAGAGTTGAAGTTCACTGTTCACTTACTCGTCTCTGTTCCTTGCGCTCATGCACAGAACTTAACACTGGCGACGAGGATGGGATGCGGAGACGCCAGAGCTGACTGAACACTACAGAGCACCAAACAGAGCACGTGGCTGAAGGCACATCGACAGCGGAAACCATGTCTGGCGGCGCCATACCACCTGCTCCATTTGACCCGGCACAAGAAGACTGGGACTCGTACATGGACCGGTTCCAGATGTTTTTGGAGACCAACAATTTGAAGGATGCCACTATGGGAAAAAAGCGAGCAGTATTCCTGACTCACTGCAGACCTGCCATTTTTAAAATGGCCAAGGCACTGGCGAAACCGGCTGAGGTGAAATCCATGGACTGGGACGTCCTTGAGCCCCTCCTACGGGCCCACTATGCACCTACCGTACCAACGCTTGTCTGAAGACATGAATTTTACCAGAGAGACCAGCGGAAAGGAGAGAGTGTTGCAGATTTCATCGCGGATCTCCGGAGGCCTCTGTGGGTTTGCCGACCTCAAAGAAGCTCTGAGAGACCGAATAGTTCTGGGACTAGATGCACCACATGTGCAAAATAAGCTGATGGCAAAAGGCGACATCAGCCTTGCAGATACCATCGCTGACGCTACTGCAGCAGAAGCAACCAGGAAGTCGGCTGCCCGAATGCGCAGCACCAACACACCGCTCCACCAAATCGCCAGCGAAACCTCACCTCGCCTAGAGGGACACACAACAGCAACCCACCATGAGGACCCCGAATCGTCATCAGAAAGTGATGAGGAGGAGGTCAACTGGCTCCGGTCTGAATGTGACCAACGCCACCAGCGGAATCAAAGACTACAGCACCAATGGGCGGGTTGTGGGGCAAACCACCCGCGATCAGACTGCAAATTCCTCGACGCGCTCTGCCATGTTTCCCATGTGGGAAAAGAGGCCACATCGGAAAGGTCTGTAGAAGCAAGCAAGGATCCAGCCCACTTCAGAGGGGGACCAACTACCGCCAAACCACAGGGAATTGTCCTGTGAGTCGGGAACATTTGAACCACCAATGGAACTACCACTCCTACAGAAATAAACCACTGGCCAATTCAACAAAACGAGAAGAGGCACACCAAACCATTTCAATTGGTCACGCCTCATCACTAGATGCAAAGAAGATCTGAGTGAAGGTCGCCATCGAAAACCAGCCCTGTGTGATGGAAGTCGATTCAGGATCGTCCCTCTTGATGGTTTCCTGGAAGACCCTTAAACAATTAATCCCTGCCGTCCGGCGGCAAGACCTCAAAACCAAAAGAATCATACTCAAGGATTATCAGGGAAAGCGAATTCCGGTCATTGGATCCAGCCTAGTCCAGGTCTCATTCAAAAATCATACTGCATCTTTACCATTGACCGTCGTCGACTGTGATCGGCATAGCTTGTTAGGCCTACAATGGTTCACCCCACTCAGGATCGAGGTAGCTGGCATTCACCAAACCAGAAGCGACGACTGGGAGGAGGTCCTCGCCCAGGAATTCCAGGATGTCTTTGCAGACAAACTAGGCGAGTACAAAGGGACCCCGATATCATTTAACCTTAACCCTGAAGTAGCTCCCATCCGCCTTAAGCCTCGTCGGGTACCTTTTGCCCTTAAACCAAAGATTGACGAGCAGCTTGATAAATTAATAGCCCAGGGTGTTTTAGAACCAAGAGACCACGCTCGTTGGGAAACCCCAATTGTAACACCCATCAAACCGGATGGATCGTTAAGGATTTGTGGGGACTACCGAGCCACCCTGAATCACGCCCTTCAACAGAACGCTTACCCGGTGCCGGTGGTACAACACCTTCCCCATTCCCTGGGGGGCGGAAAAGTCTTCGCTAAATTGGAATTAGCACAGGCGTACCAACAACTGCCTGTAGATAAAAAAACAGCAGAGGCACAAAAGATCGTTACGCACCGAGGCGCCTTTAAGTGCAACCGACTCCAATTCGGAGTTAGCGTAGCCCCAGGGATTTTTCAAAGTTTGATGGAGACACTCTTGCAGGGGATCAAAGGGGTCGTACCATACTTTGATGATGTTTTAATTGCTGCCCCAAATAGAGAAATACTAGAAGAGCGTCTTAAATTGGTTCTCCAGAAATTTAAAGACTCCGGCCTGAAGGTTAAAAAAAATAAATGTCAACTGTGTACAGATAAAGTAGAGTTCCTGGGGTACCTAATCGATAAACAAGGCATTCACCCCACCAATAGCAAACTAAAAGCAATCGAGAACGCCCCAAGACCCAGAAATAAGACTGATCTCCAAGTTTTTCTGGGGATCATTAATTTTTACATCTTCCTGCCCCACAAAATGACCGTCGCTGAGCCCCTACATAGACTTCTCGACAAAAAAGCAACCTGGGTCTGGGGGCACCAAGAGGAGCACGCGTTCCGACAAGTGAAAAACTTATTAACCTCAGATGCTGTTTTAATGCAGTATAACGAGACTTTGCCTTTTACAATTACATGTGACGCGTTACCGTTTGAAGTAGGAGCCATTTTGAGCCATGTGTTACCAAACGGTAGTGAGGCCCCTATTGCCTATTTTTCAAGGACCCTATCAAAGGCTGAATGTAACTATAGTCAAATCGATAAAGAGGTTCTTGCTGTTGTATCTGCTGTGAAACGGTTTCATGAATATGTATATGGATGAGTTTTTACTATTGTTACCGACCACAAACCTTTGCTGGGGATTATAGCGGAAGACAAGCCAACCCCCTATATATTATCACATAGAATGACTCGCTTGTCGGAGTTTTTGGCTGCGTACAACTATATATTGCAACACCACCCGGGGAAAGCCATTCCCCACGCTGACATACTGAGCTGTGCACCACTTCCGGAAACCGTCGATGACCCAGCTTCAACCCTTACGACTTTCCAGATTGAAACGCTATATTCATCGCCGCTAACAGCTAGAGACATTGTGATCAAAATAAAATGCGATCCTGTCTTAGCGCGAGTTCTTAGCTGGGTCGAACGGGGATGGCCAGTAGAGCAAACCCCTGACGACTTCACCCCCTTCAAGAACCGGAAAACAGAACTTTTTTCTCAAAAAGGCTGCATCCTATGGGGGGATAGAGTCGTCGTCCCAGAGCGGTTACAACGAGCAGTATTAAAAACACTGCATGAGGGTCACCCCGGCATCGTGCATATGAAAGCGCTCGCACGAAGCTACGCGTGGTGGCCGGGCATCAACAAACAGATCGAAGCCTGGGTAAAGACTTGCTTAAAGTGCCAAGAAGTCAGCAGTGCCCCACCTAGAGCAACTCCAACAGAATGGGAAACCCCCCGGGCCATGGTCCCGCATCCACATTTACTTTGCGGGACCTATTAAGGGACATACGTTCCTCCTAACTGTGGATGCCTATTCCAACTGGCTTGAGATCCACGAAATGAAGAGTACTACAACCGAGTCCGTCATCCGGAAATTGAACAGGCTATTCGCGACGCATGGACTGCCAGACATTCTGGTCTCCGACAATGGACCCTAGTTTACCGCTCTACCCTTTGAACAATACTTAGCGGACCAGGGTATTCGCCATGCGCTAACTTCGCCAGCGCACCCTGCGTCTAACGGAAGGGCCGAGCGCATGGTACAATTTGTTAAAAAAACCCTCTACAAAATGGACTATGGGGACATTGAAGATAAAATAAACAGAATACTCCTTCTCCAACACATCACTCCGCACAGCGTCACCAACAAGACTCCAGCTGAACTATTGATGGGACGCAAGCTCCGTTCCCACCTCGACCAGCTTCACCCGTCTTACGAACCATAGAAACCCTGTGGATCTAGCGGAAAATGCCGCGAGTTCAAGATAGAAGACTTAGTTTTCACCAGAAACCTTTCCGGCGAACCGTTGTGGCTTGAGGCAACCGTAATTCAAGCCACCGGACCCAGGTCGTACCGTGTGAAAACCTGCGACGGAAAAATATGGAAATGCCATATAGATCAGCTTCGCTCGAGGCTACAATCCAGTTTCCGCGACTCTGGTAACTCCCAAAGTGAGGGGGGAGAGGATGTCGAAGAAACTGAATTCGAGATGGTGGAAAACAGGAGCGAAAGAAGTCAGCAATCGAGCGTGACAAATGAAGAAGAATCAGGGAGGGGAGTGTCCTCGCCACAGAGGAACACCCCAACAGAAGCAAGCCCGCAAAGATCAGAGGACAACAATGAGAACATTAGCAGCACCGAGTCATCCAATGAGGATACGGAACCACCGGTACCTGATTTGCCCAAAAACGTCCCGCCGAAACCGGATTACAGACAGGAACCGGTGGGACAGCGTAAATCTAATAGACAGTCAAAACAACCTTCATATCTCAGGGATTACATCACCGCACCCCTTAAACGGAATGGGGGAAGGGGTGTTATGAACTAATAAAACACTTTAAAGTTTTATCAAACCTTTAGAAAAAGCAGGGTTCTAATCCTGCACTTCTGATTGGCCGATAATAGCGATATCGGATTGGTCCATTCTGGGGAATCTGATTGGCTGTTAACGAGCCACTCTCATTGGTTCAAGGGGTTAACACTCCACGTTTCTCATTGGTTACTAGATCAGCAGCCTGCCGTATAAAAGGGCTGCTGCTGCCCTAGGTTTTTGCTCTGTTCAGAATGATTAATAAAGAGTTGAAGTTCACTGTTCACTGCCTCGTCTCCGTTCCTTGCGCCCATGCGCAGAACTTAACAGAAAGGAGATCACACAAAAGAACATATTTTCATCATTTCATTGCTACAATGGGGAGAAATATCCCTATTTCCGGTTATAGAGATCTATTAACTGATGCTTATACCAAGTTGCTGGGAGTGTTGTTAAAAATTTGGGCTATGTAAATGAAAATAGAGCAAACCTAAATATATATAAAGCCTGGAACAAGATCTTTGTTCAGAGTTGCAGCAATAATGGAGAGGCTGTATCTGGCACCAAACAACACCTTGGAGGCAGGATGATAGTATGGCATTTTTAGTCAAGCTTTGGAAATCAGGAGTCCAGGCACTTCAAATGAATTAAGTTTATTGTATGTGTTAAGTTCTGCACATGGGTGCAAGGAACAGAGACGAGGCAGTGAACAGTGAACTTCAACTCTTGATTAATCATCCTGAACAGAACAAAAACCCTAGGGCAGCAGCAGCCCTTTTATAGGGCAGGCTGCTGACCTATTAGCCAATGAGAAACATGGAAGTGTTAAACCCTTGAACCAATGAGAGTGGCTCGTTAACAGCCAATCAGATTCCCCAGAACAGACCAATCCGATATCGCTATTATCGGCCAATCAGAAGTGCAGGATTAGAACCCTGCTTTTTCTTAAGGTTTGTTAAAACTTTATTTGAGCGCTTTTATTAGTTCATAACACCCCTTCCCCCCGGGTTCTGTTTGAAGGGTGCGGTGACGTAATCCCTAAGATATGTAGGTTGTTTTAACTGTCTATTGGATTTGCGCTGTCCCACCGGTTCCTGTCTGTCGTCTGGTTTCGGCGGGACGTTTTTGGACATATCTGATACAGGCGGTTCCGCATCCTCACTGGACGACTCGATGCCGCTAATGCTGTCATTGTTGTCCTCTGATCTTTGCGGGCTCACCTCCGTTGAGGTATTCCTCTGTAGCGAGGAGAGTCCCCTCCCTGATTCTTCTTCATTTATCACGCCCGATTGCTGACTTCCTTCGCTTCTGCTTTCCACCAACTCAAATTCGGTTTCTTCGACATTCCCTCCCCCCTCAGTTTGGGAGTCCCAGGAGTCACGGGAACTGGGTTGTAGCCTAGAGCGAAGCTGATCTATATGGCATTTCCATATTTTTCCGTTGCAGGTACAATCTGGGCCTGGTGGTTTGAATTATGGTTGCTTTGACCCATAATGGTTCGCCGGAGATGTTTTTGGCGAAAACTAAGTCACCTACCTTGAACTCGCGGCATTTTCCGGTAGATCCACAGGGTTTCTCTGGCTCATAGGACGGGTGAAGCCAGTCGAGGTGGGAACGGAGCTTGCGTCCCATCAACAGTTCAGCTGGGGTTTTGTTGGTGACGCTGTGTGGAGTGATGTGTTGGAGTAGGAGTATTCTGTTTATTTTGTCATCAATGTCCCCTTAGTCCATTTTGTGGAGAGTTTTTTTAACAAATTGTACCATGCGCTCGGCCCTGCCATTAGCCGCAGGGTGCACTGGCGAAGTTAGTGCATGGCAGATACCCCGATCTGCTAAATATTGTTCAAACGCCAGGGCGGTGAACTGGGGTCCGTTGTCGGAGACCAGAACGTCTGGCAGCCCGTGAGTTGTGAATAGCCTATTCAATTTTTGGATGACGGACTCGGTTGTAGTATTTTTCATTTCGTGGATCTCGAGCCAGTTGGAATAGGCATCCACAGTTAGGAGGAACGTATGTCCTTTAGTAGGTCCCACAAAATCAACGTGGATGCGGGACCACGGCCCCCGGGGGGTTTCCCATTCTGTTGGAATTGCTCTAGGTGGGGCACTGCTGACTTCTTGGCACTTTAAGCAAGTCTTTACTCAGGCTTCGATCTGTTTGTCGATGCCCGGCCACCATGCATAGCTTCGTGTGAGCGCTTTCATACGCATGATGCCGGGGTGACCTTCATGCAATGTTTTCAATACTGCTCGTTGTAACCGCTCTGGGACAATGACTCTCTCTCCCCATAGGATGCAGCCTTTTTGCGAAAAAAGTTCTGTTTGCCAGGTTCTGAAAGGGGTGAAGTCGTCAGGGGTTTTTTCTATTGGCCACCCTCGTTCGACCCAGCTAAGAACTTGTGCTAAGACAGGATCGCGTTTTGTTTCAATTGCAATGTCTCTGGCTGTTAGCGGTAGTGAATGTAGCATTTCAATCTGGAGTGTCGTAAGGGTTGGAGCTGGGTCATTGACGGTTTCCGGAAGTGGGGCATGGCTCAATGCATCAGCGTGGGGAATGGCTTTCCCCGGGCGGTGTTGTAATTTATAGTTGTACGCAGCTAAAAACTCCAACCAGCGAGTCATTCTAGGTGACAATATATAGGGGGTTGGCTTGTGTCCCACTATAATCCCTAGCAAAGTTTTGTGGTCGGTAACAATAGTAAAAACTCATCCATACACATATTCATGAAACCGTTTCAAAGCAGATACAACGGTAAGAGCCTCTTTGTCGATCTGGCTATAATTACATTCAGCCTTTGATAGGGTTCTTGAAAAATAGGCAATAGGGGCCTCACTACCATTTGGTAACACATGACTCAAAGTGGCTCCTACTCCAAATGGTGAGGCATCACATGTAATTGTTAAAGGTAGAGTCTCGTTATACTGCATTAAAACAGCATCTGAGGTTAGTAAATTTTTCACTTGTCGGAATGTGTGCTCCTCTCGGTGTCCCCAGACCCAGGCTGCTTTTTTGTCAAGAAGCCTATGTAGGGGCTCAGCTACGGTCGCTTTCTGGGGCAAGAAGATGTTGTAAAAGTTAATGAGCCCCAGGAAAGCTTGGAGATCAGTCCTATTTCTGGGTCTTGGGGCATTTTTGATTGCCCTTAGTTTGCTATTAGTGGGGTGAATGCCTTGTTTATCGATTAGGTACCCCAGGAACTCTACTTGACATTTATTTTTTTTAACCTTCAGGCTGGAGTCTTTAAATTTCTGGAGAACCATTTTAAGACGCTTTTCTAGTATTTCTCTGTTCGGGGCAGCAATTAAAACGTCATCAAAGTATGGCACGACCCCCTTGACCCCTTGCAAGAGTCTCTCCATCAGACTTTGAAAAATCCCTGGGGCTATGCTCACTCTGAATTGGAGTCAGTTGCACTTAAAGGCGCCTCGGTGCGTAACGATCATCTGTGCCTCTGCGGTTTTTTTTTTTATCTACAGGCAGTTGTTGGTATGCCTGTGCTAAATCCAATTTAGCGAAGACTTTTCCGCCCCCCAGGGAATGGAGAAGGTGTTGTACCACCGGCACCAGGTAGGTGTTCTGTTGAAGGGCGTGATTAAGGGTGGCCCGGTAGTCCCCACAAATCCTTAACGATCCATCCGGTTTGATGGGTGTTACAATTGGGGTTTCCCAACGAGCGTGGTCAGTTGGTTCTAAAACACCCTGGGCTATTAATTTATTGAGTTGCTTGTCAATTTTTGGTTTAAGGGCAAATGGTACCCGACAAGGGTTAAGGCGGATGGGGGCTACTTCAGGGTTAAGGTTAAATGATATCGGGGTCCCCTTGTACTCATCTAGTTTGTCTGCAAAGACGTCCTGGAATTCCTGGACGATGACCTCCTCCCAATCGTCGCTTCTGGTTTGGTGAATGCCGGTTACCTTGATCCCAAGTGGGGCGAACCATTGAAGGCCTAACAAGCTAGGCTGGTCACGGTCGATGACGGTCAGTGGTAATGACGCAGTATGATTTTTGAATGATACTTGGACTTGGCTGGATCCAACGACCGGAATTCGGTTCCCCTGATAATCTTTGAGTATGATTCTTTGGGTTCTGAGGTCTTGCCGCCGGACAGCAGGGATTAATTGTTTAAGAGTCTTCCAGGAAACCATCGAGAGGGACGATCCTGAATCAACTTCCATCACGCAAGGCTGGTTTTCGATGGCGACCTTCACACGGATCTTCTTTGCATCTAGCGATGAGGCGTGACCGATTGTAATGGTTTGGTGTGCCTCTTCTCATCTCGTTGAAATGGTCAGTGTTTTATTTCTGTAGGAGTGGTTGTTCCATTGGTGGTTCAAATGTTCCGGACTCACAGGGCGATTCCCTGTGGTCTGGTGGTAGTTGTTTCCCCTCTGAAGTGGGCTGGATCCTTGCTTGCTTTTATAGACCTTCCCGATGTGGCCTCTTTTCCCACAGCTATGGCAGAGCGTGTCGAGGAATTTGCAGTCTGATCGCGGGTGGTTTGCCCCACAACACGCGCATTGGTGCGGTAGTCTTTGATTCGGCTGGTGGCGTTGGTCACGTTCAGACCGGAGCCGGTTGACCTCCTCCTCACTTTCTGATGGCGATTCGAGGTCCTCGTGGTGGGTCGCTGTTGTGTGCCTCTCTAAGCGAGGTGAGGTATCACTGGCAAATTGACGGAGCGGTGCGTTGGTGCGGCGCATTCGGGTGGCCGACTTCCTGGTTGCTTCTGCTGCAGTAGCATCCTTGATGACATCAGCAAGGTCGATGTCCCCTTTGGCCATGATCTTGCTCTGTCTTGTGTGGTCTTCTAATCCCAGAACTATTCGGTCTCTCAGAGCTTCTTCAAGGTCTGTAAACCCACAGAGGCTTCCCAGGTTCCGGAGATCCGCGATGAAATCTGCAACGCTCTCTCCTTTCTGCTGGTCCCTCTGGTAAAATTCATGTCTTCGGACAAGCGTTAGTATGGTGGGTGCATAGTGGGCCCGTAGAATGGGTTCGAGGACATCCCAGTCCATGGTTTTCACCTCAGCCGGTTTCGCTAGTGACTTGGCCATCTTGAAGACGGCAGGCCCGCAATGGGTCAGGAACACTGCTCGCTTTTTTCCCGTAGTGGCATCCTTCAAGTTGTTGGTCTCCAGAAACATCTGGAATCGGTCTATATACGAGTCCCAGTCTTCGTGTGCCGGGTCAAATGGAGCAGGTGGTATGGCGCCGCCAGACATGGTTTCTGTTGTCGATGCGCCTTCAGCCACGTGCTCTGTTTGGTGCTCTGTAGTGTTCAGTCAGCTCTGATGTCTCCGTATCCCATCCTCGTCGCCAGTGTTAAGTTCTGTGCATGGGTGCAAGGAACAGAGACGAGGCAGTGAACAGTGAACTTCAATTCTTTATTAATCATCCTGAACAGAGCAAAAACCCTTTTATAGGGCAGGCTGCTGACCTATTAGCTAATGAGAAACATGGAAGTGTTAAACCCTTGAACCAATGAGAGTGGCTCGTTAACAGCCAATCAGATTCCCCAGAACGGACCAATCCGATATTGCTATTATCGGCCAATCAGAAGTGCAGGATTAGAACCCTACTTTTTCTTAAGGTTTGTTAAAACTTTATTTGAGCGCTTTTATTAGTTCATAACAGTATGCTAATACTGCCTACAAGAATCTGAACTAGTAATGATCAAAGCAAATTGGTGATAGATAAGATTCAATGGAATTCAAAGTGGTCTTAGATCTCTTGTGGGTATGAAGGGATTCAAAACTGATGATGCATATGAACCTCCCTCAGGATCAGCCTGGTCATCTACATTTTCACCCCATCTCTTCAAAAGAGAGAAAGAGCCAAAAAGTTTAGAAACAACAACTGCTGTCTTTTAACATCTGTTGCCTTAGATGATTAGGTTACTTTTCATCATTACTTTCCTTGATAAATTTAGATTTAATAATATTGGCACTTTTGGATATGCTTTTTGACACAATTATCTATTGTCTATACCTATATCTATCTATCTATCTATCTATCTATCTATCTATCTATCTATCTATCTATCTATCTCTATCATCTCTATCATCCATCCAGCCATCCAAGGTATTCAATAGCAGTAAAGCTCTGGAAGCATTTTGTTCATTAAAAAAACCCATCAATGTGGACTTTGTGAGTCAAAAGCTAGACAAATTGAATACCTAAGCATTCATCTCAATAGCAAGAATTTTTTATAGGTCTGGCTCGCTATCTCCTAATAGACCACTGCAAAAAGCTCTGGTCCTGCAAATGTGTCCATATATGACAGAAGGAATATGAAGATGCATATTCCTTTGTAGCATGGAATTCAAGAGAGCGGCATTTCCTGCTACTGAATACCATATGATACAAGTCTGATCAGAAGCCTCAAAATGTGACAGCAGAGATGACACCAATAGGCAGTCTTACTATAGTCTTTTTACTTTTGTATTACAGTACAGATCACTGCACTGATGATGTTACCTAGTTGGTAATGAAATATCTGCAAGGAAAAGACCTAGCACAGAGAACACCAAGGATCCCACAGTTTAAACTTGAGTTAACAAATGTTGCTGTCTATCAAACAAAGATCAACCAACCAACAAATCATATGTATTACAGTAGCTCAAATTTTCACATGTTTATATGAATATGTGCTATGATGTTTCTAGCTGTGTGGAATATCTCAAACTGTTCTGTTAAAAAATGCATAAATAAATAAATCTCAAGCATAATGGAATGTTCTCTTTACAGAGTTCCAAGAAGGAAAATTAGCTCAGTTTGTTGCAGCAAAATCAGCAAAGCAGCCAATCAACAAAAGCACACTAAAAGTTGTGAGACATAAATTGACATATTAGTTAAGCCAAAAACTGCCCAACAATAAAGATTCTTATCTATCTAGATTATGTCTTGTGTCCCAGAGTTTTAACCTGAAAATTAGCTTAAAGCCACTCAAGCTCTTGAAAATTTTGCCATGACCTTGTCAACAAGTATGAGAGCACTTTCGACTTATCAAATCAGAGCTTTATTTTTAATTGCTTCACAATGTTAGAAAAACAAATAGTGTTTGATGGATACAGATTGAGTTGGATGGATTTTTTTTATTTACCAAAACAATCCCATTTCCTCTTTACAGTAAGAAATTAACCTCTGCTACCTTAAATCCATAGTTAAAACTCTATTTATAAGTTTGAAAAAAATGGTAACAGTTTTTGGCTTTCTGTCTTTCTTCTATTTTTGTAATCATATTTAGAAGCGTGAGGATAATTTTGTTCGGAACAGGAATGGGTAGCTAGAGGATTTTATGGACTTATGAAAACCTTTTATTGCTTCATATATTTTGTAAAAAGATTGATCAAAAGTTTCAACTTGCTTTCACATGAATCAAGTTCAGCCATTTCATTCTTATCAACCACCACCAATTTACATCTAAAGAATACAGCGACTTTAATAGTAAAAGAATCTCACCCATATAATATATTTAACCTTTACATTATACACAACGAATTCTTTTCAAACATTCTAAAAATGCTAGGAAAATAATTTTAGATTTGAACTTGATGAATTTAATTAAATTCCTTTTAAATCTATTTTAGGAGATTATTAACAAATGACCAAGACAATAATCCATAGGTGGTAGTACTGGTACCTTCTGCTAAAATGTTTAGATTTTAGATTTAGATTTCCCTAACATTGGATTAATATTACTCTTATTTCTTAGAGATATAATTTCTTTAGACTTTTACATAATTCACTATTCAATCTTGCACATGCCTATTTGGAGTTAAGTCTTACCTAGTTCAATAGGATTAATTTACAGATACATTCTACAAATATTCACCTAGCAATGAGTCCAGTGAACTAAATTAGTAGATTTACTAATTGTGAACCCCAATCTCTAGGCAACTTACCCAGCTTTTTCTGCAGGCTTCAGGCCTACTTCTCAATAATGCAGCCAAAATTTGGCACAAAGAGCTGAATAGAAATGATGTGCTTTTCCCTGATTTTCAACAGGGAAGGAATATAGATGTGCTAAATCAGAGGTTTCCAAACTTGGCAACTTTAAGTCTTGTGGACTTCAATTCCCAGAATTCTGGGAGTTGAAGTCCACAAGTCTTAAAGCTGCCAAGTTTGGGGACCCCTGTGCTAAACTTTCAATAGGTGTAATGTATTTACTAACAGAGTGATGAGGTGATGAGGCCATGTAAACCTGCCTATTCTAATGACATTATAGTCATCTCCTATCATTGTAATCCTTGGTGGGCAACCTCTTTGGAAACCATGTTTATTATCTCCTTTGATGCAGAACAATGTACTCTCAGGACAGTTCCCTTCCTAAAACCACCAAAATACCACTCAAAAAATACCACTTAAGGCATGTGCACACACACACACACACACACAGCCATTCATGGAGCTACCCTGACTAGTTAAAATGAAAACTGACTCAGCCTTAACCATGGTGGTATAGTTAACCATGGTGGTATAGTCACTACAATAATGATTGTTTTATTATTATTATCCATATAATCAAGAATCAGAAAATTAGGAAGGTGGCTTAAAGCTGGCAGCAAAGGAAGGCCCTAAAATTGTAATAATTTCAGGGTGAGTCAGCTCGCTCTGCAGGTCTTGGATCTCTGCCTGTAATTGTCATCTTATCACACAGTGTGATTTAAAAGAACAAATTGCCAAGTAAAACAACGCAGGCAGAGAGAATAACCCTCAAAGCTGTGGCAAACATTTTAAATTTAGTAACTCGGTGACAGCTAATTTGGTCTTCTGCAGTTTCAGACAAAAGCGGAAGTGGGGAAAAAAAGAATCAGGAAGGAGAAGTTTTTCCTTGGTGCCATTCTGATTTTAGTTCAGTGGATTTTATTGGAATGATTAATTTGGCCAGCTGTATCTCCTGTGTAGCTATAAATGCTAGTAATCCTAAGGGCTTGCATAGCTGAAGCAGAGGAAATCAACTTCCTTTGTTTGCGGATGGCACTTTCCCACCATTGGCCCGACACTACCAGGAACACCATCTCTATTCTCTGCTCATTTCCTCACTGGTATCTTCTAAAGCCCGTCTAAAAGCGTCATCCAGCTATTGTTGAGGCAATGTAAAGGCTGCCTTCATTGCTGTTATATCAGTGCAACAATGGTTGGATGACGCTAGAAAGAGTCATAAATCATTAGTGAGGAAATGGCCTCTGTCTTCTGAGTTGGAAGGAGGCAGAAAGGCCATGTTTTAATTTCTGCAATATTACACATAGGAAGCTCTAGAGATTCCTCTAGCCCAGAAATTCTCACTTCACTTTAAACTCAAATCTTTGTCACTTTTATTCTTACTTCCATTCACTCTGTTAAAGGTTCCTTTTAAAACTGCTTTCACCCACTTCCAAAAACCCCCCACCCCTTTTTCTTTCATGAAAACCAGTCTACATTTTCTCTACAGCTTTTAATCTTAACCAGGCTTTGCAAGTGCCTGTATACCTGTTGGAAGTTATAACCCACCCCTCTCCTAGGAAAATGAAGTATTTTAGAATATACTAAAAAGGCAGAATATTTCCCCTAAAAGAGAAGTAGAAACTCAGAGAGGAAGAAACTCAGTCTCCCCTCCACCTTTGTCAATGGGCCATTAAGGCCTGAGACAGTCTATTCTACATAACTAAAGATCTATCTCCTCCAGGTAGAGCCATCATAGGAATTTCCCAAAGCCCTTTCATTACATCATCATCCAGCAAGGCTCAACCAAGCCTGGGACTCAGGACAGCCTACAGAGTTGCCCCTGCATGGCTCCAGGGGAGTCTGACAACCAATCAGAATGCAAGCTCAAATTCAAATCTCAACAGGGGGCACAAAACCCAGGGACTCTCAGCATTTCTTCCCTTTTCTTCACCCAAGAGTTCCAAGGCATGTGATCCTGTCCACCATGAAACCTTCTTTCCAAGCAACTTTCATGATTCTAGTGTCTTTTTCCTCACTTGGAACTGAACCCAGAAGGATATTTCTTCCAACATACCTTATATATTCTTCCACAACTCATGTTATCATTCCACCAATCACACTTTTGCAAATTTCCTCAAACATTTTTGTGGCACATGGGGACAGAATTCTTTTCAGTCTGTTACCAACAGATTTCACATGCCTTTTCCATATTCTTTCTATTCATTTTCTTCAGAGATTTAGCTACCTTATAAAAGTTTTTCATTTAGGACCTGTATAATTTCTTCTACTATCACTCGTCACTTTTACTTCTTTCCTTTTCTTCCATGTCCATTTTCTATTTTGTTGAGTATTATGAGAACAAATTCTGTACTGGTTTAGATTTCTGTTTTCTTGAATTCAACACAGATCTTACAAAACTTATAAGTAGTGTAATTTGTTCTTACTGGTCTTGATAAATTTAAATAAAAATTAATCCCAGCTAGGAAATAAAACTGTAATAATAATTTCCTGGTCTATAATATAGAATCATAGATTTATAAAGTGAAATGAACAATTTAGATAATTGAATCAATCTCCTACTCAGTGGAAGAATGCTTTATGAGAGAACTTCATGCCTTTGAAAGCATCAGTGAAGAATACTGAATGCTCGGCCCTGATTCTTAGAGAGGAAGACATTTTATATACCTGAATTTGGAATGTACGCATAACCATCATAACATTATATTATTTTCCTTGCTTTAGTCTCTATATTGTCCTTTTCATCATATGCAAACTTCATTCAATCACATGTTGTTCTACTTTTCCTTCTTTCTTGACCTAATGTTGCTTCCCTCATTTATTAGCATCATTTGTGAGTTGATGTCATATCTGTAACATCATCATAGCTTCTACTGGATAACTAGGCCAGTAGGGAAAACAATATAAGCCTCTGATTTCATTTAAGGAAGCCCTTACTATGCTTTTATGTATCTTGTTCTTTCGCTGTTACTCATAGCCTTTAACAGCATCTTGTCAAATTGAGTCCATGCACCTTGCTGCTTAGCCATAGATTGTTTACCACAATTTACTGAATAAATTACAACTGGATGGATTTGATGGCAGCTTGCCTTGGAATCCTTACAATCCCAACAAAACTATCTGGAGGCCATCAAATTGGAGAAGACTGCTAAAGCAACGAGATTGCAGAAATTGGGACAAGAAAGGGAGGTGATTTACTCTTTACTCCAGTGTACTCCTTTACAGGTCTTTGAGTGAATTAATTGGGGAAAGGGACAGACCAGTGGGTAGCTGGTCAGTTTTATTGTTTGGGTTTACCTGAAAGAAAGACTTTCCCCAAATTTAATTATACTATGGGAAGGCATTCTGAAATTCACAGAGAACTTGTATCTTGTTGAAATGGGTGGTTATACTATAGAAAAGGCACACAAGGCCTTTTTCGCATTTAATGTTTCCTTTGTGGGGAGAATTTCCTTGAATTTAGATAATTTTCTTTTCGGGTAACTATAGAGTAGTAGTAGTTAGTCCTTGAGTGTCTATGGAGATTCCTAGTACTTGAGTCCTTGAATATAATTTTATAAATATAACTTTCCACATCATGCATAGATTTGAATATTGACAATTAAGTAATTGTACATTAAACTCAGTACAATATTAATTTCTCCCTTGCCATCATTCTTACAATGTTATACACTGCTCAAAAAAATAAAGGGAACACAAAAATAAGACATCCTAGATCTGAATGAATGAAATATTCTTATTAAATACTTTGTTCATTACATAGTTGAATGCGCTGACAACAAAATCACACAAAAATTATCAATGGAAATCAAATTTAGCAACCCATGGAGATCTGGATTTGGAGTTACACTCAAAATTAAAGTGGAAAAAAACACTAGAGGCTGATCCAACTTTGATGTAATGTCCTTAAAACAAGTCAAAATGAGGCTCAGTAGTGTGTGTGGCCTCCATGTGCGTGTATGACCTCCCTACAATGCCTGGACATTCTCCTGATGGTCTCCTGAGGGATCTCCTCCCACACCTGGGCTAAAGCATCCCCCAACTCCTGGACAGTCTGTGGTGCAACATGGCGTTGGTGGATGGAGCGAGACATGATGTCCCAGATGTGTTCAATTGGATTCAGGTATGGGGAATGGGCAGGCCAGTCCATAGCATCAATGCCTTCATCTTGCAGGAACTGCTGACATACTCCAGTCACATGAGGTCTAGCATTGTCATGCGTTAGGAGGAACCCAGGGCCAACCGCACCAGCATATGGTCTCACAAGGGGTCTGAGGATCTCATCTCGGTACCTAATGTCAGTCAGGCTACCTCTGGTGAACACATGGAGGGCTGTGCAGCCCCTAAAGAAATGCCAGCCCACACCATTACTGACCCACTGCCAAACAGGTCATGCTGGAGGGTGTTGCAGGCAGCAGAACGTTCTCCATGGCATCTCCAGACCATGTCACATCTGTCACACGTGCTCAATGTGAACCTGCTTTCATCTGTGAAGAGCACAGGGCGCCAATGGCGAATTTGCCAATCTTGGTGTTCTCTGGCAAATGCCAAATGTCCTGCATGGTGTTGGGTTGTAAGCACAACCCCCGCCTTGGACGTCGGGCCCTCATACCACCTTCATGAAGTCTGTTTCTGACCGTTTGAGCAGCCACATGCACATTTGTGGCCCGCTGGAGGTCATTTTGCAGGGCTCTGGCAGTGCTCCTCCTGTCCCTCCTTGCACAAAGGCAGAGGTAGCGGTCCTCATGCTGGGTTGTTGCCCTCCTACGGCTTCCTCCACGTCTCCTGATTTACTGACCTGTCTCCTGGTAGCACCTCCATGCTCTGGACACTACGCTGACAGACACAGCAAACATTCTTGCCACAGCTCGCATTGATGTGCCATCCTGGATGAGCTGCACTGCCTGAGCCACTTGTGTGGGTTGTGGACTCCGTCTCATGCTACCACTAGAGTGAAAGCACCGCCAGCATTCAAAAGTGACCAAACCATCAGCCAGAAAGCATAGGAACTGAGAAGTGGTCTGTGGTCACCACCTGCAGAACCACTCCTTTATTGGGGATGTCTTGCTAACTGCCTCTGCCTTCCACCTGTTGTCTATTCCATTTGCACAACAGCATGTGAAATTGATTGTCAATCAGTGTTGCTACCTAAGTGGACAGTTTGATTTCACAGAAGTGTGATTGACTTGGAGTTACATTGTGTTGTTTAAGTGTTCCCTTTATTTTTTTGAGCAGTGTATATTTCTGGTATCTTCTGCTTTATTCTGTAATGAAATAATACTCACTAACGTAGTTTTGTTTGGCTTTTTTATGGACAGAAACTAGGCTGGGTTTTATTTTACATGTAGGGATGACTAGAGTCAAGATTTTTAACTACCAGGAGCAAAGCAAAACAAAAGAACCTTTACCCTAAGTTAGGTTATCTACTGTATGTACGGTATATAGAGGAGAATGAGAATGAATGAAAGAACTATCCTGGCACATTCTGGTCAGAGTATATGAGTAGGCATTTTCTTAATTTTAAGTGAATGTTCTTTTTCCTTGGTTCTGATTCAGGGGCATCTGACAGAAGAGATATTACAAAAGACAAGGTGATGGACAGAGTGTCGAGATGCAAATCCCATCCCCTTTTGTATATACACCTCTTTGGTGACTCTCCTCTGATAGTGTTGGCCTAGTAACTGGATAGTTAGTTTTGGACCCCCCAAAATCCTCTAGTCTCAAAGTTAAAACAGGTAAGCCTGAAGTCTGTCAATTGGAATAATGTTCATTCATGGTTACTCCAAGCATTTCTTTTGCATGTTGTGGGTTTGATTTGTTTTCTTTGAATTTCCCGGGACTTGGTGAAATCAGCCAAAATAAAAAAAAAGAGGCAGATGTATTTTAGTCTGAACCCCTAAAAGAAAATAATATCTGAATTTTGCTTTGGGTTCAAGTTTGAACCGTGTTGACCTCTTAGTCATGATTGTTCTATCTTTAGCTACCTTGGTCATGTTGCTGCTGCTTTGGACAGAGCTTGTCTTGTAAAGAAACAGCAGGAAAAATGTTTTTCTCCCAAGCAGGAGAATGACTCTTCCAGGAAAGAGACTATGCAATTTCCATCTAAACATGTGCAAGAACAATGCATAAGTGTCATTCACTGTTGTAATCTGAAATTTGCTACTTGAGAGATCAGACCTTCATACTATGTTTTTCACAGCACAGAGCTGCCAAATATGCTACACAAGGAGCAGTGCAGTCCAACCACATAAGAACCTAGATTTGGGCTGGATTTTTGGAACCATGGTTTCGAAGTTGGAATATTAGAATAACCTTATATGGATTAGTTTTATTCTTGGATTGACATATTTGGAACTGAAATCCACAGAACTGTTCACGTGACTCGGGATAATTATTGCTTTTCAGGGCTGCACATGTTCTGTTTGACTATGTCCCTGGTACCTGAAATGCTTGCCAAGAATTGTAGATTGTTTGTACAAGAAAATGGCCAAAAGAATTGTTACATGCTACTGAAAGAACAAATCTACATCTGATTTATAGCAATAGACTGCTGATGTATGCTGATGTATGTCAACATTGGAATTTCCCACACTCTCTTTTTCTTACCACATTTCCCCTTCTTTGTTTTTCTTCATCTTTTACATTTTTTTTATACAACTTTATTATCTCCTATGAACAAGATGTGTAACAGAGCACAAAAAAACAACAACCACTTGACCTTAATGTTCTCTTCCAATGGACGGAAAAATAAGTTTATCCTTGAAGAAATCCAACATAAGGAATATTGTAGGATGATAACATGAGTTTCCAAATAGGAGCAATACTGCATTAGAATATGTTGTATTGTGTTTAATTTGTGAATTCAATAAGTCCAAACCCCGCTTGAATGTTATTGGCCCTTGTTTAGTTTTACCCACATGCAAATCATTAGCCTGAGAAGATTCCTGGGTATAGGCTTGAGCAATAAATCAATCATTTCAAACCCTTTGTGCGTGGACCTGGTTGTTTGTGCCTTGCAACATACTATTGAAAATTTTGTTACTCAACTGAAAACAAAAACTGATAACTGTTAATTGGAGGAAGAAACACCAATAATCTCTACTAAGCTGATTAATTATGAGTAGTGTTTCCCTGGTAGCTTATGGAGGAACTGTAAAAAGTCCTTGAGAATTATTTGAAAAGTCAAGATGCAAAGAAAACAAGATTGCTGTTTCATGTAACAAATCAGAGGTGGTATTCAGCAGGTTCTGACCAGTTCTGGAGAACTGATAGCGGAAATTTTGAATAGTTTGGAGAACCGGCAAATACCACTGCTAGTAAAATTTTTTGAATCCCACCAGTGCTAACAAATGTTTCAATTCCAACATTGGGAAATGCAGCTTGGGAAATTTTAACATCTTGTACAGCGGGTTGGTATGATGAACAAAGCCAGGCCATTAATTTGACATTAGTTGATCACTGTTTAATCTGATATGTTTGAAGGCTTGGGTGACTCTGAAGGTCTTACCATATTCATATTGATCCAAAAGTTACTCCTGAGTGCAGAAAGGTTTGCTATATTGGATAGACTGAAAGACAATATTTTGTATGGAGAATGTAGGAGTAACATCTAGTCATAGGACTTACAAACTGGGTTAGTAACTTGGTCACTACAGAAAAGAAAAATGACTTATAAATTTGGATTCTTGTGATCTAAATAAGGCTATATAGACAGCATTACACCATTCTGACAAATGAAGAATTTTGGGGCCATTTGGCAGAAATAAAGATATTTATTATTCTTGACGAGATGGATAGGTCCTGGCAAGTGAATTTAGATCAGGTAAAAGAGTGATCATGGTGAGTGATATTTTATGGTCCTTGAGGAAGATGCTTTTTCCATTGCCTTCTATTTGGATTAAAGTCTTCTGCTGAATTATTTCAACTAAAGAAGGAGAAGGAGAAGAGGAGAAAAAAAAAATGCCATGTAATATATCGTACATAACAGCAGATAATATGATTATTGTAGCAAAGACTCCAGAAAGCCATGCTCATATTTTGCATCAGATAATGGCAATAGTGTATGCTAAAAATATTAAGTTTAATAAAAGTGTTAGATCGGAGGCGGATCGGTTCGACAGAGACGCAAGACCATTTATGTGAGTTCAGCTCTTTATTAGGTATAGGTAAAGGTCTGGGGATGCGAGCCGCGGCAGCCCTTCATATAGGGCTGGCTCGCGGCTCGGCAGCCAATGACAGCACTTTGAATTCCCCGCGATCGGCACAGCCAATCGCGGTAGATTCCTAGTGCTCCAATCACGGCTGACCTGTTGACCAATCAGGTCTCCGCTGGTCGGGACCAATCGGGTGCAAGGGTTTCTGAGTATGCTAATACTGTACAAAAAGTAAAATCCAATTTAAGGTAGATTTTGTTAAATATATTGGCCAAGTAGTGACTGGGGGTAAGACTTGATGGGAACAGAGTTATAAGGACATGGAGTCTCTTGAAGATAGACAAGATGCCTTTAGATTTCTTGACTCATTATACACCAAGCTATGTGAAGGGGATTATACAGACACTATACAAAGTCTTTTAAGGATTTGCTTTTCGATTAGCATGAACCCGGTCTCGCCCAGCCTTCTGGTTTCTGGGCTTCAGCTGATTTAATATTCTTTTTATGAATCCTTAAAAGAGAAAGATGGCTTGATGGCTTCCCTAATCCCCATCACAGCAACCACTCAGATTAAAAAATATTTTTTTTGCACATTGCTAAACATATTTACACCGCCTAGTTGACTAGAAATTAAAAGTCTATTGAAATTAATCTGGATTATTTTCACTCTTTCTAGATGCTATGAGTGTTCCAACACAAACAGTACTCCAAGCAAAAGGAGCTGGGGTGAAATTAGAAAGGTGCCATCTGTTTGGCCTTTCTCTTTCACAGATACCAGGCAGCTGTAAAGCATCAAACTGCTTCTTCTTCTTCTTCTTTTAAAGTGCTTGGATGTAGTGGGTGGGTTCAGTGCCCAGAATGGGGTGTTCTCTGCATTCTGAACTCTGCAGCGGCATAAGATGATCTTGTGAACCAGCTTTAAAACAATGTGAAGGTACTGGAGGCTAAAAACAGTACAATGAAAAGTTTATCAATTTAGAATGAGACACATAGATTATGCCGTTATATGTTTTCAGTTTTGGCATTTTCCACATTGAACTGGACAGATTCATACATTTCTCCATTCTGAATTTTGTTGCCAAACTTATCCCTATTTATTTCTTAAGAGGTGAGATTATTTCCCACTCAATGTTTATTTACTGCAGGAATAAATAACTGCAGAGTCAACAGTATTAATCGAAGACTTAAATAATAGAGCCAGCCAATTGAACACAAGGTGACTGTTGTGTATGCAATATGATTAATAAAGTGTGAGCTTGGAGTAAGTGCAGGGTTCTGGCCCTGCACTTCTGATTGGCTGTTAAGCGGATGGACCGGATTGGGGAATCCGATTGGCCCTTAACAGAGAGTTCTTATTGGTTATAAAAGCTAGCGTTCCTAGCTTGTTATTGGTTAAACGTTACAAGGTTTGCCTATATAAGGCGGGTTTTACTGCTGTTAGAGGAAGCAAGTCATGATGTAAATAAAGAGCTGAAGTTCACCGTTCAGAAACTTGTCTCCATTCTTTCTCGCCCATGCTCAAACTTAACACTGGCGACGAAGGTGGGATGTGGAGACATCTGAACCAACGAAACTTCAAAGAACACCGAGCACGTGACAGACGACACCAACAACGGAACCATGTCTGGCGGCATCGTACCACCCGCTCCGTTTGATCCAACACAAGAGGACTGGGAGTCCTACATGGATCGCTTCCAAATGTTCCTAGAGACGAACAACTTAAAGGACGCCACAGCCGGGAAGAAACGGGTGGTGTTCCTAACGCATTGCGGTCCAACCGTATTTAAGATGGCTAAAGCACTAGCCAAACCCCGAGAAGTGAAGGCCATGGATTGGGATGACCTCGAACCTATCCTGCGAGACCACTACGCCCTGACCGTGCCTAAGCTCATAAGACGCCACAAGTTTTATCAAAGAAGCCAGCGAAAGGGAGAAAGCATGGCCGACTTCATAGCAGACCTCCGAAATTTGGGAGGCCTCTGCGGATTCACCGATCTAGAAGAAGCACTAAGAGATCGCATAGTTCTGGGATTAGATGCACCAGGCGTCCAAAGCAAGCTGATGGCAAAAGGCGACATCAGCCTTGCCGACGCCATTGCTGATGCTACTGCAGCAGAAGCAACCAGGAAGTCAGCTGCACAACTACGCCGAAACCACACTCCGGTACCACCACCGGCCAGCGAAATCTCACCTAGTTCAGAAGGGCAGCTCGCGACAACACACCACGAGGACCTCTCTTCGTCATCAGGCAGTGACGAAGAAGGGGTCCATCGACTGCGGTCCGACCGGGACCCTCGCCCGAAGCCCTTACGCCCTTGCACTGTGGAGCCAACCATGCCAGATCCGAATGCAGATTCCGCGACGCACTCTGCCATGAGTGCGGGAAACGAGGCCACATCGGACGGGTCTGTCGCAGCTTGCCAGGACCCAGCCAGGCCTCAAAAGGGGCTAACTATCGCCAATCAACAGGAAGCTGTCCTGTAAGGCGAGAGCCAGTAAACCACTCCAACAGAAATTGAGCTTTGCAGAGAGAAGAGGCTCACCATACTATCACTATTGGTCACACCTCAGCCTTGGACACTAAGAAAATCCGAGTCACAGGAGCGATCGAGAGCCAGCCTTGCCACATGGAGGTCGACTCGGGATCGTCCCTCTCGATGGTGTCTTGGAAGACACTCAAGCAACTCATCCCCACAATTCAACTCCAAGATCCCATTTCCAACGCCTCATCCACAAGGACTACCAGGGGAATCGAATTCCCGTTGTCGGGTCCTGTAGAGTCCGAGTCTCCTTCAAGAAGCACACAGCGTACTTACCTTTAACGGTCATCGATAGAGATAGGCCTAGCCTACTGGGCCTCCAATGGTTTGCGCCACTCGGCATTGAAGTGGCCGGCGTAAACTGAGTCGGTGGCTGTGACTGGGAGAAAAACCTTATCTATGAGTTCAGGGACATCTTCGCGGACAGCTTAGGCGAGTACAAGGGGACCCCGATCTCATTCAGCTTAGATCCAAAAATAGCTCCCATTCGCCTAAAGCCCCATCGAGTTCCGTTTGCCTTAAAATCTAAAATCGACGAACAACTCGACAAACTGATAGCTCAGGGGGTGTTGGAGCCCATCGATCACTCCCCGTGGGAAACCCCTATCGTAACACCCATTAAGCCAGATGGGTCAATCCGAATTTGTGGGGACTACCGGGCCACTTTGAACCACGCCCTGCAGCAGAACGCATATCCAGTTCCGGTGGTGCAGCACCTCCTCCATTCCCTGGGGGGCGGGAAAGTTTTCGCTAAATTGGATTTAGCTCAAACATATCAGCAATTACCAGTAGATGAAAAAACGGCACAGGCCCAAACTATTGTGACTCACCGAGGTGCCTTTAAATGTACCTGGCTGCAATACGGAGTAAGTGTAGCCCCGGGGATTTTTCAGAGCCTTATGGAAAGGTTATTGCAAGGGATTAAGGGCGTGGTCCCCTATTTTGACGATGTATTAATTGCAGCCCCTACAAAAAAAATCTTACAGGACCAGGTAAAATTAGTCCTAAAAAAATTCCAAGAGACCGGTCTTAAGGTTAAAAAAAACAAATGTAAATTGTGTACTGACAGTGTTGAGTTTTTAGGGTACCTGATTGATAGCCAGGGCATTCACCCTACCGAAAGTAAATTAAAAGCAATCAAAAACGCTCCCAGGCCACGAAACAAGGCCAATCTCCAAGCGTTCCTAGGCCTCATCAATTTTTATAATGTATTTTTACCGCACAAAGCAACTGTCGCTGAACCGTTACACCGATTGTTAGATAAAAAAGTAAATTGGTTATGGGGTTACCGTGAAGAACAGGCGTTCCGAAATGTTAAAAAACTGCTCACTTCTGACTCTGTACTCATGCAGTATAACGAGACTTTGCCGTTAGTTATAACCTGTGATGCATCGCCTTTCGGGGTGGGCGCCATTTTAAGCCACGTACTGCCTAATGGGAATGAAGCCCCTGTTGCATATTTTTCAAAGACTCTTTCAAAAACAGAGCGGAACTATGGACAAATTGATAAAGAAGCCCTCGCAATTGTCTCAGCTGTGAAAAGATTTCATGAATATGTGTATGGTAGGGTTTTTACTATCGTGACTGACCACAAGCCTTTATTGGGGATAATAGCCGGAGATAAACCGACTCCCTACATATTATCCCCTAGGATGACCCGATGGTCAGAATTCTTAGCTGCTTATAACTATCGGCTGCAATACTGCCCGGGGAAAGCCATTCCCCATGCCGACGCATTAAGCCGAGCACCGCTTCCAGAGACTCTCGACGATCCGGCACCAACATTGCAAATCGAGGCACTCAACTCGCCACCACTGACCGCCCGAGATATCGCGAGAGAAACCAAACGTGACCACACCCTAGCATGAGTCCTAGGCTGGGTAGAACGCAGATGGGCATTGGACCAGTTATCAGATGACTTCACACCATTCAAGTCTCAACAGACTGAACTCTTCTCCCAGAAAGGCTGTGTCATCTGGGGCGATAGAGTCATTATCCCAGAACGGCTCCGAAAAGCGCTGCTGAGAACTTTGCACGATGGCCACCCCAGCATCGTGCGAATGAAAGCCCTCGCACGAAGCTACGCATGGTGGCCGGGCATTGACAAGCAAATCGAACAGTGGGTTAAAGCTTGTCCCAAATGCCAAGAAGTCAGCAACGCCCCACCAAAAGCCATGCCTACTGAATGGGAAACACCACGTGGACCCTGGTCCTGAATTCACCTGGACTTCGCGGGGCCAACCAAGGGCCACACATTCCTGCTTACTGTCGATGCCTATTCCAATTGTCTCGAAATTCATCGCATGACGACTACGACCTCCGAGGCGGTCATCAAGATTTTAAACAGACTCTTTGCAACCCACGGATTACCAGACGTCCTGGTATCCGACAACGGCCCACAATTTATTGCACTAGCATTCGAGCAGTACCTCGCTGACCACGGCATCCGCCCTGCACTCACCTCGCCTGCGCACCCTGCGACCAATGGCCAAGCAGAACGCATGGTTCAATTTGTGAAGAAAACCTTGCAAAAGGTAGACTACGACAACATTGACGACAAGGTCAACCAAATCCTCTTCTTGCAACACATCACCCCACATAGCGTCACCAACAAAACTCCCGCTGAACTGCTGCATAACTTTTGAAGAAGGGTTTCCGGTTTCGCGTGGCTTCAGGGCAGCAGGAATTCGCGACAGCTCGCGATTCCTGCTGTGCTAGCCGCCGAGGTACCCCCGATCCAGATGGGTCAGGGGGATATGGCTGCCCTGTAGGGACAGCTGAAGAGAGAGGGGAGTCAGACAGGGGGTTGGGGGTGTCGCAGACCCCCTCCCCCTCCGGAAAAACCCCTTTTTCCCAAGGCGGTGGAGCGGCGGTCAGCAATGGCCGCCACGAAGAAGCCAGCAACCGGGTAAGATTGCGCTGGAGGAAGTAAGGAGTGAAAGTGCTGTCTGAGCCGGGTCAAGTAACATCTTGCAAATTGGCTGGAACTGAGCTGTCTGAATTGCTGGAGGATACATTGTATCCCTAAGAAGATCGAAAGCGGCGGAGAAGCTGTTAAAGGGAACTTTTTTTTTTTTTCTTCACTCTCCCACCCCATGGAAACAGCAGATATGTTTGGTTATATTGGACATTGAAAGTGAATTGTTTTGAGAGTTGAAGCTAAGGGACAAAAGGGTTTTTGGACATTGAAAAACTTAAGAAATTGGAAAACCCTTGTTGGAGGTATGGATTTCTGATTATTTAAAATTGATATTGCAAGTGGGAAGGGAAAGGAAAAAAAATTGGAGCAGAAGCTGAAAAAGGAGGAGATTGCCTAGAATCCCAAAGAAAGGTATATGGTAATTGGACCTCTTTGATTAAACATTAACCCCAGAAAGAGAAAGAGAAGAAGGAAGAAAAGTATTAATTTTTGGAATTTTTTTTTTTTTTAATTATTCTTGATTAAAAATACTTGGTTGGTTGTTTTGGGAAAAGTTTCTTTTTTCATGATGGCATCGCTTGTGGATGAACTAAAGACTGAATATCAAAAATATAAAAAAGAAGATACTTTGGGCAGTTTGTTTCAATTCTTAGAAATGGCGTTATGTACTTATGAAAAGTTGACTACGCAGCAGAAGGACTGGGACAAAGAAGAAGAAGAAGCCATCTTTGATGAACAATGGGTTCTTTCCGGGGAGGAGGAGAAAAAGGATAAGAAAAAGGGGATTTTAAGAATTATAAAAACAACCAAAGAAGAGAAAAATGAGCGGAAAGGTGGAGACAAGGTTAGGAAGCAAAGGAAAGGGAGGAAGAAAAGGGAGGAGGAAAGACAAAGGGGTAAAAAGGGCAAGGAGAAGAATAAGCAAGAGAGAAAGGGGGGGAGGAGAAGCCTCAATGAGGGGAAGCAAGATCTAAAGAAAAAAAGTTTATTCAGAGACAATGGGTGAATTTAATTAAGGATAAAAGGGGGATTCTGGAAGGTATATAAGATTGTGTTTTTTATATGTGTATTTAGAGTATAAAATTTATTGTGTAATTTTAGAATCTTTTAAACAGAACCCCAAGAAAAATTGTTATATGAAGTACTTTTAAGTTAGGGTAATGAGTTAAAGGTGTCACTCCAGTTTGTGTATAGGAGAAGTATAGTAAAAGAAAAAAGATGAATGGATAGTTGGAAATAGAACAGACAAAGAATGTTATTGAAAATGGAAATAAGATTTGGAAGGATATATAAAGGTTTTGTTATTATTATTATTATTTTTTTGTATATTGATAAAAGGCAATAACATTTTAGTCAATAAGAAATAATTTGGATGAAAAGGAGAAGCTGGAATAAGATATGAAGTTAAATAGATAAAGTATTGGTTTGTTCTTTAATTATTATTATTTTTTTAGGAAAGAATTTATAAGCTGTTATGCCTTGATTGTTTATGCACTGTTTTTGTAAAACTGATAAAATTGGTTTATATATATAAAAAAGAAAATGATAATAAGATATGGAAGGATATATAAAGTGAATATGATGTTTGAATTTGTGTCTGTGTGAAGAGTTTCAACCCGGGATCAGGCAGCCTTCAGAAAAGATGTTTTAGTTTTGTTTATGTTTTGTGTTTTGTATGTTTATGAAAGGCAATAAAATTTTAATAAGCAAGAAATATAATTTGGATAAAAGGAGAAGTTTGGATAAGATATGAAGTTAAATAGATAATGTAAATATTGATATTACAATTTGGAGTTATGTTCTATTGGCTTTCTTCTTTAATTATTATTATTATTTTTTTTAGAAAAGATTCTTCAAGTTGTTATGCCTGGATTGTGCATTGTTTTTTTTTGTAAAATTAATAAAATTTGTTTAAAAAAAAAAAAAAAACTCCCGCTGAACTGCTAATGGGACGAAAGCTCCGCTCCCACCTTGACCAGTTGCACCCTGCTTATGAACAGGAGAAACCACTAGGATCCAGTGGCCGCTGTTGCACCTTCCAGGTAGGAGACCTGGTTTATGCAAAAAACCTATCGGGTGACCCGTTGTGGGTGGAAGTGACAGTAGTACGTGTAACTGGCCCCAGATCCTACCTTGTGCAATGCCTTGACGATAAACTTTGGAAACGGCATATCGACCAATTACGGTCGCGGCTTGCAGCGGCCAGTCCGCAACTCCCCTATGACCAAACTGAGGGGGGGGAGGTACAGAAGAAGATGAAGCCCTAGGAAACCCGTTCGAAGGAAAAGACGATTTAATAGAAACTCAGGAAGCGGAGCCGGAGGGAGAAACGTTTGCACCTCAGGGAATTGTGGCAAATGTGGGCAACAACGTAGAAGTGAACTCTGAACCAGAGGCAGCCCCACTGCCAGACAACGATCTACCTCAGCAGGATTGCAACCAGCCGATACAATGAAAATCAAAGAGACGAAAAAGACAACCGTCCTATTTAAGGGACTATGTAACTGCGCCCTGAACTAAGGAACCAGGGGGAAGGGGTGTTGTGTATGCAATATGATTAATAAAGTGTGAGCTTGGAGTAAGTGCAGGGTTCTGGCCCTGCACTTCTGATTAGCTGTTAAGCGGCTGGACCGGATTGGCCCGTTCCGAGGAATCCGATTGGCCCTTAACAGAGAGTTCTTATTGGTTATAAAAGCTAGCGTTCCTAGCTTGTTATTGGTTAAACGTTACAAGGTTTGCCTATATAAGGCAGGTTTTACTGCTGTTAGAGGAAGCAAGTCACGATGTAAATAAAGAGCTGAAGTTCACTGTTCAGAAACTTGTCTCCATTCTTTCTCACCCATGCTCAAACTTAACAGTGACCTTAGGACATTTCCTGCTGCTGAGTTAAAGAGGTATCCACCCATGTTGGAGGTAACTGAAGATTAGATTTGTGTGAGATGTATAGTCCCAACTGCTCTTCTCTGGCCTGCCACTATAGCATCTGCTTCAAACAGCAGTCACCTAACTTTTCTCTAATTTAATGAATGATGAAATTTAATAGGTTTAAATGTCTTGAGGCTACTTTTGGAAGGTGTCAGAATGAGTGGGGAAATATATAACCTCTTGGCAATTAAGGATGATGCACAGCTGTCTCATTTATGGTCCAGGAAAGGTTTAAAAACAACATGGTGAAGCCAAAGCATGCACACGCACACACAAAATACAGTAAGTTGCACAATATGTGATTGTGATATCTGAACAAGGAGAGATTTCACCTGGAAACAAGGAGAAACTTTCTGACAGTGAGAACAATCATCCAATGGAACAGCTTGCCCTCAGAAGTTATGGGAGCACCATCACTTGAGACTTTCAAGAGGAGATTGGACTGCTATCTGTGAGAAATGGTGTAGGGTCTCCCGCTTGGGCAAGGGGTTGGACTAGTTGACCTACCAGGTCCCTTGCAACTCTGATTATCTGTTATCTGTTATGTTTGAGTCATAGATTGGTGCAAGTGAGCAAAGGTTCTCAGGCTGGATACTTCTAGCCTACTCTACCTACCTGTGGCTCTTCATGAGTAAGGCTGAAGGTCTGTTCCAGCCATGTTATATTGGGTTTATTTAGCTAAAGTTGCTAGAGTCTGATAGGAAGCACTGCATATAAAAAGAGGGAAGCTACTGTTTTGCCTTGTAAGGTGTTATTTTGCATTTAAATAAAAGAAACTGAATGAAAGAAAGAAAGAAAGAAAGAGAAAGGAAAGAAAGAAAGAAAGAAAGAAAGAAAGAAAGAAAGAAAGAAAGAAAGAAAGAAAGAAAGAAAGAAAGAAAGAAAGAAAGAAAGAAGGAAAGAACAGGTCTGGTTTCCAAAGGGAGACTGGCACAAGTGGACGTCACAGAAGGGGCAGGTTTTACTGTATATGGAGTAACTTGTACATTGAAAAGGGATTAGCTAAGCATAAATAATTCATATAAATGTAAAAATATTTATTGACATTATTACTAATGAAAGAGGGGTTGCAGTATGTTTAAGTTTTGTCTCTGATAATACAACTGTGGTGTTAATGGAATCATGACTGAATTTTAAGTGGCAGAACTTCTTTCAGAATATTTATCTGTCCTCTAGCTTTTATCCTTGGTCTTCATGCAGGTCTCTCTAATTTCTCTCAGTTGGGCAACCGTCCAAATCGTCTGTGAGTAGTACTAATGATGATACGGGCTCTGAGCAACTGTACTTTTCCTCATCAGGATGACCTCCAGTCCATTGCAGCCTATATTTTCAGCATCACTTACAAGGCCAGCAGAATTTGGGACCGGGAATTGGTACAATATTGCGGTCCTTCTTCTGAAAGTCCAATCCCATGTCTAATGTGAGTTTGTAGGCTCCCAAGCTTTTCATTAGGCTCTGGTTAAAGGGTTACGTATTATTTGCACATTAATATTCTTATTACATGTACGTTATGCTACTTTGGAGATGGTACAGGATACAAGAAACAACTCCTGAGAGCCAGTAGTATTTAATTTGAGCCTAATCACTGTGTGATACTTATCGCTTATGGGTCCTATCAACCATCCCACCCTGTCTAGTTTGCTGCTTCCAGGATTGTTGTTGGGGTTACTGTCATTAAATTATTATTACTTGGGTAATCGTCATTTGGGTTATTAAATGCCAATAATCTTTTTAAAAAGTGTATACAGCATTTTTAAGGCATCTGCATATTTCTAAGCATTTTATAGATGCTGAAAGATTAGTTCTGCTATAGAGCTGCAGGATGTAATAATGATGAGATGGGGGGAAAGAATGGGCATGTTAGAGGAAGAGAGTACATTGGAGCAATTGAAGGTTTCATAGCTCAGATGGTTGGATACAGATGGGACTTTTTGAGTGGTAATACTATAAACAGTATTTAAAAATACTTTAATTTAATAGTAATTTAATAGTATTTAATAGTTTTGCATAATATCTATATTGTACCATGATGTAATGCAGGGGTCCCCAACCACTGGTCCCCGGACCGGTACCGGTCCGTGGAACAATTTCTACCAGGCCGCCGGTTTGCTGGGTGCTGCCATCTTGTTTTGATGAAAAAGTGCTTCCGGTGAGCTTTTCTGGGTAGAAAGCGATATTTGGGTGCTGAAAGAATCCTCATGCCTTAGTTTCATCGAGAGGGGGGGGGCGGCTTTGAACAAAACTAAGGCGCGAGGATTCTTTCAGCACACATGGCTAGGCAATCCGAGCAACCATCCTGAAGTCGTCACAAAGCCCATCGACACAGGTACAAAGGAGGAGTTGAAGGTGGCGGGGAGAAGCGGGGGATGGCTGGCCGGCTGGTCGCTTGGCTTGCCTTGCCATGCATGCTGATGCCAGTACCGGGCCACGGATGATTTTGTGATGCCGGTACCGGGCCGCGGCACAAAAAAGGTTGGGAGCTATTGATGTAATGGACAGTCGCAATAACCTTGAGCAGGACAGGAGGATGAGCTGCAACCAAGGCAACAGCCAAACAAAAGACATTTGAGCCCGAATTGTAATCTGAGGAAGCATCTCAGACATGACACTCCTAATTCTCCTGAACACAAAAGGAGTGATTGGGGAAGTGTGTTGAGACTTTCAAAATTCTGTTCAGAGGTGGTATTCAGCAGGTTCTGACCAGTTCTGGAGAACCGGTAGCGGAAATTTTGAGTAGTTTGGAGAACCGGCAAATACCATCTCTGACTGGCCCCTGCCCACATCTATTCTCTGCCTCCCGAGTCCCAGCTGATTGGCTGGGTCTTCTTTTGTTGTCCTGCATAGGAAAACGGAGCTGGAAAGCAGGTTAGTGGGGAGGGGAGGGAATGAGGATTTTACAATAACCATCCCCTGCGACGCCCACCAAGCCACACCCTGCCCACCAAGCCACGCCCACAGAACCAGTAGCAAGAAAAATTGAATCCCATAGATTCTGTTCCTGTAATTTTATGATAAAAGTAGTTTTAGAAATCATGGGACTAAAACTTAAAGCATTTGGCAATTTGCCTGCACTTATGATCTCAGGAATGCTGCAATTCCACTAGTCACCTTCAGCCATTTTTCTCCCACTGCTGACACATTAACATAGCATTCTCTGGGCCGGCGTCCAATTCATGCAATGCTTTGGAAGCCTCACTCTGCAAATTATGTGATTTGGAGAAAGAATGGCGCCAGAGATTTGCAGAATGAGGCTTCTGAAGGAGTTTGACATCCAAATGTCAGCATGGAGAACAGTTGAGGCAGCTTGGAGGACAGAATTTGTTTGTCAGTAGTGGGGGAAAAACAGCCAAAGGTGAGTGGGCCGCATTAGCACCCAGCAACTTGCATATGGTTTGCATTGGGCCTCTCCCACCAAGGCATCTTACCTGGGACTCTGCTTGCTTAGTGACCAATGATTCTTGCATAACAATGGCAACGGGAGTGCCAGGATTGAGATCACTGAGTGAATGTTCATCATGTGACATCTCACTGAATGACTGCCTCAGTCAGCAACCAAGTTTCTGGCCCCAATTGTAGTCATAACTTGAAGACTACCTGTATTTGCATCAAGACCAATTCCTTGTGTGTCCAATCACACTTGCCCAATTAAATAATTCTATTCTATTCTATTCTATTCTATTCTATTCTATTCTATTCTATTCTATTCTATTCTATTCTATTGTCTTATCTATTCCGCAGATTTAAACTGGACTACATAAGGTCTCCACAGAAGGGACAGTGAGAGGACGAATGGCTCTTTTAAAAGAAGGATTGAAAAGGGTACATATGGTATGAAGTTGTTTAAACAGCTTACAAGAATGAATAGTCTAAATTAAAATGATTTTTTTTTAAAAATGAAGCATATGTTAAATGACTGTAGGTCAATGTTTCTCAGCTTTGGAATCTTTTGTTTGAGTGAACTTCAAATTCCAGAATCCCTCCATTAACCAGCTGAGAGCTTATCTCTTCTTGATTACGAGGGAATTTTGGGACTTGAAGTTTGCAGAACTTAAAGTTGCTGAAGTTGAGAAATAGTGCTTTAGAGGGCTTCCTCCTACTCTGGCAGGGCTCTGTTGTTGGGCTATGCAGCAGAGCTTTATGCAGTGCTAAGCAGCTAAATGGGGTTTAAGCCAAGTCTTTCCTATCACATCCTGCCCTACAATGATGCTAGCTCATTAAGGGGAGAGGGGCTGGGGAGCTTGAAACTGTTTAAAGTGACAGGCCAGAAAATAAAGAAAATTGAGAGGAACCAACAATGACCTCCGCTGAAAAGCTTTGGCTAGGTGCTGGTGGTAACCCATTGGCCTCCCTCTCTAAACCCTACCCAGATGGCATCTAGGATAAGCTGTCTGGGGCGATCTGTTCATTCCTGCTGCAGTGCTTTTTCATTATGAGAAAAGCCCCCCCCCCACTCCCCCCAAAACCAGGAATACTGAGGAGGGAAATCTGCTAGTGAGCTTCATGCACCCTCTGTGCTTCTCTTTGTACTGTCTTTGGAACAGTTGGGGGATGGGGTGGGATGGGCCAATCTATTTTGTGATTGTCACAAGGATTAGACTAGATGTTTTTGCAATACATCCCTGTATTGTATTGAATGTAGCTCTGGGCTATTATAGAGCACAATTGCAGCAGCTTCCTACTGGCAGAAAAGGGGATTTTTATCTTCCAACCAGACAAAGGCACTTTGCTCATCAGCATCCCAAAGGATGCCATGCAGTCAAAGGGTATAGTCTTGGCTCTTCAGGATCTAACATCCAGGGAAAGCCCACCTAAAGGCGTATTTAAATATTCTCTGAACAATGCTGCCAGTTGGGAAGGCTGAGAGAGAAGAAGGAAACTGTTGAGATCACAAAGGGGAGTCATTCTGCAGTCACACTACATGGAGGAGCAAGGCAAGAGCTTGGTGCATGCCCATTTTTTTCTCTTTGAGAAAGGCTAATTTGCATACAAAAGAAAAATGAAACCGAAATGTTGTGACAATGAAAAGCAACAATGAATTGAACTGCAATATCAAAAATTTCCCATAGGAAGACAGCTATTTCCATCCAGCCAACTTTCTCTTGCTGTCTGTCTCCCTCTCTCCCTCCCTTTCTCTCTCCCAGCATTTATTTCCATGCAGCTATTTCTGACAGCCCTCGTTCTTTGCAGTTTATATCCAGACGGAGCGTTTTACCCACCCAGCTTACTGCATTGCACCACCGAGTTAGTGAAGACATCACTCTCATCAGAATGATCCACCTCTCACATCTACTTGTCTTTCTCTTTCCAGCAATTAGGCTTAAATACACTGCACCAGAAGCACCCGCTCCCACCTCCCAGGGTGCTTCTTGTGGCTTTGGAGGTGACAAATCACATTTACAAATTACTCTCACACACAAAGGCCAGCCCAGTTTTTAGTGATTTTTGTTTTCTTGATTTGTAACATGGTTCTGAACTAGAAATATATCCATCCCACCCACCTGCTATTGTCTCTCAAGGACTGGCTCAATCCTCTTCCCTAAATTCTATAAGATAGTCATATTTCATGTCAAACTCCCCTCCCTTTATTTAATTTTTTAAAACAGCAATGGCCAAAGAAAGCCAAGACAGCAGCAGCAGGCAGGCCTGTTCTTCCAATGCTAAGATCCTTAAAATGTCACCTAATGTAAAAAAAAAAAACACCCAAAACCTACACAGTGTTTTTTTCAAGAGACATTTAGGGACTCTGGCTGCCCAAGTCATCAGCACTTGAAGGGGGTTAATTCCCAGCTAAGCTACCTCCTGTTTTAACAATTGGAGGTATGAGGGGGAAAGGGTGGGTTTCTTGGCTTTCCCCTTGATTTTCAGTCAGCCATAAAACATTAACATATTTCAGGTTATCCACGGCAGTGTTTCCATTACATTATTCCGGTCTTACAATGTCAGCCAATGTTTTAAGAGTTTAAAAAACTGTACAAAGATTGTTCTTTCTTGATGAGCAATTAATGCAAAGATAGACGTGCAATCAGTTCCAGGATGCTTTCCTTTGCACACAAAATTCACAATAACAATAGCAATAGCACTACTTAGACTTATATACCACTTCACAGTGCTTTACAGCCCTCTCTAAGTGTTGTGGTTAGCTGGCAGCAGGTGCGTAGAGGAGAGTGAGGACTCAGATGAGGAGCCAGGATCATTAGGGAGTGGATTGTTGCCTTCAGAGATTGTGTGGGCTGGCAGCAGTGCGTGTGTACACAGGATTGATCGTAGGAGAGAGCAGTTACAGCAGTACGAATGACTCGGAAGTAAGGCTGCAAGGTAATGGCCCCTCCTTCAAAGCCAGCTTTGTAGGAAGCAAAAACGTTTTGAAACTCCGGCCTCCTGGACATTGCAGTATTTTAAGTTGGTATTTGAAGACTCTTGTGTTGTAAAATATTTCTTACCTGTTATTCTTGGCAGCCTCGCACAATTTTGGCGAGGCTTGTGCTTATCAAAGTTAATTAGTTTGTAGCAACGTTTTAACCGGGGATTCGTAAGAATCATTAAAAGGTTTCTGTTCCCTTTGGTTCGTGTTTGTTTTATTGGAAAAAGGTTTGGGTCAGAACATTAAATGGTTTACAGAATCAGCATATTACCCCCAACAATCCGGCTTCTCATTTTACTGACCTCAGAAGGATGGAAGGTAGAGTCAACCTTGAGATGATGAGGATCAAACTCCTGACAGTGAACTGAATTAGCCTGCAATTCTAACCATCCTGCCACCATGGCTCCTCCTGCTTGGAGGGAAGCTGTGTTTTTCTATTTCTATGATCAATCCCACTTAGATGAGAGCTGGTAAGTGCAGTGCTGGTGGAAGACTTGAGCTCACTGGAAATTCACCTTCCACTTTCTGAGGCCTTGCATATAATTGTCAGTTTATAAGTGTTGGATTACAAATCTTATCATTCCTAGTCAACAAGGTCAATGCTGATTGGGAAGAAGAAACGTATACTATTCTTCATATAAACAGCACCCATTTGGGGAACTGGTACGTTATAAAATATCTCAGGGCATATGCTTCTCTTGGAGATGCAACACCAGGAGATCAGGTTTATAACTCCTTGGAAGTCTATCTGCATTACATTGCAATGTCCTACCTGTCCATGAATACTTCAGCTTCAACCATAACAATACAAGAGCACTCAATAGATACAAACTCAAGGTTAACTGCACCAAACTTGATTGCAGGAAATACGACTTCAGCAACAGAGTGGTCAATGTCTTGAATACTCTGCCTGCCTGATGCTTTTTGCCAAGTATCAAAACGGTCTTCTCCAAAGACTCTTGCTTCCACATTGTATCCCAAATATTTAGGCTTATTTTCATTATTAGTGCTTACAGTGAACTTGTTTTGATTTAATCTAGTGCAAGTATATTCTATTTGTAGTCTACCAAAGGAGCAATTAACAAGCCTATTGATCTAGATCCAGGATATGAATATGTAAGAAACCAGACTATTCGAATGACCAATCAACCAGAGAACCAATCAGCTGAATCAGAATTTATATATAGCTCTAATCAAACAACCAATCAAATGACCAACTGACCACACTGGCACACAAGACATTTATAAGCTATGGAGAATAGGTCAAGAAAATCCTGATGTTACCTAGTCTGGTAATGAAACCAGTGATGCTATTCTACTGGTTCGGCCTGGTTCTGGCATACCAGTAGCACCGAAGATCAGCTGAGACTGAACCGATTCTCTCTGATGAGCTGCTATTGGGACCACCCGCCTGCCCAGGCTCCCATACTGACCTTTCGTCCCTGCTTTTGGCAAATCACTGCCAAAATCTAGGGCAAGTGTCTTTGGTTAATGATCACTTATTCAGTGGTTGTTCAAATTTATAATGATGTGGAATGAGTGTTACTTACAACTAGTCCTCCAAATTTTATCTTCACAATGCTCCTCTGGTCACACGATTGTGATCTTACCAACCAGCCCAGATTTCCAATCACTGCAGTGCCCCACAGTTATGTGATTATGATTTAGACCTTCTTTGCTCACAACCAAGCTCAATGGTGAAACTGACAGGAAGTTGGAAGTCACAATCGTGTGAGGTTTTGCTTAATGATCCACAGTGATTCAATGTCAATGGCTTTAACCAGAGACCGCTGGAGCTGCTGTTAGGAACAGCAATAGCACTTGAATTTATAGACAGCTTCATAGTGCTTTATAGCCTTCTCTAAGCAATTTACAGAATCAGCATATTGCCCCCAACAATCTGGGCCCTTATTTTACTGACCTTGGAAGGATGGAAAGCTGAATCAACCTTGAGCTGGTCAGGATCAAACTCCTGACAAAGGGTAGAGTTTGCCTGTAATACTGCATTATAACTGTTCCGGATGAGCAGGCTTGAAAGCCTGCAAAGCGGATTGGTCCACTAACAGCGGGTCATGATTGGTTGCTCCAGACTGATCTGATTGGCTAGTAAACAGGCTGCCGCGATTGGGCAAACCAAACGCGGCAAGCTCAAACCACTGTCATTGGCCGTTTAGCCGCAGCCAGCTCTATAAAAAGGGCTGCTGCGGCTAGGATGATTCTCTCAGATCGGAAGTCACGAATAAAGAGCTGTAGTTACTTTCTGAGTCTCGTCTCCGTTCTTGGACCCATCCTTCCAGACATAACACTGGCGACGAGGGTGGGATTCGGAGACAGCAGAGCTGACTGAGCACTCACCAAAGATCAACAGAACACGTGGCTGACAGTGCGCAGACGTCGGCAGAATGGCCAGCAGCGCTATACCACCCGCCCTGTTCGATCCAGCCAGCGAAGACTGGGACTCATACATGGACAGGTTTCAAATGTTCCAAGAGTCCAACAATCTGAAGGATGCCACTCCCAGCAAAAAACAAAACAGACCTTCAAGCCTTCCCAGGACTTATTAACTTTTATAACATTTTCCTACCCCAGAAGGCGACCGTTGCTGAACCCCTTCATAGACTCCTCGATAAAAAGGCTTCCTGGACTTGGAGACGACGGGAGGAGCGTGCCTTTCAACAAGTAAAAGACCTTTTAACTTCGGATTGTGCTCCGAAGTGCTCATCCAATATAATGAAACACTTCCATTAACTGTGACTTGCGACGCCTCACCTTTTGGAGTAGGAGCCATCCTGAGCCACGTCCTACAATGGTACAGAGGCGCCTATTGCATTTTTTTCAAGAACTTTGTCAAAAACAGAAAGGAACTATAGTCATCTCAACAAGGAAGCCCTCGCTATCGTATCTGCAATCAAAGGGTTCCACAAGTATGTGTATGAGAGATCATTTTCCATCATCACAGATCATAAACCATTACTCGGCATCTTGGCAGGTGACAAACCTACTCCACATATTCTATCCCCTAGAATGACACGATGGTCGGAGTTCCTAGCTGCCTACAACTACCAATTGAGGCATCACCCGGGGAACACCATTCCCCACGCAGACGCTTTGAGCTGCTCTCCATTGCCAGAACTCCAAGATGACCCGGCTCCCACACTATCAACACTACAAACTGAGACACTTCCCTCACCTCCACTAACAGCTCAAGACATCGCATTGGAAACCAAAAAAGACTCATGCTTGGCATGAGTTCTTGGCTGGGTGGAGAGGGGATGGCCACAAATTGAACCCAATGAAACCTTTAAACCCTTCAAGAACAGACAAACAGAACTCTTCTCACAAAAAGTGTGCGTATTGTGGGGAGACCGAGTGGTCATACCAGCAAAACTAAAAAAAAAAGTTCTACAATTACTACACGATGGGCACCTGGGCATTGTACACATGAAAGCGCTGGCGAGGAGCTACGCCTGGTGGCCAGGTATGGACAAACAAATTGAAACCTGGGTTGCCACCTGTAGCAAATGCCAAGAGACACACTCGGCCCCACCAAAAGCCTCACCAGCTGAATGGGAAACGCCCAGGGGTCCCTGGTCGCGCATCCATATCGATTTTGCCGGACCAACAAAATAATAACAGTAGACGCATACTCTAACTGGCTCGAGGTTAACAAAATGAAGACTACCACCACAGATGCAGTCATCAAGAAATTGAACAGACTTTTTTGCAACGCACGGGTTACCAGATGTCCTGGTATCCGGCAATGGCCCTCAATTTACCGCCTTGGCCTTTGAACAATCCTTAGCAGACTGTGGCATACGACACGCACTGACATCACTGGCTCACCCGGTGGCGAATGGTAGAGCTGAACGAATGATTCAGTTCACAAAAAGAACTCTACAAAAAATGGAACAAGGCAATATCCATGATAAAGTCACCAGGATGCTCCTTCTCCAGCATATTACACCAAACACTACAACCAACCAAAGCCCAGCTGAACCTCTGATGGCCAGAAAACTCAGATCGCCTCTAGACCGCCTACACCCTGCATACACCCCGGAAAAACCCCTGGGCTCCAGCAGTAAACACCGTGCTTTCAAGGTAGGAGACCCTGTATTTGCAAAGAACTTTTCAGGTGACCCTCTGTGGATTCCTACCAAAATAACTCAAATTACAGGCCCCTGCTCTTACCGGCTAGAAACCACAGATGGGAGAGTGTGGAAATGCCACATCGACCAGCTGCGATCCAGGCTAACCACATCTCCCATCAGTGACCCTAACCACGAAACCAGAGGGGGAAGGGAAACCGGGGGTTCTGAAATTGAACCAACATCTGGCATAGAAGAAAGAACCCCACGATCACCACATCAAAGCCTACAATACTCACCAGCTGATGAAGAGCCTTGGCAATTGATCGTCTCACCTAGGAGCAGCAACCGAACAGGTCCAGCAAACCCTGAGAGCCTAAGTGGTAGCAACAAAGGAGGCATGTCAATCATCCCGAGGTCACCTGAAGGGAGTCACAGGTACGGAACCGCCTCACTGTTCCAGGTAATTCCGGTGAGCAGCGCGTCAGAACCCGAGACCGAGCAAAGACAATTCGAACAGCGCAAGTCAGGTAGACAGGTGCGAAAACCCACCTACCTGTGAGACTATATAACCCCACCCCTTCGACGGAACCTAGAGGGGAGGGGTGTTCCGGACGAGCAGGCTTGGAAGCCTGCAAAGTGGATTGGTCCGCTAACAGCGGGTCGTGATTGGTCGCTCCAGACTGATCCGATTGGCTAGTAAACGGGCTGCCGTGATTGGGCAAACCAAGCGCAGCAAGCTCAAACCACTGTCATTGGCTGTTTAGCTGCAGCCAGCTCTATAAAAGGGGCTGCTGCGGCTAGGATGATTCGCTCAGATTGGAAGTCACTAATAAAGAGCTGTAGTTACTTTCTGAGTCTTGTCTCCGTTCTTGGACCCATCCTTCCAGACATAACAATAACCACTGGGCCACCACAGCTCTGTTACTAGGCTGCATGGTCATGTGGCATTTAACATTATGACCTCTTCAATTAGCAATGAAAATTCTGCTCCCCCAATTATTTTGTTAAGGGAAGACTACCTGTATTGAGTAAAAATGTCTTATGGTCCAGGATACTCTCAGCAATTTTCTCCACTTCACAGATATCAATTTTTCCTCATTCAGTCTTTCAGATGTTCTAGCTTTCATATGCTGAGATTAGTAAAACTGTGATCTTGAAATACTTACCTCTGTTGTCAGAATGAAGTCTCTATGATTTAATAGTTTGTCTAGATTTTTCACAGTTGTCCTCCCAAGAAACAGATATCATTTTATTTCAAGGTTACAGTCACCATTCTTGTAGATGTTTGAGCCCAAAAGGATAAAGTTTCTACTACTTCCACTAATTCGCACTGGGTTGGTAGTAGACATTGTTTTAAAAATGTTGAGCATCAGAAGAGCTTTTGAACACTCCTCTTTTATCTTCAACAAAAGTTAAGGTCTCACTTTTAGCCACTGACATTTTTTAAAATATTAAATATCAGAATTGCTTTTGAACATCCTCTTTTACCGTCTACAAAATGTTTGCTCATTTCCAGCCACGAAAGTGATGTTTTCAGCATATTCTTTTTCCAGGAATATTAATTCTAACGTGATTCTTCTATTCTAGCATTTTTCAATAAAGCAAAAATGAATGTATTTTTGAAGTTTTATTGTCCATTACACTTTACCTAGATTAGGACTACAGAACATGCCTCAGAAGGGAACTTTTGTTCTCCCAAAAATTTTATTAATTGATGATATAAAATCTGAAAACCTAACAAGGTGTCCTGGAGAACTTGAAAGTTTGTATCCATGTTGGTTGGTCTTAGAAAAATAAACTATTTGCATTTCTAGGTGAATCTATTGAGTTGAAATATAAAGAGAAATATATATGTGATTGATTAGAACATAATTCAATTTGAATTTGGTTGTGCCATTAAATTAAATTAAATTAAATATCCTTTCCAGTCCACCCACCTCACCAACATAAACAGCAAAGGAGATGGAAGGGTGAGAAATCAAGTGATAGGTTGTTCATCTATGAGAGAGCAATGACATAAGAACAGACCTGAGTTTTATTAAGATCAGCTTGGATTCAACTTTGACTTTGAACAAAAATGAATTTTAACAAATTACAAGGAACGTGGGAAAACTTCCCTTTAACCTGAGTAGGTTCAATTTTTATTAAATAGTAATTTTGTCAAATTCCCTTTTTTTAAATAAAATAACAGATACATGCAACATAACATCATTTATTACCCTGTCTCGCTCTTGATTAGATAGCATTCTGTGTAACTCAGATAAATAGTATCTGGATACCTTATGTCTCTCTCAGTTGATACTGGCCTATCTGAGCTTTTGGCTGGATGTTACGTTGTGTGTTTTTATTTTCAACTGGCTCTGGAAGATGTTTTGAGTACACTGAATAAGAATACTTAGACATATACCGCTTCACAATGCTTTACAGCCAGCCCTCTCGAAGTGGTTTACAGAGTCCACCTATTGGCTCCAACAATCTGGGTCCTCATTTCATCAACCTGTGAGATTTGAACTGCCAAATTGCAAGAAGCCAGCAGTCAGCAAAAGTAGCCTGCAGTACTGCATTTTAACCCGTGTGCACCATGGCTCTGAAACAATTTTTTTGAATCTGTTTTGACAATTAGCTTTTCAAATATCACTTTGGCTGAACAAATAGGACTATTTTGGACTGATCTTTGATTCGGACGCTTACCTGGTAAGAGTAGATGAAGAAATATGGATCTGTTGTTTGTGTCTTTTGCAAAGTTTTTTGCTCAATATTACAGAGTTCTAATAGGTCTTCCATACATATATTAGCTATACAGAGAGAGAGAGAAAAAGAGAGAGAGAGAGGGAGAAAGAGAGAGACAGGAAGATCTATGTTGCAGTGCTAAGGCATATGTGTGTGTGTGTTTGTCTGTCTGTGTCAGTGTGTCGGTATGTATCTGGTGGGTTCCATTTGAACCTGTGAATATGTTGACAGACTTTGTGCTGAGCAATTTGTGCTTCAGTGTTGAAGTTCATGGTAGTCCATTATGGAGTTTCTAGCACATCTCTTTAGATTCCTGCAAAAATTTAATACGAACAAACTAAAATTATGAGCTGGCATGTATGAAGTGTAATGGTGTCAGTAATTTTATATCCCCAAATCTCAGACAAGAGAGACCAAAGTTGTCTATGCTTTGTGTGCTTTTACCTCATGGTCCACCTTAAGACCTTTATTGTAGCCACCACTTCCAAAGATTCTGGGTACCAGGAGACATATGTTGTATTTTTTATGGTTTTAATCCTTATACACAACCCATGTCACCAGTGTGAGATAGGGGGTCATATAAATAAATAAATAAATAAAATAAAATAACATGTTTCAAGTATTTTTCTATTCTAGATAAAGATGAGATTTTTGAAGCAGTTTCACACCACATTTGCTTTTTCTGCATTGTATTGTTGGCTCATGTTCAGCTTATGAGCCATCAAAAATCCTTTTGACATATATTATATTAATGCCCTTGATTTTTCTTATTCAAATTAATGGTTTTGCTTCTGTCTCTTGAGAGTCTTCATTCTTCCAGTTTGTTAAGGTCCTCCTGAGTCCTGGTACTGTTCTCTAGGGTATTTGCTTTCAACACACTTTTATGCAGATCTGTAATAGGACAGTGCAGAAAGTCTTGTCCAAATGCTTCATTCAAAATTCTAAGAGTGACTTTGAACGACGTTAATATCCAATACCTGATTATGCATCCTTCTTATAAACAAACATACACAATCTGCATAATTCAACAAGAAGACCCATTGTGTTGCAGTGCTGAGCCAGCATTTTGTTAAGCTTTTCAAGTTAGCCCTTTGACTGCAGTGTTTTCTTTAACTGATATTGCAGTACAATTTGCCCCTGATTTAAAACAGAAAAGAAAAAAAATGCAAATGCAAATAGGGCAGTCCCTGTCTATTATGTTGGAACAGAACTGCTTGCCAAAAGTACTGGACTAAAACAGTGTTGTGCTAAGGAGAATAGAGCTTTGCCATAGAAAGAGCTTTGGCTTGCCAGGAAATAGGCAACTATTTTAGCCTAAGGACCTCTTCCTAACAGGCTAAGCTGAAAGGGGCTGTTCAGTGACACAGTTTCCTTACCAGAAGAAACGAACTGAGATGTGTGCGCTTGTGTGTGTGTGTGTGTGTGTGTGTATGTGTCATTTGCCCTATTTTTGGATGATTTCTGGAGGGGATGAGGGTGGGAATAAAATTATTACATCTCACGGAGGCTTTCACATCCCTTTCAGTGCTTGTTTTCCCATTTTAAAACTAAAAAAGTATACTACCAAAATCCATATTGCCACCAAATTCCAGCAGTATCTTCAGTCAATTTTTCAGGGCTTTGGGGGATGGTGGGGTTGAAAGTAAGAATGGGAATATTTCACCTCTTAGAAGTTTGGCACTTTTATTACTACCTTTATTTTCTGACTTGTTCTCTGTGAAGCACAAATTTAACTGAGAACAATGAGAGTGTGGGGGCTTGCATGCATATGGCTTGTTAGCCAAAGTCTCCCAGCCCTGGATCCCAGTATAGGTATCAATCCAAAGCATTTCCTAACATTAACTGTATGCTGGATTGGTTACTAGAAAATGCTATCAAGATGTATTCTACAACACTATCTTCATTTCTATACCCATCGAGGCTTCAAGAAACAAGTTGTTGGCAAGATTCAAAGCAATAAGAAAATTATTGATCCAAGGGGAGGATGATCGCTTTTATCTGCCATTACAGAAAAAAAATTACTGTGCGACATAACTGAAACATGTAGCTGCCAAACCGATTTTCTTCTGTCATTTATTCATACTGTGTGTGATACTAACAGTTGATAATGATCTGATTTCAAAAGGATTTGGTAGGATAGAGAATCTAGGGCAAGCTATTGGCACAAGATGTCAGTTTATGATTCCTCCAAGCTAGTCTATCAGGCTCAACAGAGCCCCTCCCAAACACCCTGTCTGTATACTTTAGCCAGTGTTTTAAATCCATAGTAGCCACAGTATCAACAATATCAGTAATATAATCTGTTTCTGTGGTTAAACAAAAGATGTTATTGAAGAAATGACAGGCGTAGAACAAATTTTATCTAACAAATTAGAGATGGTATCAAAAGTAGACTGATAGCTGACAGCCAAAGAGAACAATTTCAAAAAAGATGTTTCATTAGATCTACAAAAGAAACAAACTGAGGTTTTAAAATTTAAAAGAGAAATACAAGTGACAAACCAAGACGACAATTATTTCCTTTGGATGTAAGAGTCGTAGTGATGTATGAATGCAGTATTGCAGGCTAACTCACTGCTCACTGCTAGGAGTTTGATTCTGACCAGCTCAATATTGACTCAGTCTGCCATCCTTCTGAGGTCAGTAAAACTCGGATTGCTGAGGGAAATATGCTGACATTGTAAATCACCCAGATAGTGCTGTAAAAGCACAATGAAGCGGTATATAAGTCTAAGTTCTATTGTATTGCTATTGCAGAATTTGGTGATGGCGCAAAGAAAAAACTAAGAAAAACCAAATCCTAGGAGAACATTTGAGTATATTAAAGATGAAAGACTGTTAGAAGTAAAAGGAAGGAATATAATGTTGATTTATTTAATCAAGGCTCAAACAAGATATGTTGAAACTAAGTTTGCTTATACTTGTGATTAATGTTGGAAGTAATTTCTTTATATATACCGTATTATTTCTCTTTATTATGTTCTTAGTTTGCACTTTCTTTTTTCTTTGTCTTTGCACTTTTTATACCTTTCTTCTATTCTTTTTTCTATAGTTTAGTATGCATTAGATTTTACTATTGTAATCAAAATTCTTATAGGTATAAATATATAAGTCACTGCAGTCAAAAGTTTCCAAGGTTTCTAGCTCAATCTTTCCCTAGTCTGCTTCCCTCCAAATATAATAGACTGAAAATCGTAATACTCTCAAAATTCTGTCTGGAAATGATGAGCATTATTATATCCTTTGAAACCATTAAACAGTATATTTTTTTCCTGGATGCTGTAGGAAGTTAGCACCCATCCCTCTCCTAGGAAAATGAAATATTTTAGGATATACTTGTTAGGAATATAAGTCACCTAACAGGTATTTGGGTTAGAAATATATAAACCAGGATAAACATTTTAAAACTGTAAGAAAATGCAAAACTGTAATTAGGTGTGGTTTCTCAAACGGCCATAAGATGGAGCCAGAAACCTGGTTTGTTTTAGTCTGAGTCTCAGAAGAGAGTGTGAGTGTATCTCTGTTTTCTTCTGTTGGAAATGCCGTTCCTCCATTTTTCCTAATTGACTGATATTTCTGGATTTGATGATACTGAACTGGTTTTTGGCACTGAACTTTGATATTTGGATTATCCCTGGATTAAAAAATGACTGATTTAACTTGTAAATGACTTTGGATTGCCTATTTTGGACTTTGCTTAACGTTTCTGGAAGTAAAAACCTACATTTACTGAACCGTGTATATGTGTGCTGTATGTGTATTATTCAAACACTCCTCTCAAATACGTCTCCCTGTATGCGCTCATTCTCCTAACGGGGAATTACCTTAACAATACTAAAAAGGCAGAATATTTTCCCTAAAAGAGAAGTAGAAACTCAGAGAGGCAGAACTCTCCTACCTTTGTGAATGGGCCATTAAGGCCTGGACCAGTCTATATAACTAAAGCCCTTTCATTATATTATCATCCAGCAAAGCTCAACCAAGCCTGGGACTCAGGACAGCCTACAGCGTTGCCCCTCATGGCCCCATGAGAGTCTGACAGCAAATCAGAATACAAGCTCAAATTCAAATCCTAACAGAGGACATAAAACCAAGAGATTCCTGACATTTCTTCTCTTTTCTTCACCCAAGAGCTCCAAGGCATGTGATCCTGTCTACCATGAAACCTTTTTTCCAAGCAACTTCCATGAATCCAGTGTCTTTTTTCCCCACTTGGAACTGAACCCAGAAGGATATTTCTTCCAACAATTCTTACTAAACTTATTGCTGTTTCAGAAATTATTACTGAAAGAAGAAACAACAAGCCAGAAAGCCAAAATGATAATTTTAAAGAAAAACAATAATTTCTTTGGATATAGTTATGAATTAAGGTTTTGCATAACATTCATGGCCCTTAGATTTATGCCTTCCTGACTTCTCCTTTGATATCATCATTACAGTTTTTGCTTCCATTTCCAACTGGTCAGAATTCAAAGTCCAAGTCATAAAGTATGGTGAAGCCGTTATTAAATCAAGCTGTCTCATAGACCACATTTTGAAATTGTTTGTTTTGGTAGTAAGCCATGAAGATCACCTATAGTCAGGGTTAGGGTAAGAATGAAAGAGGAAACACTTGATATTCTGACCACCTCAGAAGAGGAAAGGCATCAATCAAAGTTCATGAAATGGGAATATTTATACTGGTTTCTTGTCTAAGAACATGATAATCTGTTTTCCAATTGTTACTTATAGGGTGATTGTTACTTACAGGCCAGGAAATTCCAATTTAGTAGCCCCCTCCTCTTACTGTCAAGCCATGATTTAAGTAGACTTACCCTATTTTTCTTGAAGGAAAAAAAAGGAGCTAGCTAGGTTAAACAGCTCATTTCCGCTCTCTTTCCCCACTTCACTTTTCCTGAGCCTCTTAGAGAAGCAATAAAAATGTCAGTACGGTCGTAAAAATGCATAGAAGGCAAAGAAAAGTTGATAACAAGGAGAAGGGCTACTTGGGGGCAAGGAAAGCTGTGGGAAGCAAGGACAAGGGAGATAACAAGAGCAGGAACATCAGAGAGTAATCATTATTTTAACACATATTTTCTGTATTGTTAGTAAAGCTATTATTTTTGTAGTCCCAGCTTGGTTATGTCACAAGTTTAGACCTCAAGGATTACATGTGTAAATTGATCTGCATGTATACTTTGATAAACTTATGCAACAGAGTTGCCACATTTTAGGTTTGTTATGCAATCTCTGTACCCAATAAATGCAGGTTTTGCTTCTGTTGATAGGTATTCTGGTCTCTGTTATTAAGCAAAGTCATGACGGAGAAATTCCTTTTATAATTTGGTATGAAATTTAAAAATACAAGCATGAGTGGCTGGAGAATTCTGGGAGTTGAAGTCCAACTTTAAGTAGCTTAAGATTGACAAACTCTGATCTATGGTGATGCAGTATTGTATGATTCCCTAGTCATTCATACTTTACAAATGGTAAGCCTGCACTGATCCACTCATGAATTCCAGTTTTTGTTTGCAGGAAACATTGATTTGCAACATCCATACTTTGAATGGAAGCAGAGTTTTTCAAAACCACATTCTGCAGATTCCTAGGATACTCTTGATTGAACTTAAAGTTCAAATAAAACCCATTTTAAATGAAGCCCATTTTCTCTCACCAGAATTATCAGAGGTTCTGGAATTTTTTCTTTTTAAACTAACAGACCCCATGGCCTGAAAAGTCTTGAAAATGCTCATCCTAAGCAGTTGAAGAAACTTTTGGTAGCCTTTAACAAAACTGATACAAAAGCAGCAGCAGCTTGCAGCTCTGCTTCCTCTCTTTTATGTGAATAAAGACCAGGTTCTGCCTCAATACTGAATTTGGCTTCATCTCCAGCAGGACTTTTTGTGTCCTAGACTGATCAGTGCTCTATAATTGAACCCAGATCCACCTGTTAAAGTTTTTAGATGAACATTTCAAGCAGGGTTTCATGAAGGGGTTTTTAAGGAGTGATTTTTCCTTCCGTACCAATATCTTTTGGGAAGTTGGAAGCTGAAAATGCCTGCTCCAATTGCAACTGCCAGCTCCTCTCCCCACCGACTTCTGTTCACAAGTGCTCTTCTATTAAACAAAATCATATAGGAGAAATTTCTCCTAAACCATATCATAAAATAGCAGCCAACAGAACATTAGAGAAGAGCAAAGACAGTCAGGACAGTGCATCCCTGGGTCAGATGTTCTACGTACACAAGCAAAAGTTTGGTTCTATTATCAATCAGAATAGAGCTGGAAGGTGTTGTGTCCGCGAAATGATGCCAGGAGTCGGTGACTTTAGTGCAAAGCTCTTTATTAGGAAGTGGGAACCGAACTGGCGAAAGGAAAAAAAGCCCGCGGCTTTTATTCCTTTCGCCACGGCGGCCGCGGCCAATGGCACCGCTTTGAATCTCCCGCGATTCGAATGGACCAATCGCGGGAGATTCCCAGCGAGCCAATCGGCGCGGCTCGCCTGACCAATCGGAGAGCCCCGCGCTTTGGCCAATCAAAGCGCGGGGATCTCGAGTATGTTAATTAAGGACAGAACACCCCTCCCCTCTTGGTTCAGTCCTTACGTTGCGTAGTCACGTAGGTAGGCGGGGCTCCGTCTGGTCCTACTTGACCTGCGCAACTCAGTTGTAGGCTGGATCCCGGCCGGTTCGGTCGGGATCTCTGCTGCTCCTGCTGCCGTCGTGGGAACCGGCTGGTCGATCGGGCCGGTCCTTTCTCCGTAGCTCCCTCCTGGGCCTTCTGGGTTGGTTGAGCTGCGGGTTTTGCCGCTCCCGCTCGGTCTTTCCGGGTCGGTCGAGCTGGCCTGGCTGTTCCTTCCTGGCGAGGGGTCGTGATGGCTGCTTTCCGGTGAGTACTGCTGGTTTATTCTTCTTTGGTTTTGGTCCCCTGGGTATTCCCTCCCCCCTTGGTTTGTGTTGTGGGGGTTGGTTTCGCCTGTTTGTGCGCCGGTGGTTTGTTGGTTGGTAGTCCTCGACCTTAGTTGGTCGATGTGGCGTTTCCACGCTCATCCGTCTGCTGTTTGTAGCCGGTACGAGTGTGAGCCTGTTGCTTGTGTGATGACGGCTGGAATCCATAGTGGGTCTCCCGTCAGGTTCTTTGCGTATACGGGGTCGCCGGGTGCGAAGGTTCGGTGTTTGGTGTTTGAGTCTGGGGGCCTCTCCGGGTTATACGTGGGGTGTAACCTGTCGAGTGGGGACCTTAGCTTTCTGCCCATTAATAGTTTGGCTGGGCTTTTATTGGTTGTGGTATTTGGGGTTATGTGTTGGGTGAAGAGTAGTTTGTTGATTTCCTCCTGGATCTCCCCGTGGTCTATTTTCCGGATGGTCTTTTTAGTGAATTGGACCATCCGTTCCGTCCTACCGTTCGCCGCCGGGTGCACCGGTGCTGTCAGCGCGTGGCGGATGCCCCTTTCCGCTAGGAATTTTTCGAATTCCAGCGAGGTGAACTGGAGCCCGTTGTCGGAGACGACGACGTCTGGGAGGCCGTGTGTTGCAAAGAGTTTGCAGAGTTCCTTGATCACGGCCTCTGTGGTTGTCGTCTTCATGTTGCTTACCTCCAGCCAGTTGGAGTAAGCGTCAACTGTTATGAGGAAGGTGTGTCCTTTTGTGGGCCCGGCGAAGTCTATATGGATCCTAGACCAAGTTCCCCTTGGGGTTTCCCACTCTAGGACGGGTGCTGTGGGTGGGCTTGGTCTAGTTTCCTGGCACCGTTGGCACCTAGCTACCCAGGCCTCTATTTGTTTGTCCATCCCTGGCCACCAAGCGTAACTTCTGGCCAGGGCTTTAGTCCTAACGATGCCAGGGTGCCCCTCGTGTAGCAGTTCCAAAACCTTTCCCTGTAGCTTTTCCGGAATGACCACCCTATCCCCCCATAGTATGCACCCTTTTAAAAATGAGAGTTCCGTTTGGCGGTTTCGGAACGTTTTGACGGACTCGTCGTTGTCCCTCTCCGGCCACCCTTTCTCCACCCAATGCAGCACCCGCGCCAGACGTTTGTCTTTATTAGTCTCTCGGGCAATGTCTGACGCGGTTATGGGTAGGTTGGGTAGAGTCTCTATGCTGAGGGTGGTCGTCGTGGGTGCTGGGTCGGTGTCGGGTTCTGGTAGCGGTGAGCGGCTTAAGGCGTCTGCACGGGAGATCGTCTTACCCGGTCTGTGTATGAGTTCGTAGTTGTAGGCTGCCAGGAACTCGGACCACCTTGTCATTCGGGGAGACAGAATGTTCGGGGTGGCCCGGTTTTCTGCAAGGATTCCCAGCAGCGGCTTGTGATCCGTTATGATGGTGAAAGTCCGGCCGTAGAGGTATTCGTGGAATCGTTTTACGGCGGCAACTATAGCCAGAGCCTCTTTGTCCAGTTGGCTATAGTTCCGCTCCGGTTTGGTGAGGGTCCTTGAAAAGAATGCGATGGGTGCTTCTTTTCTGTCGGGAAGGGTATGGCTGAGGACAGCGCCAATGCCGAAGGGTGATGCGTCGCATGTGACTGCCAGAGGTAGGGTCTCGTTGAATTGTATGAGGACGGCGTCGGAGGTGAGGAGGTCCTTCGTTCTTTGGAAGGCGGCTTGCTCGCGTTTCCCCTAAGTCCAGGTCGCCACCTTGTCCAGGAGCCTATGCAAGGGCTCCGCCGCCGTCGCCTTTTGGGGTAGGAAAACATTGTAAAAGTTCAGTAACCCCAAGAACGCTTGTAGCTCAGTCTTTGACTTGGGTGTGGGGGCTTCTTTGATGGCCTTGATTTTTTTGTTTGTGGGGTGAATGCCGTGATGGTCTAGGAGGTAGCCCAGGAATTCTACTCGTTCCGTGCATAGCTGGCATTTCTCCCTCTTGACTTTTAGTCCGGTCTCTTTAAATTTGGTTAGGACCTCCCTTAGTCGACCCTCTAGTTCGGCTTGGTTGGCTGCCGACACTAGGACGTCGTTGAAGTAAGGTACCACCCCCTTGATACCTTGCAATAGTCTCTCCATTAGGCTTTGGAATATGCCCGGTGCCACGCTGACTCCAAATTGGAGTCGGTTGCATTTGAATGCCCCCCGGTGGGTGACTATGGTCTGCGCTTCTGCCGTTTGCTCGTCGACCGGCAGCTGTTGGTATGCCTGGGCGAGGTCGAGCTTGGCGAAAACCTTGCCCCCTCCCAGTGAGTGCAGTAGGTGTTGCACTACTGGGACGGGGTAGGCGCTTTGTTGCAGCGCGCCATTTAGGGTGGCCTTATAGTCCCCACAGATCCTCACCGACCCATCGGGCTTGATCGGGGTGACTATGGGGGTCTCCCACCGGGCGTGGTCTATGGGCTGTAGGACCCCTTGTTTGACGAGCTTGTCAATTTGCTCGTCTATCTTGGGTTTCAGTGCGAATGGCACCCGCCTTGGTTTCAGGCGTTTTGGGGGGACGTTAGGGTCTAGGTCGAAAGATATAAGGGGCCCTCGGTACTTGCCTAGGTTTCCGTCGAAGACCTCTTGGAACTCCCGGGCCAGTTGCTGCTCCCAGCTGTCGTCGGTGATGTGGTCGACTCCCGTGAGTGCGATGTCGAGCGGGGCGAACCATTGCAGTCCCAGTAGGCTTGGGCGGTTGCGGTCGACGATTGTTAGGGGAAGTCGTTCGGTGCGCCCCTTATACGTGATTTTGAAGTGTTTGGTTCCGACTACCGGGATGCGGTTTCCCTGGTAGTCCTTTACAATGAGTCTCTGGTTGTCTACGTTCCTCCTTTGGAGGGTAGGCACCAAGCGCTTTATTTCATGCCATGCAATCATGGAGAGGTAGGACCCGGAGTCCACCTCCATTTTGCATGGCTGGCCCTCGATGCCTACCTCCACGTGGACCTTCCGGGCGTCGTTGGTGATGGCGTGGCCGATGGTGACCATCTGGTGGGTCTCCTCTCTCCGCCGGTTGTCGCCGCCTCGCGAGGATCGCCCGTTCCTGTCCCATCGGCTGTCCGAGGGGCGATCTCTGGTCCGGGGTGGTGTGCTTTCTCTCCTCCGGTCGTTCTGGTCCCATCGTGCCGGGCTGCGATTTTTTTTCAGGCGGCAGACACGGGTGATGTGTCCCTTCTTGTCGCAATGCCGGCAGATTGATTCGAAAAACCGGCATTCCGACCTGGGGTGGTCGCCGCCGCAGCCGGCACAGTTGGTCTTCGACTTACGACCTCGCCAGTTCCGTGGGTCGCGGCCTGTCTGGAGTCGATGGATGTCCTCCTCGTCATCGGAAGTGCCCGATGCCGAGTGGAAATCGCCCTGGTGGGTGGTTGTCTCGGGTTTGGGCTCGGTCGACCTCGCCGGGTTGTTGTTTCCGCTGCGGTTCCCAGTGTTCGGTCTGCGCATGCGGTTGGCGGAAGTTTGGGTTGCTTCGGCGGCTGCGGCTGCGGTGAGGGTGTCTGCTAGGCTGATGTTGCCCTTGGCCATCAGCCGGCTCTGGAGGACGGGGTCCCACAACCCGAGCACGATTCGGTCTCGCAGGGCGTCGTTTAGGTTATCGAACTCGCAGAGCCCCCCTAAATGCCGCAGCTCGGCGACGAAGTCGCTGAAGCTCTCACCCGACTTCTGGTCCCGCCGGTAGAAATCGTTGCGCCAGATCAGGATGGGTACCTCTGGATCGTAGTGCCGCCGAAGTATGGGTTCAAGGGCGTCTCAGTCCATCGCGGTCGCGTCGGCGGGTTTGGCCAGCGCCTTGGCCATCTGGAAGACCTCGGTCCCGCAGTGGGTCAGGAAGACGGCGCGTTTCATTGGGCCGGTGGCGTCCTTCAGGCCGCTGCACTTGAGGTACATGCGGAATCGGTCGGAGAACGATTCCCAGTCCTCGGTGGCGGGGTTGAAGGGTGCGGGTGGTGCGATTTTCGCCATCTCGGTGGTTCTTCTGGCTTCCGTCGGACACGTGGTTCGGTTCAGGGTCTGGATCCCATCCTCGTCGCCAGTGTTGTGTCCGCGAAATGATGCCAGGAGTCGGTGACTTTAGTGCAAAGCTCTTTATTAGGAAGTGGGAACCAAACTGGTGAAAGGAAAAAAAACCCGTGGCTTTTATTCCTTTCGTCGCGGCGGCCGCGGCCAATGGCACCGCTTTGAATCTCCCGCGATTCGAATGGACCAATCGCGGGAGATTCCCAGCGAGCCAATCGGCGCGGCTCGCCTGACCAATCGGAGAGCCCCGCGCTTTGGCCAATCAAAGCGCGGGGATCTCGAGTATGTTAATTAAGGACAGAACAGAAGGGACTTTAGAGATTTTCTAGTCCAACCTCCGGCTCAAGCAGGAGACCCTATTCCATTCTAGTCCTTTCTTAAAAACCTCCACCTACAACTGCTGAAGTTCCACTGGTTAATTGTTCTCAGTTAGGAATTCCAGGTTGCTTTTTTCCTCGATTAGTTTCCATCCATTGTTGTTAAAAATCATTCATGAGGAAAAGATCACTGTTGACCTCCATGATTGAAACTACTTGTATCAGTCAATATAGTTCACTCTTCCCAGTATTTTCTTAATGAGACCAGCTTCTTAGGCCACAATTTCCAACAAGAATTAGCATGGGTGAGGAATATACATTCTTCTGCTTTGTTTTTAAACTTCAAAATTCCACTTCTCCAACAACACACAAACTTCTTTATGGTTCATTGGGAGAAGTACTGTGTAAGAATCTGTCCAATTCTATCACTGAAAAGTTCAAATATCTGGGAGAGCATTTGGAGGTGAAAATCAAACCAATGAGGAAGCAGCAGTTATGATGTGCCTTCTTCTATGACTGTTCATTTTGCCGATTTTTGGTTTGGCATTTCATTTTGTTAAAAGAAAACATTGCAGAGTTGGAAGCTAAATTTTGTTTCATCCATGTCAACATATGTGTTGTGTCAATTTGTAACTTACAGGCTAATTTGCATGATTATATATAATTTAAATATGTAACTTATAAGCTAATAGAGCCTCGGTGGCACAGTGGTTAGAGTGCAGTGCTGCAGGCTACATCTGCTGCAGCCAGCTACCTGCAATTTGGCAGATCAAATCTCACCAGGCTCAAGGTTGACTCAGCCTTCCATCCTTCTGAGGTGGGTAAAATGAGAACCCAAATTGTTGTGGGCAATATGCTGATGCTGTAAACTGCTTAGAGAGGGCTGTAAAAGCACTATAAAGCGGTATATAAGGCTAAGTGATTTTGCTGTTGTTAATTTGCATGATTCATACCAGAGTATCAGGTGGCCATGGAAAATTGGTCATAGTCTTTCTTTACAATTACATGCTTGGAAGATCCTCCCTGCTAGCTTTATAACTCTGCTACTCTATAGGAATGTCATTCCAAGAGAACTTGAAACTAGGCATCTGTAGGATCTTCCCTCCGTCGTTGATAATATCTTGCATGAAAAAGATTTGGCCTGTGAACTTCCTGATGTATACTTTAAAATTCCATCTATCATTATTTTGCTTTCATGTGAAGGGAAAAGGATTTACAAATTGAAAACAAATGCATATACAGTACCTACTATAAATTATCTGCAATGGCTTTCTGCAAAGTCTAGGAATGAATTTTACGAGTAATTTTCTAGCACTCATTTATTTTAAACATTTATGTGCTGCCTTTCCATTCATCATAACCCTCATGTTATCTGACACTCCGCCACAATAACCCACGATTCAAGTGGCAGATGCCAGCTGTAACTTCATTTGAAAAATTCAATTTAATGAGGACAAATTTGTTTTAAATTCATGTTGAATGGGAGAGAAGAATGACAAACAAGAATTAAGAGGCCAATCTTTTAACTGCAGCTTTTAAAAAATATTATCTTAACAACAATGTTCTATTTTTATTTTAAAAAAATACTGGGGCGGGGGGGACAAGGTAAAAGAAAAAAATAATATATTGATATTTTGCAAAAGAGTAGGACTTGAAAGTCCATGTCTGCCAATGAATACAAGACCCAGCAAAAAAGAACATTAAAATTGTCTTTGTTTAATGAACCTTTGCCTATCTATTCCTAACCCTCATGACTTGGAGATAATTCAGCTACTGTAACAGGCAAGCTTCAGAGACAGGATTCCATTAGCAAATTCTACTGTGTTTCTTGGGTTCTAAATAAGAATTATGGGCAATCTTCTCACTACTTGATTCAGCAGCACATTCATGTTCAATTTACCAGAAATGCATTTCCATAGGTTTTTTTTTTTTAAAGTTCTCAACTTTTCAGTGTGGAGAATATATTTAAGGGAATGTAGCACTGATTTGCTCTGCATTAGTCACAGTGTGAACCAGGCAACTACTGTTCTTATTAGAGGACAGCCTAGTCCTTAGAATAAGAAATGAATTTATAATTGTATTGATAACTGCTATAAAGAATACCATTAGCAACTTCTTTGTACCTTTTTACTTTCTTTCTTTTCTATTTTTTCCTTTTTTTTGCACTTTTAGCTTTCTGATTTTTTTCATTTTCTTATTGCATTACATATGATATATATATTGTTTAGAGAGAGAGAGAAAAAAAAACAACTTAGCATTCTGTACATGTAACAAAAGCTGGGTTGTCTGGTTCCTGCAGCAAATTTGGGATGTCACAAGTTGCAAATTGTCTGGCATCAATTTATTGATTTTACTTCTGTCAGAATAGCAGAAAAGTAGTGGGATTTTTTGCCTCAAGTTCAAAAATAAACCAGGATTTGTATGGGAAGTCACTGATTACGATGCTTCTGGAATTTAAAAAATCCTACGCTACACCTTATTGCAGGTGGGTATTTATAATTGTCTGATAAGCATTTTTATTTCCCTAGTTCCTTGATGGGCTGCAAATCCAATTGATACAAATCCCCATACTGGCAAATGAAATATTGTTGGCACTGGCTGTGTTCACACAACCCATAAGCTATATTTGAAGAGAGGTGCTATAAGCTTCCATATTGTTTTTCCATTTGCAATATGCTTCTCCAATTTTGGTGATAGCTTTCAGCTGTATTCTTGCTTTGTTTGATTTGGTAGATGGGAAATCCAGGGATATTCATTTATTTTTTGTCTTTCCAGGTTGGGTCTGAGTTGGTGTTTAATTTGGGTTTCTTAGTTTGATCATTTTTATAGTCTCTTGGATAGGTTGTTTTTCTTAAACATGCATAACTCGGATAAATTATATTCCAGGAGAAGCATATACTTCCAGAAGTTTACTGGCAATTCTGGGGCTGAGGAAATACCATAGTGCAGCAATTTTAAGATGTGTGGACATCAACATCCAGAATTCCCCATCCAAGCATGCTGTCTGGGCAATTTATTTTATTTATTTGATTTGTCAATTGCTTACAAGATAATAGGTATAAGTATATACATAGTTATGAATACATGAAATGCGTATATATAAGTAAAAGAAACAATAGGACAGGGATGGTAGGCACGTTGGTGCGCTTATGCACACCCCCTAGACTTCTTAGGAAAGGGGTGAGGTCAATAATAGACAGTCTAAGGTTAAAGTTTTGGGGGTTTGGGGAAGAAACCACAGAGTCAGGTAGAATATTCCAGACATTGACCACTCTGTTGCTGAAGTCGTATTTCCTGCAATCAAGTTTGGTGCGGTTAACCTTGAGTTTGTATCTATTGTGTGCTCTTGTATTGTTATGGTTGAAGCTGAAGTATTTATTGACAAGTAGGACATTGCAATGTATGATTTTCTATACCATACTTGGATCAGACCGAAGACAGTGTAATTCAAGGTTTTCTAAGTCTAGAATTTCAAGTCTGGTGACATAAGGTATTCTACAATGAGTAGAGGAGTGGAGAACTCTTCTTGTCAAATATTTCTGGACTTTCTCAACTGTGCTAATATCAGATACGTAATGTGGGTTCCAGACTGATGAGCTGTATTCGAGTATTGGTCTAGCAAATGTTTTGTATGCTCTAGTTAGTAGTGTGATATTACCAGAGAAAAATTCTGGGACCTGAAGTTCACACATCTTAAAAGTTGCTGAGGTTTAGCAATACTGCTATAGGGGGACTAATGCTGATGGCTTTTCAAGGAGACAAGAGTCAGGCAAGCTGTGCTGCTTCTATGTATGGCTACAGATCTCAGTTGCAAAAATCCAGATGCCTATTAGATGGCCACAAGGAGTTAAATTTCCTGTATGATTTTGCTGGCAGCCAGGGGCTGTCAAGAGTTTTGCACCCCAAGTCTGGTGGAAATATTAAAGAAGCAGAAACCCTTTTCTTTCCATCTGCTTACAGTTAACTGATTATGATGTTTATTTGAAAGCTTCTTGTTCAGATATTGGCATTTCTTTCAAGAGAACTGAAATTGTCAAGCTATTATGGATGCATTTACACATAGCAGAAATCCAGCTAAGTGACTGACACCTAATAAGGTACTTACTTTGAATGCAATTCTGCAGCAATAGGATTCATGGATGCTTTTCAAATAGAAATAACATTTCTGCAAAATGTAATAACATTAAGATAGACCCACACAGTACTTTTATTGCTCTGCAAGGATTTATCTGTAAAAAGAACAGCATCTTTTAAAACAAACAAATAATTTGGGGAACAGTTTTGATAAAAGGAGCAGAGAATGTTGAAAGTAAACTGAACTGAATGCTATCTCTGTGAGATTTATTATTTTTTAGAATAGAGTCAATAGACCAATTCTTTCCAGAAGGCCAGATGGACTGTCATGACACTACTAATGCTATTTGTTCATTTATTTTGCACACTGGGAACAAGTGTGATAGGATGGTTAAAGTGTCAGATAGTTACTGCGGAAACTTTGATTCAAGCCCACCTCAACTATGGAGTTTACTGGATGTTTTGAGACTTTTGAATAGTTGGGACTCTTAAATTTGTAAGATTTAAATATAGGTAAAAGACATTAATACTTATAAATATGTAAGGTGTTTGTTTAAAATTTTTGATTATAATTGTTCTTTTTTGCAGTTTGTTTATATCTTGATACACTTCAAAGCACATTTAAAATATGCAAAATATGCATTAAATTATGAAATGAGGCTCATTTAATAAATTATGAGGCATACAATACATGGTAGCAGAATATCCTATCTTTAATCACGTATGAATGCTTCATTAGAAAACAGATTATTTAAAATGCCTAACATTTAGAGATTGTTCAGAGATTTAATAGAAAATCCTTATCCACCATTATTTTATGATTTTTAAAATATTTGCCACACAAACTAAACTCTGTAGCTAAACTTAATAGCGTTCTAGATGTGTACCTGTTTGAAATGTAAATGGTACAGTATATAGAATTTTTCCCATAATGAAGAATTAATGATTCAGCAAAACTTGCTAAGCTGCTTTATATTTAGATCTCCCTTGTTCTTTAAAAAGCACCTTTGTTCCTCTGGATAAAGGGTCTCCAACCTTGGCAAATTTAAGACTTGTGGCCTGCAACTCCCAGAATTCCTCAGCCAGCTTTGCCAACTTTAAGACTTGTGGACTTCTGGGAGTTGAAGTCCACAAGTGTTAAAGTTGCCAAGGTTGGAGACCCCTGCTCTGGATCATTATGTTTACATAGAATTTCCAATGAATTTCTAATGAAAACCATATAAGGTGTATCTGGAATACCTACTCAATTTTAATTCCTAATATTTCTAATATCTATTACCTAATTAATATTAATGTAATTAATATTATCTAACATTGAAATAAAATTTCTAATATCTATTCAAGGAAAGAAATTAACTTAATCCTCATTTCGATCTTTTTAACATCTTTTAGTTTTGAAAATAAAAATATGTTTGTAGATTTTGGGATCATCACATCAAAAACTCATCTTCCCATATGAAACATATTCATATTGTGTGACTGCATAAGAAATAAGCCAAACTGTCAAATGTCATCATATTTAAAATGTTTGTTTGCAAGGATTATATGATTGAAACCTTGAGGTCTTTAGCATGATATCAATGGGCATGGAGTGGCTACTACACTTCCTTTAGTACACATTATGCTTATTTTCTCCTTTTATTTGGATTTTTAAAGACATTATTTTTATATACATTATATATATTATATACATTATAGACTGGGATGCTGTCATATTGAAAATGAAATGTACAATTTCAGAACCATCTTTATTTCCAAGAATAACTGGGTTCCTTATGGGTACCAAAATGTTTCTAAAATTTAAAAATAATAGTTTCAACGTGTATGCCTTCTGGGCAGAGATATTCTGTTATATTGTATGATTTGGCACCAGGAGCTCAGACAAGCATTATACTAAGGTCTAGGACCACAAGGCTCATTTGTTTTCTGTGGAACAGAGTTAAAAAGATCATTTTAATGGATAAGGCTTTAGATTTCCATCTCTACTTTAAATTTAAAATTTGGTTATATTCTTTTATGTTTACACTTTAGCAAATGCTCTTTGATTTCAGTTCCAGTATTTATTTGTGAATGGATAAGCTCTTCCACTGCAGCCATTTTACAACACACAGCCAAAATTTTATTGGCTCCAAACAAACAATGATCTAACATGTTAATAGGACATTGACAAAAACAGTGTTGATGGGGCCAGGGAATCAAATCTATTCAGATGTCTGCAAATTAATTCTGATTTCAAAATTTCTATTTACCTTCACCGCTTTAACCCACCAAATTACAAGGCTATTTGTATATGTATAAAATCTAAAAACAGATATACCCCCTCTTCCTCTTTATTGGCTGCAACACCTGATAATTTAAAAAGACTACTTTCACCAGATTCCTAATACATACTCAATTCTTGTCCACACACTACTAAAGATGCATACACCATACAACATTCAGTCCTTTCCCTTTCTGCTATACCCTTACAATTTCTACATTAATCATACTGGAAGAAAGACTGGCCAACACCTACTTTACAAACTGCCTCTGAAGCTAATATTCAAGTTTGTATGCCAGGGAAAAAATGTGTAAAATCCTTTCAAGTCTTGAACAGATTATTCATTGTTTTCCCTTCCTATAGGAAACCCCGTTTAGGAAACCCAGGACGACCTTCTTGATTCTCCTCTCAGCCTTTGCCCTCTCTTTCCAGCCTTGTTTTCTACTAGAAAACAGTTGGCAGTTGAGACGATATTTTACTATCACTACTGCATCCAACTTGCTCCCTCTGTCTCTTCGCATTGCACAAAAGCACGTGAGCCACCACATTTCCCACATCCCACACGTCTGCTACATACTGCAGTAACAGCAGGTACGTGTATCCAAACTTTTGACATGAAATGACCAGGGGAAAAAAAAAAAGAGTATGTGGTAACCCTTCTGACCCTCCCGCTTTAAAGGAGAGCCGAGTTGCAGTGACGGGAACGCAGCGCCCTTGCTTTTCCATTCATTAAAATCTTGTGGGTCCCCGTCAAGGTCTTTTTTGTTATCTCCTTTCGGTCATTTCTAATGGGACCCTCCTCCACCCTCTGTGATTCCCCCCGAAGAACGGAGGCGACCGGTATTAGTTCCGACGATCTAAGTCCTCAGCAAATCTATTCGCCTCTTCCAAAGTTTTATTTTCCACCCAAGGCTTGCCTAGTAACCTACATTTGGGTGGTTGGGTTGACACAATTGTTGGGTTATTAAAAGGGAAGCCCCGTTGAATGTTGGTCGCATTGTTAGCCGCCTCGAGTGGTGCAGGAGCAGCTGGCTCTGCATGTTGAGTAAATCCCATTATGCTTATAGGGCTGGATTCTCCTAAAAGCGCGCTCCAGGCTGCACAGCTTTGCAACGTTTGGCGAGAGCAGGACGACGATACGGCGCGCTATGCATTTCGGCTCCACCTCCAGCCCCATCCTCAAAACAACTGAGGCTCGGAAACTGGTCTGCTTTGCATGTTGCCCTCCAGGACTTTATTATCACTCACAATCTTCCATCCAGTAAATCCTCTTTTCCCAAGAAGACTCACTACTTTCTTCCCTTCAGCCCGAGAACTTTCCATTCACCGCGAGAAGCCCGCCAGTCGCGGTGCGCGTATTGCACCAGCGCCGCTTTTCCCTAAGACTCAAAAGCGGCCTCAACCGCCTACCAGTGAACACTCCCACCCGCCCCCGCCTGCGCCTACATGGATTCCTCAATAGAGGGCGCACGCCTCCCGAGCCAGACTGTGCATGCCCGGGTGACGCATTGCAGGTACGAAGCCACCAATCAGAGGAGCCTGTTCGTTGTTCACTCACTCACACGTTTTTCTTCGTCCATCTTCTTTCGCCGAGCTAAAAAAGTCCCTTGTTAATAAATAAATAATTAACTAAACCCTACTCAACAATCTTACTTCAAAAGACCTACTCTTTTACCAAGCCCTTTTTATCTTTAGGGACAGGAACCTATTCGTATGTCTGAGGCAAAAAAAATGAAATTCGTGGAGAACGAAGGGAATAATACATAGCAGGAGCGACGGTTGATACGCTAGTTGTGGAACCGGATCTCCTTTATTGCGCGCTTTTCATTTTCGCTATGGTGGAGGGGAGGGGGAGGCGCGGATGGATTTGAGAAAGCAGTGAGGTGGTTTATGAGGCGCTGCCGGCAGGCGTGCTTCGTTCAGTGTGAGGTGAATCGCCGAGGCGTTTGGGTTTTAGTAGCTGAAGAGGCAGCGGACGGCGCGCCACTCCTGTCTTCTGTGCCGAACGAGGCGGCACCAGTCGTGATCCTTAGCCTGCAGTAATCGCCGCCAGGCCCGGCAAAAGCCAAAATGGTTAGCAAATACCTAGGGAGGGGGAGAATCTATCGTGGTTCGGGAAGTGAGGCGATTTGGCGTGATCGCGGTAGTTGAGAAGAAACGGATTGCTTTAATGTCGCTTTTTTAAACTTTAGTGGGGCGATGCGGGTAGGCATCGTCTGCGTTGCGGGGGGGGGGTCGATCCTATGGGAGGACAGCGGATACATTGAGACCGGTTGAGAAAGAGCGCGCTGAAGTCCGACTTTCTCGCGCGCTCGTGGCAACGTTTTCCGTCGACTTCAGTGTTCAAACGGACGCCGACTGCTTTTCTCGGCGCCATTCTGGGAGAGGAGGGGGGGGGAAGGAACAGAAGGTCTGTGGTAACTCTTCCCTTGTTCGGTTCGTTTAAGGAAGGGGGTGTCCTGAGAACACCGTTTGCGGTTGGGAGCGGAGGGGGCCCCCACGGGTAAAATTCCGTTGCTGTAGCAACCGAGTTGTCGCCGCTTCTCGTGCAACGTTTGAGGCGTCGCGGGTGGGAGGCGGGAGTTAGCAGAAATGTGACGGCGCGCCCCGGCTTGCTTTTTTTGGTGGCGCAGGGTGGAAATCGGGAGCCGTTCGTGTTCGCAGAGGATGTTTGGGGAAGAAAGTAAGTGGGGGTCGCCTCTGCAAAGATCACACCTGAAGCTTAAACCGCTTTGCGTTTTCTTTAAAAAAAGAAATGCAAAGTTTCTGCTTCCCCTGAAAAGTAAGACTCATTTAACATAAAAAGGTGCAATCGCGCCACGGGGGGAAAAATCTAATGGGTTAAAGCGTGGAGCTACAGTGGAATATTTTTTTGTGTGCAGAGTGTTTTTTTCCTTCCTACTCCAGGAATTTCAAGCAGCTAAAATAGGAATCTCAGTAAAAACTGGGGGAGAAAAAACTTTCCTTGTAAGATTTCTGTGCAGACTTTTTCTTTGCATAGGATGTTGAGTAGGGTGCCTTATACTCTTGAGGTTTCTAGGTTAATGTAAGTGAAGCCATATTAAGGAATTTCGAGGAATATTATGAAGTATGAGGAGAAATAATCATCAGAAAGTTGTGTATGATTTGGATATAGGCACTTACCGAAAAAAAACCTGGTAATTTAAGAGATACTCCTAAAATCAGAATGTTAAGTTGCTATTACATGTGTCCCTCCATTTCAAAAAGATTTGATTGAACTTCCTATATTTTAACAAGTAATGTGCTTAATGAGTAATTTATTTTCATACCCATAAAGAAACCTTGAAATTTGAAAAAACTGGGAATTGAGCAAGAAAGTCCTATTACTAAAATAGGGTTCTGCTGGATGTTGAAATAAATGTGGATTTTGTGCTCATTCCACCTTTCAGGTGAATTTTCTCTTCTTGAGAGGAAATAGTTTAGATGACTGGTTTTTTTTTATTTATGATACTAAATGATTTCTTTTGATATTAAAGCTGAATGAAAGTTTATCCAGGACAACAAACTTCTCAGTCGCCATAAAAAGTATAGACACTAAGAGCACAGGATAAATTTAGATGTTCTTAACATCAGTATCAGAGGATTCTAATTTCTACATCCTCAGCAGCTAGACAGGGCCAATCACTTCATTTTCTCCTACCCCTGCAGAACATCTCAAGTTGACTTATATTTATGAATTTAAAACAATCTTTTGTTCTCTGATTGTAAACCTTTGTGGTGTATATTTTTTTCACTGAAATAATGGAGTATGACCAAACTGAAGAATCTCAGGAATGCAGATGATTTTCTAAGCAACTTGCAAACATTTGTGCAAGTAACCTATATACAGATTTCTACTTTTGCTACATGACCTCAGTGATAACTGCTCTTCAGAATGTTCCCCTTAAACTGTGATAGATTGCTTTAAAGCAATGCTCAGAATATGATTATTTGGCTAGAGTTTGGAAAAATCCCAGATACCAGATCACATAGGCTAAAAAACATATTATGCTAACATGTAGGAATTTAACTTCCTTATCTGTAGCAGGATTTATTTCTAGAGATTAGAAATACTAAAGCCATTTTGTACTGATTCCATATTTTTGACACTTTGCACCTTAATTTAAATATGAGTTAAATGGCCAATTGAAGAATCCATATTGAAGAATTATTAAAATGGAGTGAATAAACAATGTATATTCAAATTAGAAATATTGGCTAAGTAGAGATATTTTTATATTTTATATATATATATATATATTCATATATTCATTTTATATTATTTTTTTGAAAGCATAACATATTCCAGGGATGCTTCATCATCCATGACAGCTGTAAGATATGTTATTCCCCCACGGGACTTTGAATTTAAGAGGCTTTAGCCTCTTTGATCTTTTTAGAATTGCTGAAATATTTCTTGAGTGTTTTCTATTATAGAATTATTTCTGTTCTCAACCTTGTGGGTTTTTTGGATGAAATTTCAGATTGTTGCTTTATATTCCAGGGAGAAATCAAGATCTCAACAGATTCTCACCTGGGAATCTAGAATTTTTCATGAACATTTATCTGTGTAGTTATGCCTATAGAAGGTCACAAGTGATTCTAGCAGTGTAGAATAAAGTACATGGTGTAAAAGACAGATTTGAGTAATTGATAGCAATAGCTGAATTATTTCCAATGTCTGCTAAAGAAGGTTTTTTTTTTGCTTTTTATGTATTGATAGAGCTATCCTCAAATAGATGGGTTGTTTATCTAACATCAGTTATTTGTATTTTGTTATTTATATTCTTTATCATGTGCCCAGTGCTCATAATAGAAATTATACAACTTTATTGAAGAACCCACCGTTAGCATGCATATTTTTCTGTTAAACATTTTTACATTCACTGTGGTATTTGATACAATGCAGTTGTGTTATGCTTACATACTGCATTTAAGAGATCTTAGTTTTAATTAATAAAGGTTTATTTTTATCCCACCTTTACTTTTAGGGGAACTCAAAGTAGTAAAAATCTAGTATCTCTTCCTTATTCTACTGCTCTATAATCTTTTTTTTTTTTTAAGAAAAGGGTGACAAAAGAGTCAAAGAATAGACGCATTCTAATTGTGCATCTAGAACGTTCTGTTTTCTGAGTTCAAGAATAGGTAGATGGGAAATTATTTAGGGAAGGTAACCAAGTTTTACTCCCTGACCATTGACCAGTTGTAGTTGTTTTCATTAGATTAAGTTTCTTGAAAGGCACTTTCCCATTGTAGAAATGAAGGACAGCAGATTTTAAATTATACAACAGGATTTTATTTTTCTTTAATTGTTGTATCCTCAAATCTCCTTGGAAAAGTCTTCCAACTTGCAGAATACATTTGTGGGTGGTTGGGGATGTAAAAATCATCTACTGGAGAATGTGGTTCTATGAATTGACAGGCACAACTGGATATCAACTAGCAATTTTATGGGCCTTCAGGAGATGCCCTACTAAAGCTATCTTGAGTGAGGTGATAATAGTGGTGATGATACTGTACAACATTTAAGGTTTTTTTTTCCTCCAGCTGATTTACTTACTAGAATAACCTTCTCTTGTCTGCCCCCTTTAATTCAATAGGTATGGGTAAATGAGTAGTTTGATATCTGGCATGACTATAGAAAACTTTTTGAAGGTTTGCAGCAGATTCATCTTTCTGAAGCTTCTGAATATTATTTTAAAGGCTTCTTCCCCAACTTAAGTGAGTCTGCATTCATCCTTGTTCAGAGTTTCTATTAGTACTTCTGACAGAGTTGCAGTGTGTGCACATGTGGAAACTGATAAAGCCCTTAAAGTATTCCAGCCTTCCAGAGAATGATGTTACCTGTTTTAAGGAAGAGCCCTTTTCACAATCTTTGTATAACTTCACTTAATAAACCATGATTTATACAGCAAAAAGCCTTAATATGCATAATGTGTATTTATGGGGGTTGTAATTGAAAATTTCAGAAATACATCCAGTTGCCTAACTTTGCATAATTTCAGCTCCAACTTGAGTTATACCAGGGTGTGGATAAAATAACCAGTGTAGTTAACTATATATAGTGCTCCCAAGATTTGAAAAAGCTGTTTCTATTTTATGTCACTAGAATACCTAACTATTAAATCCAAAAGGATGTGACTATTGATTTGCTGCTTAATCATAATAATTGAGATTACACAAAATAAAAATGTTGCAGGTAAAATATAATATAAACACAATATTCGAGAGATCAAATTAATAAATACAGTTTTGTATAGAAGCATGATGTTGGTAGAGGGGGTGGAGTCAGTATAGTGGCACAGTGCTTTTCATGGAAGTTACTGCTGCTCTCTTTTGCTCTCTTTGCATCATATTCCCTTCCTTGTTCTGACTTCCATATTTTCTTTTGTTCTGCACATCCTGTAATTCACAAGCCCTTTTTCTAAAGCCTTTTAATAAAGTAAAACCAGTTAAGATGCCATAAATCCTTATTTGTTGGAAGACTCAAAATATGGGCTTTTGGGAGATATCTTTGCACTTCATTATCAAGACAGAATGAACATATGAATTAAATTTACTCAACTTCAGTTGAAGTTTGTAAAAAAAGCTAAGCTGATAGTCCTTAAAGATATGATTGATTGTAGGTTCAAGTGAATGTGATTAAAACAATAACATTTCATTGATATTCCAGCCTCACTTATTATTTTTCATCTATGCAATGCAGAGAACATTCTGAGAATCCTAACAGCCATTTTCTACTTGCTTTTCCAGGCCTTAATATTTCAAATTTTCCACATTGATTTATCCTTTTGAGAACATTTGGAATCTACATTTCAGTCCCTCTATGATACAGTGAAATAAGATGTATATGCATGTCTTGTATATTAGGCATGTTATTGATAATTTTAAATAAGATTTGAATATACTGAATAGTTTAAAAAGAAAAATTACAGCGAGACTTGGTTAGCAACCATTAGTTTCACAATCAAGCTCCCAAAATGACTATTTAGGTTTTTTTTTAAACTTGAGCTGACAAATTTGCTGTAGGGTTTTATTTTAATATACTGAAAAGTTTAGGTAATATATATGTAAGTTGATAGTCTCTAAAGATGTTAAGGTAAAGTTAGATACTTGATTCAGAAGGCGGAGTTGTTTAAAATTCAGTATATATTGGCTAATGTTTCATGTTTGAGGAAAGCGTCCCAAACCATTTTGCTTGCGGAGAGCATTTCATAGGAAACTGCATTTTGCTTGAGAGTAACCATTGTTCTTTATAACAGCAGATTTCCTGGATTGTTACATGTTTAGGATTAATCTTGTATATGCTATATTCTGTATTTTCTATGAGGTAAATCTGATCTACATTATAGTATCTTTTAAGTATTAGCATCCTGTTACATAGGTGCAAATTAATATATTTCGGCAAAGTGTCCAGCACATTTTTCAAACACAGCTACAGGTGTTTATGCAAAATTGTGCAATTGAGTCATAATTTTTTCTAATATGCAGCAGAGTGCTATCTGGAAATTAAAGTTACCTTATTTAACTAGCTTGCTTATTTGCTTGTCCATAGATAGTGAAAGTGAACAATTTCTCATTATTTCACATATTGAAATCATTTTTTTCTGATTTCTTATAACTTTATTATGGCTCATATGCATTTTGCCAAATTTCGTAATTTGTAAATCTGAGGTGGCTCTGCTTAGAGCAGGGGTCCCCAAACCCCTGTCCATGGACCGGCACCAGTCTCTGGCATACCAGAAACCAGGCCGCACAAACAAATGAAGCCCCATTCGTGGGATGCAGTAGGCAAAACCACGCCCCCTCCTGTGTGTAGAAAAAAACTCAATGGAACTGGTCTCTTGGTGCCCAAAGATTGGAGGACACTGGTTTAGAGTCCACTGACATGAATAGAATGACGTTAAATTAATTAATACTCAGTGAATTTGCTTTTGTAATTTAATGCTACTATTTAATGGAAAAGGTAGTTTAATGGAAAGAGGTAGTTGGTAAGTCTTTCCTTACTATTGATCTGAGGACTGCTGGCTGTATAGAACTTGTTTCCTTTTCTCTGTATAAAGAATACAACTGGAGCCACTAGGTGACTGGAGCCATTTGGATTTTTTCTAGCAGTAATTAGAAAACCCATGTCAAAGGTATTGGGCTATCTTTGTGGCTTGAAGCTCCAGCTTTTTGTCATGGGGAAGCCTTCCTAAGACATTTACTTATCTTATTTAGCAACTAAGTCAGCAAAAAATAGCACTACAGTACTCTTCAATGGTTTGCATTTGTTTTTCAATATTGTGCTGAAAAAGATGTAGAACACTCTGCAGGATGCATATTGCCTATTCCCTCCTTTCAAGGAATACAGCTACATTTAAATGTCTATTCATAGTTTGGTTCTGGCTCTTTATTCACAAAGTTTCTTTATCTTTTCATTCCCTCTTAGATTATTCGCTTCGTTTTTAGAATTATAAGCCTGAATGCAGAGCCTTGTGTATATTCTGCAAAAAAAAGTATGAATGGTAAATATAAAACTAGTTTGCCAAGATATATTAACATCATTATGTTTACATATTCTAGGCTGATCAACTGACAGAAGAGCAGATCGCAGGTGAGATGCCAGATTTATATTGCTTATGGTGTTACTGTGTAATTTCCATAGATTTCAGTAAAATTATAATGCTAAAACTTGAATATTTTGTCTACTAATTGGATCATTTTTATTTATAACTGGAAACTTCAACTACTATGTTTTTAATTCTACCATATAGCTATAATTTAATTTCAGGAAATGTTTAAACATGAAATGAGAGTATTGCATTACCTACATGCCTAAAGTTTCAAGTGCATGAATTATATCACTTCTATATTATAAGAATATATGCCTGCACTCCTTACACAGAACTTCTGAAGGAGCATATATTCTTTGTTACTTTCAGTTAAATAAGGTAAATAAAAGTGTGTTGGATGTGTATATTTGGGTTATATTGCTTGAGTAGAATAATGGTATTTGCAAATGCCATTTCTATAGACTCTTATTCCACTTGCTCACAGTGACCATAAATCTTCCCTTCCTAAGCAAATTTCAGTATGGATGTTTGATACCCTAGGGAGAAGAGGAATAGGCAGAAATAAGATTCACTTCCTGCTTGCAAATCTCAGAAGATTGATCCAGAAATATATTTATGGATCACAGTTATGTGTAATTCCATATTTACACCTGATCTTTATATTTGTTCCTTAGTTTAACGTTTTAAAGAATTGATAAAATAATAAAATAGAATAGTGTGCTTTCAAAGCATGTTATATGTTCTGTTAGAATGTTTATTATACCGAAAGAGCTAACATTAACCTATTGCTAACCAGTTAAGCAGTTACTTTGGTGTTCTAATGTAGCTGAAATGGAATTAGCATTAAAGAAAGAAAATTTGGAAGTATCTGCCCTAATTGATCAAACGGTTAAAGGTGATGGCAGGAACATTGTACCTTCAGACTTGCAAGATTTTAATGTAGCCTTAACTTAATAGATTTAACTGGCCTAGTTGTATTTTTTCTCTGATTTAACTAGGTGGCTGACAAATTTATTAACTTCAATATGGAATGTCTAATTTATTTATTTGATGGATAGCTAGACCATAACCAGAGTTAAGGCATTAAAATCAATAAATTATCATGTTAAAATTTCTTTAAATCTTAAAACATTACAAATATCCCACGATAGTTCAAATCTAATTACACTTATTAAAATTGTGCATATTAATCTAGATTCATAAAAACTACCCAATTGTGTATTAAATAAAGTGTATAAGATGTTGAGTGAAACTGCTATCATACTAGTTTCTCGAGATGAAATACGCCTATTTCCTTATTCCAGAGTAGCTTTGAACTGGGAAAATTATTTGGCATAAAAAGATAATCAGGATTTGAGATATATATATACAAATTTGTCATCCTACCTAGATGTGCAGAATAAGTATTAGCAAATCCAAATTTCTCCCATAGCAATATAACTTTTCTACTAGTCTTTTGAGAAACCCATAGGTTTTGTTGGTATATCTTAGGAAGATGTTATTCTGACATTGTTTAATTTATAGACAATAATGAAATATTACCTGGTAAAAGTTCCAGTCCCATAACAAGGCTCTGCTTTTTTGCCTGAAGAAAGAGGCACAGTCTAAAGTATTTGAAGATAGCCTGTGTGTCAGTGTTCCAGCAAACCTCCATTCCAATCAGTAACTCCAAGACAAGCATAATCTCAAAAGTACCTTTATTAGAATAGCACCTTGGCACATCTGTGGAATCTCTAAACTAAAAGTTTCTCGGATTTCATCCCCTGTTAGCTTGTACGATCAAAGGTTTTGGGGGAGCTGGAATATGGTTTCCAAAGCTGACACTGATTTTTTTAAAATAATAATTTAGTGGGAGTAATTGCTGATATCAGCTATTATCTATACCCAAATATGGGAATAAGAAATTATAGCATTCTCAGTTGGATCTCAAGGAAAGAGGATGCAAAATTATGGAATACTTGCATTCTAATAATTCTCACCAAACTCTAGATCTCTGCTTCAGATGGCATAGCAGGCACAGTAAAAGTCAATATCAGATCTATTCTCATGGAAACAAGTGTGATGATGCTCTTTTCATTTTGCTAAGAGTTTTTTTTTTTTTTTAAAGCTAGTCTTGTTGAAGCTTTTGTAGACGCGCAACATGACACAGGAATACTTTTTATTTACTCAAATTTTGGCTTACATACCATATTTCTGCTTGAGGACTTGAAGTGATAATCTTGAATATAGGTAGTCATCGACTTACAAGCACAAGAGAGCTCAAAATCTTTGCTAAACAAGACAGTTATTAAGTGAGTTCTGCCCATTTTACCACAGTTGTTAAGTGAATCATGTGATTCACTTCACAGTTAAGTGAATCTGGTTTTCCCCATTGACTTTGTCAGAAGCCAGCTGGGAAGGTTACAAATGGTGATCACATGGCCTGGGACAGCGCAACTCACAAATACATGTCATTTCCCAAACACCCAAATTTTTATCATGTGACCATAGAGATACTGCAACAGTTATAAATGTGAAAACTTGGTTGTAAGTCTTTTTTTCAATGGTTACTAAACAAATTATAAGGATTACCTGTATACAGAATGATAGGATCATGCAGTAATAAGTAACAGCATAGCAATAATATACACAAGAAAGCCAAGGTAAGTTGGGGAAGTAATGTTAAGCTAATAAAGCAATCTTATGCATATTGTCAATTATGCATAATAAGTTGTCAAAATATGTTCTTTAATGAAAGGGCTATACAAGGAGATGGAATTTTCTTATGAAATGAAAGAACAACATGAGAAAAATGTTTTTAGTATTCTGTAATAGAATTCCTGAGTTTTTAATCAATATATTGGGCCATTCTTTTGACATTTGTGCCTGGCTACATGCCTTTTAAAGAGATTAGAATACTTACTCTAAAACATTTTAAAATGATGCATCCTTTAGAGGGAGGTTGATGATGCGATATAAAATTATTTCTTGTATTTTTAATGGATATATTTAAAGTTAGTTTATTAGTTGTTACCAGTTCCTTCCTTGAAAATCTTTTTTTCTCTGGGAATTTTTTTCTCTATTAAGTTCTCTTCTTTAAATATAGTTTTTATCTAAACAAAAAGTAATCTTTAAAAATGAACAGATGATAGTATATCAAACTGATTTATTGGGTATATTCTGCCGTTATATCTACATCTATGCTTTGGTATTTTGGGGAGTTAAACAATGTTATAGAAACCGATTATCATTGATTCAACTTTAAAGACTTCATTACTATGACATCTTTCCCTGTCTAAGTGTAGTTCTAGGTTTTTATGTGTATTCTTTGATGCCCCATTTTGGAACCTTGCCTAGATACATGCATGTTTATTGTAATATTAATGTTATTGCATTTTCAGAATAACATTATGCAAAGTCCAAAAAGGAATTAGAAATAGAAATCCAAAGTAATGAAAGGTGTGATATGAGAAAGAAGAAAACACAGATCTAATTTATTTTTTCTTTTCATTATGTTTCTTTTAAAGGAAACCTCTCTAACCAACCGTCCCTCAACACATTTACTCTTCATATATTTAATTTGCAATTTGAATCTTGTTTATTCATTTCATACAAATACTTTCAAAACTATTTTCAGTTTTGTACTCTGTACATCCATTCCATATGTATTGACCCTAACCGATTCCTTGTCAAACTCCGTAAGTAGGGCATTTGAAGAAGCAACCATTAGGTAAATTTAATACGTTTTAAAGTAGAAATTAAGTCTTAGTAACCCAGTCCTCTTTTATTCATGAATTCTTCCAGATAAAGTCTGCTTGAAAGTTTTAAATATCTTCCTCCTGGGCTTTGTGCTACCAGACTGAGCTACTATTTACTAGATGAACTTGTTAACGAACTTTCCCACCTGTTGATTGTTTATATCAAGAGGTCCTTAATGTTTCTTTCTGAACTTCTAGAGCACATTTCACATTCCCGCTCTTCACTTTATAGGGATATTAGGCAAGTTCTCAACTTAACAACCACAGTCGAGCCAAAATTTCCATTGTTAAGCAAGACCGTTGTTAAGTGAGCTTTATCCCATTTTATAACCTTTCTTGCCACAGTTGTTAGGTGAATCACTGCAGATGTTAAGTTGGTAACATGGTTGTAAAGTGAATCTGGCATCCCATTGACTTTCCTTTTCAGAATGTCGCAAAAGGTGATCAGATAATCCTGTGACACTTGTCAGCTACCAAACACTCAAGTTTTGATCACGTGACCATGGGGATGCTGCAAAGGTGGCAAACATGAAAAAGTGTCATAAGTCACATTTTTCTATGCCATTTTAACTTCATACATTTACAACTAAACAGTTTAACCCAAGGGCTACCTGCAGGCAGTTCTTCCTTCAATACAATAAATTGGATAGCAGCTTGCATTTATGCATAACCGTTTCTATCGTATATTTTTAGTGGATTCACTTCCGATGAATCCATCATAGTTATAAATTTTCTCATAAACTCTAAATCTTCTTACATGTCTAAATCAGTAAATATAACAATAACTTTTCACGTTCATACATTTCACTGGCTTCCTTAGTTTACTCAAAAAGGTTTGTCCTATAGCTTCTGTTTATGCTTTAATCAAATTGTTGGGACATTCTGTAGTTTTAAATATTGAAACAGGTCTGCATAAATGACAATAGTTTTATATGAATCCTATTAAAAATTGGGGCATTTTATGTTCTGGAGAGACAGTTACACTTTAAACATCAAATACAAAGAGTTTAAGCCTCCATGATAAATTAACTAGTGTATAGAAATATAACAATAATGGGAATGTGTGAAACAGTGGTAATTAAGGAAGTAAATCTGATATTCAAAGCAGGAGGAACTATGACCCTATATATAGATAAACTGCAAAAATCAATTTTGGTTATATATTGTTTTTCCCTGACAACATAGTGTAGCAGATTTCCTACTGGTATTAGTGGTAATTTAAAACCAATTAGGCAATAGTTCACTCTACTTATTTTGGCTAGGTATTATAATACGTTCTAAAGCTAAATAAGGCTTAAATGCAATTGATCCAATAAGAGGTGTATTAATTGATTAATATTAGAACATATTCCAACTAGTGAGCTGTAGAAATGTTGTAAAACACTTGAACAGTAATCACAATACTTTGAATGGAAAAAAATGAGGTTATTCAAAAGAGATTTTCTAAGTCAGAATTTAAAAACTAAGTTAAAAGGAATAGTTGAGATGGAGAAAACAAAATCCTGTGAAACTGGTGGTTAAAGTTTGAATTGACTCAAGAATTCAATTACTAAAAGACCATAAATAATAGCAGAATATTTCCATTTTGCATGATGAAAATTTCTTTGAAGCAAACTGAAACTTTATTAAAATAAGCCCATGTTCTTCAGCCTTGGCAACTTTTAAGTTCTCCCGCCAGAATTCTGAGAGTTGGTCTAGATACCTTAAAAGTTGCTAATCATGGATGTAAGCACAACCCTTTTTTAAAAAAGGCTTGTCTTTTTTGTGGTGGGTGTTGTGACGTTTAGAAGATTTTATGTATTTATTAAATAATGTTAAACAAATTTATGTGCCTACCTCACACATAGGTATGTATATCACACATAGTAATCAATGTAATCACACATAGGTGACTTTACAGTAGATGCTATTTTGGCATCGGATATCTTTTCAGGGCTCCAAAACAAGAAGGGTCCAAAGGTAGGGAACACAAAAGAGTTAGATAAGAGTATAAAGGATATCTGGGAACTTCAAAAGAAAGAGAAGTGATATACCAATTCCGTTCTGGAAGTAGCTTTCTGAGCATCAAATGACAAAAGGATTTTTTCATCTGATAGTAATAAAGGTGCTTCACATTTCAAAAAGAAAAGTACTTTCCTTTGGAAACTGGTACATGTTTTTTTTTTAAAAAAACAAATTTTATTAATTTTACAGAGAACACAATAAAACATAAACAAAACTAAAAGATCTTTTCTGAAGGTTGTCTGATCCTGGGTTGAAACTCTTCACAGACACAAGTTCAAACATCATATTCACTTTATATATCCTTCCATATCTTATTATCATTTTCTTTTTTATATTATATATATAAACCATTTTTATCAATTTTATATAAACAATGCACAAGGCATAACAGCTTATAAGTTCTTTTCTAAGAAAAAATAATAAAAGAAGAAAACCAATAGAACATAACAATCCCAAATTATAGTATCAATACTTTGTCTATTTAACTTCATATCTTATCCCAACTTCTCCTTTTCATCCAAATTATTTCTTATTAATTAAATTTTTTTTTGCCTTTTTTCAATATACAACATCCAAAAAAAAAAAAAAAACCATAACAAAACCTTTATATATCCTTTCATATCTTATTACCATTTTCAATAATATTCTTTGTCTGTTCTATTTCCAACTATCCATTCATCTTTTTTCTTTTATTATACTTCTCCTATACACCAATTGGAGTAACGTCTATAAGTCATTACCCTAACTTAAAAGTACTTCATATAATAATTCTTAAAATCCCCTTTTTCTTATCCTTTTTCTCCTCCTCCCCGGAAAGAACCCATTGTTCAAAGATGGCTTCTTCTTCCTCTTCTTCTTTGTCCCAGTCCTTCTGCTGCGTAGTCAACTTTTCATAAGTACATAACGCCATTTCTAAGAATTGAAACAAAGTGCCCAAAGTATCTTCTTTTTTATATTTTTGATATTCAGTCTTTAGTTCATCCACAAGCGATGCCATTATGAAAAAAGAAACTTTTCCCAAAACAACCACAAATATTTTTAATCAAGAATAATTCAAAAAAAAAAATTCCAAAAATTAATACTTTTCTTCCTTCTTCTCTTTCTCTTTCTGGGGTTAATGTTTAATCAAAGAGGTCCAATTACCATATACCTTTCTTTGGGATTCTAGGCAATCTCCTCCTTTTTCAGCTTCTGCTCCAATTTTTTTTCCTCTCCCTTCCCACTTGCAATATCAATTTTAAATAATCAGAAATCCATACCTCCAACAAGGGTTTTCCAATTTCTTAAGTTTTTCAATGTCCAAAAACCCTTTTGTCTCTTAGCTTCAACTCTCAAAACAATTCACTTTCAATGTCCAATATGTCCAAACATATCTGCTGTTTCCATGGGGTGGGAGAGTGAAGAAAAAAAAAAAAAAAGTTCCCTTTAACAGCTTCTCCGCCGCTTTCGATCTTCTTAGGGATACAATGTATCCTCCAGTGACTCAAACAGCTCAGTTCCAACCAATTTGAAAGATGTTACTTGACCCGGCTCAGACAGCACTTTCACTCTTCTTACTTCCTCCAGCGCAATCTTACCCGGTTGCTGGCTTCTTCGTGGCGGCCATTGCTGACCGCTGCTCCACCGCCTTGGGAAAAAGGGGTTTTTCCGGAGGAGGAGGGGGTCTGCGACACCCCCAACCCCCTGTCCAACTCCCCTCTCTCTTCAGCTGTCCCTACAGGGCAGCCATATCCCCCTGACCCATCTGGATCGGGGGTACCTCGGCGGCTAGCACAGCAGGAATCGCGAGCTGTCGCGAATTCCTGCTGCCCCGAAGCCACACGAAACCGGAAACAGGAAACTGGTACATGTTTTTAATCTCTTTTCCTGCAACTAAATTAGCTGTACAAAAGATGGGAGAAACTAATGGAATTCTTAGTCACATTCAACTTAAGGATGGTTTCATGGTCTTAGCCAATTCTTGGCAAGAGTACAAAAATGTCTTTTTGATTATTTTGTTGTATTTAATTTCAATTTGATATTGCCTGGTGGTTTTTGTTTACATATTAACCAGGGTTAATCCTGTTTGTTTTCAAGTTTAAGCTAAGATTGGCTAATTACTTTAAAAAAGTTGGTTAGTTGACCTATCACATGTTTTGCTATGGAAATTAATTACATAAATTTTGAAAATATATGTAAATATCAGACACACAGTACCCTATTGAAAGCAGTGTATGTTTTTCTGTGATGCAATCTGCTTGGATTTCATTCGTTTTACTCATAGTCTTATCCCTTACATTGGCTTTTGAGCAATTGAATTAAAATTTAAATAAAAATAAGTTGAATGGTTTGCATATGTAAATGGTTTGCTGTTTTGTGTTGCAGAATTCAAGGAAGCCTTTTCACTATTCGACAAAGATGGAGATGGCACAATAACAACAAAAGAATTGGGGACAGTGATGAGGTCACTTGGTCAGAATCCCACAGAAGCAGAATTACAGGACATGATCAATGAAGTAGATGCTGATGGTAAATTTTATTTAAAATAATTCGGTAGTTAAAATTAAATCTCCATTAATACCTGGATATAAATGAAAGGAATTTTATTAATATATAAATTATTTTCCAGGTAATGGCACAATTGACTTTCCAGAATTTTTGACAATGATGGCAAGAAAAATGAAGGACACAGACAGTGAGGAAGAAATTAGAGAAGCATTCCGTGTATTTGATAAGGTATTCAGGATATTTTTATAAGCTTTCAAAGTACTGTGTGTCTTAAACCAAGGGAAATTTCCATTTCGATAAAAACAAATTCTGTACTCATGCCAATGAGCAATGATGTACAGTTTTCAGGGAATTACAGTTGACTTTTAATGCAAGCCTTTCTAACTTGCAATCTGTTCTATAAAATTTCAGAAGAGTTGGTGCTACCAATAATGGTGCATTTTTTTCCATTCCTACCAACTCAAAGTATCTAATGTCGAATAATGTCAGTTAAATAGTTTGGTCTGTAATATAGTCTAAAAGATTTCCCAGGTATGCATATATAAAAGTTCAAAATACATGGAACAACAATTGTCTCTCTTCTTTGGCTGTTATTTGCAGTGCTAATTGTCCTTGTCCATGCCTAATTTTTAACTTCCTTTTAGTAGAAACAAGTTATTTCTGATTGAGTAATTGTTAAAATATGAGTTTAAAACAAATATAATTAAGTGATCACCAAATATTTTCCAGGATGGTAACGGTTATATTAGTGCTGCAGAACTTCGCCATGTGATGACAAATCTTGGAGAGAAGCTAACAGATGAAGAAGTTGATGAGATGATTAGAGAAGCAGATATTGATGGTGATGGTCAAGTAAACTATGAAGGTAAAAGTTATACATAGCTTTTAGTAATAAGCGTCTTGAATCTGTTAGCAAATAGTCAAACCCATTGGCCTCAACACATCTGCATAATTAAGGCTGAAGAAGTGATAAAATGATTTCTGCTTAAAAGCAGTAAAAAAAAAACAATTTTTCTGTTGGTTAGCGGATGTGCATTTGTTTTTGCATTTGGCAGTTTGAAAACCCAGTAAAACTTTGCAATGTGCAGTTTCTCCTTTTGAAAGCTTGCATTAAAAATGGAGGGGTAATACAAGGGAATAGCACGGTTAAAATCCAAGTAATCTGTTTATCTCATATAACACATAATTTCAAAGAAGCAATAAATTGCCAATCAGGTAAATAGTCTTTTTCTAGCAGCTGGCCAATCAAATAAAGTTGTTAGTATTCTCATATGCCCTAATGTGATCTCAGAAGATTGGTACCTTTTTATTTTCTCTTTAGAAAAAGCTTTAAGGAATTCTCTGCAACAATAATAGTTGGAGTAAATCATGTCTATGCCAAATATATCTGTAAAGTGTCAATGCAAAGTTTTAACTGGAACTAAAAATAGAAAAGTGCTATTTGCAGGCTTTATGCTTCTTAATTAGTTGCTTATGATCTTTCAAAAAATACTTTGTCTTATAAATATTGAAATGCATCTTTAGTAGCTTGCAGTTCATACCTGACAATATTACAATTATGGTAGCTCCCATAATGCTTAAGTTAATAAGAATTGAGATAATAAAAGTTGCTGTATTCCCATTACTGTATTCCCAAACTAGACAAGTTAGTGTACCAGTAAGGCTTGCAGTATATCAGCAAGGATTCTGATAGCTAGTTATTGAGTGCTATTAAAGAGGTTGGTTTCTTATGCTTGAACAAGGACGTTTGAGGTAGACAATAGGTTTTATACTGAGAAGCTAAACTGTATTTAGGGCTTTGCTCAAGCAAAAATTTTCATTGCCTAGCAGTTTTTGATAAATTGGTTATGGATCTGTAGAACATAGAGTGCAAACATGAAGGTGGTCTATCCAATAAATACTTTGTGATATTTAAATTAAAACGTTTGTGGTGCTGCAATTTTTTTAAATTGCTCAAATAGAAACCTTGATAATTTTATCTGGAAAAAGTATTTTAATGTGATACTTAAAAGATAAAGTATTGAGTAACCAGCACATTTTGGACATAGCAAGACTTAGTATTTTAGTTAGGTATCTTAAAAAATAGAGCTGAACACCACAATATTAATGAACAACCGACTTGTCGCTTTTTGTATGAATTCTTCATTTATTAGAAAGAATTACTGCTGCTAATTAAATAAGCATGATTTAAAATAATTATTATTTAGAAATAATAGCTTACTAAAGCGAACCACCTCTTAAAATTAAAAAATGGTGAGAAACACTGCATAAATATTATACAGAAAACAAGATAGCAGGATAAAACTGGCATAAATTTCTTGGCTAATGTGGCAGATTGCCTGCTTTTTATTTGAATATTTACACAGATACTTGAATAACATCATCTTTTTTCTTCTACAGAGTTTGTACAAATGATGACAGCGAAGTGAAGACACTGCACAGAATGTGTTAAATTTCTTGTACAAATTGTTTATTTGCCTTTTTCTCTGTTTGTAACTTATCTGTAAAAGGTTTTCCCCTTCTGTTGAGAGAGATGCATGTATAGTAACAAACTCATTCCTCCATGTTTTCCCCTTTATCTGTCATCCTGATATTTTGGGAAAATGATCAAAGTAACAAATGTTTGCATGTGGCTTACTCTGGATATTTAAGTCCTTCCACACTTCTAAAGTTAGATGGTGTTGGTTAAATGAGGGATCATCTAGGTTATGCCTGTTGAAATTAGTTATTTTAGGAAATTTAGCATGTTGTTGAAATGTAGTCTTAACTCTGTGGACTATGGACAGTCAACAATATGGAACTTTAAAAAGTTTGCACTATTGCAAAACGGGTGTATTATCCAGGTACTCGTACACTATTTTTTGTACTCCTGGTCATGTACCAGAAGACATTTTTCTTCTATAGTTACTATGCTTTTAAAAACTTTTGTTCAGCCACTTATTTTAAAAAGAATCCGCTTATGGCACAACTTGCCTCAAATCCATTCCAAGTTGTATATTTGTTTTCCAATAAAAAATAATTAACTCACATTGTCTAAATCTTTTTTTAATGCTTATACATTGTTTTTTAATGTGTCTACTTCTGAAATTAATCCTGGTACCTTTAAGACACTAAATGAAGGCTGTGTTTAGGCATTGCAAAAGTAGCAACTTTTGCCTTCTAGGTTTGAACTTGCTTAAGGTCTATCTAGCATGGCATAAGCAAGGCATGGCAGGGATTTCAAAACAAAACGTGGGAGACATGGGCTGTGCAGGAATGAGATTTGAAGGTGAAAGGTAATTTGAAGTGTGCATGAGCAAGCATGTTGCAACTGTTTTCATTCCTTTAATTGTATCAAAGATAGTTCTTTAAGGAATTTCAGGCAGGTATAGCACCCCTGAATCAACTTTTCCCCTTTCAAATCTAGAAAAATCTGTATAGTGAATTCAGTTAATATTAACAGTATTGTGCAAACATTTTAGGCAGTTGTGCAAAAATGCTGTAAATAATGTTTTTTAAAAATATATTGTTTTATTTTGATCAATTTATAAAATGCAAAGTGAGCAAATAGAAGAAAAATCTAAATTAAATCAATATTGGGTGACTATCTTTTGGTTCAAACCAGCATCAATTCTTAACCCTTGTACACAATGCCAGGGATTTTGGAGGATTTAGCAGATTAACCAGTTATACCAAGCAGGTGCTAATGATAATCAATTCCATATGTAGGTTGAAACACAGTCATTAACTGAAACAGTAGTGTAGGAGGCTTAAAACTGGGCAAGGAACAGCCAAATTCTGCTACTGAGGTTGTGGAAGACATTTTGTGTCACAGGTCATACACTATAAAAAAACAGCACTGAAACAAGACACATGGTAATTATACTGCATCAACAAAGTATCTGTCAGGCAAAGATTGCAAAGCAGACGTGTTTTAAGATGTTCTGTTCAAGGTCTTTTGAAGAAGCACAAAGAATCGGACAACATTGATTGTAGACAGTACACAGTGGTCAACCAAGAAAACGTAGCAGAATGAAAGATACATCAGGCTTCCCTTGGACATCAGAAGATGTTCAGCAGTGCCATCAGCATAGAACTGCAGGAATCAGTGGGATCCAGGTACAGAGAAGTCGGCAGAAGTGGTCTTCATGGAAGAATTTTGTGGCCAAAAAGCCATACCTCCAAAGTAGAAATGAGACTAAATGGCTCAAGGAACACAGGAGCTTGGGTGCAGAAGAATGGCAACATGCTCTGGACGAAACAAAATATGAAAGATGTGGCCGTAGTAGGAGGCAGTTTGCTAAAGAACAGTACAATAATGAGTCTGTGCAGGCAACAATGAAGCATGGTGGAGGTTCCTTGCAAGTTTGGGACTGCATTTCTGCAAATGGAGTTATACAGGTGAACTCGAAAAATTAAAATATTGTGCAAAAGTTCTTTTATTTCAGTAATGCAACTTAAAAGGTGAACCTAATATATGAGATAAGACTCATTACATGCAAAGCAAGATAGTTCAAGCTGTGATGTGTCATAATTGAGATGATTATGGCTTACAGCTCATGAAAACCTGAAATCTACAATCTCAGAAAATTAGAACATTGTGAAAAGATTCAATATTTTAGGCTCAAAAGTGTCCCACTCTAATCAGCTAATTAAGCTGTAACACCTGCAAAGGGTTCCTGAACGTTAAATGCTCTCTCAGTCTGTTTCAGTAGGAAGCACAATCATGGGAAAGACTGCTGACCTGACAATTGTGCAGAAAACCATCATTGACAGCTTCCTTAAGTAGGGAAAACAGCAAAAGATAATTGCAAAAGAAGTTGGATGTTCCCAAGGTGCTGTATCAAAGCACATTAATAGAAAGTTATGTGGAAGGGAAAAGTGGAAGAAAAAGGTGCACAAGCAGCAGGGATGACTGCAGTCTGGAGAGGGTTGTCAGGAAAAGGCTATTCAAAAGTGTTGGGGACTTTCACAAAGAGTGGACTGAGGCTGGAGTCAGTGCATCAAGAGCCAACACACACAGACGAATTCTGGACATGGGCTTCAAATGTCGTATTCCTCTTGTCAAACCGCTCCTGAACAACAAACAATGTCAGAAGCGTCTTACCTGGGCTAAAGAAAAACAGAACTGGTCTGTTGCTCAGTGGTCCAAAGTCCTCTTTTCTGATGAGAGCAACATTTGCATTTCATTTGGAAACCAAGGACCCAGAGTCTGGAGGAAGAAGAGAGGCACACACTGCAAGATGCTTGAAGTCCAGTGTGAAGTTTCCACAGACTGTGTTGATTTGGGGAGCTATGTCATCTGCTGGTGTTGGTCCACTGTGCTTCATTAAGTCCAGGGTCAACATAGCCATCTACCAGGAGATTTTGGAGCACTTCATGCTTGCTTCCGCAGACAAGCTTTATGGGGATGCTGACTTCATTTTCCAGCAGGACTTGGCACCTGCCCAAACTGCCAAAAGCACCAAAACCTGGTTCAGTGACCGGGATTACTGTGCTTGATTGGTCAGCAAAGTCGCCTGATGTGAACCCCATAGAGAATCTATGGGGCATTGCCAAGAGAAAGATGAGAGACATGAGACCGAAAAATGCAGAAGTGCTGAAGGCCTCTATTGAAGCATCCTGGTCTTCCATAACATCTCAGCAGTGCCACAGGTTGATAGCTTCCATGCCACACCGCATTGAGGCAGTAATTGCTGCAAAAGGGGCCCAAACCAAGTACTGAGCACATATGCATGCGTATACTTTTCAGAGGTCCGATATTGTTCTATGTACAATCCTTGTTTTATTGATTGCATGTAATATTCTAATTTTCTGAGATTGTGGATTTGGGGTTTTCATGAGCTGTAAGCCATAATCGCAATTATGACCCATCACAGCTTGTACTATCTTGCTTTGCATGTAATGAGTCTATCTCATATATTAGCTTCACCTTTTAAGTTGCATTACTGAAATAAATGAACTTTTTTGCACGATATACTAATTTTTTGAGTTTTGATTTAGTCAGGATCAATGGTGTTGTCAATGCTGAGAAATACAGGCAGATAATTATCTACCATGTCATCTATTAAGGAGGCGTATGATTGGCACCAAATTCTGCAACAGATCAATATGGAGCCAATGTCATTAAGAACTACAGCGTAAAGAACAAATTCTGGAAGTGATAGATTGGCCCCACAGAGACCTGATCTCAGTATCAGTGAGACTGTGGGATTACATGAAGAGACGGAAGGATTTGAGGCAACACGGAAGATCTGTGGTTCTCCAAGATGTTTGGAACAACCTTGAGAGAACTTTGCTGAGTTCCTTCAAAAACTGCAAATGTACCCAGAAGAATTGAAGCTATTTTGAAGGTAAAAGGTAGTCACACCAAATTTTGATTAGATTTGGATTTCTCTTCAGTTTGTTTACTTTCCATTTTGTTAATTTATGCTATTAACACTTATTTCTGAAAGCATTATTAATTTACAGCATTTTTACACAACTGCCTAATTACCTCTTGCATGGGTACGTCTCATTGTCTAATATTGGAATCGGTGTAATTAAATGAGAAATGTAAACATGTATTTATTAAATTTAAAATTTTTAAATTTTATTATTTTGTTGTCCATCTCACCACAAGGTGATTGGGTGGTTTACAACATTAAAATGAAACTGTGTGAAAATTGCATTAAAATTGGAATAAAATATAAGTTATAAATGCTGCAAAGGAAGGAAGCAGAATATACAGGAGTGGGGAGATGGCCAGTGTGATATTCCTCCATTAGGGACCTCAGGCCAACTGATAGAACCACGTCTTCAGGCTCTTGAAGAAAGTGAGGAGGGTGATAGCCAAGCAAATTCTGTATTCTTGGTGCATAGTTGTGTAATGAAGACAAACTGATAGGGGCTTTTCATTAAAGCTGCCCCCACTGATTGGAAGTTAATTCATTGCATCACAGTTGTGATTGTGATATTGCTAACACCTTGAAAATGAGTCAAGGGCACTTGTGTACCCCTTTCTTTAAAAGATGGACCAGCACATCAATTTTGTTAGTCATGCCACAGGTTGGGAGCAGGACATAACAAAAATCTGCTTCTAGACCACAATACGCTAAGATCAAGAAGTAAAAATGATTGGTGGCCGCTTCCCAAATCAAAAGGGACGACAAACAGATGGAATTTCTGCGGAAAGGCTGAGTGTGAGTGATGCTTTTTGTTTTGATTTGGGCTCTGTTCCAAAGGAAATTTTGCTAAAATTTTCTGGATCAATGGGCCCATGGTTTCTTCTAAATTTGTTATATGTCTCAGAAAATAGTTATACTATCTATTGCTCGCGTTGTCATATTGGGACTTTTCCCCCCTTTGCTAAACCAGGCGGGGGTAGCACATGGTTCGTGGGCCGCAAGTTTGACATGCTGATCTATTGCTAAGTACAAAGCACAGGTAAGCCAAAAGACGGTGCAGTACTTTCCATCCCTATCTAAGCTTTTTTTAATGGACAGGAAGGTAAATTAAAATATTAGTTGATCCTAGTATTTATATTTTGTAAGAATGCTTTTGGAACCATGTTTGGGATAGAGATGATTCTTTATCTTACCAGGTGAAAAAGGCTAAGGATATTGAAATAAAATTTTAAGAACAAATGGACACTTAAGTAAAATACCTACTCACGGAAAATGTAACCATTTAGGAAGCATCAACTCACAGTATTACTTGCTCCTTTCCCTACTATCCTGTTCATCTTTGCTCTTTTCTGAGCAACAATGTGCATCTTTTGATTTACATATTTTTGCTTTTAGAAGGTTTTTCAAAGTTGTAGGATGCAGCAAAAGGGACAGGGAATCAACAGACATCAGCAGTCTCATGATAAGCACTGGGGACCCTTTGATCCATTAGAACAGGGGTGCCAAACTTGATTTCACTGAAGACCGCATTAGAGTTGCATTTGACCTCGTGGGGCCGGGGGGGGGGGCGTGACCAGCTTGATGTCACTCATCGAAGCTCTGATTTTGGCCACAACAGGCCTCCCGGGGTCTCTTAGGCTGTGACGGCCTCCTGCAGTCCTCTGCCAGCAAAAACGCTGCCCTCCCAGCTCCCTTTTTGCTGACAGAGGCACCGCAGGCCAGTCCGTCTGTTTCCAGGGTGGGCCCGCAGGCCAGATCTAAGCATTTGCCCCGGGTCCTTGAATGTTAGAAGAATAAAACACAAGTTGCATTAAAAAAATGTCTTCTATGTATCTTCCATGAATGGATCTTCAAATTTCACTTAAAAAATATTCTGTTTTGATACACAAGGTATGATTCACACAAATTTATGGTGAATCAGTGATTTCAAGTGTTTGATAGCAATCCCTATCCCATTTGCTTTTAAACAAAAAACAAATTTTATTCCAAATAAGTCACAATTTTCCATTCATCTAAACTTTAGTACAACCTTCAGTGCTGTTGCTTCTAATATCATCTGTGATCCTGACATGATTCCGAAGAGATTTTCCTATTTTTTTTTTAAAATCTACTTTCAATGTAACATAACCTTCCTGCCTGTTAAAAAGATTTACAGAGGACCAGAAGTAGAAAATACTGAATACTGAGTCTTTTGGCATATGAGTGTTTTTTATTTGGTAATATATAGTTTGATAACTAAAAATGCAGAGCCTTTAATTCATTGTACATTTGTGGGGTCACTCTTCCCTTGTTCCATTTTATCAGTCTTTGGATGTGGAAAGGGGTATTAATAGCATCAGCTAGTAAATTCTCCATGTAAATGAGAGACTGTTGTGAAGGGAAGATGGATGCCAATACAAAATCAATAATGCAAGAGATCATTCAAATGTGGTATGTTATCTTTTTTTTTTTTTTACCTAGAATACATAATTCTCTTTGGGTGTAAAACTGATGTGTGACTACGACTATGATCTCGCAATCCACTTAACTGAATTAACAGGGGAGGTACCAAAATAGGTGAAATGCTCCAATCATTTAACTTCCCTTTCCCCAGTAATGAAATGTAACTCCAGCATGTCCAGCCACAAAAAGGGTTAAGGTAACTCCATATAGCTTAATTCCATATAGTAATACCTTGGGAACAGTGGTTTTTTTTTTTTTTAACTACTGGTTCAGTGGGAGTGGCCTGGTGGGCATGGCAGGGGAAGGATACTGCAAAATCCCCATTCCCTCCCCACCCCACTAGCCTGCTTTCCAGCTCCGTTCTCCTGTGCAGGGCAACAAAAGAAGACCCAGCCAATCAGCTGGGACTCAGGAGGCAGAGAATAGATGGGGGCGGGGCCAGTCAGAGGTGGTATTTGCCAGTTCTCTGAAATACTCAAAATTTCCGCTACTGGTTCTCCAGAACTGGTCAGAACCTGCTGAATATCACCTCTGCTTGGGAACACCTAGCATAGACATCATACGTCTACTAATAGAATCAAGAATTGGAAAGAACTTAAATCATCCAGTGAAATTCCCTGCTCAGTGCAGGACCACCTAAAGCATTTTGGACAAATGACTATTTGTAGTTGCTAAACTATTCCATTGATTGGACAGCAATTACCACCAGGAAAGTTATTCTAATATTTAACATGAAATCTACTTCCCTGTTGTTTTAGCTCACCACTGGCTCTGGTCCTGTCTGGTTCTGCCTTCTTTTCATAGACTTCTGGACACCTAGAGATTGCAATTGCATCTCTTCTCAGTCTTTTCTTCAGGCCAATAATTCCAGTTCCTCTATCTGTTCTTCATAGGACTTGGTTTCCGGTCCCCTTACTCTCTTGGTATTGTCTTCTAAACTCTAGGATTCTCCCCGCTACTGTTGAGAACTGCAGTGCCGAGAAGTAGAAACACTATTCTAAACACTATTCCAAGACAGAACCAAATGAGACAATTATGATGTGGACTTGATGCTCATTGCTGTTCATCCAATTCAATTTATCTAATTACAGTACCTAGATTGTTTTGTCAAGTGTTTTTGCCAGGTCTCTCCTATGTACTTGTGCCTTTCCTCCCCACTGCCTTTGATGTAGAACTTTATATTTTTTTTCCTGTTAAATATTACATTCATTTTGGCTCATTGCTTAAGTTTGTCTAGATCTTTACGAATTTTATCTTGCCATTTTGGTAATTATCTCATCAGTCTCTTCATCCAGGTCATCAATAGAAATGTTAAACAACACAAGTCCCAGGATTTTGTCATTTGATACAACTTTTGAAATGATGTGGAGCAATTTATGAGCACACTCTGGGTGCAGTCATTTAAGCCAATACAATTATATCATCTAATCCTCTCTTCTTTTTGTATCTCAGAGTTCCTGGTTGGTACATAGACAAGACCATGCAGTTTTCTTGCAATGACTTCAGAACTGATTTCCTATTGCTCTCTTGCTACAGTTAAGAGAGATGGAAACTAACTCAAATGTTTTGCAGAGGTTTAAATACTCTGTCCATTGTGTTTTCCTGGTAACTCTGTCAAAAAATAAGATATGGTTAGTGTGACTTATTTGTGACAAGCCCCAGCTACCATAGACATCTATAAGCTTTGCAAGGTAATACAGACCAGAAGCACAACTAGGAGACTACTGGAACTATCTTTATACTAAAGTAACATTAAACAGAATCTTGGGTTTCTCCCATCTTTTATTCTCCAGAAGAAAAGCTCTCCCTCCTGTCTCCCAAGGTCATTTCCACATTCAATTACATCTGAAGGGTTGGGCCAAGGGAATGATGCCCTGTATAATTACATAATCACTCAAATGCTGAAATTTACATACATGTATCAAATGTTCTGACACAAGCATATAATTGGGGTATTTGCATAATTATGTAATGGTATGTTAAGGCTCAACTCATTCTGTGCTTTAGATTATGCCAACTTCTTGTTTCCTTCTTTGGTTATACATCCCTGCTATCTTCTATTTTTCCTTTTCAGCATTTTGCAAACCCTGTGTTTATCTACACTGGTGTCTTTAGATCTCTCCCATTTTAATTTCCACTGTTTGCAATTAGACCTTCAATACCCATTTTTCAGAATTCCTCACCCTTTACAGAAAGTTTTCCCCTTCAGAATGTCAAGCCATTGGATGACTTCACCAAAATCCACTTTTCTGAAATCTAGTATGCAAATATTTTCTCTATCTTTGATAGCACAAGTTCAAGGATAACAAGAACCATATCTCTCATTTCTGGTCGCCTTCACTTCTTCAAGTAATTCCTTCCTGTTGGTAAGGTTTATGTGTGGTATAGCATACTCCCTTTGTTCCTTCTTTGAGCTTCTAACAAATGACGATGCCAAGAGAGGATAACATTTTGGGAATCTCTGACTCTTGGCTGAGTGAAATTTCCCATTGTCATTATTTTTTTTTTTCAAAAGTTTGTTATCAGACCCAATAAGATTCATCCAAATCTTTCCCCTGTCTACATAGTTTTACAATATTTCTCTCCCTGGGGTAAATAGTACTTGAGAAAGCAAACTGCCCTATTATCAAAATCATTGTCAGTCCTAATAGCACATAACGTACCTCTAAAATATTAATTTGCTGCAGTTCCTAAAACCAGTGCTGACTGATCTCCAACAATCAGAAGGTGGTGGCAAAAAGATACACACACACAAAAACCCCCTTTGCTGCCATTCCATGGACATCTGCTTTTTTACAGCCCTAGCTCAAGTTTCACTCACTGCCCTGTTTCTGGTAAATGGGAAATGTTTAGAGATGTCATAAAACCTCAATCATTTCTGAGGAAGGACACCTTTTGGAGAAAAAGTGAGACCTTTGTGTTTTCCAATTGATGATTCTAGTCTCCTTAGTGTGTCAACATGCTGCCAGAAAGGTATGCATGTGGGAATGGGCTAATCATTGATTGGACTAACCATGCTGTGGCATCAGTGTCTATTTATCTATATAACTTAATACCAAGTTATGTGAAAAACAGAACTTGCAAGCCAACCAACCACCTTGCTAAAAGAACAAAATAGAACTGGATTCCTTAGGAGTAGGCAGAACAGGGTTTTAAAATATATTCGATTTGTCCCATTTTAGAAGGTCATTGAGGGAGAAATAATTTGCTTGTCCTAATGAACAGATTTTTTAAAATCCATCTTTTGCTTCTGATTGACATTTTCACAGGTTTATGGAAACAAACCCAGCACAAACTCCTGTTATGGAGTTTACATATTGTCAGATCCCTGCCAGAACACTGCCTTTCTGAAGGGCCTCCCTTCTTGGGGTTGGATGCTTTGAATGCTTTCCCTTTTGCTGTAACCACATGGGAATTAGGGAGGGGGACTGAGCCATCAGGATGGACTCCTTCCCAGCAGATTCCAGCCTGTTACCTAAGGTTGCAGCGTCCTGAGGAGGACCTACTATCACCATCCCACCTCGGAGTTTTCATAACACCTTTGCGGAGTCATAATAGCTATTGGTGGACATGGGACACTGGATGGGGGTTGAACAGGGGAAATTAACTTAAGGTTTCACTTAGGAATCTTCAGACTCTGCCTGACTTCTCTGCAATCACTTCTCTCAGTAAAAGTTCCTTTTGAAATACCAATTGTTTCAAGAGACATACTTTCCTGAGAAGATAGCTGAGGCAGGTCCTTACACAAATATACATTTCTCAGTTTGAAAGCAGAAACCCATTCTTAAAATCTTGTATCAGTTCTTCATCTGAAGCAACGTTTTGTTCCCAGATGCTTGTATCTTCTTCCAAGTAAGAATACTCAAATCCTTAGCACATGGATTGTGATGTCATAGACAACTATTGCTGATTCGATGCAATAATCTGCTAAAAAAACCCAGAGGGAGAGCATGGTTGGCAGCATCGCGGGCAGTAGATCAAGCAAACATTCTACAATAAATGTTCTACGGGTATCTTATTCCAATTGTAGCTCTTATTATATTTTCTCTTGTAAGATTTAAATGTATAGTAAAACTAAACATTTCATTAAGTGAGATTCCTAGTGACTTCTTGGAGACATTGTTAAAATTTTCTTGGCAGCAGCATGGAAACATTCTGCCAATTTCTTCTTCAGGCTGTTTTTCAAGTTCTTAATTTAGCCCTAAAGCAGGGGTGTCCAACCTTGGCAACTTTAAGACTTGTGGACTTCAACTCCCAGAATTCCTCAGCCAGCTTTGCTGGGAGTTCTGGGAATTCTGGGAGTTGAAGCCCACAAGTCTTAAAGTTGCCAAGGTTGGACACCCCTGCCCTAAAGCTTTTGACTTCCTGATTGACTTCCATTTAAGTTCTGATCAGATTGTCACCTTGTTTCAGTAATCATCCCTGTTTGGTTAGGTGCTAAACCTACCGCTATTTTAAATATGAAACCATTTTAATTTTTTCCTGAAAAAATATTAAGGTGCTTACGCTTTAAGTCATTCTTTAACAATCCTGATTTTTTGCCCCTAGGTAGTAGAACATGAGAAAATACCATATCAAAGAAGAGATACATGGTGGAAAGAATCACTAAAGGTGTGTAATATATCTATATATTCTTGTGTTCTTAATTTACAAGCATAAAGATTATTTACTTACCAAATTGGTATAGCTACCAAAAATATTGCATGGTACTGAATTACATTCCAATTTGGAAACTAGTGCAATTATGACAAGTGAAATTATTTAATAGGTTTGCATTCTCATTCTTGAATAGAGTAGAATTTAGGGATATCATGTGATATTTTAGAGCAGCCTTCTCCAACCTGACATCCTACAATTTCCAAAACTAGTTAGTTTGGAATTTTGATAGGTAAAGGTAAAGGTTCCCCTTGTACATGTGTGCTAGTTGTTTCTGGCTCTAGGGGACGGTGCTCATCTCCATTACAAAGCCGAAGAGCCAGCGCTGTCCAAAGACGTCTCCGTGGTCATGTAGCTGGTATGACGAAATGCCAAAGGTGCAGGGAACGCTGTTACCTTCCCGCTAAAGAGGTCCCTATTTTTCTACTTGCATTTTTGACATTCTTTCGAATTGCTAGGTTGGCAGAAGCTGGAACAAGTAACGGGAGCTCACTCACAATTTTGATAATTGTAGCCTTATATATATATATATGGAAGGCATGAGATTAAGACAAGTCAATTGAGAATTATTCTTAGCCTATTGAAAATGCTATTATACTCATAAATGCTATTGCAGTCATATTCCCAGAAGTATCTACCGTCTTTCTCACAAAATAAGGCCGGGCTTTATTTTTTTTTTTTTGAGCCCCGAAAAAACAGCTAGGATGTCTTTCCGGGGGTGAATTAATTTCTCCCCCCCTCCCCCGTGCACCAGAGCTGTCTCCAACAACAGCGTCTGAGTCACTCCCGCCTTTCCCCCGTCCCCGTAAAAACAGAAAAAAAAAAAAAGATTTTGAGGTACCTGGGAGTGCAGTGCGCTGTGTTTTGGTTTAATCCCGAGTGGCTGGGTGGGCGTGAGAAGAGCCGAGCAAGCGTCTCTGCTGCTGCTACCCTTGGTGCTCCAGCTTCGGGCTCTGCCAGTTCCTGCATTCCAAGCACCCAGGCCGAGCTGCAGCTGTCCCTCTCTCACCAGCCATCTCCAATAACAGTAGCAGCAGCGGCAGGAACTGTGGAAGTTATGGGGTGGCTCCCCCACCTGAGAAGTGGCTAAAACGCTTCCACGGTTCCCTCCACTGCTGCTGCTGTTGTTGGAGACGGCACTGGCGAGAGATGGACAGCTGCAGCTCAGCCTGGGTGCTTGGAATGCAGGAATGGGCTGCACACCGGGACTTTTGCAAACTTGCAGAGCCTGAGGTTGGAGCACCAAGGGTAGCAGCAGCAGAGATGCTCGCTCGGCTTTTCTCACGCCCACCCAGCCACTCGGGATTAAACCAAAACACAGCGCATGGCAGGTACCTCAAAATCTTTTTTTTCCTGTTGTTACGGGGACGGGGGAAAAGCGGGAGCAACTCAGATGTTGTTGGAGAAGGTGCTGGCGAGAGAGGCGCCAGCACCGGTGGGAACTGTGGAAGCTATGGAGGCCTGAGAAGTGGCTGAGACGCTGCCGAACATCCACGCTGATGCTGCCTGCCTGCTGACCCGGGTAAGGGAGGGGTAAGGGAGCCCTCCATACTCCACCCTGGTGTTAGGAGCAGCTGATGGTGAGGCGTAGCTGCCCGCAGGGCACTCCTAATGGCAAGTTCCCTTCCGCCTTCCCCCCCATTTTTGCATGTTTTAAACTAGGCCTAAATTTGGGGGGAGGGGCTTAATTTCATTTTATGCCTAGAAAACATGCTGGGTCTTCCTATGTGGGGGGCTGTATTGTTGGAGAAACATGGTAGTTCTGTGAGCATAGAATGTTGTACTAATTAGTCCTTGAGATGCACTAGTATGGTTCCTCTTATAATCTATATACTTTTATGAATAATTGAAAATAAAGGACTGGCCTCTCTCCATCCCACCCTTTGCAAAACAGTTTTCACTGAGATGTCTACATTGACTAGGGATTGTTCAGTTTACAGCCTGTGGCCCAGCAATAAAAAATAATTAATGAATGTTAGCACAAAGCTTCCCCAGGTTTCCGTATACAGTCTGAGCTACTTCCCTCAAGCTTTTGATTTTTTTTTTTTTTTGCCCTGGATAGACCTTTGCCATTCCTCCAATTTTACCTCTGTGAATCCTTTATTTTACATTATAAATCAACATTGATCTGCTAGCCTCTGTTCTGTTATTTTTGATTCCTTGTTGACCTGTGCAACGGTTGATCTGTTCTTTTTGAAAACAACTGAATAAAAATATTTTCCTTGTCTTCTAAGCCATATATTTGAATTGAGCCACAGATACTGTAGGATGCCTGAATTTTTAACATGAACATTTAGACACTGGACTCTTGAATTATTAAGGAAATTAAATGAAATAAGAAGTGCTGGGCTATCCAAATGAATTATTAGCCCATAAATAAAATATGTCCCCAACTAAACTGCCCTTCAGAAGATTTGCGATTACTTCTTTCAAGAGGACCATTACCTACACTGTAGGTTATGTTAATTTCCCTGGGGTATCAAGAATGGTCAGTCTAGCCCAGTGTTTCACAATCTCAGCAAGATGAGTTGAGGAATTTTGGGAGTTAAAATTCATACATCCTAAAGTTGCTGATCAACTTCAGCAAAAAATAATGATACATCACGATCTGCTTTAAGACTCTGCTGAAATCCATATTTATATTTTCAGATATGCAAAACATGTGATACATGCTTTGTTTCTTTCTACTAGCCAACCCCAATCCCAGGGTATTATCCTGTACGAGATTTCCTTGAAGAAGCTCAGTTGAACCCAGTGAAAGCAACCTATAATTTTAAAAGTGAAGGGAGAAAGAGAGCGTCCATCTATGAGCAACGACCTGATTTGACCTTGTCAAATACTTTCATGTACTATCCTCCTTCATTTGTGGAACTGGCAGAGAAAAGACCGGCTACTTATTCCTTTAAGAGTACTTCAAGGCAAAGCAACTATCCAGTCAGTGGAGATAAGGTAAAATGAAGTTAGGAATGGGGCTCTATAACAATAATTGCCATTTTAAAAGAAAAGGCACATAGCCAAAATGTGCCTTTTCAAGACCTACCTTTAATATCTTGATCCTGTCTTATATCCAAATGGCAAATTCTTCCAGGTGGGTTTAATGGCCAACAAATAAGGAGCAGGGAATGGAAAACCAAAGAGAGTTAGAAATGGAATGGAGAATCTCACAATAGGTTACCACCATCACCTTAGAATAAATAAATAACCATAATAGTCCAAACTAAAAATCTGGTGACCATCCGATAAACAAATAATAATAATGTCCACTGAGGCGTTACCCTGAGATGGTTGTGGGGCTTGTGTGCTCTAAGGAGAATGAGAGCTATGCCAGAAGTTCAACCATAGTCTTCTCATCAGAAGGCCAGACAAAGATTGTCTTTTCCATAAAAAATATGATGAGACATAATCTACAGAAACCGATAGCAGCTCAGTCATTGATCAAGAAATGAGAAGGAATCAGAAAAAACAAAACAAAAGCTACTGGATCAACGTCTATTTATAATACAAACTAAGATACTAACAGAAGTAGAATTGGAAGAACTACAAAAGTCTATCCAGGGCAGAGAAATCAAAGCCTTGTCAGAAGTAGTTAAATGGTAAAGGGAAACGAGGAAAAGTTGGCTGTAGGAGGGGCCAACATAGCTATTGAATTGTTTTCACTCCCAAACCAGGTACCCTCTCATCTTCCAAAATCTTCTAACTAAAAGGCAAGAGGAACTGGAACAAAGAATAATTGAGTGTCTTGAATAGCACATACACAACCAAATAAGGCTGTCCACCTTGAAATTCATTACAAAGAAGCAGCTAGCACAAATTTTAAACGATGCCAATACTGTAATATTAGCAACTACTCACTACAAGAACCAAACCAACTATTATATAATACAGCTGCAGTTGCAACTGACAATTTGGGCTGCAAAATCAACAAACAAGAAAAAAAAAAAGCCAAACGGTGCACCACAAAAATGGAAGATCAGGCTGGAAAATAAGATCAGTATGCTAAGATCAGATGCAAGCAAGCTAGAACAGATGAAAGAAAGGTAAAGAGTAAGAAGATGAATTTTTCAAGGAAACTCACTCTCATCACTGCTGCTTATCATTGCACTGATTTCTCTGTCAATGATACTGAATAAATCAGGCTACAAACATGAAAAATATCTGCCAGGCTGTACTACCTCATTTACATGGATGATCTGAAGCTGTGTGGAAAAACACCATCTGAAATAGAATTGCTGTTCATCAACATATATACTGCCAAATTATTGCAATGGAATTCTGATGAGACAACTGTGCCATCCTCACTATCAACAGGGGAAAATAGTGAAAACTGAAGGAATCAAGATGCCCTATGGAAATAATACCAAGAGTTTGGATGAAGATAATCACTACAAATACCTGGGCATCTTTCAAGCTGACAAGCATACTGAAGTCAAAAAGAAGATCAGAAGTGAATACATTATGAGAGGGAATAAGATCTTAAAATCCAAATTCAGTGAAGGAAATACCATCAAGGCAATTGACTTCTGGACAATTCCAGGCATTAAATCCAAAGCTGGAATATTGGATTGGACTTAAGCAAAACTGAAAGCCCTGGACAGGGAGAACAGAAATATAACGACAATGAATCATGTCCTTCATCCATGCAGTGATGTTGACAAACTCTATCTATCAAGAAAAAGAAGGTTAGTGTGGAATGTTGCAAGTACAACAGACAGTTGAAGAAAAAAAAAGTGCATTGGAAGAACATTTGAAGGGCAGTGAAGAAAATAGTATGCCATGAAGGCTTACTGAATACTGGAGAGACAAAACTGGCCGATCAGAAAGACCAAATCTAAAATAGAAAAGAGGCGTACAAAGTATTACATGAGCAATATATGAAAACTAGCAGGCAGAGCAGGTAACAGCAAGACCTGAAACTGACTCAGAGCAGAAAAGTTCAGGAAGAGACAAAAAGTCTAATTCTGGTTGCAAAGACCAGGTCTTATGAACAAATGCATACAAAGTCAGATTTGAGAAGACAGCAACAGACAGCAAATGCATCCCTGCAAAGAAGCTGAAGAAATAATGGATCCCTTCGTTAGCTGCTGCAAGAAGATCCTACAGAGGGACTATAAATAATGACTTGAGAAAGCAACAACTATGGAGCATTGGAATATCTGCAAGGAATACAATTTGCTTCAAGCAGGAACTGGTGGGACTACAAAATAGGCAATGTAATAGAAAATAAAGAAGCAAAATTGCTCTGGGACTTTAGAATTCAATTAAACAATTATAGGAATTATAGTAAAATCAGTGAAACATAAAAGATAAAAAGAGACAAGGGTGGAGAAAGAGGTTTCTTCCTCTCTCTCACCAAAGGTCTGGTTGAAGAACCAGATCCCATTGGCTCTTCTAAACCAGGGGTCTCCAACCTTGGCAACTTTAAGACTTGTGGACTTCAACTTAAAGTTGCCAAGGTTGGAGACCCCTGTTGTAAACAATGGCAGAATGAGGATCATCTGGATCTGGAGTGGTTGGGGAACCTAGTTTCAGAGGGTAAGCACTATTACTGGGAAGATATGCTTCAGGGGTCATGATAGATTATTTTGTTTAATTGAAGGAGCCCAGAGCATCCCAGTCCTGTAGGAATGAATTGGCAGATGCTATGGGAGACAGACCTTAGGCTGTATACGGTTTGTGGGAAAAGATCATCCCCTTGAATCACACCTGGAAGCGAAGTAGCAACCCGTGCAGTTTATCAAATACCTAATAAGATTCCACATAGCAAGTTTGTTCATTCCTAGTCAACAATTGAAGAATCAAAATAATGAAGAATGTCGTGGCATCTTATCATTTCAAGACATCAAAAAAAGAAATGTAAAATATCCAGATGGTAGAATGAATTGTAGCATCTCTGATTGCATATGGTGAATACAACTTCACTGTCCTCAGCAAGGCAGTAACTAAAAGTAAGTAAACATTACCTAAAGATGTGTAAGTAAAACCTATTTGCAAATAGAAAATTAAGACCTTAGAGGGAGGGAAATCTATCCTTAGGGTGGCTTCTTAGTTTTCTATTTGCAAAGGTGTTTAAAGATAAAGGGAAAAGTGACTTCACATCTGCAATCAAGTACAGCAGTCCATTAGTTTATTTCATCCATGCCAAGACAAGGAAGGACAAGGCAAACTTGATCTCTTGGAAAAGTTGATCAATAAATTAGGCTTCAAAACAAAGCCTAGATTCTTACATTTGTACACTGTATTTTTGATTCCCCACAGACTATAAACACTGATCCTGGACAGTATGATCTTTTTCCCCGTCCAGTCCCTACTTTTCCTACTAAGTAAGTATACTTTCTAATCTCGTTTTCTTTTTAAACAGATTATTTTGGCATGTAAAATCTTAATATTTCTTGAATTTGGCTACATTTCCAAGCAGTAGCATAGTCCTTGCCTGAAGCCAGAGCATTGTGGCCAGAGGCCAAAATAGATTCTTGCTGATTTCCATTAAAAATTAGATTTTTTTCAAGATCCTTTCTTACTGGGGAAATGCCTTCCATTTTCTCTGAGGTTGATGAAAAAAAGTCAGCAGGAGGTAAAGATCTTAAAGAAGTGACAAGACGAAAAAGAAGTAGTCAAAGCAACTATTCATCTTGCCAGGCTGGTTAGTTACAGGGCAAGTTCATATTTTTGAGACTGTAATTCTCATAAATCCATCCAGAGAGGCTAGTGGTTGAATTATGGAAAGTGTTATCCAAACATCTTACACACAATTGGTTGTTTATCCTTGTCTTACTCTGTTCACCTTACTGTGATTAGTTGGACAAACACATTGCATCGGTATAGAAATAGGGAAAATACAGATGTTCAAAGACATATTTGAAATAAAAGTGGATTGTAGACTCACTGGAACAGGCATCTCCAACCTTGGCAACTTTTTCTTTTTAACAAATTTTATTCAGTTTTTCACATTAAAAACAAAAATCTCTTTTTAGTGGAAAACATATTTTTGGGTCATCATCTTTACATACAAATATGACAGAATTATACATTCATATATGCATACTTAATTCTATTATTACCTTTTCCATTCCAAATTTTCAGTAAGGAGAGAAACAAACACATTAATTCTAGCATCTTTCATTAATCTCAATCGAAACATCTTTTTGTTTCATTTCAATTATTTCAAATATAATCCTTTAATATTTATTTTAAAAATAAAGATAAAAAATATGTGTTTGCCTAATAATAATAATAAAGTTACCAATGTCTCTCCTTGCTTTTAATAGTCTATATTAACTTATTAATTTAGTTCGTTCTTTAGTCTGTCACATTCCCTTTCCATTACACATTCTTGTTATAAATTGTAGATTAATACAAATTTTAACACTAAAAAAAAAGTATAGGTTTCCCCTCTTTTAATGTTTTGAGTGTGACACCTCAATGATTAAAATATACCTTTATTCCCTCATCTTGATTCCCAATAAACCATTATTTTTAAGAAGTTACAATAATAATCATTACATCTTTTCATTTGGATTCCGCAGCATATTTTCCCCCCTTGATTTTTAATAAGAGTTATCAGTATCTATATTACCCTATTTTCTAAATATTTTTAATTGCAGAAATATTCTTTTTTTTTTTGAAACAAATTTTTATTAGTTTTAAAGATAAAACTTGTCTTTGATTAAAAATACTTGTGGTTGTTTTGGAAAAAGTTTCCCTTTTCATAATGGCATCGTCTGTGGATGAACTAGAGATTGAATATCAAAAATATAAAAAAGAAGATACTTTGGGCGCTTTGTTTCAATTCTTAGAAATGGCATTATGTTCCTTTGAAAAGTTGATTACGCAGCAGAAGGACTGGGACAAGGAAGAAGAGGAAGAAGAAGCCATCTTTGATGAACAATGGGTCCCTTCCGGAGAGGAGGAGAAAAAGGATAAGAAAAAGGGGTTTTTAAGAATTATAAAAACAACCAAAAGAGAGAAAAATGAGCGAAAAGATGGAGGCAAGGTTAGAAAGCAAAGGAAAAGGAACATTGCAGAAATATTCTTATTACCCCTTGTCACCCTGCAGAATCCCCTTTTTAATTCATCAACAATTATCTGTGAAAAAACAATTTCTTTTCAACATTTTACTATTTCCGTATTTCTTTATTTCATGCACCTGTTTCTTACTGCTTCTTCTCCCCCTCTTTTCCCCATATTTTTTCTCATTCCAGTTTACATCCCTCTCTTTCTTAATATCTTCCTTTCCCCTTTTCTTCTGGGTCTTTCTGCCTTTCCTGACTTCACAGGTATTCCCCCTCCAACCTTGGCAACTTTAAGACTTGAGGATTTCAAGTCCCAGAATTCCTCAGCAAAGCTGGCTGAGGAATTCTGGGAGTTGAAGTCCACAAATCTTAAAGTTGCTAAGGTTGGAGACCCCTGCACTAGAAGAAGGAAAGGTTGGTCCTAGAATAATCACTGACACTCCTCCTGCAATGCTGTGCCTTGGATTTCCAACTATTTTGGCATATTATCAAGGCCAGGCTCTTTTGTGGATGAAAGATCAAGGAATGAAATGTAATGCATGTGTTTTTAGAAATAATGGCATGCACATATGTCAATTGTATATAATTTTATGAAATTATACTGTATCTATGTAGCTTGTAAGAATCAGTTAAACTTAATTTCTGGGACTAGGTTTGAATCTTCCTTTGAGTCTCAGTATTAGGAAGGCCTTAGTCATTTCTTCCCTCCGTTTGACTTTGGTTGGATGGTGAGAAAAGAACTATAACTCAATAGCCTTGAAATACACTGGTGGGGTTAAATGATGATGTTAAAGTAAGTTTAATTTTACTTTTGAGTAACCACTTTTGAGTGGTTCTTAGCAGCGGGTCCTTCAAATTAAAACCAATGAATAAAAGCTAGTAATTAAAACAAGTAGAATACTATTAAAACAACTAGAAATAAAACAATAAATACACATTAAATCAATTCAGTTTAAAAGCCATTCAGGTCTCCTGAACAAAATATTTCACAGCAGACACTTGCATATAAACATAGACACAATTCATATCTTATATAATTGCCCCTGCTCAAGTTTAGCAGCAGAAGATGTTTTGAACGTGGATCTTAAGTTGGCACAAGACTCAAACCTTTACAATATAGCAACTCTCGCCTTTAGCCTTTTGGGAGACGACCATTAAGAGGGCAAAGCAGACCTTCCAGAAAAAGATTTTGAAGAAGACTGAATTGAGAGTGAGGTTGGTACAGGCCATTCAAGGGTTTTTTTTTGCATATCCTGGACGGCACTCAGAGGCATAGGAGCCTATGCTCTGTACACTGAAAAAGAAGAAGCTTTGCATTCATTGAGATGTAGATAAAATTAAAATCCCCATTTTTTACTAAAACCACTGTTGTTTCAAAAGAACCAAAATGCGAAAATAATTTTATTTTCTTTCCTTATTCAATGCAGGAGTTATATGTTTCGATCTGCAGTTCAAAGACATCCCATTTTTCCTCTGGTAAGGTCTATTGATTAATGACTATAAAATGTTGGGGTTTCATGCAAAGAAGAGAAAAACCCACTCTTAAATATTTCTTTTCTTCAAAGTAAACCATTAATACTTTCCCTTCACAGCTCTTCAACTTTAACATTTAGCTTTTGGGGGAATAATTAGATTGCTTTTCAGGACTAGCCCCATAGCTGTAAATTTTGCAACCGCTCTTGTAGTACCATTTCAAGTTTTGTAACCCACCCCACAATCCAATGGATCCAAGTTTAATCACAATACCCACTGAGGGATGGTGTTATAAAAGTGTAAATAGAGGCCAGAAATCCTTTTTTTCCCCTAAACAAAAACCTTTTATTTGAAACATGTCAGGAAAATGCATATCTCTCTTTAAGAACTCACTTTCCCCAAAAAAATAGTATATTGGAGAATTGACCTGCATGACAATTGCATCTGCTTCAGATACCTCCTCTTTCTCTTCTTGCTCCATCCTTTTCTCTTCCTTTCTTTTTTAGCCAGTATAGTCACAAAGGACTGAATCCAACAATTTAATCCCATTTAGGGACTCCCCTGGAAAACTGTTCACCAAAAGTGACAGGAAACTGTTCTATACCTTTTATGCATAGAAAGTGGAAGAGCAGCATATTGCTAAAAAGAAGAATGGAAATTTACGAAGAGGCTTATAGAAAGAACGAATATCATACAGTGGCCGTGTTAGCATGACATGGCTAACCCAGTTGCCCCACTGACATATTTCTACCTGCCAGTAGCATGTCATCCAGGTAGTTAGTTTCAACCATATTTTCCCAGTTACAGAGGGTGGGTGGGTCAAAAAAGCCAAGAGGATAGCCATAACCATGCAATTGATGCCCTACCCTTATTTTTACATAAGTCAAAATGTCAAGATCACTTGGAAAATAAGCGATGGAATATAATAATTGCTACACTTGCCCAGTATAATTCTAGTTTCTTAAGAAACAAGATAAAACAGGCACTATGTTGGGGCTGTAGAATTGTTGACAACTATTAGATGGCAGGAAACCTGGTTTGGTGTTGTTGTTGTTGTTTTTGTATTTCTTAGCTGCCATCTAATAATCATCTGGATTTTTACAGTCCATATATGCTAAACTGATAGAAGAGAATATTTATAGTTCAGGATTGACCTATGGAGACCTTGGTGCTCTCTCAGCTTGTGTCAGCTGGTGCTCCATTCAAAATCCAAGAAAGAAATACTTAAGACTCTTTTAATTAGAGAAAAGATATCTTTTACTGGAAATCAAGTGGTAGCAACAAAAGAATTCTGAATCTGAGAAAATAGGCGCGTAAATCACATATACAAAGTGATGGCAATGTTCCCACCCCCAATAGTTCAAATGGTTCTTCCAATTGAAAGTTGTGCATATCATCATGTGGACATCTCCAGGTGGTGATGAGGCTTCTGTCCGTTGACCTTGGCATAGTTTGATAAAGGGTTGCAGCTAAGCATAGAAGGGAAAACTAAGCAAGGAATAGAAACCTAAGCAAGAATGTATTCTCCCCCCCCCCCCCCAGTTTATACAGTTCTAGTTTGTAGCACCTCCAGCTCACTTCCCATACTTTTCCCCCCTCCTCCCCCCGTTACTTATGACAGCCAAAAGATGCAAAGCAAAGGGAGAAAATCTTGAAGGCTGACAGCTTGCTTGTTTTCTTGCAGATTTTCCTCATCAAACTAGATAATCATCATCAGTGCTAAATATATGCTAAAGTTATACTGAAACCATTAAAACCATAAGCATTCTAACAGTGTACCATCACCACTAGTTACTAGTCAGATTGGTGGTACTATGTTTATGCAAATCCTGGCCAATCCAAAAGTTTTATTCTTCAAGATAACAATAAAAACCTATTATGTTTATAAGAAGTTATAAAGCCAGGGTATTCACCTTCCCTGGTAAGTCACTAGTCTTACTGCACTTCCAACTGGAGCTCTCGACATCTGTGTAACATCATCCTAATCCTTGTGTTGGACAGCCAATGTTTCCATGAATCAGTCACCATAGTGCAAAAGCACATATTGCCAACTGAGTAATACAGGTTCTTGAGTAAGAGAATCCATTTAGGAAACTCCAGCCTTCCTGAGAACGTGAACATTTTCATTATAAGGTATCTAGGATCATGTCTTTCATACTTGACAGATATGTTGATTGCAATTGTCCAAATATGGATTGGAGGAACAAGCAGGCTGACATTATTGATGCATCTGTTCCCCAGTTAATAATACCTAGATTCAGAAGCCAAAGCAATGAGGAAGTAGTGAGAGCTTGTCATCAATATTAAGTAAGTGTATTAGATGGAAAGCCTATGAGTCACCCCACCATAATTTTGATAAATGACTCGATCCTGAAGGAACAGATAGGAGCATAGGCCTTATGAAATTCTTCAAAAGTCTAATCAGTCATATTCTTGAAAAGCTGTCACTTTAGCAGAGTCAGAATTACACAGAAGACCTTGAACTATATAGCTGTTGTGCCTAAATGAGCCTTGCAAGCTCTCTTCCCAGTATTTATGATAGGAAGCAAAAATTTGCTTTTGTAATCAGATCAAAGTTCACTTCAGTTTCCAAGTTGTGTTAATCGAATGTAGAAAGATGCCCTTTTGGGGGGTTTGTTCATACTTTTTTTGGGTATCATATTCTAATATTTAAAAACATCTGAAAATAATATACTGTATGTGTTTGAAATTTTTTAAAAACTATAACAATGGAAGCATAATAGAAAACCCATATTAGAAAAGTGGAGGTAAAAAGCATATGTAACAGCATTCCAGAGGCCAAGGAACAACTTATTCTAGAGTAATCCCAGAATGCCAATCATCTTTGAAAAGCAGCATAGATCTCTAAAAATCTCAGAGAAATAGAAAAGTGGATCTGCCTGGATCCTGAACTGTCAATAGCCATTTGGCAACTGGAGTAATTATGTCAACTCTGATGAGATGTACGCATGGCTAAGCACTCCACTTAACATTCTACATCACTGCAGCTTCCAGCCAAGTAAGAGGAAACACACACAGGAATAGTTTCACAAAAAGAGCTGTGGTCGTGCAATGATTAGAATGCAGACCTATTCTTGCAGACCAATTCTGCCAACTGTTTGATCCTGACCGGCTCAAGGTTGATTCAATCTTCCATCCTTCCGAGGTCGGTGAAATGAGGTCCCAGATTGTTGTGGGCAATATGCTGACTGACTCTGTAAACTGCATAGAGAGGGCTGTAAAAGCACTGTGAATTGGTATATAAGTCTAAGTGTTATTGCTATTGCTAAAAAGAATATCATAGTATCCTGAGTATAGTGGTTAAACTGTCCTACCTAGAAAAGGGGCAACTGTACCCCAACAGAGTTTATATAATATGTTCCTTGTTGGTGTATGAATTAGAAAAAGAGATATAAAAAAACAACAGAAAAATCAGCACTAGCAATGATATTATAGAGAAGGTAATAATCAGGAGCAGCAGTTATAATGGTAGTAGATGGAATTTAATTCATTATAATAAAGTAGCAATATAATTGAAATTCCAAAAACATTCAAACGAGCAGAAAAAAACTTCAATTGGTCTGCAATTGGAAAACGTGGGCAATTTCTGTTACAAGAGTAGGAATGTTAAGAAATAGGTTCTTTTTCGATGGGAAAAAAAGCTTTTGCTTGACCCAGACCAAAATTTATTTGTAGAATTTGCTGCTTTCAAGTAGCATGATGACTGTGGTTCTCTGACTTGAAAAGTAGAATAAGAAAGGTATTATACATAGGTGTTGCCAACAGCTCTGAATCAAGTTGTATCTTGAGGCTTATATAGTAGTTCTATGATGAACAAGCTGACCCATCTACAATTCCCAGGGTTCTCCATATGTTGGGATAGAGGGGCATTGAATCAAAAGTACTTGCTCTGTATCTAGTTGACTTTTTCTGCTCCAAAATGCTGTGGAGTATCTGTAAAACAACACTATTGGTAGTCATTAAGGGTTCCTGTATGGCCACGATTGAGTAACAGGAGCCTGGACTAGATTGTCCATTGATTTTTTGCATTGTGACTTTTTAATGATTGTCAAATCAATAAGAGTGTATTTAGGGAAGAGGTTTATAAAAACACATACTGTAAGTATTGGGTTATAGTGCCTAGCAAGGATGTTATCTCCGTTGTTTTGAGGTAGTTTTCTAATTAAATGTGTCTGTCTTCTCCCTCTATCACAAAACAGTGTTGTATTTCCCCACTTCATATTTATCTGTGAAAATGTGTTATCAAGTGAAAGGCGTTGTACCCCAAAGGATGGGGGGAGGGAATGAATGTGACAGTTCCATTGCTCCTAACACATGTTCATGAACAGAAATGACAGTTTATGACAGTGATTCCCACATGCCTTTTACAGCTGAGCAGAAAAAAAAGGCATATTTTGCTGAAATTATCCATCAAAAAAATCTGAACCATGGAAAGAAAGATAGCTAAGCTATTGAGAAGGAATCCAGGCAAGCTGTTGGGAAGCAATAAATGATTTTCTTTGGGTGGAAATGTCAGATTATACTGTTTTCTTCCTCTATATTATTAATTTTGTCTCCAGCTGGTCCATGATTAATAGTATTATGCTTTCATGCCACCGTTCTGCAAGGGTGCATTTATTATCTAAGGTGAGGGTCTTCAAACATGGCAAGTTTAAGACTTGTGGACTTCAATTCCCAGAATTCCTGAGCTAACATGATTGGAGGAGGAATTCTGGGAGTTGAGGTCCAAAAATCTTAAAGCTGTCAAGTTTGAAAACCCCGACCTAAAGTATGCTTTTTTTGAAGTCACTTGTGACTTTCTGAGTTTTTCCCCAATATGTATCTGAAATGATGGTAGTGGAAGGAGAGCTTGCAGCTTTTATATGCCAACAAGAATTGCTTCATGTTGAGGTTCTAGGGAATGATCAATAACTTAAAAACAGGATTTCAAAGTTTTATGGTGCCCTCCGGTGCAATCCTTGTCTTCTTTTAACTCTGGAAGTTTGTTTGCTTTTTATGCCACATGTATTCATACATTTCAGAAGAAGAAAGGGAAAGTTGCCGGGACAAAGGCAATAAGGTGACCCTTCAAGTATTTGCTCATCATTATCCTTGGTTTAAAAAGGAATGATGGTAGCTGTGATTAAACCCTATCAATTTTATCATAATCACATGTATGACATATGCTAAAAACGAATATGCAATATGTAGTCCATGGTTGTAAGTAGTACCTTAAAGCTATGATACATTTTCTCCCTTGTCATCAATGAGGAGGTAAATTATATATGATTGATCTACTCATTGTGCATTAAACTGATGTTGACTTGCATATTGTATGGATGGATACATAGGTTTATTTTTATTATCTATAGTTGCAATTTTAATTAACTTTAGTTGCTATTACACTAAACAAACCCATTTTAACTTTTGTTCTTCCTCTGCCTCTTCTTTGTTCTTGGGCCTGGTCACCTGCCAGCACACATGTAAAACCAACTGGTATGTGTCATATAAATAGCTTATGCAGCTCTGATTTAGCCAAATGGGAAACCACCTAGCTAAATTTATGATCTACATTTTGGCAGCCCAGCAAATCAGAATCTTTTACCAGTTGAGACATTAGGCTGTGAGTGATCTCTGAGAGGTATGGACCAGAAAACATAACCATTATAGTGTAATTTAAGCTTATACCTTTCATTTTCCCCCCTCAAAGTTTGCAAAATCCTGCTTTTAGCTATAGTAAACCTTTATTTGGTAAATAAACAAGATACAACCTCACTTTAGACCTCTGTTGATGGGAATTGCACACAGGCCTTACTTTCCCCCATTCCATTCAGTACTGAATAACTGCACAGAGACTATCACATATTTATTTATGAAACATGGTGGTTCATAGTGGTTAGAATGCAGGAATTCGATTCTGACTGGTTCAAGGTTGATTCAGCCTTCCGTCCTTGTGAGGACTTTATAAACCACTTAGAGAGGGCTATAAAGCACTATGAAGTGGTATATAAATCTTAAGTTTTGCTTTTGCTATTCAAATTTGTTATAGCTTTCCAACTCCAGTGGATTTATGCCTCTCTCCTCCCTTCTCTGACATATCCATTAGATTTGATAGGAAGGACTTCTCCAAGCACACAAATATATATGCAGGGAGTCAGATGCGAGATAAGAGCCTGGTGCTTAATCAGGATACTTCCTTGGGGTCTGTTTACATATTTAAACAAACATGGATATCTTCTCATGAACACCCAATGGATTGTCCTTGAAGTGAGGCAATATGTTTATATAATATTGAGTGAAACTATATACTTCTTAGGGCCTTGTAGACCTTTGTTTGTTGAAAACTGAGGAAATGTGTATAATTTTCCCCCTCCATTGTGTCACAACATCTTATGCTTTCAATTCTAAATTTTGTAGCTGGATTTATCTAATTGTTTGGAATCCCAAACTTTTTTTCTGTCTTGCAATGAAGAAGCTAGAAAGTATGATGCTGCTTGTGTGCACATAATCACCTCGGTTTTGTATCCTATAAATAGGTTTAGTAAAGCTTTGTGTGGTTTCAGAACATAATATTCTTTCACCCTGAGGCAACAGCAAGAAAAAAGCATACCCTCTGAAAAGCAGATCCTTTCTCAAACCATTCTGTGTCTAGATCAGGGGTGTCCAACCTTGGCCACTTTAAGACTTGTAGACTTCAACTCCCAGAGTTCCTCAGCCAGCACTGGCTGAGGAACTCTAGGAGTTGAAGTCCACATGTCTTAAAGTGGCCAAGGTTGGACACCCCTGATCTAGATCAACTTTACCACCTATCAACTGAGTTCTGAATGATCGCTGTCAGGTTGAAATGGTCCTGTTTTGAATCAAGGCAAACATATTGAATTTTTTCATTGGCATTATAGGCTAGGCCTCTTCCCTGGGAGATGAGATTCACCGTTTTCCTTTCAAGAAAGCTATCCTTGCTTGTATGATTCTTTTTAAAAATGCAACATATCACTGTTTTGTTGTTGTTTGGATTAGGATTTAAATGCCGATAGTTTTTAAAATATATGGCTAATTCTGAGATATCAGCAAAGATCATAAGCTTTGGAAAAACAAGAGGACAAATTTAACTTCAAGTTAAATTTTTAACTTCAAGTTAAATTCAAGTTAGTTCTATTTTTTCAGATTTTTGAAGGGTTATAATGGAAGAATATCTATCTATCTATCTATCTATCTATCTATCTATCTATCTATCTATCTATCTATTACATTAGCTGTTCAGAATTTATTCTAAAGAGCAGCAGCAAACTAGGTATAATGTGAATTGTCTGAGGATTATTTTTTGGGCTTTTAAATAGATGTTAACCTTTCATTTGAAAATCCTTGAGGATCTCAGTAATGACCTCATGCCAGGTGGCCTCTTGTGACAGAAGAGCCTTTCCATGTAAACAACTACTCTTTAAATGAGTTATTGATACAGCTGCTATCCAATATTTTGCAACAAATGAACTGGAACTGACATCTGAGTGTTTGCCAATCTTGCAATAGCTGCAACCTGGGTGTTCTTTGTAGGTGAAAGCTATTGATGCCCAGAGCATGATTTTGCATGTGTTGTTCACTGTATTGGAAATAAATGACCATTGTTTTGGGATAGGCATAGACAGGATGGAAATTCTGCATAAAGAGATAGAGTTGCATTGAACTTGTGTTTGTAGTTTCTGTCTCAGGTGTAGCAAGAAGATGGTTTAGAATGCAAAGCAAACCAACATTTAACAACAGTTTTTTATTTATTTTATTTTTAGAGATAAAATTTATTCAAGTTCATGTCTATTAAGTCAATATTTCCCATTCTTTTCTCCTGAAACACATTTCAAAGTGGACTATGAAGAAAAAAAAGGCATTTAAAAAAAGTAGTTTAAAAATTGAGGAATTCTGGGACCACCATACTGTATGTGGACTGGGAAAATCCAAAGAATAATTAGATTTATTAATTTAAGCATATAAAATCAACAATAAAGAGAACATCTGTGTGCCTCTCTTGAGTTCTTTGAGCCAAAGTACTGTTTTAATAGTCCTCATCATCCCTTTACATCAGTGATGAGATTCAAACGTTTTTATTACTGGATCTGTTGGCATGGCTTGGTGGGCATGGCAGGGGAAGGATACTGTAAAATCTCCAGTCAGAGGTGGCATTTGCCGGTTCTCCGAACTACTCAAAATTTCCGCTATTGGTTCTCCAGAACTGGTAAGAACCTGCTGAATATCACCTCTGTTTTATATGCTTTACATTCTTTTGATCTTCTTTAGATATGTCTGGTGTCAGGTTTCCAAGTAATGAAATCCATGTTAAAAGAAAAATAACAAAGTCCATCTTCAAAAAGATTTCTTTTATTTAGGAAAACATCAAATTGACAAAGTCCATGGTAATTCTGGATCTGACCCAACCCGGAATTACCCCACAATATTAGAAGTTAGAAACACCCCCCAAAAAGTCACATTCTCCAATAGAAGTAATCCAATGTTGCTTGATGTCATAAATCTCCACTTCCAGGGCCCCAAGCCCGGACAGCTCATTTCCCATGGGAAAGAAGATACCCTAGCCATAACACTCTCTTTATCTCCACTCCTCCCACCTCAGGAATGTGTCAAGCCCGCAACTTTTCCCCCCATGACTACCACAGGGAAAATAAGAAAAAGAATATATACTAAGACAAACTAAAATGGCTACACTTATGACAATTTCGGGCTTGACAGGCTGCCCTCCCTCATTGAAAAAGTAACCCCTGCAATGACATAAAACACAAAGATTGAAATTAGGCCAAACACAATCATACAATGCACATTTTTAACCTCCTCTGCCACCCACAGAATTCGGTTTTGGCTTGTGTGGATATTTTTCATGGAATCTCCTCACCAATCTATAAGCATTTACTTTCCAGCTATTAACCAAGTCACTTGTGAAAATGGATAGCCTTTCCAATAAATTAAATCTCGTAACTTCCCCCTGAAAATCCTAGAATCTAAAATTTTCTTAACTTCATAAAGTTCATGGCCTGCAATGAACAAAGGCTTTGGGGGTGCCTGTTCTGCAGGCCTCAAGGAAGAAGTAACAACCGACTTTAATAAACTACTGTGAAACACTGGATGTATCTTCCTCAACAACTTAGGGAGATTACGTTTCACAGTTACTGGGTTTATTACTTTATTTATCTGAAAAGGCCCTATAAATTTTGGAGTTAATTTTCTAGAAGGTAGATGTAACTTTAAATATTTAGTTGACAAATAAACTTTATCCCCCACTTTAAATTGTGGCTGCTGGGAACGGTGTTTGTCAGCTTGTATTTTTTGGATCTGTACTGCCTTATTCAAAGCCTTTTTTGTGTTTTCCCAAGAGTCTTTAATTGCATCCATCCACACAGTTATTGACATGGATTGGGGGGGTGTTATGGATTAAACCATCGCAGCGATACAACCGAAACAGCTTCATCTTACAACAGGCTTGTAATCCTACAATTCTTATTGGCCCGTGAATAGCGAGTCGTGATTGGTCAGGCTTGGCCAGTCTAATTGGCTGTTAACGGAAGCTCCTGATTGGACGCTTGTGAAAGCGATAGACTCAGTTCATTGGTTGTTTAACGGCAGCAAGCTCTATAAAAGAGCTACTGCTGCCCAGGTTTTTTTCTCCAGTCTTTCTTGTTTAATAAAGAGTTGAAGTCACAGTCCGATGTCTCGTCTCCGTTCTTGCGCCCATGCCCAGGACTTAACAGGGGGGGTGTCCCTTCGGCAATTCAGGCATGGGAATGAACTCCATCCCAGTATTGATTTGGAAAGGTGTTGACCCAGTACTACTATGGACAGCATTATTATAAGCAGCCTCTGCAAATGGCAGCAAATCAGCCCAGTTGGTTTGTTGATAATTTACATAACATCTCAAATATTGTCCAATCATTTGGTTAGTCTTCTCAGCCAATCCGTTGGTCTGGGTGTGAAAAGCTGAATTCAGACCTTGAGAGGACCCAATTGCTTGTATGAATTCTCTCCAGAATTTTGCAGTAAATTGAACTCCTCTATCTGAAATGATTCTGCGAGGCACTTCATGTAGTCTATATACATATGATTCACAAACATTTTGGATAATTTTCTGGCTGATGGTAGACCTTTACATGGAATAAAATGAGCTTGTTTGGAGAATAAATCCATTACAGTCCAAATTACTGTGTGCCCCCCTCTGTCAGGTAAATCTACTATGAAATCCATCCCTATCTCTTCCCAAGGCCGGGATGGCTCAGTTACAGATTGTAATAATCCTGGAGGTTTTCCTGTTCTGTTTTTCTTCGTGGCACAACTCTTTACATAATCCTCAATGTCTTGCTTCATTCTTGGCCACTAAAACTGGCGTTTGACCATGTGTAGAGTTTTTAAATATCCAAAATGTCCTGCTTGTTTAACGTCATGCCTTTTTTGAAGCGCGAGAAGACTTATGACAATTTCGAGCTTGACATCTGGTAGGTGAAGATATTCTGTGCAATGAGGGAAAAACTGTAGCAGATATATCTCAGGAAGTATGTTGAAGAATTTCAACATTTTCTGCCAACGCATATTCCTTCTAATTTTAGATTTTAGGTAAGCTAAAATCATTGTGTGGCAGAGTTTTACCTCAAAATCATCTGGGGGCCACCATTTTGTAAAATCTGATTATCAAAAACTATATATTTCTACAACTGACAGAATAAAAGTAAAAGTTGTATGTTGTATTTTTATTTATTATACTGATGTACAGGTGGTCCTCACTTAAAAAATACTTGTTCAGCAGCTGTTCAAACTTGTGATGATATTGAATGGTACTTACAATTGATCCTTCAGTAATTCCAGCCATCACAGTGTTCCACGGTCATGTTGTTGCCATTTGTGACTTTCTTTGCCAGCTTCCTATAAGCAAAATCAATGGGGAAGCTGGCAGGAGGTTGCAAATTGTGACATGATGTCCTTGCTTGATAAACTGCAGTGATTCGCTTAATGACTGAAACCGGAAGGTGATAGAATTGATGTTTCTCAGTGATGCAGACACACAACATTGCACTTTTTGACTGTGTTACTTAGTGATGGACCTTATGACCCCCCATTATTGTGATTAACCAAGGACAACCTGTGTTATATTTGATAGGTCTAATTTGTATTTTATTATGATATAGTCCTGAAAGTTTCTATTTTGTCTTTTTCTTGTAGCTACTTGATTTTTTTTTACCTAAAATGTACTATATGCTTATCAAAGGTTCTTAAATTATCTTTTGTTACAATTCATGACAATTCCGTATGATTTACTTCCCACTGGCTGCTTTTTAAAAAATGTCACTGTGTTATGCCTGCTTGAATAATTCAGAAATATTTGTATCGAAAATCCTCCTAAACTTTTATCTTGGATAAACAGAATAAAACTGAGTTGCCCTAATGAAAAAAAAGTATGAACACATCTGCATAGAAAATGAGATTATTTTAAATATGCACAAAAGCAGGAGTGTTATGCTCAAAGGAACATGACAGATGCTAACATAGGAGGACAGAAATAACAACAGACAAATATTAGCCTATGTCCAAATTATAAATAGATTTATTTTCTTGTCTTACAAAAATACATAAATTATTGCTTTACTAGTTGGTGTCACTTTTGTCCCCAGGTGGTTGAGAATGGATTGATCAGTGCAAATGCCTTTGTTAGCAAATGAGTCAGCAAAAGATTGATATCAGTTGTTTGTACATTTAAAATATGGTTATTTGTTTTTGCAAGCCAAAAGCTGATGTCGTGTAATTACTCCAGAGGCTTGCAAACCTGTCAAAACCAGTCAATGTTACTTAGCTCTTTCTAATCTTCCTAGAACAAAACAGCTCTTTTCCTCTGGGTTCCCTCTGCCCAGAGAGGCAGCGGGGTTGAATTAACTGGACCATTCTATTTCTCATCCTTTTCTATGTTCTCATAGGTAGGCTCTCAGTGTGGTAGGGACAAGGTGGGGTGGAGGGGGAAAAGGACAACATGTGTGTGATGATGCAAAAGACATAGAGGTCCTAATGCAAATACATAACTGTATCATTTTCATGATTACATAATTGTACTCATTATCATTTTGGCATCACTGTGGTTTGCTGAGGTCCACATGGAATGAGAGAAGGCACCATTGGATATGGCTCAGTTCTTTCTTGTCCCACCATCTTTGTCAACTCTGCCTAAACTGTCTGTGGTACAAAGACTCATAGCTTACTAATAGACAATACATGATCTCATGTTCTGTTCCTGGGATCTCCAGTTAAAAATGGGTCATATAGTAAGACAGATTTCCTTCTAAGTTCCTGCAAAGGAGGTGCCAATTTAAAAGGACAATTCAGGATAAACAGACATGGAACGTTCACTTTGTTTATGTATAAAGATTTGATGTATACTTTTCTAGATATGCACAGATTCAGTTGTTATCGTTCAATAAGCTTGTCTTGTGATCTTGGCCAACAAATCAATGTAGGGTCTTGAATCTATGTGAATAGCATTTATTAGGAAAGGTGCAAACTATTGAGTCCAATCTGATTAACCCCGGATGTTGGTCCTGCAAAGGATTCCTAAATCCAAATGTGTCCTTTACAATAATTTTTATGGTCATCATGTGGTTGAAATCAAGTAGATGTACTGGAGGATGACTGCATAGAATTAGAAAATGCTATTTAGATAATTGATGGATGAATATCACTACTAGGCATCTTAAGTTAGATTTTCAGTTTCTATATTAGATTTTCAGAATCTGTTAATTGAATGAATATGGTGGATAGGATCTGTACTGGTTTCATGGTTATTAATCTTATTTGGCATAATTCTCCAATAGTACAAATAAAATGACCCACTGAAATGTTGTAAATGTTATCCATGCTATCAAATATGCTGCATGTATTTCAAGTATTGAGCAGCTGTATGCACTGAGTAAAAATGTTGATTATTTTAGCAGAGTAATGTCTTTAAGACTACAGCATGCTAGAAATAACAGTGTTATGGAAGTATTTATGTATATGGAACTTGTAAAAACAAAGCATTTTATTACATTGTAGAAACACGGTCCAGGCCCAGGGGATTATGAAATAAAGGATGTCCAACCAGTTCCAATACGATCGTCCTTCATATCAAAAGTACCACGAATATTGCCAGCCCACACGGTGAGTATAAAATTGAAAATGGCTCAATCTGTGCTTGTAGCTATAGGGCTGATTTGGGATTCCTGACTTTCTTGGAGATATTCCATTTTCAGCCTTTGGATTTTCAGCTTTCTTTTGTGTGGTGAGGGACACCTAGTATTTGCAAGATATAAAGGAAAACATGGAGACAGTAAAAGTTACTTAAATTCAGGCATTATTGACTTGTACCCATGGAAATAAAACCCAGTTATGGAGAAGTTCAGACTGGTTGCCTGATGAGACACAACAATATACCTGGGATATTTCTGAAGTTGGACAACCTGGAATAAGGAAGTGTTTGTCATGCCCCTGGTGGAGACTGACTCTGAGGGAGAGAAGGAACAGCTGACAGGGAGTGGAAGTGTGGTTCCGGAGGTTGTGGAGGAGGCTGGGGAAGGGCAGAAGCTGGCTGGGCAGTCAGAGGAGGACCTAGGCCTAGTCCATCTCCATCCTAGGGCACACAGGGAGAAGAGGATAAGGGAGAGATGTGGTCTACTGGGTGGAGAGAGCCTTGATCCTCTTCATGGGCTGCAGCTGTGACAACTGGATAAGAGGACAGACATGTGTACGGACGAGTGCTGGAAACAAAGCATGGAAATATCTCTAGTTTATTGTTCCTCTCTGAGTTTGGCATCCTTCCCAGTGTGTGTTCTAATATCTGTGGATGTCTTCAAGCCCTTATCTTGCCTGGTTTTGTTGTTTTTCACTCTTTATAATTTAAATGGCATTTCCTCCTTCTTGTAACTGCTTGTGTGGGAGTTTTTTTGTCTCCAATCAAGGATATTTGGAGCTTGGAAGCAAAGTGAAGGAATAAAAGGGGCTTCACCTGTTTTTTTTTGTTACTGTGTTTATTTTGTATCCCACCATGGGTCATCACAAGTGTGCTCAGTTTTGAAAGATCAAAATGAAGCCCAAACATGGGGGAATTCTAGTCCATCTCAGTTAGTCCTTAACTTAATAACTACTTGTTTAGTGACCATTCAAAGTTACAATGGATCTGAAAAAGTGACTTATGGTTATTTTTTACACTTACAACTGTTGCAACATCTCCATGGTCATGTGATCAAAATTTAGATGCTTGGCAACTGGTTCATATTTATGATGTTTGCAGTGTCCCGGGGTCATGTGATAATTACCTTTTTTGCCCTTCTGATGAGCAAAGTCAATGGGGAAGCCAGATTCACTCCACAGCCAGGTTACTTGTTTAACAACTGCAGTGATTCACTTAACAGCTGTGGCAAGAAAGGTCATAAAATGAGGCAAAACTCACTTAATCTCACTTGGCAGTATAAATGTTGGGCTTAGTTGTGGCCGTAAATCTAGGACTACCTGTGTAATATTTCATTTAGCACTATTCATCCTGCAGTAGCAAGCTTGTTCATCCTGCTTTTTAATATTCACTGGCAGCAAATATAAAGCTACTGTGAAAACTCGGCACGTTGTGACATTATATTTTAGTTTGGTAGGTGAATACAATCCATTATCTTTAATCATGTGAGTCATACCATAACGTTAGTATAATTTAATTTGGATTCTTGCACTGAGAAAAAAGTTGGACCTGATAGCCTGAATGGCTTGTTTCCAAGTCTATGATTCAAGGACTGTAATTCTAATCAACTTGAATTTGGTTATGGTTGCTAAGGACATCTTAGACTTAGACAAGCTTACTATGCTGTGAATCTACATTATTGCTTGGAGAATTCTGGGGGGGTTGAAATCCAAGCATCTTAAAATTGCTGAGTTTAAGAGATGATGCAGCAGACAGGAAGAACCAAAAGAGTAGGAAATTCAGAATAGCTAGTTACAAGGTCTGACATTCCTTATTTCAATATTTTAAAAAATACTCAATGATGAAATTAACAGGATATTCCTACCTAAAAAAGATCTCAGAATGATTTAAACAAGATCTGAGATGTGCATTGTTGTTTTCTTATCTTCTCTAACTCAGAATGATTCCAGATAGACCAGTCTAAGTAATACCTGCTCTGGAGGTGGGTTTTATTTTATTTTTTTTGGGTAGCAAGAAATTAAAAAAAAAGATCTCAGAGTGATTTAAACAAGATCTGAGATGTGCATTGTTGTTTTCTTATAGAAATCTACCTTCATTTATTTCCCAATGATCTTGTTTGTATCTTATTCTACACAGAAAGTTCCTGGTCCAGGATATTATTGGCCTACCAAGCAGGCACCAAGACAGCCTAGAACTATTGCCAGCCTTGGACGGGAGCATACCATTTTCTTTAGCAACGTTCCTGAATTTTAGAATACAAAGATCACGTCGTTCTGACACCTTCATTAAGACAAGCTTGCTGATTTTTATTCCTCTTCATTTTAAATTATGTTGTTAATCTATGCAAATGCATTGTTTGTTTCGTTTTCTAGCATCCTAGGTTGTTTTTGGTTTTAAATCATGACATGGCTTGTAACTGTGGTTAAATCATGGCATATCCTGTGACTGAATATTTTGTAATTTGCCAGAACTTAAATCATTCAGAGACAGCAGTATTTGCTAGATGCAAGGTCGGCATTGGAAGAGAAAGAGAATAGAGATGACTTAAGTTATCCAAAAGGATCAGCCTTCTCATCTTTTTCCTGATAAGGATAGTTTGGTGCCAGCATATCTAAATGCCAGATCTTTCTATTTTTCATTCAACCTTCTCAGATTGCCTGGGTGTTATCTATGATCAATGAATAGCTTATTTCAAAATAATGGCATTGTAATCAATAGCATCTGTTGGTCTCTTTACAGAGTTTCAGACTTTGTAAAAATAATTTATACCCACCCAAAAGACTACACTTAGTAGGCCAGGAAAAGAGTAAAAAAAAAGTGGAAATGCTTATTGTTTAAAATTAAACTAACCATTACTATAAGAAATCTAGAACTTCTTTCTTTGCAATCTTCTTTTTTTAATCCTGGAAAATATTATATTTGAGAGAGTTGTATGTTGGAAAAGCGGAAATGGTTGTGGTTTGGCTTATGCTTGCTTTGTTAGTTAGGCTAGGGCGAGATGATGGCTGTTGTTTGAAGGTCTCCTCATGCATTTAATGAGTAAGTTGTTACTGTTCCAGCTCTCCCTAAGTGCAGGTAGACCTCGACTTACAACCATTCATTTAGTGACTGTTCAAAGTTACAATGGCACTGAAAAAGTGACTAATGGCCGTTTTTCACATTTATGTCTGTTGCAGCATCTCCATGTGATCATGTGACCAGAATTCAGATGCTTGGCAACTGGCATGTATTTATGACAGTTGCAGCGCCCAGGGGTCACCTTTCATGACTTTCTGACAAGAAAAGTCAAAGGGGAAGCCAGATTCACATAACAATGGTGTTACTAACTTAACATCTGCAGTGATTCACTTGATAGCTGTAGCAAGAAAAGTCATAAAATAGGGCAAAATTCACACTGTCTTGCTTAGCAACAGAAATTTTGGGCCCAGTTGTGGACAAGGACTATCTATATTTGGCACAACAATGTGCAAAATGTAGGAATTGACTGTGGCAATCAAATAGTCATGAAACAAGCACATCAGGTTTGGTACAGGGAGGGAGTGATAATTGATGATATTAGGCATCTGGAAAGGAGGAGAAGGGCCCTTTGGGGTCTAGGGACTGCACACAAAAGCTTTGGAGTGGGCAGGGCTTGCAATTAAGTTTTGGCAGAACTTAAATGGGCTCTGGAAGCCATGAAAATGGGCTCAGCAGACTATGAGATCAAGGCATTCAAAGAAGTGGATTAACTTCTCTCCTCCCTTTTTAAAAATATGTGTTGCTTTGACTATGACATTGCAACCATCCCTGTTGGGCAGTTCTGGAGCCACAGACCAATGGTGGGATTCAAATTTTTTTACTACCGGCTCTGTGGGCGTGGCTTGGTGGGTGTGGTGTGGCTTGGTGGGTATGGCATGGCTTAGTAGATGTGGCAGGGGAAGGATACTGTCAAATCTCCATTCCCACCCGACTCCTGGGTGAAGGTTACTGCTAAAATCCCATTCCCTCCCCCTCCCACTAATCTGCTTTCCAGCTCCATTCTCCTGTGCAGGGCAACACAAGAAGACCCAGCCAATCAGCTGGGACTTGGGAGGCAGAGAATAGATGGGGGCGGGGCCAGTCAGAGGTGGTATTTGCTGGTTCTCCGAACTTCTCAAAATTTCCACTACCGGTTCTCCAGAACTGGTCAGAACCTGCTGAATACCACCTCCGCCACAGACTATTTAGCTGGCTCTAGGCATCCAGCTGAAGTCGAGACCTTTAATCTAGGAAAAATTCTCCTCATATACAGTCCATTCATTGCATTTACTTCTAAGTTTCCAATAGTGTATTGCTCCCAAAGGACATTTCTGCCTCACTTTGTACAATATAACATAGAGAACTTGAGTCAGCAAAGAATTTCAGTGGAAGCAAATCATTGATAAATGGAGCAAAGTCTCTCCGGTTTAATAATCGTTATCAAAGCAGATTTTGCAAATCGACTTCTCAGAATAAAGTGTAGTCCTTTATTGTTCCTTAACGTTAATTTACTACCTATCTCCCTAATCTTAATTGCACTTCTAGCCTCCCTCCCCCATATGCTATTAAAATTCATTAACTTGAAAGCAAGCCTCAAAGTTCAGGAACTTCAGCTGGCAGAACCCTTCAGCACTTCTCTAGTCAAATAAGAATGTCAAGTGATAATATGAATGTGGCAGAAAGGCTGCTTGTCCACTTGCTGAAAAGGCTGTGGTGGCATGGTAGCAATGTTGCAGGATTTTTACAACTCTGCAGTTGGGTTGGGTTTGACTTGAAGAAGATTTGAGAGCTGTGGCAGTGATAAACCAATAGCACACTGAGAACGAAGGACAACTGTATGTAACAGAGGAGATCCACACCTTAGAATTTTGCTTGCATCTTTTCATAGCATCAACATGCTCCACCAACTTCTTTCTTTGCACCTTCTCATTTTCATCTGATTCTCTGTGTACGCCAAAGGAAGCCTTAAATTAGCTTTCCTGGCTTAACAATATTCTTTTCTGTCTTAACCCAATAAATCCGGTATGCTTCCTTGGCTGTTTTGCTGGGTATGCAGTCACTTAACTCCTAGTGGTTGGGGTTTGCCCTGTTCCTATTGCCTACTATAGATTGGGGCTGGTATAACTACTCTCTCCACTCTCCCTCAGAGTCCTTCTGGTTTGGTAGTTCTTTGATAGTTCTTTCAGTTCAGTCTCTGCATCCTAACCAATATTCAGTCCTAGCCCTAATCCTTTGGGCAAACACTTGTGATTGACCATGCCTATTGTGGCAGCCATTTTGTGAAAGGACATGCTGTATGACATTTTACTAAGTTGCCATTTCTTCTAATTTTGCCTCAATATTATTTACATGGAGCCTTTTGAGAGAAGAGATTATTCTTGTTACAGGTATTTGAGGCAGAAAGAGGATCTCTGGAAACATTACTTAATCAAAACAGATTCCTTGTATTTCCCAGAATCTCCAAACTGTGATAATGCCAATTTTGGCTTGATGATAAGTATGTTGAGCTCAAATTTTTAGAGAATCAGACCTAATTCTGCACATTTAATTACATGTACTGAGGCACAATTCTTCCCTTCAATGTACCCTTTTCTGAACTTTGCCATTAAATCAATCAAAAAAATATGTAGCAAGTTGCAAATCCTAGGGAAAAGTAACCCTCCATGATTATAATACTGAAACAACATAAAAATATATTACAATAACAAAATTGCAAAAATGTATATAAAACCCAAGGCTGCATTGCAAAAATCCTCTAGTGTACATGAGTAAAGAGGCGGGCACATAAAAAGAAATATTGTTGTACAATCAAACCAATCTCAAGCTGATATGGAAATGAGGCAAATGAAAGTGGAAACCTGAAAGCAATAAAATTATTTGAAGCAGAAATGGAGAGAAATTCATCAATTTCTGGGCAGCCTAGCATCTTTTCTCCTGGGTAGCATCATATAGAATTTTTAAGAAAATGTAATACAAGAAAGTGAGATACAAACTATCAATCATATGTAGTTCTTCTCCACAGGCACTACTATTGCAGTGGGCAATTTTTTGTTTTTCTGCTATCCAAATTAACTGGTACCTTCAACTTCAAAAAATGGATGAAGCAGGAAAGATTATTTCATGGGAACACAGCTCTTTCTTGATTGATTTTTAATTGTATCTACTAATTATACACTAATTCCTAACTTTATAGCAGTTTACTTCATAGTATTTTGTTTTATCTTACTTCACTTTATCAATTCATTTATTCACAAAAATAACAACACAAAATAAAACCCCACAATGGTAAACACAATGCATGCAGCCATTATTATACCATAATCAATAATATGGTTCCCCAATAATAAACTAAATGTTGAATGCCTATTCAATACAGAATGGTTTAAAAAGAAAGGTTATTCCAAATGCCAAGAGAGAAGTGTGTCCAGTTGTATGTTCGTAGTCAGCATATTCCATAATATGTGAGCAACCACTGAGATAGTCCATCCCAGTGACTCGAAGCGCTTACACATGTCTCTGGACCTTGAGTGGACTTTCTCTAAGCGTCCTTGCAATCCATGCAGAATCATGGCCTCCTAATTTCTATAAGGTATTATTTGCAATAGTGGATTCTCTTGCTAAGAGCCTGACCTCGGCATTTTTATCACTCATAGTTTCTGAGTCACCTTCAAAGGCAGCTCTACCTAAGCACATTTTAAGAGCCTGAACATGTGATAAGAGTCTGAGTTACTCTTGCCAGTACTTCCTGATTTAGGCAGGGCATACTAGCTAAAGAGGACAAAAGTCTCCCTATCTACAGACTCCATCTGCTCTTCAAATAGGAAACATGAATCCAAGAGACCCCCTCAAATCACAGACTTGCTCATTCAGAAGGAGAGAGATCAGACTGGTGACCATAATGAATATTTCTGGAAAAACTAGATGTTTACAGAAAAACACCATCTCTATCTTACTACGAGGGTTCAGTCTGAATCTCTCATAGTCTACATCAGAGGTGGTATTCAGCAGGTTCTGATCAGTTTTGGAGAACCGGTAGCAGAAATTTTGAGTAGTTTGGAGAACCAGCAAATACCACCTCTGACTGGCCCTGCCCCCATCTATTCTCTGCCTCCCGAGTCCCAGCTGATTGGCTGGGTCTTCTTTTGTTACCCTACACAGGAGAACGGAGCTGGAAAGCAGGTTAGTGGGGTGGGGAGGGAGGGAACGGGATTTTGCAGTAGCCTTCCCCTGCCACATCCACCAAGCCATGCCACGCTCACGGAACTGGTAGTAAAAAGTTTTTAATCCCACCACTGGTCTATGTACTTCCAAATCTTTATTTCCTGGCTTATGCTAATCTGTGTATTGATGATACTTCACTTAGATAAACAAATGACTTCTTACAGCATTTTTACATAAATTAAATAGCATATGGAGAAGACACTTCATATTGGAGCAATCACTGGTTTCATTGCTATGCCTCTATTACTACCAAGTGGATCTGCTTATTGAAGAAGGAGTTGAAACACTCTAAAATGGTTCCTTCAGTTTTTCAACCCTAAATCCTTATCTAAAAAGATAAGAACAATAGCAAAATGCTGCTAAGTCCACATCGCCACAATGTTCTGTTCTGGGCTTGAATCCTGACTGAAATTCCTATATGTGGCTGATTCATCACTGCCTTCTCAAAAAAAAAATTACTGAAAAAAAGAAAATTGGAATTTGAGTATATGTAGCAAAGTTTTGCTTAGAAGAGATATGGTCTCAAGAGAGAATGCACCACAGCCTCCTTTAAAGCAAGTAGTACCTCATTTCCCCAGAGGCATATCTATCACTTTCCAGTTCTAGCTACACATATCGCATCTGGCAACCTGGAAGAGACTGAAGTGGCATGAATCCAACCCACGAGAGGGAAAGCTAATATTACCGAGCACCCTATCCATGTCCTCAGGCTCCACAAACTCAAAAGAATATTTTGAAGCATCATTGCTTCTTACCTCACATAACGCTGTCATGTTAGACTTTGGACCTAAGAGAATGAGAGTGACTTTATCCTTAAAGAATCCTATAACAGCAGAACAGCCTTGCAGAAAACTTGTCTTCTAAACCTATCCTAAAAGAATAAGATTTAGCCTCAGAATGGATCCCAGGCAAGAACTGGAGGGCAGAATAAAAATAATGCACATGCTCTGCTGCTTTTTTTGCCAGCGTGCAAGTCCAATTAAGGCAGAGGTCTCCAAACTTGGCAACTTTAAGACTTGTGGACTTCAATTCCCAGCATTCGTCAGCCAGCTTTGCTGACTGAGGAATTCTGGGAGTTGAAGCGCACAAGTCTTAAAGTTGCCAAGTTTGAGGACCACTGAATTAAGGTATAAAATCTAATTCTTTTGCCATTGTTATTACAGGAATCTTTTGACATGTTTCATCTCTCATAGCTCTTCGGAGAAGCAAGGAGTGGCTTGAGATTGTTGACCAGAAAGAGAACTTGTGGGAGAAATTCCTTTCGATACTTGTCTTCTTAATTTTATATATTTATTTATTCAATTTGTATATAGCTGCCCTTCTCAAACCACTGACTTTGGGCAGCCAGTAAAATAAAAACAATTAAAACGGTCAAAATAATATAAAAAATAAATTAAATACAATTATCAGCTGAGAGTATTATAATTAATATTAAATAGCCTTCGTATACTCTGAACTTCAGGCCTGGGCATATAGCCAGGTCTTCAAGACCTTGGTAGAGATTGCCCAGGGCCACGACAAAGATGTATGCCAAATCCTTAGGAACTTCTCCAAGCACCCTGAAGAAGTTCACTCAGACATTTAGGATGGACCATATTAATAGGTGTACTAAAATATATATAATAAAATTAGTTCCCATTGTAGTCATTTTTATTTATGTGTCACTCTGTATGTGACACATAAATACTGTGTGAGGCAGGGAAAGAAGGCAAGAATTAAATTAAAATTGTTACAGGACACCAGAATGAGAGGAGGTTTTGGACTGCCCAATTGGGAATTATACTACCAGGCAGTTACACTAAAGTGGGTGAAAGAATGGATTGTTTTGAGAAATACCAGACGGTTAACACTGGAAGGCCATGATTTACAATTGGGTTGGCATGCATTCTTTTTTTTTTTTTTAAGTTTTTATTTTTTAAGAAAAAACATATACAAACAAAACATAAAAACATAAAAACCATCTTCCATTTTAGATTCATACAGTGTGTCAGTTGGTTATAGATCTTTTGTGCTATCCTTTTGTAGTCATTACTCCCAGTTTATATCAATTTTCACATTGTCAAACTAACATATGTTTATATATTTATCAGTTATTAATCATCCATGACTAAACTATTTATTCCATCATTTTATATGAGATATTCCAAATTTTGTTTCAAAATTTATATTATACTTTCATCGAATGGTTATATATATCTATATTATATTTTATATCAGTCTATTAAACTTCTTTTTTTAAATTTTTTTATTCTAGAAAAAACATTTATTTGACATACATTTAAAACAGTCAAATCAATATATATATGTGTGTGTGTGTGTGTGTGTGTTTTCTTAAGTTTTCGCGGGTACTTACATGTCTGGCATTCAGCTTTGTTCGGGTATTTTCCCACGTCATAGTAGTGGTGCTTTTACGTTGCTACAACTTTAAAAGCACCACTACTATGATGTGGGAAAATACCCGAACAAAGCTGAATGCCAGATACATATATATATGTGTATGTGTGTGTGTGTGTGTGTGTGTGTTCTGAGGTTTTCACGGGTATTTGTATGTGGATCTTTGGTTATTTGGGTTTTCTCCTGTGTAAAATTGAAAGTATCTAGGTGACGTTTCAATGAAGTCTCACTCATCATCTTCAGGCTTGTGTCTTCAGCTTTGTGCTTCTCGGAGTAATGTGAGCTTGCAGCTGCTTCTTCCTTTTAACTGCTAGTGGGGGTGTGACTTGATTGGTTGGGGGTTTGGCTGTGTTCTGAATGGTAGGGGGTTAGCTGTGTTCTGATTGACTGGGAGTGTGTTCTGTTCAGGTGGGGGCTTGGTTGTGCTCAGGTTAGTCTTAGTTGCCAGGGATTTGAACTGGTGAACTGAAGCCGAAACCAATGTCCTTTCGAAAGGATTCAACTTTGCTCTCGCTCCCAAATACATCCCCACAGAAACCATTATATGCGGAGTTGAAACCAGCCTGACCAAAACCAACACTGATGATGCTAACAGAATCAGACTCAAAATCACCAACATCCTCTGCACTAGCAAACCACCCAAAAGCAACTTATCCAAAGAAGAACAAACTGCACTACTTAACCTGAAAGAAGACACCAGCATAATAATCCTACCAGCAGACAAGGGCAACGCGACAGTGGTTATGAACACATCTGACTACCAATCCAAGTTAACCAACCTACTCCAAGACCCCACATACAAACCCCTAAACACAGACTCCACCACCTACCTAGAAAAAACCACCAGATCCAGAATAAAAGCCTCCCCCATCAGCGATGAAATCCAGCAAAGAATCATACGCAGAGAGAAATCATTCAGATGCCCTAAGCTTTATGGTCTCCCCAAGATACACAAAGAAGGAACCCCACTTAGACCAATAGTCAGCTCCATAGGCTCACCTCTACAAAACCTAGCCAAATTTCTCACCAAACAACTACAGCCCTATGCAGAATCTATCAACTCACACATAAGAAACTCATTCCAGTTCATCAAGATCATAAAGAAACAAAACTTACAACCCAGTGACCTACTACTGAGCTTCGATGTCATATCCCTCTTCACCCAAGTGCCTATAAAAGATGCCTTGACAGCCATCCAAAACAAATACAACCCCCCCAAGCACATCCTAGATCTGACCAACTACTGCCTATCCAACACATACTTCACCTACAATGGACAAAAATACAAACTAATAGAAGGAGCACCCATGGGATCACCCCTCTCACCTGTCATCACAAACCTCTACATGGAACACTTTGAAACACAAGCTCTAGAAAAATATGATCACAAACCCAAACTCTGGCTCAGATACGTAGATGACACCTTCATAATCTGGCCACACGGGAAAGAAAAACTGAACAACTTCCCACACACCTCAACAGCCTACACCCCAAAATACAATTCACCATGGAAACAGAAGCTAACAATCAACTTCCCTTCCTAGATTTCTTAGTATACAAAAAATCCAATGGCTCCCTAGGACACACCATCTACCAGAAGAAAACACATACAAACCACTATGTACACACACTCTCACACCACCACCCAGCACAGATCAATTCCGTAGCCGAGACACTCATCTCCAGAACAAAATGCTTAGCCGACGAACAACACCTAAAAACCGAACTACACACTCTCACTAATGTACTAACAGCCAATGGATTCCAAAGAAAGAAGATTACCCACCTAATCCAAAAAGAAACCCCAACCAAAATCCAAGACAGAGAACAAGAGAACGGCAAAACCCTCCTCTCATATATAAAAGATACTACAGACAAAATCAGCAAGATCCTCCAAAAACACAACATTAAAACAGCATTCTGCACAAACAGAAAAATATCCACTATCCTAAGAAACCCTAAAGACAAAATTGTGTTAGAAAACCAAGGAGTATATGAAATCCCTTGCGTCGCCTGCCCCATCACATACATCGGACAAACTAACTGAAGAATAAGTGCACGCATTGAAGAACACAAGAACTCAATCAAAAATGAAGAACCAATCTCTTCCTTGGTCCAACACTTCAAAGCCACAGGACATGAGATTGACTTTAAAAATACCAGAACTATCACCAAAACCGAACACTTCAACAACAGAATAATCAGAGAAGCCATAGAGATAGAAAAACGCCCACACATTGAGCACATGTGACAGATGTGGCAGGGTCTGGAGATGCCATGGAGAACATTCTGTTGCCTGCAACATCCTCCAGCATGACTGGTTTGGCAGTGGATCAGTAATGGTGTGGGCTGGCATTTTAGGGGGCCGCACAGCCCTCCATGTGCTCACCAGAGGTAGCCTGACTGCCATTAGGTATCGAGATGAGATCCTCAGACCCCTTGTTGAGACCATATGCTGGTGTGGTTGGCCCTGGGTTCCTCCTCATGCAAGACATGTGGCTGGAGTGTGTCAGCAGTTCCTGCAAGACTAAGGCATTGATGCTAGGGACTGGCCCACCAGTTCCCCAGACCTGAATCCAATTGAGCACATCTGGGACATCATGTCTTGCTCCATCCACCAATGCCACATTGCATCACAGCCTGTGCAGGAATTGGGGGATGCTTTAGTCCAGGCGTGGGAGGAGATCCCTCAGGAGACCATCCACCACCTCATCAGGAGCATGCCCAGGCATTGTAGGGAGGTCATACAGGCACATGGAGGCCACACACACTACTGAGCCTCATTTTGACTTGTTTTAAGGACATTACATCAAAGTTGGATCAGCCTGTAGTGTTTTTTTCCACTTTAATGTTGAGCGTAACTCCAAATCCAGACTTCCATGGGTTGCTAAATTTGATTTCCATTGATAATTTTTGTATGATTTTATTGTCAGCACATTCAACTATGTAATGAACAAAGTATTTAATAAGAATATTTCATTCATTCAGATCTAGGATGTATTATTTTTGTGTTCCCTTTATTTTTTTGAGCAGTGTACAATACCACACCCCTTTTTTAAGATTGTGCCAGCGATGTAAATAATTTTCCTATTTTTTTTATTTCAATATATACTCATGTTGTTTTTTTGATATGTTTTGATAAGTTAACACTGAAAGGCCATGATTTACAATTGGGTTGGCATGCATTCTTATTGTATAAGTAAAGCAAAGCACATGGGTATTTTAGGAGACATTATATTCGAGATGCTTTATTGTTAACATGGGAGAAAATAAGGAAACAATATTGTATGAAAATACCAGTTTGGTTATCAACTATAGAGGCATTTGCGTATGCAATTGTTTTTAAAATGGAACACGTAGTTAGAAATTTTAAATGAAAAGGGTAAACTCAAAACAAAGCAAGAATTAGATGATCAAGAGATAAAGATGAACTGGTATTCATATGTGCAAATACATTCTAGATATGAGAAAGACAGTAAGACAGAAGGGTTTTATGAAGTATTTACTGAATTAGATAAAATTTTAACAGGTACTGAAGAGAGGATGATTAAAAAATTATATGGTTATTTATTAGGAGTGAAATTAGAAGAAGAACAAGTTAAAGAAACAATGATTGCTTGGGGGAAAAATTTGGATATGGATATAGATCTAGAAAAATGGCAGAAACTATGGACTAGAAACTAGAAACTAATAATGTTGACAGCATATAAAGAGAATTTGTATAAGATGTTTTACAGATGATATTTACCCCCAGCAAGAATAGCAAGGATAAATTGGCAAGGTGTTGGAAATGTCATCAGACACCTGGATCATATTGCCATATGTTGGTGGACATGCGTGGAAGCTAAAAGATACTGGACTAAAATACACACATGGCTGGAAAAAATGATAAAACAGCATATTGATTTGAAACAAGATATATTTTTATTGGGAATTTTACCTGAGGGCTACAACAGAGAATTGACATATTTGATTATTAATCTTTTAACTGCAACTAGAATAGTATTTGCTGAAAATTGGAAAAATAAGAAAATTCTGATAGAGGAGGAGGTGATTAAGAAAATAATGGAATGTGCAGAAATGAGTAGATTTAACATTAGCAATTAGAGAGCAAGAAGAAAAAGAGTACTTTAAAATACGGGATTTATTTTACCAACGGTTAGATAGAAAAGTAGGAAACTGAAGTATAATACAGCAGTAATGATCAGAGGTGGTATTCAGCAGGTTCTGACCAGTACTGGAGAACTGGTAGCAGAAAGTTCAAGTAGTTTGGAGAACCGGAAAATACCACCTCTGACTGGAGATTTTACAGTATCCATCCCCTGCCACACCCAACAAGCCACATCCACAGAACCGGTAGTAAAACATCCCACCACTGGTAATGATATGTTATAATTTATTATTCTGGAATGAATTCTAATATGAACTAAAATTAGTAAGCACTGAGATTTGCTCTAAAGGATAATCCAGATTTGAAATCAAAGTCTAATGATGATGTAATAATAACACAATATGACATGAGACCATGGATATTGTGCACAAGAAATATGTACCAACTAACACACTGTATAATTGAAATATGGTTTTATGTTTATGTTTGTCTATGTTTGTTGTTAAAAATAACTTTAAAAAACTTTAAAAAAATAAAAATAAATACTGTGTGTGTGTGTGAGAGAGAGAGAGAGAGAGAGAAAGAAGAAGAAGAAGAAGAAGAAGAAGAAGAAGAAGAAGAAGAAGAAGAAGAAGAAGAAGAAGAAGAAGAAGAAGAAGAAGAAGAAGAAGAAGAAGAAGAAGAAGAAGAAAGTTGAGCACATCTGTTATGGAGGGATTTACACACAGAGATGCAGAGTTATAGTACTTTGATTTTATTAGGTGTGGGATTTCCAAAAAGGCCATGTGTTTGGAAATTATATTGGTAATTACTCAAGGGGCAAAATTGTTGCATGTTCAAAGTCTTGTAACATGCAATAAAGGACAGATAAGAACAAGTCAAAGTTTACAGCTACGATGTAATTATAATTGTATATTATTTCTAAACCAAACCCTATGAGATGATAAGATCATGAGAAATCAGCTAATTTTCTAGAGTGTTAAGTACTGGGATAAATAATACTTGCATTATTGGATGTCTTCAAAGAAGATAAAGTAATAGAAAATAGCAAAGGATCTGCAGAAAGGAAAATACAGTTCTGGACCATAGACCATGGAGAAGGTGGTTCAGGAGCTGGAGAACTAGGCAAGAAGGATTTCTGAAGGAGTGAGAATAGTAAACTTGAATATTGTGCAACAGACAGGCAGGAAAAATGGTTAGCATGTGAGGAGTTTGGAAGAAATTAGCAGCTAAACATTTTATATTAAATATGGTAACCATATTTTCTTAGAAAAAAAAAATAAAGGAGAAACCTGAAAAGTGGGAAAATCTGAAAGAAGTTCTTATGGTTAAATATTTTAATTGTTTATGGTTATAACTTTGCTTTTCAAAGGAAATTTTAAGAATCACTTGTCTGTGAGATGAGTGGTCATAAATGTAAATATAATGAAATAAATAAACAAATTCAAGAGCAACCCAAACTATCTGTTCTTTCTCTACTAAATAATGTATAAATATGATCTCATATATATCCTCATTTGAGTATCCTTCTTTCAAGTCGTGCATCCTGTCACATAAGCCAACTCAGACAATTCAAACAGGGAGATCAACTCCTTGTCAATTGCTTCTGTGACTGATTCCCTTTGAACACTCAGTAACATTCACAAACATTTGCCTAACCCAACTTCCAGTTGAGAACTATTCCTTGACCCATTAAAAAAAGCCACCTGTGAACAGTCCCATCTGCCCTCTTATCACAAATAGTGTCCCATCTTTTGCCTGAGCAAGGACTCAGAGCTGGCATTAAACTACTGCTCTAAGTGTGATGAGGTCTCCTGACAACTCTTGACCATTGTGCAGGACGTCAGTGGTGGGATTAATTTTTTTTTACTACCAGTTCTGTGGGCGTGGCCTGGTGGGCGTGGCAGGGGAAGGATACTGTAAAATCTCCAGTCAGAGGTCGTATTTGCCGGTTCTCCGAAATACTCAAAATTTCTGCTACTGGTTTTCCAGAATTGGTCAGAACCTGCTGAATATCACCTCTGCAGGGCGCAGATGATTAAACCCTGTTTAATCCGATCAGTCTTCCAATCTAGGTGTAAAATTTAGTTTTGGCTATTTGAATGCACACATGTTTATGTATTATGTTTAAATTAGCAAAATAGTATCCAATAAAAAGCACAAGGAAAAAAGAGAGAAGTTTTTTAAGCTCCCAAGGAGCTGCTGATACAGTTCTACAGAGGAATTATTGAATCTGTCATCTGCACTTCTATAATTGTCTGGTTTGATTCTGCAACCCAACAGGACAGACACAGACTTCAGAGGATAATTAGGACTGCAGAAAAACAGTTACTACCTGTTGTGTATGCATAAAGATTAATAAAGTGTGAGCTTGGAGTAAGTGCAGGGTTCTGGCCCTGCACTTCTGATTGGCTGTTAAGCGGACGGACCGGATTGGCCCATTCCGGGGAATCCGATTGGCCTTTAACAGAGAGTTCCTATTGGTTATAAGAGCTGGCGCTCCTAGCTCGTTATTGGTTAAAAGTTACAGGGTTTGCCTATATAAGGCGGGTTTAACTGCTATTGAATGAAGTAGTCACAATGTAAATAAAGAGCTGAAGTTCACTGTTCAGAGGCTTGTCTCCATTCTTTCTCGCTCATGCTCAAAACATAACACTACCAACTTGCCTTTCATCGAGGACCTGTATACTGCATGAGTCAAAAAGAGGGCTGTGAAAATATTTACAGACTTCTCACATCCCGGACATAAACTGTTTCAACTCCTTCCCTCAAAATGACGCTATAGAGCAGGGGTCTCCAACCTTGGCAACTGTAAGACTTGTGGACTTCAACTCCCAGAGTTCCTCAGCCAGCTGGGTTGGAGACCCTCACTATAGGGCACTGCACACCAGAACAACTAAACACAAGGACAGTTTTTTCCAGAATGCTATCACTCTGCTAAACAAATAATCACCTCAACACTGTCCAACTATTTACAAAATCTGCACTACTATTACTATTAATCTTCTCATCACTTCTTATCACCCACCCCATCCCATTTGTGACTGAAACTTTGTCGCTTGTATCCTTATGATTTATATTGATTGTTTCCTAGTATGATTTGATTGCTTATTGTACACTATGACTATCATTAAGTGTTGTACCTTATGATTCTTGTCTCTTGAATGTATCTTTTCTTTTATGTACATTGAGAGCATTTGCACCAAGATAAATTCCTTGTATGTCCAATCACGCTTGGCCAATAAAGAATTCTATTCTATTCTATTTTGGGGGCAAGATTTAGTCCCCAAAAGTTCAAAATTAGAATAATCACTTTCTTTAAAACAATACTATACAAACACTACCTGTTATAGACTATATGCTTCACCAACTGTTAATAAAAAATGTAAACAAACCTTTTAATGTTTCTTATAAATTAAAACATTTCTGTCTTTTTTTGCATCAAGCATACACAATGAATGATCAACCAGCCTGTCCAATTCCTCATTCCAGTAAAAGATTTGAATACCTATCATATCCTGTAAATAGTAGAAGAGCTTGACTGCCTGTGACATTATGGAATCCTGACGAATCAAGATGTATGATGAGTGTTAACTTGCACTTCTGTTCTCAGCTTGATTGGCACCCATTTCAAAAATGTGTTGTGCTCATTGCTGACCTTTTGCTTTATGCAGGTAAATTATTCCTCTCAAGAGCAGTGGCACAGATATAAATGAATGCTCAAACCTCTTATAGATACAAACCAGGGGTCTTCAAACTTGATAGCTTTAAGACTTGTGGACTTCAGCCTCCTTGAAGTCTTCCTTCAGTCATGTTAGCTCAGGAATTCTGGGAGTTGAAGTCCATAAGTCTTAAACTTGCCAAGTTTGAAGACCCTTGATATAAACAAATGCCCCAATGTCTTTTCTAAGATGCAAGAAGTGTTTTCAATAAACTGGGTAGTAAATGCCTGGACTTAAACTAGCAGACAAACAGCTAGTTAAATAAAATAAATTCATGTATATATACAGGCATTGGTTCATAGAATGAGAGAGGAAGATATCCAGCTAAACAAGTCAATTGATCGAATATATCTCTCAATATTTGTACATGGAAGCACAATATTTTGATTTTTTTTCTTGGCTCAATACTTGCTTGGCTAGGTGAAATTCTGATTCACATGTTCAAAATGCTCTCATAGATAGTTCACTTCTATCTCTTCCACTCAGTCACAGTCTCAAAATATAGTTGGAGACAGGTTGAAGACAGTCTTATAATTTTGATGCTGAATGTAGTGAAGTCTGGAGTTGATTTAACTTTGAAGAATAACTGCAGTTATTAAGAATATTAGAAGATTGTTTTATGGGGCTGCTGAATAACCGTTTCTGTATTCCTACCACTGTGTTTATTACATTACACATAGTAAACTGAATACTTGTATGTCCATGGTAACTTAGCAAGAATACAATGAATGATATTTGATAGCTGGAAGTTCAGGGACAGCATCAGAATCATTAAAATATAGAATGGCTCATTTAGATCAGCATGTGCAAATGGCAGTAAATGCAGGTTTGGTGCCCAAAATGCAGCCATATTATGCCAGTGGGTGTAATGGCGATCAGAACTTTGTCATTAAGTACCTTTTGGGAGAGCATGCTGTAACTTGAGGACTACTTGTAGATTCAAAGCTCTTCATAAACAGACAAATTCCAAATTGTTGGAATATAATTTAAATATAATGTAGATTTTTAAACCTTAATTTCCACCCAAGAATTTGGTTCTCCATTGTAATAATAACTGATGAATAAGGAATTGTCAGTTCTGATAATTCGACTATTAAAATTGTTTATTGTTCTTGCAAGATTCAGGAATGTTGTTTTGTGTATAAGCCTTTCTTTTGTAAACATACTTAAGGAATGACTGAGCTCCCTTGGGCAAAAGACCAGCTGCCTTAAAAAGGGGAGTTGAGAGAGAAAAAGAGAGAGAGGGAAGGCAGGGGGAGTTCCTCCACATTCCTCAGAGAATATTGGGGAAAATAAAGTTTTCTGAGAAAAAAAAATGAGTTTCAGGGATGCTTTGATAAGTATCTCATCAGATGCTTATTATCAAGCCAAGAGAATTGGCCATTAAATAGCAATCTGTGAATGCATTCACCTTATTTCTGACCTCTCAAAGTCCTCTTCTTTATTCAGCAAGAGCACAGCTCTTAATAGTCTGGGAAGTGTTATAAATGAATAATACCAGTAAAGTCAAGTGAGCTTGAAGTCAAGTGCAGGGTTCTGGCCCTGCACTTCTGATTGGCTGTTAATGGCAGAATCGGATTGGACCGTTCAGGAGCATCCGATTGGCCATTAACAGGCCATTCCCATTGATTAACAGAGCTAGCGCTCCAGGTTTGCTATTGGTTGAATAGTTAATGAGTTGCCTATATAAGTAAGGCTATAGCAGCCCTTGAGCTGAGCTGTCACAATATGTAAATAAAGAGTTTGAAGTTCACTGCTTCTACCGGCTCGTCTCCATCATTCGCACCCATGCTCCAAACTTAACACTGGCGACGAGGATAGGATTGGATGACATCAGAGCCAACTAAGCACGTGACTGAAGCGCACAACGGCGGAACCATGTCCGGCGGTGTAATACCACCCGCTCCATTCGATCCAGCTCAAGAGGACTGGGAGTCTTACATGGATCGTTTCCAAATGTTTTTGGAAACGAATAATCTGAAGGATGCCACGGCCGGGAAGAAACGGGTGGTATTCCTAACGCACTGCGGGCCAACGGTATTCAAAATGCTAAGGCATTAGCGAAACTGGCTGAAGTGAAGGCCATGGACTGGGACATCCTTGAACCGCTGCTAAGGGCCCACTATGCACCCACTGTTCCAACGCTCGTAAGACGACACGAGTTCTATCAACGGAACCAGCAGAAGGGAGAAAGCGTCGCCGATTTCGTTGCAGACCTCCGGAACTTGGGAGGCCTTTGCGATTTCGCCAACCTGGAAGAGGCTTTGAGAGACCGAGTAGTCCTCGGTCTCTCAAACGTACAGAGCAAAATAATGCTCGGTCGCTCTAAATGTACAGAGCAAAATAATGGCAAAGAGCGACATCACCCTTAAAGACGCCATAGCTGAAACTACAGCAGCAGAGGCGACCAAGAAGTCGGCTGCCCAACTACGCCGAAATCGCACTCCAACACACCAACCAGCCAGCGAAATTTCACCTAATGCAGAAGGGCAGCGTTCCACGGCCCACCATGAGGACCTCTCTTCGTCATCAGACAGCGACGAAGAAGCGGTCCATCGCCTGCGGTCCGATCGGGACCGACACCCGAAGTCCCAGCAACCGTGCGTGGGCTGCGGGGCCAACCATTATCACTCCGATTGCAAATTCCATGATGCACTCTGCCACAAGTGCGGGAAATGAGGCCACATCGGACAGGTCTGCAGAAGCCTCCTTGGACCCAGCCAGATCTCGAAAGGAACCAACCTCCGCCAATCGACAGGGAATCACCCTGTAAGGCAAGAACCAGTAAACCACTCCTACGGAAACCGACCCGTGAATCGTCTAGCAAGATGGGAAGAGGCCCACCAAACACTCACTATTGGCCATGCCTCTTCATTAGACGCTCAGAAAATTCGGGTCAACGTGAACATTGAAAATCGGCCCTGCCAAATGGAAGTTGACTCGGGATCATCTCTTTCAATGGTCTCATGGAAGACCCTCAAGCAACTCATCCCCACTATCTGGCGCCAAGACCTTCAATTCCAACGGCTCGTGCTAAACGACTACTAGGGGAACCGAATCCCAGTTGCAGGATCCAGTCGAGTCTGGGTTGCATTCGAGAACCGCACGGCGTACTTACCCCTGACTGTGATCAAGAAGGACTGGCCTAGCCTGTTAGGCCTACAATGGTTCGCACCACTTGGCATCGAAGTGGCAGGCATTAACCGAATCGGCGGCAGTGACTGGGAGGAAGACCTTGCCCACGAATTCAGGGACATCTTCGAGGAAAAGCTAGGTGAGTACAAGGGGACCCTGAAATCCTTTAGCCTTAATCCAAAGATAGCTCCCATCCACCTTAAGTCTCGTCGAGTTCCGTTCGCTCTAAAACCAAAAATCGATGAGCAGCTTGATAAGTTGATTGCCCAGGGAGTTTTAAAGCCAACTGATCACTCCCCTTGGGAAATGCTGATTGTGACACCAATTAAGCCGGACGGCTCCATTAGAATTTACAGGGACTACCGAGCCACCCTAAACCATGCCGTGCAACAGAACCCGTATCCGGTGCCGGTGGTACAGCACCTCCTCCATTCCCTGGGGGGCAGAAAAGTCTTCACTAAACTAGACTTAGCTCAGGTTTATCAGCAATTGCCGGTTGACGAAAAAACAGCACTGGCACAGACTATCATAACACACCGAGGTGCCTTTAAGTGTACGCGGCTTCAATTCGGAGTCAGTGTAGCCCCAGGGATATTTCAGAGCCTAATGGAGAGACTATTGCAGGGGATCAAGGGCGTTGTCCCCTATTTCGACAATGTGCTCATTGCTGTCCCCACTCAAAAAATCTTACGGGAGCGTTTACGACTGGTATTATGAAAATTTCAGGAAGCAGGCCTGAAAGTCAAAAAAGAATAAGTGCAAAATGTGTACCGATCGTGTTGAATTCTTAGGGAACCTAATTGACAGTCAGGGTATTCACCCTACTAGTAAATTGAGAGAAATAAAAAACGCTCCCAGGCCCCAGAACAAGACCGACCTCCAGGCGTTTTTAGGCCTCATCAATTTCTATAATGTATTCTTGCCACACAAGGTGACTGTCGCTGAATCTTTACATCGTCTATTAGATAAAAAAGCAATCTGGGTATGGGGTCACAAAGAAGAGCAGGCATTCCGTAATGTAAAAAAACTACTGACTTCGGACGCCGTACTAATGCAGTACAATGAGACTTTGCCAATAAACATAACATGTGATGCATCGCCTTTTGGAGTGGGCGCCATTTTGAGCCATGTGTTACCTAATGGTAACGAAGCCCCTGTTGCTTACTTCTCAAAGACGCTCTCGAAAACCGAGCAAAATTACAGCCAAATCGACAAGGAAGCCCTGGCGATTGTATCAGCTGTTAAAAGATTTCATGAGTACGTGTACGGCCGGGTTTTCACCATTGTAACTGACCACAAACCATTGCTGGGGATCATCGCTGGGGACAAGCCAACTCCCTACATACTTTCTCCCAGAATGACCCCCTGGTCAGAATTCTTGGCTGCCTACAATTATCGGCTACAATATCGTCCCGGTAAAGCCATTCCCCACGCCGACGCGCTGAGCTATACACCGCTCCCTGAAACTATCAACGATCCTGCACCAACAATGACAGCATTGCAGATCGAGACACTCCACACGCCGCCATTAACTGCCCGTGACATTGCGAGAGAAACAAAACACGACCCCATCTTAGCACGAGTCCTCATGTGGGTGGAACGCGGATGGCCATTGGACCAAGTACCAGATGACTTTGCACCATTCAAAAGTCGTCAAACAGAGTTGTTCTCGCAAAAGGGCTGTGTCATCTGGGGCGATAGAGTCATTATCCCAGAACGACTCCAACAGACACTGCTAAGAACCTTGCACGATGGCCACCCTGGCATCGTGCACATGAAGGGCCTCACACGAAGCTACGCATGGTGGCCAGGCATCGACAGACAAATCGAATCATGGGTTAAAACTTGCAAGAGGTGCCAAGAAGTAAGCAATGCTCCACCAAAGGCAACCCCAACCGAATGGGAGACGCCGTGGGGACCCTGGTCCCGCATCCATCTGCACTTTGCTGGGCCGACCAAAGGCCACACGTTTCTGCTAACCATCGACGCCTACTCGAATTGGCTCGAGATTCACCGAATGAGCAGCACGACCACTGATGCGGTCATCAAAAGATTGGAAAGACTTTTTGCAGCCCACGGATTACCAGACATTCTGGTATCCGACAACGGGCCCCAATTTACCCCGCTACCTTTTGAGCAGTACTTGGCTGACCATGGTATTCGACATGCGCTCACTTCGCCTGCGCACCCTGCTGCCAATGGTAGGGCTGAGCGCATGGTTCAATTCGTTAAAAAGACTCTCCAAAAGATCGACTACAACAACATCGACGAGAAAATCAACCGGATCCTTTTTCTGCAGCACATCACACCTCACAGCGTCACCAACAAAACTCCTGCCGAACTGCTAATGGGACGGAAGCTCCGCTCCCACCTCGATCGGTTACACCTCGCCTACGAACTGGAAAAGCCACTTGGATCCAGCGGCCGATGCCGTACCTTTCAGGTAGGCGATTTAGTATTCACTAAAAACTTATCGGGCGATCTGCTGTGGGTAGAGGCGACCGTAATCCGCGTAACCAGCCCAAGATCATACCTCGTTCAGTGCTCTGATGATAGATTTTGGAAGTGCCACATAGATCAACTACGATCGCGGCTACCGTCTTGCACTTCCGAACTCCCCTATGACCAAACTGAGGGGGGGGGGGAGATACAGAGGAAAGCAAATTACAATTAGAGGAAAACCTTTTTGAAGGAACTGATAATGGAACTGAAACGCAGGAACAGGAACCAGGGACCAGAGTAAATTCACCCCAGGGAGTGGCCAGTGATCTTGGTGACGACAGGAACGCGAACCCGGAACCAGAGGCACCCTTACCGCTAAACAATGATCTACCTCAGCAAGAGTGCAGCCAACAACCGGGCACCTTGTGAAAACCGAAAAGACTAATTAAACAACTGTCCTACATTAAGGACTATGTAACCATGCCCCGTGGGCAGAAGCCGGGGGAAAGGGGTGTTGTGAATGCATAATACCAATAAAGTTATCATTGAGCTTGAAGTCTAGTGCAGGATTCTGGCCCTGCACTTCTGATTGGTTGTTAATGGCAGGATCGGATTGGCCCGTTTAGGAGCATCCGATTGGCCATTAACAGGCCATTCCCATTGGTTAACAGAGCTAGTGCTCCAGGTTCGCTATTGGTTAAGTAGTTAATGAGTTGCCTATATAAGTAAGGCTAGAGCAGCCTTTGAGCTGAGCTGTCACAATATGTAAATAAAGAGTTTGAAGTTCATTGCTTCTACCGGCTCGTCTCCATCATTCGCACCCATGCTCCAAACTTAACAGGAAGAACCTTTGATTTCTAGGTCTCTAACTGGAAATGTTTTTCAAAAAGGCGTTAAGGAAATAAGAAATCATTGCAGAAACCTAGTTATATTGGCTTCCCAAATATTTTTTTCTTTGCATCTGGACTAGCTTAACCATTGGGCAAGGTGAAGTGCACTAATTGCTCTTAGCCAGTCCTCTTTCTTGAAAGTCAAAGTGGAAGATGCTACACAGCTTCTCTAAACTGTCCTCCTGAGGTAATAGGAGAGTCTATCTCTCTGCTAATATTCCAGCAAGTTTCCATTTCAAATCCCTTTCAGAATGGAATGGAGTCCTGGTATATCGTGTCTTAGGGTCAGCATAATCTTAGTGCATGCTTTATTTCACTGATCTGGAAAACTGAACAGGTAACAGGATCCTGGTAGCAATGAAAAATATAATAGGAGTATAATAAAAGTATGTTGGGGGGGAAAGTTATGTACTTACAACACTTAAAATTAAAGAAGCTTCTTAAGTACTATTTACACAACTATTGGCCATGCTCAGCTAGAATCAACACTAATTTCAGGCAATGATATTTAGCAATGTGGTTTATTGATGTTTTCCTCTGCATTCTTAAAGGGATGTAGCCTATGAGATTAATTTTATTTTCATTGTTAACTTCAAAATGTATTATAACGAAAACTTGATAAATTAAAGTGCAATGGTATTTAAATGCGGAGAAAAATGTATTGTTTGAAAAATTAACATAATGGTATTCTTGAAGAATGCTTCAATAAAATATTGTTTTACTCACATTTGTTTAAAAAAATATCAACAGAACTCTTGTTAGGCTTTCTGCCTGTATAAATGTCTTCTTGTTCAGAAATATTAAATATTAAAATGGCATACCTCCCTTAAGATTTAAAAAATATATATTTATATATGCTCTCAAATTATGATTTTATGCATAGTTCCCCACTGCCATCACTCTATTGAAACCTAACTCTTAGAGTGCTGTCTAATATCTTTGTACTGTATATTTACCCATATATTTGTAGTAGTGGTATTTATCCTTATTTTTATTACTTCTCCCTTTTATTGGTATTATTATGGCTCATCACACAGTCAGCCAGATGTTCAGACTGGATTTTGGCATTTTGTTTACCTAGTAAGTCCTTGGTTGGGGACTGCTGTTCTAATCTAAGTGAATTAATGAGTATGCTTTTCTGAATTTTAAAGCGTAGAAATTTAGGATCCATTGGGATTTTCCAATAGCAAACTTTTCCCTAGTCAGATAATGTAAAATTGGTCACTTACTTGAAACAGATCCCTCTCAAAATTGAGTTGAAGTCCACAGAAAGTTATTATACAGGTTGGTAAATGCTGGCTAGACTATCTGGGGAAACGAGACTCCGTTGGTCTCCATCTGTAGCCAGAAATGTTGTCATATGTGTCATGACTGATAAAACCAAGGATGAGAACTCTCATCTCCAGTCTAGCAAATTCTGTAAATTGCAGTCCCAAAGTATCTGAAGGGCTTTATCTAATCATTTCACCTTGAGTATGGTCATATTATTTTAGAAAGAATGAAGTTAAAAAACTACCTAAAATGCCAACTTTATAAACAGTTGTATGAATAGAAGTCATTTCAGATCTAATTTTTTTTTTTAAAAATGAAATAGCACAAAGAATGGTTTTATCTAGACTTAGGTTAAAGTTAACTCTTCTGTGTTTTTTTAAAAAATCCTGTCATCTGCTATTCATAGTCTTATATATTGCAAGTTTCTTTAATTTATATGACTGCCCACTCCCCAAGTAACTCTGAATAGTTAACCTACGATGAAAAATATCAAAAAGTGTATAAGGATAATTAAAACACATAAAACATAGACATTTACAGGACCAGGAATAATAACCCATATATCTCACACTAGCATGGCCTTGTGGAGCAGCTGGGGTCACTGCCCAGGAAGAAAGAAGGCAGGTCTTCAGGGCATAACTAAAACTGGCAGGGCCAGGGCCATATGAATTTCATGGGAGATGCTCTTCCACAGGGAGGATGCTGTGATAGAGAGGCCATGCTTCCTGGGTCCCATAAGATAACCCCATGTAATAGATGGGGAAGACAATTTGCTGGATGGGCAGAAATAATTGGTGATAGTTTTGCAATTAATTAGATATAGTATTTGCCTTAAATAGACAAACATATCTGTTAGGTTTGAGCATGGGCGAGAAAGAATGGAGACAAGTTTCTGAACGGTGAACTTCAGCTCTTTATTTACATCGTGACTTGCTCTTTTAACATCAGTAAAACCCGCCTTATATAGGCAAACCTTATAACATTTAACCAATAACAAGCTAGGAACGCTAGCATTTATAACCAATAAGAACTCTCTGTTAAGGGCCAATTGGATTCCCCGGAACGGGCCAATCCGGTCCGTCCGCTTAACAGCCAATCAGAAGTGCAGGGCCAGAACCCTGCACTTACTCCAAGCTCACACTTTATTAATTATATTGCATACACAACACCCCTTCCCCCTGGTTCCTTAGTTCAGGGTGCAGTTACATAGTCACTTAAATAGGACGGTTGTCTTTTTAGTCTCTTTGATTTTCGTTGTATTGGTTGGTTGCAATCCTGCTGAGGTAGATCGTTGTCTGGCAGTGGGGCTGTCTCTGGTTCAGAGTTCACTTCTATGTCGTTGCCCACATTTTCCGCGATTCCCTGAGGTGCAAATTTTTCTCGCTCCGGCTCCGCTTCCTGAGTTTCTATTAAATCGTTGTTTCCTTCGAATGGGTTTCCTAGGGCTTCATCTTCTTCCGTACCTCCCCCCCCTCAGTTTGGTCATAGGGGAGTTGCGAACTGGCCGCTGCAAGCCACGACCGTAATTGGTCAATATGCCGTTTGCAAAGTTTATCGTCAAGGCATTGCACGAGGTAGGATCTAGGGCCGGTTACACGTACTAATGTTGCTTCCACCCACAACGGGTCGCCCGATAGGTTTTTTGCAAAAACCAGGTCTCCTACCTGGAAGGTGCGACAGCGGCCGCTGGATCCTAGTGGTTTCTCTGGTTCATACGCAGGGTGCAACCGGTCAAGGTGGGAGCGGAGTTTTCGTCCCATTAGCAGTTCAGCGGAAGTTTTGTTGGTGACGCTATGTGGGGTGATGTGTTGCAAGAAGAGGATTTGGTTGACCTTGTCGTCAATGTTGTCGTAGTCTACCTTTTGCAAGGTTTTCTTCACAAATTGAACCATGCGTTCTGCTCGGCCATTGATCGCAGGGTGCACAGGTGAGGTGAGTGCATGGCGGATGCCGCGGTCAGCGAGGTACTGCTCGAACACTAGTGCAGTAACTTGTGGGCTGTTATCGGATACCAGGACGTCTGGTAATCCGTGGGTTGCAAAGAGTCTGTTTAGAATCTTGATGACCGCCTCGGAGGTCGTAGTCGTCATGCGATGAATTTCGAGCCAATTGGAGTAGGCATCGACGGTAAGCAGGAAGGTTTGGCCCTTGGTTGGCCCCGTGAAATCCAGGTGAATTTGGGACCAGGGTCCACGTGGTGTCTCCCATTCAGTAGGCATGGCTTTTGGTGGGGCGTTGCTGACTTCTTGGCATTTGGGACAAGCTTTAACCCACTGTTCGATTTGCTTGTCAATGCCTGGCCACCATGCCTTTAGCCATCAGCTTGCTTTGGACACCTGGTGCATCTAATCCCAGAACTATGCAATCTCTTAGTGCTTCTTCTAGATCGGTGAATCCACAGAGGCCTCCCAAATTTTGGAGGTCTGCTATGAAGTCGGCTACGCTCTTTCCCTTTCGCTGGCTTCTTTGATAAAACTCGTGGCGTCTCACGAGCGTAGGCACGGTCGGGGCATAGTGGTCTTGCAGGATAGGTTCGAGGTCGTCCCAATTCATGGCCTTCATTTCTCGGGGTTTGGCTAGTGCCTTATCCATCTTAAATACGGTTGGACCGCAATGCATCAGGAACACTGCCCTTTTCTTCCTGGCTGTGGCGTCCTTTAAGTTGTTCGTCTCTAGGAACATTTGGAAACAATCCATGTAGGACTCCCAGTCTTCTTGTGATGGATCGAACGGAGTGGGTGGTACGATGCTGCCAGATATGGTTCCGTTGTTGGCGTCATCTGTCACGTGCTCAGTATTCTTTGAAGTTTCGCTGGTTCAGATGTCTCCACATCCCTTCCTCGTCACCAGTGTTAGGTTTGAGCATGGACGAGAAAGAATGGAGACAAGTTTCTGAACGTTGAACTTCAGCTCTTTATTTACATCGTGACTTGCTCTTTTAACATCAGTAAAATCCGCCTTATATAGGCAAACCTTGTAACGTTTAACCAATAACAAGCTAGGAACGCTAGCTTTTATAACCAATAAGAACTCTCTGTTAAGGGCCAATCGGATTACCCGGAACGGGCCAATCTGGTCCGGCCGCTTAACAGCCAATCAGAAGTGCAGGGCCAGAACCCTGCACTTACTCCAAGCTCACACTTTATTAATTATATTGCATACACAACAATATCTATATTATTCAGACCAAATAAAAGCTGCCATATTCTAAAAGATAAGCCCCCCCTCATTTTGTCTGTGTGTGTGTGTGTGTGTGTGTATCTACCAGATGGATTGTTGTCCTGGTTATTATTCTACCTAGCCTTCTCACTTTTTGGATTCTTTCCTTAGCCAAAAACCACAATTTTCTGTTCATTATTTTTTTAACTTTGAGAAAATTACACTGAGGTTGCCTTATCCAGCAATGCTACAAATTACAGTATGATTTTGCCTATTATAATGCATAAACTTAATGCATCAATATCTAGCTTGGCTCTCAAATCATTTTCTCTCTATCAATACTGACAGAAAGTCTTGCACAGACATCCAGTGGGTTACATAAGCACAGTGAAAAATCCATTCATTTCATCAACTTTAATTTCATTTAAGATCTACCGGTATCTTTCTATAAATGCACTTTTGGAGCCTAACTCTTGTCAATCCTTCAAGGATCATAAAGTTGAAGCTATTGTGATAGAAACAGACAAGCTATCCTCTTTAGGCTAAAATGGAAAACTAAAATAGATTGGATTTATTTATTATAACCTCAGAGCACCATTTTTAAGGTAATGGGCAATAAAAAAAATTGAAAACAACTTTAAAAGGATATAAAATATACCAAATATAGTTTAAAGAATCCAGTAGAATCCCAAGCTAGCACTGAGAAGAAAATCTAAATTCTAGATAGGGGGTGGCTCACGGCACTTAGTTGATGTGGTTAAAGAAAAGATGTTCAATTTCCTGTTCAACTGAAAGTTCACTGGCTTCATATTGGTGTGAAAATAATCCCTCATGTCAAATGTGATAAAACATATCTACTACATGGCTTTATCACGGACATGGACTTTGGATAGAAGCAAAAGTCTAAGGGACAAAACATATCAGGAAAGATTGGAAGAACTGAGATATGTATTCCCTATAGGACATAAGGAAAAGGGTGACTTGATTGAAACCTCAAATATAACAAGGGTGTGAAGTTCTAGAAGGCAGTGTTTTCAATATTAAGCAAAAATCAAGAACCTGAGGGCATGACCTGAAACTAACAGGTGGGAAGTTCAAAAGAAACATTAGAAAATATTATTTAACAGAAAGAGGAGTGGAAGGAGTGGAAGCTTGGAACCAATTGTCAGAGGAGACAGTGGATCAATCATCAATAACTGAATTTAAATATGCTTGAGATAAACACATATTCATTATCCAACAAGAATTTTTTAAAAAAGATATAAACATTACAATTAAAATAATAAACAAATAATAAACAAAACAAAAACAAATAAACTGAAAGGGCAGATTCAATGTACCACTAGGTCTGTTTAAGGCCTATTATTTCTATTTATTGTCTTTATATAGGCTTTATACAGAAATTTATGGTTTCTCATCCTGGAACTGCTTTACAGCAGGTTTTAAGAAAGAGAAGACCAGCATCATACTGTGCTTTACTCGAACTTTATACATTTATTTCATGTATCCTTTTAGAAATTGGTCTAGTTCTCTAGCCACATACCCTAACATTATGAAGCCCAGAACTGGCACATTAGAGTTTATTTCATTTTTATTGTCTTTTAATTTGCCAGAAACTCACACAGGTTGTGGGACTCCTATCTCTTTCACATACTAGTTAGAGAGAGGATATAAGATGAGGCATCTCCCTAAGTTTGATGGTGGGAGCTGGAATTATTTAAAATTTATATAAAATGGCACGCTCACATTTAAACCTTTGATCACAATGTGAAAAACTCATGTTACTTGTTGTGAATGCATAAAGTTTAATAAAGAGAACTTGAGCTTGGAGTAAAGTGCACGGTTCTGGCCCTGCACTTCTGATTGGCTGTTAACGGCAGGATCGGATTGGCCCGTTCCGGGGAATCCGATTGGCCACTAACAGAGAGTTCCTATTGGTTAAGGGAGCTAGCGCTCCTCGATTGTTATTGGTTAATAGTTATTGGGGTTGCCTATATAAGGAGGGTTATAACTGCCATTGAGTTGAGAAGTCACTATGTAAATAAAGAGTTGAAGTTCACTGTTCCAGAGGTTTGTCTCCATTCTTTCTCGCCCATGCTCCAAACATAACACTGGCGACGAGGATGGGATTTGGAGATGTCTGAACCAACGGAACTAAGAAGAAACACTGAGCACGTGGCTGACAACGCTACACAACGGAACCATGTCCGGCGTTGTCGTACCACCCGCTACGTTCGATCCAGCGCAAGAAGACTGGGAGTCCTACATGGATCGCTTCCAAATGTTCCTAGAGACGAACAACTTAAAGGACGCCACAGCCAGGAAGAAACGCATTAGGTATTCCTAACGCATTGCAGTCCAACCGTATTTAAGATGGCTAAAGCACTAGCAAAACCTAGAGAAGTGAAGGCGATGGATTGGGACGACCTCGAACCTCTACTACAAGATCACTACACACCGACTGTGCCTACGCTCGTGAGACGGCACGAGTTCTATCAGAGGAGCCAGCGAAAGGGAGAAAGCGTAGCTGACTTCATAGCAGAGCTCCGAAATCGGGGAGGCCTCTGCGGATTCGCCGATTTGGAAGAGGCACTGAGAGATCGAATAGTTCTGGGTTTAGATGCACCAGGTGTGCAAAGCAAGCTGATGGCGAAAGGCGACATCAGCCTTGCCGATGCCATCGCCGATGCTACTGCAGCAGAAGCAACGAGGAATTCGGCTGCACAACAACACCGAAACCGCGCTCCGGTACACCAACCGACAAGCGACATCTCACCTAGGTCAGAAGGGCAGCTTTCAACAACGCACCACGAGGACCTCTCTTCATCGTCAGACAGCGACGAAGAAGAGGTCCATTGACTGCGGTCTGACTGGGACCACCACCCAAAGCCCCTGCGCCCTTGCGCTGGCTGTGGAGCCAACCATGCCAGCTCCAAATGCAAATTCTGCGACGCGCTCTGCCATGAGTGCGGGAAGAGAGGCCACATCAGACGGGTCTGCCAAAGTTTACAAGGACCTGGCCAAGCCTCAAAAGGGGCTAACTCTCGCCAATCGACAGGAAACCGTTCTGTAAGGCGAAAACCAGTAAGCCACTCCTACAGAAACCGAGCTTTACAGCGAGAAGAGGCTCACCATACTATCACTATCAGTCACGCCTCTGCCTTGGATGCCAAGAAAATCCGAATCACAGTAGCCATTGAGAACCAGCCTTGCCACATGGAAGTCAACTCGGGATCGTCCCTCTCGATGGTGTCCTGGAAGACCCTCAAGCAACTCATCCCCACGATTCAGCGCCAAGACCTCTGTTTCCAAAAACTTATTCTTAAGGACAATCAAGGGAATCGAATCCCCGTCGTTGGTTCCTGCCGAGTCCGGGTCTCCTTCAAGAAGCACACAGCGTACTTACCGCTAACTGTGATCGACAAAGATCAGCCTAGCCTGCTAGGTCTCCAATGGTTCACGCCACTTGGCATTGAAGTGGCAGGCATAAACCGAATCAGTGGAAGTGACTGGGAGGAGGACCTCATCTATGAGTTCAAGGACGTCTTCGCAGAAAGCTTAGGCGAGTACAAGGGGACCCCAATTTCGTTCAGCCTTGATCCAAGGATAGCTCCCATCCGCCTTAAGCCCTGTCGAGTTCCGTTTGCCTTAAAGCCGAAAATCGATGAACAACTCGACAAACTAATAGCTCAGGGGGTGCTAGAACCTACTGATCACTCCCCCTGGGAAACCCCAATTGTACACCCATTAAACCAGACGAGTCGATCCGAATTTGTGGGGACTACTGGGCCACCCTGAACCACGCCCTACAGCAGAATGCATATCCAGTGCCGGTGGTACAGCATCTCCTCCACTCCCTGGGGGGCGGAAAAGTCTTCGCTAAATTAGACTTAGCTCAGGCATATCAGCAACTACCTGTTGATGAAATGACGACACAGGCACAAACGATTGTGATGCACTGAGGTGCCTTCAAATGTACCCGGCTCCAATTCGGAGTCAGTGTAGCCCCAGGGATTTTTCAGAGCCTGATGGAGAGGCTACTACAAGGGATTAAAGGCGTGCTCCCTGTTAGGGATAACATTGTTTTACCCTAACTGGTTTAGGTAAAATAATAAATATATAATCATAGTTTGTATGTTAAAGTGTCTGCAACTTTAACTGTGGGATAGTAATTAAGGGAGTGGTTGTGAAAGCACTTTAAAAGAAGCAAGACGACAGCTTGCTCTCTCTCTGGCTTTGATGATCCCTGATTACTGCAAGGACTCAAGACTGCATTGCTCGAACGGGAGAGAAAACAAAGGACTGACTTGTAAGTGAACTGACATAGGATATTCTAAACGGACTTTGCTAACTGAATATCCCTGAATGGACTGACTAAATGATACATGACTATTGGACTGTTATTTTGACTATGCTATGAACTCATAATGGAATAAACTATATTTTTGATAGCACAAGCGTATCTGTTATTTTTACTGTATGTTAATAAACATACAAGCTTAGCTCACTCATTTATCTGTGTGCCTATCTGACTAACGCTGCACATTCTGTTTAGCTTGTCTCCCTAACCCTGGTTGGGGAAACCAGGCTTAACACTGGTTATGGGCCCAGAGGCTGCAAAGTCAGTTTAACTAGGATAAAACAGATTTATGTAAAAGTGAGAGTTTGTGTTGTTTTACATTACAGTAAACAGACAGCTGTGTTTTATTAATTATAGTTTTATATCCATACAAAGAAAACATGGCACAAGTCAATCTACAAAGTTTGTCCCTTATATCCAAGCTGGATGGAACAAACTATGTATCATGGTCTATGAAATGTAGTCTGCTTCTACGAAGAGAAGGTTTGTGGAACATAATTGAAAATCCACCAAACGTAGAAGAATGGGATGCAGAGGATGATGAAGATAAACTAAAGATAGAAGAATTTATGCATAAAAATCAACAAGCTATTTGCATTATTGCGTTAACCTTAACTGATCAACAGCTTGTTTATATCCACGGAGAGAAAACGGCTGTTGGGTGTTGGCAGAAGCTGAAGAGGATTTATGTTCGAGATAACGTTGGTGCTCACATAAATCTAACACGGAAGCTTTTCAGTGCACATCTCCAAACAAATGGTGATATGCTGAGTCATTTGAAAACTACGCAAAGCATTTTTCAAGAACTGCACGAGAAAGAGCTTATTTTCTCTGAACTACACCAAGTCTACATAATTCTATCTTCCCTTGATGAAAGTTATGACAACTACGTAACTTCACTTGAAATTTTGCCAAAGGAAAGCCTAACTTTAACTGATATAACTGGCAGATTGATTGAAGAGGCCAGAAGAAGGCTTGAAAGAGATGAATTAAGGAGGCAGCAACCTCAAAAAGAAGATAATGAATCTCCTACTGCATACGCAATTAAAAAGTGTTTTAATTGTGGAGGAAGAGGACATTTGGCAAGATTTTGTAAAAAAGCAAAATGCCAGAACGCTGGCCAGAATACAAAAAGTCATCAAAAGATAAATAAAAATTTAGAGTTAGCCATGTATAGTAATGAAGCTGTAAAAAATAATTTATGGGTGGTTGACAGTGGAGCATCTCATTGTATAACAAATGATAACAAAATTTTATTAAAATGTCCCAGAGTACACAGCAGATATCGTTAGCCAATGGCTGGAAACTGAAAGCTAAAGGTCAAGGTATAGCATATTGTTCTTTTATAAAAGAGAATGTAAAAATGTTATATGTACCACAACTTAAGTTTAATTTAATTTCAGTTAAATTTTGGTTAAACTAGGATATGTAGTTACTTTTAAAGGAGATAACTGCATAATTGAGAAAGAAGATAAGAAAATTACTGCATCTTTAAGAGGTGAATTATATGTGTTAAATAATGATGGTTTAAAGGTGGCTAACACGGTTTATGAAAATAAGAAACCTCATGATGAATGTATTCATTTGTTACATCGAAGGCTAGGGCATTTAAATTTTAAAATGCTTAAGAAAACTGTTGAATTATCTAAGGGAATATGTTTGAAACCTTGTAATAAGTATTTGCAATGTAATACCTGTAATCAAAGTAAGAACAGGGTCACACCGGCTAATAGAGTTGATGGATTTACTACCAAAGAACCTTTAGAGGTAGTATTTGCAGATTTAATAGGTCCTAAAAAACCAAGTGTAGGAGGAGCTCGTTACATATTAAGTATAATGGACCACTATTCTAGATATGGGTTTTGCTATTTAATGAAGAGCAAAACTGAAACATATCAAAATCTCTTTAATTGGATAAAATTTGCAGAAAGGAAAACTAAAAAGAAATTAGTAACTCTTATAACAGATAATGGTACGGAATTTACAAATAATAAATTCCAGAACAGACTAAGAATGTTAGGTATTCAACATAAAATGTCTGCACCATATAGGCCACAACATAATGCCTTTATAGAGAGAAGAGGCCAAACACTACAATCAATGGCACGAACTATGATGTCTGATTCAGGATTACCTGACAATTTGTGGGGAGAAGCAATAATGTGTGGTAATCATATATTAAATAATGTTGTTAATTCAACAACAGGTGAATTACCATTCACACTGTGGCATGGTACAAAACCTGATTTAAGTTACATGCACACATTTGGAGCACCAGCATGGGTGCATATCCCTTCACAACTTAGACACAAAGGACAGCATAGAGCTAAAAGATTATATTTTGTAGGATATACATCTAATCATAGATCTTATAGATTCTGGGAACCAGGTACATCTAGAGTTTACACCAGTGCTAGTGCTAAATTCCTAGAACATGTAGGATGGAATAGATTAGAGCAAGATTTAAATAACGAAGTAATTATTGAACCCTACAAAAGGCAGAAAGATCAGACTAGTTATAAGAAGAGTCCAATTAAAGAAGAAGTCCACGAAGAGCAGAAAACCAGGCTTAACACTCCCCTACTTTGATGATGTATTAATTGCTGCACCTACAAAAAAAATCTTACGGGATTGTTTAAAGTTAGTCCTACAAAAATTCCAAAACGCCGGTCTTAAGGTAAAAAAGAATAAGTGTAAATTATGTACAGATAGTGTTGAGTTTTTAGGGTACCTAATTGACAGTCAGGGTATTCACCCTACTGACAGTAAACTAAGAGCAATAAAAAACGCTCCCAGGCCTCGGAACAAGGCCGATCTCCAGCCGTTGCTAGGCCTCATCAACTTTTATAATGTATTTCTACCGCATAAAGCAACGGTCGCTGAACTGTGACACCGGTTGTTAGACAAGAAAGCAAACTGGTTATGGGGTCATAGAGAAGAACAGGCGTTCCGTAATGTGAAAAAACTACTGACTTCTGACTCTGTACTCATGCAATACAATGAGACTTTGCCGTTAAATATCACATGTGATGCTTCACCTTTCGGAGTGGGTGCCATTCTGAGCCATGTGCTGCCTAATGGTAACGAAGCCCCTGTTGCATATTTTTCAAAGACACTTTCAAAAACTGAGCGAAATTATGGCCAAATTGATAAAGAAGCCCTCGCAATTGTATCAGCCGTTAAAAGATTCCACGAGTACGTGTATGGCCGGGCTTTTACTATCGTGACTGACCACAAACCGTTATTGGGGATAATAGCTGGAGATAAGCCGACTCCCTACATATTATCCCCCAGGATGACTCGCTGGTCAGAATTCTTGGCTGCTTATAATTATCGGCTGCAATACCGCCCGGGGAAAGCCATTCCCCACACCGACGCATTGAGCCGAGCACCGCTTCCAGAGACTCTTGACGATCCTGCACCAACGGTAACCACGTTGCAAATTGAAACACTCAACTTGCCGCCATTGACTGCCCGAGATATCATGAGAGAAACCAAACGTGACCCCACCTTAACGCAAGTTCTAGGCTGGGTACAACGCAGATGGCCATTGGACCAATTATCAGATGACTTCACACCATTCAAGACTCGACAAACGGAGTTGTTCTCTCAGAAAGGCTGTGTCATCTGGGGTGATAGAGTCGTTATCCCAGAACGACTCCAAAAAGCGCTGCTGAGAACCTTCCACGATGGCCACCCCGGTATCGTGCGAATAAAGCCCTTGCACGAAGCTACGCATGGTGGCCGGACATCGATAAGCAAATCGAAAATTGGGTTAAAGCTTGTCATAAATGCCAGGAAGTGAGCAACGCCCCACCTAAAGCTATCCCTACCGAATGGTAGACACCACGGCGACCCTGGTCCCGTATTCACTTGGACTTTGCGGGGCCGACCAAAGGCCACACCTTTCTGCTAACCATCGACGCCTACTCGAATTGGCTCGAGATTCACCGCATGACGAACACAACCACTGAAGCAGTTATCAAAAACTTGGAAAGACTATTTGCAACCCACGGATTACCAGACGTTCTGGTATCCGACAATGGGCCCCAATTTACAGCACTGTCGTTCGAGCAGTACCTGGCTGACCGCGGCATCCGACATGCGCTCACCTCACCTGCGCACCCTGCGACCAATGGCAAAGCAGAGTGCATGGTCCAATTTGTTAAGAAAATCTTGCAGAAGATAGACTACGATAACATTGAAGACAAGATCAATCGAATCCTTTTTCTACAACACATCACACCTCATAGCGTCACCAACAAAACTCCCGCCGAACTGCTAATGGGACGAAAACTCCGCTCCCACCTCAACCGGTTACACCCTGCTTATGAACCGGAAAAACCACTAGGATCCAGCAGCCGCTGTCGTGCCTTCCATGTAGGCGATTTGGTATACGCTAAAAACCTATCGGGCGATTTGCTGTGGGTGCAGGTGACAGTAGTTTGTGTAACCGGCCCGAGATCCTACCTTGTACAATGCCTTGACGATAGACTATGGAAACACCATATCGATCAATTACGATCGCGGCTCCCGTCAGGCATTCCTGAACTCCCTTATGACCAAATTGAGGGGGGGGGAGATAAGGAAGAAGATGAATTCCAAGTAGAAGAAAACCCGTTCGAAGGGAACGACGGCGTAATAGAGACACAGGAAGTGGAACTAGAGAGGGAAACAGATGCACCTCAGGGAATTACCGAGAATAATGGCAACGACGAAGAAATGAACTCTGAACCAGAGGCGACCCCGTTGCCAAACAACGATCCACCTCAGTGTGATTGCAGCCAAATGACACAGCGAAAATCAAAAAGACTAATAAAGCAACCGTCCTACCTAAAGGACTATGTAACTGCGCCCTGCAAACAGAAGCCAGGGGGAAGGGGTGTTGTGAATGCATAAGGTTTAATAAAGAGAACTTGAGTTTGGAGTAAAGTGCAGGGTTCTGCCCCTGCACTTCTGATTGGCTGTTAACGGCAGGATCGGATTGGCCCATTCCGGGGAATCCGATTGGCCACTAACAGAGAGTTCCTATTGGTTAAGGGAGCTAGCGCTCCTCGATTGTTATTGGTTAATAGTTATTGGGGTTGCCTATATAAGGAGGGTTATAACTGCCATTGAGTTGAGAAGTCACTATGTAAATAAAGAGTTGAAGTTCACCGTTCCAGAGGCTTGTCTCCATTCTTTCTCACCCATGCTCCAAACATAACTTTACCCAGTGTGAATATGCTGGTAAAAAGATACTCCAAATGTGGGGAGGTCTCTAAATATATTTTAACACTGTTGATAAGCTATCTTATGCCATCCTCACAACCACAGACAGCCCTTGTACAGACAAGGGCTGTGGCTTTTTAACCTTGCTATTCTCCAGTATATACTATCTAAGGCCCTTCTCCTCAGAATGTAATGACACTCTTGGCCCTGGTTATAATTTATAATTAAAAGAGAAAGACCTAACTCATCATGACATTACATCTATATAGCACAAGATGTGTAATTTGAGGCATTATAGCTACATGCAGTATCTGAATGATTCTCCAGCCACAATTGCAGAATATGAATTCTTGTGGTGTTTAAGTGGGAAATCTAATTTTATCTTAGTGTAGCTTCTTTTTAAAAAAGAACACCTACCTTCCATTATTCCTTTCCCAAAGTGGGAAAAAACCCCAGAAACTCCTATACCACCCCACATATTACCCAGAGGTGGTATTCAGCAGGTTCTGACCACTTCTGGAGAACTGGTAGCGGAAATTTTGTGTAGTTTGGAGAACCAGCAAATGCCAATTCTGACTTGCCCCACCCCCATCTATTCTCTTCCTCCTGAGTCCCAGCTGATGTTGCCCTGCACAGGAGAAAGGAGCTGGAAAGCAGGTTAGTGGAGTGGGGACGGTATGAGATTTTGCAGTAACATTCCACCAGGAGTGGGAAGGGAATGGAGATTTTACAGTATCCTTCCCCTGCCACGCCCACCAAGCCACACCCACAGAACTGGAAGTTTAAATGTTTGAATCCCACCACTGATATTACTCATATTTACTGTTATGAACTAATAAAAACGCTTAAATAAAGTTTTAATAAAGCTTAAAGAAAAAGCAGGGTTCTAATCCTGCACTTCTGATTGGCCGATAATAGCGATATCGGATTGGTCCGTTCTGGGGAATCTGATTGGCTGTTAACGAGCCACTCTCATTGGTTCAAGGGTTTAACACTTCCATGTTTCTCATTGGTTAATAGGTCAGCAGCCTGCCCTATAAAAGGGCTGCTGCTGCCCTAGGGTTTTGCTCTGTTCAGAATGATTAATAAAGAGTTGAAGTTCACTGTTCACTGCCTCGTCTCCGTTCCTTGCGCCCATGCGCAGAACTTAACATTTACATTTTAAATAATCTTCTAATCTACTATACACACCCTTCCCAATGTTAACTGGGAGCTTGGTCACCAAAAGATTGCCTGCCCCGAGACAGCAACATCAAAGTTATATTTATTTGAAGTCCACAGTTTGGAAGTTGCCTCTGGAATTTCAATTCTACTTCCAACATAATTTATTTGGAATTCAAGACAATTGTCTCTAATTTATTTACTATTTGTGGCAGATTATGGAAATGTACTGCTTTCTACTGACAATCTGGCTGGTCTAGAGAATGGTGATGCTTGATTTAATCTAAAGTCCCTCTACTGTTCCCCAAGAACTCTCATAGGAATGGGAAACCGTTTTCCCCTTTCCTATAGACTTGTTCTGTGGATTCATGGGGCACCTTTGAATGTATTTGTGCCCAAAATATGAATACACTTTCCTTTCCTTCTATTGCAGTAGCTCAGAGTAGTTTAATTGAAAGCATTGAGAAGACTCTGACCATTTTCCTGTATCTCTGCTTCATTTTTCCTTTAATCTTTACATATGGGTTTCTTTTTCTCCCACTATATAGTTTCAGCTATTTTTCCTCCTAGTTTCCTAAAGACAGTATAACAAGGATTATTGTAGCAAACAGCTCTATTTTCAGGCTGTCAAAACAGCAGACAATAATGCTAAAAAAATGTGAAACGTGTTAACAAAAATACGTAAGGAACAAAGATTTTCTTCAGGTTTGCAATAGCATTTCGTTTCTCTTTAGGCTGTTTTACACACTGTAGCTTCCAATATATGAACTGGGGAATGAAAATAGCAGGCATTCATATGGAAGAATTCTTGCAAATTCCTGGTCTCTTCGGGACCAGTTCTGAACCATTATCTCTTGAGAGGGATGCAAACTGCAATGCCTTTAGCATCTGTAGGGCTATTTGGGCATAAAGATGGATTACTCTTTTGTCACTTGCCATTAAACCCCATCCATTGGAGTCCATTTTCTTAAAGACTTGGGTTCTAATATTGTACAGTTCAGTATGTCAGTCTTTAGGCATACTGGGTCCATACACAGCCTAGATGAGATAAAGGCACACTGCTTCTCCGCAGATGTGTTGGAATAGTATGCAATATTTCATTTTCCCCCTTGTAATATGTCCAGCTTTTAAGTTTTCTTTTCTTTTTTTTAAAGTGGTAAAAACTATCCAGTAAGGAATCCTCTGGAATCCTCATTGGTCCCGACACAGAAAGCTCATGGACTATCTCTTGCACCATAGTATTCCATTGATCATGTTTTCCTACTTCAACTTTAGCTTGTTCAAGAACCTCTGCTGACATCAAATCACATGGGTTTAGCAGTGGTATTAGGGATGATTTGAGAAATAATATTTTTAACTTCTTGAAAGGGAATAAAAGGGAAAATGTGCATCTTTCATGATTTGCTTAAAGATCGCATTATTGCAACTATGGAGCATTTGATAACCTAAGGAGCAGAGAAACTTGACATGAACTCACAAACCTGAGTAGACCTTTCCCGTGTTTTCTACCAAAGGTGGCCCAGGGCAGGACATGGAAAAGATTATTTCTGCAATATACACCTCCAATTAATTTCCCCTACTTCTCCATCATCCATTGCACTGAAAGTTGCCTAGAATAACAGCTGCCATCCCTGCAATGTAACGAAGACGGACCTGTGACACTGTTGTATCTGGTTTCTTCCCATTTACCAAGCTGATCTAAATACCCACTCCATAGACATAGCCATCAATTTTGAATGAGGCAGATAGAATGGCTGTTTACACACTTACATCTATTTTAGTCTCAATGAAATACACGAGAAGCAAGGGGACTTGCTCAATTACATGGCAGACAGAGGCTGGAAAGCATTTTCTTTTAAAGTGGTGCAAGAGTTTTCTGTGGTTATATGTTGTGGTTACCTGTCAGTTTTTCTCATTCAGGTTTATCATCAACACTACAACATTGATAAGATGCAGAGCAAATTCCACATCTTTTATAATTATTAATAGTTGGTCTATGAATCCTTAACACCAAGGCTACATTAAACAGAGTGATAACTACTTCTAAGTCAAAGTTCATAGGATTTCATGGCACATTACTATATTTCTGAATAATTTAACATAGATATTGGTCAATCTTATTTTGCACCCTAGTTACTTTTAGGGATAACTGCTAATGCCAAATACATTCAACCCAAAATAACTAGTTAAATCTATGTGCAAATATGTACATGCTATTTACGTCTTTACCCAATGTCTGGAGACTAATTGGATGTGGATGATGAAAAAGGACATACTTAAACTCAATCCTGATAAGACTTCCCACTCTCTGTTCAGTCTGGATATTTATTGTTTGAGATTGTTGCACAATTTGTTTGAGATTGGTGCACAATTTGGCAAGTCACAGCTCCTGTTCACAGAGCAGGTAGCAGCTGCAGCCAGGATAACCTTTCTACAGATTTATCTGGTACACCACTCATGAACATTTCTAGATGAGGTCCGACTGGATATGGTCATTTATATAGTCACCATAGAGATGCATTTGTTCCAATGGGCTGCCCTTGAAGATCACTTCAGAAGTAACAGCTGGTACAAAATGCAGCAGTTTTGGGGCATGCTGTGATATATGTCCTTGTGTCATTGCTACTAGGTGAGTTGCACTGGTTGACAGTTGGCTTCTGATTGACCAATTCATGGTTTTGGTTGGTATTTATGAAGTCCTTCATGGCACTGAGCCTAATAATTTGAAATAACACCTATCTTCTAACTATAGTTTTTTCATATAGTTTTGCATATAGTTTTTTTCATGTCTAGTAAGAACAAAGTAGGTCCCTTCAAATATTGCAAACAGTGTCATCGACTCAGTTTGGTCTTATAGGAAATGTAATAAAATACAGGTGATGGCACTAGAAGCAGATGGTTAGAATACATATAACTGAACCAAGAGCTTGGGTTAGTATCTGGGGTGGGGGAAAAGTTATATATGGCCATCCAACTCATTCATGGTGACTCCAGGCAGCCTACAGAAGTAAAACTTCCAATATAATACCTAATAAACCTCCACCCCCTTGGAAACAACAATCAAACAAACCATTTGATGGGCTCCATATCACTCTGTGGTTTCCAAAACAGCTGGCAAAGCTATGTTTTCAGGGCCTTTCAAAAGAGTATCAATGTGGGGCCAATCTTATTTCTGCAGAGATGATGTTCCAAAGTGAGGGAGCCACCATGGAGAAGGCCCTTGTTCTTTAGATGGACCTCCTTAATAGAGAGGACCAGAGATGCTATTCAACTGGTTTGCACCTATTTGGGAGAACTGGTAGTGGTATTTGGTATGGATCGCAGAACTGGTAGTGAACCCAGGCTGGGCCCTGAACCGGGTCACCTGGTTGCCTGGTCACCCACTTGTCCCGGTCATTCTCCTAGCTTTCTTTATCACATGGTGGCCATGGTGCAGCTTAGGTGGATGTCCCAGGGCTGCAGCTGCTACACATGCAGTATGCAAGTACAACAGCCCCGGGACATCTGTCTGCCTGCCTGCCCTCCCGGAGCACATTTTCTGCCTTTTTCCAGCCGATGTGCCTCTTCCAGCCCAGCCTGGCTCAGCCAGCCAGCAGGTGGGTGGACAGATGTCCCAGGGCTTCTTGCCACCTTTGTCCCGATATGCCTGAAGCAGCCCCTCAGGCCAGCTGAGCAAGGAGCCGCCATTCCCAGGCTTCTACTCTCCCATGCTTGGTCGACGCCTCTTCACCTTGCCTGAAGCGGCTGGTCCTCCTGCCCCTCACCCTCCACTCCCTCACCTAGTCTGAGAAGGTAAGGGTGACGGCAGGTGATAGTGAAGTGGCCGGGTCCCTATCTTCCCCTCTCTCTCCCCCACTCTGTGTGTGTGTGTGTGTATGTCTCCCTCAAAGCCACGGCTTGGTTTTCCTTGGTGCTCTTTGCTATTGTCATTCCTTCTTTTTGGAATCCAGACTGCCTGAACAAGCATCGCCAAATGCTGCTGGAAGCGTCTCTTCGGGAGACCCATCTCCCTCTCCTTCCCCCCTCCTCTCGCAACTGGCAGCCGTGGCAGGGCCGGGAGGATGGCAGGCACACCCGAGGAGGGACTGGGCGAAATGCCCCTTGACATGAGTGATGTTGGTTTGGCCATGCCCACCCAGTCACATGACCACCAAGCCACACCCACCTGGCCACATGACCACCAAGCCACACCCACAAAATAAGCCACGCCCATAGAACTGGTAGTAAAAAAATTTTGAATTCCACCACTGGAGAGGACCAGTAACATAACCTGCCTCCCCCTCTGATGGTCAGCTAGATGAAACTTAGAAAAGATGGTCCTTTAAATAATTGCCCCTCCATTTTTTTAAAGCTTATTGTGTCACAGTGATTATTATTTGGAGTTGATACATACATTGATATATATATTGATTGAGTGAAGACAGATTCCTCTGAAAAGTTAATCCTCTATCATGAAATTATTATATGATTTTCCTAGTCTTATTTTACCCTTTCTTTCTTTCTACACAAGGTGTTTGTTTTGTTTCTGAATCAACTCCTATTTCTTTCTGTGATGTTCTTCATCAGTTCAGCCAATTTATTTCCCTCAGCTATGCAAGAAGAGCTGCAGATTCTGGAGCTCCATAGAAGTTGGAGGAAGAACAAGTTGTTTCTTCATTTTACTTATTCTTTCTCTTGGCTCCTGAGCTTCAAGATCACTAGCAGGTCCTAAAAGAGAAATACTGGCTTGACTTTATCATCTTCACAACCAAAGTGAGCAGTGATGACTCATGCCCTTTGTGCAGTGGGCAATTCATGTGAAGGTCATTTGAGTTTTTATCTTTCTTTCTTGTGCTGAGTTGGAGTAAAAGGCCTTTTATTGCTATAGGAGGTGTGAGAGATCAGTGATTTGTGCTTCCATTTTTGGCATTTCTGAGTCAGCAAAAGTGAAACCAACCATTGCTTGCTTCTAAATTGCTATTAAGAAACAGTGAGTGGAAAAGGTGATACTTTGGAACTGCCCTGTCTGGATCTCCCATCCCCCCACCTTAGAATTAATAGCTGTAATAACTAATGGGCAAGAGAAGATGAGAAGATGAACCACATCCAGAACTTTCCTTTGGCTATTTTATAGCTATTCAGTTATGCTTTCTATGTTGGGCTTGATATGATGGTGGTTTTGGAGGGGAGGCTAATGTTTTCCCCTCGAAAATAATGTTTGACAGCATCCTCAGTACCCAATTGTGTCTTTTTATTTTGTGTTTGAAAAGGTTTTGTGAATGTCCCCAGACTTGTTGTAGCAACGTTTTGGCAGAATCTCATCTGCCATCATCAGGCTTCTGTATTGTCTTCGTCTGTGAGTCACTTTTACAGTTGTTTCCGTTTTAAATTTGGGGCTAGCCTACTGCTGTGCCAGAATGGTTTTTTCTTCATCCTGATTGGTTGGGAGTCTTGGTCTGTGTATATTGGTCTTGGAGTTTGCTGTGTTCTGCTTGATTGGTGTTTCTAATATCTTCTGTCTGTTTTTTGGCTCTTTTTGTATCTTGATTGGCTGGCAACATTGTGTTCCTGTATTGGAGGCTTTTAGTGCAGCTTGGCTCCAGGTAAATGGATGGCTATCATTTGTTAGAAAGCTAGGTTTCATCTGGGTGCCTGGTTGGGGTGTGTTTGAGCTGGAGGTATCGGGGGGAGTCTGTTTGTGCCCAGGGGTTTGCCTGGTTTGTGGTGTGGAGATTTTTTTGTTTGAGAGTGCAGGCTTCCAGATAATTGACAGTCTGGTGGAATCATCTCTTCTATTCATGCTTTCCAGTCTTTTTTCAATCTCTCTGGCTTCTCTGATAATTCTGTGGCTGGGGTTTTCTATAGTGGCTAGGGTTTTGGTACCATTGAAGTTGATGCTATGACCTGTGGCTTTCATGTGTTGGAATAGTGAGGAAGTGTGTTCCAGCTTTTTGACTGCATTTTTGTGTTTATCCAGGTGGGTACTTATTCTTCTATTGGTCTGTCCAATGTATGTGGCCAGGCATGATGCACAGGGGACTACATATATGCCTTGGTTTTCCAGGTCAATTTTATCTTTGGGGTTTCTAAGGATGGCTGCTATTTTTCTGTCTGTTTTGAAGGCAGTCTTGATGTGATGCCTGTGTAGTATCTTACTGATTTTGTCTGTAGTACCTCTTATGTAGGGCAGGACAGCTGTTCCTTAGGTCTGTTCATCTTCTAGGTCTCCATTATGTCTCAGTGTGTTTTTGTGGATCAGGCCAGTGATTTTGCTTTTGTGGAAGCCATTGGCTGTCAGTACTTTAGTCAGGGTGCATAGTTCAGTCTTTATGTGTGTCTTGTCTGCCAGGCATTTGGTTCTGGCGATTCGTGTTTTGGCCACAGAGTTTATCTGTGCTGGGTGGTGGTGGGATTGGGCATTACCTCAACGCCCAATCCCACCACCACCCAGCACAGATAAACTCCGTGGACAAAACACGAATATATATATATATATATATATATATATGTCTGGCATTCAGCTTTGTTCGGGTATTTTCCCACGTGGTGCTTTTAAAGTTGTAGCAACGTTTCAGCAGAATCTCATCTGCCATCATCAGGCTTCTGTATGGTGTTTCTCTGTGAATCAGACTTTTACAGTGGTTTCAGATTTAAATTTGGGGCAGCCTATTGCTGTGTCAGAATGGTTTTTTCTTCCTCCTGATTGGTTGAGAGTCTTGGTCTGTGTTTATTGGTCTTGGAGTTTTCTGTGTTCTGCTACTAGTATCTTCTGTCTGTTTTTTTTGGGGGGGGGCTCTTTTTGTATCTTGATTGGCTAGCAACACCTGGGCACAAACAGATCCCCCCTGATACCTCCAGCTCAAACACACCCCAACCAGGCACCCAGATGAAACCCAGCTTCCTAACTAATGATAGCCGTCCATTTACCCGAAGCCAAGCTGCACTAAAGGCCTCCAATAAAGTAACACAATGTTGCTAGCCAATCAAGATACAAAAAGAGCCCCCCCCCAAAAAAAACAGACAGAAGATACTAGTAGCAGAACACAGCAAACTCCAAGACCAATAAACACAGACCAAGACTCTCAACCAATCAGGAGGAAGAAAAAACCATTCTGACACAGCAATAGGCTGCCCCAAATTTAAATCTGAAACCACTGTAAAAGTCTGACTCACAGAGAAACACCATACAGAAGCCTGATGATGGCAGATGAGATTCTGCTGAAACGTTGCTACAACTTTAAAAGCACCACGTGGGAAAATACCCGAACAAAGCTGAATGCCAGACATGTAAGTACCCGCGAAAACTTAAGAAAACAAATATATATATATATATATATATATATATATATATATATATATATATATATATATATATATATATATATATATATATATATATATATGTCTGGCATTCAGCTTTGTTCGGGTATTTTCCCACGTCATAGTGGTGGTGCTTAAAGGTCAGCAACAATACAAGAGAAGGTAAATCATCTCCTGGTTTCTCTGCTCTGCTGTTTCCTGATAAAAGACAGCAAATAGCCATTTAGAAGCTGCTAATTTAGAATAGTTCTGGATCAACAGAGTTTCATCCCCTTCAGGCAATGTAAACATTTTGTTCATTGCTGAAGGTTACAGCAGGTTAATTCTCCAGAGCAAGTTGGATGGTTAGAGCTTCTTCGAAGCAACATAAAGCAGATTTAACTGCTGAAATATAGGTAATATAAGCTGAAAGGGTTCTCATGGGGCCAATCACCATAATTGCATGGACCTTTATGCCCCCCCATGCAATGCTGCACAGTCAAGTTTTGACCCCCTTGCAGAAGGCCTGGAGAGTGGGAGCCCACCTCATCTCTAGGGGCAAGATATTCCATAATGTGGATTGCAAATTACCTAACACACTCTCCAAATGTTGCTGCTCTATTGTGATTTTAATGGGACAAAAGAGATATTGTTAAATATTAACTATTTAACTATTTTAGTTAAGTTCAAACGAAAAGAAATGTATAGTATGGCCTGACCTTCAGCATCCTATTCATAGGGTCATTGTCACTGTCAATTTCAAATAGGTGGCATAACCTTGTGATCTTTCCAATATCCCCAATTTCTTTCTAATAGAAGTGTGGCCGTTGGAAAAATGGTCCCCCAAAGTAAAAATGCCACTTAGAAGGCCCAGTGTTTCTAAATCTAGAGTAGGACTTCAATATTTATGGTTAAAATGTCAGTCTTCTGCAACCAGGTACTTTTACTTTTTGGATATATCAATTCCATGTCAGAATATTCTTTAAAAGCATGGGATGTCTGTCAGTCAAAGTATGAAGAGATTTTCTGACCTCACCTAAGCATCCTATGGATGGCCATGACAATCATCTGATAGGCCCAAATATTTCTGGATCAGAACAAGTAGATTTAATCGGTTCCAACTTTGCCACTGATTTCTTATGGAACATTAAATATGTCTTCTGCAGAATTTTTCCTATTGGACTAAGCACGGAAGCATTAGAATGGAGGTTACTGTCCTCTAAGCTGAATACTGTGTTCCTACGTTGAACAGGTTTATGGTCTGGAAACTGATCCTGTAATTAGAAGCCATATTTTTGTAATCAGCCTAGGACAAGAGGACTTACAACCCTGGATTCTTTTCCAAAGCAACATTCATTTGCTAATTATCTCTGCCAGACAAAGACGAGTAGGTTGATTAACACCTTTGACCTGCATGGACCAGACTATCCTTAACCCCCTGAACTCAGATTTTCCTGAAATAGTGCGTGTCACGATCAATGGAGTATACTGCTCATATGACAAGTGGATGAGGAAACCTTCTTATTATTCATTTATAAACACAGCCATTTTCAGGGCACTTCTAATTGTGACAGCAGTTAATCAAAAGGGCATGATGGCAGGGAAAATCTGTCAGTAGCTTTGGATTGTCATGTGAATGTAGTTGACTTAAGTATCTTGATGTATCTTTATTTAGTTTCTCTCTTATTACAATCACATGGTGTACACTTCACAGTGCTTAAGGACTCATCAACTCCCTCATGGTGTCACTTCCATCTACTCTCCAGATTGCCTGACATAGCTTTTAAATATTCCACTGTTGAAGTGATAACTTTTCTTCTTATCCTAACACAAGTCATGCTGCACAAGCAATCTACAACAATTCTGTGACAAACTGCAGGGATGAAGTGGTTGTGGACAGTGTCACTCCTTTGAAGTACTCCAGACAAGAAGCACAAACCATGCACTAAAATCACCTTTACTGTAAGATTACAGTAACAGAATCTAGCAAGTCTGAAAACATTTGTCCTCTCATTTACTTTTATTTTCTAGAAAACTAGGAAGAGTTCATTCTGAGATTTTCCCCATGCTCCTTTTCCTCTTATGGGATGAAATCCCCTTTGCATGATATTTTCCTGGTCTATGTTCTTCCTTCTGTCTCCCAGGGTCATTTCTGCGTATCATGATATCTGCCTTGCTCCTATTTGCTGTTTCAGTCTATGAAATGAGCAGAAGGAATAACATTGAGAATCAGGAGAAGGAGCTGCTATGGTAAGTTTCTTTTAAAAGAAAACCTTAATCGAAGGCAGAACTAATCTTACAATACATCTCAGACAAGACTCTCTCTAATTCTTATAAAGATAATGGAAGGGAGGGAGAAAGCATATTCAGACTTTCAAGATTTTGTTACCATACTCTTATAATAACAGTAGTATTGGCCTGCATCATGTCTTGGTTTTTCCAATCTGTTCTACATTGAAATGAGAGCATTTTTTGCTTTAAGATTCAAACCATCAATAATTTCTTCTTGTTGTTTTTATTGGAATCTTTTCTTCTTCTTCTTCTTCTTCTTCTTCTTCTTCTTCTTCTTCTTCTTCTTCTTCTTCTTCTTCTTCTTCTTCTTCTTCTTCTTCTTCTTCTTCCTCTTCCTCTTCCTCTTCCTCTTCCTCTTCCTCTTCCTCTTCCTCTTCCTCTTCCTCTTCTTCCTCTTCTTCTCTTCCTCCTCCTCCTCCTCCTATTCCTCCTCCTCCTCCTTCTTCTATATTTGAAGTAGTGTACTCTTCTTCACCGATCTGTCTGGAAAGGATCAAGAAGTTTTCTCTGTTATCATCATAATTTCTTGTAATTAGAATCACAAGTCTTGGAGGTCTTCTGGTTCAATTCCATGACAGGAGACCTTATTCAATCTCAGATAAAAGACTGTTCAATCTTTTCTTGAAAATCTCTAAAAATGGAGCATCCCAACTCCGGAAGGCATGCTGTTCCATTGATTAATTGCTTTTACTTCAGGAAATGTCTCCTTGGTTGCAAGCTAGATCTCTTTGGAGTGGTACTATCACTTCTCATGATCTTTGTTGATGCAGCCTTGGACTATTTTTGTGTGTGTGTGTGTGTGAGCTGCAGCACACTGCTGGCTCATATTTAAATGGTAGTCCACTAGGATATCTAGATCCCTCTCACACTTACTACAGTTGAGTAGTTTCATTATGCCAGGAGAAAGTTCCCCAGCTTGATTTTTCCCCTTCATGTATTATGTAAACCATTCTCCTCGCATTGACTCACAAAGAAACCCCCAACACTATTGTAACTCTGAAAACATTATAGGCAGTAGCACATTGAAATAGTGATTGCCTCTTATAAAAGCAATCAGGGAAAAACTACAACAGAGTTTTTTGATGGAAAACAAAAGCAGGGGGTCACTTTGAAAAATGCAGTGTTTTTTGTAGCAATCAAAACATTCATGAGATACAAAAACTATGCAGGTAAAACTGTTTCATGACCAAGTGATCTATATGTTTCCTTTTTTTATCATTCTTTCTCTTTTAATCAGGCACGAACTATTGCCTTTACAAGTTTAAATTTCACAATCACTCAAATAGAAGGTTGGCTGTCTAACAGCTCTTTTGTCTATTGTAAATTTGGGGATGTGGCCACTGCTGTGTTCAGAGACTAACAGCAGTCCTCTCTCTGGTTCTCTGCCTGCGCGGGAGCGCTGATCGCTCCCATTGGTTGATGCCGTTTGACAGCCGGCTATAAAAGGGAGCTGTCAAATGGCATCAGTTGTCACCGCCAGCTGGCTGTCAGTTAGCCCCGGCAGCCGCGGCGACCCTTTATTCATTGGAATAAAGTCTGTTAGCTTTCAACCTGGCTCCGTCTCACTCTGTAACCGCCGCTCCACAACACTGGCGACGAGGGCAGGATGCAGTAAAGACGACCAGGCAAGACAACTGAGCCGAAGTCACAGTAAAAAGAGCTGAAGCCGCTATGAGCTGAATGAAGTCACCGCTGCTGACGCTCTCCAAAGAGCGCGAACTTTAAAGCTTCCCAGCTGAGGAGCCGAACGCCGCTTGACAGGCGCAGCCAGAAATGCTTTTCTAAAAGCGGAAATTCAAGTTCCCTCAACTGAGGAGACCGACGTCACCACTCTAATGGCCTCAAACCCAACATTCCCCCACTTCCAGCCGTGGACAGAGACATGGGAATCATACTTGAACAGATTTGAATGCTTCCTAAACGCCATCGATCTGTCTGAAGCCACTGACCTGAGGAAAAGATCCTATTTTTTTAAGCTTCTGTGGGGCTACAGTTTTCGATACAGCCTCTGCACTAGTGTCCCCACGCTCTATAAAGGCTATCCCCTGGGATGAGTTGAAGGAAATCCTGTCAAACCACTATTCCCCTAGACTCTCCCAGATAGCTAGGAGATTGGCTTTTAGGAGGAGAGTTCAAGCTGAAGGGGAAACTGTGAGTCAGTACATGGCAGCCTTAAGGTCAGCTGCCATACACTGTGGGTTTAGGGATTACCTTGAGGACATGTTGCTTGACCAAATTGTGGGAGGAGTTAAGGACCTAAAGCTACAGAGGCGTCTACTTGCTAAAAAAAGATTTAACCCTGGCCTTAGCTATTGAGGAAGCTCAGGCTGCTGAGCTGTCAGAGATATCAGCAGCTGAGATTCAGGGGGACCCCTTAAAGCAAGGTCCCTCCACCATTCACTACGATGAGGTCTCCCAAGAAGAGGAACCTCTCGAGGTAAACCGCCTCACACGTCCAAGACCCCCCCCCCAGAGCTACCTAAGAAAAACAACAACCAGACAGCCAGACAGCAACCCAATTGTATGAGCTGTGGGGGTAACCATCCCAGATCAACTTGCAGATTCAGAAACGTTATCTGTCTGAACTGCCAGAAGAGAGGGCACATAGCCAGGGTTTGCCAAGCCGAGCAGACCTCCACGCAAAGACCTCAGGCTGCTGCCTCCTTCCAAAGGCAAGTTGAAGATTGCTACACGTGTTACCACGCAGACAATACCACCCCTAGGTCTAACAAAATAAGCATTTCTCTCTTTATAGAAGGTAAACTCTGCCGGATGGAGGTAGACACTGGGTCTGCCCTCTCCATCATCTTGTGGACCACCCTGAAGAAGTTACTACCTTCGCTCTCAAAGAAGAAGCTGTTCAACTGCCACCTGACTCTTCGAGACTACCAGGGAAAGACCATTCCAGTCCTGGGTAAGGGCAAATTCCTCATTCAATTCCAGAACTTTAGAGCCCACTTGCCACTGGTGGTTGTAGATGGTGCCCTTCCTAGCTTGCTAGGACTAGATTGGTTCCCTGCCCTAGGCCTTAACATTACAGGCATTCACTCTGTGGTAAATTCTGAAGTAGATTCCCTTTTCAGGGACTACTCTGATGTTTTCAGTAGTGATCTAGGTTGTTATTCTGGCACCCCTATCTCTTTCGATGTGGGCCCCAAGCCACCCCAATTCATTTAAAACTGCAAAGGGTACCTTTTGCTATTCAGCCTAAATTGGATGTGGAATTAGACAAACTTATTAAACAAGGAGTGCTGGAGCAGGTAGATTTCGCCAAGCGGGAAACGCCCATAGTCACCCCCTTAAAAAAAGATGGCAGCGTGAGAATCTGCGCTGACTATAAAACGTCCCTGAACTGTTTTCTCCAAATTAGTGCATACCCAGTACCTGTAATCCAACACCTGCTACACTTCTTTGAACCAGGTACAATTTTTGCAAAGTTAGACATGTCCCAAGCATATCAGCAATTTCCCATGGATCAACACACTGCTGACTTGCAAACCATAGTTACACACAGGGGCGCCTTTAGATGTAAACGTTTACACCGGAGTCAGTGTGGCCCCAGGCATTTTTCAGTCCCTCATGGAGAGAATCCTCCAGGGTCTTCTGGGGGTAGTTCCATACTTTGATGACATTTTAGTTTCTGCCACCAACAAAACACAATTATTACTCAGAGTCAGGTCGGTCCTTGACAGGTTTAGGCAAAATGGGCTTAAATTGAAAAAAGACAAATGCACCATTGCCACCAAGCAAGTGGACTTCCTTGGTTATCAAATTGACGCCTCTGGAATTCACCCCATAGAAACTAAGGTTAGAGTCATCCACGAGGCACCCACACCCTCTAACAAAACTGAATTGCAGGCCTTTTTAGGGCTCCTGAATTTTATGCAGTTTTCCTGCCTCACAAAGCCTCTGTAGCTGAACCCCTTCATAGGCTCTTAGATAAAAAGGCCCCCTGGCACTGGGGACAGAGAGAAGCCAACGCTTTCCAAGCGGTTAAGTCTCTTTTAACTTCAAACGCTGTGTTGATCAATTTAACCCAAACCTGCCCCTGGTGTTAGCCTCAGATGCCTCACCCTTTGGCATAGGAGCAGTATTGAGCCATAGGCTCCCAAATGGATCTGAGACAGAGGAAGCAGAAGATGCAGCCAAATTAACACATTTGAACAATCCAGCTGTCGCACCCCCTGACCCCAAAAACCAAACAAGCTGACACACACCAAAAACACAGACCCAGACCCCAAACTCGAAGCCAGACTAAAACCCAGAATGCTACATCACAGCCACCTGCTCAGGATAATAAATCTCACAAGGTCATCACACAACCCATTACCCAAGCCGTTACTACACAGGAAGTTAATGGAAAAGAGATCAAAACACAAATGACCCAGGAGATTACAATGCAGGACCCAGGATACCACAACAAAAGAACTCGCAAGCCCATCACACAACCCATTACCCAAGCCATTAAAACACAAGAGGCTAATGGAAAAAAGATCACTACAAAAAAAATGACCCAGAAGATTGCAGCACAAGATCCAGGATATCTCCAGAACAAAACTCACAAGGCCATCACACAGCCCATTATACCAACATCAACTCCATCAACCAATCAAGAGGCAGCAGTGCAGCCAACCAGCCAGCACACCAGCCCCCACCACCAGTATTTATAGAGAGACGGCAGCTCTGATCACACACTGCTTGCACTGGCACGAAGCTGAAAGCACCAGCCTGAGGATGGCGAGTGGGACCTTACTGAAAAGTTGCCAAGATACTCTTAATCTTACATGGGAAAAGACCCGAACACACCTAGACCTACATATATGTATGTATGTATGTTATTCAGCTTTGTTCGGGTATTTTCCCACGTCATTGTAGTTGTGCTTTTAAAGTTGTAGCAACATTTCAGCAGAATCTCATCTGCCATCATCAGGCTTCTATATTGTGTTCGTCAGATGAACACAATACAGAAGCCTGAAGATGGCAGATGAAATTCTGCCGAAACGTTGCTGCAACTTTAAAAGCACAACTACAATGACGTGGGAAAATACCCGAACAAAGCTGAATAACATACATGTAAGTGCCTGCGAAAACTTAAGAAAACACACACACACACATATAATCACTACTACAATTATAACATATCTTCTTTTGCCCTTTATTGTGTAATCTATCTTTGGTCTATCCCTTTGTACCAGCAGTTCCAACTGTCATAATACATCGATGATTCTTTATCTTTTAATGCCAAAGTTAATTTGTCCATTTCTGCACAACTTGATATTTTTTTGAATAGTCATTTCCTCTGATGGATCAAGAGGTTGTTTCCAAAATTGTGCAAAAGCCAATCTGGCTGCTGTCAAAATATGTATTATTGTATACTTCACTTTTTGGGGGAATTGTTTATTAAAGATCCCTAATAGAAAGAATTCTGATTTGAATTCGATCTATTGTCATTTTCTAATTTCCTGCCTAAAATTTTGAGCCTCTGTACAAGACCACCACATATAGAAGAATGTTCCATCCTTTTTTTGTACTTCCAGCAATTTGGACTCATGTTGGGATGCATCTTCGCTAGTCTCGAGGGAGGAATGTGCCATCTATAAAACATTGGTTTTGTTTGTGTGCACTCTCATTCCCAAATGATGATGAGGTTTTTTTTCCCCTTGTAGTGTCTCATTGAATCCCTCAAATTCTCAGGGATACTATATTTCGGCAGAACAGTTATAAAAACCATGATGTAAGGCAGTTTTTCTGAAAGACCGCAAAAACAGTCTGTGTGATTTCACAAAGAAAGGGACCCTGCAAAGATAGATGGGACATCTTAAAATAGAGAATTTAAAAGCAAAAGTAATCCTAATAAGGAAAATGTGAATTCTGAAGAAGGCAATGTAGTTGTCCATTCAAATTTAATAAAGGCCTGAAAAGAAAAAGATACATATAAGAGCAATGTCTTCTTTTTGGAGAGAACCAGCAGTGTGATGCTACCAGTTCTGCCCGGCTCTGTAGAACCGGTAGCTCTGGAGAGCAGCAGACACAGAACCGGTTCTGTGTCTGCTGCTCTTTGGCTCACCCGCCCGCCCGGGCTGTTACCTGAACTTTATTTCCTGCCTTTTCAACCTCAGCTGCTTTGTGTGGCACAGGTGAGGTTGAAAAAGCAGTAAAAAAGTGCTTTTTCAAATGCTGAGCACCTGTGCGCAGTGCTTATCAGCTGTCTGGGTGGCACAGCTTACGGCATAGCACATGCGTGCGTAGTGCATGTCTGGCAAAACGTAATTACCGAACCGGTAGTTAGACCGGTTGAATCCCACCTCTGGAGAGAACATACATTCATCTGATAATTCTGAAGAGCAGAATGAAGAACAGGATTGATAAAAATATCACATTTATTCTGAGTACATTTAAATCTCAGGAGCCAGATGACTATCATTCTAGGATAATGAAGGAATTTACTGATGGGATTCAGCTGACCCCTACATCACAGGTCTTCAAACTTGATAGTTTTAAGACTTGTGGACTTCAATTCCCAGAATTCTTCCTCCAGTCATGTTAGTTCAGGAATTCTGGGAGTTGAAGTCCACAAGTCTTAAACTTGCCAAGTTTGAAGATGTAATGTAATAATGTAATAATATAAATATGCTGTAGTGTCAAACAACAGGAAAAGAGTAAATGACTCGTCTTCAAAAAGAAAGGAAAGGGGGATCTAGGGAGCTCTCATTCAGTCAAGTTAACACTGGTATATGAAAATATTCTGGATCAGAACATAACATGTTTTATAAGCAATGCAGAGGTAAGCAAAAAATATGTCAAGAACAAGACTTGTCAAAAGAACTATTTAATTTTTTGCAGTGCATTTTTTGTAATATCGGTAGTTTATAAGAATGCTGTAAACATAATATACTCTGATTTCAGAAAAGCAATTTAAAAAGTATTCCATGATTTTGTAATTAGCAAAGTAGTTAAATGTGAATTTAGTGGCATTACTGATAAGTGACACATAGGTAGTCTGAAAAGCATATTAATGGTTCCTCATCAAATTGTAGAGAAATAGTGATGGTGCCATGTGATTCAGCCCTGGTTCCTCTACTTTTCAGTATTTTTATTAATGTCTTGAGTTGACTGAAGAAAGGAAATGCTTATATACTTGCAGAGAACACAAAATGAATTGCATAGGCAGAAATAAAATTCAAAATAATCTGGAAAGATTAGAGAAGTGGGATTAAAATAACAGAAATTAAATACACCATGCATAAAATAGGAATCACTTGGCTTGGTAATTTTAATTGTGAAAAGGATTTTTGAATACTGGATTATTACAAACTGAGTAGCAGTTCCATTTGGCTGTCAAAAAGGCAAATTCAGTATATATAAGTATCGTCCAAATCGTATGAAACTTGGTATCAGGTGATGCTGCATTGATCAGAATTTACCTTCAGTATTAAATCCAATTTTCAGTTTCATACTTACAGGGCTCAAGATAAACTAGAACAAGTTTAGAGAATGTCGTAAGAATGATCAGAGTGTGCAGTAGAAACTAAAAGCTATGACTGGCAATTACATAAACTGGAAATATTTAACCTTAAGAAATTGAAGTGGTATATGATAGCATTCTTCAAATAATTGAAAGAAGCACTTTAAAGAAGGCCACATTTTTTATTAGCTTAGTAGGTAGAGCACAAAACAACATATTTATGATAAAAGAGCTGCATATGCCAAATTAATGCTGGAAAAGTTTGCAATTATAAATTGGATTGTGTAAATAATTACTCAAAAAGATGGAGGACTCCATGAGTGTTTAAAGAGAAACCAGTCTCCTATCAGGGGTCCTTTGAATTCCGATACTGGACTTTAAATGGTCTCTTCTGATTCCATGGTTCAATTCCATAATATGGTACCAACCTTGATTCTTCCTGGATAGGATACGATAGGATACTTTCCGAATGAACCCCACAGAAATATCGTAAATTGTCTTTTGCAACAAGTAGGCATCATTCAGGATTTGATTTGTGAACATTGATGAATAATTTGCAAAGAATGAGAAGCAGCAGGAAATGACCTTATATGCACAACACATCTTTCTCCCTGGATTTGTTTATTCATCTAGTGAAAGCTGTTTCAAACTCAGTGTTGTCATGTCTCATTGTGAAAAGGCATATCAAATTTCAAAGGCATTGCAGACTGGCTTCCAAATGAAATATGGTATGATGCAGTATTTCTTGGAGAATTATGGACATAAGAGCAAAAGGGGGAAATTGTTTATAATGTACCAAAGTATTCTAAGCAACTAATGACCTTCAAGCCCCACATATTCATCAGTAAAAAGTTCCTAATTAATCATGTGTACATAGTTAATTAATTTTCATGTTTTTCTACTTTCTCTAAGATGGAGTGGCTATCTATGACTCTCCAGATACTGCTGAACTGTAACTCAAAGTGGCCTCACCTAGTGAGATGTAGTTCAGTTATGTTTATCTGTCTATCATCCACCTACTTATCCATCCACCCATTAACATATTTATATAATAAAACCCCATAAAACAACCCATCCCTGGCAGGGATGGTAAGTTTTCTCCTTCGCAAAAACACACTGCAACAAAAAGGAGTTTTGACTAAGTCTTATATAAAGTAATGGAATGGATTTGTAATAACTAGTTATACAAATTTGTATAACTTTGATTTTTGTCATCAAAACCATATCTGGCTGAAGAGTGCCCAAATAATATTCTCAATAAATAAATAGTAATAGTTTCCAGAATAGTTGGCTGTAAATAAAATAAGATAGCATCTATGCTGATACAACAAATTGCAATTATTTAAACTCATCCAATCCTCAGAGTTTAATGGATTCAATATTTTATGTATACCACTACACAGTATATGAAAAGTTTCATAACCATTAAACACTACTGAGGGTGTTATGCACAAATGTGAAGTTTACTGCCTAATAAACAAATATCCAAGAATGTCTAGATCCTGATTTGTGTTTGCTTCTTTAACCTCAACCTATTTTTCACTGGAGCACTGCTTTATGAAGATGCGGCATCATTTACCGGGTTACCAAGGAGGGAAATGGTGGTTGTCAGGTGATGAGTCATCACTGCCATAGTAAGCCTTAGTTATTTCCTGCACATTAATTGTAATACCCTAGTTTTGCCACTGGGGCAATAATGGAGAAAGGACATTTGAAGAAGGTCCTGTATGTGAGGAATATAGCCTGGAAAAATCGTTGATTATGCAGTACTCTACCAAATGTTTGTGCTATTCAAATTCAAGTCTTGTATTACTTAATCAGCACCTTGATTATGCACGAGATAAAATAGGGCCTTTATCTTCTAAAAATTGGAACTTTGAGATGATTTCTATCCTAAAGACTAAAAAAAACCCCAATCCTATTTTAAATTGAGATTTAGAAAGAAAGCAGCAGCAGGTAAATTTGGATAGCCATATCATAGGTGCTTACACCAATCTTATCTAATCCAGTTATTGATAGTATATTTTATGGGAAAATGAACTAGCTCAGGTAAGTACATGAGATCAGTCAGAATGATCACAGCAGTGTAATTAAAAGTAAATATCAATGTAACTGAAATATTAATAAAAGGACTATTCTAGACTGTCTTTCTAAACTGAAAAGAAAATTTTAAGAGGCAAGAAGTCATTTAAATGGAATAACATGTTGTTATTTGTGCCATGTACTACTAATGAAACAAAAGGATAAACTAATACAAAGAACCAAGAAGTTACAGTTTATCTAGTTACTGTGCTTGCACAGATGCCTATCCTTTTATTCTACACATCCCTGAGCACAAACAAAACTGATTTAGCCTAAAATTTAACAGATTAGACTCACAGACCATTGTAATATTCTACAATAGGTCCCAAACCTCTAGGTCCAAAATTATGTAATAATTTTGTCCCTTGCTCATCCCAATGCGTCCATCATGGTACACTCTTTGTAACAAGCAATTTTGGTGACTTTTCAATGATTTATCTTTAGCTCTAATGATCCCAGCTATGGAGCAACACTCTTAAAGAAGATATTGTAAGAGATGTGTCTCTGTCAGTATCTCAAGCAGTAGCCTTGTGTCTTAATGTCCCAAAACTTATTGTGGTCTAGAAAAAAATCCTTGCTGAAATTTTAAAACTGAGCTGCCCTAATTTTATTAATAAAATATTCTGGAAATACCGGGTACCTAGTGCTTTCTGAACTTGGTTGTTTTCTTGCAGATGTTTCCTTACTAAACTAGGTTACATAATCAGTATTAGTAGGGAGTGGAGTTTGCTCTCATTTTATATCCAAGGGCTTCCCCACACAGGACAAGGAAACAACCAAGCTACCAGAGCTCCTGGGACCTCACAGTTCAACCCTGATCTACAAATATTCTCCTCTATCGGTATTCTGGAAATGCCTATTATTTTCTCCAATTTAATTTAATTTTTATATCCTATGCCACAATAATTTAAGGCAAAGAATGAATGTGTTCACCTGACATTCTCACCCTTTTAAAATAATATATTTCCTAAAGTCTATAAGTCTTAAAAGAGTGCCGTGAGAATGCCTCTTGGAAGTCTGACTAACTTACATCTCAAATGGGAGATCAAAAATAGCCTCCAGAGCAAAACAAAATAACCCAACCAAACAGATATGTTATAGCTTAATGCTACGTATGAACTAAGGTAGAATCTGGTAGTGAATCAGCTTAAGTGGTCACAGCTCAAGTATTGTGCCAAGAGTGAATTTTAAAAGTTTTTGTTTTCTTGCACTGAATTTTCAATGGATGGAAACATCACAAAGAACAGAGATGTATGCAGCTTATACCACAAATATTATCCATTAAGAACTAGCATAATCACATTGTAAAGTAGACTTGAAAACCAGTAGGCTCAAGTACAGCCCATGCTTTAGAGACATTTCACTTATCCACCACTGATTCCTTGCAGTAAAAGGTAAGAAGCAGATTAAAAGAATATGAGCCTCTTGTGGCTCCCATATATAGCTGCAGCTGAGTCTGCACTGTACCTAGGCAGCATTTCAAACTGCAACAGGTCTAGTTGCTATAGAGCAAGGGTGTCAAACTTGCCACATCACGTTGCCATCACATGTTTTGCGACATTTGCCCCCCTTCACAGAGCTGGGGTGGGCGTGGCCTCCACGTGATGCATCCTGCCTGTAGGCTGCCAGTTTGACGCCCCTGCTATAGAGTAACATTTTCCATCAACTAGCTAGCTATCTTGAGCTTTGAGTACAAGGAAAATGTGATATTCTTGAAACAGAATCATTACCATGAAAAAAGCTTTGCTTTATTCACACACAGACACACAGACACAGACACACCCACACACATAAACTGACTGCTAATCACCTAAACTTTCTCCACAGAACACATTTGATGCGTTAATACTAAACATTCACAATTCTCTTGGAATAACTGTAAATGGAATTATAGGGCTGCTGGATTCAAGGTCCAAAGCAGTCAGAAAGCATTCAACAGCAGCTTCATTTTTGCCCTGAGCATGAAGGACTTCTCCAAGGCTGTTCCAGGCTTTGTGGCTGGTACTCTGTATCTGGACTGCATCCTGAAGAACCTTCTGAGCCAAATTTCTTCGCCCAAGCTTGTTGAGAACCAGTCCCTGCCAAAGGAAAAGTAACTCAGTGTTAACCACAACCAAATCTACTTGTTTGATGGACAAAAACAGAAGAATAAGAAGATACCGAATCAGGCCAATATTCCATATTATCAAAGGCTCTGCCAGAAGAGCATTATTTATGTAGACTGCAAAAATCTTGACAACCACTAGATGGGCGTGAAGGGAAATAAGAAACTATAATTATTGTGGTTGCCCCACAATTTTGCTGGCAAATTATAGTAGCTCATTTTTGGATTTCACCCAGAATCTTTTTCAGACTAATTTGGCGATTCCAGCAACTAAACCTGGATGCTATGAGCTGTACTACCAAGCTATATATAGCCCTTGTTCTCAAATAATGAGTCCAAGTGTAATGACAAGGTATTCTGAATGATTTCCTTAAACATGAGCAGTGTATCCTTTAGCTTGTAGCCTGATATTGTTTGCTTGGTTAGTGAGCTTCAATTCCTCAAATTTTCATTCTAACTCTCCCTTGATACTTTTAAGAACCCTCAGTTCAGCAATGGAATGTCTAGAAATACTGAAAAATTCTCCAGTAATTTCACCATGTCCTAGTACTTGATGTTGATTTGGGCCATAAGAACACAGATGGTGCATTGGACAAAAAGTGTCTTATAGGAATATCCCCCAAACTTATGGAACATTTTGCTGTTGGAACATTCACAGCAGTGAAAAGCATTGCATTGTTATACTCTGAGATGGAGATATATTCTATCTCTGAAGAATAAAACCAGTGTTCCCCAACCCAGTTTCTTCCAGATGCATTTTAACAAACATCCACATAATGTATATGAAGAAACTGATGCATAAACTTGTGAAGGTTGATACACAACCCCACGAGAAAGACAACTTCTTTTTTGTTATCTTTATTTTTTAACTAAAGAAAACATTCTGAATCCTGAAGAGTTCCCCTTAGTAACCCAATATTTTGGACTACAACTGCTGTTAGCCTAGGCTCGTGGTGGTGAACCTATGGCATGCGTGCCACAGGTGGCATGCAGAACCCTCTCTGTGGGCATGCGCGCTGTCATCCCAGCTCCACCACGCATGTGCCCATGGCCTCCCGCCGGCCGGCCGGTCTTTGGGTCTCTGCTGTGCATGTGCAGGGGGGATATGATGCATGTGTGTGGGATGGGGTGCATGCGGGCTGCGCACATCCACAATGGGGTGCTTTGCATTTTGGGTTTGCATGCGCGCACTTTGGGCATTCGGTGCCCCAAAGGTTCACCATCACTGGCCCTAGGCCAAGCTGGCAGGAGTGATGGTTCTGCCCACTGCCAAAGATACCAGATACTGATTCCTGCCCAGTTGCTGTGGTTGGATAATTTGCCTATCGAGATGTTTGAAGTAACTGCCCAATGCCCTTCACCCAATAGATTTGGAAAAATAATCATGAGCAACAATTTTATTGCTCTGTATTTATATAGGCCATCCTTGACTTGCAATAGTTCATTTAGTGGCCATTCAAAGTTACAACACACTGAAAAAAGTGACTTATGACCATTTTTCACACTTTCAACCGTTGTAGCTGCCCCATGATCATGTGATCAAAATTCAGATGCTTAACAACTGGTTCATACTTATGACCGTTGCTGAGTCCCAGGGTCACATGACCCCCTTTTGCAAACTTTTGACAAGTAAAGTCAACGGGGAAGCCAGATTCACTTAACAAACCCCGTTACTAACTTATCAACTGCAGTGATTTGCTTAACAACTTGTGGAAAGAAAGATCGTAAAATGAGGCAAAACTCACTTAACAAATGTGTGATGACCCAGGGTGAGGATACAAAATAAACACAGTCACAAAAACCCATTGAAGCCCCTTTTATTCCTTCACTTTGCTTCCAAGCTTCAAATATCCTTGACTGGAGACAAAAAACTGCCACACAAGCAGTTACAAGAAGGAGGAAAAGGCAACACAAACCGGGCAAGATAAGGGCTGGAGGACGTCCACAGATAACAGAACACACACTGGGAAGGATGCCAAACTCAGAGAGGAACCATCAACTAGAGATATTTCCACACTTTGTTTCCAGTGCTCGCCCATACGCATGTCCATCCTCTTATCCAGTTGTCACAGCTGCAGCCCATGAAGAGGATCAAGGCCCTCTCCTTCTGAGTAGACCACGTCTCTCCCTTATCCTCTCCTCCCTGCGTGCCCTAGGATGGAGAGGGGATGGGCCTGGGTCCTCCTCTGACTGCTCCACCAGCCTCTGCCCTTCCCCAGCCTCCTCCACAATTTCCGGCCACACCTCCACTCCCTGTCGGCTGTTCCTCCTCTCCCTCAGAGTTAGTCTCCACCAGGGGCATGACAAAATGCCTCACTTAGCAACATAAATTTTGGGTTCAATTGTGCTTGTAAGTTGAGGACTACCTGTATAGGAAATAACAAGCGTGTTGTATGCTACTACTACATACTACTGTTGGGCTCCAAGTTTGCTACGGAGCCCGTCAGCTCTGAACACACCTTGCAGCAAGTCAGCTGGCCAAGGAGAATGTCACCTTATCTCTGCTGCTGCCAGATCTGTATTTCTGCTTGTGTGCTGGTCAGTGGTATTGCTTTGGAATGACTCAGCAGAGCTGTCGGCTGCTGATGGATCCTGAAGCAACTGCGGGGCTGCAGGATGGAGTCTGAAATTACTGCGGGGCTGGAAATAGCTCTTTTCATGTATTGATGTGGTGCATAATGTTAAAAGGGCACATATAGGTGGTAATTATTCCTTAGGTTAAAACATAGTGAAGGTGGCACCAGGTGGGGATCAGTTAGTGAAGGTTGGAATAGGGTAGGGATGTAGACATGTCATAGGGTTAATAGCATTTAGGGATAATGGGTTAGGTGTGGCCAGTATAGGGCTGGGTGTGGTGGGGTGTATCTCATGATATGGTAATAAAAGGAAAGGGAGCCAACTCAACTCAACACTAACTTTTTAGCCTTTCTTGTCAGATAAGAGTATTTGTTGTTTGATGATCTAATGAATAAACCATCATTGCAACTACAAAGGAGCTGGAGTTTGTATTCATTTCAGGACAAATCTTCAATCCTCAAGGACTGTCTGAGAACCACTTGTACACTACTTGTATGTTTGTCTGTCATCTTCAATTAGTCAAAACAATGCATCACTTAAAGAAGGTGTCAAAAGTCTGGACTTTTTACTCCTCTGGAATTGAAATTGATAAAGTTGCAGCTACCAAGTTACCATAGACAGTTGTGGTTACATGATAATCATTTCAATATTCCCTGCCAGTTATCTACAAGGAAACTCAATGGGGGAAACTCGCAAGAAGTTAGAAGTTGCTCCTGCACCCGTTGCTTTTTTATCTGTCTCTGCTCATTCTGTTCTGCAGTTTAATGTGCAGGAAACATATGTGAAACAATGACTCAGTGAGTCAGGGATGGTCTTGTTAACAATAGCAATAGCACTTAGAGTTATATACCGCTTTATAGCTCTCTCTAGATGGTTTACAGAATCAGTTTATTGCCCCCAACAATCTGAGTCCTCATTTTACCCACCTCGGAAGGATGGAAGGCTGAGTCAACCTTGAGCCTGGTGACAACTGCCAAATAGCAGGCAGGCAGCCAGCAGTCAGCAGAAGTAGCCTGCAGTACTGAACTCCAACTACTGCGCCACCAAGGCTCATAAAATAAAATGAACGACCAGGTAAAAAACAAAAAAGATTTGGGTCTTCCCCAAGGTGCCTAGGAAAACAAAAAATTGATTAAAACTGATCATCTACAGGTAATATTAGATTTACAACAGTTTGTTTTGTGACCATTTAAAGTTACAATGGCATTTTAAAAAGTAACTTATGATCATTTTTGCAATTACGGCCACTACAGCATCCCTAAGCTCACGTGAACAGATGTTTGACAACTGACTCATGACAGTTGCGGTGTCCCTCGATCATGTGATCCTCTTTTGCGACCTTCTGACAAGCAAAATCAATGGGGAAGCCAGATTCACTTAACAGCTGGGTAACTAACTTAACAACTGCGGTATTCACTTAACGGTGGCAAGAAAAGTCATAAAAATGTGGCAAAACTCACTGTCTCACTTAGCAACAGAAATGTTGGGCTCAATTGTTTTATTTATTGATTGATTTGATTTGTCAATCATTTACAAGATAATAGGTATGAGGATAAACATGGTTATGAATACAAGAAATGAGTATATATAAGAAAAATAAAAGAAACAATAGGACAGGGATGGTAGGCACTTTGGTGTACATTGTGGTCATAAGTTATAAGTTGAGCACTACATGCATTTTTTTATGGAGGTATGGAGGCCAATAAAGGATTCTATTGTTCTACCTCACTCCAAACACTTTTTAAAAATTCCATATTTTACTTTTGTTAAAGAAAAATGAGGAAGAAGGGCTCAATAGTCGATTTCAAAACACAGAAAGTTCGGGAGGCATGTCTTTATGAATGTTGGTCCCAAGCCAGTCACATTCCCTTGAAGTGGGAGTGAGCATGACCAAGCCCATAGATCCAGCTGCTCTGAGATTTGGAAATGAGGTGGGAGAGGGGTGCCAGCTGCTGTGCTACGGATAAGGAGCCAGGCAGCATTACATTGGTACTTCCTTCATCTCACCCAATGCTTCTTCAGGGGGAGGGCTGACATGGGAGGGGACATTTATACCAAAAAGCAACAGCCTCAGATCCATCTGGATTAGATGAAGAATCACAGTCTCAGGACAACTCCCTCCCCACTTCAAAAAAAAAAAAAAAAAAAGCTATGTATTTTTGACTCTGGAAAGCTAGTATGACACTCAGCACTGAACGCTCTGTTTCCCTGAAGAAACCTCCGCTTGAGAACTGAGAAGCTCTGGCAGAATTTTATATCTCCCTACGGAGTCTGGCAAGTGGTAAACAATGCCTCCATGTTATTGCCATGTATAGTCCAGCTGGGATCTGCCCACAAGCAGAATAGAAAGGGGGGGGGGAGGAGGAGAGGGAGAGGAGGGAGCAACAAGAAAATTCATGCATCCTTCTGCAGAAGGCAATTTATATTTTTAGCTGGGCTTTCTCTCTCTCTCTCTCTTTCTCTTTAGTAGGTTTCCTAATGAAAGTTCAGTTTCTCAGTTGCCATAGAAACACTTCTTGTTAAGGTGCATGAATAATTTCATAAAATCAGCAGAGATTGAGGGAACATTAGAAATGTGTGAATGTGTGTGTAAGTGTGTGTCACAAATAACCGCACCACCTTATTGCCATTTCAAGTTAAAGTAAAACTGCCATTCCCCTTTGTTTTGATAAATGAAGTGTTTTCCTCAAATCAATATAGAAATAAAAATCAGTCATGAGGTTTTTGAATACCCTGGGGCTTTTAAAAATTTTTTTCCCTTTCCATCTCTTTTCACTCAATTATATCTCAGGGAAGGAAAGAATTTCCCATTGTTGGTAAAAGCATAAGAACCCTGCTGGGCAGATGAGACAAAAAGGCCCATCTAACTCAGCATTCTGATCTCAGAAACATCCCATAATAAGGGCAACCCTTTTCCACTGCTGCCCACAGCAGTGGAGAGATGTATGTTCTCTAAACTTGAAGTGCCTATTTAAATATGAAGATAACACCACCCTCTGTTTATTTCCCTTTTAAACTTCCTAAATCAAGTGACCAGAAATGTCATAAACAAATTAGGTCTCTATGAATTTTTTTTATATAAAATCCAGATAATGCTCTTGTTCTATTTCTTAATCACATGCAGGGCTGGTTCAAGGCCTCAGCAACCTAGGCAGTGCGCCAAATTTTAGGGGGCACTAAAATTGAAATGACTTTCAAGATACTCAATATACATATAAAATCTGATAATCTTTGCTTGTTGCTTTAGAATTTTGGTTTTCAAAAACAACCATAAAAATCACTTGAGTGGTAGTCAACAATCACTAACCAGACATTACAAGTCATGAAAAAGAAATTGTGTTTACATCTACGGACTTCAGGGAGCTGATAATATTACTGAAGCAAGATAAAGGTCTGACAGGAAGATCCTAAGTGACCAGATTGTGGGACTATTTATTTATCAAAGTTATACTTGGAAAAGTGAAAACAGCACACTCTGTATGCCAAAATACTTGCTCGAAGGTTAAATATAATTTTGCAGCATTGCTGCCATATGACAGCAATGGGTGCTGATGTAATTAAAATTTCTGTGATTCATTGTAAATGAGTTGAAAATATCTGAGGAAAAAAAACATTGTCCAGAGCTGAAAATCATAAGCATACACTTCAAAGACTCAAAGAAAATAAAAGAAACAAGACTGTCTTTTTGAAATTCTAAACAAAATTGGAAGATGAGCCAAAGTTTACGGAGTGCCAGAATATGACTAAGCTGAAGATGCCAAAAAGTTAAGAACCAGCCCTGAGCACATGGAGTTGTCCTGGCAACGTTGCCACAGATGACCCTAAGTTCCATATTGTCTACTTTTCAATGGTATAACAAATGGCTGCCCTAGTTTTAATTAAATGAAGGCTTGAAGGCTTCAACATCAGAAAAGTTTCCTTCTCATTTTGTTTGATCTTATCAAATGCTCTGGAAAACTCAGAGTTTTGTATATTTAATTTGCAACCTATTTTCCTGCATGCCTTACTGAGCTACTATTCTACCAAATGGTACAATGGATCTACATGCTAATGAATGCCTGGATGTTTTATTTATTTATTTATATTTATTGGTTATTTGCTGCTTATCTCACCATGGGGCTACCCTAGACGGCTTATAATAATTAAAAGGAAGAAAATGGGAGGAGTGTAAACAGAACAGAAGTAAAATAACAGAATAATAAACAAACAATGACAAAGGAACACAATGAGAATAATACATCAATATGATAACCTAAAAGATGGAATGGTGGAGAGCAGAGAGCAAGAAGTGGGGAAGTGGAATCTGCCATCAATCCAGCAGTTCCCTCTCTTCCATTTCACAGGTGGTATTCAGCAGGTTCTGATCATTCTGGAGAACCAGTAACGGAAATTTTGAGTAGTTCAGAGAACTGGCAAATACCACCTCTGACTGGCCCCGCTCCCATCTATTCTGCACCTCTTGAGTCCCAGCTGATTGGCTGGGTCTTCTTTTGTTGCCCTGCACAGGAGAACGGAGCTGGAAAGCAGGTTAGTGGGGTGGGGAGGGAATGGGGATTTTGCAATATCCTTCTCCTGCCATACCCACCAAGCCACGCCCAGAAAACTGGTAGTAAATTTTTTTGAATCCCACCACTGTTCCCTTTGAGCCCCAGGCCAAAGCTGTTTTATCTTGTTTCTCTCTAAAAATGATCATTTGCACCACTTTGATAATATTTATCGTTTCTTATTTAATTGAGCATTTCAGTGCTATTTCAAAAGCATGGTAAGCTACTGAAACTGAATACAGCATTTCAAATCAAAGAGCTTAAAACTATTCATTAATCAGTATTAACTGCATGGCAACCAATGGAAATAAAAAGTCAACAAAGCCGTATGAGAGAATGTCATCCATTTACAGAGAGCTTTCTGAAACAGCTTTTGGATGCTTGGGGAGAGGCGGCAGTGAAGTAGTGGAATGTCTTTATCTAAGGAAAGGCTTTTTAGATTTTTGGCACCACTGACTCAAAAAAAAAGGCTCAACATCTTTCCTCCTACTGTTCCTCAAACAGTAATTAATGCAGAGTCTTTGAGGAAGATCTTTTAAAGCAAGAATTATTAATCCTAAATATACCTGAAAGGCTGTTTGAACCTTTCTGGGAACAGTCCTTCAAGAGTGAAATATGAAATGACATCCTATACCATGAATATAATTATATTTGTCTTTTATATTATAAACATGTAAATGTATTGGAACATCCTATAACACTTTCTCAAGCACCTAATCTAGTTACCTTGGGAAAAATGAAACATTATCTTCATCTTGGAAGGTTGGGGATTACATTTAATGTAATATTGGTGAGGAGCTTGGACTAAAGAGAAGCTAGCATAACAAAATGTTATTAATGTAATGAAAGATTAAATGCCAAAGGCTATATGAGGTTTGAATGAAAAGTAAGACTCCAGGTCCTTAATGTTAGTTTGAAGAGGGATCTTTTAATAAATGAAAACTGAAAATAATCCTTGAAAGGAACTCTTTCCTTGTCTGTATTTACTTCTCCATATAATAAATACCATTTCTTACATACTTCTACTAATGATGGACAAGCTATGTAAAACTTTCATTTAAAAAAGCCTTGTATTTTCAACCAAGTCTTTCACTGAATCAAATCAATGCCCATGAAGTTATTCCTTAAATTTTGAAAAAAAAGTGAAAGTCATATGGCAACAAGTCTGGACTGTTTATTGTATTGGGTAAGATGGTAAGATCCAACTCCACAATTGCCTATGGGTGACTTGTGAGATGTGAGATATAGCTTGTGGCAAATGTTCCTTTTTGTCCTTCTGAACTCTGGTGAATCATTGTTTCAAAGCTTGAATGCTCCAGTGTAATGCTATGACTTCATAGTGGAGCCAGGTTCAAGGAAATCCATGTAAATCAGGGGTCCCCAACCACCAGTCCCTGGACCGGTACCGGTCCGTGGATCATTTTTTACCGGGCCGCAAAGCTTGGGCACCGCCATCTTGTTTCGACAGCGCTTCCGGGTTTTCAGTTGCTTCCGGGTTTTTGGTTGGAAAGTACTTCCAGTTTTTCAGTTGGAAAGTGGCGTTTGGGTGCTCGCGCCTTAGTTTTGTTGAGGGGGGGTGGCTTCGAACGAAGAGCCATTCCAATGGCGGTGGAGTCTCACGTTACTCAGGTACCGGTCCGTGGAAGAATAAATAATCGTGAAACCGGTCCCTGGTTTGAAAAAGGTTGGGGGCCACTGATGTAAATAACATCATTTGCATCCTCCCCCAAATTCACCAGGGAAAGTCAAATTAAGACTTTTGTGAAACCTGTGTTTTGAAGTTTTTTTACTCCATAGATAAAGCTATGCCCAGCTGTCACAATGCCATGAAAAATTCCTCTTACATTGCAGGATAACTATTGTTGGTAAATTTCAATTCTTGAATTCCATCTCTGCTTTCAGCTTGTATATGGAACCTGTCATGCACAAACTTTCTAATATTGAAGAATATCAACAATGTGATATGCATGTTCCTGTGAAATTCCAAGCTTTGACAGTAATGTCCCTTTGAGGGATCTGCTGATTGTCCTTAATGAGTGCATCTATCTTTCATATGTAAAACTTGTCAATTGCCATCACAGATAGAACACTTTGTTTTTAATCATACAGTTCAACATGTTTATATTTTTTGATTAAGCAAAGAACATAGTGTTTACATCAACTTCTTCATTGACTATAAAAACACATATTCACCATCATCACTATAAATATATCAATTTAATGGTAAATTTCAATTCCATGAACTTTTTCAGTCGAAAATTCAATCATGGAACATTGCTTAAAGGGCACTGATGAGTATTTACAGCAAGCTTCCACTGCAATGACAATAGCATCACAACTTTTTCTGATAAGAACTTCTCACCAAAAGAGTAGGACAAAGACTAAAGAAGATATAAGACCTTCTAGCATATCAATACTGCCAACAGTTGGCAAATTATAACATTAGAGACATTACTTTTTGTTTAATCCTTATATAATATGCCATAGATGTGTTTCTACAAATAAAAAATATGGTGATTACCATCTCTTTAAATGAAGAGTGAAGAGTGTTATAATCCACTGATTTTCCTATCAGTATCAACTCTATTTCTGGAAAGCCTTTGGATAAGATCCAGAGGTGGTACTCAGCAGGTCCTAACCAGTTCTGGAGAACCACTAGCGGAAATTTTGAGTAGTTCAGAGAACTGGCAAATACCACCTCTGACTGGAGATTTTACAGTCTCCTTCCCCTGCCACACCCACCAAGCCATGCCCATAGAACCGGTAGTAAAAAAAAATTGAATTTCACCACTGGATAAGATCATTTCTGCAACCATTCCTCCCAGTCCTTAAGAGGGCCATATCAAACTTGTTTTCATTGTTTTGCTGTCTTCTTTTGGACCCAATCATATGGCCAGAAAAAGAGGGCAAGAATGATACAGGCTACTACAGTACTCTTTTTCATTGTCCTGATTATCTTTATTTTCTCACAGAGGTCAGAGCATCAGAGGCTTCAGGGTTTGGCAACAGCTACAGAATTTAATCTGGGTCTTGGGATATCTCCATATTGACTCAACACTGGTTCAGATTCTTATAACCTGGGATGCGGGGATACATGCATATGTGAATCACTTACAATATTTTTCCAAGACTTGAAGAAATCCATCTCCCTCACTATAACTTTTAATTATACTTGTGTGGCCTAAAAGCAGAGCAATGTTTCCAGCAGAAACATTTATTTTTGATCTTTTCTTCGGAAAGCTATGGATCAAAGTATCAGAAGATCTAAAGGCTGAACAGAAAAATGTAAAAAAAGCAAGAGGAAAGAAGGAAGTTAAATGTTTTACTAACAGGTTTAGACCTAGTGAGACCCTGATTTTCCCCCACTGCTTATTCTGAAAATCTAAGAAAACTTTCTATCTATAGCACAAATACTATGAATGAAAACCTGACATTCTCGCTGTCTTTCACCAAGTTAACAGACTGGCTGTTAATATATTTCACCTTAAAATATGATCAAACATTTACTGGTATAAAAGGCAGGCCCTTAAACATCTTTTCAGAAAATGGGAGGCTCTGATGTCTGTGTAGGGGGCCCTCAGATAAACTCAAGAGTAGAAACTTAAGGGCAAGTTAGGCAAGAGGTAGAAGAGAAAAATAAATTGGATATATTTTCTTTCTTCTATCTTTTCTTTCAAATTTCCTCAAAGCATAACAGCAGGCTGCATGGAACACTTTGCAGGCGGTACTGCTTTCACTGAGACCTAAATGGAAATGAAAAAGCAAGCAGCAGATGCTTTGTCCCAGTATTTAAAATACACCAGGCACAGTGTTTTCTTGATTTTCTCCCAGGTCAAGGCTGCACCTCCAGCAGACACTATTTGCAAGAGCATGATTTACCATAATGCACCCATATTACATACTTTAACAAAGGCCCAAATAATTGTCTTCTCTGCAGATCACATTTTATGTGTTGTTGTTGTTTTAAATCATGGATAAGCTGTACTCATTCAGTTTGGCCAGCAGGTTTCCACAAGATACCTTAGTTTTGGGAAATGAATTTCTTCCCAAAAAAGCTGGCTAGTAGACAACCATAGAAATATAATCAGCAGTGACAAACTAGAGGGAGACTTATTACCACACTGTTTATCCCTGCACCATCAAATACTAGGACGTTAGATGAGCTCTATTTGCACAAGCAGCAGACGCTGTCTGTCTGTCTGTCTGTCTGTCTCACTGTTTCTCTCTGTCTCTGTCACTGTCTCTCTCTCACACACGCAACACTCATAGCCTCCTGACTTTACACTGTACAGAAATGGCTACTCCTGATGGTTTAGATTCTGTAGTTATTCATTATGTCATCTGGGCAAAATAAAGCTAACCACATGAGGTGAAGGAACTTATTTTCTTGCAACTTTCTTTCATATATAATTAATAACAACTGCCAAATAATTTACAGTCTGACAGATCCTTAGGACCACCCTTTCTACTCTAGCTAGTATTGGATTGTATTCAAATTCTGACTGGAAGACTGTAGTTTCTCAAGGAGTTTGTCCCAAAGTAAGGGGTGAATCTTGTTGCTGAGTCTGAGGTGAAGTGTGAGGAGATCTTTGTTGATTTGGTCTAGGAGAAATCTTTTTGTGTGAAGTTCATTTCTAATTAGGGCCAATTCTGTTCTTTTTAGGATGCGTTTGGTGGCTGCTGTGTTGGTGTGGAATTTCAATTGGAAGCTTGTGGGAATTAAATTTTGATCTCGGCAGTTGCATAGGAATGCGAGGTCACATAAAATGGAAGCTCTTTGGACTTCAAGTTTTTCATAAGTCCTGGTCAGATGGTGGGTTTCCTCCCTGTAGAGGTGCGATATTTGTTTTCTGAGGTTCTCGCGGGTACTTGTATGTGGATCTTTGGTTATTCGGGTTTTCTCCCGCGTAAGATTGGAAGTATCTAGGCAACGTTTCGATGAAGTCTCATTCATCATCTTCAGGCTTGGTCTTCAGCTCTGTGCTTCTCAGAGTGATGTGAGCTTGCAGCTGCTTCTTCCTTTTAACTGCTCCTGGGGGTGTGACTTGATTGGCTGGGGGCTTGGCTGTGTTCTGATTGGATGGGGGGGTGTTCTCATTGGTTGGGGGTTTGGCTGTGTTCTGATTGGTTGGGGGGTTGGCTGTGTTCTGATTGGCTGGAGGCGTGTTCTCTTCAGGTGGGGGCTTGATTGTGCTCAGGTTAGTCTTAGTTGCTGGAAGGTTTGAGCTGGTGAGCTGTGATCTTGCTGTTTGGCTTCGAGTTCGTGGTCGTGCTGCATCTTCATGGTGGGGGTCAGTTCGCTTCATGTATGGCTCAGAGGGGTTTGAGGTGGGTAGTGATGCAGCTGCAGTGCAGCTTCTGGTCCGTGGTCGTGTTTCATCTTCTGTGTGGGTGTGAGTCTGCTTTCTACGTGGAAGTGTGGTGGTGGCATCTTGTGTGGCTATCAGGGGTGTGGGTCTGGTGTCATTCTTCAAGTTAGGTACGCGTCTGTTCATGAGGGCGGGTTTCCAAATGGCTGGTAGGCGGCAGGCATCATCTCGTTTATTCATGCTGTGTGGGCGTTTTTCTATCTCTATGGCTTCTCTGATGATTCTGCTGCTGAAGTGTTCGGTTTTGGCGATAGTTCTGGTATTTTTAAAGTCAATCTCATGTCCTGTGGCTTTGAGGTGTTGGACCAGGGAAGAGGTCGGTTCTTCCTTTTTGATTGAGTTCTTATGTTCTTCAATGCGTGCACCTATTCTTCTGTTAGTCTGTCCAATGTATGTGGTGGGGCAGGCAGTGCAAGGGATTTCGTATACTCCTTGATTTTCTAACTCGATTCTGTCCTTAGGGTTTCTTAGGATGGTGGATATCTTTCTGTTTGTGCAGAATGCTGTCTTAATGTTGTGTTTTTGCAGGATCTTGCTGATTTTGTCCGTAGTGCCTTTTATATATGGGAGGAGGGCTTTGCCATTCTCTTGTTCTTTGTCTTGGATTTTGGCTGGGGTTTCTTTTTGGATTAGGTGGGTGATCTTCTTTCTTTGGAATCCATTGGCTGTCAGCACGCCGGTGAGAGTGTGTAGTTCGGTCTCTAAGTGTTGTTCATCGGCTAAGCATTTTGTTCTGGAGATGAGTGTCTCAGCTACGGAATTGATCTGTGCTGGGTGGTGGTGTGAGAGTGCGTGTAGATAGCGGTTAGTATGTGTTTTCTTCTGGTGGATGGTGTGTCCTAGGGAGCCATTGGATTTTTTGTATACCAAGACATCTAGGAAGGGAAGTTGGTTGTTAGCTTCTGTTTCCATGGTGAATTGTATTTTGGGGTGTTGGCTGTTGAGGTGTGTGAGGAAGTTGTTCAGTTTTTCTTTCCCGTGTGGCCAGATTATGAAGGTGTCATCTACGTATCTGAGCCAGAGTTTGGGTTTGTGATCATATTTTTCTAGAGCTTGTGTTTCAAAGTGTTCCATGTAGAGGTTAGCGATGACAGGTGAGAGGGGTGATCCCATGGGTGCTCCTTCTATTTGTTTGTATTTTTGTCCATTGTAGGGGAAGTATGTGTTGGATAGGCAGTGGTTGGTCAGATCTAGGATGTGCTTGGGGGGGTTGTATTTGTTTTGGATGGCTGTCAAGGCTTCTTTTATTGGCACTTGGGTGAAGAGGGATATGACATCGAAGCTCACTAGTAGGTCACTGGGTTGTAAGTTTTGTTTCTTTATGATCTCGATGAACTGGAATGAGTTTCTTACGTGTGAGTTGATGGATTCTGCATAGGGCTGTAGTTGTTTGGCGAGAAATTTGGCTAGGTTTTGTAGAGGTGAGCCTATGGAGCTGACTATTGGTCTAAGTGGGGTTCTTTCTTTGTGTATCTTGGGGAGACCATAAAGTTTAGGGCATCTGGATGATTTCTCTCTGGGTATGATTCTTTGCTGGATTTCTTCACTGATGGGGGAGGCTTTTATTTTGGATCTGGTGGTTTTTTCTAGGTAGGTGGTGGAGTCTGTCTTTAGGGGTTTGTATGTGGGGTCTTGGAGTAGGTTGGTTAACTTGGATTGGTAGTCAGATGTGTTCATAACCACTGTCGCGTTGCCCTTGTCTGCTGGTAGGATTATTATGCTGGTGTCTTCTTTCAGGTTAAGTAGTGCAGTTTGTTCTTCTTTGGATAAGTTGCTTTTGGGTGGTTTGCTAGTGCAGAGGATGTTGGTGATTTCGAGTCTGATTCTATTAGCATCATCAGGGTTGGTTTTGGTCAGGCTGGTTTCAACTCCGCATATGATGGTTTCTGTGGGGATGTGTTTGGGAGCGACAGCAAAGTTGAATCCTTTAGAAAGGACCTTGGTTTCGGCTTCGGTGAGGATCTTGTCTGAGATGTTGTGCACTGTTTGTTTCATGTGTGGCTGTGAGGGGGGAGGAGTTGGTTTCTGGCGTTGTTGTAGTTTTCTGAGTTTGTTGGTGTGTGTGTCTATCTTGAGGGTGGTCTGTGTTTCGGCTCTCCAGACAGCGAGCTGTTTGGATTTGTCCCAAAGTAAGGGGTGAATCTGACCAGGACTTATGAAAAACTTGAAGTCCAAAGAGCTTCCATTTTATGTGACCTCGCATTCCTATGCAACTGCCGAGATCAAAATTTAATTCCCACAAGCTTCCAATTGAAATTCCACACCAACACAGCAGCCACCAAACGCATCCTAAAAAGAACAGAATTGGCCCTAATTAGAAATGAACTTCACACAAAAAGATTTCTCCTAGACCAAATCAACAAAGATCTCCTCACACTTCACCTCAGACTCAGCAACAAGATTCACCCCTTATTTTGGGACAAATCCAAACAGCTCGCTGTCTGGAGAGCCGAAACACAGACCACCCTCAAGATAGACACACACACCAACAAACTCAGAAAACTACAACAACGCCAGAAACCAACTCCTCCCCCCTCACAGCCACACATGAAACAAACAGTGCACAACATCTCAGACAAGATCCTCACCGAAGCCGAAACCAAGGTCCTTTCTAAAGGATTCAACTTTGCTGTCGCTCCCAAACACATCCCCACAGAAACCATCATATGCGGAGTTGAAACCAGCCTGACCAAAACCAACCCTGATGATGCTAATAGAATCAGACTCGAAATCACCAACATCCTCTGCACTAGCAAACCACCCAAAAGCAACTTATCCAAAGAAGAACAAACTGCACTACTTAACCTGAAAGAAGACACCAGCATAATAATCCTACCAGCAGACAAGGGCAACGCGACAGTGGTTATGAACACATCTGACTACCAATCCAAGTTAACCAACCTACTCCAAGACCCCACATACAAACCCCTAAAGACAGACCCCACTACCTACCTAGAAAAAACCACCAGATCCAAAATAAAAGCCTCCCCCATCAGTGAAGAAATCCAGCAAAGAATCATACCCAGAGAGAAATCATCCAGATGCCCTAAACTTTATGGTCTCCCCAAGATACACAAAGAAAGAACCCCACTTAGACCAATAGTCAGCTCCATAGGCTCACCTCTACAAAACCTAGCCAAATTTCTCGCCAAACAACTACAGCCCTATGCAGAATCCATCAACTCACACGTAAGAAACTCATTCCAGTTCATCGAGATCATAAAGAAACAAAACTTACAACCCAGTGACCTACTAGTGAGCTTCGATGTCATATCCCTCTTCACCCAAGTGCCAATAAAAGAAGCCTTGACAGCCACCCAAAACAAATACAACCCCCCCCAAGCACATCCTAGATCTGACCAACCACTGCCTATCCAACACATACTTCACCTACAATGGACAAAAATACAAACAAATAGAAGGAGCACCCATGGGATCACCCCTCTCACCTGTCATCGCTAACCTCTACATGGAACACTTTGAAACACAAGCTCTAGAAAAATATGATCACAAACCCAAACTCTGGCTCAGATACGTAGATGACACCTTCATAATCTGGCCACATGGGAAAGAAAAACTGAACAACTTCCTCACACACCTCAACAGCCAACACCCCAAAATACAATTCACCATGGAAACAGAAGCTAACAACCAACTTCCCTTCCTAGATGTCTTGGTATACAAAAAATCCAATGGCTCCCTAGGACACACCATCTACCAGGAGAAAACACATACTAACCGCTATCTACACGCACTCTCACACCACCACCCAGCACAGATCAATTCCGTAGCTGAGACACTCATCTCCAGAACAAAATGCTTAGCCGATGAACAACACTTAGAGACCGAACTACACACTCTCACCGGCGTGCTGACAGCCAATGGATTCCAAAGAAAGAAGATCACCCACCTAATCCAAAAAGAAACCCCAGCCAAAATCCAAGACAAAGAACAAGAGAATGGCAAAGCCCTCCTCCCATATATAAAAGGCACTACGGACAAAATCAGCAAGATCCTGCAAAAACACAACATTAAGACAGCATTCTGCACAAACAGAAAGATATCCACCATCCTAAGAAACCCTAAGGACAGAATCGAGTTAGAAAATCAAGGAGTATACGAAATCCCTTGCACTGCCTGCCCCACCACATACATTGGACAGACTAACAGAAGAATAGGTGCACGCATTGAAGAACATAAGAACTCAATCAAAAAGGAAGAACCGACCTCTTCCCTGGTCCAACACCTCAAAGCCACAGGACATGAGATTGACTTTAAAAATACCAGAACTATCGCCAAAACTGAACACTTCAGCAGCAGAATCATCAGAGAAGCCATAGAGATAGAAAAACGCCCACACAGCATGAATAAACGAGATGATGCCTCCCGCCTACCAGCCATTTGGAAACCCGCCCTCATGAACAGACGCGTACCTAACATGAAGAATGACACCAGACCCACACCCCTGATAGCCACACAAGATGCCACCACCACACTTCCACGTAGAAAGCAGACTCACACCCACACAGAAGATGAAACACGACCACGGACCAGAAGCTGCACTGCAGCTGCATCACTACCCACCTCAAACCCCTCTGAGCCATACATGAAGCGAACTGACCCCCACCATGAAGATGCAGCACGACCACGAACTCGAAGCCAAACAGCAAGATCACAGCTCACCAGCTCAAACCTTCCAGCAACTAAGACTAACCTGAGCACAATCAAGCCCCCACCTGAAGAGAACACGCCTCCAGCCAATCAGAACACAGCCAACCCCCCAACCAATCAGAACACAGCCAAACCCCCAACCAATGAGAACACCCCCCCCCATCCAATCAGAACACAGCCAAGCCCCCAGCCAATCAAGTCACACCCCCAGGAGCAGTTAAAAGGAAGAAGCAGCTGCAAGCTCACATCACTCTGAGAAGCACAGAGCTGAAGACCAAGCCTGAAGATGATGAATGAGACTTCATCGAAACGTTGCCTAGATACTTCCAATCTTACGCGGGAGAAAACCCGAATAACCAAAGATCCACATACAAGTACCCGCGAGAACCTCAGAAAATATATATATATATATATATATATATATATATATATATATATATATATATATATATATATATATATATGTGTATATATATATATATATATATATATATATATATATATATATATATATATATATATATATATATATATATATATATATAAAATAAATGCTATTTGGGGAAATTGGAAACAAACATTCTTGGAATTCTGGTTCTGCTCTTTGTGAGTTACTAAGCAGAAACACTGCAGCTCAACTGCCATATAGGATGTCAACCCCATAGAGGGTACCACTTGCAATCCAGAATAGTAACCACGTATACATTCACATTCTGAGATGCAGTTATTGGCTGGGCCGCTTATTTAGTTTATTCTATTCTTGCCTTTGCCCACTTTTCCTATATCCCATCTGGAACTCTACCCCATAACCTTCAGGCAATGGGAGTGAATAAGAGTCTTGGGGAAAAAAGTGGGGGAGGAGAAACTTTATGTCCTTCCTCTCCGGTGATATGAAAGGACTTTCTCCGGGTTATAACCTCAGAAGGAATACAGAAGATACTGTCTAGATTGACAGAAGCTGACAGCTTTCCTTCAGCCCGCCACAACTCTTGTCAATTTTAAATGGACATGTTTTGGAGGGTTTCACATATGCTTCTTTTACATTATGATATATGGTGATGTGGAATAGGGGTACCCAAAACCCTCCTATGTTTTGGGGAGCTAAGATTCTTTCACCCTAAACCAGTGCCACATCTCAGATCAATGTGAACACAAGGAATCTTCCCAACAAGCTTTTGTTCCTTCTCCCATGGGACAGGAAAAGAGATGATCTGATTTCATGCTGACTGTTTTCCTTCCTGACCATAGCCAGTGCTTGATGATGTTTGCTGCTGCATATGCCATATAGCTGCAGCAGAAATCCTGGAGCAGGTGAGGCATAGAAGTCTCGGCCTAGAAACATTATTAGAAGGTGCAGAGGCTCAGGGGAGAAACTAGTGTTTAGGAAAGCCTGATGAATGTGTTCTGGGAATAGGCTGTGTCATATGGGATCATGTGCAAAGTATTAAGGAAAGCATCCATGCAAACCTGAAAAAAAAATCAACCATTTCCCCCCCTTTCCCAGGGGTATGACAAAAAATGCTGGAGAAGACAAAATATCTCAGTATTGAGAACAATGCTGACATTACTAATATTGACAGTGACACTTCTATCTGATGCTAAAGAGATTATTCCTGATATATTACCTTGCTAAGGATTGGCAACTTATAGCTTGTGGCAAAGCTTCAGGAAATGCAGAACAAAATTGTTGTGTGTGCAATATAATTAATAAAGTGTGAGCTTGGAGTAAGTGCAGGGTTCTGGCCCTGCACTTCTGATTGGCTGTTAAGTGGCCGGACCAGATTGGCCCATTCTGGGGAATCCGATTGGCCCTTAACAGAGAGTTCTTATTGGTTATAAAAGCTAGCATTCCTAGCTTGTTATTGGTTAAACGTTACAAGGTTTGCCTATATAAGGCGGGTTTTACTAAAGTTAGAGGAGCAAGTCACGATGTAAATAAAGAGCTGAAGTTCTCCGTTCAGAAGCTTGTCTCCATTCTTTCTCGCCCATGCTCAAACTTAACACTGGCGACGAAGGTGGCATGTGGAGACATCTGAACCAACGAAACTTCGAAGAACACTGAGCACGTGACAGACGACGCCAACAACGGAACCGTGTCCGGTGGCATCGTGCCACCCGCTCCGTTCGATCCACCACAAGAAGACTGGGAGTCTTACATGGATCGTTTCAAAATGTTCCTAGAGACGAACAACTTAAAGGATGCCACAGCCGGGAAGAAATGGGCGGTGTTCCTGACGCATTGCGGTCCAACCGTATTTAAGATGGCTAAGGCACTAGCCAAACCTCGAGAAGTGAAGGCCATGGATTGGGACGACCTCGAACCTATCCTGCGAGACCACTACGCCCTGACCGTGCCTAAGCTCATGAGATGCCACGAGTTTTATCAAAGAAGCCAGCGAAAGGGAGAGAGCGTAGCCGACTTCATAGCAGACCTCCGAAATTTGGGAGGCCTCTGCGGATTCATCGATCTAGAAGAAGCACTAAGAGATCGCATAGTTCTGGGATTAGATGCACCAGGCGTCCAAAGCAAGTTGATCGCGAAAGGCAACATCAGCCTTGCCGACGCCATTGCCGATGCTACTGCAGCAGAAGCAATCAAGAAGTCGGCTGCACAACTACGCCTAAACCGCACTCCGGTACCACCACCGGCCAGCGAAATCTCACCTAGTTCAGAAGGGCAGCTCGCGACAACGCACCACGAGGACCTCTCTTCGTCGTCAGACAGCGACGAAGAAGGGGTCCATTGACTGCGGTCCGACCGGGACCCTCGCCCAAAGCCCTTACGCCCTTTCGCTGGCTGTGGAGCCAACCATGCCAGATCCGAATGCAGATTCCGCGATGCACTCTGCCATGAGTGCGGGAAATTAGGCCACATCGGACGGGTTTGCCGCAGCTTGCCAGGACCCAGCCAGGCCTCAAAAGGGGCTAACTATCGCCAGTCGACATGAAACCGTCCTGTAAGGTGAGAGCCAGTAAACCACTCCTAAAGAAATCGAGCTTTGCAGAGAGAAGAGGCTCTCCATATTATCACTATCGGTCATGCCTCAGCCTTGGACACTAACAAAATCTGAGTCACGGTAGCCATCGAGAACCAGCCTTGCCACATGGAGGTCGACTCGGGATCGTCCCTCTCGATGGTGTCATGGAAGACACTCAAGCAACTCATCCCCACAATTCAACGCCAAGATCTCCGTTTCCAACGCCTCATCCTCAAGGACTTCCAGGGGAATCGAATCCCCGTCGTCGGGTCCTGCCGAGTCCGAGTCTCTTTCAAGAAGCACACAGCATACTTACCTTTAATGGTCATCGATAGAGATAGGCCTAGCCTACTGGGCCTCCAATGGTTCGCGCCACTCGGCATTGAAGTGGCCGGCGTAAACCGAGTCAGTGGCTGTGACTGGGAGGAAGACCTTATCTCTGAGTTCAGGGACGTCTTCGCAGACAACTTAGGAGAGTACAAGGGGACCCCAATCTCATTCAGCTTAGATCCAAAAATAGCTCCCATTCACCTAAAGCCCCGTCGAGTTCCATTTGCCTTAAAATCGAAAATCGATGAACAACTCGACAAACTGATAGCTCAGGGGGTGATGGAGCCCATCGATCACTCCCCGTGGGAAACCCCTATTGTAACACCCATTAAGCCAGACGGGTCAATCCGAATTTGTGGGGACTACCGGGCCACTTTGAACCACGCCCTGCAGCAGAACCCGTATCCAGTTCCGGTGGTGCAGCACCTCCTCCATTCCCTGGGGGGCGGGAAAGTTTTCGCTAAATTGGATTTAGCTCAGGCATATCAGCAATTACCAGTAGATGAAAAAATGGCACAGGCCCAAACTATTGTGATGCACTGAGGTGCCTTTAAATGTACCCGGCTGCAATTCGGAGTAAGTGTAACCCCGGGGATTTTTCAGAGCCTTATGGAAAGGTTATTGCAAGGGATTAAGGGCGTAGTCCCCTATTTTGACGATTTATTAATTGCAGCCCCTACAAAAAAAATCTTACAGGACCGGTTAAAATTAGTCCTAAAAAAATTCCAAGAGGCTGGTCTTAAGGTTAAAAAAAACAAATGTAAATTGTGTACTGACAGTGTTGAGTTTTTAGGATACCTGATTCATAGCCAGGGCATTCACCCTACCGAAAGTAAATTAAAAGCGATCAAAAATGCTCCCAGGCCAAGAAACAAGGCCGATCTCCAGGCATTCCTAGGCCTCATCAATTTTTATAATGTATTTTTACCGCACAAAGCAACTGTCGCTGAACCATTACACCGATTGTTAGATAAAAAAGCAATTTGGTTATGGGGTTACTGTGAAGAACAGGCATTCCGAAATGTTAAAAAACTGCTCACTTCTGACTCTGTACTCATGCAGTATAATGAGACTTTGCCATAAGTTATAACCTGTGATGCATCGCCTTTTGGGGTGGGTGCCATTTTGAGCCACGTACTGCCTAATGGGAACGAAGCCCCTGTTGCATATTTTTCAAAGACTCTGTCAAAAACGGAGCAGAACTATGGACAAATTGATAAAGAAGCCCTCGCAATTGTCTCAGCTGTGAAAAGATTTCACGAATACGTGTATGGTAGGGTTTTTACTATTGTGACTGACCACAAGCCTTTATTGGGGATAATAGCCAGAGATAAGTCAACTCCCTACATATTATCCCCTAGGATGACCCGATGGTCAGCATTCTTAGCTGCTTATAACTATCGGCTGCAATACCGCCCGGGGAAGGCCATTCCCCACACTGACGCATTGAGCCGAGCACCGCTTCCAGAGACTCTCGACGATCCGCCACCAACAGTAACCACGTCGCAAATCGAAGCGCTCAACTCGCCGCCATTGACCGCCCGAGATATCAGAGAGAAACCAAACGCAACCACACCCTAGCACGAGTCCTAGGCTGTATAGAACGCGGATAGCCATTGGACCAGTTATCAGATGACTTCACACCATTCAAATCTCGACAGACCAAACTCTTCTCCCAGAAAGGCTGTGTCATCTGGGGCGATGGAGTCGTTATTCCAGAACGGCTCCGAAAAGCGCTGCTGAGAACTTTGCACGATGGCCACCCCGGCATCGTGCGAATGAAAGCCCTTGCACGAAGGTACGCATGGTGGTCGGGCATTGACAAGCAAATCGCAGTGGGTTAAAGCTTGTCCCAAATGCCAAGAAGTCAGCAACGCCCCACCAAAAGCCATGCCTACTGAATGGGAGACACCACGTGGTCCCGAATTCACCTGGACTTCGCGGGGCCAACCAAGGGCCACACCTTCCTGCTTACCATCGATGCCTATTCCAATTGGCTCGAAATTCATCGCATGACGTCTACGACCTCCGAGGCGGTCATCAAGATTCTAAACAGACTCTTTGCAACCCACGGATTACCAGACGTCCTGGTATCCGATAGCAGCCCACAATTTATTGCACTAGCGTTCGAGCAGTACCTCGCTGACCGCAGTATCCGCCATGCGCTCACCTCGCCTGCGCACCCTGCGACCAATGGCCGAGCAGAACGCATGGTTCAATTTGTGAAGAAAACCTTGCAAAAGGTAGACTATGACAACATTGACGACAAGGTCAACCAAATTCTCTTCTTGCAACACATCACCCCACATAGCGTCACCAACAAAACTCCCGCTGAACTACTAATGGGATGAAAGCTCCGCTCCCACCTTGACCGGTTGCACCCTGCGTATGAACCAGAGAAACCACTAGGATCCAGCGGCCGCTGTCGCACCTTCCAGGTAGGAGACCTGGTTTATGCAAAAAACCTATCGGGTGACCCTTGTGGGTGGAAGCAACATTAGTACGTGTAACCGGCCCTAGATCCTACCTCGTGCAATGCCTTGACGATAAACTTTGGAAACGGCATATCGACCAATTATGGTCGCGGCTTGCAGTGGCCAGTTCGCAACTTCCCTATGACCAAACTGAGCGGGGGGGAGGTATGGAAGAAGATGAAGCCCTTGGAAACCCGTTCGAAGGAAACGACGATTTAATAGAAACTCAGGAAGCGGAGCCGGAGTGAGAAACATTTGCACCTCAGGGAATCGCGGAAAATGTGGGCAACGACATAGAAGTGAACTCTGAACCAGAGACAGCCCCACTGCCAGACAACGATCTACCTCAGCGGGATTGCAACCAACCAATACAACGAAAATCAAAGAGACTAAAAAGACAACCGTCCTATTTAAGGGACTATGTAACTGCGCCCTGAACTAAGGAACCAGCGGGAAGGGGTGTTGTGTATGCAATATAATTAATAAAGTGTGAGCTTGGAGTAAGTACAGGGTTCTGGCCCTGAACTTCTGATTGGCTGTTAAGCGGCTGGACCGGATTGGCCTGTTCCGGGGAATCCAATTGACCCTTAACAGAGAGTTCTTATTGGTTATAAAAGCTAGCGTTCCTAGCTTGTTATTGGTTAAACGTTACAAGGTTTGCCTATATAAGGCGGGTTTTACTGATGTTTGAGGAGCAAGTCACGATGTAAATAAAGAGCTGAAGTTCACCGTTCAGAAGCTTGTCTCCATTCTTTCTCGCCCATGCTCAAACTTAACAAAAATATCAGTCACTGCCACGTTCAGATTTTCAAGAATCCCAAGGCTTACTTCTTAAGCATTTATGTATTGCTTCCTCTGAATATTATCTACATCTGCTCAAAGGCCGTAAACAATCTACTTATCTTTCAATGATCAGAAAGAAGAAAACATATGGTTCAATGATTTGATAGAAGTTCTTCAGAAACTGGGTCTCAGCAGGTGTCTGATGCTACCTAACTAATTATGAGCATGACTTCAGGGCAAGTGATCCTGTTGAATTTTTGCATTTATTGTAGTGCGTAGTTTCAATAGTACAGAATTTTATATGAAATGATTATCAAGAAACTATCATAACGGGCCCCCTGAATGAGCTTGATGTATTTAATCATAGAAACATAATTACATAACTGCTATTCAAGTGAATTTATTTACATGAATGAGTAGATCATGCAACGAAAAGGCAGAAGCATTCAGCACTCTTTAGCATCAGATAGAAGTATGTAAACAAACCCAGTGGTGATAACCTAAGAACAAAGTTACTATTATCTTGAATTGATCAAGACAAAAACCAGGACTGAGTCTATTTCATGTTTTTGCTGGAATTGTATCATAGCAAAAGGACATTTTGCTATGCCAATTTTTCCCTTTTTTACTTTTCTGGTTATAAATTCCATTCTAGTTGGCAATCAAACCACAGAAGAACTGTCTATTTAGCTGGCATTCCATCTGCCCTCCATAGGAAGAAAGAGGATTGAAATGATTGGGTCTTGAATCATTAAATGGGAAAGAACAGTTGTCAATATTTCCCACTCTCACACCTTTTTCAAGCATTTTTCTGGATGAGAGGAAAAACAACAAGGAAGCAAGCCTCTGAATGCATGAGTGAATGGGGAAGTGATTTATAGTAGCAGTTTATAATATTATTATGAATGTGTTCAAGAATAGTAGACCATATTAAGGTAGGCACACACTGACACTCTGAAAAGCTGTTAGTGGTATGAAAAAGCTGGGCTGTTGAATAAGTTAGACATAGCTCTAAATTGCTCTCTGGACTCTGAGGATATTAAAGGATGACAGAGAAACAAAGGAACTGCTTTATTATCATCCTCCTACTACACTTCATACACATTATAATGTGTTACACTTAATATTTTAATTCCATCTACATAATTTACTTTTGTAGACAGATGCAAACAGTTGTATATATCTGTTACTGGCAAAGGAAAGCACTTAAGAAACGATAAGTCTTATAGAAAATATAATAAAAGAGGAACTTCTTCCATGATGGATACCCCTGAAAATGCAATATTTTTTTTTTTGCTCCAGTATGCATTTAGGGATAGCCAGTCATTGTGCTCATTTTGGGGAATAGTACATATTTCTGGAAATCCATTTGCAAAAGAACTATGCTGCTGTCCATAGCTTTCTATTACTATTTGCCACTTTGATATTGCCTAGTTACTAGTGTCGTGTCCGCAAAAGAAGCCAGGAGTCGGTGACTAAGTTTCAAGCTCTTTATTTAACAGTTGTGAACCGAACCGGCGAAAAGGAAAAAGCCCGCGGCTTTTATCTTTTTCGCTGCGGCGGCCGCGGCCAATGGCAGCGATTCAAGTCTCCCGCTCTTGGAGTGAGCCAATCACGGGAGACTTCAATCGGGCCAATCAGCGCGGCTCGCCTGGCCAATCAGAAATCCCCGCGCTTTAGCCAATCAAAGCGCGGGGATTTCAAGTATGCAAATTAAGGACAGAACACCCCTCCCCTCTTGGTATAGTCCATCACGTTGCGTAGTCACGTAGGTAGGCGGGGCTCCGTCTAGTCCTACTTGACCTGCGCAACTCAGTTGCAAGCTGGATTTCGGCTGGAGCGGTCATGTTTTTGGCTGCTCCCTCTTCTGTGCAAACCGGCTGGATGATCGGGCTGGTTCTTTCTCCGTGGCTCCCACCTGGGCCTTCTGGGTTGGTTGAGCTATGGGTTTCGCCGCTCCCGCTTGGCTTCTCCGAGTCGGTTGAGCTGGCCAGGTGGTTCTTCTCCGGTGGGGGATCGCGATGGCTGCGTTCCGGTAAGTACTGCTGGTTTATTTTTTCTTGCGTTTGTTTATTCGGGTATTCCCTCCCCCCTTGGTTCGTGTTTTGGGGTTTGAGGTCCGTTGCTGTTCGTGACCTGAGCTGGTCTATGTGTCGTTTCCAGGCTCGCCCATCGGTGGTTTGGAGCCGGTACGACCGTGGACCTGTGATTTGAGTGATGACGGCTGGGATCCATAGGGGGTCCCCCGTCAGATTTTTCGCGTATACTAAGTCACCGGGGGCAAAGGTCCAGTATTTTGTACTGGAGTCTGGGGGTCGCTCCGGGTTATATGTTGGGTGTAACCTGTCGAGCGGGGACCTCAGCTTCCTACCCATCAGCAACTCGGCTGGGCTTTTGTTGGTAGTGGTGTTCGGGGTGATGTGTTGTATAAAGAGGAGTTTATTTATTTTGTCGTTGATCTCCCCGTGGTCCATTTTCTGGATGGTATTTTTGGTAAATTGTACCATCCGTTCCGCCCTACCGTTCGCCGCCGGATGCGCCGGTGCTGTTAATGCGTGGCGGATGCCCCTCTCTGCCAGGAATCTCTCGAAGTCGAGGGAAGTAAACTGGGGCCCGTTGTCTGAGACGACGACGTCTGGGAGGCCGTGTGTGGAAAAGAGTTTGCAAAGTTCTTTAATAACGGCCTCCGTGGTAGTGGATTTCATGTCGCTTACCTCCAACCAGTTGGAGTAAGCGTCAACTGTGATCAGAAAGGTATGTCCATTCGTGGGACCGGCAAAGTCTAAATGGATTCTGGACCAGGGTCCCCTTGGTGTTTCCCAGTCCAGGATGGGTGCTGCGGGTGGGCTGGGTCTGGTCTCCTGGCATCGTTGGCATTTGGCTACCCATGCCTCTATCTGCTTGTCCATCCCTGGCCACCAAGCGTAACTCCTGGCCAGGGCTTTAGTTCTGACGATGCCAGGATGCCCTTCGTGCAGCATCTCTAAGACCCTCCCTTGCAACCTGTCCGGGATGACTACCCTGTCACCCCACAAAATACATCCCTTGAGTAGTGAGAGTTCAGTCTGGCGGTTTCTGAATGTCTTAACGGATTCGTCACTGTCCCTTTCAGGCCAACCTTTTTCCACCCAATGTAAAATTCACGCCAGACGCCTGTCCTTGATAGTTTCCCTGGCAATGTCTGACGCGGTAATGGGTAGGTTGGGCAAATTTTCGATGTTAAGGGTGTTTGTTGTTGGTGCTGGGTCAGGATCAGAGTCTGGTAAAGGCGAGCGGCTTAAAGCGTCCGCGTGCGAAATTTTCTTACCTGGCTTGTGTAACAGTTCGTAGCTGTAGGCTGCCAGGAACTCGGACCACCTTGTCATCCGGGGTGATAAAATGTTCGGGGTGGCTCGGTTTCCTGCGAGGATGCCCAGCAACGGCTTGTGATCTGTCACAATGGTAAACGGGCGGCCATAAAGGTATTCGTGGAATCGCTTAACGGCGGCAACTATAGCCAAAGCTTCTTTGTCCAGCTGGCTATAGTTCCGCTCCGGTTTAGTTAGAGTCCTGGAAAAGAAAGCGATGGGTGCTTCTCTTTTGTCGGGGAGGGTATGGCTGAGGACAGCGCCGACGCCGAAAGGTGATGCGTCGCAAGTGACAACCAAGGGCAAGGTTTCGCTGAATTGAATCAGGACGGCATCGGAGGTGAGGAGGTCTTTGGTTTTTTGGAAGGCGGCTTGCTCTCGTCTCCCCCAAGTCCAAGTTGCCGCCTTATCCAGGAGCCTATGCAGAGGCTCCGCCGCCGTAGCCTTTTGGGGTAGGAAAACATTATAAAAATTCAGCAAGCCTAAGAAAGCCTGTAGTTCCGTTTTAGACCTTGGGGTGGGGGCTTCTTTGATGGCTTTCACTTTTTTAATTGTAGGGTGAATGCCATGCCGGTCTAGAAGGTAGCCCAAGAATTCCACTCGCTCTGTGCATAGTTGGCATTTTTCTCGTTTTACTTTGAGTCCCGTTACTTTAAATTTTGTTAAGACCTCCCTGAGTCGGTTTTCTAATTCGGCTTCGTTTGGCGCCGCCACTAATACGTCATCAAAATAGGGCACCACCCCCTTGATGCCCTGCAGTAAACGTTCCATCAGGCTCTGAAAGATGCCTGGTGCCACGCTGACTCCGAATTGGAGCCGGTTACATTTGAATGCCCCCCGATGGGTAACGATGGTCTGGGCTTCCGCTGTTTTTTCGTCGACCGGCAACTGCTGATATGCCTGGGCAAGATCGAGCTTGGCAAAGACCTTGCCCCCTCCCAGTGAGTGCAGTAGGTGTTGCACGATTGGGACGGGGTAGGCGCTTTGTTGCAATGCGCCATTTAGGGTGGCCTTATAGTCCCCACAAATTCTCACGGACCCGTCTGGCTTGACTGGGGTCACTATAGGGGTCTCCCATCGGGCATGGTCTATCGGCTGCAACACCCCCTGTTTGACGAGCTTGTCGATCTGCTCGTCAATTTTAGGTTTTAGGGTGAATGGTACCCTCCTAGGTTTTAGTCGCTTGGGGGGAACTCTAGGGTCTAGGTCAAATGAGATAAGGGGCCCCTGGTACTTGCCCAGGCTTCCGTCGAAGACCTCCCGGAACTCCTGGGCTAGCCGCTGTTCCCAGCCGTCGTCGACGACGTGGTTGACTCCTGTCAGCGCGATGTCAAGCGGGGCGAACCATTGTAGGCCCAGCAGGCTTGGGCGGTCGCGATCAACGATTGTGAGTGGGAGTTGTTCGGTGCGGCCCTTGTAAGTTACATTAAAGTTCTTGGTGCCCACTACCGGGACGCGGTTTCCCTGGTAGTCTTATAATGATTTTTTGGGCATTAATGTTCCTCTTATGGAGGGTGGGTACTAGCCGTTTAATCTCGTGCCATGCAATCATGGAGAGGTAGGACCCGGAGTCCACCTCCATCTTGCATGGTTGGCCTTCAATATGGACTTCAACGTGTACCTTTCTGGCGCCGTCGGAGAAGGCATGGCCGATGGTTACCGTCTGGTGGGTATCTTCCTTGCGCCGACTGTCGCCGCCTCTTGAAGATCGTTGGATTCGGTCCCACCGACCGTCCGATTGGCGATCTCTGGTCCTGGGCGGGGGGCTTTCCTTCTTTCGGTCGTGATGTTCCCATCTGGGCGGGCTGCGGGTCTTCTTTTGGCGGCAAACTCAAGCGATGTGTCCCCGTCTTTCACAATGCCTACAGATAGAGTCAAAAAATCGGCATTCTGATCTGGGGTGGTCGCCGCCGCACCAGCACAGTTGGTCCTCGACCTACGACCTCTTCGGTTCCACTGGTCGCCGCGACCCGTCTGCACGTGATGTATGTCCTCCTCGTCTTCTGACGTGCTGGACGTAGACTGGAATTCTCCGTAGTGTGCAGTTGATTCGCTTTTAGGGTCGGCCGACCTTGCCGGGTTGTTGTTTCCGCCCTTCGCGTCTGATTTTCGCATGCTGTCAGCGGAAGTGCGGGTTGCTTCTGCGGCTGCGGCTGCGGTGAGGGCGTCTGCTAGGCTGATGTCGCCCTTGGCCATAAGCCGGCTCTGAAGTGTAGGGTCCCATAGGCCGAGTACGAATCGGTCTCTTAGGAGGCTGTTCAGACCTTCAAACTCGCAGAGTCCTCCTAGGCGCCGCAACTCGGCGACGAAATCGCTCAGTTTTTCGCCTGGTTTCTGATCTCGGCGGTAAAATTCGTTGCACCGGATCAGGATGGGGACCTCGGGGGCGTAATGGCGCCGCAGGATAGGTTCGAGGACGTCCCAGTCCATGGCGGTTGCGTCTGCCGGCTTGGCCAATGCCTTGGCCATCTGGAAGACCTCGGTTCCGCAATGGGTGAGGAAGACGGCGCGTTTTAGCGGGCCCGGGGCGTCCTTCATCCCGGTGCACTCGAGGTACATGCGGAAACGGTCTGAAAACGATTCCCAGTCCTCGGTGGCGGGGTTGAAGGGGGCGGGCGGTGTGATTTTCGCCATCTCTGTGTTGAAACTGGCTCTTGTTGGACACGGGGTTCGGTTCAGGGTCGGGATCCCATCCTCGTGGCCAGTGTCGTGTCCGCAAAAGAAGCCAGGAGTCGGTGACTAAGTTTCAAGCTCTTTATTTAACAGTTGTGAACCGAACCGGCGAAAAGGAAAAAGCCCGCGGCTTTTATCCTTTTCGCTGCGGCGGCCGCGGCCAATGGCAGCGATTCAAGTCTCCCGCTCTTGGAGTGAGCCAATCACGGGAGACTTCAATCGGGCCAATCAGCGCGGCTCGCCTGGCCAATCAGAAATCCCCGCGCTTTAGCCAATCAAAGCGCGGGGATTTCAAGTATGCAAATTAAGGACAGAACAACTAGTTTTGTAATACTAGCGATTTACATTAGACCACCCATCTCACAAAGCTATTGCAGGGATCTCAGTGCAGGTAGGCAGAAAACATAACTGTATGGCCTACTCCGATCTCCTGAAAAAATCTACAGAGAAGGCTTTTTCTGCCATTTCTTACAGGTAGTCCTTGACTTACAACCTCTCAGTGACAGTTTGAAGTTTCAACAACACAGAAAAAAGTGACTTATAATTGGTCTTCGCATTTATGATCGTAGCATGGTCATGTGATCAAAATTTGGACACTTGGCAGCCAGTATGTATTTATGTCCCAAGGTCATGTAATCACCATTTATGATCTTCCCAGAAGTCTTTCAACAAGCCAAGTCAAGGGGGGGGGGGAGAATCCAGATTTATTTAACAACTCATTTAATAACCATAGTGATTCATTTAATGAACCATAGTGATTTGCTTAAAAACCACAATAAAAATGGTCATAAAATTGGGTGTGACTCAACCATCTTACTTAACAATGGGAATTCTGGTCCCAATTCTGGTGGTAAGTCAAGGAGTAAGTACAGAGGCAATGTGCCAATATCTATGTAAGTAATTAAGCCTAAACAATAGATCGTCTAGTTCAGAACTTTTATTTGAAAATTTGTCTATAAGGTTTTAAACTGGGTTTCATGGATTTCCTCAAGGGGCCTTGGGAATTATAATCTCTCCCTCCCTCTCTAGATAGATGAACTCAAGTCAGTGAATATGCCTAATACTCCTGCTTTCTATTTTCCCTACAACAATAATTCTATGAAGTGAGTTGGACTCAGACAGACTGATCATTGTATAATGAGTTCCTGTTTTGGTACACAGTGCAGCATACCTGGTCGTTGGACATAATTTGTGACTTTTGCAGGCATACAGCTTGTTAAACTGCAGGTCTGTATTGTGCTATTTTGGGGACAATAATTTATTTGAAAAGGTAAAACAATGGATTCCATGGATTATGTGGCATGTTCAGATTTCCAGAAGTACTCAGAAATTGCATTCAGTTTGGTACTAATTTCTTATCCAGAAAATCTATTTTAAAAAATCCCTGTATTACACATTTCTCTCATCTCTTGGTTTAAATTTGATAATCCCTAGGGAAGACTGTAAACCTTTGCTATTTAATGAGGACTTTGATTAATTTGTTTAGCTATTTTCACGACCACAGAGGCAGGAAACCTGTAGGACAGGTGCTGCTGAGTGTTATATTGATCTATTCATCAGAACATCTCAATCAGTTTTGCAATTAATGGGTCCAAAGCTGCAAAAACTTAATTTTAGTGCAGAACATCTGCAGAAGTGTGATGTTGGCCTGGACCCTGAAACATCACTGAGGTTACATTCTGTTGACTGAAGAAACAAACTCCATGGCATAAATAAATAAAATTGATAAGTTACTCATTCTTATGAAACAGTTTTCTAGTTTCTCATCCTGCTGTGCTGTGGAGAACCACCATGGTGCCTTGTGATGCAACATGAAAATATGTTGAACTAAAATAACTTTCCATACAAATGTGTCACGGAGGTTGAGGCTGTTATTCTATGTTCTAATGTCTCCAAAAGGCAGAGATTTGGGAAGGCCTATTGAGGATATTAGAAACTAAGAATTCAATAAACTGCATTTCAACACAGAATGCATTAAGGGTAGCTTTGTGTATGCCAAAATTAATTAATAACTTAATTAACTAATTATATTTGTAGACTATATGTTGACTGGACCAAGCAACTGATCCTCTAGGAAATGTAGAACAATGAAACAAAAAAGCAAGAAAATAATATAACTTCCCTCACAAAACTCCCAGCAACAGATAATAGCATTATATAGTATCATGGTTGGCTACCACCTCTCAAAGTCAAGCCAGGGTATAATAAAAAATATCTTAATAATCTTGCAAAATGGAAGAAAAAATGAGGCCAAATGTACCTCTGCTGGAAGTAAATTCCAGTGTAGGGGAATGCATTAATAACCAATGCCATCAGGCCATCCTTCTTATCTCTCCCAAGGAGGGAAGGCTCTCTGCACCCTTTCTACACGTTCAGATGAGATTGGTAGATTCACTTCAGTAACATGGATGCTGAGGTATCAAGAGACTCATGCAGATATAGCTATGGAGTGTGGCTGTAGATCTGAAGGCAATTTCCCAGTGTCCTCAGTTAAACAGGCACATGCTGGAGGAACCTTTGCCTAGCTGCCAGCAGAAAAGTTTCAGATTGCATTTGCTGCTGAAACATCAGATTGCTTTATTTTGTTTGGCTTTATTGTTCCATACTGATACATTTATCTTCCATAAGTGTTAGCAGAGTCCATAGTCCTCATAAGAATCCTCTACTTCCCTATATTTCTAGTTAAACGGTGGCAGAGTTTGATTTAAGAGAGAGCAAAATTATTATGGCCATTTGCTTTTTTTCTAAAAGGAAGAATATTTAATTAAAATGGAGAAAGAGATTATAGATTTCATGAGAAATCCTTCCTAATCTAAATATGAATGATTTAAAATTTTCTTCTTTAGATCTGACGCAGAAATGGGAGATACATATACTTCTGGGATAAAATGAGGCTGCTTTGTAAATAAAACCACAAAAGTTATCAGTTACATTTTTTTCCATGCCAGTTTAAATATTTCCCTGTAAGACTGCCAGATTTGGATTTCAAAAGGTGAAAGAAGATGGCGGCTCAGAAGTAGACGTAGGCCTTGCTTAACAATAATAATTGGGATCAGAATTTCCATTGCAGTTGTAAAGTCTGTTGACATATGACTGCACTGCTCAGCAATGGCAGTCCTGGCAGTCCCCATTGCCTTTGTTAACTGAATCCCACCGATTGTTAGATGAGAACCCAACCTGGTTTTACCTAGACCTGAGCCTTAGTAAGGTAAGGGATTGTCTTCTCTGCCTCCTCTTGAAATCCCTCTATCTGCCTCCCCAACCATTTTTGCCCTTTTAGTTGCCCTACACAGCAGCACTCCTTGGTGGCAGTGTACCTGCCAGCAGGGCCAGGCTGAAGTTGAGGGCTGGGGCCTTTGACAGTCTCAGCCAGAGACAGCAGCCCCTAAGCCTTTACTTTAACCCCAGCGCCTTGTGGTATACCACCTCAAGCCCTGTTTGCTATACAGGTAGTCAAGTTACAACCATAATTGAACCCAAAATCTATTTGCTAAATGAAACATAAACTCTTAAGTGAATTTTGCCCCATTTTATGATCTTTCTTGCCACAGTTGTTAAGTGAATCACTGTAGTTGTAAGTTAGTAACACGGTTGTTAAGTGAATCTGGCTTCTCCATTGACTTCACTCGTTAGAAGGTCGCAAAAGCTGATCGCACAACCCCAGGACCCTGCAACCATCATAAGTTGCCACCAGTTGCCAAGCATCTGAATTTTGATCATGTGACCATGGGGATGCTATAATGGTTGTAAGTGTGAAAAACGGTCACAAGTTACTTTTTTCAGTCCTGTTGTAACTTTGAATGGACACTAAATGAACTGTTGTGAATCAAGGACTATTTGGAGTGTAATGTTGAAGCTATCCCCATCCTTCTGGCCTTTTTCCTAAGGCTGTTCGCAACTTTATCCAAATTGTGTGCTACATTCTTAGGATGATTTGGAAGATTTGTGAGGCCTTCCAAAAATTCACAAGAAGGCTGCGTAAGATTTACCAAAGTGTAGGCATGCATTTGAGAGGGGCAGGGGCAGCCTTCCCATGAGCTTTCAGAAGCCCTTAGAAGCATTGTGAGGCATCAGAAAAAGGACATGCACAATTTGGAGAATGGCACACATGTTGCAGCTGCCTTGCATAGAGCCAGGCTGGGTGTGCCTTGTCAACAGCAGGAGGAAGAAGGCGAAGCACAAGGGCTTCTAAAAGCTCATGGGAAGGCTGCCCCTACCCATCTCAAATTCATGCATACACTTCTGTAAATCTTACGCAGCCTTCTTGTGAATTTTTGGAAGGCCTCACAAATCTTCCAAATCAGGGTGGATGTGGTAGCTACAAGTTTTGTAGTGTGGTAAGGGGCTTGAGGAGGCACCTTTCTACCAAGGACACCAAGGGACATCTTCTCTGTTATCCTAGACAGGCAATCATGGATTTAAATTACTGGAAGATGGCTTCCAGTTGAATAAAAATAACCAAAAATCTTAACAGTAAGAACAATTCTGGAGTGGACGCAATGATTTAGAAACACAATGGTTTCCATTTGTTGGGTATGTTCATGCAGAGGCTAAATATCCATCTGTGATACATGTTGGAATTTGGTTTCCTGGAAGGATCAGAAGATGGACTTCATGACCTAAATATTCCCTTCCACCTCTGGGATTCTATGCCATTTCACACATTTCAAATATTAAAACAAATGGAAGAAAATTTTTTTGGTATGACTGATGGCTTTATCATGAATCAGTGCTCTGCCTTTCCTCAGGGCATACAATTTTTAAGTATCTGCTAAGAAGATAGGAGTGAAATTACTCCAACAGTTCTCAAAGGGTTACTAAAAATTGCAGCTTTCATGCAATATTTTGATAATGTGAGAAGCCTGTTGTAGGGTCATCCATCACACAATTTCTACTATATATCATGGCAAAAGGAAATATTGTGTTGGCGCAGTGGCTTAATGATGCTGGAACTGCTGGTCAGAAATGGTTTGCACTCCAGCAGTTTGAGCCCAGCTCCATGAGATGGAGTGAGCTTCCATTGCTCGCTCCCTAGCTCATGCCCTCCCAGCAGTTTGACAGCATGCAATCTTGCGAGTAGATAAATGGGTACCACTTCAGTGGGAAAAAACTAGCTGTGTTGTGTGTGTGGAGAGCAGAAGCTGGCACTGGAACTGGCTAGCTGTAAGGCTATGCAACACAAAGTGAGGCAAGACTGCTAGAGGAACCTGGAAGATCCAGCAACCCAAGCATGGCTATTCAGTTGGTGTAAACTAGTCTGCCCACCGTGGTACAACAAGGATAGGCAGGCAAGCGCCCAATAGAATGAACTAGCAATTTAGGCTGTCAGGGCTGCATTATTACCATTTGTTGATTTCTCTGGCATTGTATGCTATACATTGAATAAATAATAGGAAACTAAAAATGGACTCCCTTTGGGTAATATATGAGAAGATCTTAATAAAAGGATCAGTTGTTATTCTATATTTCATATCTTTAACAAATGTCACAATAAAATGCATGTCTTTAAAAATCCATGCACATACCAACATCAGATCAGGCATCATATTGTATCTGCCTACAGTGCAAATTATTCAGGATACTTGAAGGTTTATTTAATCTCTCACATCTAACTGTCAATGACTGACTGAAGAATCGGCAATTGCACAAGAATGCCCAAGCTTAGTCAGTGTTCTAACAATAACTCAAAACAACAACCACACAATCTTCAAACCAAGTTCTTTCTTTTTGACATTTTTTTCATCTTTACAATTTAAGGCATTAAATTAAATAAAATCTAAATTTCTCCAAAGTGTTCCAGTATGTGATTTCACCAGGAAATTTGCCTCTCCCCCTGAGAGGCTCCTAGATCATAAATATCCAGATTAAGATATTTCAAGCCAAGATGGAGTTTAGGTAAAAGGCATGCAAGTAATACAGCTTGTATAATACATAAGAGAACCCAGTGATCTGAATACTACTAGCTTCATAAGGTATGCTAAGTTTGACTTTGATCCAGGATCAGTTTTGGTACTCATTGGAGAAAACAAACATATAATGCAATCTATATAAATTAGATAAATAAATAAAAAATACAATGTCATCATTCTATGCTTCCACTATTTGGTCCAAATTTTCCAGTAGAGAACTTATATTAACCAATGGAACAGCTTGCCCTCGGAAGTTGTGGGAGTGCCATGAGACTTTCAAGAAGAGATTGGACTGTCATTTGCCAGAAATGGTGTAGGGTCTCCCACTTGGGATGACCTACAAGGTCCCTTCCAACCCTGATTATCTGTTATCTGTTATATTAAACAGCTCACCAACATTTGACTAATTCGCTTCTTTTTTCAGGTTCTTTCTAATCTTTGAATTTCCTGTCATCATTTCAGGGGTATTCTCTGGAAATTGAATGAAGAGATGACCATGAGCTGGCAAAAAATTAACAGAAGCGGGAATGACTTCCAACTTCCTGTTGGCTTCCCCACTGAATTTCCTTGTTAGAAGTTGGCAGTGAGCATTGGAAATCTTCTCTCCTTTTTCCTCCTTCTGTCCCTTCCCTTCCCTTTCCAGCAAGCAGGTAAATGGCTGCTGCTGGGTGGAAGAGAGAATGAGGAGTTAAAGAGTAGCTCAAAAACTGTCATAAAATATTGGGTTTCCGGTTCTGCGTGGCTTTGGTGGCAGCAGGAATTCACGACTGTTCGTGATTCCTGCTGTGCTTGCCGCCGAGGTACCCCCGATCCAAATGGGTCAGGGGGATATGGCTGCCCTGTAGGGACAGCCGAAGAGAGAGGGGAGCCAGACAGGGGGTTGGGGATGCTGCAGACCCCCTCCTCGTCCGGAAAAACCCCTTTTTCCCAAGGTGGTGGAGCGGCGGTCAGCAATGGCCGCCACGAAGAAGCCTGCAACCGGGTAAGATTGTGCTGGAGGAAGCAAGAAAAGCGAAAGTGCTGGCTGAGCCGGGTCAATCAACATCTTTTAAATTCACTGGAACTGAGCTGTCTGAATTGCTGGAGGATACATTGTATCCCTAAGAAGATCGAAAGCGGCGGAGAAGCTGTTAAAGGGAACTTTTTTTTCCCTTCACTCTCCCACCCCACGGAAACAGCAGATGAAGATTTGAAATTTGTTTGGGCACTGAAGGTGAATTATTCTGAAAGTTGAAGTTAAGGGACAAAAGAGTTCTTGGACATTGGACTTAAAAATTTAAGAAACTGGAAAACCCTTATTAGAGGTATGGATTTCTGATCATTTAAAAATTGATGTTGCAAGTGGATAGGGAGAGGAAAAAAATTGGAGCAGAAGTGGAAAAAGGAGGAGATTGCCTAGAATCTCAAAGAAAGATACAAGGTAATTGGACCTCTTTGATTAAACAGTAACCCCAGAAAAAGAAATAGAAGAAAGAAGAAAAATATAAACTTTTGGAACTTTTTTTGAATTATTTTTGATCAAAAATACTTGGGTGGTTTTTTTGGGGAAAGTTTCTCTTTTCAGGATGGCATCGCTTGTGGATGAACTAAAGACTGAATATTAAAAATATAAAAAGGAAGAACAAGATGGAAAGGATACTTTGGGCACTTTATTTCAATTTTTAGAAATGGCGTTATGTACTTATGAAAAATTGATTACGCAGCAGAATGACTGGGACAAAGAAGAAGAGGAAGAAGAAGCCATCTTTGATGAACAATGGGTTTTTTCCGGGGAGGAGGAGAAAGAGGATAAGAAAAAGGGGTTTTTAAGATTTGAAAAAACAACCAAAAAAGAGAAAAATGAGAGAAAAGGTGGATGCAAGGTTAGAAAGCAAAGGAAAGGGAGTAAGAAAAGGGAGGAGGAGAGACAAAGGGGTAAAAAGGGCAAGGAGAAGAACAAGCAAGAGAGAAAGGGGGGGGGGGGAGAGGAGAAGCCTTAATGGTGGGAAGCAAGATCTAAAGAAAAAAAGTTTATTCAGAGACAATGGGTGAATTTAATTAAGGATAAAAGGGGGATTCTGGAAGGTATATAAGATTGTGTTTTTATATGTGTATTTAGAGTATAAAATTTACTGTGTAGTTTTAGAATCTACTAAACAGAATCCCAAGATAAATTAAGTGTTATATGAAGTACTTTTAAGTTAGGGTAATGAGTTAAAGGCGTCACTCCAATTAGTGTATAGGAGAAGTATAGTAAAAGAAAAAAGATGAATGGATAGTTGGAAATAGAACAGACAAAGAATGTTATTGAAAATGGTAATAAGATATGGAAGGATATATAAAGGTTTTGTTATGTTTTTTTTTTGTATATTGATAAAAGGCAATAAAATTTTAATTAACAAGAAATAATTTGGATGAAAAGGAGAAGCTGGGATAAGATATGAAGTTAAATAGATAAAGTAAATACTGATATTATAATTTGGAATCATTATGTTCTATAGGTTTTCTTCTTTAATTATTATTATTATTTTTTTTAGAAAAGAATTTATAAGCTGTTATGCCTTGATTGTTTGTGCATTGTTTTTGTAAAATTGGTTTATAAAAAAAGAAAAGAAAATGATAATAAGATATGGAAGGATATATAAAGTGAATATGATGTTTGAATTTGTGTCTGTGTGAAGAGTTTCAACCCGGGATCAGGCAGCCTTCAGAAAAGATGTTTTAGTTTTGTTTATGTTTTGTGTTTTGTATGTTTATGAAAGGCAATAAAATTTTAATAAGCAAGAAATATAATTTGGATAAAAGGAGAAGTCTGGATAAGATACGAATTTAAATAGATAATGTAAATATTGATATTACAATTTGGAGTTATTTTATATGTTCTACTGGCTTTCTTCTTTAATTATTATTATTATTTTTTTAGAAAAGATTTTTCAAGTTGTTATGCCTGCATTGTGTATTGTTTTTTGTAAAATTAATAAAATTTGTTTAAAAAAAAAACTGTCATAAAATATTGAAAATGAGGATTGTGGCTGCAGCAGCAGTGGTGGTGGCAGCAGCCTGGCAGAACTGAAGCAGTCACAACTTCCCAAAATTTCATTCCCTTAGGAATCGTGTTGTTTCAAAAATTGTTGCCCTACAATGCACCTTTTTGCCCAGTTATAGGTTACCAAAATGATCATTTTAATAATATATATATGTGTGTTCTGAGAACAATTTTATCAGAGCATTGAAGAGAATTAGTATCCACTTATACTAGGTTTTCAAAATATTTATTGACAACATCAAATGGGTATAATCTTCCCTCTTATTTTCTCCAAATAGGAAGGGAAAAAAGAAACAATTCCCCATATTTTGTTGTACTTATTATCTGAAATAAGATGGCACTGCTGTAACCACTTTAGAATTTACATCCCTTTCTGCTATTCTCTCTGACCTCTGACATTGCAGACAATTTATTACGATAACTGCCAGGAAGGCAGACAGAGCATTGCAACTGAGCTTGTGCAGATTGCTTTGGGGGGTGGGGGTGGAGAATCTCTGCTGAAGAAAGATATTTATGCCAGCTATGGACTTGCCTGGTTGTTCTTTCCATTATGTCATTTCAGCTTCCTTTGGTCTGTGTTCTCAAAATGAAATTGACTGTAATCTAACTAGATCTAGCCAGCACTAGCATGCCAAATGAAGAACCTGTAAATTGTGATCTGCCTTATCTGTATAGTTCTAGATCAGATGATGCTATCAGAGAAAAGCTAATGTATTTTATTAGATATTGGTACATTAAAAATACAGATGTCTACAATTTTGTACCATAAGTCTAAGTGGAACTCTGAATATTTTTTTTTTATTTTCTCTATGTTTTACAAGGAAGTAATTTAGGATTTGATAGTGATTCTCATTCTTAATTCAACATTTTAAATTTGTATCCACCATAATGGTTCTCAGATGGCATATAAAAATCCTTGGATATTTGCTTTTCTCTTGCTGATTGTAACACACGCAGCAGTTCAGTAATATCTAAGGTCTTAAAGATAAGATTGTCATGAAGCAAAGTGTCACAAAAAATGAAAGTTGAGGTGGATACCTTTTATTTTATTGGTGTCTGAAAAGAGAATTTAAAATACAGTCTTTCACATTATTTGCTGGTTAATGGTATTTGATTAGTGTCAATATGAGATTCAACGACATGTCTATCTTTTTTTAGGCTAATCTAAAGGAAAGTGATCTTGGGAGCTTTAAATATTAAGCAGTTTGGTGTAGTAGTTGCAGCTCCAGGCCAGAGACCAAGAGACTGAGTTGTATTCCCACTTTAAGCATAAAAGTCAGCTAAGTGACTTTGGGCCAATCAGTCTCCCTCAGCTCAACCCACCTCACAGAATTGTTGTTGAGGGAAAAACAAGAAGGACGAATATTAGGTATGTTCATTGCCTTTAGTTTCAGAAAGAAATATGAAAGGCTAGCGCCCAGATTCATTTCAGTGCAGTTTATTCTTATTCTTCTAGGTAGAAGATGAAGAAAACAGTATTAATTTCTCATAGCCGGATTTTTTTTTTTGTTAAAGAAATCACTTTATATATGAACTGCTGCAACAATTACAGATATTAATCCATTGAAGACATCACATGGAATTGTCATTAAAACTAAATAAGAAATTGACATTTTAGTAGTCTCAAGCTAATAAGGTATTCCTATACTTTCCTACAATGGAGTTGATATTAGCAAGAAAGAAATGAACCATTTGAAGAAGCATTTGAAAGCCATCTCATATGCCTGTTTAACCATCATTATTAGCTTTTCTCTAATGATAGAGTACTGGATGGTATATATTTCAGGCAATATCAAAAGCATTATGTTAATATCAAGGAATACATATGTCAGGATGATATTTCATGTATGTCCTGCTTAAGAGCCTCCCAGTTGCCTACACCAAACTTGTACTCTTTTATGATCTTAGAATTTAAGACTCCTGTAAGGAATTATATTCATTTTACACAGTGGATTCTCATAACTGAAGTGAGATTGGAAGCTGAGACTGTCTAGCTCTTAGTTAACAGATTCACATTTAGTCTCTGCACCTCCCTTAAAAGTTTATCTCTTCTATAGAGTTTTCATTGCAATCAAGATATCATCTGCTTAATCACACAAATTATTCAATTTATTATTTTAGACCTATTGTCATGCATTTGAATTACAGATACACGATTGGCCTTGCTTAACTGACTCAGAAGCCTAACTACATTGGATTTTCCTCTTACCAAAGCATTGCGAATGTCCAAGCCTATCCCCACAGTGGAAAAAAAAAAGTGGAGACTACATAAGGTACACCAGAGTAGTTTATAATCTGCTTAATTTTTCAGTGCCTAGATAGATGGTCAGCAAATGGAATTAACTGTCCTGATTTTAATTCAAATCACAGATTCACATCTGTTGAGAGACAAACTCTGCCAGGGATTGTTCTTCTCCTTCAGGAAGTGGAGGAAAAATAGATAATTGCCTTGTGCTTTATTATAAATAATTCAATTAATTAATGGATAATTAAAGGTAGTCGTCATGACACAAATAAGCTGAGATGTGCTTCAAATGGCAGACAGGATTGATACTATATAATGCTTTAAATCACAGGAATGATCTGCTACATGACAAAACATATCCTCTTAATATAGACATATGATAAGCCTACCTAGTAATAATCAGGGAACACACGTCACTTTGGGGTTGAATTTTAGATATATAGTATGACACTTGCCTGGTGTCCAACTGATTTGCCACCAGGGGACATAAAAAGGTGGTAAGGATGGAATAAGATTTATAAGCAGGAAGAGATGCTGCTAGTCTGTACAGCAGTTCTATTTCAGAGACATTTCTTTCAGTTCTGAGTTCTTCTGAAATGTTTGTAAAATTGAAAACTGGGTATAATTCTGACAAATCATGTATCAATAACTTTGAAACTGGTGTCAATGTGAAATGTGCAGTTCATCAAAAAGCTTTCACAATGAAGTTGGGACCCAATGTGAAGATTAAGGTACACCAGCCAATTTATGTTTTTTTCAGCAATGCATACAGAGTAATTATTATTCTATAGATATTATGAGCAGTCTTCTGTTCTGAGATATTGCTCCTAAAGGCAATAATAGTCACATGTTAGCAATATGATCCACATATTAGGTTGCTCATAGGCTTGATGTAACACAGACCATTAAAAAAATCCACACAGAAGTATCATGTGGAATGCTGAATTTTTGTTCTGTTCACTCAGTACCCGCATGTCCTTCAGCATCTGATTCCTGCACTTCTGAATTTGATTCTCATTCACTTTCAAATGGCTATATAAGGCAGTACATGCAGGTCCATGGCAAGGCAGTTCCAAAATCTGGTTTATTTATATGAACAATATGGTAAGTGCGATCCATGAAACTTGTGACAATCTACTCAATCTGAAAGATTCATATTAATATTGAAGTTATGCTATCATCCCATAAACTGGTGATGTGGGAACTCAAAAAGCAGGATGAACTGACACATCTCTTCTGATTGAAGCTCATCTGATTTCTCCAGCATTAGTTTTTGTAAAGCTGCCATAAGCAGCTTAAAAAAGAATGTTCTAATGCAGTAGTTCTAAGCATCTGATGGTGTTACATCCAGTTCAAAGTCAGCAAAAGCTTCTAAAATGCTTTCATTTAATTGCTTGAAAATATTACATGAAAGCTTGATTTTATCAACAAAACCACAGGTGGTACCACAGCCTCTAAAAGCATTAAAAACAGTTACTGCATTTATTCTTTCTCACCCTAAAGCCTCATAAATAGGTTGAACAGGACTTTTCTGTTGATCACTGCCAAGAGTGCAGAGATTTGTTGATAAGTTGAAGTGCTAGTACTTTATCAGAATACAAGTATCCAAGCAAGATGGCAACTCACGAAATTTCATTTTGCTATCTACTTATGTGCTCCTTAAATGGATTAGTTGATATTAAGTATGTGCCATTACTGTAGTGAAATTACTATTGATTGTTGAATTTGTGAATAATTTTATGGCCTAAGTACAGTAACCATTCTACCCTTGCTTAGAAATTGGACATTTTCAGTAAAACATTCCTGATCCCACCGCTATTTAAGGCAACATACAATTGGCTGATTCCCTTAATAAGTGTTTGATATGAGCAATATTTTTCAATGACTTTGGAAAGTTGTATCTATTGAACATGATTTATATTTTATCATAAATTAAGGAAAGAAATTACAGATGAAACAGATATTTATTGTGATAGAATCTCCAGCTAAAGTGGGGTGAGTTGTGAAGAGGGGGACTGAGCTTAGAGTCATTGCACAACAGAAAGCGGGGCAGGGCCTTACTTCCCCTAAAGTCCCCGAAGCCCTATCTGATCATTCCCAAGAGAATGCAGTTATTGTGGCAAGATTCTTTTAAATAGGCATTGCAACAATAAAGAAATAACTTTGATCAACTCATGGTTCCTTCTCCCCGACATTTACCAAGGCTTTGCAAATAAATTTGTTCCTTCAAACATTGCAATCCAAATGTTCCTATATAAGCTACTCAACTTTTCTTTGCTAGTTTACTATAGGAATGACATCTTCAAAATGTGCAGGGAACTAGAACCATGCTGAGTATTCATAAGCGCTAATGGCATTTTAAATTTACATCTGGTTAAGATTTGGCAGCCAATAGCATTACCATTAAAGGTCTAGAGTCCTTTTTTATTTCCAAATGCCTTAGAATGCAATTTCACAGTTACATTCTTAGAATTTGTCTTCCACATGTTAACTTTCCTTTCCATTGATCTTTATAGGAAACCACAATTCACCACAATGCTTTAAAACAATAGGGCGAAAATATATTTAGAAAGTGCATTGGGAAGACATGGAAACTGAAGGTGTTTTACAATATATCAGATGTTATCCTTCATATCTAGATCGATTTTTAGCATTTGTCTATATACAACAGCCTTTTCTAACCTGATGCACACCATATGACCTTGCTGGATGGAAATGATGGATATCTGTTCATCATATTTGTAATTCATTAAACTAGGGAATGTTGATAAAGAATCAAAAGAGAAACTGTCGTGTCCTCAGTTGTCCCTCTGTACTTCTTTCCTTCCAAATCTAGATAAACGTTATCAAATATATCCTGTGGTTGTGGTTAATTTGCTGTGTAAATGGGTTGTTATACGATGGAAGATATTGCCAATATGATGGACCAAGTCCTACAGCTGCAAAAACAGCAGGGGAAAATGCAGATGCCAAACATTAGAGGAATTGCATTTTAGGAAATCATGCTTCAATATTTGGCTACCAATTTATCATGGAATAGCATTAGATTTTAACAATTTTATAACTATCATCTTTGAACATCCATCCCCTGAAACAAAGTTATACATGCCTTTAGAGAAAAGTGTGCTTATAACTTTATTTTTGCTTGCAAGAATCAATATATCGACTGCTTTGCTGGCAACTGGATTTATGCCTTTTGCTTAATATCAGCTCTGGTATTTTAAAATCATATTTTCTAACAGCCTAAGGGTAAACAGAGGAATTCTGCATTAATTAATGCTCGTACACCAGGGACAAAAATATCCTGCTTACAAGAAGAATTTGGGTTGGGAGTAAACTGGACTGTTTTTTAAGTGGCACCAAGCACTTCAAATCCAATAGCAGAGATTTAATTGTCCTATAAATATAATTGTTACTATTTTTCAATAAAAGAAAAATATCACACATACTGAGACCCAATACCCAAACAAATGACTGCTGCTAAGAAACAAAGAAATGAGGGAAAGACAAATCATTTAACAAGAAAAAAACTTGAGTGGAAACAACAAACCCCAAAACAAAAAAACAGTCCTTGGTGCAGAATATATGGAGCTGAAATAATTCTACTGGCTAATTTTGGAACAGAAGGCTCAAGGCAACATATATGAAATGCATATTTGTTTGTTAAGCAAAATTTGACATCATACATCACAGGACATTTGCTTCTACAGGAAGTGGTAATAGCTAAGTAGTTTAGATTTTGAAGGAGATTAGCAAAGAAGGGTCACATATGAGATCTGCAGCAGAGCAGCTGAGGTATAGGGTAGAAAGCCCTATACTTAATTCATTCACCTTCAAAGAAAGAGAGAAAAAGTCCTGCCTGAATGTCAGGAAAGCAGCTATTAAATTAGTGCAAATAATACTGGGTTAGATGGACCAATCACCTCATACCAAAGAATAACAGAATTGGAAGGGACCTTAGAGGTCTTCTAATCCAACCCCCTGCTTAGGCAGGAAATTCCCACACCACTTCAGACAAATGGTTGTCCAATCTCTTTTTTAAAAACTTCCAGGATTGGAGCATTCATAACTTCTGGAGGCAAGTTGTTCCACTGATTAATTGTTCTAACTGTCAGGAAATTTCTCCTTAGTTCTAAGTTGCTTCTCTCCTTAATTAGTTTCCACCCATTGCCTCTTAGCTGCTTTGGAGAATAGGTTGACTCCAGAGGTATATTCAGAAGGTTCTGACCAGTTCTGGAGAACCGGTAGTGGAAATTTTGAGTAGTTCAGAGAACCGGTGGTAACCTTTGCCCTGGAGTAGATGGGAATAGAGATTTTGCAGTATCCTTCCCCTGCCACGCCCACCAAGCCACACCCACCATGCCATGCCCATAGAATCAGTAGTACAATTTTTTGAATCCCATCACTAGTTGACTCCCTTTTCTTTGTAGCAACACTTTAGATATTAGAACACTGCTATCATGTCATCACTAGTCTTTCTTTTCATTAAATTAGGCATCCCCAATTTCAGCAATCGTTCTTTATGATTTAAGCCTCTAGTCCCCTAATCATCTTTGTTGCTCTTCTCTGCACTCTTTCTAGAGTCTCAGCAACTTTTTTAGATTGTGGTGACCAAGTGTGTTCTTACCAAGGCATTATAAAGTGGTTAGTTAGTTTACTTTATTGTCATTGTACCTCACATATTTGCACAACGAAACATCATTGCACCTCACATCATTGCACAACTAAATCAAACACCATCTTCAGTGCATATCATGACCATGAAAATAAACACAAACACACATCCTTCACCCTCCACACATTGAACCAAAAACCCCCCAACACTGCATTATTCAGCAGAATTCAAAAGAGCTACTGCCCTGGAATAGAAACTGTTTTTCAGCCTATTTGTCCTTGTTTTTATTATTCTGTACCGTCTACCAGATGGTAATAGTACAAAAAAAGGGTGCCCAGGATGAGATGGATCTTTGAGAATGTTTTGAACTTTCTTAAGGCAGCAGGCGCTATAAAGCTCTTCCAAAGAGGGGAGAGGGCAACCAATGATCTTCTGGCCAATGACGTTAACCCTTTGGAGTGCTTTCCTATCTGTCACTGTGCAATTGGCAAACCATACAGAGGTACAGTAATTTTTTGGTATTAACACTTCATGTGATCTTGATTTGATCCCTCTGTTAATACAGCCTAAGACTGTGTTGGGCTTCTTGGGCACCTGTAGCACACGGCTGGCTTATATTTAAGCGATTGTCCCTTAAACTCCAAGATCCTTCTTACAATTACTGCTATTGAGCCAGGTATTACCTATACTATACATGTGCATTCAGTATTTATTGCCTAAATGTAGAACCTTACTTTTTTCATCAATGAATTTCATTTTGTTAGATAGGGCCCAATGTTCATGTCTGTCCAAGAGCTGTGGTGGCGCAGTGGTTAGAATGCAGTACTGCAGGTTAATTCATTGCTTACTCCAGGAGTTCAATTCTGAGAGGCTCAAGACTGATTCATCCTTCCAAGATCACTAAAATGAGGACCTGGATTGTTGGGGGCAATATGTTTGTTCTGTAAACTTATTTGAGGGGGCTGTAAAGCACTATGAAGTAGTATATAAGTGCTATTGCTGTCAAGATCTTTATGTATCTTAAGTCTATCTTCTGAAATATTCCTGCCAGCTTGGTGTGGCCTGAAAATTTGATGAGTTTCCCATCTATCCCCTTGTCCAAATCATTGATGAACTTGTTAAAGAGTATTGGGCCCAAGAATTCTTCAGTTCTTATTTTCATGGTGAATGTGTCTGTTTATTTGCTACAATGCCTAAATAGCCCCCACAACATGTTCTCAACATTTCAAATGTTGCACATCAGTCCCAAAAATTATGGATCCCTGCTATTGTAAGGAGCTCACTAGAATTACAACATTAAAAGCATAAAGAAACCCTGGCAGATCCACTGAAGTACAAATAAGGATTTCTAGAAATATTTACAATCTGAATTTTAAAATAATTCTTGGGATTCCAAGAGCCATAGCAAGGACATAAACATAGATTGTACATACTTACCAAACAGTTCATGATTTCCACTCCACTTGGATTCACAGTTAATGCTTCATCATACAACTGCTTAGCCTCTTCCAAGCTGCCATTCATCTCTGCGAGTCTCCCCCGCATGTACAGCACAGCATGAGATGTGGGAAAGAGACTGGCTGCCTCCTGGATACAAAAGCCTGCTTCTTTGAGATGCTGTTGTTCCATGAAGACTTCAGCTACAGAACCCAAAACAAAGCACAGATATATTCTAAGCTTTATTCTGGAGATCACAAAAAATGAGAATATTAGTAACTTAAAAATAATGGTCACAGGAAAGATAATTTGATTATGGCGCATGGATTTTCAAAAGGTGCTAGAAACCTATAAAACATGAGAATCATAGGGTTTGAAGGGACCTCAGAGGTGTTCTAGTCCAGCCCTCTACCAGACCTTAAACCGTCTGGTAAAATGGTTATCCAGTCTATTTTTTGAAATCTCCAGTGATGGAGCACCCACACCCTCCTGAAGCCAAGCTAGTCTATTAATTGTTCTCACTATCGGAAAATGTCTCCTTATTTCTAGGTTGGATTGTTGGTTGCACAGCCAGACATTAAGAATGGATTTGACATTTCTGTCCACTTCTTGAGTCTTTCCCAAGGATAGGCAGATGCTTGTTGTTCGATAATATTAAAGGTATAATGATTATTATGATTATGACCGTTTTTTCAGGCCATACAATGAATTTTTCATTTGGTCTACTTAAATTGGGCCTGCAGAATATGTGGCCTGCCACCAGATTTGTGTTGGCCTAGTGATTTTTTGAAAACTTCTTCAATTTGCTGCCACCAAATGTTGTCACTGCTTAGGAAGATCCAATCTCAGCCTAGGTTTTCACAGATAACTCTGACATCAAATACATGCTCTCAAGCACTTCCAAGGCTCATTGATATCATTGCTGCTGCACCAACAGTCACTAAACAGTTGGATCACACCAGCTCTGTGACCCACAATTATTTTTAAGGTATTGATTTGTCCCTTTTTCCTTTATTTGTGCATGCTTGAATTGAATAAAAAAAAAAACGCAGGTGATGGGTTTTAAAGAAAAGTAGCTTTTAAAAAAAATATTTTTCATTTCTCCTTTTTTTGTGTGGAATACAGCCCTTTGTTTGGTCTTTCTCTGCCCTTTCAACAAATATATGGGTTCATTTAGAGCTTTCACTTTTGTTATTACTCTGTGGGGAAGAAGACTGTAATTCTCTTGGTGAATATATGAAGCTATGTAATACCAAGAGCGTTGCCTGCTCTGAAACTAGGTTTCTAATGGGAGGAGGGTTTTTTTTTATCAGTTTAACAAAAAACACCTCACCCTATCAATATTTCTAATAAAAGAAAATATATACAAGATCCAGACATTTTACAGTATCTGTGAGGCCCATCCAAGGAATTGCTATACTTGCCAATCCAAAGTTTCTTGTTCTCTGCCTGGCAATTTTTTGGAAATCCTCCTTTGTTATTGCTGCCATCAGAGAAATGACAGCAATATTTGCATACAAATAAAAACTGACCATTGCTGATCCATAGAGAATCTGTGAAATTATTATTTTATATTGATATTATTTTTATTTGAGCCCAGGGTACTTCACAAAGATTTTTGGAGGGGGGAGGGGGAGGAGAGGCAAGTGATATACACCACCCCTTAATACTTGTATATGATGTCATGATGCAAGTGTGGAAAGGTACAGTTTGTGTTTAGATATCACAATACACATTTCCTGACTTTGGTTACGAATCAACCCTATAACAGCTATAGGGGTCTACTTAATTTAACCTGGAAATAAGGAGAAACTTTCTGACACTGAGAAAAATCAACCAATGGAACCGCTTGTCCTCAGAAGTTGTGGGAACGCCATCACTTGAGACTTTCAAGAAGAGATTGGACTGTCATTTGTCAGAAATGGTGTAGGGCCTTCTGCTTGGGCGGGAGGTTGGACTAGATGACCTACAAGGTCCCTTCCAACTCTGATTATCTGTTAAATGATATACAGGTAATCCTTGACTTAGACTTAGAATCCTCAATCCTCTCAGGAAACAGTAATGAAGTAATTTAGATATCTCGGGAAAGGTGCATTTTTGTATGTCATTTCTTCCAAAAACTGCCTAGTTTTTGGAGCTATACTTTACATTTTCAATATTAGAGACTGAAAAATACAAATTAAAAATTAGTAAAATGATGTCCATGCATTTTAAAAATACATCAATGCTGAGCAGTGTGTAGCTAAGGGAGATCATACAACAGGTATGAGGAGTCAAGGCCTGAAGATGTATCTCTTAATATTGTTTCCAGATGCATGAGTTCTGGAATGCAGTTACATTATCTTTTGACATAATGCTTTTTTTTGTTATTGCAATGCAAGGCAATTCAATTTAATCTCAAAGATCTTCAAAAGTAAAGATCCTGAGCTTTTTCTAATGAACATATTTATTTCAATTGAATCAAAGGATCTGATAAAGACAAACAACATCTCCATTCAGGCTTTGCCCCTATTTTTGTATTATTTGACCTCTCATGAACAATATTGAAGACAACAGTATCTGTGGGTGAGTGGAATTTCTTCCTGCTAATGAGGACCTGTCATGATGCTTTCACAGGTGGCCTCAGAAAAATAATCTGAGGATCCTATTTCTCACACTCCTGAGAATTGAGGGGGGAGAGGGGGGATTGAAAAGCGAGCTCTCATTTTATAGAGGAAAAAGACAATGGGAGAAGACATGCTTTGCTTGGAGAAAGCTTCTAGTTCAAACCCTCATATAAAAGCATCAGATAATATAAAATAAGGAATATCTTTTCTTCCAGGACAACCTTCCTTGGTCAACCTGTACAGAACTTGAACTAGATGAACAATCTGACCTACTGTAAAACAGTTAGCTGTGTGCTGCCACTGTATAACCACATGTTCCTTTAACACCCAGGGTGTCTGTGGCTAATGAGGACGAATCGTACTGCCCAGTGGGTAAAAAGAACACTATGAAATAACCCTTAAACACTGGCTTCCTTCAGGAAGATCTGTTAATTTCAAAAGCCTTTGTATTCTTAAAAATGTTACTGTATTTGCAAATAATGCCAGCATGACCTCATTTTCAGTTTTAATTCCTTGACTTTTTTTCAGCAGTGTGATGTCTGCACAAACCAGCCTCTTGAATATTATTAAATCTGGTCAAAAATACCGGCAATATTTAAAAGGAAGGCACATTATAAAGATCACCAATTATTAAAACCCAAAGATTTTCCATCATTTCTCTTTTTCAGCACAATCTGAATATTTTTCAGAGTATAAAACACACTTTTCCCACCTCCAAAAGTGGGTGGAAATATGTGTCTTATACAGTGAATGTTGCCGAACAGTGTTGCCAGACGTACGATAATTATCGTATTTGTACGATAATTTGGCCCTCTGTACGATGTACGATCAATAATTCCCAAAAAGGTCAAATGTACGATAATTTTACAGTTTGGCAATTTAAGAAGATAGTTGGCCTACTTTGATCCTTTTTTGTGCCTCGTGACTGTACTTTTCGTGGGTTCATGCAACTTCATGAGTCTAGATCGCGTGTGTGTGCGTACGCGCGTGTAGTTTGTGCATACGTGATACACGCTCGCTCACGAGCTACGTACGAGTACGAGTCGAGTCAGCTAGTCGTCGCACGCGTTAGGCCCATTGAGGTAGTTTATTGCTGATCGTAAGTTTTGCGGGATCGTATCTTGTGGCTTCATGCCTTCAGTTCGGACATTTTCCACATGGATATATGCCTACAGTTGGTACTTCCTGTGAGATATAGAGTTTGCTATATGTACGATAATTTTCTCAAAAAAACGATAATTTTGAGTCTCGGGTACGATAATTTTACATTTTGAATCTGGCAACGCTGTTGCCGAAGCCCTGCCCACCCGTCAGCCCTCACCGTTCGGCCTCTGCCTCCCAGCAATTTGGCTCCTCGCAACAAACAGCAAACAGCCTGTTTCAGCTTCAGCACAGCCTGATTAGCACAAGCAGCTGATTGTCAGTTGGATCAGCCTCCCAACAATCAACTGTTTCAGGCTGCAGGGATTGCCATAGCCTATTGCTGCTTCTGCGTGCCCCATTTTAGGCCTAATCAGGCTGTGCTGAAGCTGAAGCAGATTGTATTTGCTGCAAGGAGCTAAATTGCTTGGAGGCAGAGGCAGATTTTTTCCCCCCCTTGTTTTCTTCCCCCAAAACTAGGTGCGTCTTATACTTCAGAGAGTCTTATTGTCTGAAAAATATATAATATATATATATATAAAAAGATAGAGGCATTTTCAGGACCTGGGCTTTTATTAAAATGTGCCCTTTGCCCAAAATACATTTAATAAATAAAAAATTAATACTGTAATAAATAAAACACTCATACACTCTAGGTGCAGTGGTCTAGAGGTAGAGCTCTTGCCTCACAATCAGGAGGCTGTGAGTTTGATCTTAGGTAGAGGCGTATCTCTCTCTCTCTGGGCACAATGAGAATATATCTGCTTAACAAAACTCCATATTGGTGACAGGAAGGGCATCTGGCCATTAAAACACTCTGCAAGCTATATTCAGTTGCCCACACTCTACCCCACAAGGGATTATGATGATTGGAATAAGGCAGAACAGACTTGTGGGGGAGTATGCCATAGGCTATAAATAAAGTTGCCCATACTTAATGCTGAAGGCTTTATCTGAAACTTCCATCTTTTAAAGGCTTAGGTAAAATTGGGGAGGAGCAGACTTCTTCAGAGAGGTAGTGAAATATCTGGGGAAGAAGTGCTGAACGCACAATCAGTGGACTTAATTCAAAGGCATAAAAGAGTAGTCAGATGCATTAAAAAACCTGCTGAATTTGGAACTAAATGAGGATAATAGGAGGAATATTGCATAAGGATTTTGTCATATTCAACTATCTGTTAGTAACCAACAATATAATTTTATCTACCAAAGGGAGTGGGAGGAGGAGGAGGAGGAAAAATGAAATAGGCTGGAGACATAAGCAATTTGAAAATGTGAGCACTGAATAGCATTTCTCTGGATTTTTTTCAGCTGTTCTGAATCTGTGTGGGCTCATAAATGTACCATTTGCATTGCCACAATTAAAAAACAAAAAAACATAAGCACAAATGTAACATGATGAAATTTATGTAAATAAGAACAATAAAATATATTCATGGCAGTGAGGAAGATTTTAACAGTGAGGATTATTTATTCAAAGGATGGACTGAAAATCAATAGAGGGTGATGTATGTGGGTGGTTTAATTTAGGTTAAAAAAAAAAGTTAAAAAGCCAATTTCCATTCTAATGCTTATTCTATGGAAAATAAATAAAATGATAGAAGCAGAATTTTTCTAGCAGCACAACAAAAAAATGGTGGCTGATTGAGAAGAAACTTTGTTGACAATAGGAAATGAATGGGAAGCCAGGCTACTGACATAATAGCTTTGTAAATAAACCTATAAAAGAGGAGGAGAAGGAAGAAAACAATTTTGGTCATAAAATCTTTATGCTCATATTTGCAAATTCCCCATATAATGATCTTAAACTAGAATTATCTATGAAGGATTGCGATCCCCAGAATACTTTAATCTTACAATCCTATAGCCATAGGAGGAAATCCTGGTAGATTAGACCAATGGTTCTCAACCTCAACAATTTTGAGTATATCGGCTGGGGAATTCTGGGAGTTGAAGACCCCACATCTTAAAGTTGCTAAGATTGAAAAAGTGCAACTTCCCTTATGCTATATTGACTATGATGGTAAGTGATAGCCTAATGGCTTTTAAAGGGTTATAGGTTTTCCATGGCTTAATGAAGATGTCAACATGAGATAGAATAGGTACAGGTAGTCCTCAACTTATGACCTCAGCTGAGCCCCAAATTCCTGTTGTTAAGTGAGACATTTGTTAAGTGAATTTTGTTCCATTTTATGACCTTTCTTGCCTCAGCTGTTAAGTCAATCACTGCAGTTGATAAGTTAACCTGGTTGTTAAATGAATCTGGCTTCCCCATTGACTTTGCTTGTCAGAAGGTCACAAAAAGTGATCACATGACCTTGGGACCCAGCAATGGTTATAAATATGAACCAGTTGCTAATGGGGAAGCTGGAAAGGTCGTAACTGTGAAAAACAGTCATAAGTCAATTTTTTCAGTGCCATTGTTACTTTGAATAGTCACTAAAAAAATTGTTATAAGTCGAGGACTACCTGTACAACTTCCCAAACCAAGCAGGATAGGATTTATCTGCACCTAAGAAGAACAATGAAAAAGTGTTCAGAGATGATGAGAGAACTGGAAATCAAATCTTACAGGAATTGGTATGCTTTTCTTGTGGAAGACAAGATCACAGGGAAACGTGATGGTTGTCCTCACGAGAGCAAAAGGAGGGAGGAGTGGACTGTTGCCCTGGAGGGCAGACACAGAAACAGTGTATTGAAACTATACAGAAGTTAAATATTAAGAAAAATTTCAGATGGCAAGAACAGTTAACTAATGGAATAGGTAATCTCAAAAAGAGATATATATCCTTTCAAGCAGAGGTAGTCATTTTGTCTAAAATGCTTTAATCCTACATTCATCAGGGGTTTTATTAGAAGATTGAGATCCATCTCTAAATTTTTGCAATCCCTGTTCACTCCGCAACAGATAAGTTAGATGGCGATCCTGTTTCCAAAGATACTTAGTCAGATGTCTCTTAAAGTTAACAAACAATTATGAAGCTAACAATCTTTATACTGTTAGTCATCATTTGGGGCTATTCAGCAATGCAGAGTTTCAAGAAATGAATCTGTTCCTTTAAATTCCTTACAGTTCTGCTTGTTGGATAAGAAATCCATCCTCCTCCCCCTCTTCCTCACTTTTCCTCCAGACTGGAGATGTAAGGACTCAGCTGAGATGTCGTCTTATAAGATCTATTGATTGTAATTACTATCTCAGAATTTACAGTAACTGAATTGGAGAACAGTGCAGTAGTTTCGTGAATGTCCAAATAAATCCACAAACACAGGCTGACTATTAATTCTTTTTTTATTAAAAAAAAGTGCTGAGTTTATATGACAATCTAGGTTAAATTGGCTAATCTAGGTCAGAAGTTATTATTGCATAACACACTGAATCAACCTGGTCACCCACGTTTCAGCCTAACATGCTTGCAAAACTTCTTTGTCTGTTTAGGTTAATATTTTTTGTGAGCCCAAGAAACTGGATATGTGTTAGGTCTGCCATCTTTGGCTTGGTGCTTCTCTGGCATCCTGCCATCAAAGGCCAGGAGGGAGGGGGCATGAGTGGGAGGACAAATGGGCAATAATCATGTATGGGGATATGATGGAAATTAGGGAGGGGGAACGATAGCTTGAGGAAGACCTGGGAAGCATATCTCAGGATTTCTCAGAACACCTATGCAGCTCTTTGTAATCTAAAGTTGAACGGGTCATGGAGGGAGAGCTGGGATGAGTGAAAAAATTTGTAACTTTTCACATGGGAAATTTAGTTCTAGCCTGACTTTACTGCAGCCAGCAACCTTTAGTAAAAGAACTTATCACTTCACCCAAATGGAGTCGAGGATCTTTCCTTCCCAAGGGACCTGATAGGATTAGGGTTAGGGTCTAGCAATAAGATCTAGCAATGAGTTTGGTCTAGTGGTTAAGGCACTTGGCCAGAAAGCATGAGATAATGAATTCAAGTCCCACTTTAGTCATGAAAGCCAGCACAGTGATCTTGGGCCAGTCAGTCTCTTACTAGTGAGGCCAACTCACTTCACAGAGTTGTTCTGGGGAAAATAGGAGGAACATGTGTTGGATATGTTTTCCATCTTGACTTATTTATGTAAAAATAATAAAGGTGGAATATAAATAAATAAATATTATTTATTAATTAAACCATGGATAAGCATGTCATCTGAATATAACCAGATGTTTTAGAATAGAATAGAATAGAATATTTTATTGGCCAAGTGTGATTGGACACACACGGAATTTGTCTTGGTGTAAATACTCTCAGTATACATAAAAGAAAAGATACATGTTAAGAATCAAGAATCATAACGTGCAACACTTAATGATAGTCATAGGGTACAATCAGCAATCAAATCATACTAGGAAACAGTCAATATAAATCGTAAGGATAGAAGTGACAAAGTTACAGTCCTACAATCACAAGTGGGAGGGGATGGGTGATAAGGAGTGATGAGAAGATTAACAGTAATAGTAGTGTAGACTTTGTAATAGTTGGACAGTGTTGAGGGAATTATTTGTTTAGCAGAGTGATGGCTTTCAGGAAAAAACTGTTCTTGTGTCTAGTTGTTTTAGTGTGCAGTGCTCTATAGTGTCGTTTTAAGGGAAGGAGTTGAAACAGTTTATGTCCGGGATGTGAGGGGTCTGTAAATATTGTTTGTGTATGCCTGATTTATGGTGTTTTGAACCCAGGAGATTAGGTTGGTTTACTAAACCATTAGTCAGTTAAACATGTGTTAACATGTTGTGTGAAAACAACCTAAGATCTTCACGTTGCATAGTGACTCCCTTTTGCCTTGTCTGCCAAATGTTGACTGGTCTTGGACTCAAGACTAGCTGCTTTTTTTGTAAAGAAAGAAAAAATATTTCAGTGATATTTTACCACTGGGTCTGAGAAAGACAGCAAGTGCTTCATGGATGGCCTGTCCTCTGCAGAACAGATCTGCAGTAATTTTTTGAACAGTATTACTTCTGGCAGTTTATTGTTGATGAACCATATCAATATACAATGGAAAGAAGCTTAGAGCTGGTTTATATAAACACTGATTTGGACCTCTGAATGCATTCAAAAGCAGTGTCAAGAATCATTCTTGTTACTACTCAGGTGGAAACAATTGGATTTCTGTCCTGAGAAATCAAATGGCTTTTTAAAGTGTAGATGAACCATCTGGGATCAAAGTTCCCCTTATTGCTAGTTCAGGCCTTTTTTAACCTGAAAAAAGTAGAGCTGTGGATTGAACTTTTTGCAAAAAGGATTTGTTTTATCAAGAAGTTTCTGTTTCCAACTTATAAAGATAAGATATAAAAGCCAGCGAATGTATCAGTTTTGAATTATTACAGATGAGCAGGCTCGGATGATAACTCTCTTGGACTGTTTTTGTCCAGCAAGAAGCCTTCAGCATTACATTGCCTCTAATCCTGGAAGCAACATTTTATCTCCCAAATAACTCTCTAATCTGTGTAGCCTCTGATCTTTGTGAATTGAAACCTCTCTCCCTACTACTGTATCCATTTGTGAGGAACTTCACTTGCCTCTGGAGTAGAACAGAAACGATATGCTGGAATTGTTTACTTGTTCTTTAGTCACAGAAAAATGTAATAAGGACAAACATAACTATTTGGTAGGTGGAAGATCCGTATAAAATTCAGAAAAGCAATGTTGGCCAATATACTTTGATTTTTCCCCAGAAAAATGGCACCAATGTTGTTGGAGAGGCAAGCAAGTATTTAAGTCTTTGATCTTACAGTATTAAATATGTTGAGAAATTCTACCTCAACCATTTTTCCTCAGATTTGAAATCAGATTTCTATGGAAACTGTCTATCATAATCAAAACAGTGAAAATGTATTACAGGAAGGAAATGAATATATTACCAGATTACTGTATATATAATACAGCAAAACATGTTTTCTATTAGCTCACTGTTTTGTGCTATTCTGGCTTCTAGCAGCACTGCACATTGTGGTGCATTCATTTCAATATTTCTTTAAAAGCTAACATTTAATTTTCTGCTGGGGGGATGGAAATGATTTACTCTGTATTGCCAATGAAGAGAGAGAAGGATTAGCTATTTTAACATCTCTTTGCATATGTGCCATGGAACATAGTATTATCATCCACCTGGTAAAGTCTGGAACTGGGACATTTAGCCAATTACTTCAGCAAGTTTTCTGTGGAATGGCCATATTTGATAAAGCTTGAGCTTAGTTAAGATGACGGCCAATGGCAAGCAAAGAGAGAGGCATCACAATCAGGAGAAAAAGAACCTACAAAAGAATAAGTGCCACCTTATCATACAAAATGCAGTTTACAACAGCAACTACAGGGCACTACAGGGCACTACTACACAGCCAATACTTTTAAAAAATCTAAATAAAATGCAAAATATTTTACACTCTCTAATTGTTAATGTTTATACAACAATTTCTGTTTTCTGATATTTAGTAAATATTTGTTTCCATTTAACCTTTTAGATTATGACAATTAGTTTATGTTGCAGATGGCTAATAATGTCTTGGAAACTATGGGTACTATCTATGTATGTACGTTAAGTATATGTAAATGGAATACATGTGCATATATAAATAAAGCTACCTGGAATGGAAAGTCACAACATCATATATTGAAAAGAACTAAAACATAATTTTTTGCTCAGTATAAGAAGTTCAGTACTAGAACATTTGAAACAGAGGACTGAAGAGGGATAGCTCATTACCCTCTAAGAAGAAATTGTTACATTGGACAGTTTCTTTTAATGTCAATTGAAGTCTCCTCTTCTGCAAATTTAGTTCTGTTGGTCTAATTCCGTTGTCTGCATAGGCACAGAACAATATTTTTCATTATATGTATGACAATACTATAAGTATTTGATGAAAGTTTAATCTCCCATTCAATAATCTCTTCTCCAGATGATTGTAGTGCAGCTACAACTTTTATATGCTCTATGATTTATTGTATTTTTGTTCATGTTATGACAGATTTTTCCCTTTGAGTTGCATGTTGTGTACATTACTTTGCGATATTTTAATATGAATTCAATGTAGAAATATATTTTAAAAATTAAATATATGGATACACTTAATTCATTCAGCTTTTCTTCATAGGATTTATTACTTAAACTGCAACTCCACAGTTACCTTTATAGGGGAAATGGACAGCTTAAATATTTAATCAATAATAATAATAAATTTTGTCAGGAGATAGGCAACTCACAGGCATATTTGATATTCTCAACATTTCCAAAGCTCTCAAAAAATAGCAAATTTCTGCTATGCAATTTTCAGGCTCACCTACTTTTTAAAAATGAAATAAATATAAATAAAAGAATTAAGCCTCTTGTAAGTTTAATTCACTTATTTTGTGTTTGACTTTTCATCAAACATACAGGGACACGTGGAATTAAAGGCCAATCTTGTTTTCTGATGGTGGCAATGTGGACCTCAGATAAGATAATATAGATGGATGACTTAAAGTTTGTATGTAATCTCCAATATCCTATCTTCCTAGGATTCTTCCAAATTTTGATGACAGAATGACTGAATTTCCATAATTATGATTTTTCTGTGATTTCCTCCCCAAAATTATAAAGTTTGTTAGGGATACACCCTAGCAGAATCTGCATGGCAGTCAGGCAGGCAGGCAAATATGTGAGATAAACGTTTTTATAGCTTACACTCAGTAAAAACAGATACACTGTGCCAGTTAAATAGTTTATTCCAGTAAGAGTTTTAGCATAGTCAAAACAGTCCATATATCATTCACTAGTTCAGTCCATCTGGGGATTATTCAGTTGCAAAGTCCAGTGTCAAAAAAGAGGTCAGTAAACTTACAAATATCAGTTCAGTAATATATTTCTTCGCAGTAGAGATATAAAGAAGTCAAATCTCCTTTCTTCCTTCAGCAGCAGCAGGAAACACACAGTTAGCAAACCATCAATCCATCATAGTCATCCATCCATCCAGCAATACAGTAAGCCAGCAATCAATCAAGTTCTCTTGATCCCTCTTATGGCGGTTTTACAACCGCACCCAAAATTACATGCTTTGCAGTTTAAAGTGACACACATTTAAATCCACTATCATAGTTTATATATATTATTTTACCCAAACTATGTTAGGTAACCTTGTTATTCCTAACATACTCCCCTTTTGGGTAATATAATAATATATATCTATTTACAACCATAACCCATAGTCATCACAACTTTCTTTGTGTTTGACTGAACCTTGGGCTTTCGTAAACTGATCAGCAATATTTTCTTTAGTCATACAATATTCCAATCTTATTAAACCATTTTTTACAGATTGTCTTACATTCAGATATCTAAGATCTGTATGCTTAGATCCCGTTTTCACAGCAATATTTGTAGCCAACCGTATGGCTGCTTGATTGTCCTCATATACAACAATGGAATCATTAACAGTTATTCCCATATCCAATAACAACTGTTTATACAGAATTAAATCAGTACATAATAAAGATAGACATGAAAATTCTGCTTCCATTGTGGACATACTTATGTGTTGCTGTCTAATTGACCTCCAACCAATCAGTGCTTTTCCTAACAGTATAACCGTACCTGAAGTTGATTTCCTAGTGTTTATGTCTGTTGCAAAACTTGCATCAGCATAGGCACTTAAAATCAGATCATCTTTTCGCTCCAAATACAATGCATAGTGCATTGTCCTTTTAAGATATCTTAAGATACGCTCTGTCGCTTGCCAGCGTTGTTCAGTGAGTTCAGCGTTGAATTGTGCCAATTGATTAACGCTATAGGCAATATCTGGCCTTGACCAATTACTAATGTACGATAAACTACCAATTAGTGATTGATAGATAGTCTTATCGAATTTTGAACTTTGAACATCGGTGTGGCCAAATTTCTGACTCATTGGAGTTTTTGCCGGTTTACAAAGTTCCATCTTGTATGTTTTTAGTAATTGATAAATCTTATCCTCTTGAGATATCTTTTAGCCACCTTTGGTTTTATTTATTGTTAATCCTAGATACTGTTTTATCTCTCCCAATTGCTTTAATTTTATCCTCTTACTTAATAATGATATTATTTCAGTAGCTTCATTATTAGTTTTTGTAATTAATGCAATATCATCTGTGAACAACAATAATAATGACACTGTTCCATTGGTCTCTTTCTTAAATACACATGGATCAGCTAAACCTGCTTTAAACCCTATATTGTTTAACTCCTTAACAATATATCGGTTCCATTCGTAATCAGATTGTTTTAATCCATAGAGACTCTTTTTAAGCTTCCAACAGTCATTATTTATTTTATCACCCTTAATTCCTACAGGTTTCTTTAAGTATATAGTGTGCTGCAATGGTGCATGCAGTTAGGCAGTTTCTACATTTAAGTAATTTATGATATAGTTCTTCTTAGCTGCCCACACTAAAGCTGCTCTCAAGGTTGTTGCTTTTAGACTCGGTGCAAATACTTCATCATAATCACATGCAGTTTGATTAAATCCTTGAGCTACTAACCTAGCCTTATGGGTAACAGTCCCATTTTTACCTGTTTTTAATTTAAATATCCATTTACTGCCAATGGACTTTTCACCTGGAGGTAATTTTACATTTTCATAAACTTCCATTTGTTTCAATGAATTTAGTTCCTTCTCCATTGCTCTATGCCAATTTTCTTGATCCTTTGCAGGATACATTCTAAGTTCTTCAACAGTAGTTGGAACTTTATTAACTTGGCAAACTACACTTGCTTGGTACCTGTCAGGTGGTCTGGTTTCACGTGTTGAACATCTAGGTATTACAGAGCTTACAGGTGGACTTTCATGTACTACCTGTTCCTGGTTATCTATTTCTTCCTGTTCACCTATTTCTTCCTGTTCTGGTCCTACGTGCTCTTCCTGTATTTCCTTTTAATTGTACTCTTCTTATTACTGATATGTTGTTTTGGTCTTTTGTAGGTTTCTATGATTACATCCTTACTTGAATCTTGCTCCAGTTTTTCCCATCCTACATGTTCAAGGAATTGTGCACTAGCACTACCTAGATGTACCCTTTTCCCAGAATCTGTATGATTTGTGATTAGATTCATAACCTACAAAGAATAACCTTTTAGCCCTATGTTGCCCCTTATGTCTCAGTTGTGTAGGAATATGCACCCATGCTGGTGCTCCAAATGTGTGCATGTAGCTTAGGTCAGGTTTTCTACCATGCCACCGTGTGAATGGTAATTCCCCTGTTGTTGAGTTAACAACATTATTCAATATATGATTACCACACATTATTGCTTTCCCCACAAAGTTTCAGGTAATCCTGAATCCGACAACATAGTACAAGCCATTGCCTGTATTGTTTGGCCTCGTCTTTCCATAAAGGAATTATGTTGTGGCCTATACGGTGCAGACTTTTTATGTTCAACACCTGCCATCTTCAGTCTATTTTGGAATTTATTATTTATAAATTCCATACCATTATCAGTTACAAGAGTTACTAGTTTCCTTTTAGTTTTTCTTTCTGCAAACTTCAACCAATTAAAGAAATTCTGATATGTTTCCGTTTTACTCTTCATTAAATAACAGAAACCATATCTAGAATAATGATCCATTATACTTAATATGTAACGAGCACCTCCCACACTTGGTTTTTTTAGGACCTATAATATCAGCAAATACGACCTCTAGAGGCTCCTTAGTTTTAAATCCATTAATTCTATTTGCTGGTATTACCTTGCTTTTTTCTTGACTGCAAGCATTGCAGTGCAAATACTTACTGCAAGGCTTCAGTTTTATACCTTCAGACAGTTCAACCGTTTTCTTAAGCATTTTAAAATTTATATGCCCTAAACGTCTGTGTAACAAATGTATGCATTCATCATGAGGTTTAACGTTATTATACACTGTGTTAGTCACCTCTAATTGATTATCTTTTAACACATACAATTCACCTTTTAAAGTTGCAGTCACTTTTTTACCTTCCTTTTCTATTATGCAGTTTTCTCCCCTAAAGGTAACTACATAACCTAGTTTAATCAAAACTCTAACTGAAAGCAAATTAAACTTAAGTTGTGGTACATATAACATTTTTACATTTTCTTTTATGCAAGAACAATGTGCAATACCTTCACCTTTTGCTTTCATTTTCCAGCCATTAGCTAACGTTATCTGTTGTGAACTTATGGACATCTTAACAAATCTTTTCTTATCTTTCGTTATGCAGTGTGATGCTCCACTATCTACAACCCATAAATTATTATTCACAGTTTTGTTGCTATACATGGCTAACTCTAAGCATTTTTTATCCTTTTGATGCCTTTTAGCATTCTGGCTGGCATTGTGGCGTTTTCCTTTTTTGCAGAATCTAGCCAAATGTCCTTTTCCTCCACAATTAAAACATTTTCTAATTGTATAGGCTGTTGAAGATAATTTCTCTTCTTGTGGTTCCCTTCTGAGTTGATCCCTTTCAAGCCTTCTCCTGGCTTCTTCAATTAATCTGCCAGTAATGTCAGTTAATGTGAGGTTATCTTTTGGCAGTACTTCCAGTGAAGTTACATAGTCGTCATAGCTCTGATTTAACGAAGACAAAATTATATAAACCTGATGTAGTTCTGTGAAGATAAATTCTTTTTCATGCAGTTCCTGAAAAATTCTCTTCATTGTGTTTATATGAGTCAACATGTCTCCATTCTTTTGAAGATGTGTTCTGAACGGTTTTCATGTAAGATTTATATGTGCTTCTACACTGTCTCGAACATAAATCTTCTTTAAATTCTCCCAACATTTCGCAGCTGTTTCTTCTCCACGAATATGGACAAGCTGCTGGTCACAGAGTGTCAGTCCTATTATACAGAGAGCTTGCTCATTCTTCAGTTTATATTCTTGTATTTTCTGGGCATCACCCTCATCCTCCGGATCCCAAGCATCTACCTCTGGTAGGTTTTGAATTATACTCCACAAACCTTCCCTGCGCAGAAGTAGGCTGCATTTCATAGACCATGAAACATAGTTTGTTCCATCCAGTTTGGATATTAGAGACAAACTTGGTAAATTGACTTGTGCCATCTTTCTCTGGATATTAAACTATAATTAATAAAACACAGCTGTCTGTTTACAGTATTGTGTAACTACACTAACTCTCACTTTATATAAGCCTGTTATATCCTGGTTTGTCTGACTGTGCAGCTGAGCCCATAACCAGTGTTAGGGATATACCCTAGCAGAATCTGCACAGCAGTCAGGCAGGCAGGCAAATATGTGAGATAAACGTTTTTATAGCTTACCCTCAGTAAAAACAGATACACTGTGCTAGTTAAATAGTTTATTCCAGTAAGAGTTTTAGCATAGTCAAAACAGTCCATATATCATTCACTAGTTCGTCCGGGGATTATTCAGTTGCAAAGTCCAGTGTCAAAAAAGAGGTGAGTAAACTTACAAATATCAGTCCAGTAATATATCTCTTCGCAGTAGAGATATAAAGAAGTCAAACCTCCTTTCTTCCTTCAGCAGCAGCAGGAAACACGCAGTTAGCAAACCATCAATCCATCATAGTCAGCCATCCATCCAGCAATACAGTAAGCCAGCAATCAGTCAAGTTCTCTTGCTCCCTCTTATGGCGGTTTTACAACCGCACCCAAAATTACATGCTTTGCAGTTTAAAGTGACACACACTTAAATTCACTATCATAGTTTATATATATCATTTTACCCAAACTACGTTAGATAACCTTGTTATTCCTAACAAAGTTTAAAAACTATTCTCATTTCTTCCTTCAAATATCCCCAAGCCCCCAGATAGGGGTGAATTTCTTCTAAGAAGTTTCCCACTATAATTCTATTTCTATTCATAACCCCCCCTGCGTCAACCCCCAGAAAATACGATGAAGTTATCCAGCTATCAGATGGTTTCCTGTGGCCTTCCAGAAGATTGTAAAGCAAGATTGCAGCTCTTCCAACATTGCCTACCTGCTAATGCAAATCTATGGAAGATTCTTTGTGACTGCAGTATTTATGCCAAGATGATTGTCAGAATCTCAGAATGAATATCACATGAAAACAACTTACCAGCCTGCAACCAGATCTGTTCAAGAGTTGTCCACAGCTGAATAGGCCCTTGCTTTGAGGCAGAACTCTGCATAGTTATTTCTGACGTGGCCTGTTCCAGTCGTGATGCTGCAATGGAAGATGCTCGCTGGGAGCCTACAATGTAGAAAATAGTACTAATTAAATAAATATGATGTAATGAACCATTTAAATAAATCCAAAGTGAGGCAATTTTCTTATTGTGACCAACTAAATACAGTTTAGACAGTAAGCTTTTGAGGTTAACAATGTAATTCAAATGATGGTATTTGGCTAATGAAAAAGTCTAAAGCAGTTTCTTATTCCTGGAAATCATTATTAGCCTTAATGGTAGAGTGACTGTGTCTGAAGGCCATCTCCTGGGAAACTAGTGGACTTCCTTGTGCAGATGATTGGCCTTTGCAAGAACAGAGTGCAGTTCTCCTGCAGGGCATTGTTTATGCCCTTGTATACTTCCAAATCAACAATGAAGCAGCATTACCAAAATAAAAATAAAAATGCTGCTAGGTGTACTCTGAATTGTCTTTTCTTTTCTTTTTGTTGCAAATCTTCACAAGCATTCCAACATTGCCACCTGTTAAATTGAATTCTGAGGTTGCAGTATATTATACAGCAGATATTTTCCTCATACATTAAATCCTAATTTTGCAATTGTAAAGGTTAGGAGTTTGTGACTTTATAATTTAAACTATAGTTCACATATCAGGAAGCAATCGCATATTCTGTAGGCATGAACAGTCTCAGATGCAATTTTTAGAATTTCAGGACTCCAAACATAAGAAAGGGAACTATGCCCAGAAGCTTAGAAGGCCACTGCCAATGAGGACTGGACTGGAATATGTGGGTAGTCTACAGGGGCTGGCCTGGGTGGTAGCACAATTTTGTGCTGGTTTGGCTTCTTTCTTCAACATTGGTCCCAATTGATGTTAGTAGGAGGTGAGAATCTTGAGACATGCTACAGGGCTCAGTACTCTCTCCACTCCTTTTTAACATCAACATGAAGCCATGGGGTGAGATAATCTATCACTTTGGGTTAGGTATCTGCAGTATTCTGATGATGCCCAACCTTTTTTTTACTCCTAATGACCCAAGTGATGCTCTTGCTGCCCTCTTTTGGTACTTGGGGACCTGGAAGGGGGGACAACAGGGTTCAATTGAACCCTGGCAAGACCAAATGATTTTGGATGCACGGGGCCCCAAGATTCAGGTCTTCTTCATCTTTGACTCTGGATAGAGTGGGATTACTCTTGACAGATCTGGTCTGCAACTTGGGGGTTCTCCTGGATTCACACCTGCTGCTTGAAGAGCAGGTGGCAATCACTTCTAGGAGAGCCTTTGCATAACTTTGGGTTTTGTGCCAGTTCTTGCCTTTTCTGGATCAGAAATCTCTGCCCTTAGTCATTCAGGCCCTAATCATCTCATGGTTGGACTATTGTAATGCACTCTACTTGGGGTTACCCTTGAAGAGCATTCAAAAGCTAAAGCTGGTGCAGAGTTCAGCAGCATGGATAGTTCTTGGGGTCTGAAAAAGGGTCCCTGTAACACATGTTCCATGAGCTGCATTGGCTGCCAGTCTGCTTCCAGATGCATTTCAAAGTGTTGATAATCTCCTTTAAAGCTCTTCATGGCATAGATCCAAGTGACAAGGGACTGTCTCATCCCACTGGGATTGGCCTGTCATACCCATGCCAGAAAAGGAGGCATGCTGTGAGTCCCATTGGCCCAATTTATTCCAGTTAGTGGGCCCTGAAAAGGGCCTTTTCTGCCACTGCATTTGTCCTCTGGAACATCTTGCCTGTCTTGTGAGGTTGACCCCAAACCTCCTGACCTAAATAATAAGAGCCTAAAGACCAATGGGGGAGCATCAGCATGGAGGTGGTTAATTGATTAATAACAGATCCCACCTCTCCTCCGACCCTGCACCTGCTTCCCTCCCTCCCTCCCTCCCTCCCTCCCTCATCCATCCATCCATCTATCGCTATCTAGCTATTCATCCTTTAAACTTTTATGATTGTAAGCACTCTGTTACCCTGTGGTAAGATAGGTGGCCAATAAATTTTATACATACATACATACATACATAGCATGTTTTTAAAAATATTGATTGCATTGCTCTGTACCACATTCGGAGAGAAATTTAGTTTTTGTAAACTTGTGAACTACCATTTCTTTTACTGTCGTTAGGTAGAGTCTTAGACTACTCATTTGAACTACTGTTCAAACATAGATATATTTTTGTCATAAAACAAGTAGCTACTGAAATCTAAGCCCACTAATTATCCCTTGAAGCTCAAATTCTTGTTTACACAGCCTTCTTACTAAGCAAAAAAGAGAAAATTCTTCTATCAAATATGAAATAAGGTGAAACATAAACTATCATCATCAGATAGTGGTAAGTCATCCATTACATGAGGAATATTGCTTTAATATTGGACAAATTGTGGCTTATTCCTACAATCATGGAGAAATCCCAGAAAACAAAAAAGGACCCCCAAGGATCTGGGAAATGCCAAGGTGTTCATGTTCCCCGGTCTCTCCCTAAACTTCCTGATTGCTGCAAAGCACATTCTGCATGGCCTAGATAAGAAGAGCCTTATCATATCTCAGTACAGTTATACTCAGGGCAACATGAAAGCACACTTCATGAAGGCACATAAATTCCCCTCAGGCTTCTTGCAGAATTTATGACCCTCAGCTTTCAGTAGCTAGCTCATTTCTAAGAAACACATCAAGGCTTGGCTTTTTTTCTATCTTCCAACTGGCTTCCTTCTGCATCTTATTTCGTTGTAAATAGACTTGAAAAACCATTTGATCAAAAGGCAAGTTGTCGATTTGAAATCAAATATACTTCAAATATAACATTCAGTACTGTAACTATACTCATTTGCTCAGATGGCGTTTACTAGAATTTATAGATTTCTATCCTGACTTTGCAATTCTTATACTCTTACTGTGTAACATTACCTCAATTGTGCAATAATAATTTCAGTTACTGGAGAGATGGAGCCACCAGGAAAAATTAAGACTGCAAAGGCAAAATAAAACTGCATCCTGTTTCTTAAGAATAAATCCTACCAGTCTTGCCTCTGCCTTCCAGGAAAGAGCAGACTTTCTCCTGTAGGCTCCAGTCTCCTGAAAATGGCCTTGAGGGGGGATAAAATTAAGAGTTCTTTATGGCACTGAATATCTGGACACAAGAGCCTAGAAAAGGATGCCTTGCAATAATTTTATCCATTTTTTAATCATTCTAAAGAATAATGAAAGATCATAGAGAGTCAATCTGGACCTCAAAGTTTTCTATCGTTGCATTGGAACTTGGAAACCCTGAAATTATTCGCAGAAGCCATAATATGCACAATTTCCTTGCTTCCCTGGACTTCACTCTACGCTCTTTATTCCCACCAACCTCTTCACTGAAGATGTGTCAAATTCACAAACAGCAACAATCAGTTGAAATTAAAGTACTACTTTTGGGTTGATGTTGACCTCTTAGATCTTCACTAGACTGTTGTCAGCCCTCTTTGCGAACAGCTATATCTGAGCATGTGCACACTTATAATTTCTTGATCAGAGGTCCATCAAAAATAAAATTTTATTCAACAGTTTATTTAGTAACTGTTGTTTGGTCTACATGAATATGGGTTTGAATTTATGGCTGTGATTATCACATCTTGAAGGGAAGCTTCAAGGTTGATTATGTAGAGAGAATCCGACGGATATACTTCTGTAATTTAATTGCACATTCCTGCAATGTCTGCAAGTCAGCCAACCATTTTAACTAGTTCAGCATTTATGAGACATTATAAAATAGACAGATGTGGCCTTCAATAATACTGAATTGCAATTTCTTTATTCCTGGGCGACATGGCTATACTTTTATTTCAACAATATTCCTGGGAACATTGTTAGAACACAGAAATAATTCTGATAGATTAGATTTTCCTAATCCAGAATTAAGTCTAGTAGCAGTCAAACAGGTATAGAAATCTCACACTCAGGAAATGAGTATTTATTAAGTGACTCCATCCACAAGTGTTGCCATCATGAGTAGGGTAACACAATAAAATCTTGAAATAAATGTATTCCTCATAATATATTAGGAAGGAAGAAGACATTTGTATGGAAGAATGCATTGAATTAAAAAAGAAATGAAGTTTATTTATATGTGATTGTTCACCCTGGATTTAGGTTATCCATTAATCTCTTTGTTTCTCCTACCAGAATCATTATCATGGGCATCCGGTAGAGTAAGATACACATTGTTATTCTTCTTGGCTGGTACTGTCTCAGTCAAACTGTTTGCTTTCTCTGAATCACTGTAAAAGAACAACCACAGGATAAACATGTTAATCATCACTTACCTAAAAGGCAGGGTATATGCTAGAGCCAGAACGCTGTAGTAGATGAGGGCTTTGACTAAAACCTAGGAGACACAGGTTCTAGCCAACCTTCAAACACGAACATTCAGTGATTTGGGGCCAATTATTTTCTCTCAGTTCTACCTACCATACAGAGTTGTTGTATCGAAGCAAAGGAAGAGGAAATGCTTCTGCAGAAGAGAGAAATTTAAACAGCAGTAATAATCAGTCCTAGAAAATGAGCATCTATCAACCTTGAAAGCTGAAATGTGGGTGCATATGACAGAGCTGTGGTCGAAATTACTCAGGCAGCAGAGATATTTATCAAAAGTTTGTGTGTCACAAGCCATACTGTGCAAAAAGTTTGATAAAGCAAACTGCCAAGGCAGGAGGAGGATGTCAAGTGGTGATCAATGCACTTGGATTAATTTGACAATGTTTTAGCAAAGTGTGGCTTCTGCTGCTGAAAATCTGACGGTTCGTTTCTTTCCTAGCTATGAAGTAGGGAAAGTGTTATCTCTTCCTAGTGTAAAGAGTTTTATTCTTCTCCATCACAATGAGGAAAGCTGACTGAAGTCAAAATTATACTAGTCATCACGAGCTCAGTCCTATTATATTGTTACTTATATCAACAGAGGGAGATTTATGGGTTGTGTGTGGTTTCTGGCACAGAATGTTTTTATTGTATTTTATTATTTTTCTTTGTACATGATATTCTAACCCCTGTCGGCTGCCCAGAGTTGCCTGGAGGGTGGGCACCCTGATCATTCTCATGCAAATCGATCCGTTCATGGTGGAGAATATAGAAGGAATCATCTCGTGTCCTACTTTCCATCTCTATTGTGCAGCTCTTATGTACACAAAAGAATTAAGGCTGGAATAACCAAAGACTATTTTCGCAGTACAGTTCATGCTAATTGCCCACAGTATTGTTTCCCATGTCTCTGAAAAATTCTGTCCTTTTGCTATAAGGATATAGATAATGTAATTTGTGTTTATTAAGTTTCCTGTGCTTTTTATCTCTTGCCTTTCATTCATCTTTTTCTCTCTCCTTCTTTTTCTCTCTCCCTCCCTCCCTCCTCTCCCTCCTCCCTCTGCTTTTTGGCAGCCTTTTGTCCCCTGTTGCCATCTAATCATGTTTATATTTGCTGATGTTTCATAAATAAACACCAAGTTATATTTTTGATAGCTGAACTAAGCAGCGTGTCTTCTTGCTCTAATCTGGATATAAGGGATTGCAAGTGGGCTGGGTGGCAGCTAAACTGGAAATTACCCACAGTATTTTTCCACCAGCTAAGTAATGCTGCATACGGCCTTTGAGAGCAGCAAAAAGAGCAGACATTCCTGGAATGGAAATGCATTTTCTGTTCAGAAGTTAAGGTTTGTTTATATAACTAAAGGGAAAAAAACCTGGGATACTGCTTCTGCTATTAATAAATATAATTCTAGGAGATATTTTAAGTATTAAGTTGGTATGTTTGCACTGATATGCAATGTTTATTTATTGAATCTGTACCCTTTTTCTTTAATCAAAGGGCTTGGGACAGCATTCACTTCTTTTCTTCCCATTCTTACCTATTTTTTCCAATAACAATTCAGTGAAGATGAGAGAAAAAGTAACTCTAATACTAATCACAGTCATTTTAGTAAGCTTTTTAGGCACATACATGCAAACATACTATAATGCACCATCATAATTTAGAATGTTATTTTTAAATTAAAAAACAACAACAAACAAGATTTTAAAAGCATCACATCAATAGATCTAGCAGGTTGGACTCACAAACTCTATAATGCTTTGTGTATTTCCACTGAAAACAATTGACCTTAATTTAATATGAGTGACATTGTTTTCAATAGGTCCAGACTTAAATATACCTAAATAAGGATCATAATATTGGTTTCTAGAAAAAAAAGTGAGAAAGGCCATTTACAATGTACTTTTCATTGCAGTGTAGCTAGACATATCTGAGCGTATATGAGTCATCCTTAAATATATGTGTTTGTGTGTACATTGGCAGGAAGAAATACTGCCTAAGATCATCTGAAACAAGGTCATTTAGGGTTTTAATATCAAAACTTGCTCCTTGAATTGAACCTCCAAATTAAATAGTTTTTAATTATATTAACATTGTAATTATGATATATATGAAAATAGTATCTCAAGCCTGTGCGTCAGTAACATTCAACACAAATAAAGTTTGAGTACATTACTGTAATCCAGTTTGTTAACTTGCCCCATCTGTCTTCTTTAAAAAAAAACCAATCCCTATTAACCCAGGCATATGTAAGATAACCATGATTCTCGGACCAGATGGTCTATTAGATTGCCTGTATTTTGGTTTTCTGTTCTTTTAGAATTAAACTGAATTTAATTAGTATTAGTATTCATCATTTTTAAGCATGGCTGATTTATTGGGATGGTTTGACTTACAATTATTGTTATCACTTGTTGTGACCCATTCCAGATATAGAAATAAAATCAATCAACTAATACTACCAATGAATAATGTATTGAATTTCAAGCCCTATAATCAACCCTGAAGAGCTCCCACATAGGGAAAGCTACTGTCATCACAAGAGCTGATATATACTGAATGCTGATATATACTGTATTCCATTTTTATTCACTGCTATTCAAGATCAGTAAATAATCAATTAAGAATGTCATTATTGTATGGTATTAAACCCTTGTCTCAAGTCGATGTATTGTATTTTATCATTCTTTGACATGAACAAGCAACATCAATGAAAGAGAACAAGCAAGCTCTGCTAGTATACCAGTTGGTGGCATTTTGTCAGGAAAAAAAATGTTGACGATGTTCTATGGGCAGAGATATAAGTGTCCTGACATCTCTGTCTAGCTATAGCATAGCCAGGGGTAAAAAAGAAGGATTTCTTTTCTTTCTCTCCCTCCCTCCCTCCCTCCCTCCCTCCCTCCCTCTCTCTGCCGATGTGCAAGGATCTATGCTCTCCATGGAATATGCCTGGCAACTGGGAGTGACTTCATATTTAGTTCTAGTCTGACCATTTGCCTTGATCTGCAATCCTGCAAAGCTATAATGAATTCTAAAGGGCAACCTGCATTAAATTTTCAGATTTATCTCTGAAATGGAGCAGCATTGGGAAGTCAGTCCTGTCTATGCTCTGGAAGGGGGGAACAGGAGGGGGGAAGAGGGATGGAGGGGGGATGCTCCCTGGGATCCTGCTATTCTACAAGCAAGGCTCGGTAACCATGATGGTTATTTCCCAAGGTCTGGTTCTTAGAGACTAGGCTGGTTATATGATATTGCCTTCCTTCTCATTTCCAACTGATATAAAATGACATGTCTTTCAATGCTTGCTTATAGATGCTTAATGGTTTCTACAAATTTCAGGTCTCTTACTCAGGTACCTATATTTAGATTTAGGCAGGAATCCTAGACCTACTAAAATGCTTGTAAATCCACTCCGGGATTTACAAGTATGTAAGTGGGTGAAGTGCAGACATACAACCTTCTTTTTCTTCTCATTCTAAATATGGAATAATAGATTTAAATTGCAGGAAAGTATATTCTGATTAATCATTATTTAAAAAGCAGCTGAACAGTAGAATAAACTATCCAGATAGGGGCAGATGTCCTTTCTTGGATGCATTGCAATGGAAGCTAGACAATAACGAGGCTTTAATTTGGATTCCTTCAGGCAATAGGGCAGAGGTCTTCAAACCTCATAATCTTAAGACAGCTATGCTGACTGAGGAATTCTGGGAGTTGGTCCACAAGTCTTAAAGTTGCCAAGTCTGGGGACTCCTGCAATACGGTATTGCACTTGATGGCCCAAATAGCCTCTTCCACCTCTATTCAATAGCAACATACATTCTTTAAGAACAATATGTTTATATTGAATTGCTGTTCTCACTCAGGAATTTACTTATTTAAATGATTTATATAGCTACCCATTTCATCTGTGAACCTTCAGGGCTTACAAGAATTAAAAATGCAGAAATACCTACAATATATAATCCCAGGTATAAACAATAACCTCACTTACAAGGGGGGGGGAGTGCATGAACAATAGCAGAGCCATCAATCCACCTGACCAAAATGCTTAAGGAAACAGGTAGATCTTCAATAATAAATTCTTCCTTACAAAAAGGAAAGGGGGCTGGGACCATCCAAATCTCTAGGAGAATGCTGCTCTGTAGGGCAGGTGCTGCTACCGAGAAAGCACAACTCTAAGCTCCAGCAAGGTGGCATTGTTTGAAAGAAGGGACCCAAATCATGTCCTCTCTACTAAAACTGGTGGGGTGATCAGAAACAATGAAAGAAAGATGGTAGCCACAAGTAGCCTGGCCTATGCCATCTTGGGCTTTATAGGTGATTATCAATGCCTTGTAAGATAACTTTGAAAATGTTTATACAAGCTAATAAACCATAATAATGTCTCCTAGCCAGTTGGCCCACATATATGTTTGACTAAAAAAAATGTTTTTTTTAATCTTTTGGGAAAAAATTTTTTTTGATCATCTGGTGATAGAGATAGCTTCAGGTCTTTGAGAATCTTGTACCAGACACACTTGTGACTGCTTCATGTATGGATTACTTATGGACTATGCTAATCTTTTTGTCATCAGATAAATGGTATGGAGTGCTCCCTCCCTTCCTTTCCAGCTGCTATTCTTCTGCAGGTCCATCTCTTTATTGAGTAACTGTGGGGCTTATTCCGCTCCTGTTCCTTGGTATGTTAAATCAAGCTGGCCTGGGTTTTGAGCATATATTATGCTGATTGACAATAGAACTAGGAATGGGTGGCATAGGGAACTGTCCCTCTTCTTCATTAGGTTGTGGTCACCAAGATAATTTCCATCCCTTTAGGAAGCTGTGATTGGGTTGCAAGCTAGTGGCAAAGTTACTCTGAAGATAATCAGTTTGGTTTCTTGAAAGCATTTCAGGCTGCTAAGATGATCTGGTTTCTGGAATCTATTCCTTGTTACAGTCAATATTGACTCATTTCCACAATGATAGCATTGCTGTTGATGGAAGCAGTATCCTACAGGGACTATATTACAGATTAAAGGTGTATTGGTCTCATGTGATGGACTTCACACACACAATTACAAACAAATGCTAGCTTACTAGAAAGACTGGCCTAGACTGCTTGAAGTACCGGGACTTCTACTTTTTAAGTTGCTCAAGACGTGAATGATAATATGCATAAGCCTGTTGATGACACACAATCATTCAGAATAGAAACATTGATGAAGGATGTGAAGAGCTCTTTCAATATATCCCCAGAATTGGTTGAATGTGCTTTAAAAGTCAATACAATAATGACGGTGTGGAGAAATGTGATAACTTATGAAAATATATACAGTATATAGAGAGAAATTTGTCTCCTCCTATCATACTGTTAAAACTCAGCCATTGAAACTAAAGGGGGAATGATTCAGGATCAGCGAAAGGAAATCCCTTGCAAAGTTTAGACTGGAGACCAATCTATATCATACAACTTTAAGTAAACAATACCATGGATGATAGACTCCTCAGTGGTTACTGTTCCTAATGAATATTGTCTCCTGAATCACAGCATTCCTCACATATCAGCCACTGAGGAGTGATAGTAAAATACCATTGCCCTCTGTCCATGCTTGTAAACTCCTTGCATGTTCTGGCTAACCACTGTGTTATACAGAATGCTAGATTAGCAAGCAGTGGCTTGATTCAATATGGCTCACATTTTGCAGCTGTTCATGAAATGTTGGGAATGAAACTGCATCAGGCATATGAACTCCCACACCCAGACAACTCTTTCTGCATCTCCATTTAAAGAAAAGCCAGTTGCAATTTAAAGAAAAGCCTACCTTTGCTGCGAAACATTATACAACATCTGCCACTGATGCAACATATGTCTACAGGTCACTAAAGCCTCTTCCGGTCCTTTATGTACTAATTCCAGTTTTATTTTTGTGAAGAGTAAACTGTAATAAAAATATACACACATATAAAAAGCAAATAATAATTAGCTGTACAGATAAATACAACATGATAAACATGATTTCCATTTGTAGAGAGATGATGTCTACAGTTTGACATCCAAAATTAAGCTATTTTCATATAATAAAAACACACTATGCTTAGCTGATAACTGCTGCTAGCATTGCAGTCAAAATAGAGCCTTTAAAAAGACATCAGGGTGGATGGGAGAACCCTAATTATTGCAGAAATTTTAAAAAAGGGGAAAATCCTAATAGTTCACTAAAAATAAATATAAATTTTATTCAAATAATTTTAAAAAATTCAAATTGGAGCAGAAAACCAGACAGATTGGCAGAAACAACTGAGAAAAAAGTGGAAAATTTTTTTTCCCCCATGCATAGATGGACTAAATGTATGGAATCAATTTTATTAAACTGATTAGCAATTTGCAAATGGATTCCTTGTGCTTAATTGTTAGCATTATATTAACATTAAAATACCGTTATCGTACATTATAGTATGTTCATGTAATAACAGGAAAAACTGAAAAACAAATTTTAAAACAGAAATGAAGTTAAAAAAACAATCAGATTGGAAAACATTCTTAATTCCCAAATCTATAAATGTTGATAAGCTAATTTTTTTTAAATAATAAGTTTAGTTAAAAGAGTTTACAAAGATTTTTTAAAAAAACTACAGAAACATCAATAGTATAGAAACAATTCTAAAAGAGTAGAACAAGTGAAGAGTTACAAAAAAGCTAGAAAAGAGGTATCTAAAGTAACAGCTTTAACTTGGATTTTTTTTTTTTTGAAAATTTTATTTGGGTTTTCACAAAAACAAAATACAAATAAAACATTTTTTTTGAAAATAGCATGGTCCCAGGTTATCACTTCTTCACACAGACACAAAACTCAATTTCATGCTCATTTTTATATTCTATTCCATATCTTATTACAATTTTATATTTTTTACATAGTTTTTCCCCTCTTCTAATTTTCTCAACTTTGTTTTGATTATCTCAATTCAAATCATTATATTTATACTTTTGTCTATCCTGTTACAATTTCACATTATCTTTTCTTATTAAACAAATTTTTCCCTGTAGTTACCAATTAGAGTATGACACCTTTATATCCTTTAATTTTATCCATTCAAGCTCTTATTTAAGCTTCAATGTATAGCTTTAAGATTATAGCATTGAATATAATACATAACTTCCAATCAAATTCTGCTTGGCACATTCTTAAAATAGACACTATATTCTTAAAAAGAAAAAATTATATATATATGTAAATAAAACACATTCCATTCCAATTCAACTGTATCATTAATATGCATTAAAATCTTAACATCTTTAACATTTCTTTTCAATTGAATAACATACTTCCTTGGGAACATTTATAAACTTTCCATAGTTAATTCTTTTTTTCTCCATATTTCTCACTTATATTTTTATAAATCATTACTAATAATTAAAAATGTTCCCTTTTAATTCTCTCAATCATTTTAATTCATTTATTTATTAACAAACATCCCACTGCATTACAATAAATATTTTATCCATTATCATATTTTCTAAAGTTATTCCTATTTGTAATATAACAAAGCTATCTTATGTACCTGTGCAGAATCCCTTTTACAATTAAATTTTCACCCATTATCTCTAAACAAATTATGGTTACAATCCTTATATCTTTTCCCTGTTTCTCAATTTCTTGTTTCTGTCTTTTACAATTTCTTTCCTTGCCTTCTTCCTCCTCTTCTTCTCACTCCCCTTTTTACCCCCTTGTCTCTCTACTTCTAACTCTCTCATCTGTAATCCCCTCTTCTCTTGCTTTCTAATATTATACTTATCTTTCAAATTGTTCTTCTTTTTTGTTGTTTTTTCTAATCTTAAACCTTTCACTCTCTTTCCCCCCCTTTCTTTTTTCCCCCCACTTAAAATCATTTGATCATTAAAGATGGCTTCGTCTTTGTCCCAATCTTCTTGTTCTGTAAGCGTTTCTTGTTGTTTCTCATAATTCCAGATCGCCATTTCTAAGAATTGAAACACGAAGCCAAAAGAACTTCTCCCTTCTTGTGCGTCTTCTTTCCATTTTTAAAGTTCCGTTTTCAGTTCTTCTAAGAGTGATACCATTTTAAAAACTTTTAAACAACCATCCAGTTAATTTTAGTCATCTAGATGCAAAAACCAAAAATCACCAAGTAATCCAAATAATCCAAGGCTGTTCTTACTTGCTTCCTTTTTCCACTTTCTCTTCCTGAGCTTCTATTATTTTGTTACCAAGTTTCCATTAAAATGTACCTTTGAAGAATCTTGTTAAAATTTCACTGTAAATTCCTTTTAATTACAGTTCCATTCCTTAATTGCAGGCAGTCTCAATTTTTCCAGATCCTGCCCTTCTATTCTTTTTTTTCTCCTTTCCAGCTTTTAAAAACTTTTAAATGTCCAGAAATCTTTATTTATCCCTTTGACTTTTATTTTCAGCTTAGATGCCTATTAATGTCAAAGTGGTGTTTTTTTTTCAGTTTCTTGCTTAAGTCTCTTTGCTGTCAGTATAAGGAAGGGAAGGAAAAAACCTAATCCTTTCCCTTCTCTCTCTCCTTCGCAGCTTCAAAATCTTCTTTGGAAACAATGTTGTTAAGTTTAAATTCCAGGGTACCTTATTTGTTGCTTTTGCTGTTTGACCCAGTCAACCAAAACTTTCTTTTCTTATCTTCCTCCTGCACATTCTTTTCCGGTCAAGTTCTTCTTTGTGGTGGCCATTTCTGACCACCACTACAACCGCCTTCGGGAAAGGGAGTAATGGCCAGCTGAGGAAGAGAGATGTGGCTCTCCTCAACCCTGCAGGCAGTCTCCCCCCTCTTCACCACCTCTACGAGGTGGCTTAGCCCTGAAACCAGCCGGCTCAGGGTGCTCCAGCGGCAAGCACGGATCGAAGCCTCGGAGAGATGAGGTTTCGGTCTGTTGTCGAAGAAGCTCAAACAGGAAGTCCCCAACTTTAACTTGGATTTCTAAAGCCATACTTTTGTACATTTTGTAAATGTACATTGTACATTTAACATCATTGTGAAAAATGGAAAAAGACACACGACATTCATAGCCTTTAAACTGATCCTGCCAAAATCTTTATTCAAAGAAAACTTCATTAAGTGAGCATTACAGTGAAGGAAATATAATATTGATAACTGCCAGAATAATCCTAAAGAGATTATTTCCACTATATTATATTAATACCATATGTTTTAAGGGGAGAAACTTACAGGGGAATTACCTCAGTTCCTTGATTATTTCAGTTGATCTTTTCATTGGTTTTCTTAGCTCTACAATATCTTTCCAAGGTGTCAGCATGACTTTTTTTGCAGTTTTAGGATCTGAGGCAAATCAGTTAACCTTAATATTGCTCATCATCCAATGGGGATCAGATTGAACAAACACCATAAAAAGCCTAGTCATAATGTTCCCCTACAACAGTGTCAGATGTATATTAAATTTCTATGCCCCCTCTCACTAATATAGCAACTCTGGGTAGTTTTTTGCTTCACTTATAATTGTTCTTTCAAAAGATGTATCACGTATAAATTAGCACACATATATTTTAAGCAAAACTTCATCCTTTTGTTGGCAATGTATAATTATTTGTCCAGTTGGTGAATGAAACCCGAGAGAACATGCTCATGGGTTCCCCTTATCCACCAATCCCTTCTTAGCCTAGCACAATGCAGCATCAGCAGAAAACTTACCAAGAATTTTACAGAAAGGAGAGTTATGGTTGTGTGAATGTCAAATAAGTTCTTGAACTGAACTTTATTCTATCTGCTGAAACACATAGCTTTCTGCAAGATATATGGCAAGAAGTAGAAGTTAATCCTCAGGGCCATTAAGAAAAAATCTAGTAGAGCTATGTTCAAAATACAAAGCCTTCTATCAAATTCCATTTGGTTACATGAAGGATTACCTCTTTATACCCATATCCTTGAATAGCAACATCCGTTGACAGAAATAAAATTGTCATTCAATAAAATATGAGTTGAATATATGAGATGAAACTTTCATTGGAAACCAATCCTTCCCACTGAGAAGGGTCTTAGGTTTAATGTCAGAAAATCCTTTATAGAATAAAGTAAAAAAAACCGAAGTCAAGAAAATGCATCTTTGTTTTAAAATATTCTTTTTAATATTCATTTGTAGCAAAGGTTTTCTTGAAAACAATTAAATCATGTTTGTGATCTCAATGTTTTTATAGGAATCCCTATAAATCTTTACTCCCTAACATTTTTTCATTCAAATGCCTTCCTGGTCAGATGGGAAGTGCTCAAGTGTTCCAATGTGGTTGAGGAAATATATTTTGCCATTTAGCAGTTTAAAGGTTTCCCCTGACTCTAGGGAGCGGTGTTCATCTCCAATGCTTAGCTGAGGGAGCCTGCATTGTCTGAGATGTTTCCATCATCATGTGAGCAGCATGAAAATGTGGAACGATGCAACCGTCCTGCTAAAGCAGTACCTATTTATCTACTTATATTTGCATATTTTTGAACTACTAGGTTGGCATGAGCTGAGGCAAATAATGGGTACTCACCCGGTTATGCAGCGCTCAAATGTTGAACCCGTGCTGTAGGCTTTCCAGATGACAAACTCAGCATCTTAACTGCTGAGCCATCACGTTCCCCCCTTAGTAATCATCACCTTCACCTTTGCAAAACTTTTCAGATTTCACAAATGCATTAATGTCCAGCACAAATTGTGCACATCCATTAAACATGAACATAAGAGTTCTTGCTCCTGGGTGGAATTCTCCCATTTCTTATTAAACTGTGCCATGAACACCTGAAAAGCAGCATCCTTCACAGAATTTCAGTGCTCAAAGGTTCAAGGATTCCTATCCACATTCCCCAGTATTCAGTTGGCTGCTAGAAAATAAAGGACTATTCTTTTTCCTATTGGCCAGCCATTTTTATTAGATCTGTTGAGAGGATTACGGGAAAGGTAGGGATGTGAGAAAGGGAAAAGAATCTCTGGAATTCATTTAAATGTGATGCAGGTATGTCAAATGGAAGCACTTGCACATGTTTGCCCACCCACCTCCAAGCCCCACAATGCTTGAAGTTCTTGGGATAATAAGTTACCCATCTCTTGCTCAATGTGAAGAAGAAAAGATAAAAGTAAAGTCTCTCTTGAGATAAACTTGACTCCTTAACTCCATGTAGTTTTCTTTTCTTGGTAAGAATACAAAAGGGTTAACATTGGCTTCTTTCCGGATACACTTCCTAATCTAGCATATAGCCCTGGAATTCCTTACAGTTTCCCATTCAAGTATCAACCAAGTCCAACCCAGTTTAACTTTTTAAATATCAGTCAAGTTTAGCTCTATGCTGCCACCTGCTGTACCGTACAATAAAAGGTGCAATTACTTGAACAATTCTAAAGCTGATTCGTGTGCCAGTTATTCTCTTTTTCTATATAGTTTATCTTGCAAAGTTCTTATGAAGATAGAGATAAAATAAGATAGCACAAAAGGATATGATCATCCCATTTCCCCACTGTCCTCCATGAATAATTCAGGGTGTACTGCAGGAGACTTCAATATTATTTTCTTAAGTACAAGCAGGCAGGCAGTGTAAGAGAATTAATGTTTTAAAAAGTCTTTGTAAAGAATAGATTTGTCATAGCCTCCCAAAATGCTTCAGTGTATTTGTCTTGTGTAAACAATAAAATACTTTCTTCTTAGCTGACATTATGCCACGGATGGGAACTTCTGAGCGAAGATTTTTAGTCTACTGACATGAGTCATCATGGTCAGATCAATCTCCTCATGACCTCTTACATGAGCTTCTGCCTAAAATCTAGAGGTGGAGGCTGGGATTTGGAGCACTGTAAGCAGACATAAACGTTGTACCTTCTCTGCAGTTTCAATGGATAGATTGTTGAGTAATTTGGGGGGAAATGATTGCTATTATTTTAGTTAAGGGAACCAGACTCAGAGAAGCCACTTACTGTAAGTGAATAATAAACTACAGCAGGGTTAAGAGGATCTGGATTCGACTCTTATTCAATGGTGATATTCAGGACATGCAACATTTATGCTACTTCCAAATAAGCTCTGCATTTACAAAGTCACATACTACATTGCCTTTGGACAGCAAAGCCATGGAGATATGTTCTCCATGATATTGGAGGAATTCACACCAGCACAGTTCTGCAGCAGAAATACTGGAGCTTGGAAGCAGCCAGTTTCCTACTGGTGTGAATTCTTGCCTTATCCTGCCTCCAAGCTCTTTAATTTCTCACATCCCCACTGGAATTCAGGTCCTTTAGCACTTACTGTGCTGGGCTTCTAAAATGCCCACCTTGGAGTCACTTTTCCCCCCTCTTTAATTGGGCTAAGTTAGGACAATGAAAGAAAACAGCTTCCTGGTTGGTTGTTGACCAGCTAGTTAACATAGTGTCCTTTCTATTAAATGCAAATATAATGCCAATCCTGTCATGTAAGATTTGTTTTGTTTCTGTGATGAATAAGGAAGCCACCACAGCACTGCAGTGTATTCTGGCTTCTCTCCAAAATATCCAATATTTGTAAAAATGGATTAACAGTAAGGTGAAGGCCTATTCTTTTACATCAAAATACCTTTATAGCATAAATTAAAGTGATGGTGCTATGCATATGCTTCATTTCAAATAGGAAGCCTGTGGTTATATATATATATATTATTTGCATCATACAACCTCCCATCTTTTAATATTTACTTCCTTAGTTCCTTTTCACCTGTTTTGGCACATTCAGAGACTGCAGCCAGAGAAAGAGAAAAGCCTCCAATAAAGGAGGATATTTGTAGCTCAGAGTTGAAATGAGGAGTTCTTGGTGTTCTTTGAGCTTGGATGTTCTCTGCAGACGTTTCTCTATGCATACTAGGCAATATCATCAATGCTAGTCCATGCTATCACTGATGATGTTACCTAGTGTGAGTAATGAAACATCTTTAAGAAAACAGCCAAGCTCAGACAGAAACAGCTGTATATGTGGACATTCTCCTTTCTGTTTAATTATTAAAGATACAAGAGACCTGATTTATACAGCATAGAATCATCCTGCTGAAATCCCCTTCTAAATACATTTTCAGCAAGCAAAATTAAAAGGCACTGCATTGTTCTTTCAACAGAGGTGGGATTCTACCAGTTCGCACCTATTTGCTAGAACCGGATGTTAACATTCTAAGCAGTTCGGAGAACTGGTTGTTAGAAGAAATTACTGGCCTAATCCTGTAAGGAAGGCAGGAAGGAAACATTCTGGTGTTGCTTACAGAAACTGCCTCACCGTTAACCCTTATTACATTCTTGGCAGGACTAGACTTCCTGTCTCAGGAACTTCTCTTGAGTTTTTTCTTTCCTTTGCTGGTACTTTGCTTGTGTGGAGTGACCATTCAAAGTTACAATGGCACTGAAAAAAGTGACTTATGACCATTTTTCACACTTATGACTGTTGCAGCATCCCCAGTCATGAAAGGCCAGGCAAGGAGATGCGTGCCTCAATGTGAGTGATATTGAGTTGGCCATGCCCAGCCAATATCATGATCACCAAGCCACGTCCACCAGCTAAGCCACGCTTTTTGTTAAAAAATTTGAATCCCATTCCTGTCTTTCAATCTATTCACAATAATATTGATTGTCAGCTTTGACAGAGGTTTCTTTGAGGGCAAGCTGGCTTCAAACAGTGGAGCTGAAACTGACTTTCTGCTTAATTGGATCTTTTTGGAAGTTCTACACAGCCTTTCAGTTTTCTTTAAATTTATATACTAGACACGAAGTAACATTAATAAGCCTGATTTTTTTTCACCTTGTTTTTGAAAGCAACCCTAATTTTTAATGCCCCACAAAACTCTCCTGTACTTCATACGTATTCTGACAAAGCGAACAAGGAGAACCTTGTGGGCACCCAGCAATATCACTCTGAGGGAAATTGCAGAGCTGGGGCTGGTTTTCCATTCCTCCTGGATTATAAAGGCAACTTGCCAGATGCCTGAATGGAAATCGGGATCTAGTCTTCAAAGATCAATGAGGGAGCACAACACCTTCTGAAGGGAGGAAACCTAGTGGATTTATATTATGAATCAATCATACTTTAACATTTTGGTTTTCTGTTCAAGTGAGATTTATAACAAAATGCTCTAATCTCTATTCTCAAAAACCCTCTTGCTCCCAATTCCACTTACTCCAAATAGGATTCTACTTTCTCTTTCTAGTAGGTGCGTAAGTTCAGTGTTGGAAACACTAAAAAATAGAATCTGGAAAAGAGTACAGAAACTTAAGCATTATCCCATGTAGTTATCTATTATAAACAATCTACATAGCCAATTCATATATTGTATTTTCTAAGGGGACAGGCCTTTTTGGTAATGTTTCTACTTTTTGAAATAGTGCTCCAGAAGGTTTTTTTATAGATGATATGCCTTCATTAAATATTAAAATATTAAACATCTTTTTGTTTAAAAATGGTTTTTTCTTGGTAAGTATGTTTCATTGCTGCTAATTCTGATTTGTTTGTTTTAGTGCTATAGTGCTAAGTCAGATAATGATGCTTAGTAGATAATTTATATGTTTAAAAATGTTTAAAAATTCAACATATTCTGGGTAATAAATTATTTTCTCTGTATTTCTTTATTCTTTTCATTTATTTATAAGACTTCTTTGCCACCCATCTTGCCTGAGGCAACTCTGAGCAGCTTACAAACGTTAACATTATTTTTTTTCAATTGGGATAGTTTTACATTCAGGTAAAACTCCCCCCACATCTTTAAAAACTCCTCCTTTAAAAAATCATTTAATCTAAGCAGGCAGATCATTGCCACAAGGTAGCTTTGTTTATTATTCTTTTGTTAAATTCATGAATATGATTGCTGGAGATAAGAAATGCAGAAACCCCCAGAACAGAAAGCAGACTTAAGGTTTTTGAAACCAAGGCAGTAAAAAACATTTTGTAAAGCACTGGAATATATCACATCTGTAACTTGAAGACAATTAATAGGGATGCATACTTCAGACTCTCAAGCTCTTATCCTTGGAAATGTCCCTTCATTAATTGAAAACTGTTTTGTTGCTATAGCTACTTTCATTACAAGTAGCCTTGACTAAAGCAAGAGGTATTTGTTATACATAAAATAAAAAGGTATTTCGTTTCAGCTATAGGGAGTTAAATTCAAAGGCATGAGAACAGCCCTGTCGGATCAGACCAAAGTCAAACATCTTTTTATCCTGCAGAAGCCAACCAGGGCCTGATACAAAATTTACAAGCAAGACCTAATAGATCACAGGCTTTCCCTGAGATTACTGTTAGAAATGAAAAACAGTATGAGAAGTAGCTATAGATAGACTTTCATTTAATTATTTGGTCTAATCCTCTTTTAAAGCTGTGCAAATAAGCAACTATTACTACAAAACCCTATCACTTCAAGCTTTTCCTGTTAATCTTTTAAAGTGTACCACACCTTTGAAAATGATATAGATGCATCTTATATTTCCTACAGTATACTAAGTAGTTTTTTTATTTTTAATGAAATCTATCCATTAGTCTCTAAAGTTCAATATTGTAAAGAGTGTTCTGGAAATGGCTCTTTATTACTTCCTTTGGGATATTTCTGCTTCTCATACACACACACACACACACACATATATGGACATCCACAGTTAAATTGGGCAGGTTTTTCTCCCCCTGAATTTCTGGAAGGGAGAGACTACGAGGATTTTTTTTTTTGGGGGGGGGGAATGTGTGCTTTAGCTTTTGCTCTAAAAACAACCTCCCAAAATTAGTCTGCTTTTCATCAATGCATCACCCATTTTGGAATTTCTGGATGGGGGAGACTACGAGGATTTTCGGCAGCAGTGGGATTAAAATTTTTTTACTACTGGTTCTGTGGGCGTTGCTTGGTGGGCAAGGATACTGCAAAATCTCCATTCCCTCCCCACTCCAGTAACCTGCTTTCCAGCTCCATTCTCCTCTGCAGGGCAACAAAAGAAGACCCAGCCGATCAGCTGGAACTCAGGAGACAGAGAATAGATGGGGCCAGGGCCAGTCAGAGGTGGTATTCCGAACTAACCAAAATTTCTGCTATCGGTTCTCCAGAACTGGTCAGAACCTGCTGAATACCACTTCTGATTTTCATGGGTGTGGGGGGGAATGTGTGTTTTAGCTTTTGCTCTAAAAACAACCCCCCAAAATTAGTCTGCTTTTCATCCTTGCATCACCCACTTTGGATTATGTCTCTTAAGATATTGCACAAAGCCATTGACAGAACAGTAAATGCCCACTGCTGATACATCAAACATCAAGGTCTGACTCAGGGAAAATAATTCCCAAAGTGATAGTTGCATTACTTGTCACAGTAAAAATAACTACCGTATATACTCGAGTATAAGCCGAGTTTTTCAGCCCATTTTTTGTGCTGGAAAAACCGCCCTCGGCTTATACTCGAGTCAGATTCCCCTCTGAAAAAAAAATGGTGTGGAGCTCCGGAGCTGGGCAGCCGCTTCCCTGCTTCCGTGTTTCCTTTGCAACTTTTAAGCATGGGGGTAATTGGAAGCAGAAAAGTTCTTGCATGAGGATATATTGTTTTTTCTTTTTTTAACTGTTTTTAGGGGGAGAAAAAGACCCACCGCCATGTGAGAATGCTCAGATCCAACTGAAAATAAGTGTGTGTGTGGGAGGGGGATTTTAACGGAGGAAAGATGTAGGGACAAGGCAAAAGCGACGGAAGATCCTTCAGGGGAAACTGAGGGGGAGACTCACCCTTGGTCCAGATGAGCCCCCTTTCCTGCCCCTAAGGAAGCAGAGCAGCCAGCAAGGGCAGGCAAGCCCCACTTCATGGACTCCGTCCATCCTCGCTCCCACCCACCCACCCACCCAAAGCGACGAAGTCCCCCAATCGTGCAGCCCAGAATTGCCCTCCCCTCAGGGGGCAGCAATGACGCCTGATTTTTCCTGAGACAAAAAGCTCCACCGTGCAATGAAAGCGCCCTGGCTCTAGGCTCTAGGCTCAGAAAACAACGCGAGCCGAGGTTGCTTCGGCTCCGCTCAGCTTCGTTTCCTCAGCTCCAGCTGCTTTCAGTCCACTCGGGAGGAGGGGGAGGTGGTGGTGGCGGCTTGCGTTGTTTTCTGAACCTGCGAGCCTAGAGCTCAGAAAACAATGCAAGCCACCGCCACCACCTCCTCCCCCTCCTTCCGAGCGAACTGAAAGCAGCTAGGGCTGAGGAAACGAAGCTGAGTGGAGCCGAAGCGACCTCGCCTCGCGTTGTTTTCTGAACCCGCGAGCCTAGAGCTCAGAAAACAACGCAAGCCACTGCCACCACCTCCTCCCCCTCCTCCCGAGCGGACTGAAAGCAGCTAGGGCTGAGGAAACGAAGCTGAGCGGAGCCGAAGCAACCTCGCCTCGCATTGTTTTCTGAGCCTGCGAACCTAGAGCCTAGAGCTCACAAAACAACGCAAGCCGCCGCCACCACCTCCTCCCCCTCCTCCTGAGTGGACTGAAAGCAGCTAGGGCTGAGGAAACGAAGCTGAGCGGAGCTGAAGCAACCTCAGCTCGTGTTGTTTTCTGAGCCCGCGAGCCTAGAGCCAGGGTGCTTTCATTGCACGGCGGAGCTTCGTCTCGGGAAATACTGGGTGTCGTTGCTGCCCCAAGGGGAGGGCGATTCTGGGCTGCGCAATTGGGGGACTTCGTGGCTTTGGGTGGGTGGGAGCGAAGACATTGACTTTAAGCGCTGCCGACCAAGTGTTTCACAAATACCAGTGGGACCTCCGTCCACCACCACCCCTCCCTCTTTTGCCTCCTTCCTTCTGATCAATCAGGTTTTCTCAGTATTTGCTCACAGCTGCGTTTTCTCTTCTGCTGTGCTAGGCATTGAACGCGGGGATTTCTGATTCCCCTCACAAGCGCGTGGATATGCCGCGGGGCATTTTCTTCCAAATGCCCCACTGGCAGAGAACACTGACTTTCATGATAGTGAGATCATTTCCCAAATTAATTGATTCACTAACCCAAAAGAAGATGATGATGACAGTGGGAGGCAGGAGTCACTCTCTCCCTTGCAAGAAAAAAGCAAGAGCCGTTCTTATGATCTCTCTCTCTCTCCCCGTAATACAGTCAAGCCCTTTCCAGCATGTGGGATCCGCCCCGCCGCTTTGCACCTTGCAAATGCAAAAACCCCGGGATTTTGCATTTGTAAGGTGCAAAGCGGTGGCGGCAGATCGCGCGTGCTGGAAAGGGCTTGACTGTATTACGGGGAGAGAGAGAGAGAGAGATCATAAAAACGGCTCTTGCTTTTTTCTTGCAAGGGAGAGAGTGACTCCTGCCTCCCACTGTCATCATCATCTTCTTTTGGGTTAGTGAATCAATTAAACCTTTCATGATAGTGAGATCGTTTCCCAAATTTCCCTTAAATCAGGGAAGAAATCAGAAACAAACCTTTGGACTGAGAATAAGCCTGTTCCTATGATGCCATTTTTGTTCACTGCAGTGTGAAAAGTGTGAAAAAACACACTTCTTTTTCTTCATCTTCTTGTTCCCTATTTACTGGTCTCTTTCAAAGAGGAAATTGTGAACATCAAACTTATTCTCAACTGTCCTAGTGAAAGTTTTTATTGGTATCTATTTTTATTTTTGAAATTTACCAGTAGTTGCTGCATTTCCCACCCTCGGATTATACTCGAGTCAATAAGTTTTCCCAGTTTTTGTGATAAAATTAGGTGCCTCGGCTTATATTCGGGTCGACTTATACTCGAGTATATACGGTAAGTGTCTTCTGGTTCTTTAAAGACTAACACGAGTTTAATACTTTAACATTTAAGATTTATAGGCCATGGAAACTCATGCCATAAAAAAATTCAGTCTGGAAAGTGCTATATGAATCTTTGTCAACATGAATCAATACATAAATAAAACTTGTGTTTACTTGGAAGTCAGTTCAACTATACTAACAGTGATTTCTGAGAACCACAGCCAATGTTTTCAGGTATCAAGGTGGTGTTTGCAGGTATTTTTTAAGCCTCCTTCAGCCTAAAACCCAGAATCATTAGAAGCTGAATTTGTCTCTGTGTTTGTTCATGTGTGTCTATGTCAGAGGTCTCCAAACTTGGCAACCTTAAGACTTGTGGACTTCAACTCCCAGAATTGCTGGCTGGAGAATTCTGGGAATTGAAATCCACAAGTCTTAAAGTTGCCAAGTTTGGGGATCCCTGGTCTATGTGGTAAATAGCAATTCCAAATTAGTGTTCAACTCCATTCTGTCCTGCTGAGGTCCCAATGAAGATCAGAGACACCATTACAAGGGGCTGATTGGAAGTGGAGCTGTCCTCAGTAGCGAGGAGAAGTTTTCTTTCTGAGTGAGGGAAACAGCTATTTTTGCCTAGGATGACAGTAGGAGAAGGAAAAAGAAATATCTTTCTGTCCCGTTTTTGTTATGTTGATAGGAATTAGTTTGGGGGCTGTCCTGCATTCAAGTTATGACTTGTTTTTTGAAAAAAAAATCACATGTATTGTTGCTAAATATGTCTAGTTTGGTCTAGTTTTATAGGATTCTCTTATTTCGCTTAGAAATTATGTAACAAAACTGTAGGTTACATTTTTCAGGTCTATTTTTCTATCTGTAGTTTTAGTATTCACTTGCAATATATAGGCTTCACAATAGTAAAAGCCTATAGAAGATTGAAAGAACATTAAAAATAATGTTCACTTGACCACTAGTCTTTTCAAGAGTTCTTTAGAGTGATTATTGGAATTTATTGCTCGTGTATAAGTACCCTTCAGAGCTAATTGAAATAATATGTGTAGTAAAATGTGATTCATATAATTGCTTAGCCATGAGGCTTATGGTGTGCGTGTGTTTCTTGGATTAAACTCTAGCATTCTGTCAAATCTACTCTATGAAAAAAAATCAACATTTTTTTATTATCCTTTATAATAAGTGTTTGTAGTCCATACTCACACATATCTTTCTACTTACTTAGTGAGCCATGGTTGTTAAGCCTGTGTTCCCCAACCAGGGTTAAGGAGACAAGCTAAACAGAATGTGCAGTGTTAGTCAGATAGGCACACAGATAAATGAGTGAGATAAGTTTGTATGTTTGTTAACATACAGTAAAAATAACAGATACGCTTGTGTTATCAAAAATATAGTTTATTCCATTTAGAGATTATAGCATAGTCAAAATAACAGTCCATTAGTCATGTATCATTTTAGTCAGTCCATTCAAGGATATTCAGTTAGCAAAGTCCGTGTAGAATATCCTATGTCAGTTCACTAACAAATCAGTCCTTTCTCTCTCTCGTTCAGTAGGAGAAAAACGCAGTCTTCATCCAGTAATTAGGGATCATCAAAGCCAGAGAGAGCAAGCTGCAGTGCCTTGCTTCTTTTATGGTGCTTTCACAATCACTCCCTTAATTACATTTCTACAGTTAAAGTTACAGACACTTTAACTAACAAACCATGATTACTTATTTCTTATTTTACCTAAACCAGTTAGGGTAAACAATGTTACCCCTAACATTCTCCCCTTTTAGGAAATAATAATACTATAACTATTTACATCTTTAAATCATATTTGTAACAACTCTCTTTAAACTTAATTACTCCTTGAGCTTTTGTAAATTGGTCTGCAATGTTTTCTTCTGTCATGCAGTGTTCCAATTTAATTAGCCCATTCTTTACAGATTCTCTAACATTTAAGTATCTTAAATCAGTATGCTTTGATCTAGTTTTTACAGCAATACTAGTAGCTAACTGTATGGCTGCTTGGTTGTCCTCGTACACAATAATGGAATCTTTAACAGTTATACCCATGTCTAATAATAACTGTTTGTACAGAATTAAGTCAGTGCATAGTAATGACAGACATGAAAATTCTGCTTCCATCGTGGACAAGCTAATATGCTGTTGTCTGATTGACCTCCACCCTATTAGTGTCTTACCAAATAATATAGCCATCCCAGATGTTGATTTTCTAGTGTTTATATCAGTTGCAAAACTTGCATCTGCATAGGCAATAAGACTCAAATCACCCTTTGGTTCTATATACAATGCATGGTTCATTGTTCCTTTAAGATATCTTAAAATTCTCTTTAATGATTGCCAATGACATTGATGTGGATCCGAGTTAAAATGTGCCAGCTGATTAACACTATAAGCTATATCTGGCCTTGACCAATTGCTTATATATGATAAGCTACCAATCAAAGATTGATATATAGACTTATCAAATTTGGGACTTTGATCATTAGTTTGGCAAACTTCCTGACTCATTGGAGTCTTTGCCGGTTTACAAAGTTCCATTTTATGCATTTTAATTAATTGGCAAATTTTATCTTCTTGAGATATCTTAAATCCATTTTTTGTTTTGTTAATTGTCAATCCTAGATACTTTTTAATTTCACCTAAATGCTTTAATTTTATCTTTTTAGCTAATAATGATATAATCTCATTAGCTTCATCATGAGTCTTAGTTATCAAAGCAATATCATCTGTAAATAATGACAATAATGACACCGTTCCATTATTTTCTCTTTTAAACACGCATGGATCTGCTAAACCAGATTTAAATCCTATATTGTTTAATTCTTTCACAATATATTGGTTCCACTCAAAGCAGATTGTTTCAACCTGTAAAGACTCTTTTTAAGTTTCCAACAATCATTACAATTTACTTTATTGTCTTTTATAATAACTGGCTTTTTCAAATATATAGTGTGCTGCAATGGTGCATGTAGATAAGCAGTTTCTACATCTAAATGGTTAATGACATAGTTTTTCTTAGCTGCCCACACTAATGCTGCTCTTAAAGATGTTGCTTTAAGACTTGGTGCGAAAACTTCATCGTAATCAGATGCAGTTTGATTAAATCCTTGAGCTACCAACCTAGCTTTATGGGTAACAGTCCCATCATTTCCAGTTTTTACTTTAAATATCCATTTGCACCCAATGGATTTTTTTTTGGGAGGTAATTTGGCATCTTCAAATACTTTCATTACCTTTAATGAATTTAGTTCTTTTTCCATTGCCTTTTGCCAATTCTCCTGATCCTTAGCAGGATACATCCTAAGTTCATCTACACTAGTTGGAACTTTAGTTACTTGGCAAACTATACTTGCTTGATACCTATCAGGTGATCTAGTTATACGTGTAGTACGTCTAGGTATTACAGAACTTACAGGTGGACTTTCATTTATTAAGTGTTCTTGATTATCTAATTCTTCCTGATCAACTGTTTCCTCTTGTTCTGGTCCTATTTGCTCTTCGTGGACTTCTTCTTTAATTGGACTCTTCTTATAACTAGTCTGATCTTTCTGCCTTTTGTAGGGTTCAATAATTACTTTGTTATTTAAATCTTGCTCTAATCTATTCCATCCTACATGTTCTAGGAATTTAGCACTAGCACTGGTGTAAACTCTAGATGTACCTGGTTCCCAGAATCTGTAAGATCTATGATTAGATTTATATCCTACAAAAAATAATCTTTTAGCTGTATGCTGTCCTTTTTGTTTGAGTTGTGAAGGAATATGCACCCATGCTGGTGCTCCAAATGTGTGCATGTAACTTAAATCAGGTTTTGTACCATGCCACAGTGTGAATGGTAATTCACCTGTTGTTGAATTAACAACATTATTTAATATATGATTACCACACATTATTGCTTCTCCACATAAATTGTCAGGTAATCCTGAATCAGACAACATAGTACTTGCCATTGACTGCAGTGTTTGGCCTCGTCTCTCTATAAAGGCATTATGTTGTGGCCTATATGGTGCAGACTTTTTATGTTGAATACCTAACATTCTAAGTCTATTCTGGAATTTATTATTTGTAAATTCTGCACCATTATCTGTTATAAGAGTTACTAATTTCTTTTTAGTTTTCCTTTCAGCAAATTTTATCCAATTAAAGAGATTTAGATACGTTTCAGTTTTGCTCTTCATTAAATAGCAAAACCCATATCTAGAATAGTGGTCCATTATACTTAGTATGTAACGAGCTCCTCCAACACTTGGTTTTTTCGGACCTATTAAATCAGCAAATACTACTTCTAAAGGCTCTTTGGTAGTAAAACCATCAATTCTATTAACCGGTTTGACCTTGGCTTGGCTTTGATTACAAGCATTACATTGCAAATACTTATTGCAAGGTTTCAAACTTATTCCCTTAGATAATTCAACAGTTTTCTTAAGCATTTTAAAATTTAAATGCCCTAGCCGTCGGTGTAACAAGTGAATACATTCATCATGAGGTTTCTTATTATCATAAACCGTGTTAGCCACCTCTAAACCATTAACATTTAACACATACAATTCACCTCTTAAAGATGCAGTAATTTTCTTATCTTCTTTTTCAATTATGCAGTTATCTCCTTTAAAGGTAACTACATGTCCTAGTTTAACCAAAATTCTAACTGAAATTAAATTAAACTTAAGTTGTGGTACATATAACATTTTTACATTCTCTTTTATAAAAGAACAATATGCAATACCTTGACCTTTAGCTTTCAGTTTCCAGCCATTGGCTAACGATATCTGTTGTATACTCTTGGACATTTTAATAAAATTTTTGTTATCATTTGTTATACAGTGGGATACTCCACTGTCAACAACCCATAAATTATTTTTTACAGCTCCATTAATATACATGGCTAACTCTAAATTTTTATTTATCTTTTGATGACTTTTAGTATTCTGGCCAGCGTTCTGGCGCTTTGCTTTTTTACAAAATCTTGCCAAATGTCCTCTTCCTCCACAATTAAAACACTTTTTAATTGCGTATGCAGTAGGAGATTCAATATCTTCTTTTTGAGGTTGCTCCCTCCTTAACTCATCTCTTTCAAGTCTTCTTCTTGCCTCTTCAATCAATCTGCCAGATATATCAGTTAAAGTTATACTTTCCTTCGGCAAAATTTCAAGGGAAGTGACGTAGTTATCATAACTTTCGTTTAGTGATGATAGAATTATGTAGACTTGGTGTAGTTCAGAGAAAATAAGCTCTTTCTCATGCAGTTCTTGAAAAATGCTTTTTATAGAATTTAAATGACTAAGCATATCACCATTCGTTTGGAGATGCGTCCTAAAAAGCTTCCGTGTTAGATTTATGTGAGCACCAACCTTATCTCGGACATAAATCCTCTTCAGCTTCTGCCAACACCCAACAGCCGTTTGCTCTCCATGGATATGAACAAGTTGCTGGTCAGTTAGTGTTAGTCCTATTGTGCAAATAGCTTGTTCATTTTTCTGCATAAAATCTTTTATCTTTAGTCTATCTTCCTCAATCTCTGGATCCCATTCCTCTACGTTTGGTGGGTTTTCAATTATGTTCCACAGACCTTCTCTTCGTAGAAGTAGACTACATTTCATAGACCATGATACATAGTTTGTTCCATCCAGCTTGGATATAAGGGACAAACTTTGTAGATTGATTTGTGCCATGTTTTCTTATATGGATATAAAACTATAATTCATAAAACACAGCTGTCTGTTTCCTGTAATGTGTAACAACACAAACTCTCACTTTTACATAAATCTGTTTTATCCTAGTTAAACTGACTTTGCAGCCTCTGGGCCCATAACCAGTGTTAAGCCTGGGTTCCCCAACCAGGGCTAAGGAGACAAGCTAAACAGAATGTGCAGTGTTAGTCAGATAGGCACACAGATAAATGAGTGAGATAAGTTTGTATGTTTGTTAACATACAGTAAAAATAACAGATACGCTTGTGTTATCAAAAATATAGTTTATTCCATTTAGAGATTATAGCATAGTCAAAATAACAGTCCATTAGTCATGTATCATTTTAGTCAGTCCATTCAAGGATATTCAGTTAGCAAAGTCCGTGTAGAATATCCTATGTCAGTTCACTTACAAATCAGTCCTTTCTCTCTCCCATTCAGTAGGGGAAAAACGCAGTCTTCATCCAGTAATTAGGGATCATCAAAGCCAGAGAGAGCAAGCTGCAGTGCCTTGCTTCTTTTATGGTGCTTTCACAATCACTCCCTTAATTACATTTCTACAGTTAAAGTTACAGACACTTTAACTAACAAACCATGATTACTTATTTATTATTTTTCCTAAACCAGTTAGGGTAAACAATGTTACCCCTAACAATGGTGGTGCAGTGGTTAGAGTGCAGTACTGCAGGCTACTTCTGCTCACTGCCGGCTGACTGCAATTTGGCAGTTTAAATCTTACCATGTTCAAGGTTGACTCAGCCTTCCCAGGTCGGTAAAATGAGGACCCAGATTGTTGGGGGCAATATGCTGACTTTGTAAAGCGCTTAGAGAGGCGCTTAGAGCGCTTAGAGAGGACTGTGAAGCACTATGAACTGGTATATAAGTTTAAGTGCTCATTGCTATTACTACTTATTATAAAGAATAATAAAGAAACATGTTGAATTTGGAGTGGGACTAAGGAAAAACAGTAACTGTATAATGTCTGAGAACATATTTCATCATGTACTAGTTATGCACTAAAAACTTCCTACCTCTGTCAAACTATTGCATGCTGAGAAGAAATAAGACATTTACTATAAAGCAGGGGTCCCCAAACTTGGCAACTTTTAAGACTTGTGGATTTCAACTCCCAGAATTCTCCAGCCAGTTAGCTGGAGAATTCTGGGAGTTGAAGTCCACAAGTCTTAAAGTTGCCAAGTTTGGAGACCTCTGCTATAAAGTGTGGACAGGACAGGAGATGCAAGAGTCTTTGAAGAGGCTGGAAAAGGAATGAAAGGGAGATTAGACATAGAAGAAGATTTACCCCCATTATTTAGTTTATAACTGGCAACTCAGCCTTGGTAGTCAATAACCTGGAAAGAAGCATTTCAAAATATTTAGGGCAGTGTTTTTCAAACTTGGCAACTTTAAGATGAGTGGACCTCAACTCCCAGAATTCCCTAGCCAGCACGCTTAAAGTTGCCATGTTTGAAAAACACTGATTTAGAGAAATTCTGCCTATAATGAACACATTATAAATGTGAGTTGGACATTTGTTCAGCAGTCTCCAAGATTTTGCACTTATCCCATGATTACTGTACCATTCGAGATACCTTACTGAAACCTGTGTAATTCATGCTCCTTGATCTTGCCCACATATGGAACTTATCAGAAACGAAATAATTACATGTTCAAAGGAGATGAGATCTTACAGATAAAATGTCAGCACAGAAGGGCACAGATATTACACTTGTTATAAATTTCTTTCTTGGCTGTATTAACGAACCTTTCTCAGTAATCTGAGTAGCCAGGCCCTTATCAGTAGACTTCATGCATTGCCTTACATCATGTTTTTTATGAAATAGTGTTACTAAAAGTTTCATTACAATAAAAAAGAAAAGAAAAATATATATTGTTTTTAAATTAATCTTTCATCAGTCATGATATTAAGATCATTAACTTTTAAAATACTATAAACAGAAAGCTGGCAGTATAGTTATGTAGGAGAAAATGTGCAGTTCTGTAGTATTTGAGAAGCAGCAGATGTTCATGTAATTAAACACAGAGTAGTAATACAAATCCACTTGGAAGGAGGCCTTGGGTTGCCCAGGAATGGGTGGTGTTGAGTCCAACTCACTCACATCACACTCTATAAAAGGGCCCAGAAGAATCCATTGCCAACATATTTTTCCTGTAGAAATCATATTCTGGCGTTCATCTGTGAGCTGTGAGCAGCACCTAACTTGGTTTATCTGTCCAGCTCAAGGGTGCTTCCCTGTTCATAGAATCACTTTGAGAAATAAACTGGCACCCAGAAAGTAGAATTATGCTTCTTACCATTCATAGATACCCCTAAATTAACAATTACATTTTCTGTAGTTTGAAAAAGCTATCAGTTCTTTTTTATGCATAATAAGGGATATGATTGTACTTTCCATTGTTTCATATTAGAATGCATATTATTTTTAAAGCCCTATCAAAACCAACATGTCAATAATGATTGTAACCCACATCATCATCATAATTAACACCATCAAATAACATTTACGTATCCTAAGTACTTGGAAAGGACTCAAAAGATAGATAAAAATGCCAAACCCAGTCTAAACATCTGGCTATATGACAAAATAACAACAACAATAATCCTTCAATGAGGCTCTATCTTAACATGGTTGTGAGATTTGTGTGCTCTAAAGAAGATCTGAGCTATGTCAGAAGTTCAACTACATGGGACAAGTCTCATCAAAGAAACCAGATGAAAACTCTTTCTCCCATAAACAATATGGTCAGTTGCAATTTATAGAAACCCAAACTGGTCAAAGTCAACAAGGATGCACTGGGTGTTGGAATTCCTGGACATCTGGTGACAAATGGGCTATAGGACTCAGGACTATTCGCTGAGCAACAACAGCCAACAATTGCAGGACTACTGGAAGAAAAGTTGTTTATCTGTCATAAATATACAAAGATTGAAAACAAAGAAATACAGGTAATCCTCAATTTACAATAGTTCACTAAGCAACTTTGAAATTAAGATATAACCCTCCCAAGTACTTACAACAAAGTTCCAAAGTTACGAATATTGGAGCACCAGGGCAGTTGTTCACACTTACGAACAACCGCAAAGGCACTGCAGTATTTGTCATGCCTATACCATCACCACCACGCCGGGTCACCTTGCAAAGATCTAATGAGCCTTCAGTTTCTTGGCATGGTTTCATGCTTCAGGCCTTCAATGCGTTCACAAAGAATGAAAGCCTAAAGTACAGCAAGATCACATGCTCTCATGGTACTTTAGGCCTCTGTTCTCTGCAAATGGAGGTGGGGACAAGATCTGTGGCAAAAGGCTTTACAAACAGAGAGAAGGTCCGAAGCACTGAAGTCTTCCCTCCATTTGCAAAGCTTTTTGCCATCTTTGAGACTGAGAATGGAGACCAGAAGGGGTAAGTGTGTCCCTTGGGACATCTGTTTTTAGGGCGGCAAAGGACCTTCTTCAAGGCCTTTGCTGATGAGAATGGAGCCTAGAAGGGATGCACACAACCCTCCCGAGCTCTGTTCTCAGCAGCAAAGGCTTTTTGCAAAGATGACCAGAGTCTATAGGGACACAATCTCTCGGCCCTGCAGATCTCAGCAAGCCTTTGCTCAAGGCAAAACCATGGCAGAGAGGCTGGAGAGGAGACAACTCCCTTGATCATCAAGATCTATGCAAGGTAAGTGACCAGGTCAGACAGGATAGGGGACAGCATAAAATATCTCAGTGGGTTGGGGGAGGCCTTGGATGCTCAGAAACATTAACCCCCCCCCCTGGCCTTCCCCACCCTGAGATACCTTGTTCACTTAATGACTCGCACATATGATTAGTGAATGTGTGGGCAAAAACAGGGAGTGATCACATTCAAATTATGTGATTCACTCTTACAAATCCTCATGTTACGAATAGAGTTGGCAGGCTCTATTGCTTTCATAACTCAAGGATTACCTGTAATGATCAATTATTACAAATAAGATCCAATAAGAAAAGGATATCTGAGAAGAATGTACTAGCTCTGGAAAGAACATCTAGAATTACAAACAACAGTCTAGCAGATCAACATTGATTTATAATACAAAGCAAAATATTAACAGAAGCAGAATTGGAAAAAGTGCAAATATCTACCCAGAGCAAAGAAATTAAAACCTTGCCAGAAGAAGCTCAGACTGTAGAGGCAAACCAGGGGGAATCAGCAAGGGGTGTGATTCTACCAGTTCTGACTGGTTCTATAGAACCTGTTGTTAACTTTCTCAGCAGTTCAGAGAACGGGTAGTTAGAAGAAATCTCCTTTTGTTTTTTTCCCCACCCTTATTATATTCTTGGCAGTATGCCTAGACTTACTGTCTCCGAAGGAGGTTTTTTTCTTTCTTTCTTGATACTTTCTTAAAGGGGAAGGGTTGTTTTAAGCTTTTTACACTGCTGTTGGGAGGAAATACTCCCCTGGAAATACTTCCAGCCAGCATTCAATGATCAGCACTTTGAAGAAATAATTGAATAATGAAGTAGAGCTGCAAAAAGAAGCTTTTTGATGACAAGGAACCAAGATGAGTGACATTCAGCAAGGCTTCTTGGCTAGCTAGAAAGATTGACATTCAAACATGAGTTTACATACCCTTTCTGAGTTTTGGTCAAAAACTGGTTTTTGGTGAAGTTTAATTCTGTACTTGGTGATGTTTAATCCTGTGTTTATTGATGGGATAATTTTCCCTATTCAGCTTTGTTTCGAAGGAAAAAGATTAATCTCTGTTCCTGAAAAGAAACTGGGTTGAGAAATTTGGCTAATTCCTATTTGTTCTGGTAATTGGTTTAACAGAAAACAGCTACTGTTATGATTTAATTATTTGTATTGTGCTTGAATTTTTTCCTGCCTCATGGTTTCTTTTTCTATTTGGGGAGGCGTCTTCCTTCACTGCTTTAGTGGTATCTGGCACTGTCCTTTTGGGGTGTACTTTCAAGAGGCAGGATGCAAGCTTGGCACTGATTTTTTACTGCCTTTCTGGGGGACATGTGACCTTTTCTTAAATCTGAGTGATTTCCTTAGGATATCTTGTAGGTGAGTAAGACCAGCTGGTATCTTTAAGTGGTGCAAATGGATTTAAGATTGCTTTTCCTGGATGTGCTCTTTCTGGAGAGATTAAATGACCTCTCTGCTAAAGGGTTTCACTATATGAGCAAGAATTGGCTGCTGATAGTTATCATTGCATTTTAACTATTTTAATTCTTCAAGGTGCTCTGGCAACCTGCCTGATTTGTAACTCCAGCTTGCATGTATTTTTAATCTAATTATTGGTATTTAGGGCAGCTTTTTGCAAGCAAAGAAGCCTTTTGTACATGGGTGGGATTAAACCGGCATTACTACGGTTTAGTGACTACGTTTTGCACAGAACCGGTTGTTAAAAAATTTGAATTCCACCCCTGGAATCAGCCATTGAAGGAGCCAGCATAACTATAGAATCCCCAAATCAGACATTCATTCCTCTGCCTTCCCCTTAAAAAGAATAATTGACAATCTAGACCAGCACAAAATTAACAAAATAAGATTGCTTGCACTGAAGCTTGTTTGAAAGAAACAACTAAAAAAAGTATTAGAAGAAGCTAATATTGTACTATCAATTATAAGTACTAGGTTAGTACAAGAAACAAATAACTAATGTACAGTACAGTTGCAATTATAACTGAATACTTGGAATGCAAAATCAACAAACAAACAAAACAAAAACCAAATAGTGCAAGAAAATAATATAAGTATACTAAGATAAGATCCAAGCAAGTTAGAACAGATGAAAGAAAAGCTGAAGAAAAAGGAAGACCAAATAATACCTGACTGAGAAATATCATCCAGAAACAAGAAGCACTGGAAATAATAAAGTAACAAATAACAGTTATAGCCAAGAAAACCAGCAGATACAAAGCTCAAACTGCACACTTTAGCTGAATCTCCAATTTTAGTCAATTTCAGTCAAGTCAAAATATTTCTACCAGCCCATCAATGGAAAGAATGCAGCGAACCAGTCACCACTTAGCAAAGAAGAAACAATGCAGTTCTGGGCACAGCAGTGGGACAACCAAAAGAAATACAACAAGAATACAGTGTGGGTAAAGGAGGAGGATAAGAAAAAAAGCTGACATGGAAGAGCAGAAATGGTGAAGAAAAGGTCAAAGAAGATCAAAATTGATCATCATTTTTTCTGGATGAAGATGAACTACATGGCTTCAGGTTGAAACATCTGACTGAAATACACCCACTTGTTGCCAAGCAGTTTAACAACATATTGCAATGAGGTGAAATTGAAGATTGGTTAAGATCAACCTGATAATGAAAGATCCAGCAAAAAGGCCAGCATCAGGCAACTACAATTACTGCTTACCAACAACTTTCCAATTGCTAATCAGTGTGGCAGCTGATGCAGTCCAACAGCATTCAGTTGAAAATAAGCTGTTTCCACTCGAGCAGAAAGGAAACTGCACAAACAGCAGAAGAACAAAAGCTCAGTTCCTAATTGACAAGATGATACTGGAAAATTGCAAGAGAAGAAAAGCCAATGTGAATATAGCATGGATTGATTACAAGAAGGCATTTGACTGCCTGCTACATAATTGGATAATCAAGGGCCTAGAAATAATAGAACTCTGTAGAAACAGCAGAAGCTTTGTACAAAAATCAGTGACACAATGGGACTTCCGGTTTGCAAGCTTTCGGCGGCAGCAGGGATTCGCGATCGCGCGATTCCTGCTGCGTTCACCGCCAAGGTTCCCCCAATCCATCTGGATTTGGGGGATATAGTTGCCCCGTAGAGGCAGCTGAAGACAGGGGGGATCCGGCAAGGGGTTTGGGGGTGTTGCAAACCCCTTCCCCAGCCAGCTAAACCCCCTTTTCCCGAGACGGAGGAATGGCGGTCAGCAATGGCCGCCACGAAGAAAGCTGCAGCCGGGTAAGCAGGTGCAGGAGGGAGAAAGCTGGAAGAAAAGTGAAAGCTGCTTCTAACCGGGACAAGATGGGAGAAAGTGACTTGGAACCTGGAAGGCTGCGAAGTATATATTGTTCCTTGTGAGAGTTATAAGCTGCGAATACTCTAAAAGGGAAAGTTTTTTCCTTGTTCTACTCTCCTTCTTAAAGTGACAGCGGGGAAAAAAAAAAGAGAAAGAAAAAACCTTTTGGCTGTGAGTAGGAAGGGAGAGTGAAAAAAATAAGAGCCAAATTTGAAAATGAGGAGAAGATTGCCTAGAATTGCAAAGAGTTTAAAAACTTCCAAAAAATATATTTGAAAAGGATTTGTGACTACTTTAACCCCAGAAAGAGAAAGTGAAGAAGAAGAAGGTATCTAAAAGAAACAGTCTGTTTGGATTGTTTGGTGATTTTGGAACCTTTGGAAATTACTTCTGATTAAAGCATCTGGGTGGTTGTTTGGGAAAACTTTTTCTCTACACAATGGCATCATCTATGGATGAATTGAAACTTATATATCAAAAATATGAAAGAGAAAAACAAGGAGGGGAAGATGGTCTTGGCACTATTTTTCAATATTTAGAAATGGTGGTTTATATTTATGTGAAGCAGAATGAGGATGATGGGGACAAAGAAGAAGAAGGAGTCATCTTTGATGAACAAATGACTTTGACTGGAGAAGGAAAAAGCAAGAGAAAAAGGAAAAAAGGTCTTTGAGATCTGGAAAAACAGCCCAAAAAGAGAAGAATAAGGTGAAAAGAGGACATTGTGTTAAGAAACAACAGAAAGGGGGAAAGCAGAACAAAAGGGAAGTGGAGAGACAAGGGGTTAAAGAGGACAAGGAGAAGAAGAAGCAAGGGAGAAAGGAAGGGATGAGAAGTCCTAATGGTGGGGAGCAAGATGTTAAGAAGCAAAAGTTTTTTAGAGATAATGGATAAATTTTATTGTTAAAGGGATTCTAGAAAGGTACATAAGACTGCATTCTTATACTTGTATTTAGAAGTAACCATAGAAAATTAGAAATAATATGTAACTTAAAATGTGATAAAATATTTAACATAAATTAGTGAATTTTTTGGTTAAGAAAAGGGAGCACTGTAATGAAACATGATTTAAGATTGTGATGGGGGGGGGGGTTATAATCTTTGGAAAGCATAAGTGTTCCCACAAAGGCATGATATCTTATTGAAATGGATAAAATGTTCAAGATATAAATGATTGTTAATATTAATGATTAGCAAAATCTTCGTGAAATGAGATTTGAAGTAGAAGAAGGAGGAACATTTTAATGAAATATAGCTATAATATGTGATGTGGGGAGGGGAATAATTATGGAAAATAGGGCTCCCATAAGAGTATGTGATTTAATTGAAAAGCAATGAGTTAAATGTTTAAGATATGAATGAATATCAATACTAATGAATAGATTTGTATTATTTTTGATAATATAGTATAATTTTAAATTGTACCAGATGGAATCCCAATGTATGTTATGTGTTTTATATTAAGTATTATAAATATAAGGGAAAGAGATAAAGGCATCATACTCCATATAGTGTACAGGAGAAATATTTCTTCTTTTTTTTTAAGAAAAAAAAATAAATGGTTGGTTGGAATAGAACAGACAAAGAATAATAAATATTATGATATGAATTGAGAGGAGATAAATAAAATAAAATAAAACTGAGAAAATTTAAAGGAGAGAAGAAGTTATATAGAAAATTGAAAATGTTAATAAGATATGAAATGGTATGTAAAATGAATATGAATTTGAATTTGTGTCTGTATCAAGAGTTTTAACCCGGGACTAAGCAACTTTCAGAAAAGAGATTTTTTATGCTTTTATGTTTTGTGTTTATGTCTATTTATGTATTGTTTGTTTTGAAAATAAAACTTGTTAAAAAAAAAATCAGTGGCACAATGGAAGACACAGTTGTTGGTCAATGGTGATAGACAGGGAGGGGTTAAATCAAGAGAGGAATCTTCCAAGGAAACTCACTCTCACTACTGTTATTGGTCATTGCATTGATTCCTCTGTCAACCATACTAAATAAGCCAGACTATGGCTGTAAACATCAAAAACATCTGCCAGGCTATCCCACCTCCTTTACATGGATGATCTGAAACTGTATGGAAAAACTACCTGAAATAAAATCACTGCTTAATGTTGTCCCTATATACAGTCAAGATATGGACTGGACAAATGTGGACTGGACAAATGTGTCAGCCTTACCAACAACAGGGGAAAATAGTGAAAAACTGAAGAAATCAAAATGCCCTAAGGAAATGACATCAAGAGTTTGGATGAAGTCAATTACGACAGGGCATCCTTCAAGCTGACAGCAACAAGCACACCAAAATCAAGAACGTTAGAAGAGAATACATCATCAGGGTGAAGAAAATCTTAAAGTCCAAACTCAATGAAGAAAACATCTCAAGGCAATTAACAACTGGGCATTTCTAGTATTAGATACACAGCTGGAATAGAGGACTAGACTCAAGCAGAACTAAAAGTCCTGGACAGGGAGACCAAAAAAATAATGACAATGAATCATGCCCTTAATCCATGCAGTGATATTGATAGCCTCTACTAACCAAGAAATATAATTGGGTGTGGAATGTTGCAAGTTACCGGACAATTCAAGAAGAAAAAAAAGACACTGGAAGGGTATCTGAAGGACAGTGGAAAAGATGCACTGAAGTTAGTATATCATGAAGGCTTACTCAATCTGGAGACCAAACTGGCCTATAAGAAAGACCAAATGAAGAATATAAAAGAGTCATGGTAAGGCAAAGTGCTACATGGCCAGTATATTAAAAAAAAAAAAAAAAAGCCAGCATGCAAACCAGATAACAAGAAGATCTGGAAATGTCGAAAAGCAGGAAAATTGAAGAAAGAGACAAAGGGGCTAATTTTGGCTGCACAAGAAAGACCAAGCCTGGAAAACACATATACACAAAATCAGAATTGAGAAAACAGCAACATAAAGCAAATATTGTCTCTGCAAAGAAGCTGAAGAACAGGGGACCACCTAGCTGGCTTCTGCAGAACTGACTACAAACAACAATATGACAAAGTAGCAACAATAGTGCATTAGAATATATGCAAGAAATACCATTTGCCTATAAGTAAGAACTGGTACAACCACAAAATAAAGTACTAACAAACGAAGAAGCTAAATGCTCTGGAACCTTAAAATTCCAGCAGACAGGCCTGTCACAAAACACCACATATTTAAAAACTATTGATAAGAATGACAAAGAAGTGTGGGTAAAGGATGTGGCAGTAGCTGGAGACAGCAATATGGAAAAGAAAGAATTGGAAAAAAATCACAAAATATAAAGACTTGCAAATAGAAGTGGAATGACTAGGATGAAAGAAAGCAAAGATATCAGTAGTAATAGTTTCCTTGGGTGAAAACCCCAAATATCTGGAACACTATTTGCACATCATTAGCATTATAAAATTATCATCAGTCAATTGCAAAAGGTAGCTTTACTTGGGACAGCTTAAATCATAAATCCTCATAAATCTTGCAAGGATACCTTTTACACCATCAAGCAACATCTGCCTATCACAGGTCCTTGGAAATGATTTGATAGGTGGACAAAAACACCAAATCCAGTCTAAACATCTGGCTGACTGTGGGAGCATTCCTAACACTTTTTATTTCTATTCCATTCACAGCAGAAGTTTTTAGAGCAAATTAAAAGAAGGCTTTGTGCTGGAATTCTCATTAAGCTTAATTTTAATTACTCATAGAAACTATTCAGGTACAGTTCAAGCCAAGGGAATACTAAGGGTTTTTTTTCTTCAATTGTTTTACTACTAATCCATCATCATCAAACCTGCCAATTTTACTGTAGTGAATCATAATATAGCAGAGTCATTTTTCCTTGGGACAAGGAAAAAATTTTCCTTGTAAATATGCAATTTAGTTTGATTGATGGTTTGAGCTTAATTTCAGTTATTATAAATTATTTTTTGCAGTATAGAAAGAGCCATAATTCCTGCATTTTCCTATTGATTTCTAAACATAGTTCATTTGTTCATTCCGTTTTATCTTCCTCTGCTCCTTCTACATTTTAATTGACTCTTTCCCCCCAATTAAATACGTTGTTCACATTAGACCAAGAAATCATCAAGTAAATCAATCCAAAATTCTCATTCCAGATACAAATGACCTAGCTCAAATTATCCTGCTTTGGACATAGTATGCAAAGACTTAAACTTTGGAAAAGGCTCTACTGCTGGTAAAGTTGAAAAGATCATGTAGCAAACTAGATGGGTTCAATTACAGTGATGGGTGCACTGTTGGAAGTTCTGAAAGACCAGATTATTGACAGATAATCATAAGAGAAAATCTATTTATGTGGTTGCTCAGATTCTACACCAACTTAACTCTTTCACATAATTAACCAAAACCTGTCTCTATATGCAGATACTTTTATGTTTTATTCTTGTATCATTTAAAAGCCAGGAAATCTATAAGAGATTTGCTTTATTTTCTTATTTTACTTTGTTTATATGTATAAAAAAACAATGCCTTTTCATTGGCATCTGCAGGCTCCCACTGCTTTATATCAGTTTGTTGATGTAATGGAATTTATGAGTGATCTTGGGGGAAAAGGAAAAGAGACACTGCCTAGAAAACAATCAGATAAGGGAGGAAAGGGGGGTAGTCACTTAATAGTCAGAAAAAGAAACTTTTGAAGGATATGCTACAATGGATCAAACAGTTAAAAGTGGAGGCAGGAAGTTTGTGCCTTCAAACTTGCAATATTCTGTTAATGTAGCCTTACAATAAAGTAGAATTAGTTCATCTTGCCGTATTTCTTGTCAGATAAAAGCAGACTCACACTGCAAGCTCCACCCCTTTGGAGGGTGCATGTGATATTGCAGTGCACATGGGAAAAAAGTGGGCGTGCAGTGAATGTTGCAACGCTGCTGACATCACAGTGACCCCTATTGTCTCCCTTGGAGGCCATTGGCATTTTGCTCCTGACACTCCGATTGCCAGGCTCTCAGTCCTTGCACACATACACAATCTTTTTATCTGAAGAAAGTAGTATTACAAATCACTTTTGCATTCATTCAGCCCTTCCCTGAGTACCAATACAATTAAAGGTTTCAATGTGCTCATATCTCAGCTCCACTTCAAGATATTTTTCCTATGTGACCTTCTTGATATATCCCAATCTGTTTAGAAACTATTAAGTTGCATTCCATATGGAGAGTGGAACAATGGATCAAATGCAGTGAACCTTATGCCATTGATATATTGCAGGGCCATCTATGTTGGGGTCAGAAAGTGAAGAAGGTGGCAGTGATTTTAATGAAGAGACCCCCACCTCCTTTCTTAACAAACCTTTTTTAAGCTGGTATCTCCAGATGTGCTACACTACAAATCCTGAAGATGTTTCATGCAAAGAGGAGCATGAGAGACCCAAGTCATGAGCACCACATAACAGAGGGAGCTGGACCTATCTCTCCTGCAACCATAATTGGAACCAGCCAAGTGAAAGAGGAGAACCCACAAAATAAAACCTCCAGTCCAGAAGGATCCCATGGTAGATAGTATCAAAAGCTGCCAAGAAACCCAGGTGAGCGAAGACAGTTGCACCATTTCTGTCCAGAATCACTAAAGATCATCCATAAATGCCATCAGTGCCACCTCAGAATTATACTCCAGCCTGAACCCAGACTTAAAAGGTTTAGATAAGGACACTGGATTAAAGAAGCCTAAAGTAAGCACATATGATTGCTCCAATGATTTGGCTCAAACCAGCAAAGATAAAGAGGCATAATGTTTTAACAATGATTACTACAAGGGTGGGTTTTTTTGCCTGTTTCATTTCAGTTTTGCAACTGTAATTATTCATAGATAATCAGTGAATTCTATGCTGGATTCTATGTCAGTTTTGTTTCATTTCCATATTGTACTTCAGGTTGCCTGTCTGTCTTTAAAAAAAAATAGAATAGTGTTCCTTTAGTTATCAGGAAAGAGAAGCTGTAGCTGGCATTTTTGCAGATATTAGCTAATAGGACAGCCAGCTATTGTAGAATCAGAAAATCTGGGGCATATTTTTCAAGACCAGGCACTGGATAAAAACTGTACTGAAAACCTGTGCTATTATTATTGCTGTTACCATTTTTTTAACAAAAGGATTTATCTACAAAAAAGGATTTGTATGTATTCACTGTACTGAAAACATTCACCGTTTTATATCTGCTTGCTTTCACTCAAATGCATTCCGGAAGTTCTTTAACAAAATATTAGTAAAAGCCTCCCAAAAGAAGCTTGCTTCTGTTTCTTTTAAGCCTGGGGATCTAGGAAATGTTCCACAACACTGGGTTCAGCACAAACAAGAAGCTGCCTTGTGCTTAATATCATTATCCTGGGAAGAAGCAGAGTTTTTTTTTTAAAAAAGCTGATCTTAACAGGAAGAAGAGTGGATTTGAGAAGAAATACTGGTTGTCTTATGAAGTGTAGGATGCTACCTAATAGTAAGTGAAATCATTACAACAGACACAAAATGACCAATGGCTCCCCAAAGAAGTCTATTTTTGCTCCTTTATGACAACCCATTTTACTATAGATGTTTGATTGTCCTTTTGCCCCATATGTACAATATTTGCACTCTTCTAACAGTTGTATGTTCTCCCAGGTATCTTTATCTGCATAACAGTTTCAGGACAGAAAAACAGCTTTCCCTTAGACAAGAAATGGAGGAATTGATCCCCCATCTGTACTAACTAGCAGCTGGGGTTGTTGGTTTGGGGCAACATCTGGATTGCACCAGCTTGTTCACCAATCCTCCGTGATGTGCACAAATGGGTGAGACATGGAATATATTCTGAACACTTACTGGAAGCAGTCAGGATATTCTGCAAGGGCCACATCCATTACATCCAAAGCATGTTGGTAGTGTTTTTGTGATGAAAAAAGGAGGGCCAACAGATGAAGAGAATTCATATCATCCTTATACAGTTTTAGTGCTTCTTGGAGATGTTCTATTGCATCACAAATCTGCAAAATAATTATTAAATGATTGCTCAGTTACTCGTCCTTTCAGATCAGTTTCACTTGTTCTGACCTTTTGACTACAACAAAATAAAAGGAGTCCCAAAGGCAGAATTATTAAAACCTATCTGCAAGGAGTAAACCAATTGAACTCCCCAGCAGGAACATTAGAACATATTTATACAATTCTAAAATTCTATAAAGTAACACTTCAGGTAAGCTTGCTTGTATTTAAATAGAAGCAGGTGATAAGTATTTTCAAAGCTGTTAAACACAGGAAGGTAGGAAGTTATTACTCAACTGATCTCTTAATCTTGTTATCTTTTTAATTTAACTATGTCTTTATGCATCACTATAAACAAAGGGTGATCTACTATGCATTTATTTATTCATTTATTGAACTTAAACTCCTCAGCATTCAACTAAATATTGACTTACAAGATATACAACTCATAGCAATGAAAATATCAGTAGTAAAAATTCCAACATGATTGATTAGAAAATGGAAAGTAAAAAAGAATAATAATTCAATGCAATGCAATGTAACTCAAGAATTTGCTTTCCAAATATTTGCAAAATTTGAAAACCAATAGAAAAGGGATAAGTCCGATCTCCAAGGGGAAGCCATTTTAAAACAATGGTGTTGCCATCTATCAGGTAAACGTTTTTTAACATTAGAAGTCATGAAATGTTGCTACCTTATAAATTATTTTGCTAAATTACAGGAACTCACCCAACAACAGGGGCTTAAAAGCAAACTCAGTGGGCTTCTAAACTTTTACCTTGAAGTCAAGGAATTAACAGAACAATTATCTTATTTTAGCTCATTTAATTTCAGAAGATGTATCCTTGACAGCAGTCACCAAATTGACTGATGAAAATTTTAATCATGGCATATAATCTATCAGATATATTAATATTATCATTTACCCTTTGGTTAACCAGAAAGAGAAAACATTAGATATTTTAGATTATTCACAATATTAACATATATTTAAATGGTTATTATGAGCAGCCTCAAACTATATATTTCAAACATGTTTTAAAGATTTACATGCAATTAAATGAAGAAAAATAGAACAAGCGTAGAAATTTCTGGCCAAATATAAATTAAATTTTTAAAATATATTGGCGGCGGTGGGGGGGTATCCTAAACTGCATTTGGAGCTTCCAAACTGTTCTTACTGATATATAACCAATAATATATAACAATATAATTTAGTAGAACAATAACTTTCAATCAACAATAACAGCAAGAAGAAGCCATTTCCAAATTTAGTTCAAATAATAACACTCTAAGAAAACTGGGATCACTTTGAAACAACCTTCTAAGCACTCAACTTAATAAAATGGAAAGTAGAATAATTCTGAAAAAAACCAACAATATTCAATTCAGTTCCAAACCTACAGTAATTCTTGAAACCCTAGTGTGGGAGTGAGCCGCAGAAGCACTAACAGGGAGTGATCTTTCACCCTAGTGAACGTTCAACTCTCAAGAAGCTTCAATAGAAATGACTAGTAGTGAAGAATAGTAATAAAGTCCAGCAACCTTTGAAGGACCGCAAATTGTCCACCCTCATCTAGCAGCTTTTCTAGTCATTTTATGTCTTCCATAAACATGTATAAGAAATTTCAATAAAGTTATAATTCAAGCATCAGAAAGTTAACAAAACATATAAGTAGCAATAATGGACCTTAAAAGTATTGAAGCATTTTCTGACTGATGATAAATCAATTCTACGAGAGATTTAAAAAAAAACACATCCTGAAGAAAGAGAAGCATAAAAAAAATCTATGCCCAAGAAAAATAATTCATGTATTGTAGATGCCAATACACCATTGGAAATAGTTCTTTCAAGCCACCTTTCTTTATACCTACCTGCCTGATAAGAGCCAGCTGCAATGAGATATAAAGGATAATTTGGTGGTCTTCAGGTGCCAGGTGATGAGCTCTGTAAAACACAAATGTAGCTTATGCAACACTGCAAAAATGATTTACCATAAATTTACCAGAGAGGCAATTCAAGGGTCTTGCCCCATCTTCCTTTCTTGTAATTTTAAACTGAATTTCAATTAATAGCCTACAATACAGAGTTCCCCATCACCCTCGCTCCAGCACAGTAGAAGAACTACAATGAAAAGATCATCGGATAGAAAATAATTTTTGATTACTCACATATTTTCCTTGCTATGATTCTAGTTCTAAAATATTGTTCCTGTTTTAAACAGAAAGATGCTCAGCTCAAGCGCCCCCCTCCCATATATTAGTTGAATGGCAATTGGCAGGCAATTATAGTCAAGATTAAATCTTTGACATAGACTTAGAAAGGAGACAATGCAATTCAAAATTTCAAATGCCTTTAATGTTATTGCTTTGAGCAATTCACTGTAGAATGGGTGTATTCTTACTATGGTACTCTTCCTGATATTAAAGATAATGTCTTGATTTTAAAAAAATCTGAAAAAGAGTCATTCTAATTTCACTGAATAAGAACTGATTACTACCAGGTTCATGAGAGAGTAAAGTTTTTACTGCTTTCAATAACTGTGTAAAGCAACAAATGTCAACAGGTGCAGTTTTTCCTACTCTAGAGTAGCATTTCCCAAACAAATGGCATCTGCAAAAATGGTACAAAAAACATATTGTCCTTCTGGTTAAGCCTAGGGAATATTCTGTCCACAAGGCAGGTTTAACCTCACACCTCTCTGTTCTGTCAAGACCGTATGAACAAATTTCTTTTTTGGCTTAGTTTATTGAGCTTAATAGTTTGCAGTTATTATGAAAAGCTATGTTTTCCTTTGTCTGTGTGTGTGTTTTATACCTATGTTTTTCTTTTCTTAAAATATTGAGAATACAGATAGTCCCCTAAAAAACAAGACTACTAGTTCAGATTTTAGAATCTCCAACAGATGGACACTATCTACAGATTATAGTAAATTAAATCTTATCCCATCAAAGTTCTTAGAAAAAAATACAGCTTCCTTTTAAAAAGGCAGATATTCAAAACATGTATGTACATATCCAGCATACTGAGCATTCCCATTTCTCTAACCTTGTAAGTCTGGCCATTAGGGAGAAACCACAAATGAAATGAATTCTTGTCATATCTTAAATCCCTCTGTGGAACTAAGAAGAGGGAAGATTCGACAACTGTTGAGCTATTGACAAGAACTCCTCCTTTAATTCTTCCACCAAATGGATTTACTAGCAATATGGCACAATTGACAGTGCTCTCTTTGAGTTTGAAGACGGACAGGAAGATAATCTGAGGCATGCTGACCCTCAGCCATTTAGCAGATTAGAGATGACCTAGCACTTCTATTGTCCCTGGAATAATGTAGCAGGTCAAGAGAATGTCTTTGCTATTCTGGTGTGTCCTTGACTAGAACGGCAGAACACAGTTGCTGTTAGGAACACATTTAATTCCTTAAATGATGTCAAATAATTGGTGTAGCTGGGCATAGTTTAAACCAATTGATAGCAGTTAGCCAAGATTTCACAGAATACTATTTTTCCAGTCAGATATAAAGTTGCCCACCGAGGCTCTCTCCTGTTCAAAACTGGGTTCAAGAAATGTCAAGCCAAATTAATTGTACAGCTACATAGCTCTGTAGTTCAATTAGGTTGGCACTGGCTCATCCCCACTTCAAGCAGAAGTTTGCTAGCTAAGGATAGAGGTATGGACCCAGGATGTCCTAGAACAGGGTTCTCCAACCTTGGCAACTTTAAGACTTGTGGACTTCAACTCCCAGAATTCCTCAGTCAGCTGACTGAGGAATTCTGGGAGTTGAAGTCCACAAGTCTTAAAGTTGCCAAGGTTGGAGACCCCTGTCCTAGAACATAAAATATAGAACATAGAATAATAGAGGTGGAAAGGGACCTCGGAGAGCTTTTACTCCAATCCCCTGCTCCAATAGGAGATCCAATAACATTTCAGAGAAATGGTTGTCCGGTCTCTTTTTGAAATCCTCCAGTGACAGTATTGGGCTCTGGGAATTTACTCACATTTGGCACTCACTCAGAGGCCGACGCATCGCTGGGGCTGCTGAATTGTTGAGACAGCTAGACAGCTGAGAGGCCCATGGACACTAATCAGTCGTCTGGCTTATCAGTTGGTGGGGGTTTATGATCCTGATTCAGGTAGATAGGGGGGAGAATGGGAGGGTGGTAAGGATACAGAAGGGATAGATAGCACGGGGAGAGAAAGGAATGAAAATAAAGATTAGGCAATGACAAAGAGGCATGGGGAGGAGGTGTGGGAGTAGATAATGCAGCAGCCGAATGTCAGGTTGTTAGCTGGGAGGACCACCCACAACTTCTGAAGGCAAGGCACTCCACTGGTTGATTACTCTCCCCATTAGGAAGTTTCTTCTTAGTTCTACCGTGCTATCTATCCCTTCTGTATCCTTACCTACCTCCCATTCTACCCTCTATCTATCTGAATCAGGATCATAAACCCCCACCAACTGATAAGCTTCTCTTCTTGTTTCGTTTCCAACCTTTGTGTCTTATCTTGTTTTGCCTTTTTCTTCTTGCCTTTAAATCTGCCTTTTGGTGCTTTGGAAAATAGTTTATACCCCTCCTCTTTGTAGGACTCCCCTCAAATATTGGAACAATGCTATCCTACATGCTAACATGCATGTAGGAAAACAGTGCTCTGCTGCATACAAGCAATGAACTCTGCCAAAAGACCCCCCACCCCCCACCCCAAAAAAGACAATGGCTGAGTTATATAGGCAGACTGGCAATGTAATAAACTGTAATCCCCTAATCCTAACCTTAACCTCTGTAAAGAATTGTTCTTGGCTCTACCTTCCTAAATTTGTTTTATTTTTATTAATTTGTTTGTTCCTTGCAGGATTTAGCTCTAAGAAATTAGGTGTGCCCAACTCTCAAAATAGCCTCACTTGACATACAGCACTGTATAACTCTGGCCCATTAAAATGAAAGCCATAGAACCAGGGCAGAAAACTCAAAGGCCACCTTATTCAACCTTTTGACAATCCAGGAATCAACTGCTCTGGCAGACAGCCATCCTGACTCTACCTAAAGGCTTTTCATGTCGGGAAGTCCACCTTTTGAGACAGTTTATTACTTTGCCAGTCTTGCCTATATAGCTCAGCCATTCTGTCAATTTTTTTTTGTCTTTTAATGACCCTGTAATCCCTTGCACTGGGGTGGAGTCGGGGCAACCGAATGGAGCTAAGTGTTTACTGGCTGGATGCCCTTCCTGTCACCAATGCAGAGTTCACAGCTGATATTTACTCATTGTGCCCAGAGAGATAAATACCTGCTGCTACCTAGGATTGAACTCACAGCCTTCTGATTGTGAGGTGACAGCTCCACCTCTAGGCCACTGCACCATTACCTCAGCCATTCTGTTCAATGATTAGTCAAAATCCCCCCCTTTGTCATTTGAATTCATTTGCTCAGATCCTGTTTTCTGAAACAATAGAAATCTGCCCCTTTAATTATGTGACCGACTTTCAAATATTTGAACATAGTTATCTCTTCCATCTTAATAGCTTTTTTCCTCAGGCTAAATATGCTTCAGCCTTCTCTCATTGTTATTGGGTTTTTCCAGTTTGTTTCCAGTCTGGGTATATTCCAGTTTGTTCACATTCTTTTAAAAATATGGTATCCAGTTTAATTAATGACATAAAGAAAACCACAAACATGCCTGCCTATTAAGCGTCCTATTAAACTATAGGAGAGCCAACTAGCTATGCATCTGTAATCCATTAGGAGATTTGACAGTTTCTTTTTTATACATTTTTAAGCACTTAACAAAACCAGGAAGCTTCTTCATATATCCAAAAACCTCTTGTGGTTTGGATGATCCTACCTTTTGGGGATTATGGAAGCTGAAGAATGGACTACTATTTTATAAGATCTTAAGCTTATAGTGCTCAAGAAATGCTCAAGAAAATTATTTTCCTAAATGAATATATTATGACATCTTAGTGAAATATCCATTATATACACAATGGAAAAATTTATAATATTGGGGAGGGGGCCATTGTACAGTGGTAGAATACAGACTTCTACAAAGAAGATCCCAGGTTCAATCTTCGGTCACACAATTTATTTATTTATTTCTAAGCTGCTTTAATGTTAGATCACTGAAAAACCCAATGAAGGGATGTCTTCTAGGTGATTTAATTGAAGGGTAAGACCCTAGGGAGATTGTAGACTTCTGAAAAATTTATTGTACAAAATCAGGATACTTACATAATCTTTGACCACTTCATAACTAAATAAATGCAGAAACACCACTCTCCACACAGAACATTCTGAAATTCTCTTTTTAAAAACAAATTTAAGTAGGTCTTCTATACCAGGGGTCACCAACCTTTTGGACCTCAGGGACCACCAAACTCATAATTTTAAATCCCACAGACCAGACACCCCGAGAAAATCCCAAAAAAAGTCTGCAGGAAAATTCCCCACCCCATTTTCCTACCAATCGATCATTCTTTATTTGGGATCGCAGGATACCATCTCCAACTCCTTTCTCAGGGGGAGAGAGAGAGAGAGACTTTTGGCTTCATGCAAGGAAAGCAGCAGAAGCAGCAGAAGCAGCAGAAGTCTTTCTTTCTCTCCCCCGAACTCCGCCAGAAATGAGTTTTGCCGCAAAGCCACTTGGAGCAGGATGCTTTGCTGGGTCCCAAAGACTCATTTCTTGCAGAGTTTGGGGGAGAGAAAGAAAGACTTTTGCTGTTTTCCTTGTGGGCAGCCAAAAGCAGAAGAAGAAAGAAGCAGAAAGAAGCAGCCTGGTGGCCAGGCGAGGCGTGTGAGGCGAGTGGGCAAGTCCCCCTCTACCCTTTCCCCTTTCCCCTCACTACTTTGTGTTCGCAATGGAAGTGACGCAAGCCTTGTGTTCCCGCAGGCCATGGGTGGTGCAGCCTCGTGTTTCTACACAGCCTGGATTAATTGCTTTGGGGGTGACATTTCTCTGTGGACCACCAAAATTTTCTCACGGATCACCAGAAGTTCCCAGACCACTGGTTGGCGATCACTGTTCTATACTCACCTCTGTGAAATTATGCCTATTTTGCATGGCCTTGACTCTTTTCAGAGCCACTATTCATCTCCAGCCAAAGTAATGTTTTTAAAACTAACACACAATTATGCATCTAAGAAGGATACATTGAAATTCAGAATGCAAGGAGCTAACTGAACTCTCCAAACGCCCCCTGTTGGCTAAAAGTGGACATCGATACCATCCAAGATTCATCCACTTCTAAACTCAATTTAAGCTATTAAGGAAACAAGCCACAGTTTATGGGAAAAGGTCAAAAGGCTAAAAATAAATGCAGTTTAAGAGTAATATGGGACAGTAATTATATCTAAATAGTACAGTAATAGAGAAGTTACATCTGAGTCTAAGAATGTGTGCCGCTTAAAGCCACCTCACTCACTTCCCCCCTCCCGCATCCCAAGACATTCAGAGACATATAAAACTATGCTGGTCAGTTCTATAGGCAGAAATATGCCCTCTGGCTGCCAAAAAGGTATTCTTTATAAATCCTAAAAATCAAGATTTGGGAAAAGAAACCTTTAAAAGTTTGAACGCATTTAGAACTGCAGTGCGACTTTCAGATTAAAATATAAAAACAAGCCCATTTCTGCCAACTGGGATCTGGTTTCCTCCACACCCCCAGGTTCTTCTCACCTTTCTAAATTCTGAAGTGCTCTCTGGTGCAAGTCATCTTGGGTGCTTTTCAGAGTAGCTGCAAAACAATAAACATTAACACATCAGCATAAGCATTATTCCAAACAGTACATCTGAATAGCTGGGAGCTCTTTATTATTAAAAAGTTATACAAACAGTCTGATATGGGTCTTCCAACAGCATTTCCTTAAAAATGTTATGTCTTATTTTAAGACTTTTTCCTTCAAGAATCTTGCTGAAAATATTTCTTGTCTTATTTCTAGTAATTTAGAAACTGATCTCTCTAATGGTACCAGGTATCATTATACACTTTATTTTCAATTCTGAAGACCTTCCAGGGAGCATCAGAAGAAAAATAAAATGCCAGGATTGAGTTAGGGAATATCACCTTTCAATGTGACTCTTCTGCATTTCGGATCTTAAAAAGTCATCTCTACCATTTTTGATGATGGTTAATTTCAAAAATGTAGGTGGCTCCAAAATCAAGCCAACTTCATGCCCCAAGAGAGGACTGTAATCTAGATCTCCCCAATTATGGTAAAAGAATCGATCCATTAAATAGGAATAACAGCACTTCTTCTCAGTCTTATCCCATCATCTCAGCCAGGTCTTTTTCAAATGGCCTTTCTCAAAGATACTGCACACAAGCCAAACGCAGAGCCTTCTCTTCTACAACACCTTCTCTGTGAAATCACCTTTTGATGAATGTCACAATGGTAGCCATGTGATAATAAACAGAAAGCAAATCAAAAGCTTTTGTCTTTTTATTTTAACAAATCAGTAGATTGGGGAGGAGGCATCATATTCTTTCTTTCCTAGTGCCAGGGGCAGGTAGTTATTGGTATTGGTGGTTTAATGATTTTAAAGCTTAATTTTTAGTGATTTTATTGTAACAAACTGACTGCAGGATCTTCTGGATCTTCTGTATTTTCCAGAGACAGATTTCAAAAAGATTAGGTTGACTCCAGCATTTCTGCATAATCATCTGTTCAAAGCTCTTGGAAGTCTGCCTGAAAATGAAAGCCAAGGGACTGCACCTGCTGTCTCCTTGATGTAGAAGACGTGTCAAGAGTCTGCTCTTGAGAAAGAAGGGACAAAACTTTGCCAAAGGGTCAAAGAGTACAAATGTCCTCTGGGGATGACATAAACACTTGTGGCTCGTGGCCAGGGCATAAACGAGCAATGACAGAAGTTGATTGAATGGCATCTTTGCTCATTCTTCTGCTTTCCTGAAGCTCCAGCTAAACCAGCTCAAGTTTCATATGGTATCATCCCAACCTCTACCACATAGGAAGCAAAAAATAAATTAAGGAAGTTAGAACTAAAGCCGCAAGTGCAATTATGTCAGTGATATCAAGTAGGGCAAGAGGAAAATGCAGATGTCTTTCTGTAGACAGTTGGGCAATTTGGGAGATGAAGAAGCAATCAAGAAGGAAGAAAAGAATAAAGGTGTACTGCAAATGTTTATTGGCACCTTGTGACAAATTAAATTTTAGGGGGTCATTTTTTTAGATACTGGAGATTATCCATTATCTTGTTAAGTGTCTTCTTTTCCTCTGGCTTTATCTGTAACTTAATTTACAGGAGTTAGGCAAAGGCTCTTCACTTACTTCTGTCTTCATGCTAAGATAAATTTCATCTATTATCTAGAAGATTTCATCCCTTGAGGTTCCCTAAAGAACAGGAATTGTGTCAATAAACACAAATATCTCTATGTCTGTCTATCAACCAGGCCCAGAATGAATGCAACATTAGCATTACAAAATTGTGATTAAATACAGGTAGTCCTCGACTTACGATCACAATTGAGTTCAAAATTTCTGTTGTTAAGTGAGACATTTGTTAAGTGCTCCAGTTGTCACAGTTGTTAAATGAATCACTGCAGTTGGTAAGTTAGTAACCCAGTTGTTAAGTGAATCTGGCTTTCTCATTGACTTTGCTTGTCAGAAAGTCACAAAAGGGGATTGATCACATGACCTTGGGGCACAGCAACGGTCATAAATATGTTATAAATAAGTTGCCAAGCACCTGAATTTTGATCACATGATCATAGGGATGTTGAAAATGTTGTATCTGTGAAAAATGGCCATAAGCAGAGGTGGGATTCTACCAGTTCGCACCTATTCTCTAGAACCGGTTGTTAACATTCTTAGCAGTTCTGAGAACCGGTTGTTAGAAGAAATTACTGGCCTAATCCTGTAAGGAAGGCAGGAAGGAAACATTCTGCTTTTACTTACAGAAACTGCCTCTCCGTTAAGCTTTATTACATTCTTGGCAGGACTAGACTTCCTGTCTCAGGAACTTCTCTAGAGTTTTTTTCCCCTCCTTTGCTGGTACTTTGCTTGTGTGGAATGACCATTCAAAGTTACAATGGCACTGAAAAAAGTAACTTATGATCATTTTTCACACTTACAACTGTTGCAGCATCCCCACAATCATGAAAGGCCAGGCGAGGAGATGCGTACCTCAATGTGAGTGATATTGAGTTGGTTGTGCCCAGCCAATAACATGACCACCAAGCCATACCCACCAACAAACCACGCCCACAGAACCGGTTGTTAAAAAATTTGAATCCTGTTCCTGGCCATAAGTCACATTTTTCAATGCTGTTGTAACTTTGAATGATCACTAAATGAATTATTGTAAGTTGAGGATTACCTGTATAGGATCACAATGCTGTTTTTTCCCCCTGTTCCTCTTTTCCTATGGCTGGTAGATAATAATGTGGCTATTGTTCATAATAATTACAGAAGATTCAGAGATATTTCTTAATTATTTTTCAAAATACAGGTTTTCTCTTTTGATCATGTCCCTATCCTCACTCACTGCTCAATTACGTAATAGCCCTTATAGACAAGCCCTTGGAAACGATCTTATGGCTGTTATTGAAATAAGAACTCCTGGGCAGAAGTAGGTCAAATGGTTCCTCACATCTTGTCACTCATTTAGTGTGCACATCACAAGATAAATCTGCATTCCATCAGTAAATTATCTTAGTTTTAGAGATGGTAATAATAAAATAACAATAACAATCAAACCAAATTACATGTTTTTCAACATGCAGATTTTTTGTGTTGCAATTTCACTTCATACATGTTTATTTCGACACATGTATATATATAAAAGCTAAAGCCTATTTTACTTCTCTGGCAGTTGTAATCATAACACACATGTGATAAAAAACATATTTAAAACATGGTCTATAAAATAATGGAAAGTATTCTATCAATGCAAGCTGGGATTTTCAGCTTAAGTTTATGTTGCACATGGCTTCATAGCTCTAGTGTGTAAAATTTAAAATTGTATACAATATTCGTGTTTTTACCCACCAAAATAATCTTTTGGCTTTTGCAAGTAAGCACTACAGAATCTGACAACTTTAATATTAAAGGAGTTACCACTCTGTATTTTGTTGACCAATTTGGTATCCTCAGGATGTTCTATGAGATAAACTGGTAATTCAAGAATTGTAGGCCCAGTAAAGACACCAAATCAAGGAAATAATAACTCCAGAGACTCAAACCAATGATTTCAAAGAGTAAGCAAAGACATTTTAATTAAATACTAAGAGCTTCCTGATGGTACCAATAATGGAACATGCTATTTAGGTAATAGTGGAACCTCCTTCACTGCTAATTTTGAAGCATCTGGGTAGCCATCATGGATTCAATAGAATCTGTTGCATTTGAAAAGTGATGGATTATATAATTGCTAATCTTTCCAATTCTGTATTCTTCAATGTAAGATTATTGTGGGATCATTTATACTGCATAACAACAAGGTTCCCATAGTTATCTGTGCAACCGTGGTGAGTAATGTCTATGCAGATTCTCAATCATCCAGGTCATGGTTATCATAAAGGTACTTTCCAAAAGGCAACTGTATTTTGCTTTTTCTTGAAGACATTTTATTTCTCACCCAAGAAGCTTCTTCAGTTCTGAAGAAGTATCTTGGACGAGAAGCGAAACGTCTTCAAGGAAAAAAACAAAGAAAGTCTAGTTGCTTTTTGGAAAGCACCTTTGGGACTGGCAAGTAATGAGATACCCTTTGTTCATGTGATCAGAGATGAGTTTTGGTGCTTGATTACTAGTGATATAAGATACTTTTAAAAATACAAATTATAATTAAAAAATGGGTTACTTGAGTTGCAAGATCATTTTTTGGTAACATAAGCTAGAAGCAGGATTTTTACTTCAATAAAGAGTTAAATGCAACTATTTTCCATGACTGGTTGAATTTTAAACAATTCTTCCAATTCATTTTTCCAACTTTCATTATCACAGTATTTGACCTGTAAATTGAAATTGAAGTGCAGGAGACAGCAACAAGATAGCTGGAGGTATGATAAAAATTGGACTATATTTAGCCTGGAAAAAAAGTGACTGAAGGAGAAGATAAAGGAAGTTTTCAAATAGTAGAAAAGCAGGAAAAAAATGCTGGACGAATATGAAAAGAAGGTAATGAATTTTATCTGTGCTGATCTGAGGCCAGGATTATATCAAATACATATTGGCACAAGAGGAGAAATTTCAGTTAAAGATTGGTGAAACTTATTATCTAAGTGATAGAACCAATTTACCAGAAAAAGGGCAGGACTTGTTAAATTTAATAGGCTAAATGAGTCACATTTTGGCAGTAAAGTATGGCATTTCAGTCCTGCTCTGCTTCAAAGAGATGATCCATCTAAAGTCTCGATTGAGCAGTTATAATACATTTAATGAAATAGATACATAAAATCAAATAACCTCAATGTCCTCATCAGTTCTTTAATTTCATAGAACTAATCACCAGTGATTGTTTACAACAACAGAAACAGAGTGAAGGTGTGTTGGAATATCCGGATGTTGGACAGAAGCTCACCCATGTTCAGGTGAAAGAAATTAGCTTCATCACTTATTTATAATCAGCAAGAGACATTTTGCTTTGTTTTTTTATATCGGTTTAGTTAGATTATGTCACATCCACTTTTAGCTACTTTAGAAACAGAAAGGCATAATGAAAGATTGGCATCAATAAAACCAATAGATTTTGTGAATAGATGTTGGCAACTTATTGCTGGACCAGACAACTATGCACTACAAGGTAGTTCTTCCATTTAAATATTCTTAAACTTTTAATATTTAAATGCTTAAACTGACTTCTTTAAACAATAGCTGTTCAGATCATATTTGACAAATCGAAAGATTACCATCAGTTGCTTGCAGGCTGTATGTCAGGCCTAATGCTAAAAAACCCTTTGCTAGGAATTCTCCAGCGTCTTCTCCCATGCCAACAACCATTTTGGCGAAACATTCTCCTTCCTCCAGCTAAATTGATTAGAAAAAGGGAGAAACATTACAAGAAATATCCTTTGCGATATCTTTATAGAATATTTACTTCTTTAGAATGAATTCAAGATTAACAATCATCAGAACTCATGGCTATGAGATGGTGCTATGCTTCCAGTGAATTTGGAAGACCAGACTTCTAAATCTCAGTGCATGACAAAAAGCTAATTTTCCCAACATGGTGCCTAGCTGCAACACATTTGAAACCAGGAAAAGTGTATGTGTTAACTATAAAACATTGTATGTAGTATGATTATTAGTGAAAGGTTTAGCACTAATGCTGGCTCTGGACTTTGGGAATAAGAATATGTCAAGTATGTCACTTCTACCACTGTTAAAACTATTGGTATTGCTTATGTTTCATGCATATGGCAGCCTGTCGCTTTGGCAGATGGAGAATCAATGGGCAAAAGACAGGTCCTGTTGCTTCCCAATTCTTAGTTTTCTTATCCTGTCCACTTTTGGACCAAAAGCAATGGTGAAGAGACAGAAACTTTTGACTATAGATTCATTACTGGGGCACAGATCTTGGCCCATGCAAGCCATGCAAATCATAGAAACATAGACATTTACGGAATTGGAAACAGATAAAACCAATGAGGAGGTAGAGAGACCCAGAAATGAATTAATAGAGACAAGAAGAAAGGGGGGGTGGGGAAATGGGGCAGATTATTATTTAGGATTTACTGAACTTAGTCCATGGGCCACATAGTATGACATTCAACCTCCTCATAACTTCCAGAGAGGCAACTATAAAAACCAAGCAGTACAGCTGGCTGATGGTTTTAGGCTGATGGGTCACATTAAACCAGTCAGCAGGATGATGAGGAAGAAAAGATAAAGGAGATTTATAGGTTGCCCAACTCCAGAATTAATCTGGGTGGCAGTTGAAATAGAGAAAACAATAAAAATAAAATCTTACACATCCAGATAATTGCACCATCTACTCAAATTCTCACAAGTGAAAGGGGCTACCACAAGGCCTGGGAGAACAGCCAAGTTTTTAAAGATTTCTGGAAACTGTCTGGCCAAATGAATCTTTGGGATGGGGTAACATTTCAATGGGCAGGTGCTGCAAAAAAGAAGTTAGATGGTCCCTCAAACAACCGAGCCTTAATAATGATTAAATTGTTGATTAACTTACAAGCAGAAAGGAAAGAGTCTTAAAAGAGCACATTTATGGATCTTCCAAAGTTACTATTGATCTGGGCAATATGCTAACCTTGTTTCAAACCCTATAGAAAGCATTATATAGAAACCACTGGTTAAATCTAATATCTTACCAGTAGCCTACTGGAAGGAAAGGGGAAGAGACAGCGAAAAAGGGAAAGATGGTGTCTGAAACAAAAGAGGTGACAGAGATGGTAGAGACAGAGAAAAGTGTTGTTCACTCAAAAGTTTCATCTTTCTCATCACCAGTTTGCTGGCCCCAAAGCAATAGCACTTAGACTTATATACTGCTTTACAGTGTTTATAGCCCTCTGTAAACAGTTTACAGAGTCAACATATTGCCCCCAACAATTTTGGGTCCTCATTTTACCCACTTCAGAAGGATGGAAGGCTGAGTCAACCTTGAGCCTGGTGAGATATGAACTGCCAAATTGCAGGCAGCTAGCAGCCAGCAGAAGTGGCCTGCAGTACTGCACTCTAACCACTGTGCCACTGTAGCTCATGCCCCTAATATACTGTAGCTTCAATATGAGATGAAATTATGCAGATAGGAGGTACAATTTACCTCCTATAGATCAGATATCAGGTCTTTGGTATCAATTATTAACTGTGTCAGGTGTGATAGCCTTATGAAAATATGGACCACCTTTAGATGACATTGACAAGATATGGAAAACATTATCTTGCTGTCATCCAGTCTTTTGCAGCTCAGATTCAGTACGATAAATTTTAGCTGTAGGAGCCCAAATAGGTAGTGCAACCTGTTAGGTCCTACTTTTTAGAGATTTTGATTAGTGCTTCAAAGTTTTTTAAAATGGGTTAACCTGAAACTAAATCGGGTCAGACACAAATATTTTAAAAGCTACAGTATATTAGGGACATAAATCTCTCTGAAGACATGACTTCAATTGAAAGAAGCCATTTTTTCTCTCTCAGTTAGTGTCTTGCCAATTGCAGTATGAGGAATAATTAGAATAATGAAGGATTACTAAGCATCTCTTTTTCAAAGAAACAGCTATAAGTACTTTTAGATTTTCTAAGTAATAATAGGGTATGTGCCCAAATAATAATGCTTGCTAATGAAAACTATCATAGGCTCCTAACCAAATGTTTCCTTGACATTCTCTATGAGACAGAAGGGGAGAGCAATGATGTTTGTAAGGGAAATTATTAGCGATAGGAAGATACTGTGGTTCTTGTGACCAAACATTTGTGAATCAGAATTGGTTATTGCTTGTTTTCCCAGAAGAATTGAAGGCAGAGCAGAATTGCTTCCATCACCATCAACAGTGGCATTAATAGAAGAGGATGACCAATAGACAGCATGATTTTTCAGAACACTAAACTAGAACATTCTGGGACAAGAACAAAGGACCTAAAAAGATCAGCTACCTCCAAAGATTCCTCAGCTATCAGAAATAACAAGGAATAATATGGCTTCCAACTCTCTCCTGCATTGAAGAATATGCACAGAAACACACTCAGCAAGATATGCCAACAAACTATGTTCAGCCGTTGTAAAATATAATAATCTGTGTTTCCCACTGCCATCATCTTTGGTGAAAACCTCATTTTGTTAGTAGCCTGCTGCTTGAGGCAGAGGGAGGCTTTTTCCAGCTAACCATATTATTTTATTGCAGGTTTTTGAATGTATGATTGAACTAAGCCTACAGGCACACTGATAAGGAATAGGAACAGCAGGTGTTGTCCCCTGGCAAGAGGCTGCCCAGCTGGTGTTCAGCTGGCACATCTTGGCATGTTGTTTCTTTCTGTTGTGTTTTCCCCACCCACACCTTTCCTTTAGGAGAACAAGGTCATGCATTTTAAATTATACTCCTTATATCTAAAAAGTAACAAGAAAACAGTATGCATTTTCACCCAAGAGTAATTTAATACTGCAAGGAAAAAGTAGGTGGCAGTTAGGAGCATTAGCATGATATCTTCTTTTTTAAGGACATAAATATTTCTTAAAATTAGATAAATCAGGTGGGAGATTTTAAAAAGGAGGTAAAAAGTGAAAATAGTTCTGTTAACTGCACAATTCTAGAGGTTTAGCAATAGAAAACCAAAGACATTTTAATCTCATCCACTCCCACAGTCTCTGCCATGCCAAGAGATTCATGAAGAACAGTTTATATATTATGTAGCAGCAAATCCCAAATCCATCACAGGTTTTTTTTAAAGCATCTGCTTGCCTATTCTTGATATTTTTGAATGTATACTTTAAGAAAATTCTGCAGTAGATACTTAAAAATGTAATGCTTTATGTAATTTTAATGTTAATTCCAAAAAATATTGGAAGTTTGTCCACGGAAATCCCACCATAAAAACAAGCTTTATAATTTCCAATATAACATGAATATAAAGTTCTAAATATTTTAAAACTTTATGATTGAGAATTAGCTTTGTTTTTTAATATTCATGCTTAATTCAAATTAGGTCCTTCTGTGAACTCCTGCACATTACAATGCTCCTATGGGCACCACTAGGACTGCAGTGTGGTTTTCATTGCAGAGCGATATCAAGTAACGTTTTCCATGCTGTCATACATTAATGCAGGTTACAAGATTTGTAAAACAGATATTGGCTTTCACATGTGTATCACTTGCTTGATTACCAGACTCTGATATAAAAATGGTCCCCTTACTCAAATGAGCATTGGAATGTATTTCCAAGTATGAATAAGATCTGCCCTGAATTATTTTTAACATCCTTTCAAACTTCTAAAACTCTTGTAGTCACAGCATATCTGGATATTTAAAATCCACAAAGTTTTATTGCAAAAAAAAGAATAGAACAGAACGGAACGGAACAGAACAGAACAGAACAGAACAGAACAGAACAGAACAGAACAGAACAGAACAGAATAGAAGCTGGGAGGGACCTTGGAGATCCAGGCCCCCTGCTCAAGCATTTTATCATTTCAGATAAGTGACTATTTAGTCTCTCCTTTAAAAAGCTCCAGTGATGGAGTGCCCTGATTTCTTAAGGCAAGCTGGTTAATTGTCTTCACTGTCAGGAAGTTTCTCCTTAATTCCAGATTGCTCTTTGATTAGTTTCCAACCATTGCTTCTTTGTCCTGCCCTCTGGTGCTCTGTAGAAAAATTTGACCCTCTCTTCTTTATGGCAGCCCCTGAAATATTGGAATACTAATATCATGTCACCCCTAATAATTCTTCTTTTCTTTAGACTAGCCGAACCCTAAACCTGCAGCCGTTCTTCATATGGTTTAGTCTCCAGGCCTTTGATCATCTTAGTTGCTCTTCTCTGGACTTTTTTTTTCAAAGTCTCAACATCTTTTTTGTAGTATGGTGACCAAAATCGGTTGCAGTATTCCATGTGTGGTCTTATTAGGGTTTTATAAAGTAGCGCTAATATTTCATGTGAACTTGATTCTATGCCTGTTTATACAATCCAGGATTGTATCAGCTTTTTTGGCTGCTACTGCACACTGCTGGCTCATATTCAAGTGATCATCCACTAGGATGCCTCTCACAGTTACTGTCTTTGAGCCAGGTTTCGCCTAATCTGTACTTATACCTTTGATTTTTCCTGCCTAAACGTAAAACTTTTCTTTTTGCCACATTAAAATTCATTTTGTTGGATAGGGCCTATTGTTCAAGTTTGTCAAGATCTTTTTGGATCCTGAGCTTGGAATAAAGAGAAGCCAAATATCTGTGGACGTACATACATTGCAGAGACAACCAAGAAGAGATTCCATGATGTAGCTTATTGAGTGCCTTAGAAAGGCAACTCAAACCTGTTTTCTTTGAGCATAATTTTAATAAAAATGGTCAATAATTGGTTAGCCTTTTCACTGGATATGTCCAAGCAGATTTCAACCATCTAGCTCATGGTTGTCCCTGAGGTGCTTTTTTCAAAAGGCAATTGGACCTTGTTGCTTTTTTTCCTTGAAACATTTCACTTCACATTCAAGAAACTTCTTCAGCTCAACACTGAAGAAACTTCTTATATGAAAAGTGAAACATTTTCAAACAAAAATCCAAGAAAGTCCAGATGCCTTTTGGAAAAATCACCTTTGGGATTTCCACTGGATACTTTCTGAATTTGCTTTTCTGTTCTTGTCATTTGTTGTGGGTTGATTTAATATTAAATCTGTGGTAAGCCATGGTCAGGGCCTAATTTCAGGCGGAAAGCACAATATAAATAATTTTCCAGAAAAGAAATAAATGCCTTGAGGATTCCATTAGACTAATGATGACAAAAAAACACTTATCCAAACAAGACATGTAATTAGAGTATAGATCCCATTTAATATCTACAAGTAGCATGGATAAAACTAAACCTGGACATCACTAATAGTATAAATTCTACAAGTTTAGAGCTAAATCCAATAGAGCCAGTCATCAAATACTCACAGAATCATAAACTAAACATTAAAAGCCCCTTCTATAAATTTATCCTATTGTGCACAGATGTTTACTTAGTGACAGCTGGATAAATCAAGGTATCAGTGCAATTGAATAAATAATTCATTCACCACATTATTAAATGTAGATTTTTAAAGAACCTGAGAGCTTTATGTTTAGTGACATTTCTCAAAAAAAAAATATGCACAGATCAAACTGATGGGAAATGACCAAACCAGTGATGGGATTCAAATTTTTTTTTACTTCCAGTTCTGTGGGCGTGTCTTGCTGGGCAGGTTGGGGGAAAGATACTGTAAAATCTCCAGTCAGAGGTGGTATTTGCCAGTTCTCCAAACTACTCAAAATTTCCTTTACAGGTTCTCCAGAACTGGTCAGAACCTGCTGAATACCACCTCTGGACCAAACCATATCTCAAGAACTTTCTGTGGTGTTCTGATTGCTTGAAAGGGCTAACTTTGTGAAGAAAGGAGAAAAGAACGGAAGCATTACATGGAATAGAATAGAATATGTTGGACTGGAAGTAATCTCCAATTCAAAAATTAGAGCTACTATCTCACTGTTCTCAAAGTTTAAAGTTGGAGACTAGATATGTTTGCATTAAGAATGAATTCTCCCACCTTGCCAGACATACAATTCAAATCCACCATTATAAACTATACTAAATAGCTGTTATTCTTGGAATAAACCATTTCTCTGTGCTGATCAATCAACAGAATGTGAGGTCTTATTAAGTGCCCTCACGGTTTACCACCTGCATAACTTATACTGAACTATTTTATTACAATCTGTTAATTATATACTCAATGAATTAAAAGGAGGAATTAATCAACCTCAAGTATTTAGTAATCATCTATTTTCCTTCTCAGCAGGTTATTCTTCTGATTTCATTTAATATTTCCAACAATATTTTATTGTTCCTCCTGTTGGAGCAGATGGGTGAGGTTGCAGCCTTTTGGTAACAGCAAGCTCTATAGGCCTGATATTTGATCTGCAAGGCAACAATTTCTCCCACTTGGCCTCTTATTATGACTAATGCTACATATTAATGAGATTGAAATGCGCAGTAATAATAACATCACCAGTAACATGAACTTTTCTTCACAACAAGAAGTTCCATCAAAAAATGAGCCATGTGTAATTAATATTGATAGAATACCTTATTTCTGTTTTCCATTTTCAATATTCTTAAGTTAACTAAATATTAGAAGGTCAATAATTTAAACTATATTATATAAATATCACTTATTGAAATTTTTAGAAAGAGCCATCTGCTGGTAGGAATAAAACCAGCTTTCTCCAGACAGCTGTCATATCTGTACTGTATTTATTTGAGAAAAAAAATCCCATTGTATTCTATGCGATTTCTTGCTAAGTCAACATGCATGCACCACATAATATTGGTGTAGTAATTAAGAGATAATTCATTATTGCATTGGGGAAATCAATTTGAAGAAGCAATTCAGACTCTGGTTTAAGGCAAGTCTCTCTCTCTTTTTTTCTTACCTCTCCCCCTACAAAATAACAGAGAAGCACATGTCAGAGACTTCTTTCAATTAAGTCAGGCCAGTTCCATATAACTGTGCAGCTCTTCTTGCTTTACCCCCTCATCTTCCTTCTGTCTCTTCCTCTCTTTAAACAACATTTGAGTGTGGCTGTTAATGTGGTACTTAATGCATTATGTAAGAAGCACTGCGCCAGCTTGCTTACCCAGTGCAGAGGTCCAATGCAGACCTTGGCGGCCAGGAGAGGGACGGTGGGATCCGCAGGACGTAGCTTTGCACATTCTCTAAGCACCGAGACAGCATGAGCAGACTGGACAAGGGAGGAAGGAGAAACAAGAGAGGAGAAGGATAAGATGGTTGGACAATGCTCAATAAGATGCACAAGAGGTTATTTATGCCAGATGCTTCTTCTTCCAGAGGGCGCGTTTCTTGTTACCTGAATATTGAGACTTAGATTGGCTCTCAAAATACATCTTTTGTTTTTGAAGTCTTCCTGCCTCCTGACTCCCACAGATCAGTGGGTGTTCAGATCAGATATGGTTTTTGAAAAGCATGTTCTGCATATATTCAGTGTTCACTCTATGTTATACAATTAGGTCTGTTTTACAGCAGGGCCCTAACAAAGGAAGAGCTTCAGTTGTATGGAAAAGCAGTGGCAATAGGTAGGATTCCTGCAATATTAGTAATATGTACAACAGTATATGTGCAAATGTAAATACAGGTAGTCCTCGACTTACAATAGTTCACTTAGTGACCGTTCGAAGTTACAATGAAGATACACTGGAAATAGTGACTTATGAAACATTTTCACATTTATGACACTGCAGCATCCCCATGGTCACGTGATTTAGATTTGGATGCTTGACAACTGTCTCACATTGATGATGGTTGCAGTGTCCTGGGATCATGTGATCACTTTTTGCAACTTTCTGACAAGCAAAGTGAATAATGAAACTGCTTAACAACCATTTTACTAATTTAACAACTGCAGTGGTTCACTTAACAAACGTGACAAGAAAAATCATCAAATGGGGCAAAATTCACTTCGCAAACTTCTCACTTAACAACATACATTTCAGGCTCAATTCTGATTATAAGTTGAGGACTTGCTATATTGAGAGTGAAACAACAGATAGGTATCCTAACAACTTACAACCTAGAGCTAAAAAATAAAGTGGTATTTGGGTCCTACACTAGTGTTTCTCAACCTTGGTAACTTTGATGAATGAATGAATTCTTTATTGGACAAGTGTGATTAGACACACAAGGAATTTGTCTTGGTGCTGTGCTCTCAGTGTAAGATGTGTGGATTTCAATTCCCAGAATTTCTCATCTAACATGCTGCCTGGGGAATTCTGGGAGTTAAAGTCCACACATTTTGAAGCTGCCAAGGTTGAGAAACACTGTCCTGGACCTTCCAGACACTGCTAAACACTCAAGAAAGAGAAATGTGACCTATAGCGGTACCCACAACATATAGTTAATAAGTCAAGATGGTGGCTGTGATGATGGAATCAAAGCTCCACCTGGGGTTTCTTTTTATGTAAACTGTGATGAGAAGATAAGAAACAGTTCAGGTTTAATTGCACCATCGCAGCACTGCCATATATGCTTGTTTGATCATATCCTGAGGATACCCCAGTGGTCTACTGACACAGTCTCCAAGTAATGTACAATATCCACACAATGCACAATATTAACACACACACACAGTTCGTTTTTCAAGCTAGGTACAATATTCAGTGTCAAAGCCTTTGCAGCATGACTGCTATTATGAGACAACCCAGGAGCAAAACACAGCACACAGAGACTTAAACATTTAGCAGTGAACAGTGGTTTATATACAACAGTTATATACAGAGATATACGTAGCAGGCAAAACACTTTACAAGCAATCTTTCTTCTTCTTAACTTTTACACCCAGACTTCTGCAATGTGTACCGGACACAAGGAGAGAGAACATGCCCTCTAATGGCTGCTTTATATAAAAACCTCTTAAAAGGGTAGAACCCATCCCTAGTCTTACAGGGAAATATCCATACTATGCTGATTCATCCTTTTTCATCAGCTAATATGCCACCAGCTTCACTGCTGGTTGGCTCTTAAATCCCAAGACCTTAACATTCACACCAGTTCCTCTCTTATTGGATGCAACAACAGTCTGCCAAATATTTTTTTTTCTAAAGTAAGAAGTCCTCTTTCATTTGTAGTCATGAATTTATAGTATTGATTTCTCAATACTAGAGATGAGAGGATGAAGTCATAAGTGAAAAGCAGCAAGTAAAGGGCCCAGACAATCTTTAAAACTCTTGACAGTGAAGCTCAAGAAAGATGTCATTGTGAACTTTATGACAAAAGATTACTTGGCACAAAGGACCACATACAAAATGGTGTCCTATCTTTCCCAGTTCAAAAAAAAGCAGACTCTTGAAGATTTATACCGTATATCAGAGAATATCAAAAAAATTTGCACTATGTACCAGTAAATGTCATAAACATTTATCAGTATGTCATAACAAACACTATTGATTCTAAACAAGCAAAATTACTGCTATTATAATGATGTTTATTTTTTGTTAACCACTCAATCACCAAAGCAATTGTAAGACTAAACAAGAAAATAAAGATTAAAAACAGAAATACAACAATGAATGAAATAGATATACGGGACCATGTCAAGGAACAAAATTAGCATTTAAAAAGCAATCTCCATGGAATTAATAAATCACTCTTTCTCAGCTCCTGCCAGAGAAGCTAAAAGTCATTAGGGTAAGGGCTGTATGAATTAAAGGAGGGCTGCTATTCCAAAGAACAGGGACACACACACACACACATGATTCCTCAAAATAGTTAGGATCTGGTCCACAGTAATCCTGCTGGATCTTACTGACTGGCCATAAACCACTGTAGAAAGGCAGTCCCATAGCTAATCAGAACCCCAGCCATACACTGCTTTACAGATGAATACTAGTACCTTGAACTACACCTGGAATGAAATAGTAACCATTGTAATTCATGAAGTAGAAGTATTGCATGTGTAAACTAAGGTATGTCCAAAACTATTCATATTACTGCGTTTTGGATGACATACAGCTTCTAACTGGTCTTCAAGAACAGTACAGTATATTGCAATAATTTAAAAAATGGCTAAACCATGAGAAAGGTGTCCGAATCCAAAGAAGAGCAAAGAAGAGCATAACTGGCAGACTGAATGTATTTGTGCAAATGTCATCCCGGCAACACTTCTAGTTGCTCTTCAAGCCATTACTGAAAATCCAGGAGAACCCTCATTGACAGCAGGATTCTTTCTAGTTAGTCTTGCTAGAGTTGAGCCCAAGTCTGTTTCTCCCATCCAGACCCAAAGAGCCTCCAGGCACAGGGACAGGGCCCTGACAATTTCACCTTTTCAACCTGGTCTTGATATACAGTTGTATATCATCTGCATATTGATGATACTTGAATAAGTGCTGTCTACCAACCTTACATATTGTAGATATTAAATAGGATTGGGGAGAATGTTAAGCAATGAGAAACCCACAAAGCAAGGGCCCTTGGGCTTAAGGTCTCCCCAACATCACCTAAAACCAATCCTGATGGAAGAGAACCAGCATCCCCTAACTCCCAGAGTTTGGTCAAAAGGATAGCACGACCAATGACATTAAAAGCTGCTAAATTATCAAGTACAACCAGAGGAATCACACCATATCTACCCTGGTCCTAGCAAAGGTCAAGTACAATTACTGCTACTTTGACATTGTATTCAAGGCTGAATCCTCATTGAAAAAGAGAGGTTGGAAACTGGTCAAAACATATCTAGTGTTGCTGGGTAAAGCAATTCCTTCTTGAGGTATTGTGCTGCTTCAAACAAGGCAAGGTAAACCACCTCCACTTTCACATGAGGGAAGAGTTTACCACCATGCAAACCCAAGTGCTACCTCCAGATGAGGACCCTAATTCCGAGGAGTTTCTCAAAACTCACAAACTTTTACAAGTAATCAAGCAAGACTACTGTGGCCAACTAAGTAGGACCTATCCAGGTGAAGTCCAGCTCAGAGTAGTTCTTGGTGATTTTGTTCATCATATCTGTAGTATATTCTTCACAGTGGTCCTTAAGATATTTTTCCTCCTCTAAATGGGTCTAGGCAATATTGTGTTGTCTCTATACAGAAGTGCCATGTGGTACTTCTTAGTCTTGAATGGGTTGAAATCAGATGATGGTTTCATATTATCCAGTTATGAATGCCATCTGCCTGCCTAGGCTACTTTCCAAGTTTCAAGTTCAGACATTCACAATTCATATCCCCAAGAAGGAGAGCAACCCCTTATTTGTGTCCTAGAGCTAGTAAGAATATGGAAAGTTGGCATCAGCAGATAAACAGACCAATAACTGCATTTAAATATCCAGTCATTTAATTTACTTAACATACTTAATGATTCTCAAATGAGTCCTGAGATTTACCTGGAATTTTGACTAAATCCCTATAGTGTATCTATTGTAAACATAAACCAAAATGTTATTATATCTATATTATATCAAAAGATTGCTAAAAGTTAAAAGATTTTAGCTTTTTTAATTGGCTCACAAGAATATTAAAGAATATATCTATAAATGGTACATTTACAGATACAAACATATCCAGGACAAACTACAGGAATGCCTGGGTTTCCCTTTGTACACTGGAGTTAGTCTTGTGTGTCCATCCCCTTGGTTGGTTTAATGTACTCTCAACAATCTGCTTTGAGTGTCTATAAATCCTGTTCTGATTTGCTGCCAGATGGTGATGTCCTAATTTAGAATATGCCTTCTTAGAATATGATAAGTAAAGCTACTAGTTAAACCCGTAAGCGTTGCTATCTTCCCACTTTCTTAACAGTCCCAGCAATAGGAAACCATCTATCAATCCTGATATTACCATGCATTATAATAGTTTTCCCACCTCGCTTTTTTAAGGTTCACAAAAAGCAAGATAGAAATAAAATTGACTCATTTGAGCTCTGGTGCTGGAGAAGGCTGGTGCTGTATATTCCTTGGATAGCAAAGATGACTAACAAGCAAGTACTGGAGCACATAACATCAGACATGTCACTAGAAGACAAAATCACAAAACTGACTCTCATTTACCTTGGCCATGTCATGCAGGGGAATTCACTGGAGAAAGCAATTATGTTTGGAAGAGTTAGTAGTAAAAAGGAACCAGGCCGTGACGGTGGCTGTACACCATCAAAGCGGACACCAGCCAGAGTATAGAAAAAGTCAAAGTAGTACTGCAAGATCAGAAGATGTGGAGAGTCCTGGCCCATAGAATCAGCAACAGTCAGATTCAACTGAATAGATAACATCATCGTGAATGGTTTTCACAAGTGGTTGAGCCCACAGTATAGCCATTTCACAGTATCATTCTTTTCCACCACATGCATACAGTGGATGGAAGATGCCTGGTAAATCAGTCTTTACTGGCCAACTCTCCAGCCCATCATCTACCAGCTTGTTTTGAAACCCTTTGCTGTGCATCTCTTTCACCCTGCAGGTACCAAGCACCCAGTGCATGCCCTGTTTGCTCTCCCTCCAGAAAGGAAGAAAGTGTAGGGTTCAAGGTACTCCCAGATAACCAACTGACACATAATTCATCTTGCTCCCTCTGATATACCCGATAATGCTGCCACCCAGCAACATGGGCAGGGAAGCTCAGCAGATTGCTCTTTCCCTTAAATTGCAACTGGTCATGGGAAAAACGTTGCTTTAAAACTAAGATTAAGTTAAACCTGTTACAATTATGGGCTGAGAATAAAATGAAGGCATCATCAAAAACACACTGCAGAATAAGGAGATTGCCAGGAAATGCTCATACTCTGCTTTATAAATAGGAAAAGATTCTGTGAAGTGAGGAGATTGGCAAAACGTGCCTATCCTAATAGAGGATGTATTAGAAAAAAAGGTAGGGTGAATGATACTATTCTGAAATCTAATTGTTTCTTTCCTTTTCCACTTCCTCAGTTACTTAATTCACATTATATCCTAACTCCCTTCCCTTCTAAGTTTTCTAAATATTCCATTTGTTCAACCTTCATTGGAGTTTTGAAAGCTCACTTCATTCTTAAGATCTTTTTTTCTTTTTTCTTTTAGTGATGGGAGGAAGTCTGCAGTTTTAGAATTCTTTATCCTTCTTCTTCCTCTATTATGCGAGAGGAAACCTATTTCTATCTATATAAGCCATGGCGTGCACTGCCTGAACTTCAGGAATAAAGGAAATGTTTTTTAAACACAATTTTTTTTCTCTACGTTTAAATCAACGATGAAGCCATTTTTAATTGGCTTCTATGATACTGAATTCCAACTGAGCTTATCAGCATACGTACATGTGCGTAATATACTGTAGGTGCATATGATCTTGCCTGATAGTTGAATGAGTGAAAGACATATACAGTATGAGCTGTATATTAGAATAACAATAGAGTACACTCTTGTGTGGGGTCTAAATAATCAGATAATTAAAATGTTTGTATTCCTCCGTCAGACTGTGGGTGGAAAGTACATTGTTTGCAAAGTTCACTGCAAGATAGTAATAATTAGACTTATGAGTGATTAAACTTTAAACCACCAGAATCTCAATACACTACAAGTTTTTTTTAAAAAAATCTAGATACGGCTTCCATATTAGGATCCCTTTGAATAATGCAGGGAGAGATTTTATCAATTCCTTTGTAAAATCAAACATTCATCTCAATTTTGGACTGTGATGCTTGCTTTTAATTTGTCACATCACACCTGAAATTCCTTCCTCCACAGCAGTTGAAAAGAGAAAAGTGACCTTACTTGTAACAAGGGTGTTGATGGTTGTTGTCTTTTTTAAAAAGAAGAAGTCTGCTGGATCTGATAAAAAAATCTATGTCAGCCAGTATTCCATAGTAGCTAACATGATGGTTCTATTAAGAAATAAGTAGGTCATGTGGGCAAAAGCCATTTCAGTTTCAAAAACTAGTATTCAGAGACATATAGCTTTTCATTCTAAGGACATCAGGAGGTCATTGTTAATAGGAACTACTATTGTAACATTCTGCCTCTAGAGGCATCCTCAAAATGTTCTTAACTAGGAAATCTGGGAGTTATAATCTAAGAAATTCAGAAGATTTAGGTTAAGAAAGACAGGAATATATGTACATTGATTAAACACACCTCATTACAATCTCATATTTTGGTTTCTCCACTTTTTACACCTTAATGTCAACATGGTTTTGGTACAGATTTGCCACTATTTCTAGCTGATGGGAACAAACAAAATGACTATAGTGAATTAATTTTAATGCTCTTTGTTAAACAACCACACATCCCCCATGCAAAATTTGCACATTCCAATGTAAAGCAGCCCTGATATTCCATATTCATTGTGCAACTCACAGGCTACAATCCAGGCACTGCAGCAATGGCTTCAGCTGGATCACAATGATTTTGCTGATTTTTTTCAGGCAACTTTGGAAATGTCCATGTGCTGTGCAGCTTTAAAAAATAATCTCCCTCTCTATTATAGATGTCCCTGCTCTTCTTGCAAAAATATTGGGCCACATCTTCTGGTTAACTGACCTTTGTACGTCTGTTGATTTAAGGTTTGGTTACAATTTTAACTTTTTTCCCTGATTGTGCTATTTCAGGAGCTTTCTAAAATCTTTGCATCCTTCAGGGCTCCTGACTGCAATGCAAAGACAAATATATCTCCTTTTTTTTTTTAAACTGGGTCTTAGCAACCACAGTAAGCTTTTGTAAGGGGAGTAACAGAAGGAGCATCCCAAATCAAAACCAAATTTGCTGCTACAGCATTGGAATTATTACACACACACACCTCTTTAATGGTGTAGAAGACACTCGCAAGACTGTAAACATCAAGATAAATAGTTTGTTATGCACTATGATCACCTTTCTGAGCAATTTCATTTCTGCCATAGACATCGGTATCATTGTTGTTCTTGATGATGATGATAATACTGTATAAGTAGCTGATGCTTCCTGTCTATGTTAACTATGGCAAGAAATGAACTTGGGTGTACAACACAGGTAGTACTTGACTTTCAACAGCCCATTTAGTCACCGTTAGAAATCACAACAGCACGATAAAAGTGTTTTCCACACTTACAACTGTTGCAGCATCCCCACAGTCACGTGATTCAAATTCAGGTGCTTGGCAACTGATTCATATTCCTGGTGGCTGCAAGATTCTTGGGTCATGTCATCACCAGAGGTGGTATTCACCTTTTGTTTTCTTCTTACAAGCAGATGGAAACCAGATACATATAACAACCATATTACCAACTTAACAACTGCAGTGATTCTCCTGACAACTGTGGCAAGAAAAGTTGTAAAATGGAGCAAAATTCACTTCACAACTGTCTTGCTCAGCAACATAAATTTTGGGCTTGATTCTGGTCGTAAGTTGAGAACTGCCTATATGGTCACACCTGGATTTGAATAGGGGTGTGTCAATCCAACTTTCCCTGTTCCAGCCCTAAAACTGTAAATAGTCTAGGTCAGGGGTGACCATCCCCAGGTCCATAGACCGGCATCAGTCTTAGCATGCCAGCAACTGGGCCGCGCAAACAAGGGAAGCCCCATCCATGGGATGCAAGCAGCATGTGAAACCATGTTCCCTCTGGTCCATGGAAAAACCTCTCTTCACAGAACCAGTCCCTGGTGCCCAAAAGGTTGGGGAATACTGGTCTAGGTCTAAGTATGGGTAACAAAATTCAGGTCAAATTTATTTAATTACCAAATCTAATGTAACAGGTGTGGAAATTACAACACTCAGCATCCCACTCACCTCACTTTCTAAAATAGGAGCTTGAAGTCAACAATATATGGAGAATCACATATTATATTTCCTGAGCTTGTTGACCAGAAGGATGACAATTTGAGATCAAGTACTGCCTGATGGAGTGAGCTTCTGTTACTTATCCCAGCTCCTGCCAACCTGACATTTCCAAAGCACGTAAATGCAAATAGATACAAAGGTAGCTTTTCGGTGGGAAGATAACAGTGTTCCATGTGCCTTCCTTGTTTACTCAGCTGATCACATGACCATGAGAGCCTTTTCAAACAACGCTGACTCTGGTTATGAAGCACCATCCCTAGAGTCAGGTACAACTAGCAGGGGAAATCTTTATCTTGACTTTTTTTTAACCTTTCTGATTTCCAGTCAGTCTTGGCTTCTGGTGATTGCCTGGAGAAATCCCTGCATTTTCTTGGCAAGGCATTTTCAGAAGTGATTTTTCCCTTGCCTCCTTCCTAGGGCTTAAGCTTTTTGCCTAAGACGGGACCAGAATTCAGAGTCTCCTAGTTTCCAACCTAGTGCTTTAACCATTATACCAAACTTCCTTGTTATATATACCTTTCATTTCCAGTGAATGTGGGTGTGCATACATGCATACTTCTACAGCAGCTGAGGAACAAACATCATGAATCTGCTTCAGTGTACTCTATCCATGCAAGCATATGTCATAATACATTTGTTAGTTGTTAAACTTGTTTTTGCAAAAATTATATTGCAGTCTTTGAATACCAACATGCTCTGTCAAACTATATTAAATTTCAGTGGAGCTCCTCAATTTTGTATGACACTATATTTTTTTAACAAGGCCAGGAGTTGAAACAGAGGCAATGGATTGCAGAGAAACCTCATGGTACTTTTTCTGTGGAATAGTCTTTGCCAAAATTGTAATAGCATGGCAAACATCAGTGAGAAACTGTTTGATTCTCTCACCCACGCAAAGGCTCCAAGTAAACAAGATATCGGCAAGAGCAAAGCATCTATTTGCAAATCCTCCTCTTCATGTTGCCCAGAAAATATTTCAGGAGTCAGTTAAATGAGGCTGTCTCTTTTGCTGTCTTATTAAGGGACATTTACAGAGAAGCAACAGAAGGTACTGCAGATCATCAGATCCTATGTTATGAATTAGAGTGGATAATGCTAAACATCAGTATAACACAAGACAAGTCCATCTTATTCAGAACCTTCCCCACAGTGACCTGCTAGATGCTCCTTCAAAGGTCTCAAGTAGAACAGTTGAGTAAACCCACTATAACTCCCATATTGATATTAGAAGATAAAACCAGTCCCCTGAAGGTAATAATTATGCCATCATGTTGCTACCAATAGCTTTAGCCCTGTGACGGAATGCAGTAAGGAAGTGGGTGCACTCCAGAGGAGTAAAAGGCAACTTAGCCCAGATATTATGTGTGAGAGAAAGAGAGTGAAGACAGCCCTTCCCTAATAGTTCACAGCGTATTTTGTAGATAGTAGAGTCCTCAGTTTGGCAAGATTTTGTCTGCAGATGTGAAACAATGAAGAACTTAGTTGGAAGGAATCACCACATGTTTTGGATCTGACTGACAATCCTCTGTGAATTTATCCCATCCCATTTTAAAGACAAACTGGTGTTATCACTACATCTATGTAGTTTATGCTATATGAGATTTTTTTCACTTTTTGTTTGTGAATCTCCAACCATTCAGTTGTTCTGATGAACCTGGATTGTAATGCGATTAGAAAGAAGGAAAGCTGTTTGCTCATATCGTGCATCATTTTATAAGCATCTATCATATCAACTTTTACTCATTTTTATCTCAAATGGAACAGCACCAGATATGTGCTGCAATGTCCAAAATTAACATCCAGAAATCATGAAGGGAATTAGAATGAGGCAGAATTAAAATATTACCAAATTGATGGGGTGGATGTTTTTAGAGAACAGTGGACCAAGTTAGAAGCATTCACGTCTGCTCTGCCTCCTCAATTTCACACTTCTCAACAAGCTTTACCCTTCCTGAGATTTTGCTGCTTGTCAATCATCACCAAAGTTGCAAGCTATTTGGGCCCTTCCTCCCCTGAAAGATGCCAGTTAGTTCTGCTGACCTGCCTTTCTTTCTTCTTTCCTCCCCTTTTTCCTTCTTGCTAGCACCCTATCTTCTCACACAGAACCACGGGATTTATTTATTTTTGTTAAAAAAGGAGAAATCAGGAAAAAAACAAACCCTACAACAATAACTAGTGGTTCTGGTTTTGTTGGAAATGAAATATTATCTACTTCTCCACTTTGGCTATCTCTAGGTTATGTAATAACCTAGCCAGTTTCTTCCTGAATTAGGCAGAGGAAGACAGACAGGATATGTAAAGAAGAGTGTCCCTGACAGAAGACCAGTGCCCTACTCAATCAAACTGGGCATGGTATTTCCTTCCTTTTCAAGCTGATCTCCTTTGCTAACCTTGACACTTCGTACAACTGAGAACACTAGAAGTTGAGTCACAGCAACTGGACTTCTTTTTCTTTTTGGTTTCACTGCTTCAGAGAATGGAGCTACTTGGATAAGCAGTGAAAAGTTTCAAAGCAAAAAGAAAGAGAAGTCCAGTTGCCCTGACTCAACTTCCAGACAACAACAACAACAACAGCAGAGTAATCAATGTCTGGAACATTCTACCCGACTCTGTGGTTTCTTCCTCAAACCTCAAAAACTTTAACCTAAGACTGTCTACTGTTGACCTCACCCCTTTCCTAAGAGGTCTGTAGGGGGCGTGCATAAGCACACCAACATATCTACCGCCCCTATCCTATTGTTTCCTTTATTTTTCTTATATGTATTCATTTCATGTATACATAACTAAGTTTATTCTTATACCTATTGTCTTGTAAACAGTTGACAAATCAAATTAAATTAAAAAAATACCTGGATCGTTGACACAGCTGAGAACAATGTATTATGCTGATAAAGTATGGATCGCCACATTCTTTCTGCTTAAGGTATTATGGACATGACCAACAACTACTATTAAAAATACAGCTTATCATTATTCTTATTATTGATATTATTATTATTCTAATAAGAACAGGAATAGCATCTATGAGTAGATAATCTTAAAAGGGTTATTTTAAAGTTTTCCTGTGTCACTATTATTGTTCTCACCAAAAGTGACTTTACTTTTCAAAGACTCACCGATGAATTCATAAAGAAAATAAATTTGAACCTTGTTATTGATTTGCCTCATTATTTCATTTATATTTCTCAAATACATTTGCATAATGTGACTCAAAACATCTGACTGATTTCTCATTCAAATAAAATGAATATCTGGATCTTGCTGATACTGACTTTCTGGCTAATACTAATATGACTAATACCCTAAAATATAAAGAGATTTAATAAATAGTTTTAGTGTTCCTTGTAGACATATACCTCATACGTCAATGATCATGATGGCTGGGATGATCAGGGTTGTAGCTTAGTGCATTTGAAAGATGCTAGGAAGAAATACTACAATTGGAATCAGCAACTCAGTTGTTAAGCAAGTGGTCACTAAGTGAAGTCATGACTGTGCTTATAATTTTACTTCAGTTTTCCTTTGCTTAAAAGACCTGTGGAGGTTGTAGGTGTGAGGATTGGTTGTAAAGTTATTTTTTCATCACTGTCCTAACTGTGAATAACCACTAAATGAGGCAGTTAAGAAAAAAAGTATATATGTACTCTAGCCCAGCAATCGCCAACCAGTGGGCCAGTGGTGGGCCATGAGAAAATTTTGGTGGGCCGCAGAGAAATCTCACCCCCAGAGCACCCCCCAAAGCAATTAATCCAGGCTGCGCAGAAACACAAGCTGTGCTGCCCACATGGCCCACGGGAACCCTCCCCACCCACTCACTCCTTACCCAGCAAACTTGCCTACTAAATTGCTATTTTTCCTTTTTCCGACCTCAGATGTTCTGCTGTAATTAGCTAGGAAGCAGGAAATGGTTGGATTTCTTGCTTTCTAGCTAGTCTTTAGATCTTTGGCTCTGCTTTTAAGCACAGCTGAGCCTCCCTTAGGACTGAAGGTTCTATTATTCAGTGCAGATTCATGGCAAGCAAATTTGAGAGACTGAGGTAGCCAATGGCAGATAGATAGAACACTGAATGATTCTGTGAGCAACTCAATCTGCCTGCCTGCTTTGCCTGATTTTGGGTAAAAGTTGCTCTTTTTTTAAATAAAAAATTCAATATTTACATACATGGTGAGTTGTGAGTTAATTTTGTGAGTTTGCTTGCTAGCAAATTTTATGAGTTTGCTTGCAAGCAAATTTTATGTGACAGACTGAGCTAGCCAATGGCAGATAGATAGATTTCAGAGTGAATCTCTGATTCTGTGAGCAACTCAATCTGCCTGCCTGCATTGCCTGATTTTGGGTAAAAGTTGCTCTTTTTTTTTAAATAAAAAATTCAATATTTACATACATGGTGAGTTGTGAGTTAATTTTGTGAGTTTGCTTGCTAGCAAATTTTATGAGTTTGCTTGCAAGCAAATTTTATGTGACAGACTGAGCTAGCCAATGGCAGATAGATAGATTTCTGAGTGAATCTGTGATTCTGTGAGCAACTCAATCTGCCTGCCTGCATTGCCTGATTTGGGATAAAAGTTGCTTTTTTAATAAAAAATTCAATATTTATATTAATATTTACATAAAAACCATGCCCAGCCAGTCACATGACCACCAAGCCACACCCACAAATTAGGCCATGCCCACAGAACCGGTTAGTGGTCCCTGGGATTTAAAATTATGAGTTTGTTAGTCCCTGAGGTCCAAAAGGTTGGCGACCCCTGCTTTAACCAACTGGCTAGCTGAAACTGGGCCAAGAAGAAGGATGTAACAGTCTCTATCTCTCTTACTTTTAATACAGTATCTATTGAAAAATATAGGGATATTATATCTTAGAACAATACATTTATTTAGATATATAGGTAGGGTAAATCTTGGTGATCATGTAATCAACTTCAGTGGTCAATTCAGCAAGGTTGGATATCATCTTTGATAGATGATGTCTACTTCTTTTTAAATATTTCCAGTAATGGATTGCTCATCATTTTTGCAAGCTAGCCTGTATCAAGTAAAAAACTGAAAGTCATGGTTTATTTGAGTGTAAAGAACAAGTGCTTAGCTCTGCCTCTAAGCTGTGCTTGTTGAACAGAATGGTAGAAAGTAAGGGAAGCAATGTCATATTTCTCTACACTTGGTAAAATCCACTTGTAACAAGGCCGCTTTCTTTTCTCATTTTGTGCCCTTCCTTGTGCCTTTTCTTTTTTAATAAAAATAAAGATCACATTGAAGTTCTTAAGTTTTTTATTAGTTTAGTTTTTAAGTCCTTCTCTTTCTAGCTTTCTGACTTTTATTTCTATCTAGAGATTCCAGGAGAACACAAAATATAATAGTTATACACCTGCCCTGTAGGCCCTAATTCTTGATCTTATCACTTCTAATTTTGCTATCTAGGGACATCATTCCATGCTCAGTATTGAACAATTAGCTTATTATATTAGAAGCACTATTTACTTCCATCTTATATTGCTATTTTCACATTCAATGACCAACTTTCACCAACAGATTCATGCAAAAGATTCCTTAATTTAATTATGTTCACTTACCTTCTATTTTATCAAAATCAACAAATGCACAACATCAGGTTTATACATATTTCAATGCCTTAGTAAAGAATAAAATCTGGCTGGTGCATCGCCCAAACTTTTTTTTGTCAGAAGGCCTCTGGAAAGGTCATAGAAATGGGGACCACGTGACCCCAGCATGCAGCCACTATTGGAAATGTATGCCATTTGCCAAGCATACAAATTTTGATTATATGATCATGGGGACATTGCAACAATCGTAAGTGTGGGGAGCAGTTATAAGCCACTTTTTTCAGCACAGTCATAACTTTAAACAGTCATTAAATAAATGATTGTAAGTCAAGGACTACTTATAGTCAAGGTAGTCCTCAACTTATAGCCACAATTGGGATTGGAATTTTCATTGCAAGTCTGTGCAGTCTTAAAGTGAGTCATCATGTGATTGCATAAAATTGTATAACCTTTTTTTACCATGGACTTTAACAGAATCTGGTTCCCTGAACTGACTTAGCTTGTTGGACGCTGGCTGGGAAGGTCACAAATCATCATCCCATAATGGCAAGACTGCAATCATCATAAAGGTGAGTCAGCTGCCATGTGCCTAAATTCAATCATGTGACCATGGGAGTGGTGCAGCAATCATAGCTTCAAGGATGGGTCATAAATCACTTATTCCAAGGATGTTTTCCAAAGATGTTGTAATTCTCAACCATTGTTAAGCAACCATAATCTATATAGGCTAAGAGATTATCTGCTTATATTTAAAAGAATAAATTTATTTTCAAAATGTGAAGGTGCCTGGGGGAATAGAAGGATTCATCAAACTGTTTCTGTTATAACCACAGATTTATGAATCCCATTTTCAGCACTACATACATGAAAGTAAACATCAGAAAGTAAACATCAGTAAGATATTGTTTTTTAATAAAGTTTGTACTTGGCTGTGGGTCCAGGGCAATTTAAAAAGATATTTTGTTTTTAGTGGCTTCACTAGATAAGATTATCTTTGCTGATCACTCTTCCCCTAACCCTGAATCTCTAGCATCATGGTGCGTAGTAAAAGTTGTAATTTCCACAGTTCTCCCAATTATATCTTTCCCTCTTGAATATAATATGACTCTCTTAGAAACATTTTGGAAGTAGGATCAAAGACTATCAGATAAAGGAGGACTTTTTTTTTCCTGCCAGAGTCTTTCATAGACTGATAGAATTCTAGAGGAAAGGCATCACAAGGATCATCTAATTTAATGTTTTTCAATTTTGGCAACTTTAAGATGTGTGAAATTTATTGCCTTGGTTTAGGAACACTGAGCTATTACAATCCTCTTCAATGTGCAGAAAAACCAATTAAACTATTCATGAGAGGTAGCCATCTAGTTGTTCTTAAAAATCTTTAGATATCAACACCTCACAGCGTCCAGATTTAGACTTTTCCATGGCCGTATAGATCTTACTATCAGGAAGTTTTCTTTATATAGTCCTAATAATATAATATGCAAATGTAGAGTCACCTAATTCTAGGATATTTCTTCAGTTTAGGAATCAACCTGAAAGAGATCTAGACAGAAGAACATCTATTCTAAATCTTCTGGTTGATCATTAGGTGATTTTCATAAATTGGCAAGGGTTTTTGAGTCCCATTTCTTCAGCAACAAAAGTAGAACATTTTTCTCCATTTAAGTTTGGCTGCTGAAATTTCAAGGACATATGAAAACTGAAGGTGGATTACGTAACTTTTGGTAGACTTTTTAATAAGAAAAAACTTGGATGCCTTGTGTTTTGGACTGAAGCAGATAGGATTATGTTCGTCATATTTTAAAAAATAATTATTTGCCATTTTCTTTACTTCACAAATTTTCATATTATCTATAGTATAAATATATACTGTAAGCTCTAAATATGCAGAACCTACTGCTTTACTTTTTGTTATCTCTATTAGGCATTCAATGCATCTTTATTAAAAATTATCATTGTTACAAATTACTACTATATTACATAGGGAAAAAGGGACCTAATATACTTGCATGATTATAACACTAATATTTCAGATTGCCTTTTGTTTTCAAGTTCAGATAACAGCAATAATTCTATCTATATCAGGAGTGTCAAACTTGCGTCGTCATGGTATTGTCACGTGACATATCGCAACTTTTTTCTCTTTCACTCAGCCAGTTGTGGGCATGGCTAGCGCATGACATATCCGTCCGTGAACCGTGAATTTGACAGCCCTGATTTACATTGCTTATTTCAATCTTACCTTGCCACAAGCTGTCATGGCCAGAGCCAACTGGTACCAGAGATGAAATTCACCAAATGCAAGCTTCATTGCTCGTTCTAAACACTGAGGACAAAAAGTATAGATTATATGTATAAATATGCAGGGGAGGAAGGAGAGAGAGATGGAAGGAGGGGAGAGACACATTCAGATAGTGCAGTGTTCTAGGGTTTAAAAACAAAGCATGCATGAAGAAAGGGCTATCTGAGCTGGATAAAGTGCACAAATGGGGTCCAATAAAGTGTTTTCAATGTCTACAATTATTAAGATGCAAGCTTGTATAGTTTTCTTTAATGCTGGACTCTAGAGATCTCTTCAAAAAAAATAACATGCAAAAATAGTTCCAATAGATATCACATACAATGAAGCATATAATATAATATATTATATATTATAAGCATATAATATATTATATAAGCATATAATATATTATATAAGCATATAATATATTATATAATATAATATAAGCAAACACTTATATTTTGAGGGGGGCCTTAATGTTTACAAAATTTGCAAATTAAAAGTTTGCAAATTTAGCAAATTTATAAAAAGGGGGACCCAGAAATACAAAATGTATTTCACCTGGTATACCAATTGCATCCTCTCTTGGACCAGGAAACCCTTAGTCACTCACGTCTCTTGGACCAGGAAACCCTTAGTCACTCACAGGTTGACTATTTCAATGAGATCTACATTGGTTTTACCCTGAAAGATAATTTAGAAACTCCAAGTTTTCCTGAATGTGATAATTATTCTCTGCAAGTTGTATTGGTTGCTAGCTTGCTTCTATCCAGCCAATATGAGCTGACAGGGTTGGCATGTTCCAGGTTCCTTCTATCAAATAAAGACATCTATCAGGACCCAGGAAGCATATCTCTTCTCTGGCATCTGCCTTCTGGAGTGCTGTTGCCTCTGAGAATCAGATGGCTCTCACCCTGATCATGTTCTGGAGAGTCTTAAAGACCTGGCTGTTCAGTCAGGCCTTGGAGTGAAGTGGCTGGAACCTCCTGATAGCGGTATGTGTCCTGTGTTGTTTGATGGATTCACAATCTCATTCCTTTCCTACTTTTCTAGTCTGGTTCATCTGTTTTATTATTTTGTTTTATATTTTGCTTATTCTAGTGTGAGCCACTTTGAAGTTGGATAACACCAAATAAATAAATAAATACCTCAGAAAGCATGACATATTGTCCTCTTCTGCCCAGAGTGATACTCAGAAGATCATAAACTGCTGATGTACTCTGGAGACTGATGGCTCGATCATCTTTCTGATCAGGAGCCCGGCTGATCACTGCATCCTGGTTTGCCTGGGAATGAATTAAAATGTTTTAAAAGAGGACCAAAAGTATCTTAGAAAGGTCTTCAGCTTTTTTTATGGGCCCAAGAATACATTGCAGCAAGTGATGTTTTCAAGACTATTTCAAAAAGGCAGATTACAAAGAAAAAGCCAAGAAACAGTACAGTATTATCATATATTGAAAAAAATGTGAACTCATAATAATAGTCATAAGTCTTTTTGCAATGTCTGTTCTTCTCTGAACTGACATTCAAGCATAATTATCCTGCAATTAATCCTATTATTTATTACTTACCTTTGCACATCATTTTAGTCTATGCAACACTTAATGCTCCCAGTCTATGAGTCTTAGGGTTGTTTTACACTACAACAGTCCTTTTCAAATTCACATTTGGTTTTATTTCGGAAATAAATAGAAACATAATATATCTAACTGGTTATATGCCACTCTAAAAATCCCTCAATAACAAAGAGGCCCAAAAATAGCAACTGTGTTTGAGCAACATATGTGAAAGAAAAACCTTGCTGGATTAAATCCAAGGCCTAGATGAATCCAACTTGTTTTTTCCAACAGCAACCTCTGAGAAGCCCGCATACAGGATGGAGTATAGCAACCTTCTCCCACTGCTATTCCTCAACAACTGATACAACAGAGGCATCAGCCACTGAATATAATTTTAACATGAGGTGCAGAACTTAAGACTCCTGAGCCAAAGACAGATATCAGGCCCACTTCCTTCAGATATTGCTTTGTTCAAATAGAAAACAACTGTACCTGTGTCTAAATCTATATTGTCCCTGGATGGACATATCTATCCCCCATATGAATAATTACTTGGGATTTGTTTTCAATATGGGGGCTGATGGCTCTGTTTAATTTCTGTTCATGGTTTTATTATTACTGAAAGATGGCTGTAACCACTTTGGCAGTAAAATTTATGTGGATGGAATGGTCATTTCTGCCAGCTCTGAGATATTTTGGAGGTCACTTAGCTCAGCAAGAGCCAAGAAAATTGAAAGTGGAAAGCTTGTGTCTGGCTGTTTGCTAATTTTGCATCCAAAGTCTTGGTTTATTTTCATCCACTATCTTACAGAGTTTTCTGTTTGCATAATTGTTAGTACTACACAATCTGCACAGCATTTCATCTTATATCCTCTTCCTGAATTTCATTATTTAACATTTCAGCAAAAGAAAAACCTCAAGTAAAGAAATAAAATTGATTGAGAGATAATATATTACTAATTTCTAATATAATTCTGGCAGACAAAGCTAACCGTCTGGTTGGTTGGTTGGTTTTTATACAGTAAAGAGTAAGCAAACCATTCACCATCCAAAACCAGATCTGAAATTTTAGGGGGGAAATGAGTGGGAGGAATTTCGGTAAGTTATTGTTTTGTTTTGCTTTTTTGTGATTTTAACTATGATCTACATATTTTAGTTCTTACTCTATAATTTTTACCTCTTCCCATCCCAACATGGCAAGAAACCAACCATTAGTGTTCAGCTTGTAGAACCACAAACAAAACTGTGTGAGAAAGACATATATAACTTATTTGATGAAGGGTAAGAAAAGAAAGTTGCTTTGGAAAATATTCTTTTGTGCATCATAATCAACAGTACTTCTTTATCTCAGAGTAAAGGAAAATTCAAAAGACACACACTGAGATATGTCGAGATGTATAGATGTACATAATAATCAACAGTGTTAATTAACACCTCTCCATTTTGTATACTGTACTATTTAAAAGTTTCTCCATCAGTAACAGTGCTGCACTATAGATTTGTGAAAAATAGCTGCACTGAACAAACCCCCACATGTTCTGAAAACTGGTAATCAGCCTCACATCAGAGTCAGCTATTTTGAGCATTTGTCAGTGATCCAAACTAGGAACATTAAAGCAATGCCTTAGCACAGAGTGCCTTAGCAGATAAAATATTCACTTGAATGATCAAATTACCATAATTTTGGGGATTACCAAAAAATAAAAGATACATGTAACACCATCTAAAGACTTGGTGAAATATGGGACAGACTGGGTATTGTGCAAAAGGAACACAACTAGAGTTCAAATCCCAGGAATCTGTCCAAAATACCAAAGTGAAATTCAGAAATCCACAAAAAGATCCAGCAAACAAAAAAAGAAAACAACAAATGAAGCAGATTGTAATTCCATATGTTGCAGGAATATCTGAAAATCTCAGGAGCATTTTCAATATACAGGCACATTTTAAACTTAATTATACTTTAAGGCAGAATCTTATCCACCCCAAGTACAAAACACCAGGCACAAATTTAGCAATGTGGTGTACGCAGTGCAATGCAGCAAGACATTTGTAGACCTGTAATTGGGGAAACAAAACAGCCACTTCACAAATTCAAAGCAGAACATAGGAGAACAAAATCATCGGGACAAGATTTAGTAGTCCGTCTGAATTTGAAAGACAAAGATCACTCTTTTGAAGACAGCAAAATCCACATTCTGGACAGCGAGGGATCAAAGAGGCCATCTAAGTCAAAACTGAACAGCTTTCATTCAGTGAGATAAACCTTCAAGTGCCCTTAACAACTCTCAGAGTGCTAATGACCAAATAACTACAAAGAAAATAAATCCTTCCATTCCCCACCAGTCAGTTAGAACTGAAGAAGCTTCTTGACTGAGAAGTGAAACATTTTCAAGTCCAGTTGCCTTTTGGAAAAAGCACCTTTGGGACAACCACAACCTGGATGATTGAGACTCTATATTGGCATTTATCAGTGTGAAACAAAGTTCATAGTCTTTCTACACATAAACGTATTTAATTTCTCTTCATTTCAGAATTCATTAATGGGAAGACAAGAAGAGCATAATTTGCTAAAAATTACACTCATAATACTACAGATTAAGTAAACAGGAGATACCAACCATATAGCTCAATTATATGCATTGGCAGCATGTAGCAGATACAAGACATGGTAACAGATAATCAGAGTTGGAAGGGACCTTGTAGGTCATCTAGTCCAACCCCCCACCCAAGTGGGAGACCCTACACCATTTCTGACAAATAGCAGTCCAATCTCTTTTTGAAAGTCTCAAGTGACGGTGCTCCCACAACTTCTGAGGGCAAGCTGTTCCATTGGTTGATTGTTCTCACTGTCAGAAAGTTTATTCTTATTTCCAGGTTAAATCTCTCCTTGTTCAGTTTCCATCATTATTCCTTGTCTGGTCTACAGGCACTTTAGAAAATAGCTTGACCCCTTCTTCCCTGTGGCAGCCCCTCAAATATTGGAAGACCACTATCATGTCTCCCCTGGCTCTTCTCTTTACTAGACGAGCCAAGCCCAGTTCCTGTAACCGTTCTTCATATATTTTAGTCTCCAGTCCCCTAATCATCCTGGTTGCTCTTCTCTGTACTTTTTCTAGAGTCTGAACATCTTTTTTGTAATGTGGTGAACAAAACTGGATGTAGTACTCTAGGTGTGGTCTTACTAAGGCTTTATAGAGTGGCATTAGTACTTCCCTTGATCTTGATTGTATCCCTCTGTTAATACAACTTAGGATTGCATTAGCTTGTTTGGCTGCTGCTGCACACTGCTGGCTCATATTTGGCTGGTTTTCCACTAGGACTCCAAGATCCCTCTCCCAGTTTCCGCTATTGAGCCTGGTTTCACCCAGTCTGTATGAGTACTTTTGGTTTTTCTTGCCTAAATGTAGGACTTTACTTTTCTCTACATTGAATTTCATTTTGTTAGATACGGCCCAGTGTTTTAGTCTGTCAAGATCCATCTGAATCTTGAGACTATCTTCTTGGGTGTTAGCTATTCCTGCCAGCTTAGTATTATCTGCAAATGTGTTAAGTTCCCCTTCTATTCCCTCATCTAAGTCATTAATGAAGATATTGAAGAGTACTGGGCCTAAGACGGAACCTTGTGGCACCCCACTGCTTACTTCCCTCCATGTAGACTTAGACCTATTAAGGACTACTCGTTGAGTACGGTTTGCCAGCCAGTTGCAAGTCTATCTAGTGGTGGTGCTATCTATTCCACTTTTCTCTAGCTTACTAAGAAGTAGGTTGTGGTCTACTTTGTTGAATGCCTTGCTGAAATCTAAATATATTATGTCCACAGTATTTTGCTGGTCTACTAATTTAGTCACTATGTTGAAGAATGAAATAAGATTGGTTTGGCATTATCTGTTCTTAACAAACCCGTGCTGACTGCTAGTTATTACTTTACTTGTTTCTAGATGTTGGCAGATCTGTTTTTTTATTATCTTTTCCAGTATCTTCCCAGATATTGATGTTAGGCTGATTGGTCTATAATTTCCTGGGTCTGTTTTTTCTTCCTTTTCTGAAGATGGGAACCACATCAGCTCTTTTCCAGTCCTCTGGTAGTTCCCCAGTGCTCCAGGATTTTTGAAAGATATGGTGCAGTGGTTCTGAGATGACCTCTGCCAGCTCCTTTAAAACTCTGGGATGTAATCCATCAGGCCCTGGTGATTTGTGTTCAAGATCAGACAGGTGTTCTCTTAATATTTTTTTGCTTATTTTAACTTTTATTTCTGGTCTGTCTTTTACAGTTATGTTTTTGGTGGGTTGAGCTATAGTTTCTTTTTGCATGAAGACCAATGCAAAGAATGAGTTAAGCAGTTCTGCTTTCTTTCTGTTGCCTGTTATTTCCTTGCTGCTCTCTTAGTTCTCTCTGTTTCCTTGATTTTTTTCTTGTTATTTATATGTTGGAAGAAACTTTTTTTACTATCTTTGACTCTTGTTGCAAGTCTTTGTTCGTTCTGAGTTTTTGCTATCCTGACTTTGTCTTTGCAGATTCTGGCTATCTGCTGATATTAGTTGTATGTCCTTCTTTCCATTTTTTGTACTTGTCCTTTTTTTCTTTCAATTTGCCAGAGAGATCTATGTGCAGCCATGCTGGTTTCTTCTTGGATTTCTTGTTTTTCTTTCTCAGTGGTATTAGGCTGGTCTGGGCTTCTATGATCATACTTTTCAGAGTTTCCCAAGATTCTTGTGTTGTTTTCCCCTTTAGGATTTCATCCATGGAATATTTCCCAAGTTCTCTCTGAGTTTATTAAAATCAGCTCTTTTAAAATCCAATACTCTGGTGTCATTATATTGCTTGTGTTTGTATTTTGTCGAATTCTAGTATGCTTGTATATTGCTTGTGTTTGTATTTTGTCGAATTCTAGTATGACATAATCACTCTCACCCAAGGTTCCTGCAGTTTAAATTCCCTCTGTCACTTCTCTGTTTGTAAGAATTAAGTCCAATATGGCTGTCCCTCTAGTTTTACCCTCTACCTTTTGGACAACTAAGTTGTCAGCTAGGTTGGTTAGGAACTTATTTGATTTCTCACTTGGTGCAGAATTAGTTTTCCAATTGATATCAGGATAATTGAAGTCATATACATTAAGAATTTGTAGATTTAGCTGGGCTTCTCACCAATTTAAAAATAACTATTCAAGTGGTAGAAAAACCCCTGGATTTTAGAGATCAGCTCCAAGTTAGAATAAACAGGGACCAGGGAATTAGCAAATTCAAATGTAACCTCTGTCAGGTGGGGCTGATGGGAATTGGGGTCCAACAGCTTCTGGAATCTAGTATTTATTTACTGCTGGAATAAACAATACTAGGTTGAATCTTAGCTGTAAATTCCTATGTACCAGAAATCTCAATTTGTCTCTCTTTTTCTCTGACATAAATCACCCATAATTATAAGAATCCTATTTAACTGAGCCAGAAAATATGCCTTTTGAACTGAAGGGGTTAAACTGAATAAGTAAATAATAAACAAGAACAGTTTTTCTAAGATCAAATGCCAGGTGTCCATGATAATTTATATGAATTATTCCAAGCTCTTCTTATGTTCGACACAATATCCATTAGAATTAGCCAGAGACTACTTGTTTCAAATAAGAAGAAAGAGGGCAGCCATTCTTATTTTACTAACCTCGTGATCTCTTGTACTAGTGTGCAGCATGTAGGGAAATATCAAATTGAAAGGAACACATTAGCTAACTAGTAAAGTGAAAACCAATGCCGTGAAGATGGCCCATAACAGTTCTATGAATTGTACTTCAAGGTGCTGAAGAAGAAGAAACAGATTTTCTATATGTAAATTGAAGCATTGCAAACTGATTGCGGATTTTGTGGAGGTGGTAAGGGTGAGAGAAAGAGAAGAAAGTGTTGATGGTGAAAATGTTCCTTTTTAAACTCCATTTCTAATTCTTGTAATATTAAGCAACATCCGGAACTAACTGAAAAAGTCGCTGGAGGGTATATACAGTTAAAACAGGCTTGGAGTATCTTTTGAGCTTTTTTATCTGCACTAAGGACTTGGTTTCACCATGCATTCTGTATGCACGAGGCACTGCATATTTAAGCATGCTGCTAATACATTTGAGCCAGGCCTTAAAATCTGCAGTGTGAAAACAAAAGAATGATTTTACACAATTGGGCATTTGGAAATGAAAAAGTTATGACTTGTGTCCTTAAAAGAAATATTAAATATTAAAAAGATTTCCCTTAGTAAACTATCTTTATAATCTCACATAATTTTCATTGCAAGACTAATTAGCCAATGTTGTTGACTGTTAAACTATATTTAAGGCTTATTCTCATAACCTAGTTCCTATGGCACAAATACTGTGCAGGCTATTTTTGAGGGACATGTCTTCATGACATTATCTTCTACTCATTATTGCCTCTCCACTGAAACAGCTTCAAGTCATCTTTAACTGTTCTGGTTTGGAGTGGTGTCCTGACCCCGATCTCTCATGTGGAAAATTTAGGATATCTTAAGGATGAGTTGGGGATGTCATTGCTTATCTCCAATTACTCTGTTAAGTTCACTGTGAGAATATCCCTTCCATGACCAGTCACCAGGCACAACTTCTATGGCCATTTTGGCTTTGGCTTTGAGAAAGACCTTGTTTTTGCAGCATATTTCTCTTTTTGATATGACTATCAAAGTCATGGTAGACTGAATGCAGATCTTCCAAGAAATCAAGAGATTAAGATCAATGATGCTTAAAAAGTCTACCATTCTTAGTCTGGGTTTTTTTCTGAATATGTGATGAATCACAGTTTTAATAATCTTCGCAGCACAGTCCATACAAGAACTGATGTCCACCATGGTTGAAAGGCATCAAGGCTGATCAAAAGAACAAAATTATTTCAGGTCCAGAGATTGGCAGGGCCAGTGTTTGTGATGATGTGATGAGTTGGTCTTCATTTCTGAGGTAGCAGGAAAGAGAAAGTATTCAGGGAAGATGTATTCTTGTGATGGAGAAGACCTGAAAGCAACCAAAAGTTGTCTTTCAAGTAAAAAGATAAAACCAAAAACACATTCTTCAAAACATAAAATACAAAAGACCAAATTCTACCTGTCACACTTCGAAACAGATTCAGAAAGGTGAGGTTGTTTTTAATAATGAACAGCTGATCAGGAAAGGCAAGGACTCCTTTTCAGGAGAAGGCACAAATGGGAGAAGAAAGAAATTAGACAAGTGTAAAACCAGAAAAGGCCATAAAATAAAACAATAATAAATGTAAGTTTTAAAATAATAAAAAAGAGGAAAGATTCATAGCTGCTGGGAGAAATCTGATTTGAAATGAAACAATCCAGAAGACAAGCTCAGGATCCAAAAATTTCCTGACAGACTTGCACAATGGACCCTATCCAATAACATGAAATTTAATGTGGAGAAAAACAAGGTTTTACACTTAGGCAGAAAAAAACCAAAGGTGCAGGTACAAATTAGGTGAAACCTGATTCAACAAATGCCCACAGTATACACATCAAGACTCCAAGATTCCCTAAGCTAAAATTCCTTTCTCACTGTAATAAAATTGTCTGCTCTAGTTCTGTGAGAAACTTGTCTTTTTGATTGCAAGATGCTTGGCGCAAATGTTCAGGAAAGCAATTGGTGGTGGTTAGTTTTCCATGACGTGACATTGAGCCTAGAACCCATCAGATACCACTCTGAAAGTATTCCATATTAGACTGTGTGTGGGTAGCAACATTGCCTGATTTCTTTGCTCAGATGAGATAATGATGGGTTATGGGGGCAGCACAGTTTATATAGAAATAACTCCTGACTCAAGAATGTGAGGAAAGTGTGTTAATGTGGCCTTTTAACAGTACATGTAAATATACAGCTATCATAGACTGCAAAAGAAATATGAAATATGATTATATCATGGTATATCTATTCACACTATATGAATATGTAAACAATTATTCTGCTTCAAAGTAATTGGATTGTAACTCTCATGAGCAATTTAGCTTGGAAGCTTCAGAAATTCCCTTAAGCCACATTTTGCAAAGGCCATGTTCATTAACACAGCTGTTGTAAGTAATGGTACCCAGTTGTTCTATACTATTAGCATTTCAGGAATCCTGCTGTTTTACTAAAAGCATTGATTCTTTTTAAAAATTTCAGTATGAGCAAAATAAAATTTAGATTGGAAAACAATACAAAAGATAAACTGAAATCAAAAATAATAGGCACAATACGTTCATTCTTTTGACTCTTCAATAGCTCTACAAACATAAATCTTGTATTTGCCTTGGCATAACTGGAAACACAATGTCTTGCAGCAAAAAGTCCAAAGTTTTCATGAGCAATGAAACAATTCCTCAGTCTTTAAAGAAACCAATTCTTCTATAACCTTTGATCAGAAGGTTGGCCAGATTTATGTTCCAATCTTTAACTTTCGTGGAGGTACAGAGTTTTAAAATCAACTAAAGGTTAAGAAACTTTTGGCCCAAACCAGGCATGTCTGCAGGGTGTACTAAAAATATCAAGGTGGCAACCATGATGGGTGCAATCAAATCTCTGACTGATTTTACATCAATCAATACATACAGATATGTATCAATGAATGTACTGATACATACCCTGAGGATACCCCTGTTCCCATTTTCCCTCTATAGTTGGTAGGAAATGTAAAAATGGTGTGATTTAAGTTTAATACATGACCTCACAGGAAAGCCACCTTCCAGTCATGATGTACCTTTGGTACCAACTTCCATTATCCCATTCGACCACCACAAAAGAGCTTGTAATCAAAGAAAAATATGTCAATTCTATCTATTTTGATTCTCAGTCGCCTTAAGATGAACCTGCCCAAAACAATTGCTCCCAAATAAGTCTGAATAATTTACATTTGCGTATATTTCAGAAACACATAAAAACTGCTCTAATACAAGCATTATATAGCACACTATAATATATCATACACGATATGCATATATACAACTGTATTAACCGATAATATAACATTATACAATACAAAATAAATATGATGCTTGCCTAAAAGTATCCAAAGCAGAACAGCAAACTGCAGTCCCCACATTCATTCATTTTGATCCTGATATACACAAGCCATTGTCCTTCTCTCTGCTACTATAAATGGCTTCAAGCTAAGGCAAGACCCAAGAGCTGCAGCTCAGAATAGGCCTACCCACAACCACTTATACTGCATACAATGGAATTTTTTATTTTTGAATAGGAAAGGCAAAAAGATATAAGTATCTCTCAGTTCTCAATTCTAAGCTGCCAGGCTACAACAAACAGGGCACTAGAAGTATTAGAGTGCTGAATTGTTGGAAGTGTTTTGAATAAATCTTAGGATTGCATTATAAATGACTAACAAATAGCTAGCTTTTCACAACACCTGCAGTCAGCTACCTAAAGGATAGTTTCAGTTTGTTCAGCCTCCAATTAAAATGAAACAAATTCTCATGTAACTATTTAGGATTTTAGTCTTAGTCTTGGGAATGACCTCTTCCCTGTACAGTCACCATAAAACCAGTTCTGTGATATAATCTCCTGCTGTTTATTTTACTTATTTAATTCTTAGAAAAGCATTACAAAGTCTGTCCCACTTCTCCAGAGATGTATCACCATAAATCCATCAAGTCCAAGAAAATGGATTCAGAATTTTTTTAAACAAACAAACAAAGCCTGCTTTCTCGTTAAGCCTATTTTGGGAACATGATGGAAAAAATTGTCCCCCTGTGACATTAAGAAAAATTCACCAGATTGAGTCACATTTTCTATTACATTTTTTCAGGCAATTCATTCAATCCTTATTTAAAATTGGGCACCATTCAGTGATGCTTTAGAAAAAAATAACAGCCAATTCCTCTGTATTGGAGGTGATTGTCTCATGTTCAATCCATAGGTATGCTTTTGTGGACATTAATTGAATTTGTAGCTTAGAAAAGACACCTGGAATTCCCTTCATAAAAGCATAACGGTGATTATTATGAAATGTTTAATTGCTATCCTTCTTTACAGGTATTTTTATTTTGCTTACCATGGATTCGCTGATCAGGAGAAGGAGGAGAGCTTCTTCAATGTTGTCATGGGGGCTATAGATGCTGAAAGACAAACAGGCTTTTTCAAAATATAAGCAACAATAAGAATTATGCTCATGGGAGACTCTTGTTAATAGCACCACAGGATTAGTAATGTGAAACATCTCATGCATGATTAATTTGTTATATAATCGTTTCTTCAGACTGGAATGACTAAAAGCTATAGAGGAGATAACTCATCTGTGACGAGGGAGAGCAAATGATTGGTCAAAAACTCTTTATTCATGAAACAATTTAGCTTCTGGGCGTTCTGACAGCATTGAATCTAAAGCATTTGGGCCCAGATTGCCTACACATGGATCAGCTTATGAGAACCTTGCAATTGAGGGATGATCCTTCAGAAAGAGCTGGTTGATTGTTGAATTCCAGGACCTTATCTGACTTGCCCCCCTCGTATTTCCAGCAAGATATGTGTGGCATTATCTCTATTAATATGAGTGAGCCTTTCATTTTAGGATATCTACTACTCAATAACACTGGCAAACTTCCATTTGCCCTTCTCTGTTCAATTGACCTATTAATGTAAGGGAATTTTAAAAGCCTTTAAAAATTAATTTTCATAATTATTTTACTTTCTGGTGTTACTCTATATAGTTATATATTTTACATAGGATGATTTACTTAGTATTTGTGGTGTTCTGTCCTCATTTGCATACTCGAAATCCCCGCGCTTTGATTGGCCAAAGCACGGGGCTTTCTAATTGGTCAGGCGAGCCGCGCCTATTGGCTCGTTAAGAGTCTCCCGCGATTGGCTCGCTCAAAGCGCGGGAGACTCGAAACGCTGCCATTGGCCGCGGCCGCGGCGGCGAAAAGAATAAAAGCCGCGGGCTTTTTTCTTTTCGCCGGCTCGGTTCCAATCTTTGAAATAAAGAGCATTAAACGAAGTCACCGACTCCTGGCGTCTTTTTGCGGACACGACACTCGCGACGAGGATGGGATCCAGACCCTGAACCGAACCCCGTGTCCGACGGAAGCCAGACTTAGCACCGAGATGGCGAAAATCGCACCGCCCGCCCCCTTCAACCCCGCCACCGAGGACTGGGAATCGTTCTCCGACCGTTTCCGCATGTACCTCGAGTGCACCGGCATGAAGGACGCCTCGGGCCCGCTAAAACGCGCCGTCTTCCTCACCCATTGCGGAACTGAAGTTTTCCAGATGGCCAAAGCATTGGCCAAGCCCGCCGACGCAACCGCCATGGACTGGGACGTCCTCGAACCTATCCTTCGGCGCCATTACGCTCCCGAAGTCCCCATCCTGATCCGGCGCAACGAATTCTACCGGCGGGACCAGAGACCGGGTGAAAAATTGAGCGACTTCGTCGCCGAGCTACGGCGCCTAGGGGGGCTCTGCGAATTTGACAGCCTGAACAACCTCCTGAGAGACCGATTCGTGCTCGGCCTGTGGGACCCCGCGCTCCAGAGCCGGCTGATGGCTAAGGGCGACATCAATTTAGCAGACGCCCTCACCGCAGCCGCAGCCGCAGAAGCAACCCGTACTTCCGCCGACAGCATGCGGAAACAAGACGCGAAGGACCGCGGCGGAAACAACAACCCGGCAAGGTCGACCGAACAAAAAACCGAAACAACCACACACCACGGCGATTTCCATTCTGCATCCAGCACGTCCGAAGACGAAGAAGACATACATCGATTGCAGTCGGGGCGCGACCAACGGAACCGCAGAGGTCGTAGGTCGAGGACCAACTGTGCCGGTTGCGGCGGCGACCACCCCAGATCAGAATGCCGGTTTTTCGATTCCATCTGCCGGCATTGCGAAAAAAAGGGGCACATCGCCCGGGTTTGCCGCCAGAAGAAAACGCGCAGCCCACCTCGATGGGACCAACACGACTGGAGAAAGGACAGCCCACCGCCCCGGCCCAGAGATCGCCACTCGGACAGCCGATGGGACCGGATCGGACGATCCTCGAGAGGCGGCGACAACCGGCGGAGAGAGGAGACCCACCAGACGGTAACCATCGGCCACGCCATCTCCGACGGCGCCCGAAAAGTCCACGTCGAGGTTCACATCGAGGGCCAGCCATGCAAAATGGAGGTAGACTACCGCGTCCCGGTAGTGGGCACCAAAAACTTTAACGTGACATATAAGGGGCGCACCGAACAACTCCCCCTCACAATCGTCAATCGCGACCGCCCAAGCCTGCTGGGACTACAATGGTTCGCCCCGCTCGACATCTCTCTCACGGGAGTCAACCACGTCACCGACGACGGTTGGGAACAGCGACTAGCCCAGGAGTTCCGAGAAGTCTTCGACGGAAGCCTGAGAAAGTACCAGGGGCCCCTTATCTCGTTTGACTTAGACCCTAGCGTCCCCCCCAAACGACTAAAACCTAGGCGGGTGCCATTCGCCCTAAAACCCAAGATAGACGAGCAAATTGACAAGCTCGTCAAACAAGGGGTATTGCAGCCCATAGACCATGCCCGGTGGGAGACCCCCATAGTGACCCCGGTCAAGCCAGACGGGTCGGTGAGGATCTGTGGGGACTATAAGGCCACCCTAAATAGCGCGCTACAACAAAGCGCCTACCCCGTCCCAATCGTGCAACACCTACTGCACTCACTGGGAGGGGGCAGGGTCTTTGCCAAGCTCGATCTCGCCCAGGCATACCAGCAGTTGCCGGTCGATGAGCAAACGGCGGAAGCCCAGACCATCGTTACCCACCGGGGGGCTTTCAAGTGCAACCGACTCCAATTCGGAGTCAGCGTGGCACCAGGCATCTTTCAGAGCCTAATGGAACGGTTGCTGCAGGGCATCAAGGGGGTGGTGCCCTATTTCGATGACGTTCTAGTGGCGGCACCAAACGAAGCCGAATTAGAAAGCCGACTCAGAGAGGTCCTAACTAAATTTAAAGTAACGGGACTTAAAGTAAAAAGGGAGAAATGCCAACTGTGCACGGAACGAGTGGAATTCTTGGGCTACCTCCTAGACCGGCACGGCATTCACCCCACAAGTAAAAAAGTCAAAGCTATCAAAGAGGCCCCCACCCCTAGATCAAAAACTGAACTACAAGCATTCTTGGGGTTACTGAACTTTTATAATGTTTTCCTACCCCAAAAGGCAACGGCGGCGGAGCCTTTGCATAGGCTCCTGGATAAGGCGGCAAGCTGGACTTGGGGGAAACGGGAGCAAGCCGCCTTCCAAAAAACTAAAGACCTCCTTACCTCCGACGCCGTCCTGATCCAATTCAACGAAACCCTGCCCCTGGCCGTCACTTGCGACGCATCACCTTTCGGCGTCGGCGCTGTCCTCAGCCATACCCTTCCTGACAGAAAAGAAGCACCCATCGCGTTCTTTTCTAGGACCCTAACCAAGCCAGAGCGGAACTATAGCCAACTGGACAAAGAGGCTTTGGCTATAGTTGCCGCCATAAAACGGTTCCACGAATATCTCTACGGCCGCCCTTTCACCATTATAACAGACCATAAGCCGTTGCTGGGCATCCTTGCAGGGAATCGGGCCACCCCGAACATTCTGTCTCCCCGGATGACAAGGTGGTCCGAGTTCCTGGCAGCCTACAGCTACGAGCTTATACACAGACCGGGTAAGAAGATTTCACATGCGGACGCTTTGAGCCGCTCGCCGCTACCGGACTCCGACCCTGACCCAGCACCAACGACGACCACCCTCAGCATCGAGGCCCTACCCAACCTACCCATAACCGCGTCAGACATTGCCCGGGAAACTATTAAAGACAGGCGTCTGGCGCGGATTTTGCATTGGGTGGAAAAAGGGTGGCCGGAAAAGGACAAAGACGAGTCCGTCAAGACATTTAGAAACCGCCAAACCAAACTTTCGCTGCTTAAGGGGTGAATCTTATGGGGTGACAGGGTGGTCATTCCGGACAGACTACAGGGGAAGGTTTTGGAAATGTTGCATGAGGGGCATCCTGGCATCGTAAGAACTAAAGCCCTGGCCAGAAGTTACGCTTGGTGGCCAGGGATGGACAAGCAGATAGAGGCCTGGGTAGCTAGGTGCCAGCGATGCCAGGAGACTAGACCCAGCCCACCCACAGCACCCATCCTGGAGTGGGAAACACCAAGGGGACCCTGGTCCAGAATCCATTTAGACTTTGCTGGTCCCACGAATGGACATACCTTCCTCATCACAGTTGACGCTTACTCCAACTGGTTGGAGGTAAGCGACATGAAGGCAACAACCACGGAGGCCGTGACCAAAGAACTTTGCAAACTCTTTGCAACACACGGCCTCCCAGACGTCGTCGTCTCCAACAACGGGCCCCAGTTTACCTCCCTCGACTTCGAGAAGTTCCTGGCGGAAAGGGGCATCCGCCACGCGCTAACAGCACCGGCGCATCCGGTGGCGAACGGTAGGGCGGAACGGATGGTCCAATTTACCAAAAAAACCATCCAGAAAATGGACCACGGGGAGATCCAAGACAAAATTAATAGACTCCTCTTTATACAACACATAACCCCGAACACCACTACCAACAAAAGCCCAGCCGAATTACTAATGGGTAGAAAGCTGAGGTCCCCACTCGACAGGTTACACCCAACATATAACCCGGAGCGACCCCCAGACTCAAGTACAAAATACAGAACGTTCGCACCCGGGGACCTCGTGTATGCAAAAAACCTGACGGGGGACCCCCTATGGATCCCAGCCGTCATCACCCAAATTACAGGCCCACGCTCGTACCGGCTCCAAACCACGGACGGGCGAGCCTGGAAACGACACATTGACCAACTCAGGTCTAGGACAGCAAAAGAACCCACCTCCCAAAACGCAAACCAAGGGGGGAGGGAATACCCGAATAACCAAGCGCAAGAAAAAATAAACCAGCAGTACTTACCGAGACGCAGCCATCGCGACCCCTCGCCGGAAAAGAACTGCCAAGCCAGCTCGACCGACCCGGAAAGACCGAGCGGGAGCGGCGAAACCCGTAGCTCAACCAACCCGGAAGGCCCAGGTGGGAGCCACGGAGAAGGAACCGGCCCGATCAACCAGCCGGTTCGCACAGAAGTAAGAGCAACCAAAAACCCGACTGCTCCAGCCGGGATCCAGCTTACGACTGAGTTGCGCAGGTCAAGTAGGACTAGACGGAGCCCCGCCTACCTACGTGACTACGCAACGTAAGGACTGAACCAAGAGGGGAGGGGTGTTCTGTCCTCATTTGCATACTCGAAATCCCCGCGCTTTGATTGGCTAAAGCGCGGAGCTTTCTAATTGGTCAGGCGAGCCGCGCCGATTGGCTCGTTAAGAGTCTCCCGCGATTGGCTCGCTCAAAGCGCGGGAGACTCGAAACGCTGCCATTGGCCGCGGCCGCGGCGGCGAAAAGAATAAAAGCCGCGGGCTTTTTTCTTTTCGCCGGTTCGGTTCCAATCTTTGAAATAAAGAGCATTAAATGAAGTCACCGACTCCTGGCGTCTTTTTGCGGACACGACATGTACTATGAACTGAAACTACCCCAAAGAGCAGGTATTAAATTGATTTAAAATTCCAGATACAGAATGTAGCTTATTTTTTTTTCTAAAACTATTATTACCAGAGACCTCTAACAGAAGACCTGGCTATTATTTCTAATTAATAGCTCTCTTCCCCTTCAGTAGTTAAGATGTTTTTAAAATTCTGTAAGCTCCTAGGTCCGTACTTATCTCCAGCGTGTTGCTGTAGTTTTCGACGTAAGGTGTTACAAATATAAGCATTGTCCTCTTTCTTCATGAACTCGGGAAGTGGGTCAGATAAGGGACTCCAGTAACAATCTTCACTTAGGGAGTGGAGGAGCAGCTCTGCCAGTTGTTTGGTAGCTGTCTGGTGAAGAATAGAAAGAAATTGAAAAATACATTTTTAAAAACTCAAAGAACAGATTTCATCTTATGCTATGAGCCAGTGTAAAACACAGGATGCATTAAGTTGCATAAGAAGGAATAAACAATTGTAAGTACTGTATTACGGAAGGGAGCTCTAAAGAGGCCAACACAATAATTTCTGCTCTGTGCTTGTAGGTGTTAGTATGTGTACCTTATATGTTTGTATTTAGGCTTTTTATGGCTCTTCAATACAGACAACAATGGTAAATGTTTGAAAATGGAACTTTCCTCTAAAAACATCTACTTTCTGTCTTCTCAGTGGATGTTTTCTTTATTGCACAGTTCAACAGTCATATTGATCTAAATGCTAGAGCCCACTGTAACTACATAGCCAAAAAGGCATTAAGAGTTGTTAATCTAATCCTACGTAGCTTTTTCTCTAGTAATATCACACTACTAACTAGAGCATACAAAACATTTGCTAGACCTATACTTGAATACAGCTCATCAGTCTGGAACCCATATCATGTATCTGATATTAACACAATTGAAAAAGTCCAGAAATATTTCACAAGAAGAGTTCCTCTACTCATTGCAGAATACCTTATGCCTCCAAACTTGAAACTCTAGACCTAGAAAACCTAGAACTACACCGCCTCCGGTCCAATCTAAATATAGTATATAAAATCATACATTGCAATGTCCTACCTGCAAATGAATACTTCAGCTTCAATCATAACAATACAAGATCACACAATAGATACAAACTCAAGGTTAACCGCAGCAAACTTGACTGCAGAAAATATGACTTCAGCAACAGAGTGGTCAATGTTTGGAATACTCTACCTGACTCTGTGGTTTCTTCCCCAAACCCCAAAAACTTTAACCTTAGACTGTCCGCTATTGACCTCACCCCCTTCCTAAAAGGCCTGTAGGGGGCATGCACAAGCGCACCAACCGTGCCTACCGTCCCTGTCCTATTGTTTTTTATTTTTCTTATAAGTACCTATCTCATGTATTCAAAACTATATTTATTCTTATTCCTGTATCTTGTAAGAGATTGATAAATCAAATAAATACTAAAAATACTAAATAGTTTGTTTCACTTTTGTTATGAATAACACCAGGCAAAAAGTAACTCCATATTTTATTTATATCAGATATTAGTGTTTACATTATGAAGGGAAGGGCAGTGACAGTCATGTCACAAAAAGAACCCATGCTTGTGTTAAAGCTTTATTTTTTTAAGAAACAGGGTGATCTTTTAGCTCTGAAAGGGGGGTGGTATTCTGTTCCCTCAAGAAGCCATCAGTGGACCAAATGATCCTGGACAATTTTCCTCTTTTTAGGAAAGGTTGTTGAGAAGGTGATCTGATAAGAGCTCCAGAGAACTCTGTAAGAAATAGAGTTTCATGTCACTACCCACAATATCCTTCTGTACAGAATGAAGGAACTGAGAGGGGGAGACACCACATTGTGGTGTTATTCTGGTTCTTTCACTGAGGCCAATCGGCATTGATGGAGGAGAAGAAATCAAATATATGGCCCATTGCTGGTGGGGTGCCACAGAGTTTGACACTTTCTCTCTGTCTGCTCAACTTTTACATGAAACTACTGGGTGAGGTCATCTATTGGACCAGTATTATGCAGATGATACCCAATTATATATCTTGCAAGTGATGCTGATGCTGTGTCTCAGTGTCTGGAGGCTTTGCAGGCCCGGATGAAGAGGAATACACTTAGACTCAATCCTGAAAAGACCAAGTAGCTATGAATATTTCAGCCCTCTGGTCTCAAGGTCTCCATCTTGGATGGAAGCTGCAATATTATTATTATTATTATTATTATTATTATTATTATTATTATTATTATTATTATTATTATTATTATTATCTTTATTGTCAGAGTACAATATGTGTACAATGAGATTGGCTGATTATTCCAATCAAGATTGTTGTACAGTCTGGAGTCATTTTGGACTCAGATCGTTTGTTTGAAGAGCAGGTAGCAGCTATGGCCAACAGGGATTTTGTACAGATAAATCTAGTGTGATATTTGTACCTGTTCCTTCATCAGGTGGGTCATTCCCTAAATACCCCAAGAATGGACTGTTGTAGACTTCCAGGGAAGCAATGGAGGGCTGAAGATGGCTTAACTTTAGCAAAGCCAACAACCGCACTCTGTGGATCAAAGGGAAAACAAGAACCACCCACAAGTTTGTTCCATACAGAATCTCCCTATGAAGAGATGGTAAAATAATGAACTTTTCATCTGTTTTTTAGAGCATATTTGTCCTTATGTTTTTCTATCAATCTGCACTTCTCCTCTCCCCCCACCTACCACCCCCAAAAAAAGAATGGAGCAATGAGGCCTACATGGAACTGCCCTTGAAAATCAATCATAAGCTACCGTAGTTTGTCCACATGATAACATTGCTCCATGAACCTTCTGGCTTCTGTGTGCAATTCAAGATACTGGCTAGCATATAGAACTCTACATGACATAGAGCCTGGTTACTTAAAGAACTAGCTATCTCCAACGATTTCTGCCCATTGAATTAAACACTGTGATCTAGGTGGATGAAGAACACTTTTTCTGCTACAATATCTGCCTTCTAAAATAATATCTCCTTCCACCATCTCAGACAGATGCATGGCTCCCACCCTGATGAGGTTCCATTTTTGCTCATCTTGGGTGATGAACCCCTATAAGATTTGGGTTTGTTATGTATAGTTCTTTTTTTATGGGCACACATCTCTTTCTTCTTTCATTTCACTGTTCTAACTTTTTTTATAGTATAAAGCACCCCAGTTGTTTGGTGTTGGGCATTTTTCAAATTTACATCTATATACAATCTTCAATAACTTCATTAATCAACAGAGGGGGAAAGGCAAAATGCTTTTCCCTGGTCTATGAAAGTCAAACTTATATTATTGTTAATCTAAAATAGAATAATTTTTAGTTTCAGAGTAAGTAAGTCTTTTCTACTATGCCATCTTGTTTTGAAACAGACAATGTAGGATCCATGCTTCATTCTTTTGATACTGCAAAAATCTACATTAGTATTTTGACATGCAAATGGTTATAAATGGTCGTACTATGCAGCAATCTGGATGTGGGTGCAATATCTTTGAATGCTAAAAATGGCATTCATCAGTTGCTAGAACCATATTTCTTGCAATTCCTGTCATTTGTAGCTGCTGTTGCTGCTGCTGAAAAAAAGTTCCCAGCAATATACAAAAGCTGATTAAAATAGCTCTTGGAGGAAAGAAGGATACTGAAACTCTTTAAAATAAAAGCTGGTCCATCCCAGGTCAAACTCAAAATTCCAAACCTCTGATCCAATCTGTTCAAATGCAACTTTTGAACCTCTTCCTTTCCAGTTCTTCCTTTCACCTCTATGAGTATGCTGTTTCTACAGAAATGTTAAGTAAGGCTCATATTGTGACAAGATAATTTTTTAAAAAAGTTTACATTAGGCAGCGAAGCCTAATTATATAATTTCCCCCCATCTAGATTTTATAATAATCTTGTGTAGTAGAAAAACTAAGTTAGGTATGTTAAATTCCATTTGACCATATTAATCAGTTAGTTAACTCAGAATTGCAACATCAAACTTACATGCTAAGAAGAAAGGAAGAAAGGAAAGAGGGAGGGAGGGAGGTGGGTTACAGGCTTCTGCCAAGAGAGCTAATGTGGAATCCAGGGATTGAATTTACCATTCTGAAGCTCAGAGTAGCCTTTGTTTCCATGGTTCTTAACAATTCTCTTAGATTTCTTATTCCTTGAATAATATTGCTAAAGGAAAAAAAAAAAAACCATGTGTGAAAAGCAAGGCTGAATTGTCTATGAATTATGAACATAAGAAGAATCTCTCTTGCATTAAATATATATACATTCATGTGCATATATGCATACATACATACATACATACATACATACATACATACATACATACATATGTATGTACACTTATGTTCAGGTTGGGTTATAGTAATAAGGCAAGTCAGCAAATCTTCAAAGAATACTTTCCCAGATGGCAACTGATAAGAAGAACGTACACTTCATACTTAAGGTTTGTCAGAAGGCAGTGTCTTCTCCCATTGTGCCTGGCTAGAAGAGTGGTCAGACAGAGGCCTAGTACTATGGAATCATATGTCACCCTAATAGGATAATGCTGAGGATAAAATATGGCAGACAAGGCATGTTACTTCATGTTCAGCTCTTGGACGATGGTAGAATATACTAGGGGAACCAGTTTAATCTGGAGACATTTTAAAATTTATATTAAATGTAGTTTAATTCTTAGCCTAACATGTATCTCTATTTACTACTGCAGAATAATGAAAAAATTGTGCCACAATTTTCAACTGCTATCTTTAGATTAGCTATCCATTCCTGGTTCAGAGAATGTGTACATCTCTTTCCCTGAATTTAGGAAATGTTGCAAATTAGTTTTATTGACAGTAAGCCCACTTTTCTGGTAAACTTCATAGCAAACCTCTAGAATCCATGAGCTTTCTATGGAAGTTCCTCCTGCTTCAATCTGAAAACCAGTTATTATTTTATTTTACACCAAGAAATGTGCACTTGAGGTGTCAACAAATTTGAAGTGCCTATCTGAAAGAAAACAGATGCACACAGGCACATAATTCACAAACCATAAATGTTATTCCCTGAAATCACATTGCAGCCTCTAAGGATTTGTACTTAGGAGAACTCTACATACTTCCACTCTTAACTTAAGAAACAAAATCATTTCTCTAATCACACTGCATTTAGAAATCACTCATCTAACAAGAACATCAAGTGACCCACTTCACTTTCCACATTTTGTTTACTTAGCTTGTGAAGAGAGCTGTCTGCACCCTCTTGTGGCAGAGGAAAAAAAGAGATCCAATCCAATCTACTTTTTTCCTCCTACACTGATCTTCTCTATAAAAACAGTGGGAAGAGAATTACAATTAAATTTTCTTGTAATTTAGACTGCTAGAACGATAACTCGGCTAACAGTTAATATTTCCTTATTGGTGATTAAATAAAGATTTGTTTTGCATTCACAAGAGTGGTACATCTTTCTGCCAGTTGAACACAGGGGGGACTTTAGAGGTATTTAAACAAACCCACTCAACCAAAATTAGCAATTAAATGAAGGTGCTTTATGTGTGTATAACCTGTTTGCCTCCAAGGTGCCTTTTTCATTAATGCTGAAAACAAACACAGGTAGTCCTCGACTTACGACAACAATTGAGCCCAACATTTCTGTGATTAAGTGGGACATTTGTTCAGTGAATTTTGTCCCATTTTACGACCTTTCTTGCCACAGTTAAATGAATCACTGCAGTTGATTAGTTAGTAACCAGGTTATTAAGTGAATCTGGCTTTCCCATTGACTTCACTTCAGAAGGTCGCAGAAGGTGATCACATAAGAGCAATGGTCATAAATATAAACAAGTTCCCAAGCCTCTGAATTTTGATCACATGATCATGGAGATGCTGCAAAGGTTGTAAGTGTGAAAAATAGTCATAAGTCACTTTTTTCAGTGCTGTTGTGATTTTGAATGGTCATTAAATGAACTTTTGTAATTACCTGTATCTTGGCAAATCTAGCAAATCCATTCCTGCTACTCAATCATAAATTGGACAAGTGAAGGACCTTACTTCAACATCTCTAGAAATGGTGGTAGACTTTAGGAGAAACCCTCCCATACTACCACCTCTTATAATACTAGACAACACAGTATCAACAGTAGAGACCTTCACATTTCTAGGTTCTATCATATCACAAGACCTAAAATGGACACCTCACATCAAAAACATAATCAAAAAAGCACAACAAAGAATGGTCTTTCTGCACCAATTCAGAAAGCTCAAACTGCCCAAGAAGCTGCTTATACAGTTCTACAGAGGAATCAGTGAGTCTATCATTTGCACCTCTATAACTGTCTGGTTTAGTTCTGCAACCCAACAGACAGATACAGACTTCAGAGGATAATTAGGACTGCAGAAAAAAAATTACTACCAACCTGCCTTCAATCGAGGATCTGTATACTGCACGAGTCAAAAAGAGGGCTGTGAAAATATTTACAGACCCCTCACATCCCGGACATAAACTGTTTCAACTCCTTCCCTCAAAACGACGCTATAGAGCACTGCACACCAGAACAACTAGACACAAGGACAGATTTTTCCCGAACGCCATCACTTTGCTAAATAAATAATTCCCTCAACACTGTCCAACTTTTTGCAAAGTCTGCACTACTATTACTATTAATCTTCTCATCACTCCTTATCATCCATCCCCTCCCACTTGTGACTGTATGACTATAACTTTGTCGCTTGTATCCTTATGATTTATATTGATTGTTTCCTGGTATGATTTGATTGCTTATTGTACCCTATGACTATCATTAAGTGTCATACCTTATGATGCTTGACTCTTGACAAATATATCTTTTCTTTTATGTACACTGAGAGCATACGCACCAAAGACAAATTCCTTGTGTGTCCAACCACACTTGGCCAATAAAGAATTCTATTCATTCTATTCTGTTCCTTATTTCATATGAATGTACAACATCATACAATTTCAAGCAGTTGTAGCTTCTACAGGTGGTCCTTAACTTACAACAGTTAATTTAGGGATTGTTCAAAGTTAAATGGCATTGATAAAAGGGACATATGACCATTTCTCACACTTACAAACTTTGCAGCATCCCCATGATCATGTGATCAAAATTCATATGCTTGGCAACTGACTCATATTTATGCAGTGGCCTGAGGTCAGGTGATCGATCAACTTTTGTGACCTTCTAATAAGCGAAGTCAATGTGGAAGCTAGGTTAACAACTGGGTTACTAACTTATCAACTGCACTGATTCACTGAACTGTGGCAAGAAAGGTCATAAAATGGGACAAAATTCACTTAACATATTTTCACACTTAACCACAGAAATTTTGGACTCAATTGTGTTTGTAAGTCGAGGGCTACCTGTATTACCTACTGGTAGCTTTGAACAGAACGATATCCACGATATATTTTTTATGTGGAATCATGTTCATTATGTACGTACCCTCTCTTTAAATGAGCCACATATGCACTCTGCAGAGCTGCTTCCAGAAAGTAAGGAAGTTCAAAATCCAAGGAAGACATATGACTGCCTTTTATGCTTCTTGTATGTGTATTATTAAAGCTCTGGTAATAAAAGGGAGAGAGAGAGAGAGATGACATATAAATACAAATAATAATGTTGCTTAATGCTTATTCTATTCTTCTTCCAAAAGGTCAGAGAAAATGACTAATATAAAGGAAATTTGCTTTGAATTACACTTGTTATTTCTTTATAGTTTGGCTTTTTTGTGTGTGCTGGCTTCACAAGGATGGCCTTATATTTCCCTCTGTATTTCTGGCAATATAGTAAGCAGATATACATAATTTAAGAGTCACAAATTATAATTAAAAAAATAGCTAAAACCATAAATGGTAGCCTACTATAGGATCAATAGCTCCCTCGTTCTATTGTTTAATTGAAACCAAGAACAAAAAAACACAGAAAAGTGGTCAAGCCTCCAATTCCTGGGTCCCATAAACTGGATGGATTACAAATCGATGCCTCTCCTTTTATGAGCCCAAAATTAGGGCTTCACAGTGAATTGAAGGGAAAAATGTTTTGAAGGGAAAAAAGTGGTTTGGAGTACATGGAGACAATTATTTGTACAGCACCTCTTGGAAATTCCTAAAAGTTGCTGCTTTTTTTCCAAGCATAGTTGTAGTATGAACTCAGGAAAAGATGGAATTGGTTTAAGTCCAAAAGGTTGTTTTTCAGGAGGCAATTGGACTTTGTTTTTTTCTTTGGAGATGTTTGGCTTCTCATCCAAGAAACTTCTTCAGCTCTGACTGGATGGTGGGGAATGGAAGGATTTATATTCCTTGCAGACAGCTGGTCATCTGCTTCCTCTTGGAGCACAGGTGTCAAACTCGCAGCGTCACATTGCCATCATGTGATGTATCGTGACATTTTTTCCCTTTGCGGAGCTGGGGTGGATGTGGCCTGCGCGTGATGCATCCGGCACTTAGGCCATCAGTTTGACACTCCTGTTTTAGAGGGTCTTTGAAGCAGTTGGAGGTTTATCTGTATCCTCAGGATCACCTGAGTAATGTAAATGCTTCCTATAGTCTGCAACCATTATCACTACTCAGGTAACCCTGAGAACACAAGCAAACCTCCAATTGGCCTCAATGACTATTTAAAGAATGCAAATGACCAGCTGTCTGCAAGGAATAAAAATCTTTCCATTCCATTCCATTGTTAAATTCCATTGTTAGATCATTCCTTATCACCCATCCCCTCCCACTTGTGATTGTATGACTGTAACTTTGTCACTTGTATACTTACGATTTATATTGACTGTTTCCTAGTATGATTGATTGCTTATTGTACCCTATGACTATCATTAAGTGTCGTACCTGATGATTCTCGACTCCTGATGAATGTATCTTTTATGTATACTGAGAGCATTTACACCAAGACAAATTCCTTGTGTGTCCAATCACACTTGGCCAATAAAGTATTCTATTCTATTCTGTCAGAGCTGAAGAAGTTTCTTGGATGAGAAGTGAAACGTCTTCCAAAAAAAAAAAAAAAGTCCATTTGCCTCCTGAAAAAGCACCTTTGGGACAACCATAACCTGAATGACTGAGAACCTCTATAGACATTTGATTTAAGGCACTGACAGTGGATATTGCATTAGCCCCATGCATAGTCCAAAGCACCTTCAAATCCAAACAACTGAACAGACCTGATAGATTATTCAACAGCCTGTAATCAGATTACCATCTTTACCAGCTAGGCAGCCCAATAACATCTGCAGCAATTTGCAATCTGTGAAGGTGTCAAACTGCATCAGTTACAATTAAATCTTCCCATCTTCTACATGAAGCTACTGTATTTACATGAGAACGTAAAGATGCACATTTAGTCAACAGCTCCCCGTATCAATGTCCCTTTTGTGGATGAACATCAACTTGGTTGAACACAAAAAAGCTAAAAGGATCAAACTCAATGAGATGCTGCTAAATGCAAGAGTTGAATCATCCTAGAAGATTATGGCAATCCCATTTCCATATTGTTGCCAAGAAGATACCATGGATGGACCAGGAATTGAGCATGACTTGAAGACTTTTCTTTACCCAAATGTAAAATAACCTTGAATTTAAGATAGTAGCTGGCCCCAACATACAAAACAAAAGGGGAACTTGGTATGTACCCATTATCAGATTTGTAATTGAGCTAAGATGACCTTCCCATTGTAAAGGTAAACTGATTGTAGGAAAAAAATAATCTTCATTTTCGATAAGTACTGTACAGTAAAGGCATATAATATGGTTTTGCATTAAGTACATCTGATATAACATGCATTGTTCAAAATATGGCATTTTCCCTCAGAATCTTACATTTTAATCTGTTGCACCTTTATGATTTTCAAACCTGTGTTCTGAAATTCAATATTAAAAAAACTGGCAAAATGGGATGCTAAAATATAAAATTATATACAGGGATCTGATTCAAATTCCCATTTAGACAGGTGCATGAAGTCTCGGGCTATTTGGATTTAACCACCTCAGAGTAGTATTACATGAGCAAAAGAAAGCAGCATCTTGAGCACTTTGGAGGGAGAGTGGAATAAAACTAAACATCAGGCAGGGCCTCAGGGTATATAATTTAGCACATTTCCTGGCTTTTGTATAATGGAGAACAAGTTAAACAGTGATATATAAATCCTTGGGAAATGCTAACGGGGGTGGGGGGGTGGGGGGCTCCTTTGAGCTGACTCTTATTTACCTTCTCCAGTTCTTGCAGGAAAATCTGAGCGATTACACATGCCCTTTCAAAGCAAGTCATGACTTCCTCTTCTCTTTCTGACAGCCGGACTTGGGAAGCAATGGAATTGGGTGAGCGTTCCAGTGCCAGGCCTGTGAAGACAGCAACAATGTCTCTTCAATGCCATGCTGAAAAGCACCAACCATCAATTAGTTCTTACTTTGTGAAACCATCCCCATAGTCTTTTCTACCTAGAGAAGCCTAATATAGCTGGAGGTTGTTTAGTTGAATGAATTTAAATCTGTTATCCCGATCTCTCATCGTGCCTCAGAAATAATTACCTCCTCAAAGGCCTGTATGGCCTCTGCCCTGACCACACTGGGGAAAAAATTGAAAGAAAAAAAAAATCCCTCCAGATCTTGAGTTAGGATAAGTGGCAATCCTTCTGTTTTGGTGTTATCTATTAGTTTGAATGGTTTCTCCCCACCCCCCCAAAGGTACACAATTCTTTCTGTTTTATTGTGGTTCTTTGTTGTTGTTTTTTAATGTTGTACGCCTCCTAGAGTTTTCATCAAGTTATGCATTTGTCTATATATGATACACAAATAAATACAGGTAGTCCTTGACTTATGCTGTAACAGAGTCCAGAATTTCCGTGATGGTGTACCTCTAGGTAATCATGTGATCTGACCTGATTTTATGATGTTTTTGGAACTATTGTTAAGCAAATGTGTAGCCATTGAGTGAATGTGGTTGTTGTTAAGTAAATCAATGTATTCCTATGGGCATTTTTTTAAACCAGAAACCAATTGAAAAGGCCAGAAACTTACAAAAAACCATCATAAATCTAGGTCGCGTGACCATGAAACACCAGGACTGAGTCTGGGTGGTGTACAGCACATACTATTGGAGAGAAGCCGAAATTAAGAGACTCTGCAATCCCAAACTGGAGAAGGGAGGGGGAAGAGATTCAGGACAGCCACATCCCAGAATCTCTTAGGTTGTATTTACTGTAGAGGTTCCAAGGTTGTAGCTGTAGTTTGGCAAAGTTCTGTCCATTAGATGTAAGCAAATAAAGTTTTGGACTCAATGGATTTTGTTTTGTGAACTTTGGGATTGGTCTTGACATTCCTAGAGCATAGATTTACTTCAGCTTCAGATATATATTAAAACAAAAAAATGGGGGGAGCTTCTAGCTACCGTGTAGCTAAATAGACATTTGCATCTATATGAGAAATAGCAATAACACACATATATAGCTTCATAGTGTTTTAGAGCCCTTTCTAAGAGATTTTATAGAGTCAGCATATTGCCCCCAACAATCTGGGTCCTCATTTTACCGACCTTGGAAGGATGGAAGGCTGAGTCAACCTTGAGCCAGTGATAGGGATATGCAAGGATATTTTTGAAATCAAAAGGGGATGGTGAGCAAGGTTTTCAGTTTACTAATAGAATTGCAGCAAGAAGCTAAGCATGTATATCGTAAAACTCTCTATTTCTCCTAGTTTTGCAGAAACAAATATTTTAAAAAGCTCTTTACAGTCCCTTTGTTTCCAGAATGCTACATATATACATAAACACACACACAAAGAATCATTTAGTTATAAAGACTTTGGAAGTCTTTTAATCCAACACTTTCTTGAGGATAAGAATCCTCAGGCTATCCCAGACAAATGAGTTTTAGGGTTGTTGCTGTTTTTAACAATAAATTATATCCTTCCAATATTGTTCTGGACATCCCTTCTTCCCCTTCAGATGTGTAGTTGAAAGCCCACCAGATATGGATGGCATTATATATTCATTAAATTGCATGTAGAATTATATTACATTGAATATAGTCATTATATCCAATATAGCACTCATTCATCCTAATAATTCAAAGCAGCTTCTTGTGTAAGTATATGTGTGAGGTCTGGTTACTGTCCATAAAGTAATGTAGATAAATATAGATTCAAATACTTAAGAATGGGACAGACTCAGTTCCATAAATAAGGCCAATTCTAATACCATCTTTTTCTGCCTTTCTAATTAGGACCCTGTATTTCTCCATTTCATGTTCTTATTTTCCTTTTCCTCTCTTTAAATAGAAATCATATAAAGGTATCTTTGCAGACAGAAAATCCCAAGTTGAATTCCTGATAACTCCAAGTAAACCTGAAAAAAATCCATCTCTGATCCTCTGTACAAATACAACCACTCATTATATCTATATCTATATCTATATCTATATCTATATCTATATCTATATCTATATCTATATCTATATCTATATCTATATCTATCTATCTATCTATCTATCTATCTATCTATCTATCTATCTATCTATCTATCTATCTAAATGTGTGTGTGTTCCAGCATAACTCTGGAATGCCTCAAGCAATTTCAACCAAATGTGGTAGACAGATGACTTACCCTCTGGAAAAAAATACTGTGGGGGTAAGACAACCCTAACACCCCATGGGGGTGGGAATGCCTTAAAATGGCTTCTACAGTACAGTACAGTACAGTACAGTACAGTACAGTGGAGTTGCCATGGTAATGGCTTCATAGTACTCCACAAGGGGGCTCCTTCTGACTTGCAACACTGCGCGAGGGACATCTAGAACTTTAGAGACAGTACAACAGTATGAGGCCCAACTAAAGAATAGAGCTACTACATCTAGAACTTCACAGACAGTGTGAGTCCTGACTACAGGATTTTCCTGTCTAATACAGGATTGGGATAAATAAATACCTGGGCAATGCCGGGTTATTAGCTACTTATAGATAAAACTGAGCTTCAGAGTTTAAACGGTCTTATTCAGATATAGCAATTTCCTGAGTTCCTTCTCTCTGTTCCTAATTATTTTGTGCTTAACTACCTTATACTGCACTCCATGCCCCAGGTTTTTTTTTCAACATGCCTACAGAGTCAGTCTGGAAATGGGAACTGAATGTACAGAGGAGAATGGAAAAGCCCTTCCATTTATTACTGCTAATCTTACAAGATCTGAACTTTGCCTGTTGATGCAGTCATAAATTCAACTACTAAAATATTTCTCTCTCTGTCTGTCTCTCCCTGTATCTCCCCACCCCCAATATTGGAGGTGAAAATCCTGGCAAAAGCAGTCCATTAAAAGCTGTACCAAACAAAAGAATGGACAATCTGCTGCTGTCCAGATCAAGCTGTTACCCATAAATTCTCGTCAGCATTTCTTTTGGAAATTCAACACATTTTAAGCGAACTCCAACACTTTATACTATAGTGCCGTGGTGGTGAACCTTTTCGGCACTGAGTGCCGAAACGGCAGCATGGGGGCAGAAGAGCAGCTCCCTGGCCACCTGGTCTTCCAATTTCTAATGCACATGCTTGCAAAGAGCAACTGGCTGGCACACACATGCATGCTGGAAGCTGCTCTTCCGGTTTCCAGCGTTCCTGTGCGTGCAAAGTGCAGCTGGCTGGCACACACATGTGTGCCAGGAAGCTGCTCTTCTGGTTTCCAGTGCTCCTACACGCATAAACACTAGCTGGTCTTTGCGCATGTGCGCGCCGAACCTGGAAGACCAACGAGGACGGCTGACATGCCTGGAGAGGTGGCTCTGCATGCCACTTCCAGCATGCGTGCCATAGGTTCGCCATCACAGCTGTAGTGGGAAAAGGTAAAGACATATACAAAGAAGTATACAGCACTTTATACTCCAATGGAAAAAAAAGTACAGATGAAAAGTTTTATTCTGGCCCATGTACCATGTTTTGGCCCATATACCATGCACTACAAAATCACTTGGAATCTTTTCATTATGCAGATTCATTATAACTTTTGTTTCTTCCATCCACACATAAATTTATCCAATAATAATACTCAAAAGTATAAGTACAGAGAAACAGCTTGCTGAAAGATCCCAAATTCTCAACAGCACTAACAGAACTGAGCACATAATCTGGAATGAAATATTAAGCAAAGTGCTATGAGTACCATCCCAACAACTATTGATGTTCTTATCAGCAGACTATGGTGTCAAACTTTTTATAATGATTTAATAAACTTGCAGGGGATTCTGGCTGATCAATTAGTGGGGTTACAAGGCGAATGAGAAGAAGGCAATTGAGTTAATCTGCATAGTGGATTTCTCCCAAATGTCATGCAGAGGGGTTTTTGTTCAGGAAATCAATACTCCTATGAAGAAAACTGTGATAGTTTGACCATTGGAGTTTAGGAGGGATATAGGATGAAGGCGTAAGGAGTGCCTGGAGTTCCTCATCCCAGGGGAGAGACCAGTGCCTACTTTTCCCACCAAGAAGTAACAATAGGTTCAAGGGGAAAGGAACCTGAGATATCTACCAATCACTGCCCTTGACACTGCCCCACGCTGAATTTATAAGGTCACTTTCTCATTGCTGATGCGCAATAAAACTTGGTCAGTGCAATGTACACCAATATATTTTTCTGTCCACTCAAGGATGGGACAAAAGCATATTACTCAGCTGTGAGGAAATGTTTTTGTTCCTGGTGGAATTATGCTTAGTATTCTTAAGGATTGTATTCTATTGAGAGAAATTGATCTAGGGTCTATGTTCTATGTTCTAGTGTCATGTAAGAAGGGATTGGCTTGGAGAGACTGCATGAAATTAGACAAAAGCCTGCATTCCCATTCTATAAAGTGCTACAGGCTGGCTTAAGGAACCAAATCTTTAATAACAACTTGTAGCACCTGTGCCTCCCCCAAGAGATCAAGTATATTTTTCCACTGCTTACTTGCTATTGTGGTCAAAAAATAGCACTCCTTCAGAAGTATTACAGGGTCTAATCAAGACAGCCAAACAAACTCAGTCTAAAAACTGCTATTTGGGGTAAAAACGAAGTCCTAGTTGACAGTTTTAAGTCTTAAGACAGAGATGGCCAGCTCCAGGGCCACATGTGGCTCCCAAGCATCCAGAGTTCCCTTGATTTGATTATATTGTGAGTTTTTGTTTTGTTTTATCGTTTTGCTTATTTTTGGATAAGGGGTTTAAAAGAATAACAGATGCCCTAAGATTTGCAGAGGGTTAAGTACTTCTTTCATTCATTCAAAAGGGAAAAAAAATTCTTTTCCTCCAAAATCACAACTTCCTCCCACTTGAGTTCTAAGAGGCAACATGCGTGGTTCACACTTCACAAATCTTAAGGTATCTGTTTGACTTCAAAACCATGTAAAAAGAGATTGAAACATTTAGCCACCTCCAGTCCAGTGACATCATAACCCAACCCAGCTATGCCTTCTGCAGAGGCAAACAAATATTAAAGCAGGGCCTTGACTTTGCACATTCATAGTCAAGGCTAGGGCTTCAATTGCTCTTTGGTGTCTTCAAAAGGGTGACCTTTGCATCTGAAAGACAAAAGTCACTCTTTGGAAAATAGCAAAGTCTACATTTTGGACAGGCAGGGGACCACTCTGACCTAAGAGTACAGATAAATCCCTAAGTGGTCTCAACAGCCTCAACAACTCTCAGAGAGTTAATGACTAACTTTCAGAGCACTAACAACCAGATGCCTGCTTAGAAATATAAATCCTTCCATTCCCCACCTTTACCAATGCGCAGAAATGATTAGATTAACTACGATATTAAAAAACAGGGAAGAGGGAGAATTTTTTACAACATGGAATACATGGTACAAATGGTTAAATGAGAAGGAAATAAAGATGTATAGTGAAAATGATTAAAGAAATATTATGGAACAACAGAAATAAGGACAAATGTATAGCTATGTGTATGGTATAGCTATGTATATAGGTGTAGTAGTATAGTAACATAGAAAAACAATGTATCATGATGTATTAATAACATAGATAAATAAGAAATTTAGAAATTAAATTTAAGATATCTTTGTAGTAAATGATTTCAATTAACACGAATAGAGATGTACACTGTTATGAAAACACTGTAAAATGTGAGAACGTGATTCTCTTTTTAAAACATTTTTTTCCTTGAATAAATATTTTTTTAAAAAAAAGAAATATAAATCCTTCCATTCCCCACCTTTCAGCCAGAACTGAAAAAGCTTCTTGGATAAGAAATGAAATGTTTCCAAAGGGGGAAAAAATCCAGTTGCCTTTTGAAAAGTACTTTGGTGCAATTGATTGGGTTCAAAGCCATGAGCTCATAAAACACAGCTTACTAAACCATTATGGTTGGATTCATGCAACACTCTCAGATCAAAACCAAGCACTTATGATTTAACCTCTATCTGGTTTTGTGATATATATCAAAATCAACAAAGCTTTCAGGAAAAATGCCAAAATTGATATATACACACTGGCAAATATTTAGTGGATTTGCATAGAACAAGTAAATATTAGAGTCACTTAAATGAGTTGCTCACCCGTTGGCTGATAGATAGTCTCTTCATTCTCATATTGCTCCCTTGAAAGTGATTTGCTCATATTTTACTAACAGATACTTTTTTTTAGGATCATATAGGTCAGATGCATATTACATTTGTAATTTCTGGGAATTTTAGTAGGGAACCATAGAGGAGGCATAGCAGTCAATACATACCCAAATACACCTAAGCAATGATAATTCTTTTTCAGAATCACAGATAATGTGTTAACTGAATCCGATCAATGATGTTTTAAATGATTACACAGCTTGTTATGATTTTAAGCTAAATATAACAAAATGCTTTTTATAAGCAGGAAAGGCCTATTTAAATTAAATAATTAAGTGAACTAGGATCCTTCACAGGCTACCTGATATCCACAAAAGCAAAAAGTGGGCTGGTAGGCAAGCAAAAAAAATTCTTGTGAATTAGGAACTTTTCATGGTAGCAAATAAAATCATAATAAAATATACACTCTGTAAGTAAGGTATATCAAAGTTTTAATGGTTTCTTGTTATTAACTGGAGAATATCATTTCTAAATATTTAAGCCTTTCTAATCCAATAGCTATAACCATTCACAAATAAGTATCAATAACGCATTCCCCAAAGCCAACAGAATAGCAGAGACATTCTAAGCTGTGGCCCCTTGGGGGAACAGGAAGCACAGGTCAGCGTGATGCCTGATGTTCAAAAGGTTCATTGCAATACTAATATGATGTTTTAACTTTGATTTTTACATACCAGTTGAAGGTATCTGATCATTCCAGCCCTCTATTCACCTAATAAGTGGATTGGTATGCTGAAAAGGTTAGAAGAGGATAGGCAGAGAGCAACTACTTCAGCAGCAGTCATAAACAGCACTGAAAGGAAACAGAAGATGAAGAATGCAAGCAGAGACATTTTTCCAGGTTTCCCAGAAAAACAGCTGAATCATAAACCCCTTGATAACTTCCCTCTCTTCCAAACATAGAATAAAAAGACACATACAGAAGAGATTATTATTATTATTATTGTACAATGGTTGAAAATGCAGCAAGGAGAAACGTAAGTATACTACAAAGGAAAGAAGAACCCAATATTGTCAGTTTGATAAGCACTAAAAAGCTGTAGAAAAGAGCCAATAGATCTGCCAATAGAGTGGGTCTTAAAACTGACCCAGTAACCCCTTTTTCCTCTGTCTTAAAAATTGTCATTATCCCCACAAAAGAAACCAGACTTCATTGTTTTGCACAAACATCAGTCTCAAACTGGATCCACGACCTGAAACAAGAAATCACTTCAGTATCCCCAGGTTGTGCCCAAATTATCCCCTTGGGCATCCCTAGTTTAAGAACCACTGTTTCCTTACGAGCAGTGTTACTTAAGTTTGGGTGTAAGCAGACATCTTGTTTAAGATATTTATTCCTGGTTCATGTCATCAAAGACAATACTCTTTGACTTTTTCAGATCCTTCACCTGAATCTGTTACATTCACCTGAATCTGTTACATATAACTGAGCTGATTTTTTTTCACATATTGTCCTTCCTCCTCTACCTTTACTCATTTTTTCTGTTTTTTTCATAGCTCATCTGCAATTAATACAATCTTGTTTAATAGTCATTTACTCTTCCAAAGACCAAAGAGTTGGGTAGAGCACCATTTCTCCCGCTTGACAAATTTAAGGTACATGGACTTCAACTGACAGAGTTCCTTAGCCAGCATGATATTCCATATTCAGAGAAGAAAAACCATGACATTTTAAGAAACAAATCTGCAGTACTGTATTTTAATGCTGGCATGCTCTCCTGACTATTTTTCTACTTTTTTTAAAAAGCAAAATATTCTAGTGCTACTGATTTTCCTTGTTAATTTCAACCTATTACCGAAGATCAAAGAAACTGAAGAAATATGCAGAATGTTGTTTGCTTGTTTTACAAATAAAAACCATTGATAATTATGGGATTAATTAAAAAATCAATATTTTAGCCAGGCATAGGTATTATGTATGAATTAGAATCTTGTTTATGATATTCCATAGCTTATCAGCTTTTCTAAATTTAAACTCAGTGCAACTTCAACTAAATAAAATAAAATGTTTGAAGGATAAAATAAGGTTTATATGAGTGGATTTTCTACAGCATCATCACAGTGAAATCAGAAATCAATGACCATAGACAATTCCAATTACCTTTAATAACAAAAGCTTCGGTTAGCAGACGCAGCTTGTATAAAGGTTTCTTCTCTATTACAAGGTCTTCGAGGCCGGCTCTTGCATACATGCTTAAAGTTTCTCGGTAACATCCTTCAATATAATGAAGCTTTGCGAGAAGCAACATTGCTTCTGTCATATCTTTTGGCTAGAAAATTAAAATGTTCATTAGTAATATAATAAAGCTATAGTTAAACAATATTTGTTTTGGAAATATTTCCTTGGTTCAACATCACATGGAATCAAGCATTTTGTTAACAAAACCTTTGTGAGTTTTGAGGTATAGGGTGAAATATAATGAGTGCACACCCCTTAGTTAATTTGAAAAAAATATAGAGGTTGGACCTTCATTGTCTACTGAAATTAATAAGGCAGCTCTTAAGAACAGGAACATTCTGTTGTTACAACAAAGGACCCACATGCTTTGCTGTTATATATCAATGAGTGGAGCCATCTGATTTTCTTCCATAAACTTCCAAGAACACTTATGCTATATGAAGTGGAAGTTTACTAGTGTACTTTGACTGCAGTTTCAAAATTACTGAAAAATGTATGTATGTATGCATGTATGAGATTTGGAAGTTTGCCTCAGAGCATGAAAGTCAGTGCATGGGTAACTTAGCAATAATAACTACTTTGCTAGTCATATAATTTAAGTATAAATTAATTCCAGGTGGAAATAAAATGGAAAAGTTGGCAGATTTTATTTTCATAGTTATGCTGAATCAAATGAATTAGTAACTTATTTCCATACTGGTATCCTCAACTTACAACAGTTCATTTAGTGACCGTTCAAAGTTACAACACACTGAAAAAAGTGACTTTTCACACTTACAACTGTTGCAACATGCCCAGTCATGTGATCAAAATGCAGGTGCTTGGCAACTGACTCACATTTATGATGGTTGTAGTATCCCAAGGTCATATGATCACCTTTTGCAAACTTCTGACAAGCAAAGTAAATGGGGAAGCCAGATTCACTTAACTGCATTACTAACTTAACAACTGCAGTGATTCATTAAACAACTGTGGCAAGAAAGTTCATAAAATGGAGTAAAATTCACTTAACAACTGTCTCACTTAGCAAAAGAAATTTTGGGCCCATTTATGGTCGTAAGTCGAGGATTATCTGCATGAGAAATGTGAAATATTTTATCAAGCTTTCCTCATTTTTGCATATAATACTGGTACAAATTAGTAACTTTCCCAATTTGCTACGAAGACTCACATTAATGAATTAATGCAGATTTTAATAGTCGGGACTGTGCCAGAGACACAAAATCCCACCATGCTGAATTAAATCTATGACTTCCAAATAACTAACCCATGTGGAAATGTTGAAGTACCAGGCCAAAGAAAGGGTCTCTTGGTAGCTTTCGTAACAATAAAGCATACAGTTAGATTGCTTCAGTCACCATGGTGTCTCATTGTTTTGTTTTTTAAAAAAGAAAGCCTTGTGTATCATTAAGAACTGCTAAAAGAGATCTATAGACACATAAGTGGATCTGCAATAAAACATTGGTGTCACTGTTAGAGCCAGAAAAAGGATGTAGTTGTTTTAATGAGTCAATTGCTTTGATTTACTAAAATAGCTACATCTTTTTTCTAGGCTCACACAGAATCCTGAGAAAAGATACAAGAGGTGCTGCGCTCACATTATCACACATTCCAGAGCATCCTCTCAAAGTTATGTTCAGGAGTCTTAGTAGCTTTAATTTGGGAACCTAGGACTCATGTCACTCATGCCTTTCACCAGGACACTGTATTCTATTCCCCACCACCCCATCCCCCATTATTTCTCTTCCACCAAGTCAGCAATTTTTCATGGCCTTTGTTTATGTTTGGTCCTCAATGGCCACCCTTGACAACAGTATCCATAAATTTTGTCTATACTTTTGCAGACCCTCAAAATCTGCTAATGCCTTCATTTCTTCATGTAGATGGTGCCATTCTAGAAGGGCTGGTTCTTGGAGAACAGGATTGCCTATTAATTTATACAGTGCTGGAAGTTTAATTTAGTAAATCGTAACAAATCCCAACATTGTTTTGAATAAAAACTGCTGTAGAAAGAAAGCAATTATTTCAGATTTTTATAAATGCATCAGGAATGGTATGGAGGGGGCAGGTGAGATTAAAGGTTCCAACATTTTGTTATCTAGACCATTTGATTGTACAACATTAGCAGCGTTTGTAATGTTCTTTTTTATTTCTGTCTAGAATACCTACCAGTAATTTCCCTCGATTTAGAATGTCAGTCAAAAACTTTTTGGCATCACTCAGTTTGGGCTCAGTTTTTTCCATTAATGGCATGGTTTCTTTGATTTTGGCAAGGTTCTCTTTTAAGCACAGCTCCAGCAGTGCCTCCGCAGCTAGTAGGTTCTCATAGTCTTCTGCAAAACATAGTCAATGGAATAAAAAATTACACACTGTGTTATGTTCCCATATATAGTAGGACAGAAAACTAAACATAGAATTTTAACCATTATATAAACATTTCCTTGCATAAGGAAATTTGCCCAGAGTGCAAAACTTGTTTATGTAATAGGAATCTAACTTACGTGTTATCTATACATATATAGACATTTCTTAGAAACTTTCTTATTTAGATATATTAATGAATGTCCTGTGTCATGTATTCTACTTCAGATTTGTAAATACAAACTCTTTAGAGAAATAAACACCAATTTGTTCTGCTGGCTTATTTAAAGAAATGGATAGAATTTGATTCAGTCATGAAAACTTTATGGGAAATAAAATCAAATTATTTATATAAATGTCTTGTTACTGTGTTCTAGAAATCTAATCAATGACATGTTATAAATAATTCCAAATTTTGCTGCAGGCCTCTGTATACTTACATAGTAAATAATAACTGAACACAAGGGGATTTACTTGTCAATATATATGGTACATAAAACTGTACTCTAACTTAATCAGGGACTGGATCAAAAATCCATGGAAACAATGTGACTTTCTATCCCTCTCCTCCCCCAAACTCTCATCTTCCAAACTAACAATCTATTCCAGAAAGTATTAAGCAAATAAATTTTGAGATGCATAATTGCCATGTGCCAGTCAAATCAAGATTAAACTATTAATTTATCTCAATAGACTGCAACTATTAATTCCTGTGATCTTTAATTTCATATGTCTGTCATATCCTGTTTGCCCATGGGGTCTTCTGACAGATAAAATAATGATATACTGTAATGGCAGACGATAAAACTAAAAGATAAAATGTGAACAAAACGTTCAAGCCATAAATAGCAGCTAATCATACATATGATTTAAGTTCAAAAACAGCATCGACCAGGGGTGTGCAGGGGGAATATCAAAAGATCAAGAGGATAACTGGCACTGTATAATTGATGCTCTTCTTTTTAAACACATTTAAAAAAAAAACTATATGGTTAATATTGTACAGCAATTCAATGTTGAGTATGTCTTGTTGCAACCAGTTATCTGAGCAGAATCGCACTGGAAAAAAGTGCAAATTATTTCTCAACAAAAATAGGGAATATTTTACTCTTAGGCTCTTATCTGGAGTGCTGCTTTGCCTCAGATTTTATAAGAGCAACTAAGTTGAATATAATGTAAGCGTGCAAAAAATTTGATCTATTACTGAAAAGGACGACAAAGCTTTAACCATGTGATTATATGTGCTTAAACTCCATTAAATATCACAGAAGTGTTTTACTGTATTATTTTGACTCTCTAAAGTAGAATATATTCCCAAAGAAACAACAAAGCTTTCTCATATTTTAAAAAAATGATTTGATGTTGCTTTTCTTTTCTTTCTAGTTATTTTGTCTGTCATCACCCCTACCCACTACTGTCACACTTTCTTTTCCCTGGAACAATTGCATATGCAAAACTGATTGAGGAAAACATACATGCTGATAGTGCAACAAGCATGCATTTATGCTTTTGGGTGGAGTCCACAAGTTAATTTGAAATTAGTGACACAGCCCCTCTACAAGACACAAAATGGCTGTGGTTTGAGACAAAGGTTTCAATTGGGGGAGGGAAATCTAAACTGCTGGTGAGTACAGTCTTCCTTCTATGTTTCATAGACAGTTTTATTTTCTACTGAAAGGCTTCTAATTAAATTGAAACTATATTTTACTTAGCCTCTATCAACATTTTGCTCCATTTTCCCCCCAAAATGCTGCTGAAGTTCTTCAAGCCAACATGCGTTTGAAAAAGTGAGCCACAAGTCGCATGATCTTCAGCCAGCCTTTGTTGTAATTGAACAATGTAAATACTATCAGATGTGAAGAGGCTTCTCCTAATCTACAGGATAGGCCCCTAAGAGATGGCAAGGCATGCCAGTCAGCCTTGATCATTTGGACAACTTTAACCCTGGTCTCATCGGGTAACGGGGCAACCTTTTTTAGAAGTAGAGAAACCCTTCTTGCATTTTGCCCCTTTCACACTTATTGTAGCCAAAGAGGTCTTAGTTGCCTTAATTATTTTATTTATTTATTTATTCACATTTTTCACAACCACCCAACTCTAAGGGATTCAGTGCTTCCAAAGTCAGTCATGATGGCTGGCACAGACATAAAGAGCAGCCTGTTCTCAGAGGTCTTTCTTTTTGCCTTTTCCTGATGCTCATTCTGAGAGGCTGCTTTATCCTTCCAAAGGAGAGCGGATGGTCAGGCCTCACAGAATCAGGCCAGCTGCTCAATAAGGTCACCTCTGCGGGCAGTGGGTCAGGAAAAAGGAGGAGGGAGCATGAACTGCTCAGCCAGTGGGCTCCTTAGTGTATCTTTCCGTGTGTCAGAATAAGACTGCTACTTCCATCCTAAAACTACACACAGTCATCTTCTGCATATTAATTCGGAAGAAAGTGCTTGTGAATTATTCCCAAGGAGAGTAAAATTCACTGGGTTCAGCTAAACATCTCTGGGGAGCTCGCTGATTATATTTCCCTTGAAGACAAGGTCACCTGATTCTCTATAAGGAGCATTTGAGTGTGGTAGAGCAGCCTCCTTCAAGAGCACTGGGCAAAGCCGAGAAAGAGGAAGAGGCAGCCGAAGGAGGCAAATTAGAATAAAACCGGTACTGGGTGCGGTGGAAGGTGCATTGCCAAGCCTTGGTCCATACTATTATTCAGAGTTTCTACAAACAAGCCATCGCTAAGCCCCAGGCATGATTTCAAAAGTTGCCGGGCAGAGAGAGGCTGGGGTGAGGTACTAACATGCCAATCAGCTTCTCCTCCCTCTCGTCAAATATACTGAATCTACATAATTCTATCTACCCCTCCCCCTCCCCCCCCCAAAAGGCGACGGGACGCTGAGAGACAAACCAACACACGCGCGCGCCCCCGCGTGCAGGTTCGTCGCTCCACCGGAGCCAGCCTGTTAAGGATGCGGCTGAGGCAACCCCAGCCCCAGGGGTTTACGAAAAGAGCGGCTGGGTTCGACGGACCCGCCGGATTAGGCAGCCCAACCAGTTTTGTTGGCCGCGTGTGAATCTGTCGGAAGGCGCGCCGAGCCAGCTAGTGTGAAGAGTTTATGGTTCGTGGCATTGTGCGAACCCAGCCCTTTCAGCTGAGCAAGAAGACCTTGGCTTAAGGGAATTGGGGACGGGCGAGCCGGCAACAGGGCAGGGCAGGAAGGGGCGAGCGGCACACCCTTACAAGGACAGGCGGGCGGCCGCTTCCATTTTTTTACGGAAGAGCAACTGGTCATTGGGGAATCCCAACAGTGCCTTACCAGATTTTTGCGGCGTGGCTCCTTTTGACCCCTTGTGCCGAGGGCTGGATGTCCGCGCCCTCATCTGCGCCACCATGGCGAGCTGCATCTCCCACTGGCAATCCGTCCTGCACCTCTCGATCGCCTCTTCCATTTTCAGGTGAAAATGCGAGCCTTTCGCAGCCATCTTTGCGTGGGTGGGTGTCTCATGTACAACAGGGAAGTCCTGGGCAGGCAGGCAAGCAAGCAGCAGCGCGCCTCGGGAAGCGCCGGGTTCCCCTCCCCTCCCCTCCTTCCCCTCCCTTAGCATGAGCAAGCTTTCAATTTCTCTTGTACACGCTGGGAAGGGAAGCCCGGGTTTCCTCAACCTCTTGGTGCAAAAAACAAAAATCCAAACCCTTTGGTATTAGTTAGGAGGGGACCAGTCACCAATTGGCTCCGGCATTCCGACGGAAAATAATTGGCAACGTTTGGAAAACACGCTGGACTGAAGGAACAAAAACGGGAAAGTGGAGCTGCAGTAGAAGGGACTTCAACGACCTATTTCGGAAGCACACCGCTTGTTTACTGCTAGTCCCTAATTGGCAGCCCCTACTACACAAGTCCGGATCAGTAATTAAAGGAAATCGTTTTTTCCCCCCCTGTATTCACTTTCCAGATAAGTACTAGGCACTTTGAGTACTAGGCATGGTCTGGAAGGGTTAGAGAGAAGTACAGTTGCCAGGGAAGGATTTCAGAAGGGCTTCCTTTGCTCTTTGCTCTGTGTCCTTGGGTCTTATTCTTCCCAAAAAGATTTTCTACACTTCCAACTTCTTTTTCTTTTGGCTCTGCTTGATATGTCAGAGATCAACCTTAGGGACTTTGTCCTAAGACTCTATGCTTCAAAATGACACAATAATGTTTTTTAAAGATTTTTTTAATTCCACTATTATTTTTTATGAATAATTCATGGCAAGAAACATACCTAATTCATTTTCTTCCTCTCATTTTCCACACAACCACAACTCTGTGAGGTGGATTGGCCTGAGAGAGTATGACTGATCCAGCCGCCTTTCATGCCTAAGGTGGAAGTAGAATTCACACTTCCTTGGTTTCCAGCCTGGTACTTAAACCACTAAAGGATACAGGCTCTAGTGTTTGTTAACTTAGGTTTAGCATGTTATATACTTTAGCCAATAGGTATGTGTGTCAGGATTTACAGTTATGGGAGTTTAAAATTCATAAATATAAGTTTACAGATGTTTCTTTTGAAGGAGAAATGGGGCCTCATTTGCTTAAAGGAGTTGTGAAATATGAAACATTCCATCTGGAAGGCATATTCCATTTGATTTAATGGCTATCTTCTACATTCAGTCCTATATAATCCATTTTAAGAATACTTTTGATATGTAAAATTGGCTTTAATTTAACACATGGGGTTTTAAATAGTACAAATTATCAGTTTGTGCTGTTGATAATCAGATCCCAGATTATCGTAGATCCTAGCTAGCATGAATCAAAATGAAATTTAATTCCACCCTTCCCAAAGCATTAAAGAAAATAATTGTTTGAAACTGTTAAGGCATGGCCAAATAATAATTTGATTAGATTTCAAGGTGCTGGTTCTCATCTTTAAAGCCCTTCATGGCTTGGAATCAGGTTATCAGGACCTGGTGTCTTGCCGGTCACATCTACCTGACCCACCAGAGTAGGGAGGCAAGGAATATTGCGGGTCCCATCCCCTAGGGAGAATCACCCGGTACGACCCAGAAGGGCCTTCTCCATGGTGGCTCCCTCTTTGTCTGGAACATCATTCCCTCTGAGATTAGAATGGCCCCCACTCTAACACTCTTTCGGAAGGTGTTGAAGACCTGGTTCTGCCAGCAGGCCTGCGGAACGCAGAGTTGGATGGAGCCCATTAAATGGCTCATCACTGGGGTGGGGGGTTATTTTATTATTTTATTAATTTATTATATAGTTCTCTTTTATTAGTTTTATTGTTTTTTATATGAGGTTTTTATATTCTTGTAAGCTGTCTTGAGTCGCCATGTGCAAATAAGCAGCACTAAATAAGTTTCCTAAAGTAAATAAATTTGGAAGAGGCTGCAATGAATCTTTTGACTCCTGTTGACTACATGAATGAAATTTGCCTTGAAACAATGTGCAAATTGTTTTCTTTGGTGATATCTTTTTAATTTCCCAATCTAATCTATAGATCTGGATTTCTTTGTGACCCAGTACTAACAAAGAACCAATTTGGTGTATTGCAGTGGCTGAAGAATCAGGCCAGAACTGGGATATTATGAATTCTAGTCCCACCTTAAGAACAAAGTTAACTGGGTGACTTTGGGCCAGTCGCTCTCTCTCTCAGGCTCTCTCTCTCTCAGCGTAGGAAGGAGGCAATAGGCCATTTGTGAAATATTGCCAATAAAACTAAATAGACTTGTGCAGGCTTTTGCCAGGAGTCAACATTGACTCAAAGGCATAAGATAAATATATAAATACTAACCAGATCTTACTCCACTTAACCTTTTAATTGAAAATTCAACCAAGGTCAGTTAAGCACTGTTACTCATAAATCAGCTGCTTCTTTATTATTAAGATACAATCATCCTATAATGTGCTGCCATTTTAAATAAACCTGTTCATTACCTAGAGCAGTATTTCTAAAAGTGTGATCTACAAAACATTAGTAGTCAATAGAATTCCCTATTCATGGGCCCCACATTCATAGCAATCCGCTGGCAAGAATTGCTCCCTAAGCCCTGTGCATGCTGGCAGTACATGGCATGGGTTGAAAATCAGCTCAAATAGAACTGAGATCTTGCACAAGCACCCACTTTCTAATGATTATCTGCAACCTGTTTGTTCACTTGTTTATTGATGTACATACAGGTTTAACAGGTCATTTGAAAGGGGTGCCAATTTACTACTTAAAAAATTGTGGTGTAACTATTATTGCTAAAGTATTTCCATGATCTCCAGAGGTTGTAACCAGAAGCTAAGTTTCTGACAAATGATTGAAGTCCCTGCCCTACCCACCTGCCTTCTTCCACCCTTGCTCCAGCCTACAGTGGGGGATCAACTGATTCTGTCAGCAAGAAAATATATATCAATTACAGCATCTTAAGTTGACCCACAATAAATATTTAGGATACTACTGCTCATTAGCTACATTACCACAAGCTTGTGCAGATAAAAGAATATTATCCTGGTGTATACTTTTGTACTGCCTGACAAACTGCAGAAAAGCACATTGTCTGGATGTCCCCTAGGGGAAAGATACAGTTTGAATAGGCCTTTTTTTTTTGTTCTAAACACATAACAGTTGAAATTGTCTGCATAGGATTGTATCAGCAAAACTTAAGTATAATAATAGTTTTCTTGCTGTCTTAATTGCAGAGTTTCAACAACCAATGTCTAATCTACAGTGTTCTGGCAGCAAAACATCTTCCCATTGAATCAGTCCCTCCCGTTGATGTTTATGGACATCCAGCAGTCTTGCTAGTGCTTGTTCCTCCCCAACCAGATCCTCACAATTTACAGCTGTAAATTCAATACAACTATAAATCTCTAGCTGATATGTCATCCCAGACCAACTTCATATACTGGAGCTTCATATAGATATTAAATAATGTGGGAGAGATCTACCCCTATGGCAGTGACTCCCCCTGCACATGTGCATGCATCTCCCACATGCACCCCCCGCGTATACAAAAATCAGCTGACTGGTGGGAGGCGTACACATGCACAGTGGAACTTAGTTGGGGCAACAGCTCGCATCCCTGAAGAGCTGGCTCTGAAAAAAAACAAGTGCTACAATTTTATTAAATTTTAAAATCTATCATTACTAAACATTTCAATATTTTAATCTTTTATCAATTCTTATAACATTCTAGTTTTCTATCTCTAATACATAATACCATCTTATGTACCTTGCAGAATCTTCTTTTTTAAAGAAATTACACCTTACCCTTTATCCCTAAAAAAAATCATTTTTTCCCATCTTGTTTCATACCTTTGTGGCTTTTCCCTCCCTTTTCCCTTCCTTTCTTATCCCCCCTGGCCTTTTTACCCCCCCCTCTACTAACCTCCGCCTTTTTAGCTTTCCCTCTCTGTTGTAATCCTTTCTCCTTTTGCTCAGTAACACTGAGTTGGTTTTGCATCTTATTTTTTCCTTTCTTAAGTGTTTTTTTAAGTCTTAAGTCCTTCATTTTCCTTCCTTTCTTTCTCCTTTCTCTCTTAGTTAATTTTTTAGATTCACTGAAGATGGCATCTTCTTTTTCTTCTTCTCCTTCTATTTCCTCCATCTGTTGTTGTGTTTGCTGATAAATAGCAAGCGCCATTTCTAAAGAAAGGAAAGCTTCTTTCACAGCGTCCTTACTTTCTTGATATTCCTTTCTAAGTTCATCATCAGATAAAGCCATTCTTTGTTCTTCTTAGAGCAACCAAAATGTTTCAAAAGTTAAAACAATTCCTCAAAGTCCCAGAGACATCAATCAGTCCAAACAACGCACAAAGTTCTCACTTTCTCTTCCTGGGGTGGTATCAGTAAAAGGGAAAAGAAAAAAAGCCCAATCTGTATTTTACAGCCTTGTTGCAATCAATTTCTAGTCTCAAGATCTTCAAGGCATCTCCTCCAGCAAAATCTTAATATATATATTTTTTTGTCCTCTCCCTTCCCACTTATAACAAGAAGCCAAGTTTTTACCTTTTATAAAAAACAACAGGTTTCTCAATGGCCATTTGTTGATTCCATAGGGAAGGAGGGTAAACTTTCCTTTCAGCACCTCAATTTTGCCGCTTGAAATCCTCCTCTGGAAACCAAGTATTTTTCAAAAAGTCATAGTTCTCAGGATTAAATGTCTCTTAAAGTCCTGGATCAGCCAAAAAACTTTCTCTTGAAAACTTTCTCCCCTCTTCCTCCTGCTCAGTCTTACCCAGCTGCCGGCTTCTTTGTGGTGGCCATTACAGACCGCCACTTGACCGCCTTGAGAGAAGGGAGTTTTGCCGGCTGGGGAGGGGGTCTGCAACACCCCCAAACCCCTCACCAGCTCCCCCCTATCTTCGGTTGCCTCTGCGGGGCAGCCTTAGCCTCCAAACCCATCCAGATCGGAGGCATCAAAACGGCTAGCGCGGCAGGGATCGTGCAGGATCACAGAACCCTGCCGCTAGCGAAGCCGACAAACCGGAAGTTTGTTATAAGATTTAATATTTAGATTTATTATCTAATTATATTAATTATTATGAATTTATTATTTTTTTTCTTTAAAGGTTAGTAGGTAGAATGTACTAAGCAGAATCAGATTGGGTATCAGATGTTATTTTAAATATTAATTTAAGGGGAGGATAGAAAGGCATCATACTCTGATTAGTGATTTCAGGAGAAATTCTTTTTTTTTTTTTTACTATAGGGAATGAGATAAATGGATAATCTGGAAAGAATGGACAAAAAATACAAATATAATGATTTAAATTAAAATGAATCAAATAAAATAGAAATAAGAAGAATGAAAAGCGGGGAGAAGTTATATAGAAGATATAGAATGGTAAATAAGATAGGTAATGGTATACAAGATGAGCACGAATTTAATTGAAGTCCATACAAAGAGAGGTAATCTGGGGCCAAACTACTTTCTTAAAAGAAGTTTTATATTTTTGTGTTTTGTGTGTCTATGTTTTGTTTGGGAATTAATAAAACCTTGGAGGAATGTTGGATGAGAATAATGGTAATCAAGTCAGAGAGGAATGAAGATGATGATTATAAACTGGATAAATATAGAAAATAATAATAACAATGAAATTGAATATGAAAAGAGAAATAATGAGAAATTTGTTAAGAGATATTTATATGTTTATTTTGAAATGGTGTAAAACAGAATTATGTTGCATAAAATAATATTTTACTTGACTTGTAAAATTAATAATGGAAAGAGGTTTTATGTATTTAATGGTTAATGATGGTTTGTTTGCCTTTAAAATCAATAAAATTTGTTTAAAAAAAAAAAGAGCTGGCTCTGCATGCCACTTCTGGCATGCGGTCCCTTGGTTCACCATCACGGCCCTATGGCATCCCACATTGCAGCAGCTGAGGCCTTACTGTCTCATCCCCTATCCCTGGAACTATGGGCTCAGAAGAGCAGAATCATCATGAAATGATATCTCTTATTTCCAAACCATGCAGACAATTCAAAAGGATACCATGATTAATGGTAATCAAGAAGTCAAACAAGACTGAGGGGGTCCATTTCCTCCATCTACTGTGTCATAATCACATAGGAATACTAAATAATTCATCTTCTCTAGGATCCTCAGTTGTTGAAATACTGGCACTTTTGCAGCTCAAAAGAGGAAGGCTGAAGACAAAGCAAATTGGACAAATGCAACCAGTTGAGAAATGGCTTCTTCACAGAGGTTGCATGAGTTTGCCTCTTCCAAGATGGTTAATATAGGCTCTTTCTCATCAAAGTTTCATTCATGCCTTATTGGTATGCTTCAGAAGCTAGGAGGAGCATGGGTCCAATCCCCAAATGGACTCTGCATTTCCTTAGATTCCACAAGGGGACATGAAAAGTATCTCCTAGCTCACCTCACTTGATTTTGGCCAACTGTTTTCCAAACCAAAGCAGACAGAAGGAACTTTATCCTTGAGGAAAGCCATAAAATAATCTGCATAACCAATGGTCTCTTGCCCCATTTGTCCTTGCATATATAGAGGATATATTTTGAACAAAAATATAGAACAAGAATCTACAGGTGCAGGAAAAAAAAACTTTGCCATTCTTATTGTCACAGAATAGGCTCAAATGAGTTCATTAAAATATGAACATGATTTGGAACTCTATAAAGATTGTAATGTATTGATTTAAAGAACTGAATTAATCAAGCATGGGCATAGCAAAAACTATTTGCTACAATGGAAAGACTACCATTCCACATTTGTAATCCTGGATTGACAATGTGTTTGCTTGTCTTATTTCAGACCATCATTGTATTGATAAAATGGAAATATTAATATTCCATAGGGTCAAGTTTTTATATAAAAACTTAATTGGTATAACCATATGCTTCTGTATTCTTTTCCTCTGTTAGCATTTGTTTTCCTTTTTTTTTTTCCTACTTGTTTTCCATCTTTGAATGTTACCACCCTAAAATGGATGCAGCAGTAATATTTTGAAAATGAGCAGGGATACGCGGGCTGCAAAAATCGCTCAGCAAAAGAAAAAAGCCGGGAATATGAATCATTTGCTTTGTTTTTTTTGCTGCACTGTTGCTGAGGTCTTCGCATCATCGCTCTTTGTCTACCTGGGGGTAAATTTCACCACAAACCATATATTGCACCCAGCTCATACTATTAATTCAGCGTTTCCCACTTGGAGCTCCAGGAAAGATCCAGGCTGAGCAAAAAAGCCCCATGGCGAGAAATCGGAACCATCTTAATTCACAAGAGCAGCCGCGCGGAAACCCAACTGCTGTTCGCTGAAGGAGGTGTCATTAGCGCAGCCCTAGCAATTGGTTAGGAAATTCCTCCCTATGATGACTACCCCCACCCCCACCCCCCAAATAGTCCGGCGTATCAGCGCACGCGGGCGGGCACAGAAGGCTCTTCTTCCAAAAACTCGCTCTGAGAGGAATAAAGCCACGTCATAAAACGAGAGGGGGGCGTGGTCTCTGCGGACATACCTGGTTCCTTACGCACACACCCTTCGGTAAGACGTGTGCGTGTGTTTGTGTTTTTCTCACAACACATAAAATATCAAAGACAGTAGCCAATCGCCGAGAAGAAGGCGTGGAACTCTTGACGTATTGAAGGTCAGAGGTGACATGAGTGGTGGGGGATGGTGGCGGAGAGGGTTCAGTTCTGTGGGTGTTGCTGATCTTCCCGGCCCGGACAGTGTCATCTTAAGGGCAGCATTGCTGGGAAGAGGTGCAGGTTTTCCGGGACGATCGTCGTAGCCGGGATCTCGCGGTGGCCAGAAGACGGTGCTTGCCTTGCGCCGGCGGGAGTCTGTGTCGCCTGCTTTCCCGTCCGGTCCTGATCTCACCGTTGCTTGCAAGTCAAGCAACTGGAGCCGTTATTCTGGTAGTGGGGAGATCCTTCGAAGTGCTAATCCTGCAATCCTCCTAAAAGTTGCCTGAGGTTAATTTTGGAACAGGTATACACAGCTTCGTGGCAGCAAATTGCAGCCGCAGTTAAATGGCATTTGGTTTATTTATTTCAAACGGAAAAGGTGGTAGAATATTCTTTTTAACGGTGGACAAAAAGTTACAAACAACATTTTTCAAGCATTCCTGGAATACGTCACCGCTTTCTAATATCCTGAGTAGCTTGATTTTATGTGACCTTAGTTATCTTGGGAAATTGAGATTTGCCTGGGACATAAATGCTCGATACCACTAAGTTTTAAAATGAGGCAGGTCCCTTGCTTAAGATGAAGCTCTTCTTATCTTGAAATTCCTAGAATGACAGGATAAAGTCATGATAAGGAGGATGATACTAGTAATAACTGCAGCTTTCCTTTTAGTACTGTTAATATTGGCACTATCTTTTATTTAGCATTTTGTTACGTTATTGTATCAATTAGTATCTGAATTCTAACTGACATTTATTTGGAGGAATTTAAGCTCAAACTTTTTTTGAAGTCAATATGGATACTTTTTCACAATATATATTTCTCTCTGCTGCAAGATTGATATATTTGCAGTTCTGTTGTTTCAAAGGCTCTAGGAAATTTTTTTATAAATACAACATTGTGTTATGTCTGGTAAAAGTGGATACTTTTTCATAATATTATGGTAAGGGCTGATTGTTTGCAAGATTGGTAACATTTAGTTATCAGTCATTTGAAAGGCTCAGGGAATAAGTTTTACAACTACAATATGGTGTTAAAACTCTTATGCATAAGGAAATTGATTGCAAAATTTGTGTCATAAAGTCAGTGAATTAGCTGTTTCAGAAAATTGTTGTGATTCCAAACTTAAAAGTTTGTTGACATGACTTTCAAAATAACATTTCAAAGTACATAGTAATGTTGTTTGATAGGTAGCAATGGTTGGTGCATATTGAATAGGAGGGGTTAAGTAGAAAAAATAGTTGTACTTGCTTCATCTTAAGAGTTGTGAAATAATTACATCAGCCAAATGTACACATAATGTTAAAAAGCCATATGTGGCAGAGCAGTTTGTTGGAATTGAGGTGGACAGCTTTTTTAATGACAGCTTCTTTAATGATAGAATTACAGAACTCAAGGCCTGGTCATTAACAGAACAATTTAGTTTTGGCCTTTAGTTTTCTCCTTAAATTAAAGAGCAATTTAACCAGATTTCAAAATGAATGGGAAAGGGGACTTAATTTTTTCCATTCATTTTGAAACCTCATTAAATTGTTCTTTAATTTAAGGGAGAAAATTAAAGACCTTTTGGCTAAGAGGAAGTGCAGTATCTGTTCTTATAGTTTAGAATCATGAAAACCATTCTTAAAGAATCAGCAGATGTATGTACATTTAATTTAGTCTATTCTTTTATCACTTTGGAATTCCATCTATAGTTGATTTATTTAAAACGGGTGTCAAACTTACATCGTCACGGCATCGTCATGTGACATATTGGGACTTTCTTCCCCTTCGCTAAACCAGGCGGAGGCAAAGCCAGCATGTTACTCATCCAACCCACGAGCCATGAGTTTAACACCCCTGATTTAAAGGCATTATTGTACCTATTTTTAAAAGCTCTGGTCACAATAAATTGTAATATATATGAATAAGATTGACAATAACTTGAAATATCTAGTATTTCAAACTATTGTTATTCATGTATAGAAAAGGAAAAATGAAAGATATAGTTTTAAGGTGCATTGTTGGTGCTTATGGTAAGGATGTAACTTGTTGTAGAAGCAGTATTTGCAAATATGCAGCAGAGTCTTAATTTTATTCTTACAGTATTACATTATAAATTGTATTTTAATTTTTTTTCTAGAATATGGCTGTTCTGGTACATCTAAGGATTTATAGCATAGATTTTCTCTGCTGTATTATCCTTGCTACCTCCGTTATCACTTTAGCAGAGGATCACCTGGATGGAAGCCATCATCCCAGCATGCGTCTTGATAAGAACACGGTACAAGATAAAGAGTATGTGTTCCATAAATTGGCATTTTATATAATTCCATTTTATCTCTTTATTCTTCCATTATAGATAGAGTTGTGAACTGCAGAGCAAGTATAGGCAATATATAATCTATGAATTAATGTGGGAATCTTTAGGGTTACAACTAATATACTTGAAAAGTTAACAACTGGAATTGAGGTGGACAGCGTTTTTAATGACAGCTTCTTTAATGATAGAATTACAGAACTCAAGGCCTGGTCATTAACAGAACAGTTTAGTTTTGGCCTTTAGTTTTCTCCTTAAATTAAAGAGCAGTTTAACCAGATTTCAAAATGAATGGGAAAGGGGATTTAATTTTTTTCCATTCATTTTGAAACCTGATTAAATTGTTCTTTAATTTAAGGGAGAAAACTAAAGACCTTTTGGCTAAGAGGAAGTGCAGTATCTGTTCTTACAGTTTAGAACAGGGGTGGCCAACCTTGGCAACTTGAAGCCTGGAGGACTTCAACTCCCAGAATTCTGGGAGTTGAAGTCCTCCAGGCTTAAAGTTGCCAAGGTTGGACACCCCTGGTTTAGAATCATGAAAACCATTCTTAAAGAGTCAGCAGGTGTGTGTACATTTAACTTAGTCTATTCTTTTATCACTTTTGGAGTTCCATCTGGTCCAATTATTGCTTCACTTTGATTTTAAGAGCTGGAATAAAACCCAATATAGTCCTCATCTTTTGTCAGCCTATCCTCCTTAGCCTGAATGCTTACTAGATGTACAGACCACCCCCAGAATTTTAGTATGGTTAATGCTGGGAATTTTGGGACTTGAAGCATACTTGCTTAGAATGCTAAGACATTAGCAAGATCCTGATCTAAATGAAGTTGTCACTTCAGAGTGCAACAGGTATGAAAAAGGGAAACACCAGGCTAGAAAAAAGACTGAAAATAAAAATGTCAGCATTTTAATTATCAAAATCTATAATATATCTAGATATGGAATACTGTGTACAATTTCGGTTTTTTCATTTGAGAAAGGGCACAATAACTAGAGAAAGGGAAGCAAAATGATCAGAAAGCCCTGAGGGTTTTTTTTTCTAGATTTTTGAAGACTCCTTAGGAAAAAAAAAAGACTATTGAGGGATTAAGGTGTATAAAATAATAAATGGCAGAAAAGTGGAGGGGGAGCATTTTCTAGTGAAGGGGTTACCCAGTGAAGCTGATAGAAAAGATATTTAAAACAAAGAAAGGGAAATCTTTCACATGTGTAGGAAGTTAGCACCCACCCCTCTCCTAGAAAAATGAAATATCCTGGGAAATATTAAAAAGGCAGAATATTTCCTCTAAAAATAGTAGAAACTCAGAAGCAGAAACTTAACCTCAGAAGCAGAAGCTCAACTCCACCTTTGTTAATGGGTGGGCCATTAAGGCCTAGGCCAGAATACTTTACAAAATAAAGATCTCCAGGTAAAGCTATAGCAATTGCCCTTTCAGTGCATCATCATCCAGCAAGGCTCAATCAAGCCTGGAACTCAGGAGAGCCTACAGAGTTGCCCCTGCATGGCCCCATGGAAGTCTGACAACCAATCAGAATCCAAGCTCCAATTAAAATCCCAAAAGAGGTTATAAAACCCAGGCACTCTCAGCACCTCAGCCTTTTCTTGATCTTTTCTCTCATCTTGAAGCATGTGATCATCCTTTTCACTCTGGAATTCCAGGCCATGTGGTCCTGTCCACCTTTAAACCTTCCAAACAGCCTCCATGTTTCCAGTGTCTTTTTCCCCACTTGGAACTGAACCCAGAAGGATTTTTCTTCCAACACATGCAACATGATTAACCAATTGAATTCATTACAAGACACATTGATAGCCACTAACTTAACTAACTTGAAAAAGGGATTGGGTATATTCATAGAAGATATTTCTGTTGAAATCTATTAATTCTTCAAGACCAACATTATCCCTAAGCATGTCTTGAGACACTAGATGCAAAGGAATAATGGGAGGGGGAGAAATCTCATTCTATTTTCTGCTTGTGAACACCCCTGTGATGACCCGTAGTCTCTCAAAATAACCCCAAACCCAAAACATATATTAAAGTCCGGTAAGGCCTTCAACTTAACTTCACTGTTTTATTAGGCACAGTTTAAAGTCACAAAAGTAAATAATGAGGCAAACAGAAAACCAAAACAAACCGCATTGATGAGAGTTCCGAAGCAAGCCAAGATAACTAATCATAAACTCCAGGAAAATAACCGAGAAAAGTCCATGGGAAGAACACCAGCAAAGATAAACCTCTTTCAAGGTGAACACTAAATTGACTCCTGTAAATTCTAACTGCGCAGTTGCAAACATATACATAGCTCCCACCTGCAAGCCACGAGGAGGATCATGGTAATCTCCTCTTGAGTAGACCTCGTTTTTCCCTAATCCTCTCCTCCCTGCGTGACCTAGGATGGATAAGGGATGGGCCTGGATCCTCCTCTGACTGCTCAGCCGGCCTCTGCCCTTCCCCAGCCGCCTCCACCACCTCTGGAGCCACACTCCCACTCCCTGTTGGCTGTATCTCCTCTTTCTCAGAGTCATTCTCCACCAGGCGCATGACAACCCCTGAGAATGGATTAAGATGGGCATTGGCCTAATCTAGTCGGGCAATTCTTATGTTCTTAGAATAAATACTGCACTCTATAAACAATTACGTATGCCTCAGTGAGTTCCATAATTGAGGCAATTGTGTCTTATAAAAAAAACGTTGAAACTGAATGAGCACAATATGTTGAATTATCCTATTGTGTGTATCTGTATGGAAGTTTTGATAGCTGCTGCATATTTGTCTTACAGCCACATTATGGAACATTTAGATGGTGTTGTTGACAAACCAGAAGCTGAGATGTCATCACAAGAACTGCAGCTTCATTATTTCAAAATGCATGATTATGATGGTAACAACTTGCTCGATGGTCTTGAGCTTGCCACTGCAGTATCACATGTGCAGAGAGAGGTATGTATTAGTTCAGAGGTCCCCAAACTTGCCAACTTTAAGTCTTGTGGACTTCAACTCCCAGAATTCCTTAGCCAGCTGAGGAATTCTGGGAGTTGAAGTCCACAAGTCTTAAAGTTGGCGAGCTTGGGCACCCTTGTATTAGTTTGTCTGAATGGGGAATTTGATGCGCTTCTCAGCAGTCCTTGGAAAAATGATATGTGTAATATTTGTGCATTTCACACACACACATTATTAAATATTGCTTCAAACTAAAAATATAATTTTGGCATCGTGTTTAGGGAAGACTTTTCTCTAGAAGAACTGTCAGCTTTAAAAATGGCAAAACTCTGAAACACTGTTTATTTGGGATTGCAGGATACCATCTCTCACTCTGTTCTGGAGGAGAGAGAAAAAGAGAGAGAGAGACTTTTAGCTTCATGCAAGGAAAGCAGCAGAAGCAGAAGAAGTCTTTCTTTCTCTCCCTCAAACTCCACCAGAAAAGAGTCCTTGTGAGACTTGTCGCACTGGCGCAGCCTCTTGGAGCAGGATGCCTTGCAAGGTCCCAAAGATTCATTTCTTGCAAAGTTTGGGGGAGAGAAAGAAAGACTTTTGCTGCTTTCCTTGCGTGCAGCCAAAAACAAAAGAAAAAAGAAGTGGAAAGAAGCAGCCCAATGGCCAGGCCTGGCGCATGGGGTGAGTGAGGCAAGTTCCCCCTCTCCGCCCTTTCCCCCCTCACCTCACTACTACCTTATGTTGTTCGCAATGCAAGCCACGCAAGCCTTGTGTTCCCATGGGCCCTGTGGGTGGTACAGCCTTGTGTTCCCGCACAGCCTGGATTAATTGCTTTGAGGGGTGCTTTAGGGGTGGACATTTCTCTACGGACCACCAACATTTTCTCATGGACCACCAGTGGTCCCCGGCCTACTGGTTGGCGACCACTGTTCATGGGGATGCTGCACCAGTCATGTGAAAACTGGTTGTTACAGTGCCATTGCAACTTCAAATAGTCACTAAACGAATAGTTATAAGTTGAGGACTACCCATAGAGAACTAAGTGTACCTTCTGAGTTTTGATTTGCCAGACCCATTTAAATCTTTTACCCTCTAGCAATATAATTATCAAGAAGTGTAAAGAGAGGTTCCAAGCCAACTCCTTGGTGAGACTTATCTGTTGTTTTTCTTTTCTAGGGTGGTAACGGACATGTTCAGACAATAAAAGAAGAGGAACTAATTAGCTTGATAGATGGTGTTTTGCACGATAGTGATAAGAATAATGATGGATATATTGACTATGCTGAATTTGCTAAGTCAATGGAATAAAAACAGTCGTCACTTTTCATGTGCCCACTTCAATGTGATTCTTATTATAAATTAGTAGGTGTGTTCTACCTTTGAGCTGAGAAATTAATAGTAGGCTGGTACATGTCGCCATTGGAATGGCTGTATTTGTATGTGTTACATATTGGGAAGTAAAAATAATGGAATGTAATGGAAACTCTTGTCTGCTTTGATATCGATAACAAACCCAGCGTTGAGCAATATAATGCATTGCCCTTGCCAGCAGATTATTTGGCAGTCGTCGGCCATTTGCCTTATAAGGCAAAACCTATAATAAATATTTATACATGTGGGGTTTTTTTTCACTCTCCTTACAGAATTAAACAGATATGAAACCAGAAAAAGTTAACATTCTTTTAATATCTGTAGAAGATAATAAAAAAGTGAAGCACTAAAGTGAAATATTCATTAAAATCATTGCGAACATAAATGTGTGTCTCAGTGGTCTTCCCTTGTATCAGTATTTCTCTGCATTTTAATCTGCCCACTTGGGTATATTTGTTAATGTTATTTCTAAAAATGTAGATTAAATGTCAATGCTCACCTCTATCCTTTACCAAAAACCTGTTCCAATATTAGCTAACTAAATTTTTGTAACTGTGGGGGGGAAAGCTGTCTTGTTAAGATATCTAGCAGTGTACCTAAACACCAATCTTTAGTGTTAAGTCTGAATGATCATTTTGTCTTAAAATTAACTCTTTGAAGAGAGTGGTTAATACTTGAATGGTTTACTTTTTTCAAAAGATTCTGGAGCTTTCAGCAATCTTTGGCCCTATACCATTCAGTAATATCCTGTAGATTTAAAATAATGTAACTGTCTATATGTCTGCCTCATTTTATCAATTTAATTGGTTAAATATTATGTACATTCTAAACTGTTGTATTTCACAAGCTGAAAACTCATAGGGCATTCTCCAAATTGTATAGAGATCTATTTTCTGTAAAGAAATATTCTTATATTCTGTAATAATTGCATTTTGTTAATTATGTAATAAAATCTACTATACGATTGCAACATCTAAATTACATGATGGGGTAGAATCTTATTTTTTTATTTATACTAAAAAAAATCTACACATGATGCTTCAAGTTTAGAAAAATAGAGGCTTTGTGCAATATATTTTATATTGGTTTAATGAGTTTTGCAATTCCAACAAACTAAGCTGGGTTTGTACTGCAGTTCTGATTTATTGCTTAGTATGTTTGAGCCCTTCCAGGTTTTTCTCATTCAATGAATTATGGTAAATGAAGCAATAATATAGACCAATGCAGAGGTGTTTGCAAGGAGATCAAGACGGGCAAGATGGTGTTCACAGCAGGGCAATCCAGGCGCCACATGTTTCAGTGTTGTGTCTATGTACAAAGAAATATGGCTTCTATTTCTTGTTTCTGGATGTACCTGATGACCTTTTATCATTTCCTGCACAATATATGATTTGGTTGATACAATGCATTCCTCATGTGTTTTCCTACTAATTTGTGGCAGGAAATACAGGAGAACTATATTATGAATCTTAATATTGGTTTTATGTAGTTTAAAATAAAGACATTTTCCCCAAATCCCACTCTGAAATCCACTTTGTGTGATTGCCTCATCCATTTTGTGCAATTGCACCATCCATTGCAGCCCTCAGCTCCCCTAAAATGTTTGGAATACATACTAAACAATAAATCAGAACTGCAGTCCCACAAAAAAGATGCACAGCCATGATTTCAAGTAAGGGTGAGGAATCCTTTTTCTATATAGGTCCCAGGACGGATATCCTTTGTAGAAGAGACTAGCAGCCCTTCTTGCCTGTTGGACTTTCACATCAGGGTTAAGAGGTTTTTTTTCAGAGGTCTGAACTATTTGCGGAAGACTTTCGAAATTAGGCTAAGGGCCATAGTTCACTGAAGCTTCGGAAGAAGCCTTGGCTGAGGCATACCTGTCAATCTTGTAATGCCTAATGAAGGGTGACGGGGAGGCCCACGTCGCTACCTGGCAAATGTTGATTATTGGAGCCTGGGTAGCCCAGGCAGCTGAAGTTGCCACACTCCTAGTGGATTGAGCCGTGATATCCCTGGGCACCTGAAGGGCCTGAGCCTGGTATGCTTTGGCAAAGGCCGGCCTTATCCAATGGCCTATGGTGGTTGGAGGAACCTTGAGCCCTTGTGATTTAGGTTGGAAGGATATAAACAAGGTCTCAGACTTACGAAAGGTCTAAGTGCATTTAATGTAAACCCGTAAGGCACGCCTCACATCCAGAGTGTGCCATTGCCTCTCCTTTTCCTGAATTGGCTTGGGGCAAAAATTAGGGAGGATAAGTTCCTGAGCCCTGTGGAAAACTGAATTGATTTTGGGCAAGAAGGAAGGGTCAAGCCGGAGGACCACTTGATCAGGATGGAATACGCAAAGATCTTTCCTAATAGACAGCGCAGCGATCTCTGAAATCCTACGGGCTGATGTGATCGCTACGAGGAAGACTACCTTGTATGATAGAAACTGAAGAGAAGCCTCCCTTAAGGGTTCGAAAGGTGGTTTTGTGAGTGAGGTAAGTACCCTGTTGAGGTCCCAGGTTGGGTAGTGGTGGAGGGACGGAGGGTGTAAATTTGTGACCCCCTTCAGAAAGGCCCGAATACGGGGATGGTGAGAAAGGGAACCGGCTTCTTTACAGGAAATAACTGTAGACAAGGCTGCTACCTGATGTCTTAATGTATTGGAGGATAGCCCCTTGCTGAGAACCTCCTGAAAATAGTCAAGGGCTTGGGCAATGGAAGGGGCAGCTGGGTCGATATGAAGCTTGACACACCATTTATGGAAAATGGACCAGGTGGCGTCGTAGATTCTTATAGTTGAGGGCTGCCTGGCTGCTAGTATGGTGTCAATGACCCTGTTAGAGAGGTTCTCCCTCTTCAAACATTCCCGCTCAACCTTCAGACGGCTAGTTGGAGCCATTGGGGGTCCGGGTGGAGAAGAGGACCTTGAGACAGGGAGAGTCTGTCTGTTGGGATTCTCCAGGGAGGGGCCACTGATAGGCTGCGGAGGTCCGCAAACCAAGGGCGACAGGGCCAATAAGGCGCTACAAGAAGGTCCGCAAACCAAGGGCGACAGGGCCAATAAGGTGCTACAAGAAGCAGTTCCGCCTTCTTTTGAAGTACCTTTTGAAGGACTATGGGCACCAGTGCCGGGGGGGGATGCATAAAGAAGTCCCGTGGGCCATGGGCACTGTAGGGCATTGTGGTTCTCTGCCCCTGGGGATGGGAATCTTGAAACAAACCTTGGAAGTTGGGCATTGAGGGGGGAAGCAAATAGGTCCACTACTGGTAGACCGAAAATGGATGCCGCCTCCCTGAACAGTGATGGGTGGAGACGCCACTCCAACTGGTCTATGGTAGCCCTGCCCAACCAGTCTGCTTGGGTGTTGGATATACCCGAGATGTGATCTGCCCTGAGGGAAAGGAGGTGGGACTCCGCCCACCAACAGAGATGCTCGGCCTCCCTCATTAAGTGTAATGATTGAGTGCCCCCCTGTTTATTGATGTGTGCTTTGGTTGTGATATTGTCTGTGAGGATGAGGATGTGGTGGCTGCGTACCTGGGGAAGGAAGCTGCGGAGAGCCAGGTGGACGGCGTGAAGCTCCAACCAGTTTATGTTGCACAGTTTCTCTGTCGCTGACCATCTGCCCTGTGCTGTAAGGGACTGAAGGTGAGTGCCCCATCCATACAGACTGGCGTCTGTGGTGATGGTGAGTCTTGGAGGCTCCTTGAGGAGGCAGCCTTTGTTGATGGATGATTTGCTCCACCAAAGGAGGGACATAAGCACCCTTGGTGAAACCCTGACCTTGCGTTTTGAAGTGCTTGATCCGGTTCTTTGGTACGGGAGCAGGAACCACTGGAGGGATCTGGAGTGTAAACAGGCCCAGGGAATAATGGAAAGACATGATATCATTTTACTCAGTAATTGAGATAGTTCTAGAAAGGAAACCCTCTTAAGGCATCTGATGCTTCTGACAGATTTTTGGATGCTGAGAATTCTCTCCGGAGATAGGAACACCTTCCCCTTCACAATGTCAATTACTGTCCCCAGGTGGGTTATCCTGGTGGAAGGGGATAATTGGCTTTTCTTCCAATTGATAAGGAACCCATGTTCCAGGAGAGTGGATAAGGTAATTTGAGTATCCCTCACTGCTTGATCCCTAGAAGGGGATAGGATGAGGATGTCATCCAGCTAACAGTGGAAGCACACAGGGAGGGTTCTGAGGTGGGCAGCTAGTGCGGCCAGGGCCTTGGTAAAGGTTCTGGGGGCAGAGGCCAACCAAAATAGGAGAGCCGCGTATTAAAAGTGGAGGTTATTGTAACAAAAACGCAGAAATTTGTAATGAGAAGGTCGGATTGGAATGTGCAGGTATGCCTCTGAGAGGTCAACAGATGACAACCAGTCCCCCTGTCTAACGCCCAGCAGGATTGCAACGTGTGCATTTTGAATTTGCGGTATACCAGATAGTGGTTAAACCGCTTTAGCTCCAGAATCGCTCTCCATCCCCCCAGGTGCTTAGGGACCACTAATAAGTGGGAATAGAATCCCTGCCCTCTTTGAGACTGAGGGACGGGCTGGATGGCTTTTATGTCAAGTAGGTGCTGAATGGCTGTGTCCATGAGGCTGTGCTTAGTTCTTGGAGAGGAGGCATGGCATGAAAAAGTTGGGGGGGAGGGTAGATTGAAATTCAAGGGCAAGGCCAAACCTGATGGTGTCTCTAACCCAGGCGTCAGAAGTGGAGGCGTCCCACTGGTTGGCGAAGGTCTTAAGGTACCCGCCAATGGGAATTAGATCATGTGGCCTATCTGGAGCACCTGAAGGGCCTGCTGCCAGAGCCACGAAAGGGCCTTTTGAAGCTACCGCTCCTTCTGTTTCTGTCAGAGGAGTCGGTCCTGTCCTGAGGCTGGCCTGACCCAAAGGGAGGGGGCCTTTGGTACCTGGGAGAGGAGGCCTGGAAAAAGGGGCGAAAGGGAGCTCTCCAAAAGGGCTGCAGGGATCTTGGCTCTGGCTTTTGGGTGAGGGATGGAAGGAATTTTTTCTTATTCCTCCCTTTGACTAAAAGGGGATCCAAGGATGGTCCAAATAATTTATTTCCCACGAGGGGAGTGGAAGCCAATTTTACTTTATTCTTTTTTTTTTTGAAAACAGTTTTATTAATTTTAACAACAAACAAAAACACATAAAACATAAAAACATCATCTCTTCTTCATGAGTTTACAGACAGTGTATCGGTTGGTTTACCACTTTTTTTTGTCATCCATTTCATAGTCTCCATTGTAATTATATTACATAATAATTCATATTATCAATCAACAATTATATAGCCTGATATCATTATTAAACAATCATTTGACTATAATTTTATTAATTCATACTTTAACGAGATAACTATAATTTACTTAATTTATTTTATAACAAATCATAAAGTCATACCAAGTGTATCTTAATAAAATTTTATAAGGATAGTATCAAAGAAAAAAAATGTATTCATTGTTTCCTAAAATTCTAAATATTCTATTATTATATTTTATTATCTAGCCATTGATAGAAAAGGTCCCAAATTTCATAAAATTGTTTATCTTCTTGTTCTATGTGAATTTCAAATGTCAATCTACTCATTTCAGCACATTCCAATATTTTCTTAATAATTTCTTCCTGTGATGGTATTTTCTCACTCTTCCAATTTTTAGCAAATACAATCCTAGCCGCTGTTAATACATTTACAATCAAATATTTCAAATTTTTATTGTATGTATCAGGTAAGATTCCCAATAAAAAAATCTCTGGTTTTAAATCTATATGTTTCTTTGTCATTTTTTCCAACCATATGTGAATTTTAGTCCAATATTTTCTAGCGTCCTCACAAGTCCACCACATATGGTAATATGGACCAGGTATCTGATGACATTTCCAGCATTTTTCAGATTTATTCTTGAACATTCTTGCTATTCTTGTCGGGGGGAAATGCCACCTGTAAAACATCTTATACAGATTTTCTTTATATGCTGTTGACATTGTCATTTTATAATTTTGAGACCACAATTTTTGCCATTTCTCTAAATCAATCCCATATCCAAAATTCTTCCCCCAAACAATCATAGTTTCTTTAACTTGTTCTTCCTCTAGTTTAATTTCCAGCAAATAACCATATAATTTTTTAATCACTTTTTCATCAGTACTTGTCAAAATTTTATCTAAGTCAGTCAATTTATCATAGAATCCCTCTGTTTTAGAATCTTTAACATACCTTGAATGTATTTGCACATATGAAAACCAATTCATCTTTATACCTTGCTCTTCTAGATTTTGCATCGTTTTAAGTTCACCCTTTTCATCCAATATTTCCCCAAATCTAACTATTTGTTCCTTCTTGTATGTTATAGGATAAGAAAAAGCTTCAATAGTTGATAACCAAACTGGGATTTTCAAATAACATTGTCTCTTAATTTTCTCCCAGTTTAACCATAAAGATTCCCGCATATAATGCCTTCTAAAATAGCCCTGCGATTTAGTTCCCTTATACCACAGAAAAGCATGCCAGCCCAGTAATAAATCATGTCCTTCTAGTGTCAACAATCTAGTCTTTCTTAATGTTATCCATTCTTTGGCCCACATCAAATTTGCAGCTTGACACTACAACTCCCAATTAGGAAGGCTAAATCCTCCTCTAGTTCTAGCATCTTGTAAAAGTTTTAATTTTATTCTCGCTTTCTTACCTTGCCATATATACTTCAATACCAATTAAGCTTGGCAAAGATTATTTTGAAGACTTAAATTTTACTTTATTCTTGAGGTCTGCCTGCCAGTGCTTTAGCCAGAGCAGAGGGCGAGCAGAGACATGGGAGAAAATAGCACGGGTGGAAAATTTGACCGAGTGGAAGGTAGCGTCGGCCAAGAACTCAGCTGCGGCTGTAATCTTGGCCATGTCCTGATGAGCTCGGACATTGGAGGCTGGGACATGCTGCTTAAGCTGGCGAAGTCAGCGAATGGATGACCTGGTAAAGAAGGAGGTGGCCATGGCCAATCTGATTGCCCAAGCATCTGACTGGTGAGCTCGGCGCAAGGTCAGCTCGGGCCGTTTCTCCTCCAGTCTCAAGGCCTCTAAGGGGTTGCTGAGGGTGGAGGAAGAGGCCAGACCTATGATGGGCTCATCAACCTCCAATAAGTTGGAAAGTTCTGGATCTAGATTGAAAAACTTTTTATCATGGGCTGAAGGGGCGGGGGGGGCACCGAAGAGGCCAACTGCTTGAACACCAGGTCAAGGAAGATGGGAGGAGTTGGGATGACCTCGGCTTCCACTACTGGCTGTTTGAAAATGGAGTCCTCTGGACCTTCCGGGACAAGAGGAGAGGGATCAGAGGGGTTCTGAGTCTTTAGCCCCGAGATATTCCTGGCCTTGAACAGGAGGGATTTGAATAATTGGGGCTAAATAGCCCTACAAAGGCAGGCTGGTTGGGGGGGAGGCCCTCATCCTCAGACATCTCCGCCTCTGATGGGTCCACGTTGGAAAGGGGTTCATTATATTGTAAGGACCCCAAGTCAAACTCCTCCTCCTCCTCCCTACCCAGATCTAAGTCCCCTTCTGCTCCTCCTCCCTTACTGAAAGGAAAACATCCTCCTGAGGGGGTACCTGATCCTGGAGTGGTTCCGATCTGAGTGGGAGTGATCTTACGGGATGAGACTCAGATTCGGGGGCCAGCGGATGTAGACCTGGCCTAACTATCTTTTGGAGTCCTTCTGCGATTCCTTGGCGGATAGCCAATTCCATCCAGGATCTCAGTTGCTCCGGGACCTCCTGTATAAGTGGTTCCTCCTGGCATAGGCCGGTGGCTGTGGGTGTGAAGGTAGCCTCTGGTGTCCATCCGGCCGGTGTTCCGGGAGCCTGGTGAGCTTGAGAGGGCAAGCTGCGCCTGGATAGGGAGGAATAGACTAAAAGAGGGGGGTTGAGTAGAGGTAGAGGGAGTGGAAAGTGGTAGAATGGGAGGCACTGAGCCTGCCTGCCTGCCTGGTGCATCTATTAATTTCTTTTTCCAGCTCCTTGTGGCATCTTAAGGCATCCCTCTGGAAGGCTTTGGAGGTATCCTTAGCCTGCCTGCGCAGATGGTGGGTTTTAGATTTGGCCTTCAAAGAAGGGCCTCTGGAAGGATTGCCTTCTGCCATTTCAAAGATAATTGAATAAGATAAGGATCAATAAGAGGTGGTTGGCATGCCTAGGGGTCAACCTACAACAAGACCGGGAGCCCTGAAAAAAATCTTTCACGCCTCCCCCTTTTTACTTCTATATTGTGTTATAATATTATTTCCTCTTTCTCTTATTTTCCTTTATATATATATATATATGTAAAATAAAATATATAGGAAAAAAATGGTCCAATCGACCAATAAATGCCAGAGGCCTTGTAGAGAAAGCTAGGCCTATACCAACTGCCTTCCCAGGTGGAACTGGGTGGAAGTGGTGCTGTATTTGCCACGCCAGCTAAGGCAGGCTGCGGGAAAAACCAACAAGCAGAGTTGGAGAACTAGTCTCCAAAGCAAACAAGGCTGGAGCAAGAAACTAATTTTTGGCTCTGAGCAGGCCTGCGGGTCCTGCTGCTTGAGCTGGAATCACACCGCAGCGTTCAGATCGAGATAAACAAAAAAACAAAATGGCGCCTGACCACGAGGTGGCACTTAAAATGGCGGCCGCCTGCAATGTGGAATTACGGGGTCTCTCAGCAGCAGCAAGAAAAAACTTCCCCAGGGACAATGCAAGGTCCGCAAAGAAGAGGATAGGAAAGGAAGAGGCAAACAACTCTTCCGGAGGAGAAAAACGGCGTTCGGTGTGTGGGGGGGAAATGGAGTGAATCGGAACGAATTAAATCAAATCATAGAAAAAAACCAGAAAAAAAGGAAAACGGCAGGGAGGCAACAAGAAGGAATGGGGGGGGTAGCATGGAGACACTGCTAGCCATCCCCCTGTCACCCACTGGTGCTAGGAAAAGGCTTCCCAGGGGAATTTGGCAGTCCAAAACCAATGCGCAAGGCTAAGAGGAATAAAGAAACAAAAATACAACCTGAGAGGAACAAAAGCAATGAGTCAAACTAAGGATTTCTTGAAACGGCCAAGAGAACTTCTAATCACTGCCTAGTCTGCACGAGGCTGAGCATAAACTGGGGGATGCTATGGTGGAGTCACATGGTGGAAGGAGGAACGTTCCTCAAAATTAAGCTCAGCCTACAACAGCAGAGACTGAAGCACCACCCACTTCTGGATGCTCCGAGCAGCTCTAAGGAGAATCAGCTGCCACCTTACACCAATAAGATAAAAGGTTTCCTACACACCAGTCTAATGGTTTGATAAACCCTTATCACCATTTTAAAGGAGAGAAAATTAAATCACATTAAAATATAACTATGTTAGTTAATAAATTTAACAATATTACAAAGTGCAACTGGCTCTCACTTCTCAGAGTATTGAATAGCTGGACTAGATTCTAAACAGAATTAGAGAGATGCTTTGAGGTTGGTTACTTTCTTGCAGTTTCATTACCAAACTAGGCAATATCATCAGTGCCAGAGTTCACATAAGTTTTAGGGTAGCACTGATGATATTACCTACTTTGATAAGGAAATGTAGGTAAGTAAACAACCAACCTCAAAGATTACCAAGGTCCCTTCAGAGTTCAACCTACAAATATCCTCTTATATTGGTAAATGCATTCCATCTCCACTAGATGCCACAAGAGACCCATATTTGCTATTGTAAGCTTTTGGGGATAGACAGGCCTTTTCTATTCTAATTCCAGTTCCAAGATCCTACGTTCAAAGTTTCCATCTTAATATTATAACAAAGTAAATTTACCACAGTCTGAAAACTCTCAACCTTTATTTTGCTATAAATGCATTGATATCAGAAAAAAAATCAACCATCTCATGCAGATCATCACATTACATCCCATTTTCATTAATTTATTGATTCTGTCATTAAACAGGACCAAGACTCTCCAAATTCTCCTGTCTTTGCCAAGACTACTAGATGAAGCCAAACATTTGTCCTTCCTTCAAGACACTTGAGTTATGACAAGCCAAAGGTTTGGGTTTAATATGAGATTTCCCTCTTCCCTCTTCCCTCTTTCCCTTCAATCTTTCAAACTCCTTGTCCAAGTTTCCACACTGGCTCTTCATTCCTAACCTAAATTGTTTGAAAAATGATCCTGATACTATGTATGAGCCAGACAAGATCATGACCCAGCTCAATAAGATTGGGGTGAAGAGCCAGAGTGGAAACTTGGACAAAGTGGGTAAAAATGCCTTGGTGACATTTTGTGAAATTATTATTTTAGATAAACCCTTTTGATAATTAGTATGAAGAGATCATTAATTTTCCATGTAACATTTGACAAGCAATTGCCCTTCAAAAAATAATGCATGTCAATTATACAAATTTTACCCAGTCTTGAAGTAGATTACAATGACTGTCTTCTTCTGCTAACTGCTAGAGCTACATGAAAGGTATATAATGCAAACTGTATTAAACCACAATTTCTTACAGTTATGAACAAACTTTTATTAGTTGGGTTCACTTACTTTACTATTCTGTAAACAAGTTTTCACAAACCACCATGGCTGGGTATTTGCAATGATTAAACCAGAATCAACAATTCAGACTGTGGTTTAACACTGTGTCATGAGTATTTCTTGGAGCAGAGAAGAAGGACAAATGACATCCTGAACATCTTGACCTTATTGCATTAATTACATGAATTATGCGATTTACATCACTTGCATGATAATGTCATAACACATGAAATCTTAATTGCTTGAAGCAGATCCCTTGCACTAAACACAGTAGTAACTTTGTTGGGAGTGAAGCTTTTTCACACTAAATGATGTACACAAGTTTCCACTATCAGTAAGTCTCTGAACTTCATTGAATTTAAGTCTGGTGTGTATCCTGTGTGTGTCATCACACTGTGTTTGTTGCAGTACGTGTATCAGGTAGCATAGTATTCTCTATATTAGACATAATAGCATATAAAGAATAGCATGAACATGCTTCAGATAAAACTGGGTATATTGACAAGAATATTTAAAATGATTGCTACTGTCTTTTCTACTAGCTAGAAATACTGTCTTTTCTACTAGCTAGATTGCTACTGTCTTTTCTACTAGCTAGAAATGCATAAGACATGGTTTATAATGGAGGCCAAAAATTTAGTTTATGAAAGCCTCATTTGACTGAAGTCATGGTTTGTGGTAGTTGGTGTGCACACACTCATCTGGTGAGTACTATAGCTGGTAGAAGACTGCAAAGGGGAAAGAGGTGAAGCAAAAAATGAAAAGAAAGAAAGGAAAACAGAATTTACCCTAAAACTAAGAGAAAGATGAAGGGTGTGTGTGAGTCATTTTCAACTCCTAGTTTCCTCACCCAGAATTCCTCTGTAAGCCAAGCAAAGCCATGTTCAACTAGCAAAGAGAGGCTCCTTAAGCATAAAACCCCTGCAAAGCCATAGCTGCCCTCCTATTTCAATTGATAAAAACTTCAACTGGACGATGCATCCATCTTCAGAAATATCTTTAAGGTCTGTACAAAGTCCAGCCAGGTCCACTAGGTGTCTGGAGTGGATCACTTCAATTGCCTTCTTGCGCTGAAACACTCCAAGGCAACCAAAAAGTGATCTCACGGGGACAAATGAAAGATAGTAATCCCCCCCGTCCAAAAAAAATCTAGTTCAATCATATATATCTATAGTTGTGCACCATTTTTTGTTAGAATTAATTTGTTTGAGGACCAGTACAGCAGAAAACTTCAGATAGATATTGTAAAAAAATAAAAAATAAACCACAGATCTATATCATAGTTCATTGAAGTTTATCAAATTCAAAAGAGCTTAATCCTATAGTCCTGAATGAAACTTTCTTTTGAATAAACATAGAGGCTGGCACTGTGCTTAATGCTGAACTGTGGTTAGTGTGTGTGTGTGTGTGTGTGCTTGTGTGTGTTTGTTTGGTATGATTCAATCCCAATTTCACTTTTTTAAAAAGACTGTTTTTGCCCCTGTCATGACCAAATTTAAGGCTGGACATTTGCTGGAAGACTTTTAACCAACTTTGGAAGAACATCAAGAAAGCCAAGATTGAGGCTTAACATTTGGCAATCATATTTATTAGCTTGGATGCTTGTTTTCTACTGAACTGAGGCCCATCTTAATATATACATATACATATATGAATAAAATTATATGGCTCGGACATGCAAGTAAAATAGACTGGCTGGATCGTTGTACTGCTCTTAATGTCAGCTGTTGCCAGAAATAAAGCAGCCAAATGCTCCACTGGAGAATAAAAAAGTGAACACAACCATTTCTGCAAGGCTGGACTTAGTTGCATTCTAAGTCCAATTAAAGGACTCCCAAGTGCCTCCTTTGCACTCTCCATATTTCTGTTCTGCCAAACCAGAGGCAGAGATACAGTACAAGTGAAATAGCCCATTTGTGCAGACAGCCCTTGCCTTCCATCCGTCCTAAGCTGTTCTGCCAAAAGTTTTGACAACACAGCATGGTGTGTGTGTGTGTGTGTGTGTGTGTGTGTGTGTGTGTGTGTGTGTGAAAAATCCACTCTTCATGTTGGCAAGACAACTGGTAGCTGTGCTCAATTTCCCTACATCTGGAAACTTGGATGTTGCTGTTCTTCCCTGTCTGCTTTGTAATGAGAGAAAAGACATGCTGTTCCAGCTGCAGGAATGTTGTAAAGAGCCCAGCAAGGAAATTGGCTTGGTGCACTCTGCTCACAAGGATACTATATTACTGCTATCAGTGACAGCAGAGATTTTTATTACTCCAGTGATCTGGCTTGTACATGTCTTCTGACATTTAAGAAGAAAAGTAATGTTGTGGCATTCAGAGCATTTCTAGTATACAGGCTATCTTTACTGCCCAAACACAGCATAAGTCTGTCTGTCTATCTGTCTGTCTGCCTGCCTGTCTCTGTCTGTCTCTGTCTCTGTCTCTCTCTTTCTCATCTATCTATCTCTATCATCTCTATCTCTATTTCAAAGACCTATCCTCATTTACTGCTCCATTTACATGTTGCCTAGCAACCATGTGGAGTCTGAATTTTTGCATTGAATAATATAAGAGGTACAGAATCTATACAATGGGTATTTCCTCCCAAGCCAATCAAATTATTACTCAGTTTCAGTTGTCGTTTTTGTTTTCATTTGCTTCAGGTTTGCCTAAGTACATTTACTACAAGTAAATGTATTCAAGCCAAATAAAATTCAGCTTTGTTCATGCATTCAGAACATTTAGAGAGTCAATTGGTGCATTGGTGAAGGTGCTGGACTAGCAACATGGTTGGCATGGAAGCAGGCAAGTGACTTTCAGCTAGTCATTTTTTTTTTTCAAAACTAGGACTGAGAAATCCAAAATATCCCAGAATAAAGCAGTGGCAAATGCTAAACCACCTCTACAATGTTGCCAAGAAAACCATATGGTCCATGAAATTACCAGAAGTCAAGATGGACTTGAAAGCAATGCATGAAAAAAAAAAGTGGGGGGCATCTATATCTCATCTTTTCTTTACAGGCTTGCTTGGCATGCAAAAGCACCTGGCTGGCCCTATCTGAAATGGTCCAATAGATGGAGTTGGCTAGTGAGTGCTCATGTTCTGTAGATCAATAATAGAGAAGTTACTTAATACCTAATGTCTTCAGATAAGGATGGGAGTGACAGTATCTTGCTCAATGAAAATTGGCACGAATAGGCAATTGCTTTTGTATATCTCATTGTTGTATACTGTGACAAGGTTGTCATAAACAAATAAATGCATACGGTGGTATTGGATAAACCAATTATGCAGCTCATCTAAGGCATGTTCTATTTTCATAACGTGTTAACTTGTATTCCTGCCCCTTAAACAGGCATACCAACCTACTTACCTACCTACATATGACAGAAAAGGAGAAAGAACTAGTAAGCCAAATAAAAGACATAACATGAGAAAAGAAAAATATATATAGCTAAAATCTAATACAATCTATTATACTTCCCCATAACTTTCTATCCTTGAAAACCATCTTGGCTCTCATCACATCCATTTGCTGCTTTTTACATAAACTTCTGTTTTCTAAATTCTCACCTCTGTTTCCGAGGAAGGAGTTAGCCCTGTCCAGACACTTTTTTTTTTTTGCTCTTTCTTTTCTGTAGACACCCGTCCCTTCATCTTTCATGTATTTCTTTTGAGGATCAAGCTTCATTCATTCTTTCTATATGAGCAACACACCTTAAAAGTATTTTTTATTCTGTTCAACCCTTTTAACATTCACCGATCCTTGATACTATCTCTTCTTTAAGAAACTTTACACATTCTTTCTTGTTCCCTGATCATTGCTAAAGCATTTTCCCCATATGTCATCCTTTTTTTCACATAAGCATTCCTTTCATCCACAGCACTTCTCCCAGTATACTCAGCAAACACATTTTTGGGGAAACAATCCAAATTCAATCCTATTCACCAGTGGTAGGATTCAAAAGTTTTTTTACTACCAGTTCCTTGGGCGTGGCTTGGTGGGCATGTAAAGGAGGTAGTCTGAGGTGGTATTTGCTGGTTCTCCCAACTACTCAAAATTTCTGATTCCAGTTCTCAAGAACTGGTCAGAACCTGCTGAATACCACCTCTATTACTCACTTTATCATGCATTGTATGTAAATCAACGTATGTACAATGAACTTTTCCCCACATATATATCATATATGCTGACATATCAGCCCATCCATGGATACAGTGACCTTGAATTTTTAACCAAAATAGCATGAAAAATGCATCAACCGCAGGTAAGCCAGATCATATATTTTCATATATTTTAATTTTCACAATGTACTTATCCACAAATTTTCATGGTATTTTGATTTTTAAAAATGAGGATCAGTTTATTAGGCCAAAAACCAGGAGACTTAGGCAAGAAAGCCAGTGGAGTGATTTTGAGCCAGTCATTCTGATAAACTCTGAAAGAATGAGTATTAGGCATGTTCCCCATCTTGAATTGTTTATAATAAGGAAGGAAGGAAGGAAGGAAGGAAGGAAGGAAGGAAGGAAGGAAGGAAGGAAGGAAGGAAGGAAGATATTGGTACTTCAAATAATTACGATAGATAAGCTCATGCATGGATAAATCAATCCAATTTATTTTGGCACCTAAAATTATAGTTTACCTGTAAGTATAGATGATATATTTTTCAACATCCTGCTGAAAAGAAAAATTAGGTTTGCCCATTATAAAATCACACTGCACATTCCAAATGCTATTCATTGTCATCTCCTGTACCCTTTTAATTAGAACTCTGCTGAACATTTTTCCAGCCCCCAACCACAAACTAGATTTTCTGCAGGTTTTTTTTTCATTCACTCTTGCTGCCTTCCTGTTGGTGGCTCTTGCCTAGCCCCTTTATCCTTTTCCATTTTTAAAAAAATTAGGAATGTGCAAAACATCCTGTGAATGAACCATTCCATTGCAGAGCAGTTAATTTTCTTGCTAACGGTAAGGTCAGTTTTGCCACCTCTTAGACCAAGGGTGTCCAACCTTGGCAACTTTAAGACTTGTGGACTTCAACTCCCAGAATTCCTCAGCCAGCAAAGCTGCCTGAGGAATTCTGGGAGTTGAAGTCCACAAGTCTTAAAGTTGCCAAGGTTGGACACCCCTGTCTTAGAATGTCAACCAAAACCTCTTTTATTTCAAGTTGGCTCACTCTCTATCCAAACTTAGATTTCTATTCTAATAACTATTTTGAATAATATTATCTTCATCCCACCAACCAAAAGCAAATACCCTGAACTGACATTTCAAGATCCAGGGCAAGAAAATTTAAGTTCACTTTCCTAGAAAATCTTTCCTCTTTAAACAAGGGCATTTGTTGACCGGAGCTGTCCTTGTAGGTGATTGATGTATAAATGCATAGTTGAAACAGGCAGTAGGCAGGCATCCAAGACCAGCTGAAGCCCAGACCTGCTTTCCATTGGTAATTAGTCTAAATATTGAGGGCTTTGGGGTGGTGGTATTTTTCTAGTTAATTAAAAACTGCTGCCAGCTTTTCCAAAATCTCAAAGTAGCTTTTATGTTTCTGCATAGGCAGCTGGTTGTCATAAATTACAAATTCTGGAAAACTACATCTACCAGAACTGAGCTGCAAAACCCTGAGCAACTGTTAGACAGGAGTTAAGAGATGCAGAAAAGTCTGACTTTTTGTTGTCATCTTGTGATCATCCAGATTTTTGTAGCTCAGTTCTGGTAGCCTGTGAAAAATTAAAGTAAACATGCCCTGTACAGATTTGGTTATTAGAGACTATTGATACTCCTTTTGACATTGTTTGTTCAAAAGATAAATTCATATTTCTGCTCCTGCAAGCTGCAGTTGTGTATTTGGCTGTAGCACTGGAAAGGAATCTTCCACCTTGCTTGTTAGTATGGAAATTGCTCCTTCCTTTTGCCAGAGACTTGTCAGTAGCTATCTTTCACTCTATCCATTCTTTATTGTTTGCATCAAGAAAAAGTATGAGAGATGCTAACTATGAAAAAACATATTTGAGCTAGCTAATTTGGGCCATCCAGGGAAGAAGAATATTTTTCAGAACATTTTTCCTATGTCTTTTAAATATTCTGGTTATTTTTGTCAAGAAAATACATACCAGGTTGAGAAGTCACCAGGAGTCAAATAATTTAACTTTATCACAAAGTAGCATGTGGTCTTTCCATCTGAGCGCAGTTAGGCATACCCTCGATCCTAATATTTCAAGGAAGAATGATTTATAATTTTTATATCTTATACGTAGTTGGTATTGTAGATGAATGTTAGTTCATCTGAAGTACCCCAACTTTTTGGAGCCAGTGAAAGCCATTTTCATAGCATGTTGTAGGTGGAATGGGACAGTTTTCCAGGGCTAACTCATCAAGACCAATTAGCTATGGCCAACTTGCCAGGAAACAACTCAGATGTGACAATTCAATAGTTCAATTTAATTATTTAAAATAATTTAAAAAACATTTTAATGTTTGCCATTCACATTTCCTTTTATCCCTTCTTTTGCATCCTTTCTTTAATTAATCTGTTCCACCATTTCTTTGATATTAATGTAACTCTTGTCTCTTGTGTTGTGGTCCACCGACAGCCTGTGGAGACAGCAGCAGAGTCGGACAGTGAAGAGGAACATGGGCCAGTGGGGAGGACTTGGATGAGGATCCTGCTTCTAAAACAGAGATGGGGCCAGGGCCATCTGGGAGTTATGTGATGACTTTGGAGCCTCCAGAATCTGACAGCAGTGAGGCAGAGGAACAAGGGGAGCCTGTTCCCAGTGTGCACATGCACAGAGCTGCCAGGAGGCAAGAACAATTAAGACATAAGGGGCAATTTGGGAGTAAGGCTTGGAGGTGATTGGCCCCCCCATAAGACATAAAGGAGGTGAAAAGGGACATGAACCTTTGCAGGAAGCAACTTTGTTCATACTGGTTGGTTTGAAACCTGAAGCTCTATGTTGAATTTGTGCTCCATTTGGCCTTGTATAACTAGTTAGAAATTTAGTCATTTGCAGCATTTCAAGGAAGATAAAGGTGTGTGCTTATCAGATTTATCCTGAAGGAGTTTGGCAGACTTCCATGGGACTATTTACAAACTGTTTGAGACTCATTACGGGCTGTGAATAAATAAAATTCACAGCCACTGAAATAAAGAAAAAAGGGTTCTGGGACTAATGTGTGTTGTTAGTGTCTCAATAAGTCTTGGTCAGAACATTGTGGTATGTTGTCTGGCAGTGAGTTGTGCTGAGGTGTTCCCCGATAGGAGAATGAGTGCACTCAGGGAAACGTAGTGAGAGTGGTGAGGAATAACACACAACCAGCATACAGATACACTGAACAGTAAAATGTAGGTTCTACTTCCAGTAAACGGGTAAACAAAATCCAACAAACAATCCAAATCATACACGGTTAAAGCAGGTAGTATCAGTCAAGGGATAATCCAAAAACGAAGTCCAGTATCAAAAACAAAGTTCAGTAAACAGAGTTTGCTAACAGTTTGCAAGACTCACAGCAATCCAAGCAGAACAACGATCAGACAAAGGCAAAAGGGAAAATGCAAGAAGAGAGACAAACCAGGTTTCTGGCTCCATCTTATGGCTGTTGGAGGAACCTCTGGCAATCACAATTACAGCATTCTCTTAAAGATACAACAGTATTAAATGATTATCCTGGTTTATATATTGCCAACCCAACTGTTAGGTGACTATCATTCCTAATATTCTCCCCTTTGGGTAGGACAATATATAAAACCTTACAGTTTAAGTTCATATTCCTCACAGCAAGCCTTATGTTTTACAGTGCCTTGGATTTTCATAAAATGATCTGCAATGTTATTCTCTGACATGCAGTACTCCAGTTTAATCATTTTACTTTGAACGCATTGTCTCACATTCAGATATCGTAGATCGGTGTGTTTTGATCTTGTCTTTACAGTGAGATTGGAAACTATCTGAATTGCTGATTGGTTGTCTTCATATACAACAATAAGTTCCTTTACATTAATTCCCATGTCTATCCTTAGTTGTTTCTAACATACTAAGTCTGCACATAATAGAGACAAACATGAGAATTCAGCTTCCATTGTTGATAAGCTTAGATGTTGAATAGACCACCATCCAATTAACACCTTTCCTAATAACACTACAGTACCTGACATTGATTTACATGTAGGTACGTCTGTAGCAAAACTTGCATCAACATATGTAGTTAAACTTAGTTCATCTTTAGGCTCCCAATATAATGCATAATGCATCGTTTGTTTAAGATATCTCAACACACACTTAGCAGCTTGCCAGTGCCTTTCAGTAGGCTCAGCATTAAACCTAGCTAATTGGTTGACACTATATGCTATGTCTGGCCTAGACCAATTACTAAGATAGGATAAACTACCAATTAATGATTGATAAATGTCTTTATCAAAAACAGGACTTTGTATATCACTGTGGCTAAACTCCTGGCTCATTGGTGTCTTAGCCGTTTACAAAGTTCCATTTTAAAGTTCTTCATTAACTGATTAATTTTATCTGCCTGTGAAATTTTATAGCCTCCCTTAGTTTTATCTATTTTCAAACCAAGATACTGTTTAATCTCACCTAAACGTTTGATTTTAAATTTCTTTTCTTACAGTGAAATAATCCCAGTAGCTTCTTGCTCAGTTTTAGTGATTAATGCTATGTCATCAGTGAACAATAACAACAATGAAATTACACCATCACTTTCCTTTTTGAATAAACATGGATCAGCCATGCCAGCTACAAAACCTATCTTAGTTAATTCCTTCACTATGCACTAGTTCCATTCATAGCCTGATTATTTCAAGCCATAAAGACTCTTTTTTAATCTCCAGCAATCAGTTTTGTTATCAGTTTTTATCCCCAAAGGCTTCTTTAACTATATAGTATGCTGCAATGGTGCATGCAGATATGCCATCTAAACATCTAAATGGTTTATTGTGTTTTTCGTCTTAGCTGCCCACACTAATGCTGCTCGTAATGTGGTAGCCTTCAGACTAGGTGCAAACACCTCTTCATAGTCATTGGCTGACTGATCAAACCCTGTGCTACTAACCTGGCTTTATGGGTAACAGTCCCATCCACACCTGTCTTAATTTTATAAATCCACTTACACCCTATGGCATGCTCACCTGGTGGTAACCTGACATTTTCGTATACCTCCAACCTTTGTAAGGATTTCAGTTCCTTATCCATTGCTTCCTGCCAACAGCCTGATCCTTAGCAGGATACAGTTTCAGTTCATTATAGTTAGTGGGAACTATATTTACCTTGGCATACTATACTAGCCTGATATCTATCTGGTGGTTGTGTTACACGGGTTGAATGTCTAGGTAACTCAGGGCTTACTGGTGGACTCTTCTGTTCCACCTGCTGCTGTTCTTCTACCTCCTCCTGTGCCTGTTCTTCCCGTTTAATGACTATCTCATCATTAGGGACTACTTGGGTGTCGATAACAACATCATTGTTGGATTCCTGTTCTAGTTTATTCCACCCAACGTGCTCAACAAATTTAGCACTAGCGCTACAGTAAACATTAGCTGTGCCTGGGGCTCAGAATCTAAATGATCTATTGGCCTCATAACCTATGAAAAATAATTTCCTAGCTCTATGTTGCCCTTTCAGTCTTCTTGTGAGGGAATATGCACCCATGCTAGAGTTCCAAATGTGTGTAGATAACTTAAATTTGGTTTTCTGCCATGTCAACAAGTGAATGGCAGTTCACTGGTTGTTGTGTTCACCACATTGTTTAACACATGGTTGGCACACATTATGGCTTCACCCCAAGTGTTTCAGGCAAATCTGAATCAGATAACATTGTCCGAGGCATGGCTTGTAATGTTTGCCCTCTTCATTCTATAAACGAATTATGTTGTGGCCTGTGAGGTGCAGAACACTTATGCTCAATACCAGCCAATTTCAACATCGTTTGGAATATATTATTACTAAACTCAATCCCGTTATCTGTATCTAAAGTAATTACCTTATGTTTCATTTTCCTTTCTGAAAATCTTAACCAATTAAAGAAATGTTGGAATGTTTCTGTTTTGTTTTTCATTAGATAGCAGAAACCATACCGTAATGATCCATTATACTCAAAACATAGCAGGCACCTCCCATATTGGGTTTCATAGGACCAATTATGTCAGCAAACACAACCTCTAAAGGTTCTTTGGTCTTAAACTCATTCAGTCTGTTTGCTGGGGTAACCTTGCTTTTCTCCTGATTACATGCATTACAGTTTAAGTACTTGCTACAAGGTTTTAATTTTACTCCCTCTGACAATTTGGCAGTTTGTTTCAGCATTTTGAAATTAATTAACAAGTTGGCTGTGGCAAATTGGCTCTGATGAGTTGTTGTAGAACCCTTGTGTGCATTCATACAATTTCTGCAATAGACATTTTAAAAATGCTTGCCATTGTGCTCCTATCTGGTTATAAAATCCCAATTCACCAAAGGATAAAATGGCATACTTGATCTATGCCAGGGGTCTCCAACCTTGGCAACTTGAAGACTTGTGGACCTCAACTCCCAGAGTTGAACTCTGGGAGTTGAAGTCCACAAGTCTTCAAGTTGCCAAGGTTGGAGACCCCTGATCTATGCCACTCCATTTTAGATGCCCTGAGAGGTGAGGCAACCCCTGCCCCTGGTTTTCTGGCCTTCTGCAAAGGGGTCAAAACTCCAGCTGTGCAGCCTTGCATGAGGGACACAGAGGACTATGCAACCCTGGGGCTGACTGACCCCATGAGAAACCCTCTACACCCTTTAACAATTGCTAAATGCCCATCTTGGAATTTTTTTTACCTTTTTGAAATTTTATATTATATTTTAGAATGTAAAAAAGTGATTTTAAATTAGTTTTAATATTTTAATGTTAATTTTATATGTAGTATATATATATATATAGATATATAGATTGTTTTTTGAGGTTCTCGCGGGTATTTGTATATGGATCTTTGGTTATTCGGGTTTTCTCCCGCATAAGGTTGGAAGTATCTAGGCAACGTTTCAATGAAGTCTCATTCATCATCTTCAGGCTTGGTCTTCAGCTCTGTGCTTCTCAGAGTGATGTGAGCTTGCAGCTTGGAAGGAAGGAAGAAGCAGCTGCAAGCTCACATCACTCTGAGAAGCACTGAGCTGAAGACCAAGCCTGAAGATGATGAATGAGACTTCATCGAAAAGTTGCCTAGATACTTCCAACCTTACGCGGGAGAACCCGAATAACCAAAGATCCAGAAATATAGATATAGATATATATAGATAATATCCTACACCACCCAGGCTCTCTCTCTGAGGGAGAGGGGAGGTTAAGAAATAATAAAATAAAATAAAATAGAATAGAATTCCAATTTATCTTTGTCCTTTTCTGGGCACATTTATAGAAAAAGTACATGACTGCAGTCAATTTTACTTTCCAGAAAAACCTATGTAGAGTCTAAGGCCATGCCTAGGAAGGCTGGTGACTTGCTATTCAATATGTCGGCACTTTAAAACACTGAGTGTAATAAATAATATTTCAAAATGTAAGAAATCTCTTTGTTTCTGTCCCTGTCTCACTCTGCAAATTCATGTGGAAAGAACATATTGATTCTTATGCTTGATCAAATATTTTCTTATGTCATTTTGGCAGATCCAGGTGTGTATAATAAACCTGGCTTAAATATAGTTCTTCAGAACCTGATGGGAAGCAGTTGTTTAGTCCAGGACACGCTCTTCTAGTAATAAAGTACAAGGTTAGAACATAAAGCACTTACATTTCAAAGTTGCTTACATTTACAGGATTTTAGAAGGGCATTTCCCATTGTAGGTACTTTGCAAATGTCTACACTTCACTAATGTGTTAGGACACTGGAAGCTGAAGCCCACACAGCTGGCACTTACATTGGGAAAGACTGTTTAAAGAGAAATTCTAATCATTCTGGATTATCCTCATTTATGGAATTGACACTATAAAATATTTCACCTGCTGCCTATAAAGAAACGATTCAGAAACTAAGACCACCTTGGTAAGGAAATAGGATTAATTTGAAGCAATCTACATGCTATTTATAAAACCTGAAATGAAACCGACATATCATAAAATTTAATCTTCAGACATTTACCTTCTGTTGTAAAAATCCGCTCACTCTGCCAGTTGAACTGTGTAATCTTGAGATTTCCTGCGTTTGTAGCACTCTGAACGTTGCACTTGTTTTCTTTATTTCAATGACATATTCTCAGAGAAACAATTGTGCATTTTGCTCAGAGATACAACTCAATTTTGAGTACTTTCAGGCTTAGTGAAGAGTCAAATTTTTATCACCCAGTTTGGATGAGTTAATTTTCTTTTACTAGCACCTAATTAAACCTCTTGGAATTCAGTACAATGATGCAATGTAGCCACTGAGAATTAAAATAGAGATTAGACAAAGGCATGGATGATGGAATTTAGTAGTTCTTAGTAATAGTCGGTATCATTACTAAAGTTGTCAGGAATCAAGTGCACTTCAAAGATTTCTTTTTCTATGTGAGCTAGTCACATAGGCTGATAGAATGTTGGGCAGGTGTCATTTCTGTAAAAACAATCTGCAGAAACCAGCATTTATGAGGAAAGCAAAATCACCATTTTCCCTATGTGTTAACCCTGAAGCTGGCCTGTCTGTGACTGTTTTGAGTCTTCAGAGCTGACACACCAGGGAAGAGGGATAGGGAGGTGAGGAATAGAGACAGTTGGGGTGTTGTAGCCAAAACAAAATACTTTCTTGTGGGAACCAAGGGCATTCCTGCAGGTACTTGGAAGGAGGGGACTGGAATCACCTAGCAATCAGACAGCATTCTGATTGGACCATGTGACTGTTTTGAGAAAGTGACAAACTTTCACTTTTAATCAGGTGAAAACTGCAGGAATATTCAGAGTTAATTTTCACCAGGTTGTGCCAATATGACATATCCAATAAACCTATTATTTGAGGAATTTGCCAGCCTTTTGTTTGCTGTGGGTATGTTTCTTGGAACCCTCACACCATGTTCATCTTCTATGATTACTAAAGCACCACTATTTGTGGTGCAGTTGATCATCCAGCCAAGTCTCCTGTATATATTACTTTATGGCTCTAATCCTAAAACTAACCCACTGTGAGGTTGCCACAGCAATTGCTTATAGAAATAGATGCTGCTTTTCCTTGATGCAATGAGGAAGTTATTTTTATAATTTGTTTATGATTTATTTATTTAATAAGGTTCATCTTGATATTTTTGGTTTCATTTAGCATAGCTGTTCTGATCATTATGTTGTAATTTTTTTGTATTAAAGTTAGGATACCTATAATCTAATAATTTTTTCTTCAAAATCCAAACCCAGGACATTGAAAGCAAATCAGTTTCAGTCCTCCAATGTGTAGTTGGGGAATGACTGCTGGTAAACAGCTCAACTGCTTCAGAAAAAGCAATGCCTGATGTTAGGAAATGACAATCCAATTATCTGTCACACCCACGTCCCATTGGGCTTCGTCTGTGTACAGTCAAGACTTTCTATGACACAGAGAAGAGATATGTTCTTGGCAGATTCTTGCCTTTGTGGTTTTGATTTGCTCTGAACTTGCTAGCACTAAAGAAGTAGATTGGACGACAGAAAATTGCAGGATGGAGTGCACTTTTTTTAAAAAAATGAAGAATGCCTTTGAGGAATCATGTATAAAAAGTGAAAGATCTCTTGTATTAAAAGTCAACTACTGGTGACTACACAGATATGACTATAGTCTTCTTGATCCAATGCAAAAATAATATGCATCATCTCCTTTCATAATTTTTCATTTTTACATTATAAAATAAAGGATGAAACCAATATTTTAAAGAAAAGTAGTGTAGGTGGACTTCATACTTGTTTTATTCTTCTCCTTATTTTATTTTTTATTTTCATTTTATCAGGATCCAAAACTTATTCACAAGACCCAACTGCAAAAAGTCTTAGAGTTTAGGAAAATTCACTTCGGCCTCTGTCTTTCCATAGTAAATGCATCTTTCCAAATAGCTTATCTCCCACATTTCATGTAGCAATAAAATCAAAGTGAAGAATAATTATTTCTTAATTATTGTTGTTGTTCAAAAAAGGAACTGGGAATCCTTGTTTGTTTGACCAAGAACTGCATGATAATTCTACAAGGATTCCTAATATCAAATGCTTTGGGTGCCAAACTGCAAAACAATGAGACAGTTGCAGGTAAAAATCAGGACTCTGGGAAGCTGAGAGTATGAATTTCAAGCAGTACATCCTTGCTAAGAATCACTGTGCCATCCCATGACTCACTCCATTTAGATTACCCTTGATCAAGTCAAAGTTGAGCTAGCCCAGTCTCTATCAGTAGGGCTGTGCAAAGTCATGCAAAGTTCTATTCACCTTTGATAGCATGTGGGATGAGGTGAAGTTGTGAAGAGCATGTGGAATTGGTATAGTCACTTAGAGATGAGGAACTTTACTGATTTGATTTCATTGCTGGATATTGTGCTTGCAGGATAAGTGTAAGATAAGCAATCATTTTTAAGCAATCATGAAGTCAGCAAGCACTCAGGAGGAGCGTTCTGTAGTTATCAGGACTTCACCCCTGCTTTGCAAAATGCTTATTGAGGCTTCTTTAGTTCTTCTTTCTGTTCAGCTCTCTTTTATGCAGGACCAGGTTTGCAAAATAGTTTAATTGATTTATTTTGGGCTGCCAAGGACATAACTGGGTGGAATTATTATAACTCTGTGCATGATTGAGTTTGTTTTAGATTAAGTATAACCCTTGCCAGGGTTAGTTGGCTGGGTGAGCAAACCCTTTTTTGGCATTCCCCCAATATTGTTAAATATTCCCATTTCCTGCTTAATGCAATTGAACATGTTGTATATACGTGGCATTGTGATAAACTCAGATCCACTAATTTTATTTTATTTACCAGCTAACAACAATAACAAAAATCAAACAAAAATCAAACCTGATTAAAAATCCAGATAAATCTTTGGCTAACATGGAAATAAGCCACTATAACCTATTCATTTCTGCATAAAATGCTGTTGTAGAATAAGCAAACCTAATATTGAAGAACTATCTATGGTAAGGTCAATTTTCTACCAATTGGCATTATGGTGACCTAAATACATGGAAGACTTGCTATTGAAATCTAACTTCAATTCAGAAATATTTAGTAAGAGGAATTGATCCAAGACTGAATCTACAGATGAAACTCGAAAAATTAGAATATCGTGCAAAAGTTCATTTATTTCAGTAATGCAACTTAAAAGGTGAAACTAATATATGAGATAGACTCATTACATGCAAAGCAAGATAGTTCAAGCTGTGATTTGTCATAATTGTGATGATTATGGCTTACAACTCATAAAAACCCCAAATCCACAATCTCAGAAAATTAGAATATTACATGCAATCACAAAAAACAAGGATTGTACAGAGAACAATATCGGACCTCTGAAAAGTATAAGTGTTAAGTTCTGCGCATGGGTACAAGGAATGGAGACGAGGCAGTGAACAGTGAACTTCAACTCTTTATTAATCATCGTGAACAGAGCAAAAACCTGGGGCAGCAGCAGCCCTTTTATAACAGCCCTATTAACCAATGAGAACATGGAAGTATTAAACCCTTGAACCAATGAGAGTGGCTCGTTAACATCCAATCAGATTCTCCAGAATGGACCAATCCGATAATGCTATTATTGGCCAATCAGAAGAGCAGGATTAGAACCCTGCTTATTCTTTAAACTTTGATAAAATTTTATTTAAGCACTTTTATTAGTTCATAACACCCCTTCCCCCCGGGTTCTGTTTGAGGGGTGCGGTGACATAATCTCTAAGATATGTGGGTTGTTTTAACTGTCTATTAGATTTGCGCTGTCCCACCGGTTCCCGTCTGTAGTCCAGCTTTGGTGGGACGTTTTTGGACATATCTGGTACCGGCGGTTCCGCATTCTCACTGGACGACTCGGTGCTGCTAATTCTGTTGTTGTTGTTGTCCTCTGATCTTTGCGGGCTAGCCTCCATTGAGGTATTCCTCTATGGCGAGGACACACCCCTCCCTGATTGTCCTTCATTAATCGCGCCCGATCGCTGACTTCCCTCGCTTCTGCTCTCCACCATCGCGAATTCGGTTTCTTCGACATCCCCTCCCCCCTCAGTTTGGGAGTCACAGGAGTTGCGGGAACTGGGTTGTAGCCTAGAGCGAAGCTGATCTATATGGCGTTTCCATATTTTTCCGTCGCAGGTTTGCACACGGTACGATCTGGACCCGGTGGTTTGAATTACAGTTGCTTTGATCCATAATGGTTCGCTGGAGATGTTTTTAGCGAAAACTAAGTCGCCTACCTTGAACTCGTGGCATTTTCCGCTAGGTCTGCAGGGTTTCTCTGGCTCGTAGGATGGATGAAGTCGGTCGAGGTGGGAATGGAGCTTGCGTCCCATCAACAGTTCAGCTGGCATCTTGTTGGTGACACTGTGCAGAGTGATGTGTTGGAGTAGGAGTATTCTGTTTATTTTTTCGTCAATGTCCCCATAGTCCATTTTATGGAGAGTTTTTTTAACAAATTGTACCATGCGCTCGGCCCTGCCGTTAGCCACAGGGTGCACTGGCGAAGTTAGCGCATGGCAGATGCCCCGATCCGCTAAGTATTGTTCAAACATCAGGGCGGTGAACTGGGATCCGTTGTCGGAGACCAGGACGTCTGGCAGTCCGTGCGTTGCGAATAGCCTGTTCAATTTTCGGATGACGGACTCCGTTATAGTATTCTTCATTTCGTGGATCTCGAGCCAGTTGGAATAGGCATCCACTGTTAGGAGGAATGTATGTCCTTTCGTAGGTCCCACAAAATCAACATGGATGCGGGACCACGGCCCCCAGGGGGTTTCTCATTCTGTTGGAGTTGCTCGAGGTGGGGCACTGCTGACTTCTTGGCACTTTAAGCAAGTCTTTACCCAGACTTCGATTTGTTTGTTGATGCCTGGCCACCACACGTAGCTTCGTGAGAGCACTTTCATACACACGATGCCGGGGTGACCGTCATGCAATGTTTTCAATACTGCTCGTTGTAACCGCTCTGGGACGACGACTCTATCTCCCCATAGGATGCAGCCTTTTTGCGAAAACAGTTCTGTTTGCCAGTTTCTGAAAGGGGTGAAATCGTCAGAGGTTTGTTCTATTGGCCATCCTCTTTCGACCCGGCTAAGAACTCACGTTAAGACAGGATCTCGTTTTGTTTCAATTGCAATGTCTCTGGCTATTAGCGGTGGTGACTGTAGCGTTTCAATCTGGAGTGTCATAAGGGTTGGAGCTGGGTCGTCGACGGTTTCCGGAAGTGGGGCACGGCTCAATTCATCAGCGTGGGGAATGGCTTTCCCCGGGCGGTGTTGTAATTTATAGTTGTACGCAGCTAAAAACTCCAACCAGCGAGTCATTCTAGGTGACAATATATAGGGGGTTGGCTTGTCTCCCGCTATAATCCCTAACAAAGGTTTGTGGTCGGTAACAATAGTAAAAACTCGTCCATACACATATTCATGAAATCGTTTCACAGCAGATACAACAGTAAGAGCCTCTTTGTCGATCTGGCTATAATTACGTTCAGCCTTTGATAAGGTCCTTGAAAAATAGGCAATAGGGGCCTCACTACCATTTGGTAACACATGACTCAAAGTGGCTCTTACTCCAAACGGTGACGCGTCACATGTAATTTTTAAAGGCAGAGTCTCGTTATACTGCATTAAAACAGCATCTGTTTTTCACTTGTCGGAATGCGTGCTCCTCTCGGTGTCCCCAGACACAGGTTGCTTTTTTGTCGAGAAGTCTATGTAGGGGCTCAGCTCCAGTCGCTTTCTGGGGCAAGAAGATGTTGTAAAAGTTAATGAGTCCCAGGAAAGCTTGGAGATCAGTTCTATTTCTGGGTCTTGGGGTATTTTTGATTGCTCTCAGTTTGCTGTTAGTGGGGTGGATGCCCTGTTTATCGATTAGGTACCCCAGGAACTCTACTTTGTCTGTACACAGCTGACATTTATTTTTTTTAACCTTAAGGCCAGAGTCTTTAAATTTCTGGAGAACCAATTTAAACCACTTTTCTAGTATTTCTCTATTCGGGGCAGCAATTAAAACGTCATCAAAGTAAGGCATAACCCTCTTGATCCCTTGCAAGAGTCTCTCCATCAGACTTTGAAAAATCCCTGGGGCTACGCTCACTCCGAATTGGAGTCGGTTGCACTTAAAGGTGCCTCAGTGCATAACGATCGTCTGTGCCTCTGCGGTTTTTTTTATCTACAAGCAGTTGTTGGTAGGCCTGTGCTAAATCCAATTTAGTGAAGACTTTTCCGCCCTCCAGGGAATGGAGAAGGTGTTGTACCACCGGCACTGGGTAAGCGTTCTGTTGAAGGGCATGATTAAGGGTAGCCCGGTGGTCCCCACAAATCCTTAACGATCCATCCGGTTTGATGGGTGTTACAATTGGGGTTTCCCAACGAGCGTGGTCAGTTGGTTCTAAAACACCCTGGGCTATTAACTTATCGAGCTGCTCATCAATTTTTGGTTTAAGGGTAAAAGGTACCCGATGCGGCTTAAGTTGGATGGGGGCTACTTCAGGATTAAGGTTAAATGATATCGGGGTCCCCTTGTACTCGCCTAGTTTGTCTGTAAAAACATCCTGGAATTCCTGGATGATGGCCTCCTCCCAGTCGTCGCTTCTGGTTTGGTGAATCCTGGCTACCTCAATCCCGAATGGGGCGAACCATTGAAGGCCTAACAAGCTAGGCCGGTCACAGTCGACGACGGTCAGTGGTAATAACACAGTACGATTTTTGAATGATACTTGGACTTGGCTGGATCCAACAACTGGAATTCGGTTCCCCTGATAATCTTTGAGTATGATTCTTTGGGCTCTGAGGTCTTGACGCTGGACGGCAGGGATTAATTGTTTAAGAGTCCTCCAGGAAACCATCGAGAGGGACGATCCTGAATCGACTTGCATCACACAATGCTGGTTTTCGATGGTGACCTTCACTCGGATCTTCTTTGCGTCTAGCGATGAGGCGTGACTGATTGTAATGGTTTGGTGTACCTCTTCTCTTCTCGATAAAATGGCCGGTGTTTTATTTCTAAAGGAGTGATTGTTCCATTGGCGGTTCAAATGTTCCCAACTCACAGGGCGATTCTCTGTGGTCTGGCGGTAATTGTTTCCCCTCTGAAGTGGGCTGGATCCTTGCTTGCTTCTACAGATCTTTCCGATGTGGCTTCTTTTCCCACAGAAATGGCAGAGTGCGTCGAGGAATTTGCAGTCTGATCGTGGGTGGTTTGCCCCACAACCTGCGCATTGGTGCGGTAGTCTTTGATTCCGCTGGTGGCATTGGTCACGTTCAGACCGGAGCCGGTTGACCTCCTCCTCATCACTTTCTGATGGCGATTCGAGGTCCTCGTGGTGAGTCGCTGTTGTGTGCCTCTCTAGGCGAGGTGAGGTATCGCTGGCGAGTTGACGGAGCGGTGCGTTGGTGTGGTGCATTAGGGCGGCTGACTTCCTGGTTGCTTCTGCTGCAGTAGCGTCTTTGATGATATCAGCAAGGTCGATGTCCCCTTTTGCCATGATCTTGCTCTGTACCGTCTGGTCATCTAATCCCAGAACTATTCAGTCTCTCAGAGCTTCTTCGAGGTCTGCGAACTCACAGAGGCCTCCCAGGTTCCGGAGATCCGCGATGAAATCTGCAACGCTCTCTCCCTTCAGCTGGTCCCTCTGGTAAAATTCATGTCTTCGGACAAGCGTTGGTATGGTGGGTGCATAGTGGGCCCGTAGAAGGGGTGCGAGGACGCCCCAGTCCATGGTTTTCACCTCAGCCGGTTTCGCTAGTGCCTTGGCCATCTTAAAGACGGCAGGCCCGCAATGGGTCAGGAACACTGCTCGCTTTTTCCCCGTAGTGGCATCCTTCAAGTTGTTGGTCTCCAGAAACATCTGGAAGCGGTCTATGTACGAGTCCCAGTCTTCCTGTGCCGGGTCAAATGGAGCGGGTTGGTATGGCGCCTCCGGACATGGTTCCGTTGTCGATGTGCCTTCAGCCACGTGCTCTGTTTGGTGCTCTGTAGTGTTCAGTCAGCTCTGATGTCTCCGCATCCCATCCTCGTCGCCAGTGTTAAGTTCTGCGCATGGGTGCCAGGAACGGAGACGAGGCAGTGAACAGTGAGCTTCAACTCTTTATTAATCATCGTGAACAGAGCAAAAACCTGGGGCAGCAGCAGCCCTTTTATAGGGGAGGCTGCTGACCTATTAACCAATGAGAACATGGAAGTATTAAACTCTTGAACCAATGAGAGTGGCTCGTTAACATCCAATCAGTTTCTCCAGAACGGACCAATCTGATATCGCTATTATTGGCCAATCAGAAGAGCAGGATTAGAACCCTGCTTATTCTTTAAGCTTTGATAAAACTTTATTTAAGCGCTTTCATTAGTTCATAACAATAAGGATGCATATGTACTCAGTACTTAGTCTGGGCCCCTTTTGCAGCAATTACTGCCTCAATGCGGCGTGGCATGGAAGCTATCAGCCTGTGACACTGCTGAGATGTTATGGAAGACCAGGATGCTTCAATAGCGGATTTCAGCTCTTCTGCATTGTTCGGTCTCATGTCTCTCATCTTTCTCTTGGTAATGCCCCATAGATTCTCTATGGGGTACAGGTCAGGTGAGTTTGCTGGCCAATCAAGCACAGTATTCCCATGGTCATTGAACCAGGTTTTGGTGCTTTTGGCAGTTTGGGAAGGTGCCAAGTCCTGCTGGAAAATGAAGTCAGCATCCTCATAAAGCTCGTCTGCGGAAGGAAGCATGAAGTGCTTCAAAATCTCCTGGAAGACGGCTGCATTGACTCTGGACTTAATAAAGCACAGTGGACCAACACCAGCAGATGACATGGCTCCCCAAATCAACACAGACTGTGGAAACTTCATATTGGACTTCAAGCATCTTGCAGTGTGTGCCTCTCCATTCTTCCTCCAGACTCTGGGTCCTTGGTTTCCAAATGAGATGCAAAAGTTACTCTCATCAGAAAACAGGACTTTGGACCACTGAACAACAGACCAGTTCTGTTTTTCTTTAGCTCAGGTAAGACGCTTCTGATGTTGTTTGTTGTTCAGGAGCGGCTTGACAAGAGGAATACGACATTTGAAGCCCATATCCAGGATCCATCTGTGTGCGGTGGCTCTTGATGCACTGACTCCAGCCTCAGTCCACTCCTTGTGAAAGTCCCCAATACTTTTGAATGGCCTTTTCCTGACAATCCTCTCCAGGCTGTGGTCATCCCTGCTGCTTGTGCATCTTTTTCTTCCACACTTTTCCCTTCCTCATAACTTTCTATTAATGTGCTTTGATACAACACTTTGGGAACATCCAACTTCTTTTGCAATTACCTTTTGTCACTTTCCCTCCTTATGGAGGCTGTCAATGATGGTTTTCTGCACAATTGTCAGGTCAGCAGTCTTTCCCATGATTGTGATTCCTGACTTAACCAGACTGAGAGACGATTTAAAGGCTCAGGAACCCTTTGCAGGTGGTAAGATTAATTAGCTGATTAGAGTGGGACACTTTGAGCCTAGAATATTGAACCTTTTCACAATATTCTAATTTTCTGAGATTGTGGATTTGGGCTTTTCATGAGCTGTAAACCATAATCATCTCAGTTATGACACATCACAGCTTGAACTATCTTGCTTTGCATGTAATGAGTCTATCTCATATATTAGGTTCATCTTTTGAGTTGCATTATACTGAAATAAACAAACTTTTGCAAGATATTCTAATTTTTTGAGTTTCACCTGTATAAGGTTCTGTGTGAGACACATATATGCAAAGCTCTGGAATTAATACATAGGATTGCATTTTAAAGGTCTCTATTTTGATCCTTCCCCCTTTTTGTAGGGAAAAAAAGACAAGAAGTAGATTTGGATGTAAATCAAGATGTAGCCAAGGAAATATTTCAGAAAGAAAAAAAAAAGATTTGTTGCTGATGATTAACAATACAGTATTTGTCTGGAATTATGGTTTGCAGAATAATAGTCAGTGTGGTGGCCTGGCTTTTCCTTGTGCTAATCCTGTTAATGAATGACAGGATTTGTGTGCCCAACTACTGAATAAATGCTCTCTTCTTCTACAGCATTGCCCATAGCAAAGACTGGCCTATGGCTATTATATAATAATGAAATCTAAGAAGCATATGCTACATAGGCCATGGTATAAGCAGCGTGCACAGAATGAAAGGATTCCCACACCCCTTCTTTCAACATGAAGGCATCAGACTCTGAGATAAAGCAAAATATAACATTTCTAGAACAAAGGGAATCTCCAGTGAAGTGTGGTGTCTTCCTGCAATAAGTTTTTCTGAAATAAACCACTCAGATTTCTGCTAGTCAGCCATGCCTATACGGTACAGCAAAACAGCCTTACCATGCAGTCTGTGATAGAAATGATTGAAGAGTTCTTAGGATAAAATTTTCTCTATATTCTTACCAGACTCTAGGATCCACTGTCTGATTATACATGGGCGTGAGATAAGAGGCTGTTCTGCAGAACTGCCATCGGTTTTTAAAACACTGTTTTTTAATGGACTAAAATTGTTTCCAAGTACAGATTGCTATTTTAAAAAACAGCTTAAGATCCTTCAAAGGAAAAAGTGAAATTTAAAAATACTTTAATAAATAAATGTGAGTTCAATGAGATTCCATTAAGGTATTTTATAATAATAATTTTGCAATCTAATATAGAGGGTATGGCTTCTCCTTCTATAGAAATTTTTAAGAAGAGTCTGAACAGCCACCCTGAATTGTAGGAGTTCGGCTACATCCTGTGATTCCTTCCAATTCTAAAATTTTAATGACTCTCTGAATTTCCTGCCTTTGCTATATTAAAAAATAATTTTAATTCATGGAATTTTTTTTACAAGATAACTGTAGCAGGATTGTTGAAAGTACAAAGGTGGAAAGATTCAGCACTACACTCAAAAGGAGGAATGGTTCATAATGATGGTGGAACTACCTTAAAGGGCTAAATCGACTCTAGTCAGAGAAGAGACAGCCATGTTTATTGAAATTGGAAACCCCTTATGAACATTATTATAAACAAGGAAAAGGAAAGGTAGTTATGTTGTAACCATAAAGTAATTTAATTATACTCATAACTGCTGTAAAGAAGATTGGAAGCTGTATCTTTTTTCTTTCTTTTCTTGTCTTCTTTTACTTCTTTGCATTTTTAGTTTTCTCCATAGGTCTTTTTTAAACTTTATATTAGTTTGTATTGTTTTTTATTTTCCTTTTCACTGTAAAGGGAGTGCATAAGTGCACAATCGTGCCTAGTGTCCCTGTCCTATTGTCCCCATTTATTTGTACCTATTTCCTGTATTCTTACTCATGTTTATACTTATGCCTATTATCTTGTAAGTGATTCATAAATCAAATCAAATCAAAAATAAAATCTATGCTTTAAAATTTTATAACGCTTCTTATGAAAATCTATAATGAAAAGATTTGTTTTCTTACAAAGTCAAGATTAAGCACAATTGTCTTGAAAAATGATTTATTTTAATGTTAGGGTTAGGGTTAGGGTTAGGGTTATCTAAATTAACTATGGAGAGGTGTTGTAGTTCATAGGTATGGTGATGTGGTTATATTTGTGTCAATTTGTTTCAGCAGAGGGGACTGACATCATGTGTTAAGATGATGACTTGTGAGCTAGATATTCTTCATCTAAATATATATATTTATCTAAAGCAGCATTCTTAAGGATAAAAACTGTTAAGATAAAAAACAGAGTTCAGCCCTGGGAAAATGGAAAGATTAAAATATAAGAAATTCAAAATGATTTTGCCTAGATTTTCTTTGGTATAAGATAGGCTTTTAAGATACTTTTAAGATCTACAACAAAATAACAGAGTTGGAAGGGACCGTGGAGATCTTTTAGTCCAATCCCCTCCTCAGGCAGGAAACCCTATAACACTTCAGACAAATGGTTGTCCAATGCCTTCTTAAAACCTCCAACACTGGAGCATTCACAACTTCTGGAGGCAAGTCATACCACTGATTTAAAAATAAAGAAGATTTCAGGGGCAAAAATTTTAACAATAGCTTTTAGCATTTCTGGGATCAACCTAAATATTCTAGGGAGCCACATGCAGGCCTGGGGCCTAAGGTTGCTTACCCCTCTCTTACAGGATTAGCCAACGTGTTGATTTATACCTGGATACTATTCCATGGAAGAAAGCTGCTCAAAGAGAAAGTGTTTGCTTTGTTGTTAAAGGGCAAATTTGATATTTTCTTACTGGGATAGGAATCTGATTACAGCTTAATTCGTAACTGAGTGCCCTGAGGACTCAGGGCTGTGATCAACTTCCCAGAACAATTTTTTTAAAAAAATAATCTTTAGAGCCACCTCCAACCCGGTGGCTGAAGTAAATGGCAGTATTTCTCATTATTTTGAAGCAAGAAATGCACAAAACCAGTAGTGGCATAATCAATGAGCTTTAAAAAGCGCCAAGTCTGTTAGGGATAACATTGGTTACCTAACTTAGTTTGGGTAAAAATAATATATAAACTATGTTAGTGAGTTTAAGTGTAAGTATCACTTTTACTGCAAAACATGTATTTTGGGTGTGGTTGTAGAATCACCATAAGAGGGAGCATGAGAGCTCACTGTTTGCTGGGTTTTACTGTAGTAGCTGACAATGTTGGATTGATGGTGATAACTGCGTGTGTTTCCCTGCTGTTGCTGAAACGAAGAAAAGGGGTTTGATTTTCTTCATATCTCTGACTGCAAAAGAGTTATATTGCTGGACTGATTATATGTAAGTTTACTGATCCCTATTTTCAACACTGGACTTTGCAACTGATTAACCCCTGGATGGACTGAACTAGTTTATGACATATGGACTGTTTTGACTATGCTATAACTCTTGCTGAAATAAAAAAACTATTTAACTGGCACAGTGTATCTGTCTTACTGAGTGTAAACTACAACAAAGTTTATCTTACATCATTTGCCTGCCTGCTAGACTGCCGTTGCACGTTCTGCTAGGGTGTGTATCCCTAACAAAGTCCCTATTACTTCATGTATATATATATATATATATAAACAGTTGATTGCTGGCTTTGCACTATTCTCCTTCCCATAATGGTTGTTGCCTTCATCGTTATCAAATATGTTAAATGCAGCTTTCAAGCACTAAAAGGCTTCCCTTACCTAACTTAATGCCTTCCCTCTCAAAACAATTGCAAGATGACATTTGTCAAGTAATGGAAGTGGGAAAAATGATGTGGCTTATCTACCAGAGGTGATCCACCCTTCGACTACTTCTAAGACTGCTGCTGTCTACTATTGATTTACTTTGGGATCTTTTTTGTCATATTGAATTGGATCATGGACTAAATGAACCACTGGTCCACTTTTCCTTTCAGCCTTGACTAAACGCTTGGTAATTTGAACTCCCCTTTTGCTTATATATTTATTTATTTATTTAATCCCCATCGATAGTTTTTCCTATCAATTTTCATTCAGGTTGATGAAATTTAAAAATAGATCAGGTGTTCTACTTCTCTATTAAGCTTGCTCAGAGTCTTTCTACCTGCTGAGAAAGATAGCCTCTTTTGTGACTATACAAGAAAAAAAAATTGTAATGATAAATGAGTCATATTTTAGGATTTTTTATTTGTTTCCCATATGAATAATTTTTTGGAAAGTTCACTAGCAGTGCTGCCAAAATTGTTTTTCCATTTGCATTAGAATGATCTAAAACAGGCAATTTAAGCCTCACGCAAGTGACAATGCTGAGAAAATATGAACATGCTCTGTATGTGTAGGAGGAAATTCTTTTATGAATGTGTGAATGATAAACAGTTAACATGTACAAATGTTGAGACTGGTTAGTTTATCATCTCTGATTTAATGTGGGGGAGAAATATATGCGTGGGGATATTTGTGTGAAAAATTGCAAAAACTATTTAAGAAATGTACACAAAAAATAAATAATTAAAGGAGAATATGAGCATGGACTATAGTCAATGTTGTATGCAGTGTATTTCATGCCATCATTTGTGCTTCAACTAAGATGGAAAATTGCAGGAGAAAAATCTGTGCTGTGGGTCACAGGAAATGATGACACAGCATTTAAAAAAAAACCCTTTCTCATTTGCTCATTTGGATTCTATATAGTTCCAATTACAGAAGCCAAGTATTTTTGAGGGGGGGAAATAATCAGACAGAAAGAAATGACAACTATGTAGCGCCCAGTTTCAAGATAAAAATCAGAGGCAATATTTTTCTTTTAGGCATAGTTTGCCTCTGAGTGTGTCTGTGGGTCAGGACATAAGGTGTCCAAGGCAAGTCCCTAAGATGGGCTCAGCCAGGTGAGAGACCCCAGGCTGAAGCCAATGAGTAAAAACTTCTCTGACACTGAAAGTCTGCACTCATCTCCTCATTTCTGTATACTATACCTGGGCTGCAACAAGTCAGAGGACTACTGGATGACTTTGAAATATTCTTTGACTATCATAGAGGTCACCTTTATTTTTGCAGCCTGGGTATAGATTTTCTCTGTCCTCGTTCTTTCATAAGCAGGAGGGCAAAGAAGAAGGAGAAGAGATCAGCCTGCAGCAATCACAGGGGAAGCTGTGTTTCTGAGGGAATCTGCTTCCAGTGTATATGACTGCTTCTGAAGCAACCCTAATTCAAATCTTTTAAATAAATAAATTCACCACAGGGTGCTCTGGGAAGAATGCCCCCTTCCTTCTGATCACTGGTTATTATTGTCCTTTATGAACATTTTGACTTGGTTGCTGGCCCACTTCTGAAAGGACCTCAAGTCATCTTCCTCTTTTTCTTCACCAAAGGGCTTGTTTCTTCTCCTTTCCCCACCCACCTTTAAAAAAAAAAGTTAAATAGAAAGAAGAAACAACAGCAAAGATTATCTTACTGAATCATACCCAGGGATTCTTGGGTTATAAGCTCCATACTTTTAAGTCAACAGAAGACAAGGAAATAGTTGCTAACTTTTAATCTCCCACCACTCACAATATGTTGAATCTGAGTTACCTGTAATGATTTGATCTGACATTCTGGAATTAATTTGTCTTAATTATGTGTTTTGCAGATTATTCCTTATGTACTTTAGCTATGGTAGGTAAACTATTTTGTGGTATCTGATAGGATTTTTTAAGAGTTAAAGAACAAATAAATAATAATTCAGCATATTTGTGTTCACTGTGGAACATCAAATCAGATGGTATAATAGTCTTATTTGTTGATCATATCAAAGAGGATATGACTCTCAAGGATAGATAACCAATTACCCTACAGAGATTTTGGAGTCAATCTGTATCAGCTGCAATAATGGCAAGGCACTGAGAAGTGTAATTGGAGCAGAGGATATGTTCTACCTTATTAAATTTTTCAATAATGCAAACCATATTTGAAGTCTTTATGATTTTGTGAGTGTTATTTTGTCTTCTGAATTGTAGAATACTGTGAATTGACAGTGACTAATTTAGCCATATTGAATCCCTACACACTTCAATTAGTTATCTAAACTTGAACGGTTCTACTTTTAAGTTTTTGAAAAGCAAGAAAAGGAAACAAGTAGAATGTGATCAAGCTCTTTTTCACATGGCCTGGAAGTTCACATGGTTTATATTCAGTGGTGCGCCCAGCATTTAGAAAAGACCATTTTTAGCTATAATATTTACCTTCTGCTGCAGTCCTGTGAGTAAAACAGCTGATACATGGCAAACCGCTCTGCCGCATGAATCAGCTGTGCTAAAAAACAAGGAAATAAAGCACAGGAAAAGGGCAAGGGTTGTTGGGCAGGGCCAAATGATCACCAGAACTACCGGTTCACCTGAACTGGTCCGAACTGGTAGAATTTCACCCTTGTTTATGTTTCTTTCTATAGGCTCTGCACAACTCCCTCACTCCCTCTCTCTCCCCCTCTCTCTCCCTCCCTTAATTTATTCTGCTGTGGAAAGAGTAAAGGAAAAAGGCTTCACAAGTTTACTATTTCATAGAAACCATTCTCTGGGAAATTCAGGGCAAAACATTCTCTGATGCAATCTAAAATAGCAAATATCTGTATATATTAACTAAATCTAAGTGGCTGCTTGAATCTCCAGAGTATAGGCATGAGAGATACTCCTGGTGATGCACATTGTTGGGATTTAGTTAAGGTGCTGGACTGGCACCAAAGAGACCAGGTTCAGCTCCACTGTTAGCCCTGGAATTCTCCATAAAATAAAATACGGAGATCTTTGCATCTGAGAGACAACATACTTTCCTTGATAGTCACCCATCTTTTAAATACATTATAAAAACTGGGTGACATAATAGTTTCAGAAGCCTAACTGCAATAGGGGAAGGCTGCTGATATTTAGAGAGAAAATTGCAACATGGAGAATCAAAAGCTAAATTTTTCTTTCCCCAGAAGAGCTATATTTCTAAAAAATGCCTTCTACTTGGCTCTACAGTGTGACTTTATTAAAAAAATAAACAAACCTCACTCCCATTTGTTGAAAGGTATCAAAATGCCTTTCTTTCGAGGATTCGATTTTCCCGCTGGGAGAGCTCTGGCGCAAGGATACGGACAACTGCTTGAAAGCAGGATCTTTTTATTTTTCAGGAAGGCGGAGAACAGTGAGAAGTCTGCGTTCCTGGGCTAGCTAGTTTCTTATGGTAAGCCCCTGGTTTTTTTATACCCTTTCTCCCTTTGTAAGTTGATTTTGTGTGAGTGTTTGCATTTGTGCCTAATGTTTCAAATCCTGTTTGAGTTTGTCTTTATTTCCATCGGAGGGCAAACTCCGCGGGGTGCGGAAGGCAAACTCCGTGGGGTGGCCAGATTGTATTATTGGTTTTCTGTAATCTTTTTTAGCTTTAAGATAGTTTTTCATATTTGTTCTGTGGCAATCTCCTGTCTGTCCCTTTTGTAATTTATATTTTGTGTCTTTTGTCTGTTTGTTTTGCTTATTTGGTATGTCCTGTGTTTGTAAGGGTTTTCTAAATTATCTTTTGTTTCCTTTTCCTATTTGTCTAGTTTTCTTAATTACTTAGGCTTTTGTCTATAGGGATTCTTTAATACTTTTTTTTATTCCCTTTCCTATGTAAGCTTGTTTTCTGGCTGACCTGATGTTCCTCTTGGGCTTTTCCTGTTTTTTGTGACACTACTGCCTTTGTGAAATTCCCTTTCCACACATTAAAATTAATTTAAACCTTGCTAGGAAAAATATTTTCTCCCTGATCAGCTATTGATTGAAGATAAAGGTTTTTGTGTTTTCCCTTATCCTAAGCAGGGAGGTCCCCTTCACGGTTCATTACCTTGTAGTAGTGAAAGGGTTTGCAAATCCCAACATTGTGCATCACCAGGAGTATACACTTTCATAAGAGTCATTTGTAAGACAGAACTCATGTACAACCCCAAATTCAAGCTGATTTTTCCATAAGCAAAGATGGGGAAATTCCAAGACTCAATGCAATCTATGGCTCAGACCATTAACTTATCTTGTAAAATGCAGTTTAAACTAAAGGAACAAATTAAACCATCAGACAAACAAGCTATGGCCTATGCAATATTTCATATGATTTGAGCTGTATGTGCTGAAAATAGGGAATAGATTTGGTGGATAGAATCGAAAGAACTTTGAATTGAAATCTTGGTGATGTGAAAAACCCATATGCAATTGTATGCACAGATATTATGGGATTGGACAAAGGGAGGCATTTTAAGTTTTGACATTTGTTCAGTATTGTTGTAATATGTTATTGCTATTTTGGCACCAAATATTGTCAAATAAATAACAGTAAAGAACCATTCCATGCAACCTGGTTTACATAAAATTTTTGATGGATTCTGACTGCCCTTAGTAGGACTATTTATGATTACTTTATTTATTCTAATTGTGCTGATGGCTTTTGCTTTTATTCTTTTGTTATACTACACATTGTATTGAGTTTTTTGATGTAAAGTTTATAAATCTTCAAATAAAAATACACCCTACCTCTTCTTGCCTATATATTTAATTAAACTGTGTGTTTTAGAGGAGCACTGAAACCACTTTACACCAAGCACAAATTTTATCTTCAGTTTTTCATGACAGTTTTTTTACTGCCAAATACAATGTTCAATTGTAAAGCTCAGTAAAGCACACACACAAATACACATACCTCTCCAGACAAATTAATCCATTTGTTTATACTTATGACTCTGCATAAAACTGTTCAACATTCAGCAGAATTGCAAAGATTGCCAAATGGAAAATCTAGAATGTAATTATGTGTTGTAAGCATCAAGTTTGTTCATTATGGAGAAGATTACCAACTGTCCATCACATTCTTGGAAGTTGTTCTGGTGGAGAAGGAAGACTTCTCCCCTTCCCCAAAAGTAATTATTAGATCAGGGGTGTCAAACTGGATTTCTTGGAGGGCTGGATCAGCATTATAGTTGTTCTTTGTGGGCTGGCCGGGTGTGTGTGTGTGAAACAGGATGGATGGCCTCCTGCAGCACTGTGCCCTGTTTTGGATGGTGGGGTGTTGTAGGAGGCCGTCCAGGCCAAAAATGGGGTATGGAGAGACTGCCCGTGGTCTCTGCACCTCATTTTTGCTAGCAGAGGCACCACAAGCTGGTCATCTATTATTTCCAGACCACCCCACAGGCCAGATCTAAGCACCCCACAGGCCAGATCCGGCCCACAGGCTTTGAGTTTGGACACACCTGTATTAGATGAAGAATGGCTCCTAGATCTCATATTGGAAGTTATTCAGTCTGGTTCTCTCTTTATTTATAGTGTTTCATTTGTATAAAATCTCCTATATCATCATACGTCACAGTTTGAACTGACACTGAAACAGGAGTATTGTAGTTTTTTCTTCAGGATAACAGGAATCAGAATTTATAAGAACTGTAAACAATCAGGCAATGCCCCTCATTTGCATTCTTGAGATCCCCGCGCTTTGATTGGCCAGAGCGCGGGGCACTCTGATTGGCTAGGCAAGCCGCGCCGATTGGCTCGCTGAGAATCTCCTGTGATTGGTCCATTCGAATCGCAGGAGATTCAAAGCGGTGCCATTGGCCACGGCCGCCGCGGCTTGGAAATAAAAAGCCGCGAAGTTTGCCTTTTGCCCCAGTTCGGTTCCTATACCCAATAAAGAGCTAATGCACAAGTCACCGACTCCTGGCATCATTCCGATGGACACAACACTGGCGACGAAGGTGGGATCCTGATCCTGAACTGAAGCACGTGTCCGACGGAAGCCAGACGAAACTCCAAGATGGCAAACATCGCGCCACCCGCACCCTTCAACCCCGCCAGCGAGGACTGGGAATCATACTCAGATTCCGCATATTCCTCGAATGCAGCGACCTGAAGGACGCCACCGGCCCGAAGAAGCGAGCCGTATTCCTAACCCACTGCGGGCCCGCAATGTTTAAGATGGCCAAAGCGCTAGCCAAACCCGCCGACGTGACCACGATGGACTGGGACGACCTCGAGCCAATACTCCGGCGACACTACGCTCCAGCTGTGCCCATCCTCATCCGATGACACGAGTTCTACCGTCGGGACCAACGGTCGGGTGAGAGCTTCAGCGACTTCGTCACAGAACTACGGCGCCTAGGGGGGCTATGCGAATTCGCCAACATGGACGAAGCCCTGCGAGACCGAATCGTGCTCGGCCTTTGGGACCCCGTCCTCCAGAGTCGGCTGATGGCCAAGGGCAACATCGCCCTCGCCGATACCCTCACCGAAGCTACCCGAAAATCCGCCGACCGCATGCGCAGACCGAACGCCGGGGACCGTAGCGGGAACAACCACCCTGCAAGGTCGGCCGAGGCCCAACCCGAGATGACCACCCACCAGGGCGACGTCCACTCAGCATTGGGCACTTCCGATGAGGAGGAGGAAATCCACCGTCTCCAGGCAGGCCGCGACTCACGGAACCGGCGGGGTCGTAAGTCGAGGACCACCTATGTCGGTTGCGGAGGCGACCACCCCAGGTCCAAATGCCGGTTCTTTGATTCAATCTGCCGGCATTGCGACAAGAAGGAACACATCGCCCGCGTCTGCCTTCTCAAAAAGAACCGCAGCCCTACACGATGGGACCAGAGTGAACGGAGACGAGAGAGCACACCACCCCGGACCAGAGATCGCCTCACTGACAACCGATGGGACCGGAACGGACGATCCCTATGAGGCGGCGAGACCCGGCGAAGAGAGGAAACCCATCAGATGGTCACCATCGGCCACGCCACAACCAACAACGCCCGGAAGGTCTACGTGGAGGTAGGCGTCGAAGGCGAGCCATGTAAAATGGAGGTGGACTCCGGGTCCTACCTCTCCATGGTAGCATGGCAAGAAATAAAACGCTTGGTGCCTACCATCCAGAGAAAAGGCCTAGACAACCAGAGACTAATCGTGAAAGACTACCAGGGAAACCGCATCCCTGTAGTTGGAACCGGACAGTTCAAGGTAACCTACAAAGGGCACACCGAAAGACTTCCCTTGACCATCGTCGATCGCGACCGCCCAAGCCTACTGGGACTCCAATGGTTCGCACCGCTCGGCATCGCAGTCACGGGCATCGACCACATCGCCGATGACAACTGGGAACAACAACTAGCCTGGGAATTCCAAGAGGTCTTCGACGGAAACCTAGGCAAGTACCGAGGGCCCCCTATATCATTCAGCCTAGACCCAAACGTCCCCCCAAAACGCCTAAAACCAAGGCGGGTACCATTCACGCTTAAACCTAAGATTGACGAGCAAATTGACAAGCTTGTCAAGCAAGGGGTCCTACAACCAATAGACCACGCCCGGTGGGAGACCCCCATAGTCACCCCGATTAAGCCTGATGGGTCGGTGAGAATCTGTGGGGACTATAAGGCCGCCCTAAATGGCGCCTTGCAGAAAAGCGCTTACCCCGTCCCAGTAGTGCAACACCTACTACATTCACTGGGAGGGGGCAAGGTTTTCGCTAAACTCAACCTCGCCCAGGCATACCAACAATTGCCGGTCGACGAGGAAACGGCAGAAGCGCAAACCATAGTCACCCACCGGGGAGCATTTAAATGCAACCGGCTCCAATTTGGAGTCAGCGTGGCGCCTGGAATATTCCAAAGCCTAATGGAAAGGCTGTTACAAGGCATCAAGGGGGTGGTACCCTACTTCGACGACGTCTTAGTGTCGGCAACCAACCAGGCCGAACTAGAGAGTCGCCTAAGGGAGGTCCTAACCAAGTTCAAAGAGACCGGGCTCAAAGTAAAGAGGGAAAAATGCCAATTATACATGGAGCGGGTTGAATTCCTAGGATATCTCCTGGACCATCATGGCATTCACCCCACCAACAAAAAGATCAAAGCCATCAAAGAAGCCCCCACACCCAAGTCAAAGACAGAACTGCAGGCGTTTCTGGGGCTGCTTAACTTTTATAATGTCTTCCTGCCCCAAAAGGTGACAGCGGCGGAGCCTTTGCATAGGCTCTTGGACAAGGCAGCGACCTGGACTTGGGGGAAACGTGAGGAAGCCACCTTCAAGAAAACAAAGGACCTACTCACTTCGGATGCCGTCCTCATCCAGTACAACGAGACCCTACCACTAGCCGTCACATGCGACGCATCACCCTTCGGCATCAGCGCTGTCCTCAGCCACACTCTCCCCGATGGAAAAGAAGCACCCATCACGTTCTTTTCAAGGACCCTTACCAAACCGGAGCGGAACTACAGCCAGCTGGACAAAGAGGCTCTGGCTATCGTCGCTGCAGTAAAAAGGTTTCATGAGTACCTCTACGGCTGGACATTTACCATCATCACCGACCACAAACCGCTGCTGGGAATCCTTGCAGGGAACAGGGCCACCCCGAACATTCTGTCTCCCCGAATGACAAGGTGGTCTGAGTTCCTGGCTGCCTACAACTACGGACTCACTCACAGACCGGGTAAGACTATCTCCCATGCGGACGTCTTAAGCCGCTCACCGTTACCGGAACCTGACACTGACCCAGCACCCACGACGACCACCCTCAGTATAGAGACTCTACCCAACCTATCCATAACCGCGTCAGACATTGCCCGAGAAACTAATAAAGACAAATGTCTGGTGCAGGTGTTGCATTGGGTAGAGAAAGGGTGGCCGGAAAGGGACAACAACGAGTCCGTCAGGACATTCCGGAACCGGCAAACAGAACTCTCGTTACTAAAAGGGTGCATACTATGGGGGGATAGGGAGGTCATCCCGGAAAAACTACAAGGGAAGGTTTTGGAACTGTTACACGAGGGGCACCCGGGCATCGTTAGGACAAAAGGCCTGGCCAGAAGTTACGCTTGGTGGCCAGGGATGGACAAACAGATCGAGGCCTGGGTAGCAAGGTGCCAACGATGCCAGGAAACTAGGCCAAGCCCACCCGCAGCACCCATCCTAGAGTGGGAAACCCCCAGGGGACCGTGGTCTAGGATCCACATAGATTTCGCCGGGCCCACAAAAGGACACACTTTCTTAATAACCGTAGATGCTTACTCCAACTGGCTGGAGGTAAGCAACATGAGAACAACCACCACGGAGGCCGTGACCAAAGAACTCGGCAAACTTTTTGCAACACACGGCCTCCCAGACGTTGTCATTTCCGACAAGGGGCCCCAATTCACCTCGCTAGAATTTGAAAAATTCCTAGCGGAGAGGTGCATACGACACGCGCTGACAACCCCGGTGCATCCGGCGGCGAATGGTAGGGCGGAACGGATGGTTCAATTCACAAAGAAAACCATCCAGAAAATAGACCACGGGGAGATCCAGGACAAAATAAATAAATTACTTTTCATCCAACACATAACCCCAAATACCACAACAAATAAAAGCCCAGCCGAACTGCTAATGGGGAGGAAAATAAGGTCCCCACTTGATAGATTACACCCCACGTACAACCCAGAGAAACCCCCAGACTCAACCAGCAAACACTGAACCTTCGCACCAGGCGAAGCCGTCCATGCGAAAAACCTAACGGGAGACCCATTATGGGTACCGGCCGTCATAACACAACTAACAGGCCCACACTTGTACCAGCTACAAACAACCTACGGACGAGCGTGGAAATGCCACATCGACCAGTTAAGATCGAGGATGACCACCCAAGAGACCACCAACGCACAACCAAGCAAAACCAACCCCCACAACACAAACCAAGAGGGGAGGGAATACCCAGGAAACCAAAACCGAGAAGGAATAAACCAGCCATACTCACCTGAACGCAGCCAGCACGAAACCTCGCCAGGAAGAGACAGCCAGGCCAGCTCAACCAACTTGGGAAGATCGAGCGGGAGCGGCAAAACCCGCAGCTCAACCAACCCAGGAAGCCCAGGAGGGAGCTGCGGAGAGCGGCCCGGCCCGACAGACCAGGCGGTTCCCACGATGGAGTCCAGAGAAACAGAGACCCCGACCGAACCGGCCGGGATCCAACCTACGACTGACCTGCGCAGGTCCAGTAGGCAGAGACGGAGCCCCGCCTACCTATGGGACTACGCAACGTAAGGACTGAACTAAGAGGGGAGGGGTGTTCTGTCCCCTCATTTGCATTCTTGAGATCCCCGCGCTTTGATTGGCCAAAGCGCGGGGCACTCTGATTGGCTAGGCGAGCCGCGCCGATTGGCTCGCTGAGAATCTCCCGCGATTGGTCCATTTGAATCGTGGGAGATTCAAAGTGGTGCCATTGGCCGCGGTCGCCGCGGCTTGGAAATAAAAAGCCACGAAGTTTGCCTTTTGCCCCAGTTCGGTTCCTGTACCCAATAAAGAGCTAATGCACAAGTCACCAACTCCTGGCATCATTTCCGACGGACACAACAGTATAAGACCATCTTCTGGTACAAAGGCCCTTCCCTAATAAATACTTAAACCATTGGGAAGGTCACTTAATATTAAGCAAGTTCAGCTAAACTGCAAGTTCTGGCATTTTAGTTTTAAACAACTAATTAAAAACACACAGCTTTGGTCACACAATTGTGATTGGCATATTAATTTTCTGACATACATCCATATATATCATGACCAACCTTGATATTTAAACTGGGCTGATTGATTTGGGCTTCAAAAAGCCACTAATGTTTTGAGCAGTTGCTATTTATCAAGATTGAGCTTTGGGCAGGCAGTGTATCTCACAGGATTGCTGTTGTCCAGATAAAATTGGAGGGAATACTAAGTAGACAATGTTGAGTCCAGAGAGGGTGATGGAAGATGGAATCTGTGATGCAGCAAGGAGAAGAATGATCTACTGTCCTTTAGCCCTTGGATATTATTCCAAGGGCCTTAAATATGTAGTCTAAAGGAAAGTCTTCATCAAACAAAATTTTCAGAAAGTTATATTTTATTGCCAAAGATTGGCAAATGGTTGCCAATAAGAATTGCTGAGGACATGTTTACCTCAAGCCCTGTATATTTAAGAAACTCTTATTTCTGCATTGGACTGGGAAAAAGAAGGAGGGGATAAAATTATGAGGAAGTAACTGGAAGTAACATTCATACCTTTATAGCTGGCTAGTTTTATTTTTCACTTCCTCTTATTTATAATTAGGAACATCTGGATTTAAATCAACAGACGTGTGGCTATCACATTTAGCTTGCAAGAGAGCTATAAATGTGAAATGCAGTCAACCATAAGCTCTTGTCATCTGGCTTATCTATTGTTCTGGCTGCACTTCACTTGCAAAGCATGTTTTCATTTCCTTATTTCAATCCTGAAAGGTTTTATTAGTCTTGGTAAGGCCTGGACTGGTTGCCAATGAATTTTGCTTTTTCATTTAAGGTTCCTTCAGGAGGAGGTAGTCTATATAATGAGAGAAGGAAAATGATTATGCAGATTTTTGACATAAGTTAATCGTTCATTTTAAGTGAAAATTATGTCAAGCCTACAGACAAACCAATTATTTGATTTTTTTTAAAAAATAAGATATCAGTTTTCTTTTTTTGTACTCAAAATTTTTGTTGTTTGTGTTGGATGTACGTTATTCTGTTTAATTCATTCTTTGGATGTAAATGTAATATGTAAAAATCTGTAATAAAAATCTGTAATAAGAACAAAGATAATAACAAAGTTGCCAGTCATCAGAAGACACAATGAAATATTTGGGATATATTTGACAAGCCGTACCAAAGATACATTTCAAAATAATTACAGCAAATTTTGGAGAGAAATTTAAAAAATTATGAAAGGTGGAAAAATAAAAAATGCTTATCAGAATGATTCAAAATGTTAAAATGCACTAGCATTGCCTAAGATTTTTTTAAAAAATACAATTCAAATAGCATCAATTCCAATCCCATATTTTTGCAAGATTGGCAAAGAACAGTTAATAAATTTAGTTGGAAAGAAAAAAACCTAGTGTAATTTTTTTAAAGTGTTATCTACTGTGTTATTCTCCAGATTTTCTTGCTTTGTTTTTATAGATATTCAGTCTACAAAATATCCATCCCTATTCAGCCTTCCAAGTTGGCAATAACTAGAGGACTGTCCGTCCATTGGCTTCCTTTGGTATACCAATTCAAGGTTGAAAATTCATTTGGAGCTCAGAAATCTTTTGAAAGTTTTTCCTTGTTTTTCCACATCTGTTTTCATCTGTGTTGGTCCCAAATATTCCCTTTCCCATATATTTTCTGTCTGTGAAGGCAACACGGTTTCTTTGTCCTGAGTAATAAACTGTGTGATCTATGATCTATAGCTGAAAGTGTCCAATTGTAGTCCATCTCAATTAGCTGATGCCTAAAATGTCAATGTATAATTTATTCATTTGATATTTTATTATATTGAGCTTCTTATGTTCATATTTCTTGCATTCCACATCTGGAATTCTTCATTTGCATCTCCCAGGAACACCCACCCACTCACCCACAATCACAGTGAGAAAGCAGAGGGAGAGGGATGACTAAATCTGCCTGTTTAGATATCACAAGTCACAACCATTGTATCCCCAACTCTGTCCCATGTTACTGAGAAAAGCTCTCTGAAGCCTGTGTCTGTCTTGTTTGTTTGGTTCTGCAACCCAACAAGATAGACACAGACTTCAGAGAGTAATTAGGACTGCAGAAAAAACAATTGCTATCAACCTGCCTTCAATCGAGGACCTATATACTGCACGAGTCAAAAAGAAGGCTGTTAAAATATTTACAGACCTTTCACATCCCAGACATAAACTGTTTCAACTTCTTCCTTCAAAACGACGCTATAGAGCACCGCACACCAGAACAACTAGACACAAGGACAGTTTTTTCCCGAACGCCATCACTCTGCTAAACAAATAATTCCCTCAACACTGTCCAACTATTTACAAAGTCTGCACTACTATTACTATTAATCTTCTCATCACTCCTTATCATCCATCCCCTACTTGTGATTGTATGACTGTAACTTTGTCGCTTGTATCCTTATGATTTATATTGACTGTTTCCTAGTATGATTTGGTTGTTTATTGTACTCTTTGACTATTATTAGGTATTGTACCTTATGATTCTTGACTCTTGATGAATGTACCTTTTCCTTTATGTACACTGAGAACATTTGCACCAAGACAAATTTGTTGTGTGTCCAATCACACTTGGCCAATAAATAATTCTATTCATTCTATTCTAAAAATTGGTGTCTACTTCCCCACCAGCTGAGGAACCTACAAATTATCTTCTTAACTTGGCCTTTGGTCCAATCTAAGTATAGTACATAAAATTATATATTGCAATGCCCTACCTGTCAATGAATACTTCAGCTTCAACCACAACAATACAAGAGCACACAATAGATACAAACCTATGGTTAACCACACCAAACTTGACTGCAGGAAATATGACTTAAGCAACAGAGTGGTCAATGTCTGGAATACTCTACCTGACTCTGTGGTTTCTTCCCCAAACCCCAAAAACTTTAACTTTAGACTGTCTACTATTGACCTCACACCTTTCCTAAGAGGTCTGTAGGGGGCGTGCATAAGCACACCAACATGCCTACTGTCCCTGTCCTATTGTTTCTTTTTTATTCTTATCCATTTCATGTATTCAGAACCATGTTTATACTTATACCTGTTATCTAATACTTGCTTGACAAAAATAAATAAATTAAATTAAAAGCTGCAAAGACAAAACCACTCATGAGCCTTCCAAAGCCAGATTGAGGCTAGGCTGCTAAGACACTGCAGTTGATCCCAGCATACTTTTCTGATGATTCAAGGACATTAACATGACTATTGAACAAGAGTCCACACGCACTTCAATTCTATTCAGTTGAGTTTAACTGAAAGTGTGAATTAGTTTAGTTTTAACAGTACAGGGAGCCCTCAATGTACAAGAGTTTGTTTAGTGATTGTTCAAAGTTACAAACGGCACTGAAAAAAGTGAGTTATGGGCATTTTTTACACTTACAACCATGGCAGCATCCCCATGGTCACATGATTAAAATTCAGAGGCTTGGTAATTGACTCATATTTATGACAATGGCAGTGTCCCAGGGTTATGTGAACATCTTTTGTAACCTTCTGACAAACAAGGTCAATGGGGAAACCAGATTCACTTAACCATTGGGTTAGTAATGTAACAACTGCAGAGATTCACTCAACAACTGTGGCAAGGGAGGTCATAAAATGGGACAAAACTCTCATTGCAGCGGCAAAAATTTGCGTCACATGTGTCATTAGTTATAAGTCGAGGACTACCTGTATGCAAAATTCACAATAAATTGTTATTAAATAATTAAATAAATAATTATTTAAATTATTTAAATAAATTCATATGTGACCATAGGAAAAAGTAAATCAAGAAACAGATCAAGAGAAATGTTGGCTTTTTCTGTGCCCAAAAATAGCATATGCAATTGCATTCTGAAGGAGCCATCTGGTTTTGTCAGATTTGCAAAAGTTTCCCCATCTCTCCCTATATTTCATAGTCTTCAGCTCAAAGGTGGTATGCAGCAGGTTCTGACCAGTTCTGGAGAACTGGAAACTGGCAAGTACCACTTCTGACTGGCTCCGCCCCCATCTATTCTCTGCCTCCGGAGTCCCAGCTGATTGGCTGGATCTTCCTTTGTTGCCCTGCACAGGAGAACAGAGCTGGAAAGCAGGTTAGTGGGGTGGGGAGGGAATGGGATTTTGCAGGAACCTTCCCCCAGGAGTGGAGAGGGAATGGAGTTTTTACAGTATTCTTCCCCTGCCATGCCCACCAAGTCATGCCCACCGAACTGGTAGTAACTTTTTTTGGAATCCCACCATTGCTTCGGCTCATGTGTGCATATGCATGTATACCCACTCAGAGTGCCAAATTCCATTTTGACTTTATAGCATTACATTCTCAGCAGAATCGTTCTCAAGACAATTATGTCCACAAAATTGATTGGTGTGCTAGTTTATGCATGAAACAAAAAATGCTAAAATTAATCTTATATAGATTTCTCCAATCTGGTATGCTCCAGTTAGCTTCGTAAATAGATAGGTCATACTCTCTGAGTGTGGATAGAATGGCTGCTTTAAACCATTCCTAAACAATGCTGGGAAGTTGACTCTGTTGATTGCAAATACAACTGCCAAAATGGCTCTTCCCAAAACACATTTGAAAGGTGTCCTAGAGTTTACCAGCAATACCTTCATAATGTATAATGCCAGGATATTTTTCTCTCAACCATGAGCTCATACTGATGGCTTCCTACTGACACTCCTTGAACTCTTTCCTTTGTGGCTAAAATCCAGGCTAACGTAAGACTTCCTTCATATTGTGAAGGCATGTCTCTGGAGATTCTCAGTTGTCCGGGTCATGGTTGTCCCAAAGGTGCTTTTTCAAGAGGTAACTGGGCTTTCTGTTTTTTCTTTGAAGACATTTTGCTTCTCATCCAAGAAGCTTCTTCGGCTCTGAGAAGTGAAACGAAAAGTGCCTCTTGAAAAAGCACTTTTGGGATTCTGAAGGCAACCTAATACACTTGGCCAAAGTAAAGAAGTGACCTTTGACAAAATAATTCACCTTGACAAAGAACAAGGGGATGCTCTTCAACCACTTCAAGTGAGCTGTGAGAGAAGAGAGCTGGGCTCCTTTCAGCTTTCTCCCCCAGGGCTGGTTGAAGTGCTTCCAGGCTGAGCAGCTTCAGGTTTGCCTGCAATGAACACCAGTAACCCATCTGTTTGCAAAGCTTTTGGCAAGTGGCAAGGAGGTGAGTTTTGGCAAGCACTGCAGAAAACGCGCTGCTTGTTGCCTCTGGATTGCTGCCTTCCTCTTTGCTGAAGGCTGAAAAGGACATGCCCTTACCTTCCAAACTTTTGGTGAACACCCTGGAATGGATGGCAATGCCTTCTCTGCAGCTCTGCCACAGGACGAGGCAAGTAGGACAACTTTGTCATAATATTGGGCTAGCACACCAAAGAACTGCCCAGCCACGAAGACTTTCATGGTATGCAAAGGGCGTTCTGAGTCTTTGACATAATGCTGCAGGCCAAAGTCACTCAATCTCAAAACACCAGAACCAGCACTGTAGGAGGGGACACTTAACCTTCTCCTGTAATGTGAATTTTTCAGAAAATGAACAAATTACAGTAACATAGTGTCAACAGTGGAAGGCAAAGACTGGTGGCTTCCCATGGCTGACATTTGATTGGCACTAACTGTGGGGAAAGCCTGTAGCATTCACTACACATAATTTGTGCGAGGTCAGGATTTTTACAGCCCAGGTGTGGTTTCTAATTATTTTTTTCAAAGATGAAAAAGGCATAGTGAAACAATCAATTTGATCTACAGGTAGTCCTTGTTTAGTGATCTTTGTTTAGTGATCTTTGAACTTTGTTTAGTGATCTTTCAAAGTTACAAGAACACTAAAAAAAGTGATTTATGACTGGTCCTCCCATTTATAAGTTAGTGCAGGGGTTTTCAAACTTGACAGCTTTAAGACTTGTGGACTTCAACTCCCATAATTCCTCCTCCAGTCATGTTAGCTCAGGAATTCTGGGAGTTGAAGTCCACAAGTCTTAAACTTACCAAGTTTGAAGACCCTTGGGTTTGTGCATCCTGCATCATGTGATTGCTATTTGCAACATCACAACCAGCTTCTGACAAGAAAAGTCTATGGGGGAATCTGTTTCCATTTAACAACCATGTGATTTACTAACAACTGCAATGTTTTGCTTAACAACCAAAATCAGGCACAACTCACTTAACCACTTTGCTTTGCAACATAAATTCTCATCTCATTTATGGTCAAAGTTCAGAACAACTTGTAGTAGTTAAGACACTGGACTAAGAGTGGAAAACTTGAGTTGACTTAGTTACAGAAGCCAGCTGGATGACTTGGGCCAGTTATTCTCCAAGGACTCTCCACTCTCACGTCCTAGGATGAAGACATTAATAAAGCAGCTCTGAAAATTGCAAAGAAAATTGCAGAGATTGTCCTGGCAGTCACCAGAAGTCAGCATAAATATTCTTGGGATTTGGTAACTTGTGGGATGTTCTGGGTTCATCCACATTTTTTTCACCAAATTAGTGACAATTTGATCAACTACCTTATAGTTGTTTGCATTTGTGCAGATGAGAGGCAGTTACTGGGTACGTGTTGCTGAAGAGTTGAGGTTTGAAAACATAGTTTGTCAATGTATAGATTGATCTACCATAGAGTAAATAAAGCAGCTTTGGAAGCCAAAATTCTGGTCCCTCACAGCCATAATAATGGTACAATACAGAGGAAGGTCCACTATGCATCCTCCTCCTCCCCCACTGTGAATAAAAAAAGGCTTCTGGATGACTCCCTTTTCATGCAGCACAAAATATTCAACAGCAGGATTTCAGCAAGTGGGACTCCAATGTGATTTGGGTTGCCCAGTGTTGCAATCAAGGCAGGAACTACTATTAACTCACTTAGTTGATCTACCCAGTAAAAATAAATCAAGTAACTATGGAAGTTGAAGTTCAGGTCTTTTGAACAGTAAAAACAGCATTATAGAACAGGAGCAAAGTCCAGTGATCAGGGAGAAATATATTAGAAGGTGATCAGATCTTCTGACTCCAAATTTATCATCTCGAGCTTGTTCTTCACCTCCCTAGATCACTGTTTCTCAGTCTTGGCACCTGGTTGGGGAATTCTGGGAATTGAAGTTCATCTCTCTTAAAGTTGTCAAAATTGAGAAAGACTACCTTAGTAGATTGTCCACATGGAATGCCTTGTACCAGTATCATATGGAAAATGCAACTTCCATACTATAATAGCTAAAGGCATCTTTGAGGTAGCTTAGCAGCATGCTGATAAGAGAAAAGTGACACTGCAAGAATAGCAATAGTACTTAGACTTATATACCACTTCACAGCCCTCTCTAAGCAATTTACAGAGTCAGCATAATGCCCCCAACAATCTGGGTCCTCATTTTACCAACCATGGAAGGATGGAAGGCTGTCAACCTTGAGCTGGTGAGAATTGAATTGCCAAACTGGAGGCAGCCAGCAGCCAGCAGTCAGCAGAAAGAGTTTGCAGTACTGCATTCTAACCACTGTATCACCATGTCTCAGAATAAGTACTTGACAAACTTAGGGTATCGTTCACTGGGTTAAAGAGGCTGTGTGACTGGGGCAGAGGAATGCAAACTCAACTACAGGGAAAGAATGTAGCATGACAGAGACTTGATGAAAATAATCTGAGTCTTGCTGTGTGCTAGATAATAACTCTCTCAATTAAGGAAGTGAAGACTTTGGTGCAGATCCTCTTACCAAGACAGACAGCTTTCATTCAACCTGAGACCCAAAGCTCTTGTTGATGTGTTCTAATCAAAGCACTAAGGGCTCCTATAAATTACCAGAGAATATAGGGCTTAGATGTCTGATTGGGTGGGGGTGACCACATATATCTTGCCTCATCCTGCTGTTCTGAAGACCATTTTCCTACAATGTTTCATTAGCTAACTGCAACAGCAATGATAGCAGAAGCTTGAGTATCTACTTGCCATGGTCTTGCACTTCAATCATGTGCTTCCATGATATATTAACTCAGTGTCTTCCTACTTAGTAGATCCATAAACATCTATAGACAGTGAATAAATGTACTGCTTTAAACAACTGTGCCATGACTGTTTTCTAAAATGGTCTTTTAAATGTACTAGAAAATTGATGTACCCTAGCCTTAATCTACGTTATTTCCCTCTGGTCAGAAGATAACAATCTTTTCAAAATTACAGAACATTAAAATTACACTGCTCTGAAATTAAATGCACTATTCCCTGCCTCATCTATTAAGATCCTCTATAAGTCCTTTCCTGCTCTTACATGAAATATTCTAAGGTGATTAGTTTAGTCATTAATTTGCCACGCACAAGATCTTGCAAGCATGATGGAGGGGAAATAAGAAAAAAGCAAGGCAATTTCTATGTTTTGGCCCTGGCCAAATTTCACAATGATTATTCTGAGACTTGGAAATATTAGTTTTTCCTAAATACAGCTACCATATCTGGGTTGCAAAAGCCCACACAACCATTAGAAGTCTGCAAAAGTATTCCTGCTTTCAACTAGTGTAGTCTGGATTTTTGCAGCCCCTATAGCACTTACTACAATCTATCTAGATTCATCCTCCCAACTGTAATGCTTATGAGCAAAATCTTGAACTCTGCAAGCATCCCATTTGATATATGGTGGGCTGCTGTATATAAATAACACCATATTTCAAAGTACTATAATTCCTTTTCCTTAGCAGCTATTTGTTAATCCACAAGAATACAGGAACTTCTGAAAAGACATCAATGAAAATGTGATAACAGCTAGTTTAGAGAAGAATATCCATGTAAGAGCTGCATTTCTTAATGTCATTAGGCATCAATAACTAGTTTTTGTCGAGAGTTGCTTAAGACTTGATAGGCAGGCATTTTTAAAAATCTTTGAACCAGGGCAATTTATCTTGCCAAGAGTAACATCCAAATGAATCTCAGGGATCTCAACATATGTAAATGATTTGGACATACACAATGACTTTTATTTCTGCAACATCCTTAATTGAGGATATGGGAGAGACAGAAGAAGTGCTTAATTCCTTGGCAAGCACAGACAATTAAAAAGAGAGAGATGAGTCATGGTGATATTTGACTCCGAATTGAGAATACAGCCATTGCACTGTTGGCTAGTGTGAGACTCCAACAAATTCTTATTCACTGTTTAGTCAGAGGAACTCCCTGGATAATATGGTGGGAAGGAAGGAAGTGATATGAATTTTTCAAAGAAGTACATCAGCTATGAGAAATAACACACGAGGACACACCAACGCAATGCCCCTTCCCCTCAAAAAAGCTTGGAGAACATGGGGATGGGAGTCCTTGTTGCTCTCAAATTCCTCTCAGCCAGAAATGAGTTATTATTTCTATTTAACAATGAAACTCAATTGCCCCTCGGAAACAGGAGAATCTGAGGAGGTGGGTTCATTTCACCAAAAAGTTCTGCCTTCTTGCTTGCTCCTTACATTGGTAGGAAGATCTGCTGCCTTTCACTCCTTTGCTGACTGATGGTGGTGCCCTGATGGCAGAAAGAGCAAAAGGGGGAAAGGAAGAGGAAGTATTGAAGACTTCACACCAAGAAAAAGATAGGAATCTAGGAAGTTTTCTTATATATCATCAGATAATCTGATCTACCCATTCATTATTGTCAGCAGCTACAAGCAGCAGCTTGACGAAGGAGTTTAAAAGCCCTAACTGGAGATGCCATGAACAGAACCTTTGAACTTGTCCATGATACAACGATTTTCAGCATGCCTTCAGAAATGGAAAGAGCAGTAGTTATCCTTGGGGATTGTTAAGTACTTGGACATGGGTTGGAGTAAATGGTGACAGTCTTTGAATGTGAACTTTCAACTCTTTATTGCATAGTGACTTCTCAAAACAATAACAGTGAACTCTGCCTTGTGTAGGCAACCCTTGTGAGAATTGTCCAATAGCGAGCTATGAACGCTAGCTCTTTAAACCAATAATAATCCTCTGTTAAGGGCCAATCGGATTCCTCAGAACTAACCAATCCGATCTGGCCGCCTAACAGCCAATCAGAAGTGCAGGGCTAGAACCCTGCACTTTACCTCAAGCTCATACTTTATTAACTATGGTACATACACAACAGGGATCCTACATTTCTTCCTGTTGGCTCCAATGGAGGAAAAAGTAAAACAATGAAAAAATGGAGATGGGAAGAATGGTGAATCATCACTCACTTTCTACTCTCTTAGCACAAGCTCAGCAGGGCATGAAAAACAGTCTTTACAGCATTCAACTACTTCCTCTTCTCCTAATTGGATTTCTCTGTAAAGGAAAACAGTGTCTGGAAATACACAACACTCAATGATAAATGAAGGCCAAAATACACATATCCGGTTTCAATATTCTGCAACTTAACACTGTTTTCCTTTCTAATAAACCTTTTTATTCAGATCTAAGAATCTTGCTTTCTTGCTTGTAAGCTGCTTCAAGGGGCTTGAAATCTTGCTTCAAATATTGAGAAAGTAAGATTAAAGGAGGTTGGTTATACCTTATCTCTTCTTTTTAAATAAAGAAGAGTTTTAATATATCTGGTGTGACTAAAATGACTGTAGCTTTATGTCTAGGAAGATTCTCAGTCATCCAGGTCAGGAATGAAGAGCTGAAGAAGCTTCTTGGATGAGAAGTGAAACGTCTTCAAAGAAAAAAACAGAAAGTACAGTTGCCTCTTGGGGAAAAAACCACCTTTGGGACTTTAGCTTTAATTTCTCTGGTGTAACTTGTCTTTTCTCCAATTAAGGAAGGCAGGGCTGAAACTTTTGTCATATTACCTCTATGCCATGTGATGAGAAGGTAGCATTATTGATATTATTCCATTCTTTACTTATTAACCTTTTAATTAGCAAGGTTGAATAAGTGGTGAGAGCCCTATCTCTATCACATGATGAAGTCAGCAAGAAGCAGGGAGCAGGTTAGCAGGAAGACAATTTGTGGGATCCCTTAAATTGGCATATAAGTGGCAGAGCAAGAAGAGGGGTATGTGAAAAGGCCATTAGCTTCAAATAGTATATAACAGGGGGGCCTATCCTAGTTGAGGATGTCCCTAAGACAAACCTACCTCACCCAAAGCATGAGACAGGATCAACATGTACACCCCTGAAGGGCTTCTGCAATTGAGATCTTCAGCCTTCAGTCCAACCACTCCACGATAGAGTTGACACTCTATTACAATGATCACCTTGCTTAAAAAGTTAAAATATAATTAAAACTTCATGTAAAAATTAATGCTGTGATGAAGATCAAGGATGGAGTGATACCAATTGCCTTCTGTTTTTGGTAACATCGGGAAGACATTGTAAAAAAAAAAAAAAAGATCCTGGGGCAGGTTCATGCCATGATTAGGGATTTAAAAGGATGAGCCTCCTGTCTCATTCAAAAGGCTGCTAAACCCAGTTGTCAAAAGCACAGTCAAAAGACACAATAGTGCTCCCCTGTATCATTCTCCAAAGCACCTGAAGGCAATGAATGGAAACTAATCAAGGACAGAACCAAATTAAAGCTAAAAAAAAATTCCCGAAAGTACAATTCATCAGTGGAACAACTTTATTGTGGATGCTTCAACCCTGGAGGTTTTAAAGAAGAGATTGGACTGGTCTGAAATGCTATGGGGTTTCTTGTTTGAGCAGGCAGTTAGACTAAAAGACCTCCAGGGTTCCTTCCAGCTCTATTATTCTGTTAAAAGACAGCTAATCCTGGCAGGACTATTGGGGAGTAATCTATTGAAATGAAGCAGGACTGATCAGAAACATCAGCTGTGCACAGTTAGAGTCAGAGACCAAAGGTATTTAAGAATCATCCTACTTGTGAAGCTTTCTAGGGATTCCTATTTTAGAATTCTTAGATTCAAAGGGTTTCCTTGGGGTTTGAATGATGTACTTAAATTCTCTATATTTTGGTTACTTTGGCTGCTTCCTGGTTTGTAAATCTGCTGAAAACTGCATGGAATTTCTGACTCAATTTACAACTTTGAGATACATTTTTCAGATTTACCATAATCTTAATCCAGGCAAGCACGGTGGTTGATGAGGTCTTAGGTACGCTGAAACCCACTAATTTCAGTGGTTCAAAAAGCACAGTTGTGTTATAGTGGGTTTTTATTGCTCATTACTTGGTTGGTTGATTCTTAAATAAAGTAGAGAATAAAATAGTTTACAATACTGTGGGAACAATGCTTAACCTTTATTTTCAGATAGTTCAGATAAAGTGTCTGTGTACTAAAGAATCTGTTCTTTTTTTATAAATGCATGTGATTAACAGTCACAAAGGGATTTGAAATTAAATATCCTTCAGGGAACATTATTTCATTGTATAATCAAAAATTATAGCAATTGTTTCATTTAGAATTATGGAGTAGCAATAGCAGTTTAAGCCACTTCCCCCATGTGCTACCATACCAATCATAATTCTTTAACTTTCAAAAATTAGAAATACAAAATCTTTGAAGAAGATATTAGATTTTGAGACAGAAATAGTAGGATTGAGACAAATATGAAAACAAAACCCCCAAGCTTTGCTCTTTTCAACACGTAATCCAAATGGGCATTTAGATTTTATACTGTTGACACATTGCTCCAATTAAAAATTTAAAGCTATGAAAACCAATACAAATACATGTTGGAAGGATTGCCAAGGCAAAAAATACTTTCTGTATGTTCTAGCTTTCTTTAAATGTTATTAAATATTTGAATATAATGTTTTAGGAAATTGTACTGTTACATATCAAAAATAGAAAAAGAAACGTATCTATGGTAAGTTTTGCTATTATTTTTTGGTAAGAATAGAAATCTGAAAAGTAAGGCACCACTAATATATTCATTTATTTATTAATGATTGGCAGATTAGGAACCAAACCTGTAACAAAAGCATCTGAGAATGAACTTGATAACGCTTCAATGGAAAAAATTAATGCCTCACTTAAAATCACTAAAATGAAAAGAGACAAATGGTTGTTTCCATAATTCTTTTATAAAGTCATTACCATACTGAAAAAAACCACAACCATCTAAATTATATAAGATACTGTGGAAAATACAAATCTTGAGAATGCGATATATTGGTGTAATGTCCTTGCTTTGTAAGACAATAAAATATATTGATTTAATCTGTTGGATGTTAATGTTTATAGAGCTGTTAACTATTTATTATTTAATAAAAATATGACCTCATGGTTATCACATTAGTATTACAATATATACTTAGGTTTTTGCTCTAGGAGGCTCAGCTGTAGCTGAAAAGTGGAATCGACTGTAGAATTTCAATGTGAAGTTATTCAGATTTTGTTCTTCATACATCATGACATTACAGGTAGTGCTTGACTTAAAATGATTCATTTGGTGATTGTTCGAAGTTACAATGGCACTGAAAAAAAATGGCATGACTGTTTTTCACACGATTGTTGCAACATCCTCATGGTCATGTGATCAGATGCTCAGCAACTGACAGTTGCAGTGTCCTGGGGTCATGTGATCATCTTTTGCAACCTCCTGACAAGGTCAGTCAATGGGATTCACTTAACCATGTCACTAACTTAATAACTAGTGATTCACTTAGCAATGTTGGCAAAAAGATCATAAAATGGGGCAAAACTTACTTGCTTAGCAACAGAAAGTTTGGACTCAATTGTAGTCATAAGTCAAGAACTGTTATATTTCTAATGTACCGTAGGTCTCTGTGTGGAAGGCTATTTTGAATTCTGTGTTCTTGTATAGATATATTTATAGGGCTGGGTAAAACGTGTGTGGATTAGAAGAAATTTAGTGCAAAATTTTCATTTTTCATCACAGGTCCAATAAATCTAGAGGAAATTTGTTCCTCTAATGCAGGGGTGTCCAACCTTGGCAACTTTAAGACTTGTGGACTTCAACTCCCAGAATTCCTCAGCAAAGCTGGCTGAGGAATTCTGGGAGTTGAAGTCCACAAGTCTTAAAAGTTGCCAAGGTTGGACACCCCTTCTCTAATGTGTTTAAGATATCCACTGTGCAGTGTTTCACTGATTGCAATAGAACAAAGGAAGATAAGCTCTCTTTGAAGCTGATTCTGTGCAATTCTTGGCAACTTTAAGACTTGTGGACTTCAACTCCCAGAAATCTCACTCTTGGCTGGCCCTGACCACCCTGCCCCACCCCTGCCAGGAGTCCCACACACCCCATTTTGGATGCAGGTAAGTGCAAGGCATGTGCAGAGGCTCGGGGAGGGTGAAAAACAGGGTTCCTGGAAGTTTGGAAAGGCTGGAAATGAGGTCATTTCCAGCTTCCAGAGAACCTCCAGAACCCAGGAAGGTCATTTTCGCCCTCCCAGAAGCTCAAAGAAAGCCTCCAGAGCCTGGGAGGGCAAAAACACCCCCCATCGCCATGGTGCAGGAGGCCAACTAGCCCACAGCTACCATGGCCATGCCTTCCCAGCAACTAGGCAGAGAATCCTTTGCTAAAATTTTTGAAGCCCACCCCTGTCCTCACCCATCATGGGGTCATCAGCTAAGCCCATGTTTTTTCACCTGGCAACTTTAACATGTGTAGACTTCAATTCCCAAGTCCCCAGCTGGTTGAAGTCCACACATCTTAAAAGTGCCAAGACTGAAAAATGCTGAACTATACTGACTGACTGGGGATGATGGGAAGAGGAATTCAATACATTTGAGGCACCAGGTTTGTTCAGAGTTTTGCAGCATAAATTCACCATCAGAAAAGTAAACACAGATGGCTGATGCTTCATTTAACATCTTTATAAACATATTAAGTAAATTTTACAAGACCAGTTGTAGATTTCTTCAACATGGAGCAAACTCAAACCGAAGCAGACATGTTACAAGTTCAGAGCAGATCAGCAACTCAACTTCAGCAGACAAGCAAGCAAGTTAGTTTCTCTTTCACTTTAGAGCTGAGCATAGAACTGAGATAAACCATGCCCAGATTCTCTATTTAAGTTTAAGATCTATTCCAGTTCATGAATATACTCTGACAAGGTTGTGGAAGGCTGTCCTGCAAAAAAAAAAGGGGGGGGGAAGGGGTTTCCACCTGATTCCTGCAGTTGTTTGTGATACAAGGAGGTCACTAACACAGCACCTGTCTTGACTCAAAGGGATTTTGGATCAGAGATGGAAAATACCAACTACAGGATAATTCAACACTTTCCCTTACAAGTCTGCTTTCAGTAATGAAAAAAAATATATAGCCATAAGTGACAGGAAAGGAAATGATTTTCCTTTTGACTGAGTTTGCCAATAATCTAGAGAGGAAATTAAGTCAGAGGGAAAAGGGAGAAAAGACAAATATTTGGAGGTCTTTTGACGGTTAAAGCTACTGATGGCTGAAAAGTTTGTTTTACTGCAGGACTGAGAGTCTGTTCAACTGTCAGTGCAAGGTTCAAAATTGCCATTTGGATTTAAATTCTACTTGGTCAGTTGTTTATGAAATGCTGACATCTTCTGTCTTCTTTTCTCATACAACAAATCCACGCAAACACAACCTTTAAAAACATGGGGGGCTGAGGGGTGTGTGTTTCCTGTTATACTCATGAATTTTTCCGCACGTTTTATTTACTTCGTTTAATGCAAGGATCTCAGACTCAAATGTGTTGTTTCTTCTTGTGAGAGAACTTTCTTTCCTTTGGTATTTTGTTCCAGTTTCCCATTTTTGTTCTCCTTGTCTGGCTTAACATTTTGATTTTGATGGGTCATATCTTCAGCACCATCATGTTATTTTTGCAGACCTGTATGCAGCAGAAGTGCTTCAACACTGAAGATTTTTAAGAAGAGATTGGATAACCATTTTTCTGAAATGGTAAAGGGCAGAGGTAGGGAAACTTGGCTCTTTTATCACTTATGGACTTTGTTAAGGACTTGGACATGGGTCGGAGTAAATGGAGACAGCCTCTGAATAGTGACTTTCAGCTCTTTATTAGCATAGTGACTTCTCAAAACAACAACAGTGAACCCTGCCTTATATAGGCAACCTTTGTGAGAATTGTCCAATAGCGAGCTATGAACGCAAATATTTTAAACCAATAATAATCCTCTGTTAAGGGCCAATCGGATTCCTAAGAACTAGCCAATCCAATCTGGCCGCCTAACAGCCAATCAAAAGTGCAGGGCCAGAACCCTGCACTTTACCTCAAGCTCATACTTTATTAACTATGGTACATACATTCCAGACTTCAACTCGCAGAATTCCTGAGTGAACCATAAATGGTTCCCCATCCCTGGCCTAGTGGTTTTTCAGTTGTGGGGGAAATCAATTTTTGACTTGAATGGGACTGTTTAATATACAAATGTAGGATAATATTAAACAGTCCCATTCAAGTCAAAAATTGATTTTCCCCACAACTGAAAAACCACTAGGCCAGGGATGGGGAACCATTTATGGTTCACTCAGGAATTCTGCGAGTTGAAGTCCATAAGTGATAAAAGAGCCATGTTTCCCTACCCCTGGTAGAGGGTTTCCTGCCTAACCAGAGGTTGGACTAGAAGACCTCCAAGGTCCCTTCCAACTCTGTTATTCTATTCTATTCTATTCTATTCTATTCTATTCTATTCTATTCTATTCTATTCTATTCTATTCTATTCTATTCTACTCTACTCTATTCTATTCCTATGGGCAGGGTGAGATGCTGTGATGCATACAGGTTTCACAAATTGGTCTTGAGGTTAAGGAAATTTTGTTTGAGTGCCAATTCCATGTAAAATGTTACTTAGACACAGAAGCTTATCTAATTAAGGTGTTTGTAAGCAGGCACATCTGCTTTTTGGAGAAAATATATAAGGAAGATTTGCTAGACAGTGGAGAGATTGGTTTTGTGGTTGTGTTGCACACCAAAGATACTGTATATCAGGAGACAGACCTTGGAAGAAGTTGAAATCTCAGCAGCCAGCAGTATCGGAAAAGGAGCAGTGCAGAGCAGCCTGGCTGGTGAAAAGGATTGCATTTGGAGAAGACAGATCAGAAATCAATGAGAAAAACCTGATCAAATCTGGAATTCCCCAAAAGGTTTGGGAAAGAGTTATTTCACTCTTTTTTTCTGTCCTCCTCCCTACCACTATACCCAGAAGTGAAGGTACCTTTGAACTGTCTGATCAGCTTAGCATGAGGTGAAAATATTAAGGATCCAACCAGCCTTTTACTGAAACCCATGATCGAACTGGCCAAGGATTTAATCCATCCTCACCCATGGCAGGTCACTTGGTAACTCTGGCCCAATTACTCAACCTAACTCACAGGTCTAGGAAGACAAAAGGTAGGAGGGAGCACTGCTAGCTTGAAAGGTAGAAAGGAAGGATATAATTTTTGCAGACAAGTTAGCAATGGACATTTGTTGGTCAAGAGTAAAGAAAGACACCTAAAGGGGCATTCAGGGGCAGTTTATACTGTCCATTATACAGTAACAAGAAATGAGCCATTACTGAGGGGAATCAGTCATGTGGGTATTCCATTAAATCTGTGTCCCTCCAAGATTTGTGGGTTTGTTTCCCAGAATAACAGTTTCAGGAAGATAACTCACTCTTTCTCATAAATAAGCAGCAGGGTGTTTGTGCCAAGGCCTTCAACAGTTTCACCCCTCCTGCTTGGTCTTTTTCATTCTTCCAAAATACTTTTTTTAAAGCCTTCAAATTATAGCTAAACTTCTGCTGAAAATCACCCCAAAGCAGACCCTGTTTAAAGATCGCTCAGATTATATACATTCTTGTTAAATGACAACCCTCTATAGCTCTTCATTTCAGAAAATAGAATATGGCTCGGCTCCCAGGTTTATCAGAAGGGCAGCCAAATGCTAAATTATTCTGTAAGCTCTTGAACTGAGACACTGCATTAAGCAATGGGTCTTCTGGGGTGGTACATTTAGAATATGAGAAAGAATGGTATTGCCTCTCTCAGCAGTCACACATGTCCCCTGGTCATTGCCTACTCTAATAGAGTTAGGAATATGATCAAGGTTCAAATAGAAATGTAATTTTTGAAGTGCAAGTTTATTGCCCCCATGCCAACAATGTTTAGAAGGTCCTTGAAAATTTCTGATGGCCCTGGGTGAGGGTTGAAAGGCAAGGATTTTGTATGCTAAATTGAAGGTATTTCTCTAGATACATATCATTCTTTTTTTGGTTTTTACCGTTTTAATGTTATTGACCACCCAGAGTTTTCATGAAGTTGGATAACTTTCTGAATTAAATAAATAAATGTATATGAATCATGATATATATAATATATATAAAACAATGTCCTTTTGGTGGGTGGGTGGTGCATTTATAGAGATATAGAGATCTTCACCTTTAATAGAATAGAATAGAATAGAATAATAATAATAGAATAGAATAGAATAGAATAGAATAGAGTAGCATAGCATAGCATAGCATAGCATAGAATAGAATTCTTTATTGGTCAAGTGTAATTGGACACATAAGGAATTTGTCTTGGTGCATATGCTCAGTGTACATAAAAGAAAACATACATTCATCAAGAGTCAAGAATCTTAAAATATAACACTTAATTGTCATAGAGTACAATAAGCAATCAAATCATATTAGGAAACAGTTAAAAATAGTTAGGATACAAGCAACAAGTTACAAGTTACAGTCATACAGTCATAAGTGGGAGGAGATGGGTAAAAGGATGGGAGGATTAATAGTAATAGTAATGCAGACTTAGTAAATAGTTGAACAGTGTTGAGGAAATTATTTATTTAGCAGAGTGATGGCGTTCGGGAAAAAACTGTCCTTGTGTCTAGTTGTTCTGATGAGCATCATTTTGAGGGAAGGAGTTGAAACAGTTTATGTTCAGGATGTGAGGGGTCAGTAAATATTTTCACAGCCCTCTTTTTGATTCGTGTAGTATACAGGTCCTCGATTGAAGGCAGGTTGATAGTAATTGTTTTTTCTGCAGTTCTAATTATCCGTTGAAGTCTGTGTCTGTCTTGTTAGGTTGCAGAGCCAAACCAGACAATTATAGAGGTGCAGATGACAGATTCAATAATTCCTCTGTCAAACTGTATCAGCAGCTCCTTGGGCAGTTTGAGCTTTCTGAGTTGACGGTTAAGGGGTTAAATGCCTTCTGTGAGCTGAAGTATTTTGGGGTATTCTAATTTAGAAGAAAGAAAATGACAACTAAGGGATAATCTGGTGAAAGGCTTATAAAAATCACTCTTAGTTCAGATAACAGGATAGGGTTGTTTTTTAATACTAGAACTCTTATTGAAATCAAATGGCAGCCAAAAATGTTGATCCATTTTGAATATGCATCAAATTTGCCATTTCTGGTATGGGGACATTTGTATCTGCTCATCAATTGTAAAGCCCCATCCTCCTTTCCTATCAGCCTTCATTATCTAAAGGGAGATTTAAATCAGGCAGTCCTTCAAGGAAAAGCAACCCTCTCCAACCATGGGCTTTTGGTCACCTCCTTCTCCAGATCAGTCAGCTGGCCAATCTGGAAGCTGCAATTCAATCTGTTCATAGGACACCCTGTGAAACAAGCTTGAGCTTAAGAATGCTTTTTGAATACTGATTACCATTGGTGAACTGGCCATGCAAAATTTTGGATGAGAGCAGCATTGCTGCTTTTAGCCCAATTTTAGAAGAATTATCTGAAGCATCTGGTGAGTAAAAACCTATTAATAATTAAAAGAGAGCCAGTTTGGTAGAGTGGTTAAGACATCAGGCCAAGAACCAGGAGCCAGCCAAGTAATCCTGGACCAGTCACTCACTCTCATCCTTAGGGAGTAGGCAATAGCAAACCCCTTCTGAAAAACCTGAAGTTCTACGTGTTTATTATGTATGTCACAACTTTGGTCGGAATCTGATTGTACTATTCTGCCACTCCTTTGACTTTTTAAATCATACTTTATTTATTTGATTTGATTTGATTTGATTTGTCAATTGCTTACAAGATAATAGGTATAAGTATAAACATAGTTATGAATACATGGATACATATAAGAAAAATAAAAGAAACAATAGGAGAGGGACAGTAGGCACATTGCTGTGCTTATGCACGCCCCTTACAGACCTCTTAGGAAAGGGGTGAGGTCAATAGTAGACAGTCTAAGGTTAATACAATATAAGAATAGAATAGAATAGAATAGAATAGAATAGAATAGAATAGAATAGAATAGAATAGAATACTTTATTGGCCAAGTGTGATTGGACAAGCAAGGAATTTGTCTTGGTGTAAATACTCTCAGTATACATAAAGAAAAGGTACATTCATTAAGAATCAAGAATCATAACATACAACACTTAATGATAGTCTTAGGGTACAATCAACAATCAAATCATACTTGGAAACAGTCAAGTGGGAAGGGATGGGTGATAAGGAGTGGTGAGAATTAGAAATGGTGGTAGACTTTGGAAGAAACCTTCCTATACTACCATCTCTTACAATACTAGACAACACAGTATCAACAGTAGAAACCTTCACATTTCTAGGTTCTACTATATCACATGACCTAAAATGGACACCTAACATCAAAAACATAATCGAAAAAGCACAACAAAGAATGTTCTTTCTGCGTCAACTCAGAAAGCTCAAACTGCCCAAGGAGCTGCTGATACAGTTCGACAGAGGAATTATTGAGTCTATCATCTGCACCTCTATAATTGTCTGGTTTGGTTCTGCAATCCAAGAGGACAGACACAGACTTCAGAGAATAATTAGGACTGCAGAAAAAACAGTTACTACCCACCTGCCTTCAATCGAAGACCTGTATACTACACGAGTCAAAAAGAGGGCTGTGAAAATATTTATAGACCCCTCACATCCCGGATATAAACTGTTTCAACTCCTTCCCTCAAAACGATGCTATAGAGCACTGCACACCAGAACAAATAGACACAAGAACATTTTTTTTCTGAAAGCCATCACTCTGCTAAACAAATAATTTCCTCAACACTGTTCAACTATTTACAAAGTATACATTACTATTACTGTTAATCTTCTCACTGTTCCTTATCACCCATCCCCTCCCACTTGACTGTTTTCTAGTGTGATTTGATTTTTGGGGTTTGGGGAAGAAACCACAGAGTCAGGTAGAGTATTTCAGACATTGAACACACTGTTCCTGAAGTCGTATTTCCTGCAATCAAGTTTGGTGCGGTTAACCATGAGTTTGTATCTATTGTGTGCTCTTGTACTGTTATGGTTGAAGCTGAAGTATTCATTGACAGGTAGGACATTGCAATATACAATTTTATGTACTATACTTAGATCGGGCTGAAGGCGGCATAGTTCTAGGTTTTCTAGGTCTAGAATTTCAAATCTGGTGGCATAAGGCACTTAGGATATCCCTGAACTAATTTATTATTATATCCTTTATGAGAGTTGAAGCAAAAATGAAAAAGCAAGTTACATATCTCAAAAAAAAAAAAAAAAGAGAGAGAGAAAGAAACTGCGTCATAGACCAGATGATAGATTTTCTGTCATTACCTCTTTCTCGGGAAACCAAGATCATAAATCCCTAGATCAATCCTGAGCAACCCCCTTAGCCTGCAGGCAGTTCTCAAACTCTTTGTGGCATGGCTTTTTGAAAAAAATAAAATTCCATATTCATTGGATAGGAAGGAGTGTCCCACCCTAAAAAAATAATTACCTGTAAATCGAGAAGCCATCTTATATCCATAGGTAAACCTGGAAACTTTAAAGAAACAAAGGAATTAACAAAGGCTTGGAAACATCACCATTGCAAAGAATGGCTGTGCTTCCAGATTAGCCTGAGCTTAATTGCTGGCTGGGATCGGCTGTTTGGTGAATTCCCCTTTTTGGAATTCTCAAACAGGGTTTTGGCTTCCTTTTGTTGCCTCCTCTATGCTGTTCTTCTTAGCTTATGTCCATCCAGTCTTGCTCCTCCCTTTCTCTTCCCTTCCCTTCCAAATGCAGCTATTCCTCATCCTTGCCCTGCTCTGATCTTTTGTTCTTTTTGGCCGTTTCTCCTGGAAGAAGAAATGGGAGTGTGTGGGCATATGTGTGTATAATTCTTTCCGCGGGTGTTTTCTGTATGAGACAACAGTTGGCTTATGCAGAGATCAAATCATTTTATAAATAAGGTGCCTTATTTTATAAGCATTTAATTTCAATTAATAGTTTTTAATTTAATTAACTGACTTGCTTTGCCCTGGCTCTGCCTTTTGTTGGGGGCAATAATATAAACATATGCACAGACATTCCTGTGTCATATGCATCTTTGTTGGGGGAAAATGGGTTCAGTAGCAGCTTTTCTGTTTAGGACCAGCTTGCCGCCTGAAGCCATATATAACCTCCACTGTTATGGCTCCCAAGAAACAAAAGAGGGCTCTTATGGGGACTTTGGGTTTGTTATATTGTGACACCACTTTTAAAATGCTGTAATTTTTAATTAATATTTTAGTTATTTTAATTTTCTTAGATTTTGCCTGTGTTGATGAACTTGGTAAACTTCACACCAAATAGCTGGATTCAGGCACACAAGTTTTACAAATAAATAGATAAACCTTTCTGAGATCAACCCTCACAACCTCACTTTGTCCAGGAGAGATGCTCTTTGAATTCCTAGCCAGGAATGGCAGCACCCATGTTGACTGGGAATTCTTGTCCTGCATATCTTAATGATGCTAGTTTGGTAACTGTGTTTCTCTTTCCACAGATCCATTCTTATGAGCTTTATAAATAAGAGTTTTCTGCCCTCCACTACATGTCAACTTGTTATGCAATCTTTCCTGATGCATGAAGCATGAGCAGAAAGTCATTCAATCTATGAGAAGAAGTGGACATTTTAATGGATATGTGATCAGATTTGCTCGTATAGTATAAACAAGCCAGTTCTCAAAGACTGTCTTGTTTGAACATACATGATCAGAAGGGTAGACTTAATGACTTATGTCTGCAAAATATTTATATCAAAATAGAAGCCTGTTTACAAAATGAACAAGAAAAAAGGAAGCCAAATCACCTGCCATGATAATCAGTTATGCTGTTTAAGCAAAGGATATATCTACACTTGTTATACCCTAATCCAAAGATCTATTGCAGGAGTTTTTATACTTGCAAAACAAGTAAAGGCCCAATTGGCAGGCTGTGCTATATCATCAAAAACTTTTGCACTATTTTCTTCCTTGACTTCATTTCTACCCACTTGACTTGATGTTCACTACACTTCTTGCTATCACATTCTGCAGTATGGAAAAAAACTAAATGTTGGACATGATGAAAAAAGATTTATTCAGATGATTATCATGGGTTATTAAAGTTTCAAAAGGGAGTGGACATTATCTTAAACCCTTTTTGGCAGTACCACTTTTTCTGGGCCACGGTAGATACCTAGTTTGCTTTCAGACTGATAATCCTTCTTCCATTCAAATGCATAAAGAGCAGATTACACATTTATTTTTGTAGTTAAGAAATAGACCTAGGTAAGTAAAATTAACACTGAACCATTAAAACTTCATGGAACAAGCTGCAGATAACATTTTAAGCATCATTTATTTCAATGAGAGAATGGCTCATCTACTTAACACTTTCCACTGGAAAATGGAAATCAATGCGATTCATCATGTATATGAGTAGGTTATCACCTACTTTAGCATCCTTTCTTTGCATAAAACACATGCTATTACATTTGAAGCTTTGAAGTAGTTTTATAAGGAATCTCTATATAATATTGAAGTAATTATGTGAAAAATAGAGGTTCTCAAAAGAATCTCTCTTCCTTTCTGATTCTTTTATCATTGCTAATGTGACCCCATCTCCATTTGATCTGTGTCCTCCTGGATTTCATTGTAGTTTTTATTACTCTTGGAAGCAATCAGCTATTCAAATGTCACCCCAATTGATTGACATGCCTCAGATATTACAAACTGTATTGGTTCACCTGACAAGACCAATGGTTCAAGAGGGAACTTTTTGAAACTTTCATTTCTAGGCATCCTTGTATTTAGATTGGTGGTAACTTGTTATATAAACTCAGAGTTTTTTCAATATTTGATGTTTTCAACAGAATAGAAAGATGATCTTCCACATAACCACACTAGGCTTACAATAAGCTTTTCACTAACCAACTTGCTACCTTCCAGATGTTGAGGGGTACAAATCCATACAGATTAGGGTTTCTATGTGGCGGTGTAGAAAACATGTTGAATTTAGCAGTTGGCAGGAGGTTTCTTGAGTATTTGATGATGAAATTAATGACAATTTCAGTCCAGGCCTTTTGGATGTGAAACTATAATTCAACTATATAAATAAAATTGGCCTCATGTAGCAGGGATTCCTATACAGTTTAATTAGCTCAAAGTTCTAAATCTAGATGGAATTGCAGACAATGCCACTTTGACATGGATAGAGGTAGACTGGGAGCAGGGAAAGTCATTAATATAAAACGGAGGTGTTTTGCTGATAATCTAAACATCTTTCAGTTTAAAATAATACAGCTTTGTTTAAATAAATAAAAATTAAATTAATTACATAAATCAAATTAAATTAGTTTAGCTTGCTTAAAAATAAAACCTTCTTGTAAAGAAAGGAACAATGTGCTTCCTAAAAGAATGGTCAGTTTTAATCAATAGTTACTAAGTTTCCAAGGAAATAGTTTAGAGAGGTTTGGCTTTCAGTTTAAATTCATAGTGGTTGAAAGAATAACTAAAAAATTCAGTTTAATAATTTGAATTTTAAGCTCCAAACACATTTCAGTGTTAACTCCATAGAAGCTCTCTCCTTATGAAAAAAAAGTTAAGTGTTTCCATATGTGAGTTTACATTCAGACTTGAAAGGAACACTGAAATCTTTGTCTAAGGCAAAAAGGGAGGAGAATGTAAATGAATTTTTTAAATGGAATATATTGATGAAAAAATCAAGCTAGATACAGTAGAAACCTCTACAGTATGAACACATCAATATTGTAATGCTGTAATTTCCAGTTCATAGTGTTGGAGAGAGATTATACTGACTACTGCAAATGTGAATCCTCAGACTTTTTGCAATCTTGGAAATATTGCTATTCTCAGTGCTGTTAAGACTTTTCTCAATGAAGTTGGAAGGAACAAATAATTTAGTAGCACCATAATGGTACAATGTTTCAGTGGAGTTCCAAGCACTATGCCCAAATTCTTCTTTGCATCAATAAATTTATCTAGAATTGAAAGCATATAATGTAGCTGAGGTAATTAAATGTGGCACCTGGTACAGATGCATCTCATATGTTAGGATTGGTGCAATTGAACGTTCCAATATTTTGCTATATTCGAAAGGTGTTTTTTAAAGTAAATGCAAAATTTTCAGGGTTCCAGCAGAACCATGCCAATAGTACTGCCACATGCCAAGTACTATATGTGACATTAAAGGGTTGATTCATTGTCTGTGTTTGGGACAGAAATTTGTCATTTTGGAACTGAAGCCCATTGGCATTGTTATGGCAGTGATGCATTAAAACCTAACCCTGATGCTCCAAACACTGGATGCCTCTCTAAAGCATTTTGTTGCTTTAGCTTTCTGCATTAAGTTTATTTCTGTCCCAAAGATTCCATTCACTTGTTTTATTTGTTCTCCTTAGTGAAACGCCCAGCTTGACCCAGCAGTCTCAATCTCTTTAAATGTGTTTATATGATAAAAGTTGAAAGGATTTAAAGACACCTTCTGCAATATGGGTCAGTTCTGTATATCTTCACTTTCTTAATTTACCCAGACAACAAAAGGGGAGAGGGGGAGAAAATGGGCCAAAGAGAAAGTGCAGCTAAACACATTATTCTGGAATATATGTTTGCTATCACTGAAGCCAAGTCACCCACTAGTCTTGACCTAAAAAAAAATCTATGTTCTTTACTCAGGCAGCAACTTACAAGGAAAAAAAAGCAAGCTATTGCCAAAAGGCAAAAATGACAAAAGTATGATCATTTAAAAAAACAGATAAACACAAGCATATTAGGAAAATAATAAGATAGTGGATCAAGGACTATTATTATCACTGACAGGGCAAAGCAAAGAATAAAAATTGACTTCTTAACTGGAACAGAGCACAGTGAAATCAGATGAATTTTTACAAGATTTTGCTTGAAAGAACTGGAGAAAAAAAATGTCTCACACCCCTACTAGACCTCTTGAGAGGTTTCAAAATCTATTCTGGAGGAATGCCACTATATAATTTTATTTGAACACAATGATCAACAAAATATTGAAAATAATAAACAGCTTGAGGTAAGTAACTGACTACACAAGTGTAATAATTATCCCAGAATAAATTTCAGTGTATGTTTTAGTACAATTGAGTCCACAATTTCTGTTGCTAAGTGAAACACTTGTTAAATGAATTTTGCCCCATATTATGACCTTTCTTGCCACATTTAAGTGAATAACTGAAGCTGTTTGTTAGTAACAGTTATTAAGTGAATCCATTGATTTTGCTTGTCGGAAGGTCCCAGAAGCTGATCACATGACTCCAAGGCATTGCAAATATGAGTCAGTTGTCTAGCATATGGATTTTGATCACACGACCACGAGGATGCTGCAATAGTTGTTAAGTGTGAAAAATGGTCGTAGGTCACCTTTTTCAGTGCTGTTGTAACTTTGAATTGTGACACCCAATTACAACATGAACTGTTGTAATTCGAGGACTACCTGTACATGGAGAAGCCTACTTGAAGTGGAGCCCATTACCTAGCATCTTGGGTACCCACTTGCAAAAACTCCCAATTTGCTTCTGCATGCAAATAAATTGAACTTCTTTCTCTGCATTAACACATTTTGTTCAAAGATACCTAATGAATTTCCCAGATTCTTCAACTTTCCATCTTGGCAACAACTCCAATTATAATCACCATTTTAATACTTAAGATGTCAATAGGTACCTTTCTGCTGCTGTTGCAATGTCATTAAACATGCTTTCCCTTATGCCCTGTAGATTGCTATGAAATTATTCTGGGCTTGGAGAATATTCTACACCATTCAGAGAACAGTTCTTAATAAAACTGCTTGGTGGGAGAGCAAATCATTGTCTTTCATTGGGCCACTGACTCCTGATTATCAAAATAAAAATGTATGGCAAATTAATGAGCTCTTCTGTATTTTTAAATCAGACATCAAATGTAGAGTACCTTTGCCTGATCATTTTTCAACGATTAAGAAGATAGTTTGTTTCAGATGAGACAATATTCCTTCTGAAGGAAAATATGTATATTTTGGGGGCTGTAGTTGATTCTGTCACTGGAGCTCGCATGATGGCAAGTGGCAAGGGAGCTCACAGCCAACATAGCTGGCTCTATCAGCTATGATACTATGTAGACTGATACAGACCAGGTTCAGTAATCTCATTAGGGTATGTCATAATAAGGACCTCATTTTCACAGATGAAATTAGCTTTCCAAACCAGACCATCCATTTGGATTAGCGGTCTCCAATCTATCAATGTGATGGGTTCTCCCCATCCCTACCCACTATATCTACCTGTGTCAATTAGAACAGCTCAACTTGGTGCTTTGTGTGGCTTCAACGAACTAAGTCATTGTTCAAAACTGGAACTGGGTCTATATAATTTCTTTATTGCAATGGACAGTGCACTGGGGTCCTGTTGAACTTAGTGGGGGTCCTGTAATGAGTACAGAACACTTTAATCCAATTATTAGATAGGACCTTTGGGCCTGAAAGTACTAGACTGGCTATTTGTAAGCTATCAAGCCCAAGTTAAGGTGTTGACATTGCCATATCCAACACCACCTTGCCCACCCAAGAGGCAAATGTAACTCTTACAGTGTAAGTCAGGAGGAGTGTTTCTTGGTGGGCTTGTTTTAAATCACAAAAACTGTGCCTCTTTATCCAAATGTCTCCAACACATACTGCAATACATTTGTTTTAATTTTTGTATTTAGGTTAGATGGTTTTATTGATATACAATTTTACCTAGATCACTCTGCCAAGTTTTGAAACACATAAATATCAGCAATAATATATGACATATAGTACATGTGCATGTATATAGAAACAAATAAACAGATACCTATTTCAGAGTGCAAGCCTGCCTGTTTGAATAAAAAAAAGTTCCATTATAGTGGGGCTTAATTTTTAGTTTCAATTCCTTCACTATTTCACAAATGGTCCTCTATCTCAATGAAACTAGGAGAGGTTGTATTGAGCAATGCAGTTCAGTGGCAATATTATGCAGATGGTGTCCAATTGTATTGTACCTCTACATCTAAGCTCTGAGAAAGCTACTCAAATTCTGGAGACCTAATAGTTACTTGCTTCCTTACCATGAACTCTGTAGGTGGTATTTGCTTCCAGATTTTACCACTTTTCCTAATATAGCCAGCTGTTTTAAGGATAATTTCAGCATGTGTTGTCTTTATTTGAGTATTTGTTCTGAAGAAATATATGTACAACAAAAAAGCAAGGTTATTATTCTTGGACACTGATGCCATATTTGAAAAGGAACTTGATTTCAAACACGTTGGGGCTATTAAAAAGAAAAAGGTCTCTATTAATCAATCTGTCTCAAAAAAAAACAGAAGTAATAACAAACATCACTAAATAGTATAAAATCCAGATCATATGCACTGTACTAACAAGTCAAACAGAAACATAAGTAAGACTTATTGGTAAAAGCATTTAAAACTATATCACTAGGATATCACAGTAATATTGCCAGAAATTCACAATAGAAATTATTCTGAATAGAACCTGAGATTTGATGGAGCAAATCAAATGGAGCACCATTTTGTTTTTATAAGAAATAAAAAATCTTGGTTTTAAAATTCAGAACTTCAGAATTTATATATCATTCCAGTTTCAACTCAACTGATTATTTCTTTTTCTGATGCAATATAAAATAAATATTAATTATCTGGAAGAATATGAAATTTCCAGTTGTTAAAAATGGAGCCAGTAGTTTTTTTAAATAAAATGAACAACAAAATGACAAAAAAAATAACCCATCTTATTTTAAAAGTGCTACAGATTACTTTGAAGGGTAAAATCTCTCAACTCTCAAAGACATTATCTCAAGGAAAGGAATCCTACATTTCTGCAGCAACCATTCAGCTGCAAATTATTTAAAAGTTTTGTCTGGTCTGTATCCTGTCTCTCCTCCAAAAACTCAAAATAATACAACCTATATTGTCTCATCACAACCATTCTATGGAACAAGTTAGCTTGTCTAACAAATCTATATTGATTTATTAAATTTATTTGCTGCCTATTTTACCATGGGACTACACTAGGCGACTTACAATTATAAAACAGAGAAATAAAAAGTGTAAACACATCAGTAGCAAAGTAATGGAATATATAACTGCAAGTAGATTTGACCCTGTTTCCAAGGTCTAAACATGTTAATAGCACCAAGAAGTGTTAAATATAAAAGAGTAATTGTACAAGAATAAAACTGAAAATATTGTACTTTATTTGCACACACGCACACAAAAAGCTGTAACAAGGCACACCAAGTAGAAAAACACATGTGGATAAACTGGTTATTGTTGACATATATAACGTTCTTGTATATGCAGCTTTGAAGTTTGTTGCCTCACATTTGCTGCCATTGAAAAGAATATACTCTCCCAACTGGTTAAGAAACTAAGAAAACTACCCACTGATACAAGACACATAAGCAAACTAAGAGACTCTGTATTCCAATACAAATTTTAGTGCAAACACAGCTAGAACAAAATAAGATATGTTCTATTCCCAAAGAAAAAAAAAGCAAAAGAGCAAGTTTTCCAAAGTATTTCACTTAAGGAAGAACACAATATGCAAATTATAAAAAAGCTGCTATACAATTTACAAATACAATTGTTCTGATGCATCAAATAGGCATCAGAGGAAAACAGAAGTGGGATAGAATATTAATTGTTCTGGATCAGTCTAAAGCTATAGCTAAGCTAGATGATATTGCAGTTTGTAGGAGATATGTAAAAATACTTTCTGAAGAAGTAAAAAATCAGAGTGGTAAGCTTTTTGTTTATATCTGACAACCCATGCAAATTGAAATAAATTAAATGGTTCCTAAGATCCCAATTAATTTTCTATCAATTGAAGTGCATAACCCACATTTGAATTAACCTTTTTCTTTAGTACTAGCATCCTCAGAAACAATGCTTTTACAAATAATGGGCATAAGGTTAGGCTGTTAAGAGTCCCTTTAATTACTAAATGCAGTAATCTGTAGCAGTATTCTATTTTGAAAAACAGAAACTTGGACCAAGGTTGTGTTAGCCTGTTTATAATCTAACCCAGATTAAAATGGCCTTGATCACCATGATCAGAAAATATAAATAAAAAGCAAGATCTCGTACAGATATTTTTTAGTGTTACACTAAGTTTCCACAAGCTTCTAAAGCAGAACTTGCAGATCAAACAAAGACCTTCAGAGTTAATACAAATTCCAACTGTTAATTCAAGAAAGTTCATCTTAACCACTATATTTATTGCAATGATTGATTAATTAGAAGCTACTGGGTTTTTAAAAAATACCTAAGTGTTAATTTAGAAGAAGCAGAGTGAAGATGATCTTGATTAATGAAACAAGTTATGGCATATGGACTTTATCTGAACAAGCATTGCTCCTTTGCTGTACTGATAGGTACTTCCCTTGCATTCATGAAACACTAGAGCCGCCCCCCCCCCCCAAGCTTTTGGGCATCAGGGACTGGTGGTGGGTGGTTTTTCCATGGACTGGCAGGACGTGGTTTTGCACTCTGCCTGGATCCTGCTTGTGTGCGGATGGAGTTTCACTTGCTTGCATGGCACAGTGCCGGTCTGTGGTCTTGGATTGGGGACCTCTTTACTAGATTATAAATTTCATCTACCGCCAATATAACTAAAGGTATTTTTTTCCTCTGTTTTAGAACTTTTTATTTATGTTCATTTTTGGCAAATTTAATTATCTAATTATTTCCATGATTAACTATTAAAATATTTTATTTTGGGGACAATCCTGGAACCAAATATTGGTACAGTGATGCATGTGATTTAAAAATATCGAAATGAGATGTAATAGTGATTTCCCCTGTTACCTATGATTTTTCCTCTTAAAATAGTTTTGACATAAAAAGTGGCATAGGAGATCAAGTGAACTATGAAAAGTAGTATTTTTTAAATTGAGAATGCAGTTATATGGAGTCAATTTTTGGTATCAAAGTGCTCATATTAATCAAGAAGAAAAAAGCTAGCAAGCTATTTTGTGAATTATGAAACTGAATAGAATTTAAAAGTTAATGCCCAATAGTTGTGTTATATTAATATTGTAATAGAAAGTAGACATATTTTGTAACCGGCAAATTAAAATGGATGAAAAATGTGATTTTGTGTTCTGTTCATGTTTCAAGAGGTATTCACAATTAACTAGAGGCAGCATCACAAACACAATAAGCTCAAAGTACATTAAAAGCTGAACACTGATGTGCTTAACGTGGTATACTGTAACACATACACAAAAAAATCACAATGTGAGTTTACTAGGGATTCTGAACTCTGTTCACTTTGCCTTAATTGGTTCCCGCTCCAACCATCGTACTCTCACCTTTTGCTTATAATGATATTCCTTCAGAAAGTCTTGCAACATTGTTGGCAAAGGAAGACAATCAATCCCATCATATGAAGTATACCTGCAAATGACTGCCCGGCAGATATATTGCAAGCTGAAAGGAAAAGTCCTATTTAGAGAAACTGTAAGTAGCGGTTCAAAAAACATGCAAGAAATTGGATCTTTGTAGTGTTCCAGAAGCCCTGTTACAGTAGAGGAGTGAAACACACAGGGATCATGAGCATCAAAACTGAAGTTGTGATTCCACTGCTCAATGCGTGCATGTAAAGACCGGTTGTAACGGCGGAAGCTCACAGAGAAGAGGTAGTCTTCTTGAGCAGAGTCCCTGAGCAAAAAAGTGCCTTCAGGTTTTCCTTCTAGAAGTGCTTCTGCTTCATAACGGTCCATCACACCCCAGTAACAGGGATTACTAGTAATCTGAAGTAAATCTGGCACGAGGCAGTGAATATAATCAATCTGAGTATGTACTTTCCAAGCTCCTTGTCTGCTGATGTGGCTATGGCTCTCACCAGATATTTGGCGCTGCTTTTGTCTACGTGACTGCAAGCAGAGAGTAGTTGTGTCTTCCTCTAAATCACAACTTCCTTGTGTTGTTGAATTGCAGTCTCCCATCAGTTCAGACATGCCAGGGGGCAGCTTTGGCCCTAATTTATACAATGGGTTAACCTGTGCAGTAGCTTCAAAAGTATGTATCTGAGCATTGGGAGGAGGATCCACACCTTCTTCTATACTGAGCCTCCGTCTCTCTCTCAGCCTATCTTCCTCATCTTCTGTAGAAGCCAAGGAGGAGTCAAATGCATCAAAAATAGCAGAATGTGGGCTCACTGGTGCTGTGTGCTGCTTAATTAAATGCCACTTTTGGGCCAGATCTGATCCAGCAGGAAAAGGACATTTTTCTAACATTAGTTCAGAAAGATGGATCTTCCTTTTGTTGGAAAAAAGAGGCTTAGATTGTTTGCAGTATGTTCTCATAGGGAAACATAAGCCTACAGTTTCCTGCAATCTTTGCCTCAGAGAACGATTTCCTATGGTTCTGCTCGAGATGCTATCTGTATCGTTAACTGAGCTCACACCGTATCTTCTTTCCCTCCTTTGCAAGTGAGAACAGCCAAATCTTATATCACTTTCCAATGAGCTCTGGGTTTTTGTAGAGCAGGAATGTTTCTTTTTCCCACCCCATGGAGCATGTCTTGAGTAGGAATCCCTTCGTGCAAATTTAGCTCCTGAGGCAACATTCAAGTCAATCTCTTTCTCAATGCTTATTTCAACAATCTGAGGGATTTCTGTGGCACAGTTTTGATTCTTTCTTGAAAAGCCTTTTGAAGTATTTAGATTCAGTTGCAAAGGACTGCTTGGTTGCTGCTGAGTTGGACCAGGCATACAAACACTTTTATCTCTAACAGATGCACTATTGGAATTTATGTCCACATTTTCATTTCTATTTCCACCTTCAGGATTAAAAAGACTTTGGCATCTGTACTTGAAGCTGTTCCACATTTTCCCAACTTTACCCATGGATTATGTTACCTATATCACAAAGACAGAAAGACAATTAATTTAGGAAAGTCACTTACTGAATAAAGAATAAATAGCTGAATACTTAATTCATGAATAAAATTAAAGTAATTCATCTCACTTTCAGTTTATAATTTAAACATCAATAAAATATTAAGCAACTGAAATAATTGTGTTACTTTAACACAAATCAGCTACATTACTTTAATTGGGAAGAACACTAATTTTTCCTCCCACTGTTCCATACTTTACTACTGTTTACATATGTCTAACATATGACTGTAAATAAATAATTCCAAATGGGTGCAGTTTTACATTTAAATTGACGAGACATATCATAAGGACCATAGGATTAAAAAAAATGTCTGCCTTCATATACAGCATGTACTTCCAAGAGCTCATGATTATGTTGCAGAAAAGGGTTAATAATTAGAACTACTAAAATAAGCAGCAATAATTGTACACATGCCCAACTAGCCAGTATCTGCCTCAGTCAGATATATAAATACCATGTTGCCAGGTAGGCACAAGATATGTATTATTATTACCTTTGTCACTTGTCAATTTTTGGGTGACGAGAGCAGAAAGTTTCCAAATGACAAGAGGAGGAATTTAGTACAAATGGTTCGGTCTAATTTTACTACTGGAGTGCAGTTGGTTTTCATGTTAGTATGCAGTTTAAGATGGGTATATTCCAGATGAATGTAAGATTTCAAGTCCTCCCTCAAGAACGTAAGCATGTCATATAGAATTTAGATGTGACAGACTTTGAACATCTACATCTCTCTCTCTCTGTTTCTGTATATGTGAATGCCTGCGCAAAATTTAGACAGAAAGTCCAACACTGATCCCTCAGTACTTTATTTTTATTGGTAATGACACAAATATTGATACAAAAATTTCAGTATAAAAATATGCTCATATGCTTTAAGAATTACTTTGACTAATCACAGCTATCAAGCTATTAATCATTAGAGTTGAATTTTCAGTTTGATTTCAATGGTAAAAATATATTTATACTAAAGATATTTATAATGACTTTTAGATTGAGTAACCCATTCACTTGACAGGTCTATTAATAAAATATTTCATACTAATTAACTACAAAATTTTCTATTAAAAATAAGTGTAGACAATTCTGGATCATTGGACAATTTAAAAAGCTCTCTGAAAACCCACTGATGGAGCTTAAATGCTTAAATCTGCAATAGTCCTAAAAGATAACTATAAGCAAAACCCTGTAAAAAGTGTTCTATTCATCTGTAAGTACATTAAAGCAAGAATTCTGAATGATGACCCACAGAGTGGTTGGTGATCTGAGGAGTTGGCTGATCATTTGAGCAGCCTGCCTGCTTTTTCTCCCAGCTGCTGCTTAACATCAAAAGGCTACTAAATATATACCTCTTTTCTAATATTAGTTTTCCAGGTAAGTAATTTTTATGGTTGCCATTAAAATCATAGAACACTTTGAAAGACTAGAATTTATTTTCAGTTCACAAGTATTATTAGCAATACTTTGCTTAACACCAACCTACAGTATCAATATATCATGCATACTAATTATGTGCTGTTGTATTCCACCCTACTGATTAACATGTTTCATCTAAGGAGCAAGTAGGAAAGATACTAATACACATTTGCTACTATGTATTCTGTGTTAGTTATTTATTCCATCAGAGATTTTGTCCGTGAAATATTGAAATATGAAGAGTTGGACTTGAATATTTCAAATTTCTTAGATTGCAACTTGAAAGGTAATCTTCAATACAATGTTACTAAACATACTTCCAGGCCCTAACACTTAACAATTCTTCAACATTAACCTTCAGTTAATATGAGCTCTCCATTCATACAGTTTAGTTTTGTCTATAGAGATTCTCAGTCGTCCAGATCATGGTTGCCCCAAAGGTGCTTTTCCAAGAGGCAACTGGACTTTCTGTTTTTTCTTTGTAGACATTTCGCTTCTCATCCAAGAAGCTTCTTCCGCAAGAGCTGCTGAGAAGCGAAACATCTTCAAAGAAAAACCAAAAAGTCCAGTTGCCTCTTGGAAAAGCATCTTTGAGAGAAAAGTCTTTTTTTTTTAAAAAAAAAAAGCTGTTGCCAACTCAACAGAAACAAAATGAAATACAATATACAAGCATAATACAGTGAAATAAATGGCACTTCCTATGCTAGTGTCAATTGTCAGTGGTCCACAATTTTTCTATCTACACTCAATATGACAAGTTTATGAAGACTGGAAATCACTCACAGAGTTGCTATTCCATGTTTCCTTATCCTTTTTGTTGCTTGGTCACATTTTCAATTCAAGCCTTCTTCCATCCTCCTTCTCTCCTCCAGATCACTCCTGGCCATTTTTAAACCTCTTCCCACTACAACACTGAGTCACTTCCAATCTCCCAAGGCTATCATGATGTCATCCCTATATCTCCATTCTTATAGAACAATACAAACGATGTTATTTGTGCTATTTCAATTTGGGTTGCCCATCAAAACTTCAAAATAAAGCAGTTTTTTTCCAGCTGTCTGTTGCTTTTACTTTCCAGGAATGTCCAGTAATGTCTCTGAATACATTTGGGATCAAATGTTCTAAGAAATAAAGGCTAGTATTTCATCCTGGAAAAAATTCTTCATTCAATCATAACTATTATGACTGAAAATAAAATAAACTAGGCATATCATACATGAAATGCCAGAATAATTTTGGGTTGAATGGGGAAGGAGTCCCTGTGTGCATTAAAGTTTCTACTGCCAATTTATGGAATAATTAGATTCCCATATAAAAGAACCAAGGACTGCACAATGGAGTGAGCTCCTGTTCCTGCCTCAGCTCCTGCCCACCTAGCAATTAGAAAGCATGCAAATCCAAGCAGATTAATAGGTGGAAAGATAACTTGGCGTATAGCCACATGACCAAGGAAAATGTCTTCAACACTGGCTCCCTTGGCCAAGAAATCTACAACCTAAAATCAGACACGACTGGACAGGGAAACCTTTACCTTTATAAAGTGAACTAGAATATAAGTAAGAGAAAATAGAATCTCCTTGCCATATTTATTCTTCATGTCATACTCATTTATAATGGCACTCAATCAGACCATTTGTTTAAAGTAGTGGAGTTGCATTATTTTCTAATGTATGTGTTATTAAGCTATTCATTACTAAGCAATTCAACCATCAAATATTCATGATCATGCACAGGCAAAAATTAGTATCTCAGACAAAGCCAAATTTAAATAACAACCACAATGCACATAATGAATACAGTTCTCAGAAACAAGAAAGCCATGAGAAGCTGCAATCATGTACCAAACAGCCACTGAAAAATAATTTTTGACCTTGTTTCTACCGAAGAATGGTACCTTTAAGATGCTTCACATGGGAAAGAACACCAACTGCAAAACAATAGTAATTACTGTATTCAGGGTAACAGAAATATCTATTACTTAAACTAAGTTATAAGCAAATTTGACATTATGATCCTGAGCCTATTTAGAGCAAGTCTTACATAATTTAACAGGGTGTTCTGAACATTGAATGCACAGAAGTAGTTAATTCATTCAAACTTTGTTGAAAGTGTATCCACAGGGCAGCTTTACTCAACAAATCTTTATTTCCAGGTAACTATATATTGTATCCAAAATCTATTTTATTGATGAACTCATCATATGAATGCAAGAATGACAAACCATTATTTTCTCATTGCTGAAAAAAATAGGCAAAGTTCTAAGATTTGTATGAATGAGAAAAAATACAGGGAATCAATTTTAGAATAATTCAACTTCTCGGCATATTTTTTTTGTCCTGATTCTCCTTTTTGGGTGTGTGTTCTGCTGATACAGGTACACACATACAAATATGGACACAAAAATGTGGCAATGTGGCACATCTGCCCTTTTATCATGGAAAAAGGAATTTTCAAAGGTTTTTCAGTCAGTGTTGACAATCTTAAGGATGCTGAGCTTTACTGAAATCTATGTCTATTTTATTCTTTTCAGATGCAGAGCTAGCATACTATGAAATAAAGTACCACCATCAGCCTGAATCATCTTGATTTCCCAGAATACTTCCAGACTCCACATAAACTTGTAGTTTGTTATAGTATGGTTTGTTTAGAAATATATAAATCTGTCTAACAAATGTCAAAAATAAATATGGTAAACAGCATCTTAAGGATTCTAAAGGGAATGCATGCTTCCTGATAAATGAAGACCACCTTCATATGTATTGAGAAATACAAACAGAAACATACTGAATATAGATGTAAAAGTATTTTTACAATAAACCTTCAATTTAATGGACAATGGAGAGGATATGCAAGTGGACAATAAGGCCAGTGTAGCTGGGTTAGGGATGGTTTCTGCCAGGAAAGGGAGACTTACTGAAGAGACTTACAAACTTCCAGTTTTCTCATTGACTTTGCTTGAGGGAAGGTTGCAAATGGTGATCATGTGACTGTGGAATGCTGCAACCCTATTAAGTATAACCCAGATTGCAATCATGTGACTGTATGGGTATTGGGATGGCCAGAACGTTGAGGACCAGTCACAAGGCCCCCTTGTTCAGTGCTGTCGTAACAGTCACTGAATATGTGGTTGTTAACCAAGGATTACTTGTACATCTTTTCTGTTAGAGATGAATGTTACTCTTTTTCCAATTTCTGAAAGCTTTAGAGCCAATCAACCTTAAAACAATGTCCTCTACCTTTTATTAATATAGTTGCCAAAGATTGCAAGAACATACACATTATCACTGCATTAGGCTCATCATCATAGACAAATTTAACACAATTGCAATTTTAAAAAAAATAATTTTAAAATTGTTTAAAGACCACCAACTTTCATGTACACCATGGTGCTCATGATTACCTAGTGATAACTTAATTTAAAAATTAGTTTATTGAAATAAATCTTCAAAACAAGCTTTCCCACTAGTGACTTAAATGAATGCTTCCATGCCAGGTTTCTTAACATGTAAGAAAATGCTTTGTATGCATGTGTTTAAAAAAATACAAATATATTCTCACTGGAATTATTGTGTTCAATTGGGCTTCTTCTTAGATAGTGGCAGAATTTAAAATGTTCACAATTTTTAAAACTCCTTGTTCAAATAATTTAATATGAAAAGCTTCAAACAACTAATTTTCTGGCACAGACAATACTTTAATTTTTAATAAATTCTAGTATATGTATATTACTGGGAAAATGATTTCAATTATCACAGAATTCTACACTGCAATTTGATAGAAAAGTTTATTTACCTAAATATATTTGCCATTACAGGGATTAATAAGGCCTGAATAGAGACATTTTCTTGCTGAAAAGTATCCATTATTATTAAGTGATTAAGTAATATAGCACTAGAACTTCCAAGTGCCCAATTCATACAATTCTGTTAATTTTTAAAATTTAGATAGGCACCAGTATTCAGAGTACTGAGTAGAAATCCTTCACAATAAGCATTGCAACCATTTTAAAAACAAATCAGGCCATTTGCCCGAAACTGAAACTATTTTATTTATATATTTGAAAAAACATATCTTTTTCAACTTGTCAAAAAGATGGTTTAAAACTAAAAGTAACCAGTGTCAATTTTAAAAATTGCTTATAGGCTTAAAAATGAAGTTTGATTGTTATAGTTACTAATTAAGTAAGTACTGGTACCAGTGATACTATGCCTTATTGTTAATTTATTTCAATTATATTTACAGCTAGATAACCATTTAAACCAGGGGTGTCAAACTCAAGGCCTGCAGGCCAGATCCGTCCCATGGGGTGCTTAAATCCGTCCTATGGGGCCGGCCTGGAAATATCAAGGGACCGGTCTGTGGTGCCTCTGGTGGCTAAAACGGGCCACGTGTGGCCTTCCTGCGCCTCTTTTCTCTCTCCATGGCCTCCTGCAGCACTCTGCTGGCCAAAAACGGACCAAAAAAAGTAGACCAAAACAGCCCGAAAAACTGACCCAAAACAACCCGAAAATGGGCCACAAAGCCCATTTTCAGCTGGTGTGTGCTGCAGGAGGCCATGGAAAGCAAAAACGAGGCACAGGGGGACCGCACACAGGCACTCTGTGCCACGTTTTGGCTGGCAGGGTGCTGTAGGAGGCATCAGTCCCACCCCCATCCCCCAGGTGGTCCACAGTGCAGAACTACAATGCTGATCCAGCCCTTGAAGAAATCCAGTTTGACAACCCTGAAATAAACAAAAACTTTCTGCTTACATTGTTCAATTTGTCCCTCAATCCTTTGAATTCTTTGTTCCCTTCCTGCTTTTTCTCTGCTCAAGTCTTCCTTACTTTTAGCTTTCCAAGTTTCAGCTGTTATAAAATCTGACCAAAAAAGACCAATGGGAAGAGAACCAATTTAAGAAAATAAAAAGCTCAGCAAATTTCTGCTCTTCAGCTTATGCATCAGAAGGTAAAAAGGTTGTGCTTTTCAGTTAGAATCCCTTCCCTATCAGCATTTAAGGGTAAAACATTTGGTTTGACTTCTTATCAAAATAAATATGTAAAATTTGGAAAGGAGATGAGTGGTTAAGATGGTGGAATGTGTGGAAGCTTTGGAGCAATTGTTCTTGTAACTGTATGCTGTGTGAGCTGTATGCTGCATGCGCAGTTCAAGGGATGTTTTTGGAGTGGCATTTGCCTGAAGGGAAGTTGAAATTGCTGAAGCTGGATTGCTTGCCTCAATTTGGATTTTTAGACTGGAGAATTGTGCTGGAAGATGGCAGGGCATGCTATTTTATGGTGCTGACCATGCGTACTATGCCAATCATGTTTGCCATGTTTGTGATCTACATGGTTTTTTAAAAATGTAGCGACAGACTGGTCTAGCTGTTCCTGAGTGATCTGCTATTGAAAGAACCTGTTTAGGCTGCTTCATGGAAGAGTGGGCTGGAGGCCAAGCTAAGATGGATGATGTTTAGAGAGCTCATGATCTGTTTGTTGTGGGATGCTGTGGCTTTGGAAGTGGAGACAGTGCCAGGCAGAGGGGAAGTTGCAGTAGAGTAGCAGACTACTGAGAACTCCCCTACCCTGCATAGACCTTTTTACCTAATTAATGATTTAATCACTGATGAGAGGTTCTTCCTGACATGGTATCACCGAGACCAGGTTGGGCCAAGAAGGGGAGCTAGTCCATTTGCCGACAAGGTTTTGGGCATGTAATGAGATGGGGCAGGAGTGGTGAATGTCATCTAGGAATCTCTTACAGCCTTCAGGAGCACTGCACTACAGGTCATCAGATGTGAGACTCTGTTCATTAAGCTGTGCTCAAAGAATCAGTCAGAATTGCAGCTGTTGTACCAGCCTCCCTGCAAAACACTAACTTTCCTGCTTGAGTTTCTTGACTACATTTCTGGGCTGGCAGTTGAATTCTCCAAATTTGGAAAATTCAATCTGCCTTCTCTAGGAATGGGTTCTGAAGTGGCTCAGGGATGCATGGTCACCATAATGACAATGGGTCTATCCCAGATCAACCAGAGCATGACATGGGACAATAGCTAATGCCACACACTGGATCTGGTGTTCCTGTTGTAGCAGTGGCTATTCGCTATTGGGGGATCTTTTGGTGTCTCCCTTGTTATGATCAGATGACATCTGATTACCATGGGTTTCTTCAGCTCTACTACCCACTGCAGGTAGGCTGGACCCATTAGATGGGGAGACTGTTTTTATATATTGATTTTGTTTGTAAGCCACCCAAGTCATACTTTTGTGAGGTGGGCAGCCATAAAGCCATACAAATGTGAAAGATAGATAAGGCCAGGCAAGGTGAGGGGAAGCAAGGCGAGGTGAGATAAAGTGTGTGAGTCGCCAAGCAAACAAAATGTGGTCAGGAAACCACTGGGCCATGGTGACAGTTTTCCAAATGAGTTTTACAGGTCCTATAGCACCTATTCCAAGGCCATCATAATTCTGAATGGTTATAAAATGACCAGTCATAAGTCAAGAATTATCTGTAATAAATAAAATTCAATTAATACCATAATTCTGACCTAGTACTTAATCAAATTCACAAACAATCTCTATAAACAAATATGTTTGTTAATACTATGTAAGGGCCCAAATTTTCCATTTTTTTGCAAAATAAATAAATAAACCACAGAATTGCATATTTAAGAATCATATAATCATATATAAGCAGACTGAAGGTTTCTGATAGCAGATTAAAATGATTGCATTGCTTCCCATTATCTAAAGTAGCTAAAATAATATTTAATTAACATTAAGGCATGATCGCATAATAATTGCAAAAACAGCACTCCGTGATTAAAATTACTAACTGGAAGCCATTTGGAACCAATAAGTTACCAACAATACATTTTAAAAATATTTTCTAATATCTATAATTTCTAATATCATTTTTTAAAATGCAACTATAAATCCTCAATCTCCAATATTACATTTTATTCCAAGAAAGCCTATAAGCTAAAAAGAGAACTGGCTGTCTAGAAAGTATATGTCATTATGTCATAGGAGCATGAATGAGTTCAAAGACTTAGTTCACTATTGATCTGCCTGCGAGATGTGGTTTGACATGCACACCTCAATTCTAAATTATGTACCTTCATTATCTTTTTATAGATTGTTCTTTGTTTCTATCACAAAGATCCAAACTTCAAAATTTAAACTATGAGGAAGACTATCTATATACTGTATTTACTACCAAGTATCAAAAAAGGAAAATCTGATTTTAAGAATCATGTACAAAATATATTTTTTTGGGGGGGGGGGGGAATTTAAACATTCCTTAAAAGAAGGAAGGAAGGAAGGAAGGAAGGGAGATGCAACATTTTAAACAGATAATCCAGAAGGGGACTGCTTATGTTCTTATGTGGGGACATCCATCAACTTTGTGAGTTAAAAAAAAAATCAAAATTCCCCAATTGGGTAATACATTTATTAGGACTAACCAAAATAAAACAATAAAGTGTGCAAGTTTTAAAGTTCAAGGATTTGTCTCTTGGCTATATTTTGTTAAATATTAAAAACAGTCTGGAGGTTAATTACTTGAATTTAGAAGCTAGAGCAAATTTTCTTTTTTCTTAATTGTTTCTTTTCAGCATGTTGAAACAACATACTATTCTATACTTAAGAACCCTTCGAACTGCATAACTGAAGTTTGTCCATCACTTCCTTCAACACAATAATTAGTATAGATATGACCTTAACATTAACCAAAAAGATTTTTTTCTGTTCTCTTTTCTTCTAATCTACTTTCTTAATTAACCAATCAAAGTGACATATTATCAACTGTGGATTCTTCATGCTTATTTAGAATTAAGTCTGTTTCGACATTTTTCCCTAGGTTATAGTATTAGGACTAGAGTCTTGCACGAATAAGTCTGAGTGCTTGTTAGGGCTTTAGTTTTACACAGAACTACAATGCAGCATAGTTCTGCACATTTAAAGAATCAGCATTTATCCTGGCTATTTTTAAATGCATGCATTTATCACCTATGAAAACTGAATATTGTAAAATTAACAATTTATCTAGCAGGTACAGAACTCAGCAACACCAAAATAGTAAGATGTGCAGCTGAGTCAACTGAGGACAAAACTTCCTCAACCCATCTGCCTGGCATTACTAGTGAAATGCTGGCACTTAACCACTTTGGCTCTAAATCTATTACTAGCAAGTTGGAAACTGTGACTTCTCTTACAATGTGTTAGGCTGCAAAAAAGCAATTTCAAGGCCAAAATGTATTTTGAACACCTTAGAGCAGCTGCATCTTTCCTGGGGTTTGTATAGCTATCCTCTGCAATTGACAAATGATCCTATAGAAAGGCAAGTCTGATCTTATTTGTTAATCAATATAAAATATATTCTTAACCACTGTACATGTACATGTGCTCTGAATCATCTTTTGTCCTTTGAATCTTGGTTGCTGTAAATCCCTACATTACAATAAATCTATTTTATATGCTACATATATTATGTAACATGTTAGATATAATACAAAATGTTTCTTGGTCATACTCAAACCTTCCTTGTTGCACATCTATATTCAAAATATCAGAATGAATTCTTATCCCTAAAGTTGCTGACAGAACTACTTGCGTTTAGAAGATAGTGGTTTTATACAAAAAAAATAATGGCATAGTATGATTCTTTGTGAAACCAAGTAGCATGCCGGCAATTTTCAAGTATAGATTCAAGAGTCTGATGTTATATTTGAATGAAGCCTAAACACTTAACTGTTTTTTTCAATTTCTATTAAAAAAGTAGACTGCTAATAAAATCTGAAATCTATATTGTGATTGTTTTAGTATTTGAATTGAAGCATTTGTGTGACCATAACAAATGGTGATTTAGAAATATCCCAATAAAATAAAATCAAATCACATGAATGCCAAACAACATTTTTCTCTCCGGAATTACCACCTGATTTTCCAATATAAATATTAAACTTGTTTTAGTTAACATTGTAATATTTGCATCTCATGGATTCACTCAGTTAATTGCAGTATTTCTAGAACTGGTTTTATCTATGAATTATCTATCTGCATGTCATTGTAAGAACTAAGGGGAAAATACAATTTTTACTATGTAAATCAAGTCTAAATTTTCAGCAATCTCATTTCCATAATTCAGGCAATGTTAACTCTACTTTCCTTTCAGTAGCTTTCCTGTACCTCAAAACCAATTAATATTAAGTTCAGCAATAACAGCATATAATCTTCAGTTCCTATAATCTTTTTTGTGATACCAAGAGTAAATTTTTTGACACATTGTAAAATTTAGTTTCATGTTCCACTATTTCAACGTGGAAAGTACATGAAAACTACAGTATAACCACAAAACAAATTATCTGTAAAAACTTAAAAACTCCATAACTCCCATTTTGCATCTTTCATTACTTCGCCCACCATAGACATAACCATCCATAAAAACCTGAAGTGTTGCTCATAAATCATAGATTATACTTTTGTGTAAAAATGCTGATTTGCAAGATAAGCAAACATCAAACTTGTCATCTGTTGCTATTCTCAGATTCTAGCATTTCCTTTATATTTTTTATCCTAGAAATATGCTTTAATACAGTGGTCACCAATCAGTGGGCTGGGGACCACTGGTAGTCTGTGAGAAAATTTTGGTGGTCTGGAGAGAAATGTCCCCCCCCCAAGCAATTAATTTAGGGTGCATAGGAACACAAGGCTGCGCTGCCCACATGGCCCGTCCAACCTCAGGCCCCCACCCTTCAGCCGAGCACAAACCTTACCTTGAGTAGAGCCACATGAGCTGGACCTAGAAGGTAAGTCCAATGGCAGGGAAGGGAAATCCACCCCGGGGTGGCTTGTTGACATTGGTGGGAAAGTCGGTCCTATATTCCAGAGCTGCAGTAGTCACAAGACTGGCCCTTTGGTCATCCCGGAGCAGCCCCTCCAGTCCATGGCAGGCCGGTGTAACTGGGTGGAGAAGCAGCTGCTCTGGGATGACCAAAGGGCCAGTTCTGTGACTACTGCAGCTCTGGAATATGGGACCGACTTTCTCACCACCGTCAGCAAGTCACCATTAGTCAATTCATATTAGTGGTCCGTGGGATTTAAAATTATAAGTTTGGTGGTTCCTGAGGTCCAAAAGGTTGACGACCCCTGCTTTAATACATCACCACATGGTCAATCCAGTGAGATTGTTCTGTGTAAAAATCTTTATGTCTGTATTGTAACCTTAGTTGGCTCAACTAAGTTCTATCTCTTCAGCCAAGGATTTTGTAATGGATTGTACCTGTTACTATAGAGAAAGGCAAGAAGGAGATTCTAATATTATTCAATGAATATTTTATATGTTTCTAAATTTTTTATGAATTCATATCTGTATCCTCAAAATAAATTAAAAATCAGAACAGGTAATATTGAGCAAGATAGACCAATGTTTAGGAAACAGTTTCATGTCTACAGATGTAAATAAATCACAGTGAAATTAAAGAGCCTAGTTTAGACTTGGCTTAGAAATCTTGACTTGCAGTAAAATTTGAAAAACAATTTTATTATATAAATTGGAGATTCCAAAACTAAAAGGGAAAATTATCAGCATTTATGAAGACAATAACCGTAAGTCAATGCACAAGAGCACAGAACTTCTGATTAACTGAATCAGAAGTTCTATGCTCTGACTCTTTAGTGACCAGATTTTCTCCAGGATGATCTATCCTTAACCTGGTCCATTAGCTCAAAGGTGCTGCTCGTCATCCTCTTCTTCTCTTTCCTTCTACCATTCTAGCACCAGCTATTTCTCTAGAGAGCTAGGTTTTCACATAATGTGTGAAAGTAACATAATTTGAGCTTGGTCATTTGTGTAATGTAATGGGAGAAAGACCTTGTGAAACAAGGCAAAGAAATGAGACCAAAGCAGCATCAGATAAAAGGCCTGAAGTAGGAATGTGAGGGGGGCAAGAAGCCCACAACGGACCCTACCTAGTTTCTTGGGTTGTAAAGGAGACAAGGTAATTTCAGACTTCCAAGATTTGGCTAATACAGCTTTTCAGTAAATTAGAATTAGCTCATCTGGTTGTGTTTCAGGTCTACTTCAGAAGGCTAACAGTTTTGCCTTAAGTGAGAGTTCTGGATTTATTTGTTGAATGATTTACTTGTTTTCTTGACTGTCCATTCTTAAGTATGCATTTAGTAGTATCTTCAGTAAACTTAGATACAATATTTGCCATCCGTTCAAAACAATTCTGTGAGACAGATTGACCTTCATCTTTGGCACGGGAAAGATTATTATCCAAAGAACTGAGCTGATTCCAATATGTCCAAAACTATACTCAGTAATGCAATACAGATAAAACATGCAACTTCATTTGCCTATATACAACAATTGTAGACTGAAGGAACAATCAATGACCATAACATCACCAGTTTAAGTTTACACACATACACCTTTGCCCATCTATCATACATAGAACAGCTTCCAGGTACTGTACAACATTAAGTTTAGTGGCATAACACTTTGGAAGCTATGAATAACTGAACCACTTAAAGGGAAACCCTGTCCATCAGAAAAAGGTGCTAGCAAATCTGTAACAGAACTCTACTGATTACTGAAATCTGAAGGGAAAAAAAATCAGTTCAATACACATAGACCATCACGGCCATAAAACAAAATCTTCTATCATCAATAAAGATAAAATGCTGAAAAAAAATTTTCTATGCAAACATTCAATATGCTATTTAATTCATCTTTAGCCCCAGCTGCCCACTACACTGAACTTTAAGGCACCCATCTGCTAAAGCTTTAACTTGCAAAATGATGAAAGAATTCCTAGTGCTTAGAGCCATACATTTCAGTTTTCTTTCCCAGTTAAGATGATAGTTAAAATTATTAATTTATCGTTTCTCTCCTTGAAGTTGCAATGCCTTTACAAGATTTAGATGAGAAAGCTAGAACAAGAATTTACGACCTGGCTTTCTGAGCTCTCCAGACCCAACATATATAAAGAATAAAAATGAAAATAAAAAAAGTACTTCAAAGAAGAAATGCTGCATACCGTATTTAGCTACTTAGGTAAATCTCCCCAAGGAATCCGGAAAACTACTCATTTCGCAGCCCTCCAACTGGGCTTTACAGAATAAAATCGAGCGTACATTTCACTCCCTCATTTTGCGGGTCATCTTCCTGTCGTCCCCTTTCCTTAAATTCCGGGGGCGGGAAGCGGCAGCCGAGGAATGTCACTCGCTTCCCCCCGCCCCCCTTGACGACGGGCTTTTCAAAGAAAAAGGGAAGGGAAGCTTCCCTCCTCTCCCAGCTGCTCAGCTCAGAAGCTAACCAGATTCACCCACCTAAGATGCGGCTGCACACCGTCTCGGAAGTAGCAACTGGAGGCGCGGACCTGCAAGGCCAGCGCATCTCTCTCCCCTCCTCGTTCTCTCAGTGCTGCACCAACTCCCTCCTGGGTCCCGGCATTACCTCGCGGCGTCTCCGCTCAAGTTCCCTCCTCCGCCCCTTGCCGCGAAGATAATGCGGACCCCTTCCTCGCGCGGCCTGACCAGCAGTCCCGCCTCAGGCCCAAAAACCGAGCGCGCACCAGCAGCACACTGACGGGGGAGGGTGGAGGAGTGACAGCGGCGCAACCAATCATACAAAGCGGCTCCTTCGTCCAACCGTTACTCTCGGTAGCGGGGAACGGTGCAGCCTCAGTGCAGCCTATAGCAACGCGGGCCCCTCATCATTCCCCCGTTAGAAACCGGAGAGCCAATCCTAGCGAAGATATAGAAGCCACTCCCAGAGGCTGGGCCTCATTTCTCTTTCTCTCTTGTCAGCCGCGTCAATGAGCTTGAGGGCGGGATCCCCGGCAGTAGAACGGAGACTAGCGGGGCAGCCATCTTGAAACAGGGAAGACGGTTGACGGTTTGGCATGATGGGGCAAGCAAGAGAGAGGCTTTCTGGAGATACAGTAGTAGTCATGGTAACGCGACGTGTGCAAATGTCAGCGCCTTCAGTGAAGTGAGCTATCATCCTGCAACAATACCCGCGAACACTTTTTCACTTTTTTGTTTTGCAAGCTCTACGGAAGACAGTGACGTTCAATCTCAGATTGACCTGAGGTCGTGGGTTTAAAAAAAAAAAAAAAAAAGGCAAGCAGCAAATGGAGTCGACGGGGGTGTTGCCGTTTCCTCGCAAAAATAGGCCCCCAGTGAATTTAACGAAGCTGAGGAAATCGCGACGAAAACGGCCTCACCGCGCAGGCGTCTTAGCAGGAGCGCTGCACTCAATTTGCATAAAGCCCGTGATGCATTGCGAATAGGACTGGAAAAGAAAACCCCGTTTCTTTAACCCCGGCAAACGTCTCCCTTTGGGGTTGGCATCCAGAAAAGCTCGGTACCGAACTGGTGCTATGAAAGGAGCTGGGAGCAAGAAGTCGCTATAACCTAAGGAAAGGTCACTTTCTGGGAAAAGGTCCACGAGTGGGTTTCGCCTTTTGGGTGGCTCACAAGACTGTTCTCGAGTGGACGGCAATGTTCCCCATTAATGCTGGGATCTATTGAGATCCATATTCTGTTGAGAACGTGGTATTTGCTTTTTTTTTTTAAGAGAAAAGCATTCTGTTCTTTGTAAAGGTGGATTTTCCCTGTTTCCCCCCAAAAATCTGATTACTGTATTATCTGTGCGTTGGTTTTCTAAAGCCCAGAAAACTCAAATCACAAAATATGAAGGTAGTGTTTTTCCTAGAGCAGACAATGCTGAAGTCCACAAGTGTGAAAAATCTTTTAGTTCTGTTACAATACAACCACCTTTCCCAAAGTTTCATTGTTAATATGTGTTAATTTTGGTGTTTTGCTTTATAGAGGAGGTAACTTAATGTATATGGTAACTTAATATATATTGTTACATTAAAAGAAAGTATGAGGGCGCAATTTGAATATTTTTTTAAAGGCAGACTACCAAATGTATTCTGTAGCGTCTTGACTGTTGGTTCCTGGACAGGTTGTCCACTACTTATGGCCACATTGAGCCCAAAATTTCTGTTAAGTGAGACATTTAAGTGAGTTTGTGTCAGGAAAGACTGTAAAATGGGGCAAAACTCACTTAAATGTTGTTAAGTGAATCACTGCAGGTGTTAACTTAGTTAACTTTAGTGATTTCCCATTGACTTGTCAGGATATTGCAACAGGTGATCATGTGACCCTAGGACAATGTCATAAATGTGAATCAGTTGCCAAGCATCCAAATTTTGAGCATGTGACCATGGGGATGCTACAATGGTTGTAAGTGTGAAAAACTGTCATGTCACTTTTTTCAGTGCTGCTGTATCTTTAAACCAGAGGTAGTATTCAGCAGGTTCTGACCAGTTCTGGAGAACCAGTAGTGGAAATTTTGAGTAGTTCAGAGAACTGGCAAATGCCACCTCTGACTGGAGATTTTACAGTATCCTTCCCCTGCCACATCCACCAAGTCACGCCCACAGAACCGGTAGTAAAAAAAATTGAATCCCATCATTCCTTTAAATGGTCACTAAATGAATTGTTGTAAGTCAAGGACTACCCTTATAGTTGATTGTTATCCTTCACTATCTTTGTTGTCAATTTTAATGCTAGTTTTTATGCTTGCTGTCATGGTCTTGATATTTAATCATAGCCCCTTTTTTCCATTTCATTTTTAGCTATCATACTACAGTTATATTATTATAGCAATACCAATAGCACTTACTTATATACCGCTTCACAGTGCTTTACAGCCCTCTCTAAGTGGTCTACAAGAATCAGCATATTGCCCCCAAAATCTGGGTCCTCATTTTACCAACCTCAGAAGGATGGAAGGCTTGAGGCAACTGGTGAGAATCAATCTGCAGGCAGCCAACAGTCACAGCAGCACTACATTCTAACCACTGAGCCACCATGGCTCTTATGCCTCAATTGTCCAAGTAGTTCATCCAAAAAATCCTAAAAATATGTTCCTAAAAGGAGAGGTAGGTCCTGTGGCTATATTGTAATATGCATCAGTATGATTCAGTTTCACACCTTTTTTTGAAATATTTTTTTTATTTTTAAAAACAAACATACACATACAAAACATAAAAACATCTTCCATTTTACAGTGTGTCAGTTGGTTACATATCTTTTGTGCTATACTTTTGTAGTAATTTACTCACAACTGATATCAGTCTTCACATTGTTGAACTAATATATGCTTATATATTTATCAGTTATTAATCATCCTTTGCTTGTCTTCTTGTTCTCTAATTTCAAATGTCAGTTTACTCATTTTAGCACAGTCCGTAATTTTTTTGATAACTTCCTCTTGCAAAGGTATTTTGTCATTTTTCCAGTTCTTCGCAAATACAATTCTAGCCACTGTTAAAACATTTACAATCAAATATTTCAGTTCTTTATTGTATATGTCCGGTATGACTCCCAATAAAAAGATCTCTGGTTTAAAGTCTATATGTTGTTTTATCATTTTTACCAACGATGTGTGGATTTTAGTCCAATATTTCTTCGCGTCTGAACATGTCCACCACATATGGTAATATATATGAACCAGGTATCTGATGACATTTCCAGCATTTATCTGATTTATTCCTATGGCTATATTGTAATATGCATTAGTATGATTCAGTTTCACATCTTATATCTGAATTGAAAAGAAGAAACTGTCCTCACCTCCTGCTCGAGCAACTCCAAAGATACGATGCATTGGAAGAAAAAAAGAAAGCAAAATCTTATATAGCTATCTTGTTTACTTTGCATTTAGTTCTCCAGGAAAAACAATTCCAAAATTATATCCATCCAGCACACTATGAAGAAATGATATTTTACCAACAAGCAGTATGAGTAAGACAGTGAGATGGATATGGGAGATCAGATTTTTTTCAGTTTGGTCTGCAGATGGTGCCATATCTGAATTTTGTTCTTTTCTTGAATTTACTTGCTAAATGCAACATGGCAATCTTCATGGGAGTCATTCTTAGTACACTAATAACTAAACGTTAATGTGATTCAAACACAAGAGATTATGTTAGGGTAAGTCCTACTGTGAAGCAGACTGAGTCAACTATGGGAGGATATCTAGTAGTGATGAAGTATTGGACGGCAGACCTATGCTATTATCTACTAGTAGCTGCTCTGCTCCCTCCCCCACACATAAATACAAATTAGCCTAACCTTAGCTACAGTGGAGAATGCTCACCTAATTGTGCTGAAGTAATATTTAATTGCCAATCGGTTCAACTTCTGTAGATGGGATGGTATCTGAGGATGGGATTCTTTATTTCAAGCAGTTTGAATCTATAGGTTTTGAATTGTGTGTTTGTCCATAGTTTAAATCAGGTCAGTGTTTAAAAGACAGTTATGGTGCCACCTAGTGGAACAAAAATTATATCTACTATTTATGTATGAATGCAGTTTACCTGTTCTAAATAATGACTGAGGTATTTAGGAATCTAAACAGAAAACAGTTAGCAATAAGCATGTGTCCTTTCCCCCTTTCTTCTGCTTATTTATATACAGTAGTTTATATAAGCATTTTTTGTACCTTTGGTCAAGAATTTCACATAATTGGATAGGAGAATTCCAGAGTAGTAATTTTGAAATGTATTTATTTTATATTGTACCTTTCAGGAGCACTGTTGAGGATACTTTTTGATTCTTGCAGCATACAAATGTGTTGAATAAATATTACTGATCAGTCAATTCTTAAACATGATTGCTTAATTTTTAAGGATAATTGCTTACACGTCCACAAGAATGGGTAATTCCTTTTTTTTTTTTCCCAATTAGGCTATAGAGACACACTATTTTATCCATATAGTCATAAAATTAAGGGAACATTGTTTATTCAGTCTGTCTTCAGTTGCAACTCTTTTTTCTCCATAACTGGATATCATGAACAACTGTAAGTTAATTAGAAATTCAGAACTTCATTTTGATAGAACCAAATGAATTTTGACAATGTGTCCTTGGAATAGAGACGTGTAGTGGCAGGGTTAGATAAATGTACATATTGTCCAATCTCAGAGTTTAAAAATACAAACATCTCCAGAATATTGTATCCACGACAGGTATGATTTTTTATGGTTCTTCAGTACAAATGACTGAATAACGTTTTATCCTCTGAGGCATGTTACTCAATCATTTGTACAATTAAGTGTTCATATCCTAATAATAAGAATAACTGTTTAAAGGCAAAGCTTTGCATTCAAAAGTAAGTTCTATTGAGATAAATGTTACAAATTCCTACCTCGTTTTTGTAACAGTTTTTGCCAATCTGCTATTTTCTAGATGTGCTAAAATCTCAGTTTCCAGAATTATTAACCAACAGGATTAATCAGACTGGGGAAGGTTGATGTTTGGTTTACAGTACTGGATGGATGCAGTTTTTCAATAAGTCATATTCCTTCACATACTAAAGCAATTAGACTTGTAATGTTACTGAAGCAATTAGACTTAACAATATTCTCCTAATTGCAAATAGGGGCAGGGAAAAATTGAAATGTGTGTGGTTAGCCAAATAAGTCCAGTAAATGTTTAAGTATGATTTAACTTGGGATTCTCCTAATTCACCTGGAACAGGAGTGTCAAACTCAAGGCCTGGGGAGCCACTCTGGAAACAGAGAAGGACTGGCCCATGATGCCTCTGCCAGCGAAAACAGAGCTTGCAGCCCTCCCAAGTTCTGTTTTCACTGGCAGAGGGTTGCAGGAGGCTGTTGCAGCCGGAAATGGAGCTTGGAAATCTTGTTTTCTCTGGCAGAACACTCGGGCCACCACAGGCACCCCCGACATGAGTGGTCAAGCTGACCATGCCCACTCCACCCCCCCAACCCCACCCAGGTCAAACACAACCCCGATGCGTCCCTCAATGAAATCGAGTTTGACACCCCTGATCTAGAGGTATGCTGTGTATATCTAATAAGTAAATACCACTGAATTGTTGGAATCATATAAGGGAAATGTATTTATGTAGTATTGTATACTTGAACTGTGCTTTCTTTGCTGCTCTCAAGTCATTGTGTGATAAACTCATACAAGTGGTTAATAAAGATAACAGGGTTAATGTTCTGTGTTGATTTTTCACAATTCTTTGGCTTCCAATCTTATCTTATTACAATGTATATAAATTAGCAATCTGGAAAATTAACAGCACATTTTATTAACCAAGTCTGTACACTTGTTCTGAAACATGATCAGAACAGCTTAATGAGTTATTTAAAAATCACATCGACCAGGTTAAATGGCAAAAGCAACAACATAAGGTACCCTGGAATTTAAACTATAAAAAAAATAACATTGTTCCCAAAGAAGATTTTGAAGCAGCGAAGGAGAGAGGGAAGGGAAAGGATTTGGTGTTTTTTTTTCTTCCCTTCCCTATACTGACACCTAAGAGACTTTAGCAATAAATTGGAAAAAAATCCACTTTGACATCAATAGGCATTTAAGCTGAAAATAAAATGTCAAAGGGATAATAAAGATTTCTGGATACTTAAAAGCTTTTAAAAGCAGGAAAGGAGAGAAAAACAATAAAAGGGCAGGGTCTGGAAAAATGGAGGAGACTGCTTGGAACTAAAAGGAATTTACAGTGAAACCTCAACAAGATTCCTAAAAGATACATTTTAACTGAAACTTGGCAACAAAATAATAGAACTTCAGGAAGAGAAAGTGAAAAAAAAAAGAAGCAAGAAGAAACAGCTTTGGATTATTTGGATTACTTGGTGATCTTTGGAGTTTCGGTTATTGCATTTAAATGACTAAAATCAATCAAGTGGTTGTTTAAAAGTGTTTAAAATGGCACCACTTTTAGAAGAACTGAAAATGGAACTTAAAAAGTACAAAGATGATGCACAAGAAGGGAGAGGTTCTTTTGGCTTTGTATTTCAACTCTAAGAAATGGAGATCTGGAACTATGAGAAACAACAAGAAACGCTTGCAGATCAAGAAGATTGGGACAAAGAAGAAGCCATCTTTAATGATCAAGTAATTTTATGTGGGGGGAAAAAAGGAAAGGGGAGAAAGAGAATGAAAAGTTTAAGATTTGAAAAACAACCAAAAAAAAAAGAATAGTTTGAAAAATAAGTATAATATTAGAAAGCAACAGAAGAGGGGATTACAGAAGAGAGAATTAGTAGTAGAGAGACAAGGGGGCAAAAAGGGGAGGGAGAAGAAGAGGGGGAAGAAGGAAAGGAAAAGAAGTTATAAAGGACAGAAACAAGATATAGAGGAACAGGGAAAAGGTATAAGAATTGAAAGTATAAGCCTGTTTAGAGATAATGGGTGAAAACGTAATTGTAAAAGGGATTCTGCAAAGGTACATAAGATAGTATTGTTATATTACAAATAGAAATAATTTTAGAAAATATTAAAATGATGGATAAAATATTTATTGTAATCTGGTAGAATGTTTGTTAATAAATAAATGAAAGAATGGGAACATTTTAATTATTATTAATGATTTATAAAATATAAGTGAGAAATATGGAGAAAAAAGAATTAATTATGGAAAGTTTATAAGTGTTCCCAAGGAAGTATGATATTTAATTGAAAAGAAATGTTAAAGATGTTAAGATTTTAATGAATATTAATGATAGAATTGAATTGGAATGGAGTGAGTGCTTTATTTACAATATATATATACAGCAAACTCCAAGACCAATAAATACAGACCAAGACTCTCAACCAATCAGGATGAAGAAAAAACCATTCTGTCACAGCAATAGGCTGCCCCAAATTTAAATCTGAAACCACTGTAAAAGTCTAACTCACAGACGAACACTATACAGAAACCTGATGATGGCAGATGAGATTCTGCTGAAACGTTGCTACAACTTTAAAAGCACCACTACTATGACGTGGGAAAATACCCGAACAAAGCTGAATGCCATACATGTAAGTACCTGCGAAAACTTAAGAAAATATATATATATATATATATAATCTTTTTTTAAGAATATAGTGTGTATTTTAAGAATGTACCAAGTGGAATTCAATTGGAAGTTATGTATTATATTGAATGTTATAATCTTAAAGGTATACATTGAAGCTTAAATAAGATTTGAATGGATAAAATTAAAAGATATAAAGGTGTCATACTCCAATTAGTAACTACAGGGGAAAATTTGTTTGATGAGAAAAGATAATATGAAATTGAAACAGGACAGACAAAAGTATAAATATAATGATTTGAATTGAGATGAGATAATCAAAATAAAGTTGATAAAATTAAAAGAGGGGAAAAACTATGTACAAAATGTAAAACAGTAATAAGATATGGAATAGAACACAAAAATGAGCATGAAATTGAGTTTGTGTCTATACGAAGAAGTGATAACCCAGGACCATGCTATTTTCAAAAAAGTTTGTGTCAATACGAAGAAGTGATAACCCAGGACCATGCTATTTTCAAAAAAAGTTGTTTTGTTTGTATTATGGGGGTTTTTTTGTGTGAAAAGCCAAATAAAATTTTCAAAAAAAATATCACATCAATATTTTAATCAGTAAATTATAAAAACCCAACAACTCGAGGAAAGCTAGGCTACCCTAACATGCTATTATACAACAAACACCAACAAATTAAATAAATGTAAATTGACTGATGCAGGAAAGTCATGTCAAGCAAATTTCCCTGGAAGAAGTGGAGCACCAATACCCAGAAGGCTTTTTTTGCATGCCATTTTATCCCTTCCCTGTCATGGTTTTACAAAGCCAAACAAACTTTCAGAACAGAGTTCAGACACCAGCCCTACCAATAAAGCCAAAAGCTATGGTACAAAAGGTCATGAGATTTGAACCCAAATGTGGTAGCTTAGCTTTCCTTGAGCTTAGAGTAGCCATTTGCCCTGAGGTGAAGCAATTGCAAAAAATGTGGGGAGAGAGGGAATGCTCTAGTGTTTTGACCTCTCACAAACAAAACGCCTTTTACTCTATTACTTCCAGATCAGGAGAGCTCTTGGTAGAAAATACTTTTAATGAGTATATTAAAGTATATATTGGAAAAATATATAAATCAATATTGTCTCACTTAAAGCTAATTTGCAGTTAAAGAGAAATACCTCTTTTTAAGCATCATTTACAGATTTGGCTTCTTTTCATGTCAGAAACAATTACATTTTTATGTGGTAAAATGAAATAAGATCCAGGAAATAGGCCTACCCCTGGAAACAAAAATTCCCTGTAATTTATATTTTCAGTACTCAGTAGCAAAAAGAAGAAATGAATAATCATAATTATGACTCATACACTCTTCCTCGGAACTTTTTTACACTTTTGTACTTAGTACTAAAGAAAAACTGCAGCAAACAGATTAAGACCAAAAACCAACAAGTTAAAACATGCTTTTACTGTAGAATAATTATGGGCCATCAACATCAATAGTACATTAGGGGAATTTGTCATCTGGCAGGGCAACTAAGGAGCAGTGTTTGTGCCAAAACTAAGCCTGTAAACTGCTTTGAATGAGTGCAGATAATCCATATCTTCCCAAAAATGTAAAGCTGATAAACCGTCACCACTTTTTCAAGCACTTTGCCCCAAAAAAGGGATATTTATGATAGAAAATAGATGTGAAGTACCTCATATCCACTAGGAGTTGCATCATCACCTCTTTCAAGGCAGGAGGGACCAGTCCTGATTACTCATTTAGCACAAGTAATCCTCAATCATTCTTTTAGTGATTGTTTGAAATTATGGTGGCACTGAAAAAAGTGACTTGCATCTGGTCCCACACTAACAACCATTGTAACATCCCCATAGTCTTCTGATCAAAATTCAGGCAATCAGCCTGTATTTATACAAGTTGCAGTATCTTAGGGTCATGTGATCATCATTGGATGTTGGAGCTGTGTCTTCTTCCATTCTGCCTTGAACTCAAGTGTTCCTACTGTCTTTTAGAGAGACCCAATTCAGTCTCTGAACAGTGCTTCTTAATTTTGACAAGTTTAAGATGTGTGGATTTCAACTGCTAGAATTCTGTATGCTGGTGAATTCTGGAAGTTAAAGTCCACACATTTTAAAATTGCAAGATTGAGAAACGAGAGTTGAAGATATACTTGCAAATGTAGCTGGCTTTGTGTATGTGTTTGGAAATAACTTATTCTTGATCTCAGGCAGTTGACTGTTAAGGCAGAGTTTTCCTCTGAAAAAACCAATTTCCTGGAAGGCAATTTACACAGAAGGGGAGGATGGCAGTATGAACCTTCTTCCCATTTTTTCAAATTACTGTCAGGGAGCAAAACTACATTCTATAAGAGGACATTCAAGTGCCTCATTGCTTAACTTCTGCAACCCAGAATATTTTCACAATTATTACAACAAATCTAGATAGGATAGGGAATCGGGAAAGGGCCTGGTCTTTTTTTACAGCCCTAGATGGAGATGAAGATGCTAAAGCTCAATTTGCTTTCCAGAATGGTACATTTAAGTTCTCCAGTGCTTGCCTGTTGTTCTATAAGCACATTCAGCTGTGCTCTAAAATTAGAGCTTGCTCCTGAAATGAATACAGTTGCTCTTCAATCACCAGGCTGCAAATTGAACAATAAATTCTTGTCTCTTAGTATTTCATGCTGAATTAGCCAGGCTAGGGGAAGTGGGGGGGAAGACTGATCTACCTCCTGCATCTAAGGTCAGAGACCAGAGGATATTAGGAATACTTTTTTCATCTTCCTTGTACAATTTGTGTCCAGTTTCAGCTTACCAGTTATCACAAAATAAAAAGTTCTTCTTAGGATTTAATAGCAAAGAGGATTGAATATATTTTAGGTTAAAACAAACGTGTAATTTGGATTATGGTATGAGGAAATAAGTTATTACTCTATGTTTTGATTCCAGAAGCAATCCCAGTTTCTTTCAAATTTTTAACCAAAGTTATATGTTTGGATTACTGATATATTACATACCTTCATAAGTTACTATTCTCCTGTGATAGATATGTCTTGATGAGAGAGAAGGGGTAGGAGAAAGGGAGAGAGAGAAATAGATTTAATATATATACCCTCAGATCAGACTTAGGCCATTGTTTTGTATACTTCCCCCATGCCTATAAAGTTGCTTGTGACAAGCAAAGAGGGAAGTTAGTCCTTGGATGGCATAATCTAGTCATCTTAATCACTCTGTGAACTAGCAGGTATTGAAATCAGTTGGAATCAAAGTGTATCAGGGCACTACCTTCCAGATACATTATATACTATTATAATGGTATCTGTATCTGAATACACCATTATATGGTTCTTTATCCTGGGCCTCCATTTTCATTTTCCACAATGCTTCCTCTTTCCAGCATCTTTCTGAGTTTTGTGGGACATATAAATTGCATTAGTTGTACCAGTTGTATTAGAAGTACTGTACCAGAAAAGCTTGCTGGAGCCCAGTGATGAAATGAGATGTCGCCAACTGTCCTCAAATCTGATTTATTGGCAGAGCTTAATTTAGCAAGATGTCTCTCCCATCTGAATGTTCCTGGTTACACCAAAGCTCATAAAGAACAGATATAAAGTTCATTGAGTGCAGCCAAGGATTAGTTTTTCTTCAGCTGTTCTTTGTATTTCCCTATCACTCAGCACTGTAAATAAAGCAGATTGCAAGACCCGGAAAAGGGTCTCTGGCGGACACTATGCCATTACACTTAGAACTAAGATAGGCCACAGTTAGCTTGTGTAATATTGTAACTTTAATTTATTAATCCAAATCTTTGGGTTCATCCTGTGATTTTTTCCGTTGTCCACCTGATCTTTTTCTTAGTCTTCTATGGTCAGAAGTGCATGACAGCTCTTTGCTCTCCTTTTCCCATATTACATTCCCACATTTTTGCATCATGTTGTGCTAAATGCTGTTGAAATGTGGTGTCTGTCAGTGGAAGTATTCTTAGTAATCCCCAGGGAATCAAAACCGGGCCTCTCTTACAGCTGACCAAGACAGGTGTACAGCAACGGTAGCTGTGCAAATCTGAGGAAACCTGAGTGGGGATTCAAGCTCAAGGCCCTGAGGGTTAGGGAATCCTTTGCGGATTTTTTTTCCCTGCAGCAAGACTAAAGTGCAGAAGACAATGGTATTCCTATTCAGTCAGTAGAGCAGCACAAAAACAGTAACCTCTTTAATGGATGGATAACAGTTATTTAATTGAAAAATTAGAGTTGCTAACATTCATATAGCACACTAAGCCATAAGCCAGAGTCTATAGGCTTCAGAAGTTGGATCCTTACAAGATACAAAATCAAAACCAAATCTAGTATGTTATGATTTAGTGTATGAACCCAAGCATACAATTTGCCTCTTGCATGGTATTGCTGAGATAATAGCTCTTGATATGGATAAAAGTTGTGTGAAGAAGCATACTTTTGTCTACCCTGAATTTTCTTCCAATCCATTTGAACATGTAAATTAGTATTACACTGAAACAAGAACATGTAAGCATTGTACTGTAATGTCATTTACGGTTAGCTTTAGTTAAAGTCTTGCTCTGTGTCTGTAGCCTAATCACCTGTTTCTAAATTCCTTATCTCAGTTTACTTAGCCTCTCCAGCAGTGACCCAATTTTTTGACCCATTAGCATGTGTGCATCTGTGCCATGGTGGGCTGCTGCTGGTTCAGACCGGCTCACCTGTACCAGTAGTTCTGACCATTGGCTGGACCCGCCCACCTGCCCCAGTGTTGTCCCATCCTATGTATCTGGCTCACTCACCCTGCCCATGCAGCCCAGCTGAATTCAGCACCTCGCCTTCTCTTCTCACTGTGGCTGCCATGCGCAGGAAATCCCTGTGTTTTTGCAGTTGCGTTCAGATGTGCACATTTTTGATTCTGCACTAGGTGAACCAGTTGTTACACTATGTGCAGCCCACCTCTGCATATATCTGTATATAATAGAACAGATGCTGATGCTTGAGCAACATGTCTTACATTGCTGCTGTTGTGACTGCTAAGCAATACTGTCCTTTATAGTGTAAAATTTGTTAGGCTCAAAAGAATAACTGCCTTGTCCCTTAGATCATTATTAACATGTAAGAAATTATATAGCTATAAAAAAATGTCAGCTTATTCTTTTAAAATATTTATTGTACATGCCATATGGAATCAGCTATGATTGAAGCAGCTGATAGTAAGAAAGGCAAAACAGTTCATGCTAGGGTCTGTCATCTGACTTCATACCAGGCGGAATTCCACAATTTGCAACAAGTCATTTGAAAATGCAACAGTTACCCTTTTAGTAGATGACTCTCTGCAACCATGGAAAGAAGAAACAGAACAGGGGAAGTGTGGCAGTGGCATTTGTGTATTAGCACTGAACAACACATGCACGGCACTATGAGGTGAAGGAATAGAGCTAGCAAAATGAATTGTATGAACAGTTCTACCCAGAGAAAAGCAAAACACCATGAGGTATTGCAAACAAATGCACAGAGAACACAAAATTAAGAGAGAGAAAAGGAAGACCTAAAAAAAAAAAAAAAAAGGAAATTAGATTCTGAGAGAATCACACCAGCTAAATTCCTGACTGAATCAAACATTCTGGTTTAAAGCTCTCCATAACCTAGGTGGTTGCATTTGCCCAATTTTAAGATTTAAAGCCTTTTTTCATCAGTAACCAGGAGTTTGTTAAGCCAGTAATAGTTCATTGGAAGTTTTGAATCCTCCCCCTTGCAAATCCCTTTCATCTACTCACCCCAATTTGAGAAACAAACTCTAGTCATAAAATGAGATAAAAAAGGAAGGATGCTGTTGTGTCTTCGGAAATGATGCCAGGAGTCGGTGACTTTGTATCAAGCTCTTTTACTGATGTGGGAACCGAACTGGGGCTATTGAGAAACTTTGCGGCTTTTTATTTCTTTAGCCGCGGCGGCCGCGGCCAATGACACCACTTTGAATCTCCCACGATTCGAATAGACCAATCGCGGGAGATTCCTAGCGAGCCAATCGGCGTGGCTCACCTAGCCAATCAGAGTGCCCCGCGCTTTGGCCAATCAAAACACGGGGATCTCAAGAATGCTAATGAGGGGACAGAACACCCCTCCCCTCTTGGTTTAGTCCTTACGTTGCGTAGTCCTGTAGGTAGGTTGGATCCCGGCCGGTTCGGTCGGGGTCTCTGCTTCTCTGGATGCCGTCGTGGGAACCGGCTGGTCGGTCGGGCTGGGCCGCTCTCCGTAGCTCCCTCCTGGGCTTCCCGGGTTGGTTGAGCTGCGGGTTTCGCCACTCCCACTCAGTCTCCCCGGGTCGGTCGAGCTGGCCTGGCTGTCTCTTTCTGGCGAGGTTTCGTGCTGGCTGCTTTCCAGTAAGTATGGTTGGTTTATTCTTCTTTGGTTTTGGTCCCCTGGGTATTCCCTCCCCTCTTGGTTTGTGTTGTGGGGGTTGGTTTTGCCTGCTGGTGCGTCGGTGGTCTCTTGGGTGGTCGTCCTCGATCTTAACTGGTCGATGTGGCGTTTCCACGCTCATCCGTCTGTTGTTTGTAGCCGGTACGAGTGTGGGCCTGTTATTTGTGTGATGACAGCCGGTACCCATAATGGGTCTCCCGTTAGGTTTTTTGCGTACACGGGGTCGCCTGGTGCGAAAGTTCGGTGTTTGCTGGTTGAGTCTGGGGGCTTCTCTGGGTTATACGTGGGGTGTAATCTGTCGAGTGGGGACCTTAATTTCCTCCCCATTAACAGTTCGGCTGGGCTCTTATTCGTTGTGGTATTTGGGGTTATGTGTTGGATGAAGAGTAATTTATTTATTTTATCCTGGATCTCACCCGTGGTCTATTTTCCGGATGGTTTTCTTTGTGAATTGAACCATCCGTTCCGCCCCACCGTTCGCCGCCGGATGCGCCGGTGCTGTCAGTGCGTGTCGGATGCCCCTTTCCGCTAGGAATTTTTCGAATTCTAGCGAGGTGAATTGGGGCCCGTTGTCGGAAACGACAACGTCTGGGAGGCCGTGTGTTGCAAAAAGTTTGCCGAGTTCCTTGGTCACGGCCTCCGTGGTTGTTGTTCTCATGTTGCTTACCTCCAGCCAGTTGGAGTAAACGTCTACTGTTATCAGGAAGGTGTGTCCTTTTGTGGGCCCGGCGAAATCTATGTGGATCCTAGACCAAGGTCCCCTTGGGGTTTCCCACTCTAGGACGGGTGCTGTGGGTGGGCTTGGCCTAGTTTCCTGGCATCGTTGGCACCTTGCTACCCAGGTCTCAATCTGTTTGTCCATCCCTGGCCACCAAGCGTAACTTCTGGCCAGGGCTTTAGTTCTAACGATGCCCGGGTGCCCCTCGTGTAACAGTTCCAGAACCTTCCCTTGTAGTTTTTCTGGAATGACCACCCTATCCCCCCATAGTATGCACCCTTTTAATAACGAGAGTTCCGTTTGCCGGTTCCGGAATGTCTTGACGGACTTGTCGTTGTCCCTTTCCGGCCACCCTTTCTCTACCCAATGCAACACCCGCGCCAGACGTTTGTCTTTATTAGTTTCTCGGGCAATGTCTGACGCGGTTATGGGTAGGTTGGGTAGAGTCTCTATACTGAGAGTGGTCGTCGTGGGTGCTGGGTCGGTGTCAGGTTCCGGTAGCAGCGAGCGGCTTAAGGCGTCCGCATGGGAGATCATCTTACCCGGTCTGTGTATGAGTCCGTAATTGTAGGCCGCCAGGAACTCGGACCACCTTGTCATTTGGGGAGACAGAATGTTCGGGGTGGCCCGGTTCCCTGCAAGGATTCCCAGCAGCGGTTTGTGGTCGGTTATGATGGTAAATGTCCGGCCGTAGAGATACTCGTGGAATCTTTTTACTGCGGCGACGATAGCCAGAGCCTCTTTGTCCAGCTGGCTGTAGTTCTGCTCCGGTTTGGTGAGGGTCCTTGAAAAGAACGCGATGGGTGCTTCTTTTCCATCGGGGAGAGTATGGCTGAGGACAGCGCCGACGCCGAAGGGTGATGCGTCGCATGTGACGGCCCGAGGTAGGGTCTCGTTGTACTGTATAAGGACGGCATCCGAAGTGAGGAGGTCCTTTGTTCTCTGGAAGGCGGCTTGCTCGCGTTTCCCCCAAGTCCAGGTCGCCGCCTTGTCCAAGAGCCTATGCAAAGGCTCCGCCATCATCGCCTTTTGGGGCAGGAAGACATTATAAAAGTTAAGTAGCCCCAGAAATGCCTGAAGCTCCGTCTTCGACTTGGGTGTGGGGGCTTCTTTGATGGCTTTGATTTTTTGGTTTGTGGGGTGAATGCCGTGACGGTCTAGGAGGTATCCTAGGAATTCTACCCATTCCGTGTATAATTGGCATTTCTCCCTCTTTACCTTGAGCCCGGTCTCTTTGAATTTGGTTAGGACCTCCCTTGGGCGACCTCTAGTTCGGCTTGGTTGGTTGCTGACACTAAGACATCATCGAAGTAAGGTACCACCCCCTTGATGCCTTGTAATAGCCTTTCCATTAGGCTTTGGAATATTCCAGGCACCATGCTGACTCCGAATTGGAGCCGGTTGCATTTAAATGCTCCCCAGTGGGTGACTATGGTTTGCGCTTCTGCCGTTTCCTCGTCGACTGGCAACTGTTGGTATGCCTGGGCGAGGTCGAGTTTGGCGAAAACCTTGCCCCCTCCCAGTGAATGCAGTAGGTGTTGCACTACTGGGACGGGGTAGGCGCTTTGTTGCAAGGCACCATTTAGGGTGGCCTTATAGTCCCCACAGATTCTCACCGACCCATCGGGCTTGATCGGGGTGACTATGGGGGTCTCCCACCGGGTGTGGTCTATTGGTTGTAGGACCCCTTGCTTGACGAGCTTGTCAATTTGCTCGTCTATCTTGGGTTTTAGTGCGAATGGCACCCACCTTGGTTTCAGGCATTTTGGGGGGATGTTTGGGTCTAGGCTGAATGATATAAGGGGCCCGCGGTACTTGCCTAGGTTTCCGTCGAAGACCTCTTGGAATTCCCGGGCTAGTTGTTGCTCCCAGCTGTCGTCGGTGATGTGGTCGATTCCCGTGATTGCGATGCCGAGCGGGGCGAACCATTGCAGTCCCAGTAGGCTTGGGCGGTCGCGATCGACGATGGTCAGGGGAAGCCTTTTGGTGCGCCCTTTGTATGTTACGTTGAACTGTCCGGTTCCGACTACAGGGATGCGGTTTCCCTGGTAGTCTTTTACGATGAGTCTCTGGCTGTCTAGGCCTTTTCTTTGGATGGTAGGCACCAAGCGTTTTATTTCTTGCCATGCTATAATGGAGAGGTAGGACCCGGAGTCCACCTCCATTTTACATGGCTCGCCTTCGATGCCTACCTCCACGTAGACCTTCCGGTCGTCATTGGTTGTGGCGTGGCCGATGGTGACCGTCTGATGGGTCTCCTCTCTTCGCCGGGTCTCGCCGCCTCGTAGGGATTGTCCGTTCTGGTCCCATCTATTGTCAGAGGAGTGATCTCTGGTCCGGGGTGGTGTGCTCTCTCACCTCCGTTCGCTCTGGTCCCATCGTGGCAGGCTGCGGTTCTTTTTGAGACGGCAGACGCGGGTGATGTGTCCCTTCTTATCGCAATGCCGGCAGATTGACTCGAAAAGCGTTCGGTCGGCGCATGTGGTCGGTGGATGTTTGGGTCGCTTCGGTGGCTGTGGCTTCGGTGAGGGTATCTGCAAGGGTGATGTTGCCCTTGGCCATCAGCCGACTCTGGAGGACACGGTCCCACAGGCCGAGCACGATTCGGTCTCGCAGGGCGTCGTTCAGGTTGTCGAATTCGCACAGCCCCCCTAGGCGCCGTAGTTCGGCGACGAAGTCGCTGAAACTCTCACCCGACCGTTGGTCCCGACGGTAGAACTCATGTCGTCGGATGAGGATGGGCACCTCTGGAGCATAATGTCACCGAAATATTGGCTCGAGGACGTCCCAGTCCATCGCGGTCACGTCGGCGGGTTTGGTAAGTGCTTTGGCCATCTTAAATACCTCGGTCCCGCAGTGGGTCAGGAAGACGTCTCGCTTCATGTGGCCGGTGGCGTCCTTCAGGTCGCTGCACTCGAGGAACATGCGGAATCTGTCGGAGTACAATTCCCAGTCCTCGCTGGCGGGGTTGAAGGGTGCGGGGGTTGCGATTTTCGCCATCGTGTATTTTCGTCTGGCTTCCGTCGGACACGTGCTTCGGTTCAGGATCAGAATCCCACCCGCGTCACCAGTGTTGTGTCTTCGGAAATGATGCCAGGAGTCGGTGACTTTGTATCAAGCTCTTTTATTGATGTGGGAACCGAACTGGGGCTATTGAGAAACTTTGCGGCTTTTTATTTCTTTAGCCGTGGCGGCCGCAGCCAATGGCACCGCTTTGAATCTCCCGCGATTCGAATAGACCAATCGCGGGAGATTCCTAGCGAGCCAATCGGCGCGGCTCGCCTAGCCAATCAGAGTGCCCTGTGCTTTGGCCAATCAAAACGCGGGGATCTCAAGAATGCTAATGAGGGGACAGAACAGATGCTTTTGTTTTGCAAATGTACCAGAGTTCTAGATCATGCAATTCTTAAGCTGCAGATTCTTGCACCTCCGTCTGTTTTGCTCAGGTCTGAAAATTAAGCTTGTTTATTGTGCTATAGAATTCCTAAATACTGTATATATTCAACAAAGAGCTTAAAATTGTAAGCCACCCAGTACCCTTTGGTAAGATGGGAGGCCAATAAATGTAATGGACAAACAAACAAATAAATCACATTTTTAAAAATCCTTTTGGAGCACATAAATTTTTATGTTTGTTTCATTTATTGAGCCTAAACAGATTAACATAAAAACATGGAAGAAAAAAAGTACAGATTTGGCTTTGCTTTCTGTAATTCCGAGAACAGAACCCTTTTGACTTCGCAATCCTGCCAGCTGACTTTATGCTTAAAATTCTGGCATTCTTTTCTGTTTTTTTCACATGTGTGACATTAAATAATTAAAATTTCATTTATTTTTGTGATACTGTGTACATTTCAACAGTCAACAAAGTATAATTCACCTACCAGAAAGACAGATAAACCTGCAGGCATCTATAAAAAAAAATAGGAAAAATGGAACTTTTTTTATTTGTAGAACAGTCTGTGAGGGGATTCTGAGATTAGTAGGTAGGTCCTTCCTTCCTTCCTTCCTTCCTTCCTTCCTTCCTTCCTTCCTTCCTTCCTTCCTTCCTTCCTTCCTTCCTTCCTTCCTTCCTTCCTTCCTTCCTTCCCTTGATGCTAACGGGAGTGTAATGAATGAAGTATGTATATTTCAAGACTAGTGTAGTTATGTTGTTCTGGAAGCTTGTAATTTAAGATTATAGATTTTCTTCCGGAATGCTCAGAAGGAAAATAAAATACCTTCTCCTAACCCTAACTTTAACCTCCCCTCTGTATTTATTTATTTTATTTTAGACCATTTATATCATTTCCAATGTTAATCAAATAACTCTGGGCAGCTAACAAGGTATAAAAACAAAATTAAAGTTTTTTTTTTTTAAAAAACTGTTTTTATTATTTCCATCATAAATGGAAATTTGGAGAGTTGTACTTCAAGCACATGGGGAAGGCATCAAATTGGGTGAAGCTGCCATAAAGCAATGATGGTTTCTCAGGGTTAATATCATGGGAAGACCTAGTGATTTCTACTCCTATGATTTTGGAAATTATGAAAGGAAATAGTTATAATCCATTCTATCTGGCCTTGGTCATATTAAACTGGCTTGGTTTATTTTTCATTAACTTGAATAAGTTCAAGTCTGTAAAAAAAAGTGTTTTTTAAATTCATAAGAATCAGTCATATGTAAAAGCATTACATATCTGTGCTTCTCACTCTCTTATTATTAGAAATAAAGACAAATATTCCCAAAAGATTCATCTGCTATCGTGACTGCTAGGCAATACTGTCCTTTATATCTATTAAAGCTGTTAGGACAGTTAGGGTGAAAAGTCCCCTAGATCACTATAAAAACATGGAAGAATCCCAGCCTTCTCTCACTGCATTTTTCTTGCACATTATACCATCATATTTGCAAAACATGCAGTCCTCAATATACAATCACGTCCTAAATTTCTATTGCTAAGCAAGACAGTTGTTAATTGAGCTTTGCCCCATTTTACAACCTTTCTTTTGCCACAGAGGTTAAGTGAATCACTGCAGTTGTTAAGTTAGTAACACAGTCTTAAATGCAACTGGCCTCTGTACTGACTTTCCTTGCAGGAGGTTCCCAAGTTGATCACATGACCCTGGAGCACGGCCACCATCATAACTATGAGCCAGTTGTCAAGCCCCTGAATTTTGATCACATGACCATGGGGATGCTGCAATGGTTGTATGTGTAAAAAAGGGTCACCAGTCACTTTTTTCAGTGCCATTGTCACTTCAAATGGTCACTAAATGAACTGTTGTAAATTGAGGACTGTCTTTTGTAGTTTGGATAGCACTGATCAGCATGACTTTTCTGTTTTGTTGCTCTTACATCAAGAGTGGGATTAATGATATTGTTATACCCTTTCAACTTCCCCAATGATGAAGTTTCTAGTGGGAAAGTGGCCAAGAATGTTGCATCCTTTTGGCGAAGACTCTTCGAAGACATATTGTCTTAATCGTTGCTGTATTTACAACTTACAGACAAGAGTCCAAGCAAGTGGATCTGCTTAAAATGCAGAGATTGCAATAAGATGCAAGTCCCAGCTGGCATGCAAACAGGCAGTGGCTGTTGCCAGGCAAGGGAAGGAGCATGGGTTGCTGGCATGGCAAATCTGGGGGTGGCGGAAAAATGCAGCTAGCCCACAAGTTATGGCAAGGTGCAAGTCCAGAAGTGGCTGCTGTTGTGTCAGGGAAGGTGCATGGGTGGCCTCTAAGGCATGGTGTGGGGCCAGAAGTGGCTTCTGTTGGGTGGGAGAGAGCACATCGGTGGCTGGTGTGGCATGAGCATAGCAGGGCTGAGGCAACTGTTGCCAGGAGGGAGAAAGTGTGAGCATCTTACCAGGGCAACTTGCAATTTTCTCTGCCAGTATTGCTTTGTTGAAAGCTAGCAGGAAATGGAGATCACCTGGGCACAGGATACTGCAACCAACGTTAAGTGCAAGCTGGTTTCCAAAAGATCATGTAACTGTGGGAGTGTTGGGACAACTGGAACATCTAGCACTAGTTCTAAGTACTACTCATTCAGTAACAACATAACTTTGAATGGGTGTTATATGATTATTAAATGAGAGCTATCTGTATATCCTCCTTTCTCTGTTATTTGGAATACATGAGAATGAAAAAGGCCCCTATTATGTGCCATTCATTAAACTTTAAATTATTTTTTGGGGGAAAAAAAACCACAATTTCACAGCCTTTGGTTCAATCAATAGAAGTCTTTATGGGTAAGAACATTTATTAATGTAATTTGGGGTGGGTGGGAATCGTATGGAAATTTAGCTGATGTTTTGGTATGTATGCAGAAGATAAAACAAGCTGAACTTGGATAAAAAAGGAATGTGCTTATTTAAATAAATGCCTAATGTGTTCTGGATGACATTTTGTACATAAATCAATTTGCTTATTTGCATTATTCCCAGAACCAGTGCATTTAAATGATAAAGTGAAATCTGACACACAGAGCTACTTACATTAGTGTACGCTGCCACAACTTGTGACCTGTCAAATGAAATAAAAAAAAATTAGCTGAGGAATTGTGGCTTATCAAACGTTTGGGAAACTCTCTTTTGTCTTCTCAATAATAACTTTTTAAAAACCATCGTAACTGGCAGCAGAGAATACACTTCACATGGGGCAGAGAAAAGAGCTTCTCTGTAAAGTTGCCAAACATTTACCTCTTCCCAAATGTTGCTTTTATCTGTGAGATTTCTCCATATGTAAATTCATATCTTTACAGCCTTTTTGAGAAATAGAAAAGCAAGTCTCTTTACTCTCTGCAAATAGCCCTAGTGGGTATCAGTCATTGCCATGGGTGGCACACCCCAATGATTAAGGCCAGATGCATAAGCCATATGAAGGCCCATGTGGTGGGTTGATGTAGGGTTTTCTGAAAACACAAGTTACTAATTTTGCATGCATGTATCATATGCTGAAAAGCAGATTGAATATAAACCAATTTCAGACCACATCAATTTATGGAAATATGAATTTACTCTTTTGATCAGTGTGCTACCTGCATTTTGTAATCTTGTGAACATTGTAGTTTGCAGCTCACGTTTGTGTGTTCAAAGGTGACACAAATCAGAATATATCCATTTTGAATGAGAAATGCATCAAGTCAGCCCTCCTTTAATCTTTCCTTTCTTAAGTCATAGTGATAATCTGGGGCCCATTATTTAAATGACAAAAGTACTTTAGGAGGTGGCAAATTTGAGCCCAGCAGTTCCTTTGCTTAGTCCAAGTCCCACAATTCTCCATCCTACAACAATAATTGGTGCTAAAGCTAAGTAATTTTAAACCCTGAATTGAACAGTGTTTATTTGTATCCTATTTTAGGCAGACACATGGGTTGTTTCTGATATGAAGCACACGATTATTTTTCTGTTGTCCAACCTACCCCATAATGTGAATCCACAGTTAACAGTTGTATTTGAGTAACACACACATATGCTCATCAAAAAAAGTTAAAGAAGGTAGAGGACATATAGTTACTGCCAATAGAATCTCCGGAATAGAGAAACAGAGTATCATTGAGGGAAATGGCAAATGAAATGGATAACCTGAAAGAAGACATATTTGTTGAAACTCAGAATGAGAATATTGTACAATATTTGATTCTTTCCAAATAATTGTAGATTATCTTAATGAAGGGCAAAATATGTTATAAGAGACATTGATTTCTAAGTAGACAATATTTTTAACCTAACATTTATGTGGACTTGCAGTCAAACATCAAATAAAAAAAGAACATTTTCTTTTTTTTTGATGCAAATTGTGTAGCATGATGGATATTACATTAATTCAACTGGAAGCTGTTATGTCCGGCGTGGCAAGGAGACCAGGACTCAGTGACTTGGTTTAGCTCATTTATTGGTCCCGAGAACAGCTTGGGTTCCGGGGGAAAAACTGCGGCTTTTTATTCCCAAGCCGCGGCCAATGGCACCGCTTTGAATCTCCCGCGATTAGTTTCCACCAATTGCGGGAGATCCACAGCGGGCCAATCAGAGCGGCTCGCTCGACCAATTGGATCCCTGCGCGCTTTGACCAATCACAGCGCGGCGTTTACAAGAATGTAAATGACCGTACAGAACATCCTTCCCCTCTTGGTTCGGTCCTACGTGACGTAGTCCCGTAAGTAGGCGGGGCTCCATACTTGCCTACTGGACCTGCGCAGGTCAGTTGTTGCTTGGCTCCCGGCCGGTTCGGTCGGGTTCTCTGTTGCTCTCGGCCTCGTCGATGGAACCGCCTGGAAGGTCTCGCCGGGCCTCTTGTCGCAGCTCCCTCCCGGTCTACCCGGGCTGGTTGAGCTGCGGTTTCCGCCGCTCCCGCCTAATCTTTCTGAGCTGGTTGAGCTGGCCTGGCTGCTTCTTCCTGATGAGGCTTCAAGCTGGCTGTCCGTCGGTAAGTGTTGCTGGTTTCTTTCTATTGGGTTCTGGTTCCCGGGGTATTCCCTCCCCTCTTGGCTTGTATTAGGGGGGTTGTCTGTGTTTGGTTGCGTGTCGGTTGTGTTTCCTGTGATTGTTCTCGATCTTAGTTGATCGATGTGGCATTTCCAGGCTCGTCTGTCGGTTGCTTTCAGCCGGTACGAGCGGAGGCCTGTCAGTTGGGTTATGGTTGCTGGTACCCATAGTGGGTCTCCGGTTAGGTTCTTTGCATAGACGGCATCGCCTGGTGCTTGCTAGAGGAGTTGGGGGGTTTCTCCGGGTTGTATGTGGGGTGCAGCCTGTCTAGTGGGGACCTTATTTTCCTCCCCATTAGTAGCTCTGCCAGGCTTTTGTTTGTTGTTGTGTTCGGGGTTATATGTTGTATGAAGAGCATTTTATTTATTTTTTCTTGGATTTCCCCGTGTTCGATTTTTTGGATGGTTTTTTTTGTAAATTGAACCATCCGTTCCACCCTTCCATTTGCCGCCGGATATGCCGGAGCTGTCAATGTGTCTCGTATGCCCCGTTCCGCTAGGAATTTTTCAAATTCTAGCGAGGTGAATTGGGGCCCGTTGTCCGACATGATGATGTCTGGGAGGCCGTGGGTTGCGAATAGCTTGCTAAGTTCCTTGGTCACGGCCTCCGTGGTGGTGGTTTTCATGTTGCTTACCTCCAACCAGTTGGAGTAAGCATCTACCGTTACAAGGAATATATGTCCCTTAGTGGGCTTGGCAAAATCTATGTGGATTCTGGACCATGGTCCCCTGGGGTTTTCCCATTCCAGGATCGGTGCCGCGGGAGGGCTCGGTCTGGTTTCTTGGCAGTGTTCACATCTTGCTACCCAGGCCTCGATTTGCTTGTCCATTCCTGGCCACCAAGCGTAACTTCTGACCAGGGCTTTCATTCTAACTATGCCCGGGTGCCCCTCGTGTAACAACCCCAATACCTTCCCTTGTAGTTTTTCCGGAATAACAACCCTATCCCCCCATAGTACACACCCTTTTTGTAGCGAAAGTTCTGTTTGCCGGTTCCGGAATGTCTTGAATGCTTCATGGTCATCTTTTTCCGGCCACCCTTTTTCTACCCAATGTAACACCCGCGCCAAACGTTTGTCTTTATTAGTTTCTCGGGCAATGTCTGACGCGGTTATGGGTAGATCGGGCAGAGTCTCTATGCTGAGTGTGCTCGTCGTGGGTGCTGGGTCGGTGTCTAGGTCGGGTAATGGCGAGCAGCTCAAGGCGTCTGCGTGGGTGATAGTCTTACCAGGTCAGTGTGTGAGCCGGTAGCTGTCGGCAGCAAGGAATTCGGACCACCTTGTCATTCTGGGAGATAGGATGTTCGGGGTGGCCCGGTTCCCTGCCAGGATGCCCAGCAGCGGCTTGTGGTCTGTGATAATGGTGAATGTGCGGCCGTAGAGGTACTCGTGGAATCTCTTCACTGCTGCGACGATGGCTAGGGCCTCCTTGTCCAGCTGGCTATAGTTCCTCTCTGGTTTGGTGAGTGTCCTCGAGAAGAAAGCGATGGGTGCTTCTCTTCCATCCGGGAGTGTGTGGCTGAGGACGGCGCCGACGCCGAAGGGTGAGGCATTGCATGTGACAGCAAGTGGTAGGGTCTCATTGTATTGGATGAGGACGGCATCCGAGGTGAGCAGGTCCTTGGTTTTCCTGAAGGCGGCTTCCTCACGTTTCCCCCAAGTCCTGGTGGCCGCCTTGTCCAAAAGCCTATGCAAAGGCTCCGCCGTGGTCGCCTTTTGGGGCAGGAAAACATTGTAAAAATTAAGCAGTCCCAGAAATGCCTGCATTTCCATTTTATTCCTGGGTGTGGGGCCTCCTTAATGGCTCTGATTTTGTTTGCGGTTGGGTGGATGCCGTGCTGGTCTAGGAGCTACCCCAGGAACTCGACCCGCTCTGTGTAAAGCTGGCATTTTTTTCTCTTCACTTTTAGCCCGGTTTCCTTGAATTTCATTAGCATCTCCCTTAGCCGACCCTCTAGTTCTAGCTGGTTGGTTGCCGACACCAGCATGTCATTGAAGTAGGGCACCACCCCCTTAATTCCTTGCAAAAGCCTCTCCATGAGGCTCTGGAAAATTCCAGGTGCCACGCTGACTCCAAACTGGAGTCGGTTACAGTGAAACGCTCCCCGGTGGGTGACTATGGTTTGCGCCTCAGCGGTTTCTGCGTCGACCGGCAGCTGTTGGTATGCTTGTGCCAGGTCAAGCTTTGCAAAAACCTTATCTCCCCCCAGTGAGCGTAGAAGGTGCCGCACTACTGGGACGGAGTAGGCGCTTTGTTGTAAGGAGCAATTTAGGGTGGCCTTATAGTCCCCGCAGATTCTTACCAACCCATCGGGCTTGACTGGGGTGACTATTGGGGTCTCCCATCGGGCGTAGTCAATTGGTTGTAGGACCCCTTGTTTGACAAGCTTGTCAATTTGCTCGTCTATTTTTGGCCTGAGTGCAAAGGGTACCCGCCTTGGTTTTAGGCGTATCGGGGGAATGTTGGGGTCTAGGCTGAAGGAGATGGGGGGCCCTCGGTACTTGCCTAGGGTGCCGTCGAACACTTCCTGGAAGTCCCGTTCCCAATCGGTCTCGGCGGTGTGGTTGACGCCCGTGATTTCGATGCCGAGCGGTGCAAACCATTGCAGTCCCAAAAGGCTGGGTCGGTCTCGGTCCACAATCGTCAGGGGAAGCTTTGCAGTGCGGCCCTTGAATGTTACCTTGAATTGTCCGGTTCCGACTACCAGGATGCAGTTTCCCTGGTAGTCCTTGATTATTAGTCTCTGGTTCTCCAGTCCCTTCTTGTGGGTGGTAGGCACCAAGCGGTTGTTTTCTTGCCAGGCGACCATGGAGAGGTAGGACCCGGAGTCCAACTCCATTTTGCATGGCTCACCTTTGATGCCTACCTCCATGTAGACTTTTCGGGCGTCGGTGGTTGATGCGTGGCCGATGATGACCGTCTGGTGGGTTTCCTCCTTCCGCCGGGTTTCGCCACCTCGTCGGTTCCGTCCGCTCCAGTCCCATCAGCTGTCGGCTTGGCGATCTCTGGCTCTGGGGGGTGTGCTGTCCCGTCTCCACTCGCTGTGGTCCCGCCGTCTGGGGCTATAGGCCTTCCTCAATCGGCAGACTCGGGCGATGTGATCCTTTTTGTCGCAGTGCCGGCAGACTGCATTGAAGAAACGGCACTCTGCTCGAGGGTGATCACCTCTGCACCTGGCACATGCGGTCCCCGACTCACGACCCCACCGATTTCGCTGGTCACGTCCCGTCTGGAGCCAGTGGATCTCCTCCTCTTCGTCCGTGGTGTCAGAGGCAGAGTGGAATTCGCCATGATGGGTGGTGGTCTCGCAGTGACTTGCTTCCGGGTGGGCCTCGGTCGCCTGTCCTGGGTCGGCGGTCACGGTGCAGTCTCCGGTGTCTGGTCTCCGCATGCGGTTCACAGATTTCCGGGTTGCCTCGGCTGCGGTGGCTTCAGCAATGGCGTCGGCGAGGGCAATGTCTCCTTTGGCCATCAGTTGGCTCTGTAGGATTGGGTCTCGGAGTCCGAGTGCGACGCGGTCCCGTAAGGCCTCATCCATGTCCGAGAACCCGCACATGCCCCCTAGGCTTCGCAGTTCAGCCACAAAATCGCTGATGCTCTTGCCCGCTTTCTGGTCCCGCTGGTAGAAATCGTGCCACCTGATGAGGGTGGGCACAGCAGGGGCATAGTGGTTCCGGAGCAATAGTTCGAGGTCGGCCCAGTCCATCTCCTTGATGTCCGCGGGTTTCACTAGAGCTTTTGCCATCTTGAACACTGCAGGCCCGCAGTGTGTCAGGAAGACGGCTCTTTTCTTCGGCCCGGTGGCGTCCTTCATGTTGCTACATTCGAGGAACATGAGGAATCTGGTTATGATTCCCAGTCCTCGGTAGTGGGATTGAAGGGCGCGGGCGGTGCGATGCTGGCCATCTCGTTGGTCTCGCTTCCTCCGGACACATGTTGGTGGGGAATTAGCCTTGGAATCCCACCTTCGTCGCCAGTGTTATGTCCGGCGCGGCAAGGAGACCAGGACTTAGTGACTTGGTTCAGCTCATTTATTGGTCCCGAGAAGGCTCGGGTTCCGGGGGAAAAACTGTGTCTTTTTATTCCCAAGCCGCGGCGGCTGCGGCCAATGGCACCGCTTTGAATCTCCCGCGATTAGTTTCCACCAATCACGGGAGATCCGCAGCGGGCCAATCAGAGCGGCTTGCTCGACCAATAGGATCCCTGCACGTTTTGATCAATCACAGCGCGGCGTCTACAAGAATGTAAATGAACGTACAGAACAGAAGCAATATTACATTGTAGGCCAGGCAGGACAAAGGACTTCCCAATGTATTATGGGAGACTCCAGATGTACCATCTACCATCTGCTTAAAGAGATTGTAATTAATTAAATGCATTCCACTCAGGCATTTGCTTAACCAAACTTTATTTCTATATTTAATTGGGAAAACAGCGCCATTTGGTCATCAGGCTAGAAAGTGGGAGATTAGCCATGAAAGCCAGCTGGGTGACTTTGGGCCAATCATTCTCTCAGCTCCCAGAGTTGATGTTGTGAGGAAAAGAGGAGGTGGAAGGTATGTTGGATACATTCACTGTCTTGAGTTATTGGTGAAAATAATAAAGACGGGACACAAGCAAGCTAGCAAACAAATTGAAATGTAGAGCCTTAACAAATGGATAAACGATTTTAACACAAATCTTCCATGTTTTCTGATTGCTGAAAGGCTGGCAAATGCTTGGAAGCTGGTTCTTTTTATTTTTCAGGAAGGCAAGATATAGCAAGAAGTCTGCGTTCCTGGGGCTAGCTAGCTTTGTATAATAAACCCCTTATTTTTATACTTTTTTTCTCTCAGTAGATGAGAAAGGGAGATTTAATACAGCAAAAGGCTGCCTACCCCCTCTACATTAAGCTTAAGCCATAATTTCAGCTTGACAGATCTGAAAAACTACTTCAAAAGAAATCTTATCAGTGTTTGATTACGCCCCTTAAAATTTTAATTAACATTTTAAAAGATTGCTTTAGCCCATCCATTTTCAGAAAAGGGCCAAGGCAGCCCACCAGCTACAAGACTGGACATTAAAAAAGTTGTGCTCAGACGCGTTACAGTAGCTGACATTTGTGCTTCGCAGGGGCCTGAAATTACACCCACGCGCCTCTTCCATCCGCCCAGTAAATCGGAGGCCTGCTTCATCCCACTTTCAAGCACCTTCGATGCAAAGCGTAGGACGTGAATTGTTCCTCTGCAGCCAACGCCATTGAAGGCCGAGCAGGTCAGCACGTTGGAGCTCAGCAACGGAGAGAAAAATCTCAAGAGAGGGAAGGATGGAAGAGCTGTTGAAGAGGAAGAGGGAGACTGCTGGCTGTCTGAATGGCCGGTTAAAGGCGAAAGGTTGCGTGTGTTCTCCGCGTGTACGGCGTGACTAATATTCCTAACTATGCTTGTTTCCTCCGATTAGAGCAAGGGGGGGGGGGCTGCCAGGCGACAAAGGGCGCCTTAGTCGATCTCGCCCAGCTGATGGTCCCAAGATGACCTCCCCCGATGGAGAAGAGCCTGATCGAGGGCGCAATAAATACCAGAAGCCTCAGGCTCAGTCGCCTCAGCCTGCGAGAAGAGCAGAGAGAGAGAGAGAGAGAGAGAGACGCAGCCTTCCCTTAGCAAAGCTCACTCTAAGCCCCCATTGCAACCCTTCTGAATCTACCACCACCACCACCACCACCACCACCCGGCTATCAAAGCGCTCAGCAACCGCTTCACCATCCTAGACGCGCACTCGCCACCTCCGACCGGCGCCCGCGGTGGCAAACCCCGAACGCCTCCCCCCCACCGGTGTCGCTGCCTCTGCTGTCCTTCCCGCCTCGCTCCCGGTCTGCTGCCGCGAGCGCCGGGGCCATGGAACCGCTCCAGCTGAACCTGCAGGCCTACCAAAACGGGGACTTGCATCCCAGCTGCCTCTTCGATGGGCCGAGCGGCGGCCAGATGCGGAAAACGTCTCTGAAGGGCCACGGCGCTCGAGAAGCAGAAGAAAGGGACCAGCTCCCGGTGCTGGAGGCCGCCTACGCCACCATCCTCCAGGGTTTGGGCGAAAACGCGGGGAGGCAAGGGCTGTTGCTGACGCCTCGGAGGGCGGCCAAAGCCATGCAGTTTCTCACCAAGGGCTACTGTGAAACCGTCGAAGGTGAGTCTCCCCTTTCAATCCAAGATAGGAAAGAGGGCTTCGGTTCCTTCCAAGGGGCGGCTAACAAGTCCTAATCTTCACTCCATCTCTACTCAAAATAGGGCCTGAGAGGGGAATTTTCGGGCAGGATGAAGGCAAAGTGTTTTTAATTTAGTTTACTTTGTTGTCATTGCACCCCATACAATAATTGTATATAGTATATGGAATGGGTGCATCTCATTTAGTAGGGTGTGCATAAAGTTCCAGCCAAGAAACAGTTTTACTCTTCATAAATAAAAAGAGATTAGAAAACAAGATAGTGATTTTTCAGAATGCCATTAGACCAAAGTTTTCATTTCATAACACACAAGACAACTATATATTGTGTCCAAATAAAGGTATAACAAGTAGGATTTATGTATTGAAACACAAAAATTACTTCACATGCCTTAAGGGATAGGTCTCTTCTTTATCAGAAGCCATACTATCATCAAAAGATTTTAATTCCTAGAAAAGTGGCTAAGTTTGTGCCTCCTTCTAAATCATAATTTCCTTAAGAATGGTTTGCCGAATTATCATATTTGGCTGGATTCATTCAAGTCATAGACAAACAAGCTGCATGATAACTTTGTGCAATTTGGGAATCTAATCAGCATATTTAAGTGTGCAACCTCAGTCTTTCTTGATAAATGACTGTCTCACCGTAATGCTAGGAAAGTGATTGGAGTCTTGAGTAATTTTAGTTGTACCTGAACTTTATCTGAGCATTTATATGGGCTGATTTGCACTTCCTGTTTATCACTGCACAAAAACCAGCCGTCAGTCTTTTGAGAAGGCAGAAGGGGCAACATCAGTCAACCCATAGGTTGCTGGAGAAATGATCTCCCTTGAATTATCTTGCTTTCCATCAAAAAAATATGTTTTCCTTCTTCTGCTGTTGTTGGAAAGAAGAGAATCATGGGTGAGGAGGATGTGAAAAAGAAAGACAGTAAAGATAATATTTAATGACCACAAAGCAGCAGTAAGTATAGCCCAGATGTTCGTTTATGAAGTAGCTAGTTAGCATCTATGAGATAAACTTTGTTTAGTCCTTAAGGAATAGTAGTACATTTTCTAATCAGTTCTAACTGCTGTTTGGTGCTGAAATCATGATTCCATTGTCTCAATTTTTTCCTTGAGGCCAACAGCAAAGTATTCTCAGAGAATTACAGCATACCCATTGATTTTTGAATATTGCATTCATTCTTTTGGCTAGAAATTGGGTCGTTTGTCCACTCAAAGTAGCAAGTTATTACTAACAGATGATGGCATATATATCATGTTGAAGGATGGACAGGTCAATGTGCCTCTAATGCTAGGGATACAGTTAATAATTGTAGTCATATTATCAGAGTAGGTAGGAGGCAGAGTTGAGATCTGGATTCAGCACAGCATTTGGTTCCTGCATCTTTAACAGGGTGAAATGGTCTCTTGCTACTGGTTAATAGCTGTTTTAAGCAAATAGCAGCTGCCTATAAGCAAATATATGGACCATAACAGGAATGGCTGAAGAACATTTATGGATGTACTTGAATGATTTTAGTTGGGACTTATAGATGATAGAACAGTGGTGGCTAACCTTTTTGGGCTCCTGTGCCAAAAATTGTGCACGCAGTTGCACACTCGCGCTTGCGTGCCAGCACCCAGAAGGCAATGCCCGCCTCCCCACACCTACGCATGTGCGTGCAATCCTCACCACCACCCCGGCCACCCCATTATCTGCACTGTGCCTCACAGCTGATTTTCAGCCGGTTTCAGTCCTTTTTTTGGCCTCCCAGAGGCTTGAGGAAGGCTTCTGCAGGCTTCTGCAAGCTTTGCAGGCTGAAAACTAGCCCCGTTTTGTCACTTCCAGTATTTTTGGAAAAACAGGAAGTGATAAAATGGGGCTAGTTTTTGGTCTGCAAAGCCTGTAGAAGTTTGCAGAAGCCTTCCTCAAGCCTCTGAGGCTGAAAAAGGCATCAAACCAGCCAAAAATCAGCTGTGAGGTGTGTGCATGCCCAATGAGATAAGTTTGCCTGCAGCTCGCATGCCGGCACAAATACTCTGCATGCCACCTGTGGCACGCATGCCATAGGTTCTCCCTCACAGTGATAGAAGCTGTGTTCTGCAGTTTTCTGCTCTTGGCGGGCTTTTAGTACACTACTTCTTCAGAATCAGAGTAGATGATTTGTCATTTAAATGTAATAAGATAGATATTGCAGCTTAGATATAACTGAATAGAAGTCTCCTGATGATATGTACGCATAGTCTTTCTATTGGTTTTTCTGACAATAATTCAAAAGTCTAGGTTCAGTTTGATGATGGGTAAAAACCATCAAACTTTGCCAGTGCCTCTTTTCCTTTATTTGTGGAACTTTTTTATTACTTCATTATTCACTTCTAGACAGTTTACAGTCAAAATGTTGGCATACAATATATAATAAAATAATAAGTATAAACAATGAATAATTCTAGTATGCTGATCCAATATTAAGGTGCTGCATCTTTCTTACAACAAAATCTTATATGTACAAAGGCCTTCTGAATTAATCATGTCTTAAGTTTTTGGAAGGCTGTAAGAGAAAGGCTATTTGCTTTCGGATGCAAGCTATTCCATAAGAGGGGGTCACCCAAAGAGAGTCCCCACTTGCATTCTTCCTTTTACCAAACATGTTAGTAAATGGGTTACCCAACACTTATTTTCACGCATATTGGGTTCTATCCAGAATAGCCAATTTCTGTCTTGAATTGCATTTGGAAATTAACTGACAGCCAGTGCATTTCCATAGTAATGGTATTATATGACGGTAATGGGTAAGCACATAGGCCATGGCATTTTACACTATTTGAAGTTTCCAGGCAGCTTTGAAGGATAGCTCATGTAGAATAGATTACAGTATACCAGTTGACAAATAGCATTAACACCCATGCTTGTCTTTACTGCATTCTTTTCTATGAATGGCTGCAGGTCCATCACAAAAGCTAGATGGCTCCAGTTCTGATATCATTCTAGAAAAAGGGTAGGTTATTCAGCAAACCAAATTTGTCAGATGATTTATTTTCCATATCGTAATTTTTAAATTCATTTTATTGCATTTATTTTGATAGTGTGAACAGCTCTGAATTGGTATGGATTCAGGCAATACCAAAGTGAAAATAAGTACAATGAAATATTTTTTCGCTTGTACCACTTGAATTATTTCTCATGATCCTTAAAATTGGCTTTGCTTACTAGTAATTTGCCAGTACTGCAATAATGGAAATAAAACAAATGCACTAGAATTGCCTATTCTGGAAAATAATGTAAAAAACTAAAGAATGTTAATAATTGTCTATTCATGAATTACTAAAAGCATTTGCTCTGTACATTCTGCTTGTGGTAAACATACATGTGCAAAACATAAGCAAGGTAAGCCAAGCCTGGTTTATATGATCTCAAAAACTGACAAGGAAAAAACAAATTTTGTTTAAGGGAATAATATTTTCAGTTTCATTGGTAAGACAAACGGAGATTATAATTAAGAATCCTGGAGAACCAAATAATTTGGTTAAAATGATTAAAAAATTTTAAACAGCGAACCCTTATAATTAGCTTAACTTCCAGGTAACATAATTTTATAGCAATCCTTCAAATAAATATTAAAACTACTGGTGTCAATAGCAGAAATAAAGATCATGGATGTGCTTTCTATCAGGCTCAGAAAAGTATGGGAATTGTATTTCAATTTTGCTGCATGTAGAACCAGATTGTAATGTCGGTTTATATTTTAAGCAGACAGAGAATTGGGAAAAAATTAATAAAGCAAATAAGTGAGAAAAAAATAAAATTTAAATTTGAATTAAGTGCCCAAATAAAGTGTTGATAGGAAGAAGAAAAAATAGTTTGTAAAGAATCTAGCAAGTTGCTATAGAGCAATTTCTTTGTTTAGTTATTCTGCAGTAAAGGATAACAATTATATAGATCGAGAAATCATGTTCTTCCCTGGCACAAAAAATCAAAAGTGTGAAACATAATTTTTTTGAAAATGCGAATAAACTAGGAAGATGGCTGGCATATAAGCTGAAAAAAGAGGAAAAAAACTGATATGTCAACTAATAGATGAGAAAGGAACTCTTTATTACCAAAATGAGGATAAAAAATAATAATTCAAGAGTATTACGGGAAACTGTATGACCAGGAGAAAATCCCAGAAAATAGAATAAAACAATACTTGGAACAATCTGAACTTCCTGAAGTACCCAAAACAGTTAAGGTTATGTTGAATGAACGAATAACTATGATGGAATTGACAGAAGCGATTAAGAGATAAAAGAATAATAAAACGCCAGGGACAGCTGGGCTACTGGCAGAATTTTATAAACATTTACAAGATACATTAGGCCCAGTTATGTTGGAAGTTTACAATGAAGTTCTGCTAGAAGTGAAAGTACCAGATTCATGGATGTAAGCGAATATTACTCTCATACTGAAAGATGATTCAGATTTAATGCAGATAAAGAATTATAAACCAATGTCCTTATTGAATGTGGACTATAAAATATAGTCAATCCTTCAATAATAATCCTTCAATAATAGCAAAGAGTTTAAAAAGGGTTTTGAATGAATTTACACATGTAGATCAGATTTTTGCCAAAGAGGCAGGTTAAAAACAATATGAGAATGATTTTAAACATATTGGAGTATTATGAAATACATCCTGAAAAACAAATAACATTGATCTTTCTAGAGGCACCGAAAGCATTCGATAACATTAATTGGCAATTTATGTTATTGCAATTAAAATGCATGGATAAAAAAAATGACAAAAATATTAGTTAAAAATCTTACAGAAACAGAGAAAAGAGTGCTGATGGAAAAAACTGATATACAGATAGTTAAGGAAGTAAAGTACTTAGGGATATAACTAACAGCAAAATGTGCAATGATTAAAGAGGATAATTATATGAACTGATGCAACAAATCAAATTAGATTTGGAGAAATGGAAAAACTTGCAATTATCATTGACAGGAAGAATAACTATTTTAAAAATGAATATTTTACCAAGATGATTATAATTTATTTCAAACAAGTCCAATAAAGCTGGGGAGAAATATTTTGAAGAATTAAATAAAATAATATTAAGATACATTTGGCTAGGGAAAAAAGCAAGAATAAGTCTGAAAACGTTGCAAGACTCCAAAAAAAGTGGAGGCTTTGGGTTGCCAGATTGGGAATTGTATTATTTTTATATGTTACAAAAATAAAAAATAAAAAAAGAAATTATGTTCATTTCTTTCATTTCCAGAGATACTCAATGGTGCTGTTTTTGATGAAGACCATGATGAGATAGTTATCGTAAAGGGCATTGATATGTTTTCTCTTTGTGAACATCACTTGGTTCCTTTCTTTGGCAAGGTAATTGTTATGAACTAATAAAGGTGCTTAAATAAAGTTTTAACAAACCTTAAGAAAAGCAGGGTTCTAATCCTGCACTTCTGATTGGCCGATAATAGTGATATCGGATTGGTCCGTTCTGAGGAATCTGATTGGCTGTTAACGAGCCACTCTCATTGGTTCAAGGGTTTAACACTTCCATGTTTCTCATTGGCTAATAGATCAGCAGCCTACCCTATAAAAGGGCTGCTGCTGCCCTAGGGTTTTGCTCTGTTCAGAATGATTAATAAAGAGTTGAAGTTCACTGTTCACTGCCTCGTCTCTGTTCTTTGCACCCATGCGCAGAACTTAACAGTAACGACAGTGGAAACATTGACTCATATTGAATTCTGTGTCCATAATCTTGAACCATATAATCAGTGGAACAAATTTGTTGCTTTCTGTAACATGCCTTGCATAATAACTGAGTAATAATCCATTTTACTAATTTTCTGCAGCAGTATCAGCAGTATTTTTTCCAGATGAAATTAATAGGCTTCTGCTAATTTAGCCAGTTACATATTCAGCTTCTTCTTCACTGTAATGCTGAGAAATTGAATGTAGAGCACAACAGTAAATGTGGATGGAAAACTGATTTCTAAGTTCAACTGAAAAAAATACTCATAGTATGAAATACAGGCAGTCTTGGACAGAATATTAGTACATTAATCCACATATTAATAATTCTTCGTCTTCCTTTAATATCTGCAGGTACACATTGGATATTTACCAAGGAAAAAAGTAGTTGGATTAAGTAAACTTGCAAGGTATTTATTACTCTTCTTCTTAGTAATAAATCACTATTTTATATTATGGATTCAATAAGGCAACAGTAACAGATATTTTACATTAAGGTATGAGAGTGTGTCTGGTTTTCTTTCTAAGAAATAGCTATTAGATACGACAGTTGTTTGAAATATCCATAAAGGTAAATGGGTGTAGAGACACTGGGGAGAAATATTGCACTTCACACAACACTTCATCATACACAACTATTTCATAGTTGAACTATGATAGATGATAGCCATGCATTTGCAGGAAAAGATGGAGCTGCTTTAAGAAATAACTGGCAGTTGATGTTTGAGCACCCATGTTCTCAGAAGTACCATTTCTCCTATGAATTTGAAGAACTTGTATAGCCCAACTGTGAACAGCCTTATTCTTTACCCATTTTCAAACACTCATTCATTCAGGCAAATTCTTGAAGTGAACTATCGTGTCATTATAGGGAATTTTAAACATTGAAATTACAGCTATCAGCTGGCAGGAACCAGGAGAAATATTGATGCGTTTTAACTCTGTACTTCCAAAAACATGGTTGGATATTTCACATGGAGATATGACCGAGGTAAAAATAATTGATGACTGTTATTGAGATTGTTGTATATAGACTTATATAGATTGTTGTATATACATGCATACTCATAATACTACGTTCTGATTGGACTATCACTGTCGCCTATCGATTGGTTGTTAAGAACTGCTGCGATTGGTCCGCCTGATGGCGGGATATTTAAAAAGATGCCATTGGCCGCGAGCCGCGAGCAGCTGCTATAAAAGAGGCTGCCACGGCTCCGGTTTAGTTGAAGTTACTGACAGTTAATAAAGAGCTGAATTCAACTCCGGTCTCGAGTCTGTTCTTGTTCCCGTGACAGAACACTGGTGACGAAGGTGGGATACTAAGAAAAGAGACCATAAGCACGTGGCAATGAGAACCGAGCAACCAACGAGATGGCTGGTAACAACTTGCCACCCGCACCATTCAACCCAGCCGAAGAGGACTGGGAGTCATATATCGATAGGTTCCTCATGTTCCTTGAGAGTAACGAACTGCAAGGAATCATTGACCAAAGAAAGAGAACCGTATTCCTAACGCACTGCGGCCCTACTATTTTCAAAATGGCCAAGGCATTGGCCAAACCCCAGGATGTTAAGCAGATGGCGTGGCCAGATTTGAACCAGATGCTGAGAGCCCATTACGCGCTCGTTGTCTCCAACCTTATCCGAAGACACAAATTTTATAAACGAGATCAACGGGAAGGCGAGAGCATCGGGGATTTCGTAGCAGCCCTAAGGGACATTAGAGGAGCATGTGAATTTCTCAACATGGACGAAGCCATGAGAGACTGCGTGGTCCTCAGATTGAGAGACACTACTCTACAAAGCAAATTACTGAACCGACCCAACATTACCCTGAACGAGGCTATCACTGAAGCCACCACATCTAAGAAGCAAAGAAATCAGCAGCCACCATGCGACAAATGAATACGGCTACTCGAGAAACGCAGAGCAGCCCAAGCCAAGCCCAAGAAAAGAAAGCAGAAGGTACTCAGAAACACACTACCGCAACCACCCACCATGAAGACATCGATTCCTCGCCCGACACCGATGACGAGGATGAAGAAATACATAGGCTCCAGTCGGAACGAAACCAGCGAGGAAAAAGAGAAAGGAAGCCTGAGTTCCAGTGTGCTGGATGCGGAGGAGACCACCCGCATTCTGAGTGCCGTTTCTTGGACACCATCTGCAGATACTGCGAAAAACGGGGGCACATTGCAAGAGTCTGCCAAAAGAAAAAGAGCTATAGTCCTAAAAGACAAGGCAGCACCCCCCCGAGAACCAGAGAGAGACAGACCGGGAGTCGCTGGAGCCGAGAAAACAGAAGTAAGCGAATCAATGAAAAAGAAGAAACACACCAAACAATCATCATTGGAAATGCCAGTCCAACCGATGCAAGAAAGGTTTGCATAAACGTTAAAATAGAAGGACAGCCATGTGAGATGGAAGTAGACTCCGGCTCATATCTGTCAATGATATCATGGAATACCATAAAGAACCTGATACCAGATATACAAAGAACTCGAAGAACAAAGCCTGACGTTAAAAGACTACCAAGGAAACAGGATTCTGGTAGTTGGACTTGGACATTTCAAAATAAATTTCAAAAGACATACTGAGGTCCTTCCATTGACAATCGTTGACCGAGATCGCCCTAGCCTGCTTGGGCTTGAATGGTTTGCACCCCTGGGAATCGAGGTGACAGGAATCAACAGCGTCACTGAGACGGACTGGGAGGAAAGCCTGATGAAGGAGTTCCAGGACGTATTCGACGGGATGCTAGGCAAGTACCGTGGGACCCCTATATCATTTAATCTGAACCCGAATATAGCCCCCATCTGGCTAAAGGCCAGGCGCGTTCCCTTTGTCTTAAAGCCAAAAATCGATGAGCAACTGAACAAACTCACTGCACAAGGGGTACTAGAGCCCATCGACCATGCAAGATGGGAAACCCCGATTGTGACCCCCGTGAAACCAGATGGGTCTGTGCACATCTGTGGAGACTATAAGGCCACCCTCAACCACGCACTGCAACAAAGCGCATACCCCGTTCCAGTAGTCCAGCACCTTTTGCACTTGTTAGGGGGAGGAAAAGTTTTTGCAAAGCTCGATCTCGCGCAAGCATATCAACAATTGCCGGTTGACCCCGAGACGGCAGAGGCACAGACTATTGTAACGGATAGGGGAGCATTCAAATGCAACAGACTGCAATTTGGTGTCAGCGTAGCCCCAGGTGTTTTCCAAAGCTTGATGGAGCACCTTCTGCAAGGACTAAAAGGGGTGGTCCCTTATTTTGATGATGTATTGGTATCAGCCGGAAACAAAAAGCAATTAAAAGACTAGCTGAGGGAAGTCTTGCAAAGATTTAGAGAAGCAGGACTCAAAGTCAAAAAAGAAAAATGCCAACTTGCCACAAATCAGGTTGAGTTCCTGGGATACCTCATTGATGAAGCAGGGATCCACCCCACTGGAAAAAAAAAGAGCTATCAAAGAAGCACCCAGACCCAAAAATAAAACAGACTTACAGGCATTTTTGGGACTCATTAACTTTTACAATGTCTTTTTATCTCAGAAGGCAACAATAGCGGAGCCACTGCACAGATTACTCGATAAGAAAGCTACCTGGGCCTGGGGCCAACGAGAAGAAGCCAAATTCCAGGGAGTTAAAGACTTATTGACGTCTGAATCTGTATTAATCCAATACAGCGACACTTTGCTACTGACAGTCACCTGCGACGCATCACCATGTGGTGTGGGCGCCATACTTAGCCACACACTACCCGATGGCAGAGAGGCACCAGTTGCCTTTTACTCCAAAACACTGTCAAAAGCTGAAAGAAACTACAGCCAACTGGATAGAGAAGCCCTAGCTGCTATAATGGGGGTCAAACATTTCCACCAATACCTTTACGGTAGGACATTTTCCTTAATTACTGACCACAAGCCACTGTTGGGAATCCTGGCGGGGAACAAAGCCACCCCCAACATCCTGTCGCCAAGGATGACACGGTGGTCAGAATTTCTCGCAGCCTACAACTACAAGCTCGTCCACCAACCAGGGAAAGCCATACCCCATGCCGACGCGCTGAGCCGCTCACCCCTACCAGATCTGAATGATGACCCGGCTCCTACCACGTCCACTCTACAAATTGAAACATTACCAAACCTGCCTATCACCGCATCAGACATTGCAAAACAAACCGCAAAAGACGCACCGATGGCCCGGATCCTAAACTGGGTAGGGAGGGGCTGGCCAGAAAACGATAAGAATGAGACTTTTAAACCTTTCCGAACCCGGCAAACTGAACTGTCAGTTGCAAAGGGATGTATACTGTGGGGGGATAGATTTGTCATTCCTGAAAAACTACAGGAAAAAGTGCTGTGCATGTTACATGAAGGATACCTGGGTATCGTAAAAATGAAATCCCTGGCCAGAAGCTACGTTTGGTGGCCAGGGATGGACAAAGACATTGAAACATGGGTGACAACATGCAATAAATGCCAGAAGTCCAGACCTACCCCCCCTCCAGCACCGGTCTTCGACTGAGGGATACCCAGAGGCCTCTGGTTGAGGATCCATATAGATTTCTCCAAACCCACAAAAGGATATACATTTTTAATCATTGTCGATGCCTACTCAAACTGGCTGGAGGTCAGCGTCATGAACTTCACGATGACTGAAGCCGTCACCAAACAACTAAGAAAATTTCGCAACGCATGGGTTTCTGGACTTGTTAGTTTCGGACAATGGCCCGCAGTTCACAGCCTTAGCTTTTGAACAATTCCTCGCAGAACAGGGCATACGACATGCCCTAACAGCGCCCGCTCACCCGACTTCAGACGGATGGGCGGAACGCATGGTTTGATATATGAAAGAGGCATTAGAAAAACTAAACACAGGTGACATCCAAGACAAATGCTCACCATCCAACATATAACACTGAGCACATCAACTAACAAGAGTCCAGCTGAACTTCTAATGGGCAGAAAATTGCGGACACATTTGGATAGATTGCACCCCACTTACAACCCTGAAAAGCCACCAGACTCCTCCAGTAAATACCTCACATTTATACCAGGGGACCTTGTCCCAAAAATCTTACTGGGGATCCATTGTGGCTACCGGCCACAATAACACAAATGATGGAACCCCGGTCATACCAAATAGAAACGGAGGACGGCAGAACCTGGAAGAGACACATAGACCAACTACAGTCTCGAACTCTCGAAGGAAACACCGACAACCCTCGAAGCATAGAACATGCACAAACACCAAATCAAATAGATAATAATAAAACCAGAGGGGGGGAACCCTCAAACAATAAAAAGGGGAGGGAAGACCCTCCACTAACATGACAAAAAATGAATCACCAACCAGTACCAGAAAGCCCACCAAAAAATAAAAACTACTTACCTGCAGGTGAGTTCGGAAGAAAGGAGCTGGCAGCAGAAAAACAACACGAAGCCAACCCTGGAAGAAGCAGCCGAGCCGACTCAACCAGCTCGGGTAAACCAGGAGGGAGCGGCAAAGCCGACTCAACCAGCCCGAAGAGACCAGGCGGGAGCTGACTCACCCCTTCAGAAGTTCCACGGAGAAGGACAGGAGAGACAATGGTCCCGTCCGAACCGACCGAAGACAATGCCGAGACTGAACTGCACAGGTCAAGTAGGAACTATAAAAGCCCTGCCTACTTACGTGACTACGTAATGTAGAATTGGACCGAAGCAAGAGGGGAGGGGTGTTGTGTATAGACATTTGCATACTCGTAATACTACATTCTGATTGGACTATCACTTCCGCCTATCGATTGGTTGATAACAACTGCTGCGATTGGTCCGCCTGACGGGGGGATGTTTAAAAAGATGCCATTGGCCACGAGCAGCCGCTATAAAAGAGGCTGCTGCGGCTCCAGTTTAGTTGAAGTTACTGACAGTTAATAAAGAGCTGAATTCAACTCCAGTCTCGAGTCTGTTCTTGTTCTCACGACAGAACAGAGATTAATTTATAAACAAACTTAATCACTTTCTGATTTGCATTTCCATCAATGCCACCTCCGTATCTCATTAGTGCATCTTTTTTTTTCCTTTTTCCAGAATTGTTGAAATGTTTAGCAGAAGGCTCCAAGGTTAGTACTTTTTCTGGCACTGTGCTCTTCTTAATACATTTTTCAATTCAGGATTGGCTAAATGCAGACCAGGACCCATTCTCTGGAAAAGATTATCAGTTTCATCTGACCAGGAGAAAGGCTCCATTCTCCCATTAGCCTGTTTGGAGTGAAATCCGGAAGCTGATCTGTGTGCATAAGAAACTGAAAACTCAAATTTTCATTCCAAAAGCAAATAACATAGGCAGGACATAAGCTTTTGCTACCCGTGACAAAAGTTCTAGGAATTTTTGATTTTTGTATTGATTTTATTGTTTTGTGTTTTATTATTGATAGCCACCCACAAATATATGTGCCACAGAATGGGAGATCAATATAAGTTGTTTAAATAAATAATTATTTTTATTGAAAAACTCAAAATTTGTGATAACTACTGAAATAGACAAGTTTTGTTTCCATGCACAAAATGTGCAAGAAGGGAAGTCTCTCCCTTCAGTTATCTCTTTTATTTATTGAACAAGTTTGCATTTACTGTCTCAATTAATTCTGACGAATATGATTTTTCATAAAGTACTGATTGATTTCTAGTCCAGGAGCGACTTACAAAACAGATTGCTTTAGCAATTACTGAGGTTCTGAAACCTGTTGGAGTGGCTGTGGTGATAGAAGCTTCGTAAGTTCATCATTCCTTGTTTGATTTAGTTGAGTTTGTAATTCTTTCCCTCTGGTGTAAATTATTTATTTTCCATTTCCTTTTCAATACTATTGAAAAGTAATGCAATAGCACTTTGAAAACATAGAAGTACAGGAATAGAAATATACAGCACTATGTGTATTCAGTGAGACCAATTTTGTGTCAAAGTGTGTAGCCTGGTATTACCATGCAATCCAGATGTTCCTTTTTCACAATTGATCTTGCTTCAGGTGGTGCTCCTTCACTGAAGGAAAACATTTGCATCCAGAATTGGCTTCCATCATGGAAATGAGATTATTGGGGGCAATTATCTCTTCTTTATTATTACATCTGACAATGAGAAAATAAGTCGCCTGACAATGACCTCCGTTGAACTCTGTCAAACTCAATTTTGTTTTTAAGTAGTCCTTCATATGAATTGTAGTGTCACCAAGATACTGTAAATTTCCAAGGATATGTAGATTTTTAAAAAATGACAGAACGTTGATGCTCTCTGAGCTGGCTTGTTTTCTTCTAGACATTTCATTACCCAGACTAGGTAATATCATCAATGCTAGTTTGAGTAATGAAACGTTTACAAGAAAACATCAAGGACAGACCCCTCATGTCAACCCTGAGCTACAGATATTCTCCTTTATTTTTTAAAAGTGTTTTATATTAGGAAGATTATTAGAATAAATGCATGCTTCTACATTTTGGGATAATGTAGTCCTAGAATTTATATTTAATTTTGTTATTGGTTTTATTATTTTTTTAAAAATAAGACTTGTATCAAGGGTTTTGAGGCTTGAATGCTATTGCATTCACCGTGTTTGCTAATGTTCTAAAAATGGTTCTTTTAACATTTTTTTTGACAGACACATGTGCATGATCATGAGGGGGGTTCAGAAAATGAACAGCACAACAGTCACTAGCACTATGCTCGGCATCTTCCAAGAAGATTCAAAAGCAAGGGAGGAATTTCTTGCCTTGATCAAGAATTAAAGAGCAGCAGCTTGCGGTTACATCAATGGTTTGGAGCATACACAACTGATTATTATAATTGCCTTATGTGAGCCATTGTTTTTGAAGTTGGATAATTAGAAAAAAGAGGAGAAGACAGAGTTCATAATTGTATCACAGCTTTGTTCCCATTTTTGCATATAACACCTTTAATAGCCTTCTACAATTGGCTCCCTTGGGAATGGCAGTCCTAGCACTTCTGAGGTGTGTAAATTTGAGGGAAAACATTCAAGAATTGAATGTTGTTGTTTTTTTTGAAATATTACCCAGCAGTGCAGATAACAATAAATTGGTTTTATTCATATGGCAGCATATATAATGTGATCACACATATCTATTTGCATCTTTTGATATACGCAAATGAGAATCAAGTATGAGACCTATCCTGCTTTCCAAATAAAAATGATGTAAGATCTGCTTTCCCAACCCGAAGCCCATCAGAGATACTAGACTTTAAATCCCATATTGTTTTAGGATTAAGGGAGTTAGTCCAAGCATCTGGAGGATACTAGTTGGGGAAGGCTGGTTTTGGTACTTTCAGTTTGGAAGTTTGAATAGTGAGGTTAAGGGAGACATGGCTCCAGTGATGTCATTCTGCTAACAAAACCACGGAGAGAAAAATAAATAATTATTGCAAAATAGTAAAACTAAAAAACATAAATCTCATTCAGGGCATTTCTCTGTTGTTATAATTCCTTAAATTTCACAGAGCTATCTCTAGCTTGCAGTTATTGTTACTCAGTGGTGGGATTCAAATTTTTTTACTACCAGTTCTGTGGGCATGGCTTGGTGGGCATGGCAGGGAAAGGATATTGTAAAATCTCCAGTCAAAGGTGGTATTTGCTGGTTCTCCGAACTACTCAAAATTTCCACAATTCTGGTTCTCCAGAATTGGTCGAATGCTGAATACCACCTCTGTTGTTATTCTTTTTTTTTTTTTAGAGAAGATCACAAGAATGTTGCTGTCCTAACAAGTTCCACTTTTTAGGGGATCAAGGGCAAGATGTTTATTCTTGGCAATTTATAATCTAGAAAGAGATATTAGAGAAATATTAAAGCAATAAAGCCAATTTATTTCAAAGGCATCTAGTTAAAAGACAAATGCTATTATTTCATATTCCATGCAAAGAAACTGATTAGGCAGGACCCAGTATTTTCCTGGATAAACAGAACCATATGTTAATATGGTGCCTTCTAATATTAAAACAAAACAAAAGCAGCCAAATATCTACTAAAATGGGAGGGAAAAGCCTAGAACCTATTGATTTATATAAGGGTTTTATTTCATGTGTGCTGCACTATCTGTGGTTTTATTTTTTTCCTGAATAAAAAGATTAATCATGCCAAGTCTCCAAAAAAAGGGGTATTTGGATTGCTGAGACCTCTATGCCTGGTAAAATGTTTTATATATATATATTAGATGATCCATCCATTTCTTCAATATGATAGGGCTGATTAAAAAGGTCTTTGATTTAAGACCTTGATATAATGACTTCAAATATGAACAAGAGAGCAGGGCAAAACATTTATTTTGTAAGTAAATCATCTCAAGTGCAACATGTTCAGTGTAAACATCAGATATTAGGCAAGAAGCGTTTTCTCTGTTTGAGACTGGAAAGGTGTTATAATACACAGTGTTTTGCTAAATGGATAATAATCTGCCTTGAATAAGGCAACTTTCTAGTCTGGGTAACTTCCAGACATACTGATTACACCTACTATCAGCCTCATTGGTCAACACTGATGGGTGTTGAGGTCCAAGTTGTTATATACACTGCTCAAAAAAATAAAGGGAACACAAAAATAAGACATCCGAGATCTGAATGAATGAAATATTCTTATTAAATACTTTAGGTCCCCAACCACCGGGCCCCGGACCGGTACCGGTCCGTGGATCACTTTATACCGGGCCGCAAAGAAAAATAAAAAATGGCGGCTTTCTTTGCCTTCGGTGAATGCTGCTGGGATCAGGGATCAAGAACACAAAGGAGAGAAGGGGAGGGAGAAAGCAAACGAAGCCTGTCCTGCTCTCTGGCTCAGCGGCTTTGGTTTCCTCCCGCCTCGTTCCTCTCTCAGTCGCTCTCTCGCTCCTCCACCAGCCCAGGAAGAAACTGCTTCAAAGAAGCCGGCAGGGTGGCTTCCTGTCGGCGCAGCTCCTCCGAAGCGCCCATTCACCCCCACCCAGCCGCCCGTGGTTTAATCCAGTGCTCCGTTCTGCCTGCCTGCCTTCGTTTCTGGTTGTTTTGAGCAGCTTTGGCTGAGAATAATAACTATTCACCTCTTTTTCTCAGCCAAAGCTGCTCTGAAACAACCAGAAATAAAGGCAGGCAGGCAGGCAGGCAGAACTGAGCACTGGATTGAACCGCGGGCGGCTGTGTGGGGGTGAACGGGCGCTTCGGAGGAGCTGCGCCGACAGGAAGCCACCCTGCCGGCTTCTTTGAAGCAGTTTCTTCCTGGGCTGGTGGAGGAGCGAGAGAGCGACTGAGAGAGGAACAGGGCAGACACCTGAGGGATGAGGCTGAGGGAGGGAGGGAGACACCTGAGGCATGAGGCTGAGGAAGGCAGGGCCGAGAAGCGGGGCTTCTCAGCCGTCCTGCAGGGACTTGTCCTGAGCCGCGGAGACAGCCGTGGGCTGCCACCGCCCAGCACTCAGTTTTGAAGGCGCTCCTCAGCCAGGCGCAGTTCCTGAATCTGCAGCTGAAACCCTCCGTTTTAAATGTCCCAATAGAAGAGAATATCTGTTGCTCAGGGTTGCAATGAGGAGGCATTGGCGCTCCCTGAACTTGGTGGTTTGCTGGCAGACGTTTTATTACCGGACTAGGTAACAACATCAGATGTTACGTAGTCAGGTAATGAAACGTCTGCAAGCAAACCACCAAACTCGGACTCCCCCCTCCCCCTTGAAAAAGTGTTTCTGCGTGAAACTGGTCCCTGGTACAAAAAAGGTTGGGGACCACTGAAATACTTTGTTCATTACATAGTTGAATGTGCTGACAACAAAATCACACAAAAAATTATCAATGGAAATCAAATTTAATAACCCATGGAGGTCTGGATTTGGAATTACACTCAAAATTAAAGTGAAAAAAAAAAAAACTACAGGCTGATCCAACTTTGATGTAATGTCCTTCAAACAAGTCAAAATGAGGCTCAGTAGTATGTGTGGCCTCCATGTGCCTGTATGACCTCCCTACAATGCCAGGACATGGTCCTGATGAGGTGGCGGATAGTCTCCTGAGGGATCTCCTCCCACACCTGGACTAAAGCATCCCCCAATTCCTGGAAAATCTGTGGTGCAATGTGGAGTTGGTGGATGGAGTGAGACATGATGCCCCATGCTCAATTGGATTCAGGTCTGGGGAACGGGCGGGCCAGTCCATAGCATCAATGCCTTCATCTTGCAGGAACTGCTGACACATTCCAGCCATATAAGGTCTAGCATTGTCTTGCATTAGGAGGAACCCAGGGTTCCTCTTAAATCTGGTGTGGTTGGCACCAGCATATGGTCTCACAAGGGGTCTGAGGATCTCATCTCAGTACTTAATGGCAGTCAGGCTACCTCTGGTGAGCATATGGAGGGCTGTGCGGCCCCTTAAAGAAATGTCACCCCACACCATTACTGACCCACTGCCAAACTGGTCATGCTGGAGGATGTTGCAGGCAGCTGAACATTCTCCATGGCATCTCCAGACCCTGTCACATCTGTCACATGTACTCAGTGTGAACCTGTTGTCATCTGTGAAGAGCACAGGGTGCCAGTGGTGAGTTTGCCAATCTTGGTGTTCTCTGGCAAATGCCAAACATCCTGCATGGTGTTGGGCTGTAAGCACAACCCCCACCTGTGAACGTCAGGCCCTCATACCACCCTCATAGAGTCTGTTTCTGACCGTTTGAGCAGCCACATGCACATTTGTGGCCCACTGGAGGTCATTTTGCAGGGCTCTGGCAGTGCTCCTCCTGTCCCTCCTTGCACAAAGGTGGAGGTAGCAGTCCTGATGCTGCGTTGTTGCCCTTCTATGGCCTTCTCCACGTCTCCTGATGTACTGGCCTGTCTCTTGGTAGCGCCTCCATGCTCTGGACACTACGCTGACAGACACAGCAAACCTTCTTGCCACAGTTCACATTGATGTGCCATCCTGGATGAGCTGCACTACCTGAGCCACTTGTGTGTGTTGTAGACTCCGTCTCATGCTACCACTAGATTGACAGCACTGCCAGCATTCAAAGTGACGAAACCATCAGCCAGAAAGCATAGGAACTGAGAAGTGGTCTGTGGTCACCACCTGCAGAACCACTCCTTTATTGGGGATGTCTTGCTAACTGCCTTTGCTTTCCATCTGTTGTCTATTCCATTTTCACAACAGCATGTGAAATTGATTGTCAATCAGTGTTGCTACCTAAGTGGACAGTTTGATTTCACAGAAGTGTGATTGACTTGGAGTTACATTGTGTTTAAGTGTTCCCTTTATTTCTTTGAGCAGTGTATGTTCTTCCAATACTAAGCTGTTTCTCTACTGATGGACAAGGCAGATCTTTGGGCTAATTTTACATTATGATTTCTTTTGTTCACAGTTCCACATATTATTGACCGACCTCCACAATTATGGTAGCTATTATTTATAGTCTTCTCTATATAAAGGTTTTAAGGGTAGGCTTGTTCAGGAACTTCAAACCATGCATTGGTTCCAGGTTTAATGTTCCAGTTTAGAGGCTTGGCTTGTGGAAAAGGAGTGTATGGGAATCTAAATAAATATATAATTTGTAAAATGAGAGATTGGTCATTTATAGTGGCATACATACTTTCCTCATTGATGTCAAAAGAATACATCTGCCTTTCACGAAGATTGTTTTTATTAGCCGCTTAAACTATTGATTTAGGATTAAGAAACCTTGGGAATTATAGGAGAAGGATGCTAAGAATTGTTGAGAGTGAATGACTTCAGCACATTTAAAAAATTATTTTGAATCTACCACGATACATTTTGAGTTATGCTACATCGTTAATACAAATCTAGGTCATTCTAAAGTCACCCATTCATTCAACCAAGTGAAATTCAACTTTTCAAATGTTGTACAGCAGGGCTGTCAAGCTGGATTCCTTTGATCAGCATTGTAGTTCTCCTCTGCGGGCTGGCGGGGGGGGGGGCAGGGAGCAGAGATGGATGGGACAGACATCTCCTGCAGTACTCTGCCAGCCAAAACAGGCCACATGGAGACCTGTTTTGTAGCTCTACAACAGGGGCATCAACTCAAGGTCCATGGGCCAGATCTGGGCCATGGGGTACTTAATCTGACCCGGAAATATCAAAGGACTGGCCCATGGTGTTTCTGCTGACCAAAATGGGCCACGGGGAAATGTGAGGCCCTCACGTGGCCCATTTTCAGCCTCCACAGCCTCCTGCAGCACACTCTGCTGGCCAAAAATCAGCCATGCAAAGGCCCTGTGAGTGCCCCTGTGTGGCCTGTTTTTGGCCTCCACCGTCTCCAGCAGCACTCTGCTGGCCAAAAATGGGCATGTGGGGGCCTCATGAGGGCCATTTTGGCTGGCAGAGGCACCGCGGGCCACTCCTTTGATATTTGTGGCCCGGCCCATGAGCCTTGAGTTGACACCCCTGTTGTAGAGCTACAGTGTTTATGTTAAGAATGTAAGAATCAGACTGGATCAGATTTTTTTTTTTAAAAAAAAAACTGTCTTGTCCAGCTTTCCCCCCCCCCCCCCACAGTAGTCATCCAAATATATTTGTAGAGGCCATCAGCGGAACATGAGTGCAATAGCATCCTCTCACATGTTATTGAACAAGTGTTGGGAAAGATATTCCTTCATGGTTGAAACTAAGATATCTGCTATGCTACTGTGCTCAGGCAGAATGACTGAATAGTTAGCAATCCTGAGCACTTTTAATCTGGGAGATAAATTTGGGAAGCAAGACTGTGCTAGTATAGTTTTATACTAAGAACAAGTAGAAGGAAACTTTTCATACTATATACCTTAGAAGACACAAAGGTCCTCAAAGACATATTGGGGAATGCTGAATATCAATTTTTGTTTTGAAAAGTTTTCAACTGCAGTTACTTTTTATATAATGGCATTTAAAAAAAACAACGGTAGGAACAAAAGTAGTTAGGATTTTTGCTGCCCCCATTTTGACCTTTGAGCTATAAAGTACTGTAAACATAACTGTATTGTCCTCAGAAAAACTGTCATACAACTTGAAATGTGCCTTATAGACTCCAATAACTTAAATATGCAAAAAATGTTGACATTTCCTTAATGCAAAACTGTGTTGTCTGTGGGAAGGGAGGGGGGCTATATATTTTTACAATTTACTCACTAGAGGGATAAAGGGCAAATGTGTTATATTGTGATTTTTTTTAAAAGGGTGTCTGCCTGCCTAGCCACACATCAGGAACTGCATGTTAGCAGCAGAAACACTTGTCCCATTCATAAAAGTGAGGCCCTCTCTTTTTTCGGTTAGCTACCAAGTTCTTTAAAATAGTTTTATTATGATTGTGTCAAAGTGGTGCTAAAATACACATAACTACTTTATTTATGACATCAGATTCTTGCATGTATTAAAAGTTTTTAACACAAAACCTACTTGACATTTCTGCTTGATTTGTCATATTTAAAAATATAGTTTATTAAACAGTGCTGTTGTATTCAAACGATAAAAAAAATCTTGTCCCATATTGCTGTTTCCTTGACTCTTATTTTTAGCTGTATTATATTATTATTAGATTAAATAAGCATAAGATCAAATCAGTTAAGTGCAATTTTATTGCAGGATGTTTCTGTACAATTTGTACAGACTTAAACAAATTAGTCTGCAAAGAAGCCTCTGAATCACCAGACCATGGAATACGGCAGATAGATCCTTGGTACCACCTTGCACCTGTAGTATTTCCTTTCTCAATGGCATATAGATAGATAGATAGACAGATAGATAGATAGATAGATAGATAGATAGATAGATAGATAGATAGATAGATCGGTCTTTGGTTATTCGGGTTTTCTCCCGTGTAAGATTGGAAGTATCTAGGCAACGTTTTGATGAAGTCTCATTCATCATCTTCAGGCTTGTGCCTTCGGCTCTGTGCTTCTCAGAGTAAATTCTCAGAGTAAATTCTTCTCAGATTACTCTGAGAAGTACAGAGAAGATTACTCTGAGAAGTACAGAGCTGAAGACACAAGCCTGAAGATGATGAATGAGACTTCATCGAAACGTTGCCTAGATACTTCCAATCTTATGCAGGAGAAAACCCGAATAACCAAAGATCCACATACAAATACCTACCCACGAGAACCTCAGAATACACACACACACGCACGCACACACACACATATATTACGATTTAAGTAAGTTTTTTTTTTTTTTTGCCAAACTGAGGAGCAGGTCCAAGTCTTTCTAAATCTTAAATGAATAATTTAATTATTTTGTTAAGTGTTTTTAAATTTTATTTTATTGTACCCAGCAGAATGCATATTTCCCTCTCCCTTTGAATCTCAGAACAACCTATGAGATAGGTTAGCTTGCAAAATGGCTGTTATATCTGAATGAGGATGTGAACATAACTCTGCCCATTACCAAACCACCTCTCCACTCTAACCATTAGATCGCACTATTGTTATTCTTCCTCTTCCCAATTCATATTAAAATTGCTTCCCCAAGCCAGCAATGCAAATATTAAAACTTAATGTCCTGTTATTTTATCAAACATTATTTGCAGTGAATCCAAAATTGTGCTACACAAACAGGAATATAGTTTTGAAATCATGGACTAAGGTTGTTTTGATCAGGAAAATGGAATGAACTATTGCAAATTATGCATATGAAATAGGAATTTGTGTTTCTTCATAGAATGTTTACTAACAATGAGGAAACAGATATTTTAAATGTAAATGGTGGAAGAAAAATTGAGCAGTATGTGACCTGTTGTGAGAAATGTTTATTTAAAGCAGTGGTTCTCAACCTGTGTTCTGTGAACCCATGGGGTCTGTGATGTCATCACGGGATCCATGAAGGCTGGTTGAAATGTTATGATTTAAACCTTAAGTCTTAGGTCCCATACCCATAAAGGCATATAAAGAAGGGTCCATGGTGAAGAAAAGGTTGAGAATCACTAGACTAAAGAAATAAACACAATAGCGTTTGGACGTTAGGGTTTAATTTTTTTAAAAAAAATCCCAGGATCCCTGATCAAGGAGCAACACTTTTGTGATAGAAAATTGGCTGTATTCAACTGAAATTTATTTGGTTCTTAATGTCTCACAGAACCTTATCAAGATCTTGCAGAATCCCAGAATTCTGCAGAACACATTTTCAAAAAACCTGATATCTGGAATTGAGGTGCACTAGATCCGACTCATGTTTCTTTAGTTTTTTTAATTATTACTTCTTACATCTTTTCTATGATTTGCACAATATTGCTTATGTCAAAAGAATAAAACAATGGTTATGTGAGATATGGATATAAGCCTGCGTATCATACCTGGGAAAAGCAATCTGTTTTTCCCAAAATGAATTTTTCCATTTTGGTTGCAGAATTCTACATCATTAGAAGATGCTGCCGCTTAACATTCAAAGTAAGCTATTTGTTCAAAATGAAAGCACAATAGCCTCTTGATTTTAAAATACAAAGAAAATTCATATATGATACACATGTTCAAAATAAAAGGATGACTGCCAACCAGATTTAAGCCATTTTAGCTAAATTAGCTAAGGTGAGCAGACCATGTCTTCAATGTAACTGAACATTATGTTTCATTAAAATTCATGTGAACCCTAATAAATACATATGTATAGGTAGTGTGGCAAAAACCAGGCTCACTTAAAATAACCAAATCACACTGAAGATACAACATAGATTTATTAGCATAAAAACAGTAAAATAATATACATTGAACTCATGTCCCAGCTGGGCAGACTTGACCAAAAGCAGAATAGTAGCTTATATGCCTTTGACTTTTTACATTTCAAACACAAGGAAAGGGGAAAAGGCACAGAATAAATTGGGTAGGTGACTTTGGGCCAGGCATTTTCTCTCAGCCAACCCACCTCACAGGGCAGCTGTTGTGGGGAAAATAAGAGAAGGGAGGTGTGTTGGATATGTTCTCCACCTTGAGTTATTTCTAAAATTAATAATAAAGGCAGGATACAAATAAATAAAATGATACTGGAATGTTTTTGATGAACCCATCTTTGTAACATTTATCACTTCCTACTAGTTTGGTATGCTGGTTATATTACTTTTGAAATATGGTTTGTAAAAATAAACAATTTGGTTTACTGTCTGATTCTTCCCCCATTACTATTCAGAATCAATTTTGCTTGCTGAAAATATTTTTTTACAAGGTATTGGTTGGGGATGAGGGAATCCCATAGGTTTGGTATTGAATGCAACTCATATTGGTGTGTGGGGAGTACATTTATTAGTTGACAATTATATCCCATGGTTCAGTTTTTGGGATCAAAGTTAAATAGAGTATTCATATGGGTTATCCATTTTTAAGATATTCAACTCAAAGGAGCATTTTGTTGGCCCCAGAGCCATTGGTGTTTGTGAAAATTAAAAACCAATGATATGGGCACCAGGATAGAGCCTCTAAACAATCAAAATTAATACTATCACAATAAAAATTTCAACTTCATAAAAGCTATTAATTAAAACATGGTTGAAATTATATTGATTGCCCCTTTTTAATCATTTCTTTAAAATTTGACATTGCACCTACAATTTGGCAGAAAAAAAAATCAAACCAATACAACTCTATCCAATTCAGTCATGTAGCCTACAGGCCAGTGTAATTCCCTCTGCAATTAAAAACTTGCTTGTTTTTTGCAACACAGATAAAAATGCACAAACATATTAACCATCAGATATTGTAGAAATGTGTATAAGAGACTAACAAAATAAAATCCAGAATACGAGTATAACAAATTAGGAACTCTGCATTCTTTAACAAGTAATACCTCTATACTAATTGTACCTAAACAAGCTAGATATTTATTTTAAAAATATTAATGCTATCTTAATTTTAAGCTACATTAAAAATGTCTATTTAAGTAAAAACAATTATCAAGGTACAGTATTTATGTGCAACCAATCCAGCAGAATGACATTCAATGCTCATGTACTGTTATTTGCAAGCCTTTATTGCAAGCAATTCTAGTATGTAACACAAATAAATTGAACCTGCCTATTGCTGTAGTTGGATTGCCAAAACTACACAGTATTATATTTAAATTTTCAATTATCCTATAAAACATCATATGCCAATTTTATTGAGAGTTTGCTGGTATGTTCAGCAATCCTTATTCTTGATGTAACAGTAGCTTAGTTGTTGGAAAAGTTAAATTATCTACTACACACTTCATTTTTTCTAAAATAATTATGGTGAACAAATATTTCTTACTCCAAATAAATATAGACATTAATGCAGATTTAAATTTAGATCTAAGATAGCACAATTATCCCATGCAAGTTCTCTAGAAGTCTGCCATCGTATTATCAGTAGTGATGTTCAGTGATTGATTCAAAGTTCAAAGTGGGTCAATTTTAAAAAAAGCATAATAATTAAACTGATGTTTGCTTGTAGTTTTTTGTATCCAAGACTTTCTTTCCACACATTGCACAGATACCTGTTCATAAAAAGCACAGGAATACTGAAATTACTTTTGATCATCCAGGATAACATATTTCTCAGTGACCAAATATACTTTAAAGGGAAGAAACTGGGTTTATGGCAAATATTTCACCTTTTTTGTATGCACATCCCTGGCAGTAATGAGAGCCTGGCTGATGAACTGAACTTTTACAAATCCGGCATATTGCAAATTTGTTTTTGCCGTAAGGATCAAATCTAAGAAGATAAAAACAAGTGAATTAGCTGTTTATCAAAACAATTTTTGTTTACTTTCATATATTTGCAGTAAATGGGGTCAGAGGGAGGTGGTCACAAATCCCCCAAGAAAGTTAATAAATGACCCAATAGAGTTTATGTGTTGCAGTTGCATAAAACAATCAAAATGCAATTTGTCATTTTGAACTATCACTATATATTTGCACAACAATATATATATTGTTGTGCATATATAAATTATTCATGTGTCCATGTTTTTTCTTATACTTTTTCTCTTCTACCTAGGCTCAGACCATATGGCATATGCATCATAATTTCCCAGTCTTTTATTTAGTTGTTCAGTGTCTTACAAAATTACCATGATCTACCCCAGTGTTTTTAAACTTGGCAACTGTAAAATGGGCTTCAGGGAATTCTGAGAGTTGAAGTCCACACATCTGAAAGTTGCCAAGTTTGAAAAACACTGATGTAGCCATTGCTCTTCAGGATACAGTGATATTGGTAAAGAGTTACAGGTGCTAAAAGTACAGTGCAGTGGGAAAAACTTCTTTGCCAACTCTAGGCTGTAAGAAGTAGGAGTGACTATATGTGGAAATATGAGAGACTAGAATTCAGAAGAATGAATAAGCAAGTTCACAATTTTTCCAGCATTTGATTCATTTGGTAAGTGAATTAATATTTTAATTACCTTGCCTTTTTTGATGTCAATGCCTTGTTTTCATTTAATTTTCTTCCACCACTTTCTATAAATAAAAACATATAATTTTGAAATCACTTCAAATTAAAGTTGAAGCCATTAAAAAGAAAAATGAATGTCCAGAATACTCAGCAATAAACATGAAAATGAGCAAGACATCCTGAGAATGCTGAATTTTTTTCCAACCACATCTTAATCATGTCCTTTTAATTTTTTACTACCACCTAATTACTTGTGAGACTGATCTACCATTAGATAAGTAAGACTTCTACATATACAATGGGATTTTGTCTTTCTTCTGCATCTACATAAGTCCACAAATCTTTTCTCCTAAGTTTTAAGAATGTATATGAACTGAAGGAATTTTGTTTCGATTCACTGTGTGACACATCCCTAGATACAACATTTTGCATTAATCTTCCTTCCACAATTTAATAATTTCTGTGATTGGTTTTTCCTTGCTAATCTCAGTAGTAGATCCTGTTCTTTTTAGCAATTTGAACGACCAAAACAGAAAGTATACATTGCTAAAGATCAAAGCAGAACTGTGGGGAAGTCACATTCATTTAAAAACTACTTCAAAACAGGAAAATAACTAAAATCAGGACATTGTGTATCTGTAGAATAGATATTTAACAGGTTTTCCTAATCTAATATGATTAAGAATGCTTGCATCATAGGACATGTAATATTGCTATCAATATTTGTACAACCAGAAGTCTAATGCAGATCTAAATTTTGTGATATTTAAGAATACCTGTTGTGTTTCTTGCACCATCTTTCCAGGTATCAGGTGTAATTACTATACCAAGTTTTCTTTCACCTATGGAGTAGCATTGAAAAGACAGAATAAAAATTATGATAATATAATAGATTAAAACAGCACAGTATATTCAGGTCAGGTCATCTTACAGAACTGATAGTAATACAAATATTAGTAATAGGAAGTACCACATTCCATGTAGCTTATTTTTTCTATAACTCAAGGAAACTTGAAAACCATTGAAGATACATGGACTTTATAAAATCTGTCCTCTGACTCTAGAAATTGCCCTTAAGGATTTTGTGAGTTTTTGATGCCAATACATGTTTTTAAAGCTGTGAGGTATTGATTTTTCTAAACACAGTAGAGATTACTTATCAATAACTATAAACAGCTCTGACACATAACTACAAGAAAGTATGATTAAATGAAAACAGGACATAAATATAAAAATAACAAATGTAAATGTAAACAAATAGCAGCTTGCAGATTTTGAGGCTTACTGGTATATAGCAAATTGATATATGTAAACAACGATAATTTGGGATCTAGATTTTTTAATGCATATCTTATTATATATTAATAACATTAATATTATTTTGAGTAAAAAAATCTTATAGTCACTACAGTGTAATTATCTAGTTACCATAACCTTTGTGTAGTTAAGTTGTAAGAATGGTAAAACTGTAACCCTACACCACTACACAATCCTTTGGGTTAAGAAAAGTTTGTATTGATAACTTTGAATCTTGGTTTTGAAATGAGCTCAGCTGGTATCTTTCAGGTTCAGTTCTCTTTTTCCCATCTACATTATGAATTCTGTAACTAATAATCCCAAAAGCTGACAAAAAACTATAGCACAACAAACCTCTCCTACTGTTGTAGCTGGTCAATACATTCTAGGTGTTTTGTTACCAGTGATTTTCAGAACAGCTGTCATTGCTAGGATTTACTGAAAATTTTACAGTATTCACTATTTGGGGGATCAAAACATCCAATAAATAGCAACCTTCAAGACACTTGCCCCTTTAAGTCACTTTTAAATGCTCTGAACCCTCATTCATAGTACATTCATAACAATACCGTTACTGTACACCTCCAAACACAACAATCTGAGGCATGTGTACTCACAGACCTAAATCGTACTAAGTGCACTCAGGACGGCAACCTAAAAGCAGCTGTCCCAAAATTTCTGATTTAAGTATTACACAAAGAAGTAAATCCTTGGCTTTTAGAGCAGGCAGCCCTCCGATTTTGCTTGGGGCACTGATCTGAGTATCTGCATTAGATAGTGTCGTCGAGGCAATGCGCCTGAATTTGGGCAAAGCCCGGGAGACAGTGGAGGATTGTGTGTGTGTGTGTGTATGTGTTGCTATGATACATAGGTTCGTGAAGAGTCAGATAACGACTGAACAACAACAAATAATTTGAACACACTAGGTCCCGACTCCTTTAGACATACAACTAGATTTCCTTACTTGGGGGGGGAGTAACTGTTCCTTGGACCCAAAATAGAAGCGTCTGTCAACCCGAATTTTATCCCTTTCTCAGGAACGGGCAGCTTCCCCCCCTCCAAAAAAAAATCCTTGTACTTCAGTTGTTAAAGGAACCTTCTCACTTTACACCGCCCGTTCTCCCACCGTCACCCGTCCCTTCAACTCACACTTCTCGCACACCATGACGAAGGCCTAAAACACCAACCGAAACCGGCGAAAAAAAACAACAACCGTCAGCAGCCAACCGAGAGGGGCTCGAGCTTCGCCACCACCACCACAACAACAACGTTCCACGGCCGAACCTCCGTGATCCTCCACATTTCCGCTTCCGTTTTCCTCGTGACGTCCAGGGCATGAGAGCGCCTTCGCGAACAGGCCGGTGGACTGCCGTACGGAAGTACTCATGACGTAAGAGCCTGCGGGAGGGGGAGGGGTGGGTTGCGTGAGCCCTATCGTGATAAAGGAGCGCGAAGGTTGTTTCGAGGTGGGTGGGTGGGTGACGTATTTTCCAAGCTTCCCCTCATAAGCATCTGGGAAGCGGCAGGTAAGCTGCATCGCCGCCGTTGCCTCGGAAGCCTTGTCTCCTGCTTGTCCTATAGGGCAGGGCTCTTCAACCTTGGCGATTTTAAGCCTGGGGCTTTGCTGGCTGGGGAATTCTGGAAGTTGAAGTCCCCCAGGTTTAAAGTCGCCAAGGTTGAAGACCCCTGGGGGCTACCTTGCTACCACTTGCCTCGATATTTATCCGGATAGCAGCCTCCTAAAAGCCTGCAGGCAGGTGAAGGAAGGGAAACTGGGAGAGACTTATGTCCTTATTGGTCCTCTGTTGATTGCAGGTCCCTTGCACATTTTTACCCACTTCCTGGTCCATCGATGCTAGGAAAAATAACTCATTTAAGCTTTGTTTAAATAACTTAAACAAACCTTGCAAAGGCTGGCCTGAGTCTGTTGTTACATCCTCTAACCCTCACTCCTTTACCCTCAGGACTAACCTCTGTTGAGCTCACCCCGTTCCTAAGAGGTCTGTAAGGGGCGTGCATAAGTGCACAATCGTGCCTACTGTCCCTGTCCTATTCTCCCCAATTATTACTTCCTATTTCTTATATTTAAACTTGCTCATTCTTGTTTCTGTTATATTGTATGCTTTTGACAAATAAATAAATTAAATAAATAAATAAATAATAAGTACCTTTCAGTACTCCATTGGGAATAGAAACCTCAATTCAAATTGAGGTATAGTCCTCAATTTACGACCACAGTTGAGCTCAACATTGATGTTGCTAAATGAGAAATTTCTTAAGTGAGGTTTGCCCCGTTTTATGACTTCCTGTGCCACATTTGTTAAGTGAATCGCTGCCACTGTTAAATTAGTCACAGGGTTGTGAAGTTAGTCTGGTGTCCCTGTGGATTTTGCCTATCAGAAGGTTGCAAAAAGTGATTATGTGTCCACAGGACACTACAATCGTCATAAATGGGAGTCAATTGTCAAGTATCCAAATGCAAATCATGTGACAGTGGGGATGCTGTAACAGTTATAAGTGTGAAAGATGGTCATAAGTCACTTTTTTCAGTGCTGTTGTAAGTTCGAATGGTCACTAAGCAAACTGTTGTATCTGTTGCCGAGGTCTATCTGTATCTGTGGGTGTAACTGTTAGGCTCCATTCTTCACTGGTGCAGGTTGCTAGGAAGGAATCAAATCTGAACAGTGACTCAGACAGAGAGATACATTCTTTTTCTGAGGGTTTATTTATTTATTTAGCATATGGCAAATACATGGACTTATTGTAGTTCAGATGTTAAAGCACTTGATGGACATTCCAACACAACGTGATGGATATTTTGTTGAGGAGCACTACAGTCACACTGAGGGGTAGCGACAAGACCCCTCTGAGACCCCCCCCGGCTTTCTGAGAGTAAAAGAGGATGTATCTCTACTTCCAGTTCTCTTCATTGGAATTGAGGTGTTTGCAGCAAAACCAACCCAGCGCATAGGAGAAGACCTGGAGTCATTACTTTGGAGTGGCATCTTCTTAAATGGAAGTATGTTGAAGGTCTTAAAAGCCATTTTTATCAACTATTTTAAATATTGTTATTTTCTTTCATACAACAAATTATAACTTTGGAGCTACTTGTTTTTTTCCATGCCTCTAAAAGTTATTGCAGGAACATTTGCTATGCTATAAACCCATTTCATTTCTGTAGGAATGCATTATCTTTTGTAAAAAAAGAATTGCCTTTACTACCAATATTAATATAAATGCCTTAATTTGCTTCTCAACAGGTGGAAATTAAAGATAAGAAAACATGAAAGATACAGAAATAAAGAGACTGCTGACTGCCAATGTCATCTGTATCTTTTCTGTTATTGTACCCTCTATTATTCCTTCTTTGCTCTTGAAGAATTTCTCAATCCTAGATACACATTTGACATGGCTGTGCATCTGTTCATCAAGCGTTGGTATTATAAATATAATTTTACATATGATTTTTAAGCCGTATTTATCTACAAGAAGATATTCTCTTGCCCACAAGGTATGTTATGTTTGATAAAATTTAACTATTGGTATGAGGCACGGATACCTTTTTTATTTGGCATTTTTTTGATTCTCAATAATGTTCTATTTGTTCCAATGCTATATGGAAGATTATATGAAAGAGTAAAATTGAATAAATGATTGCATGCTTTCAGCTCTTTAGGAACTTTATGGTTGCAATCAGAATAAAACTCAAAGCTCTATGTCTTCCACATCATTTCTCTCTCAATTAAAACAGTAAAATATTTTATAAGTAATTAAATGCTCTCTTAAAATTTCTGCTGTAAGGAATCTGGTTTTTCTTTGTCTAAATATGAGGTATACCTTGCTATTATTTAAATATAATCTTATAAAACTTTATTTTATAAAAGTCCATGTTAGATTGCATTTAAAGTTTTAAAAGAATCCAATCATATCAAGCAAAATTGCATGTCAAATGAAACTGCATTTCTAATGTTAAAAGGGTCCTAGTCATATTTCCCAAAGAATGGCAACAAATCAAGAGAGAAATGGTGGCCCTTTATAAACAGGTTAGGTAGTTTTCCTGGCATTGTGTCTGTGCCTGGGAGCTATGATAGTGCATTCTTCTAGAACAGGGGTCTCAAACACAATTTACCTGGGGGCCGCTGGATGATATCATCCTGCGGGCCGCAACTGGCCCGCGGGCCGCGAGAATGAGACCTCTGTTCTAGAATATTTTCCAAACCCATCTTTCCAAGTCCACATGTGTAACCTCGTCCATTATATAGCTTGTGTGTAGATTTATCTTGCAACAATGTGGTAATCAATATTGTTGTGGACTTACAAAAAAACAAAATTAAGTGTAAGAGCTTTCGAGCAGTTCTGATTAATAACTGTCACAAAATTGATTAGGACACTGACTGATTTTGTGAAATATGCTTGCAAAAGTATCCTTAGCTTGTAAATCTTGATTCAGATATATTGAATCAGCTGTGAAACTGCAATACAATAGCTCCTACAGGAGCATCTTCCTAACTTTGAGAATATCATAAGATTCAATATGGTATAAAACTAGTTCTGATTATAAATATTTATATTTATGTTAACAGTTTCAGCAAGAGATTAAAACATATTAATACACATTTTATGCCATGAAAATAAATGTGACTTAAAAGGGTTTCAATCTGGGGCATTTTGTTTCAGTTAAACATGTTTAAACAAGCATTTCATTTTAATATTAAAACTCATTTTTTAAAGAATTTATAGCCCCAAAATGAGCAACCACTCATGCTATGCAACTCAGCCTTGTTCAAAAAGCCTTGAACAAGCCTTGAAGTCAGATTGGACTTCTAGCAGATATATATTGCTGTCTAGAAGACTACAGGATGGGGATGGAGGGTCAGGCAGAAAGGGAGAAGTTCATTAACTACTAACAGTAGTCATTGTTAGTTTTGGTTCTGCTATCAGGAGACCGTAAGAACCCAAATATTAGTTCAGTGTTAATGATCTAGAAAAGGGTTACAAGGGTTTTAATTTAATCTAAGTATAATTAATCATGTACTTCATGGTAAAAGAGCTTGTCCTCTACAAAAAATATGTATATTGATGGCATTATATATATTTCATTCTCTTTAAAAGGCGACAAGATTTGTAAAATGCTGTGTTTACTTCTTCATATCTTGTATCCTCTTCCATGGAATTATTGTTCTTTATGGAGCACCGTTACTAGAGTAAGTATGTCTCTTACAACTCCACCTGGTAAATCATAAAGTTAAATTTTAGAAATTTTAGAAATTTGAACTATGAATCAGTCTGGATCAGTCCCAAATAAGACCCTCTAGTGGGAAAAGGTAATATGGATTTGCTTTTAGATATGTAGTTCTGGGATAATATTAAATATTAATAATGAAGTCAAAAATAATATGACCCACCTGCTTAGTTAACTTAGAGTTGATAAAAAAAGTCAGTGACAATTTTGCTTTTCTATCCTCAAGAATAAATAAAGATGATAATTCACTGCTGAAGTAAAGAGGGCAGTAATTCTAAGAAAGAATGTGCAGTCAAAGTTAGACAAGATAATGAGAAAGAGGATGAATTATGGATCAGATGACATTTAGTAAGATTACCATGGATTGCGAATAGCAGTAGCAAATCAATTTTGACCCAAATAGGTTGACCATGCAGGCAAGGAATTGATGGGCTAGAAAAAAGAAGTATATTTAGCAAAGTTGAGAGAAATCAGAAAAGTAGAGAACAGATAACCTGATAGATGTGATCAAAAAGATGTGGCAATGGTGAAATGAAATAAAGGCTCTATAACAGCAGTACTGGAGAAGCACCTGCTCGTTGGTTCTATGTTTCCAGAGTCACAGAGCCATTGTCTCTCCAAGTAGGGAATCTTCCTGTATTGGCCTTTTAAGAACAGCTGAGGGAAGGACATGACATGAGCCATGGTAAATCCCTTCCGGTGGTTAGGTACTTTGAGTAACATACTTAATTATTATTCATTATATTTACATCTTACATTGCCACAGGAACTCAAGATAGCTTATATTGGAGACTCCCCTAATTTTATCTCCAACAATAACCATCTGTAAGTTGAGTTACACTATGAGTGAGTACTTAGCCCTGAGTCAGTTTGAATTTGACTTTGGCTCCATTGATCAAAATGATGTATTGGTAGAAATATTATTTTTTGTATGAAAATGGCTTATTTTAATATATTATTGCCAAGTTCTTAATGATGTACTAAAATTGTATTTCAGTTGTAGGTAGGGCATTCTATCACAGATTCTACATTTTACTGCTATAAATTCATCATAATCAATTGTAGCATAAGGTTTAATTGGCAAAATATAAAAAGAATCCAGAGACTTTGGTGGCCTTAACCAATCAAACAAAAGGTTAGATTTTTAAAAATCCCATCTTTATTATTTTTATAAACAACTCAGGGTTGCGAACATATGCATATATACTTGAAAGATGAGCAAGTGAAAACAGTTTAAGCTCATGATGTGACAGGATACATATTAAATTATAAAATATGTAAAGTGTAAAGTGTCATTTTAAGCTCATTTTAGAGAGTATTTTAATGATGCAAAAAGCAAATGAAAGTGTTATTGAAACCTGATCATAATCAAAAGTAGGTAGACTTAAGGTGAATTTAATCACACTAAATTCCACTTCTAAAGGTTGCTGTGTCTCAAATAAATAAATACACACTGGCATTGCAAGAAAGACTGCTATGACAGAGGAAACACTAGACATGAATTCCCCCCTTCCTTCCCCAGAACTTCAAGTTGTCTTTGTAGGATATTATTTATTTGCTTATTTGCTTACTTATTTGTATAGAAGAGCATTAAAATTTTCTATCTTTAGCATGCAGTCTGTAAAGTAGAACTAGCCAAAACTAGAAGCTTGTTTCTGAGTAAATGTGGGGGTGTTTTTAGATCCCCCCCCATATTTATTTTTATAAATAACTCAAGGTTGCAAACATACCCAATATTCTTCCCTCCCTCCTATTTTCTCCAACAAGAGCAACTCTGTGAGGTGAGTTGAGCTGGCTCAAAGTCTCCCAGCTATTTTCATGTCTAAGGTGAAACTAAACTCAGTTTCCTGATTTCTAGCCTGGTCCTTAATCACTGAAAACTATAGTGCAGTAAAAAAAAAAAAAAAAAACAAGATCGAACTATTTTAAATAAGGAAAAAATCAGAGTTGTGGGCAGGGCTGGGATCCGACCGGTATAACTACCGGTTCAGTGATTTTACATTTTGCATGCGCGTGTATATCGTCATCAGCTAGCTGCCTGGACAGCTGAGCAGCGCTGTGCATGGGTGCTCAGTGGTTGAAAAGGCAATTTTTTTCCTGCTTTTTCAACCGCAGCTGTGTTGCGCAAAGCAGCTAAGGTTGAAAAAGCAGGAAATAAAGGTCAGGTAAGAACCCAGGCGGATGGGCGGGCCACAATAGCAGCAGACATAGAACCAGTTCTATGTATGCTCTCTGTTTGCTGCTCTTCAAAGCAACCGGTTCTACAGAGGTGGACAGAACTGGTAGAATCCCACCCCTGGTTGTGGGATGAGCTTTTTCATACACGATCATCAAATGTTGATGTTACAACAAATATCTTAATTTTTGATGGTTTCCGAGGCAAAATATTCCAAAGATGTTCCTTCTTCAAATTGCTAGTGATGATCACATTATTATAGCAAAATAACAAAATCAGAAAAGCACTTTTAAGAGGTATGACAATGGAAGTTTTGTGTGGAAGTTTTGAGTTTCAGAATTGTGAAAACTCAGTTTTTATATAAGAGGCATAAACTGCTTCAGAATCAGTTTGTGTTTGGATGTCATATTAAACATTAATCACACATGCCCAGATTATGACTTCAGAAGATCAGAGGCAGTTGCTGTAATTTTGTATTCATTATAGCTTGATAAATCCCTACTGAGATTTGTTTAGATCTTCATTTTGGGTGGTGGCGATATACAACTTTTTCTAGGCCAAATACCACAGTTGAATTTAGTGGGATGTTAGGGACTACTTTCTAAAAACTAAAAGATAAGCTAGAATAAACCCCATGTTTGATTTTAATTAACTTCTTTAATAATTAAACAATTTCCCTATATTGCTGTTTATATACATTAAAATGTTATTTCTAAAGGATGTCATTTATTCACAAGATCAAATTAAGAGTCAATAGCCCCTCATTTTTTTCTGTTGTCAACAAAAAAAATATGTCAATCTTTTCAAATGCATTTACAATTCAGAAAACTTAAACTAAGATATTTTGATGAATTCATTTTAATTTTACATCGACTCAAACAAATTTTACATTTTTAAAATATTCCTTTATTAGATATTCTGGTTCTTTAAATGTGCAAACCATCAATGACCTTAATGTGAACTTTAAAAATATTATCTCATTTTTAGTATAAAAATTGTATTTCAAACATCAAATCCATCAAGTATATAGTTTTTTATACTTTTCATTTCTCAGACATAGCCAAAACATCTTGTTCCCATTGACATGTTAAAATATGCTTGAATTGATAGTTATCACCCTTGTGAATTAGGGAGAAGTCAAGAAAAATGTTAAATCATTACAAAATAATCATATTCCAGATTCTTCCCACAGCTTCCAATAGAACATTTTGCCTCTAATTGACATTTAATTTTAATTAGAATTTAATCTAGTTAACATCCTATCCAGTCATTTTGCATAATTTCCCATCCCCACTTCTCTCATTAAGTTATCATTAACTACAAATTTTAGAAATGTCTGAAGCAATCCTGTGGCTCAGAGCTCTCAGGTTATAAAGATTTTCATTTATGCAACTGGCTGATTTCAAAAAAGCAGAAGGAATGTTAATTACTGTTTAAGTGTAACAGTATGTGGTGATTAACTAAACTTCAAAGCAGAGTTCCCAATCTTTTGATAACCTTCCCAAAGGAAGAAAATGAGGAGTGTGCAAAACCAGAGAAAAGCTAGGTTCATTCGGTTACAGAGATTCTCAGTCATCCAGGTCATTGTTGCCCAAAGGTGCTTTTTCATGAGGCAAGAGGACTTTCTTGGTTTTATTATTATTATTTTTTTTGAAGATGTTTCGCTTAATCCATGAAGCTTCTTCAGCTCTGAAGACTGGATGGTGGGGAATGGAAGGGTTTATACTCCTTGAAGACAGCTGGTCGTTTGCATTCTTTTAGAGAGTCATTAAAGTCACTTGGAGGTTTATCTGTGTCCTCAGGGTCACCTGAGTAGTGCAAATGGGGATGGAGCAGAGGTGGTATTGAGCAGGTTCTCACCTGTTCTGGAGAACTGGTAGCGGAAATTTTGAGTATTTCGGAGAATCACGACTGGAGATTTTACAGTATCCTTCCCCTGCCATGGCCACCAAGCCATGCCCACAGAACCGGTAGTAAAAAAAATTGAATTCCACTACTGGGTGGAGCCTTCTTAGTTGCAGGATTGTCCTGTGTCCCTTCACTGTTGAAGACAGGCACAGGCTGTTGCAGATGAGTCTGTGTTGTCTTCATCTCAGACTGAAGTACAAATGTTTCCTGTAGTCTGCAATTTTTCTGGAAATCCGTTCATACTCCCACACCATTTGCAGGGTGTTCATCCCAAAGTGCATAACCTAAAAGCTATGGAGATTCTCAGTCATCTAGATCAGAGGTCGCCAACCTTTTGGACCTCAAGGACCACCAAACTCATAATTTTAAATTTCAGGGACCACTAACTGGTTCTGTGGGTGTGGCCTATTTTGTGGGTGTGGCTTGGTCATGTGACTGGCTGGGCATGGCTTGTATGTAAATATTATAAATATTTATATAAATATTGTATTTTTTATAAAAACAGCAACTTTTACCCAAAATCAGGCAAAACAGGCAGGCAGATTGAGTTGCTCACAGAATCATTCAGTGATCTATCTATCTGCCATCGGCTAGCTCAGTCTGTCACATAAAATTTGCTTGCCGTGAGTCTGCACTGAATAATAGAATTTTCAGTCCTAAGGAAGGTTCAGCTGTGCTTAAAAGCAAAGCTGAAGATCTAAAGACTAGCTAGAAAGCAAGAAATCCAACCATTTCCTGCTTCCTAACTAATCTAAATCTCCCGGCACAGCAGAACAGCTGATGGTTGGAAAAAGAAAAATTAGCAATTTAACAGGCAAGTTTGCCAGGTAAGGAGTGGGCGGGGAGGGTCCCCCTGGGCCATATGGGCAGCGCAGCCTTGTGTTTCTGTGCAGCCTGGATTAATTGCTTTGGGGGGTGCTCTGGGGTGACATTTCTCTGCAGCCCACCAAAATTTTCTCAGGGTCGCTGATCCAGATCATTGTTGTCCCAATGACTCAATACCCATCTGCACTATTCAGGTGTCCCTGAGGACACAGATAAACCTTCAAGTGGCCTTAATTACTCTCTAAAAGAATGCAAATGACCAGCTGTCCACAAAGAATATAAATCCTTCCATTCCCCACCATCCAGTCAGAGTTGAAGAAACTTCTTGGATGAGAAGTGAAATATCATCAAAAGCAAGAAACACCTGTTGTCTCCTGAAAAAGCACCTTTGGGGTGACTAGGTTCATTCCTACTGTAACCCCTGTTCACATGGTGTCTGAACACAAAAGCTTTACAATTTATTGTTCTTACCTTTTCAATGTGTTTATCAAGATAGGCCTTTAAAATAGCTTCACTTTTTTTTTTCCAGATCAGTCTGGGAGACCTTCTTATTTGCAGTTCTTTTATCCACCTTTACAACTTTGCCCTGCTTATGTTTGCTGGGACCAAACTTTCAAATATGGCTGAGAGTGTTTAGTAAAAATGGGTAAGTTGCATGCAGCTGGAATTTGACAGTGCCATTAGTGCAGTTGTGATTAGGCATTTCTTTAATAGTTTATAGTGAAATAATGGCCATATTCTTAAGTGAGGCAAGACAGAAGGCTGCTACATTCTGGCTTAGCAGATCCAAGTAGTACTGCTCAATGGCTCTTTTACCACCAGAAGTAATTACAATTATGATTTCTCTTCTCCGTCATTTATTTGAAGTTGAATCCATATGCTTTTTTTTTATCTTAACAAGCCAGAATTTATTGCTGGGTTCCAGTTCTGAGTTTTTAAAAAACAAACTAGAGGTTAGGTTTGCATGTCATATTATAGATACTTTTCTGATTTGTTTAAGTAGTTCTACCAATAGGAGGCACCAAACTGCAGAATTCAGCTTTGTGGGTTCTTTGAATTAGGCATTAGCATTCTAACCCTAAATTGTGATGCAAGAACAAATCTGCATCATAAATTTGGATATGAAGCTGACTTCTATTTACTTATCACATGTAAGATGAACTGCAATTAATATGTCCAATTGCATGGTCATACTAGATAGCTGAAGTTCAAAAGCTGAGGATTTCTGTACCATGTCTTCATAATGCTAAACATTCTTATTCAGGACACTGGCTTATAACAGGTTTATATTATGCTAGTTAATATACTCATTGTTTATTTAATGTGTTTTGCTTTACTTGTAAAAAAACATCCACTCTTTGAAAAAATGTTCCTAAGAGTTTGGGTTTGTATCTTGCATCCTTTCAATAACAATTGCCTTTGGGGATGAAATTATTTTAATAATTTTTTTACATGTTTTGTAAATCTCCTGTTAAATATAAACATGCAAAGCCTCAGTGGCGCAGTGGTTAGAGTGCAGTACTGCAAACTACTTCTGCTGACAGCCAGCTGCCTGCAATTTGGCAGATCGAATCCTACCAGGGTCAAGGTTGACTCAGCCTTCCACCCTTCTGAGGTGGGTAAAATGAGGACCCAGATTGTTGGGGGCAATATGCTGACTCTGTAAATTGCTTAGAGAGGGCTGTAAAACACTATAAAATCTATTCTATTGCTGTATGCTGACTATCTCAAAAGCTGCTCTGTTCTTAGCAACTCAACATTCTGTTGAAAAGGTCAGAAACAGTTTGGTTAAATGATCCTTGAAAATTAGCTTGTTGGATCTTCTCTGATGTTTTTCATGTGCTGAACCCATTTATCTTAAGGCAGCCCAATGCTCTTCCCAATTCTCCTGTTTAAAATTGAAAGATTTCCTTACAAGTTTATACTCTTCCTTGAGTAGATGCCTATGATGGTTATACTTACCTAGCTAGATTGGAGGTACTATATAGGTAGCTCTTGAGTTATGGTGTCACGTGTCTGCATCATTTAGCGTCAGCAATCCTTTTCTGCGCCTGCCATGGTACTGCACGGTTGTCAAAATCATGTCACGTGACATGTTGTGAAGTATCGTATTGCCTTTGCAGAGCTGGGATGGCATGGCTTGCATATGATGCATCTTAGTCTACGGGCTGCCAGTTTTACACCCCTGTGTTACTTACTATATGCTGTAAAGTGGCATTGCAGTAATTTTTTTTAGTGACTTTTCATCCAGAAGGCATTCAGTCACATCAACTGTACAAGACTTAATCAGTTCCTCAGTTATTGTGTATGCTTCTCCAGCCAATGCAAAATTATAACTTACCCTATAAAATGCTTCAGTGAGTTTTTCATTTCTGGTTTGAAAAGCTGTAAAAAAAAATTGTTGGCTTCTGAAAAGCTCATCACATCTACTTTTAAAATACTTGATTTCTTTGTCTTTAACTCCACAAGTTTGGTCTGAAATGATAGTACTATTTGACTGGCACTGTAATACTTTTAAGAAATGTTCTGTTGCATAACAATGAAAGCATCTTTACAGCTCAGGGAGAGATAGTTTTTGTCATATTTTTGTTTCTCATTTGCATTTTTCCCAGTTTCTGTCAATTTTTGCATTTTTCCAAGCTTCCTTCTATGAGTCAAAGAACTCTGCAATAAGTCAGTTTCATTTTTTCCCCAGCATCTTTAGACATAAAAGACATAGACATAGATGATGCAGGTGTGGGTTGAGAAGCACGTTATATAATCCCTTTGCTTTAAGCCAAGTTCATCCTTAAGTATATGAAAAATAGATACATTTTATTTTATAAAATATTAAATTTTAAAACAATATTAACTTGAAATGGAATGTAAACATCTAGATTTTTTAAAAAAATATTGCAAATAAGATAACAAAGTACTTCTTGTATTTCTGAATAAGCACAGGAAAGTTTTCGGATTTCAAAGTCACATTGATTGGATGATAATGATATTACGAAGATACAACCAAAGTTATAACCAAAGACAGCTGGTAAAAACACAATAGAAGTGCTAAGATGAACTGAATTAATTTCTGAAAACACGCTTTTCTTTAAATGTGTAGCTTAGAAGAATATAAAAATACAAGATTACATAAGCACACACATTCCATTACCATCACATGATGGCATGACATGTATTTAGTCTCTTGAAAACTCCCCTGTACATTTGTGAGAGAGTGATAGTGAAAAAGGCTAATAGTGTCTTGGGGAGTTCTAGGGGTCTGGAGACCACATTTTGAGAACCATTGCTGTAAAACAGGGGTCTCCAACCTTGGCTCCTGGAAGCCTGGCGGACTTCAACTCCCAGAGTTCCACAGCCAGCAAAGCTGGCTGTGGAATTCTGGGAGTTGAAGTCCACCAGGCTTCCAGGGGCCAAGGTTGGAGACCCCTGCTGTAAAACGTCAAACAGTTAAGCATCATCTCTTTTCTGCATCAACTAAGTACCATCCTGATAGTTTTGTTTTTATCACATATACAAATTGAATTAAAACCCCTGCAGAGTGTTTAAGGGCCAAAATATTGGTGCCTGACTCAGTCATCCCAAAGGTGCTTTTTCAAGAGGCAAGTGGACTTTCTTGTTTTTCTTTGAAGATGTTTCGCTTCTCATCCAAGAAGCTTCTGCTCTGAAGTCCTTGCACTATATATGGATTTGGCCATCTAATTTCTGCAAGTGATAAACCACCTACAAAAGTTCAAAAGCAACACAAGTGAAAAACAATCCATATAATCATCTCAGTGAAAAGAATTTTTAAAAAATGATGCTTTGAAACTTCTTGGAATACTAGCAAACATGATCTCCAGGTCTTCTTGGAGCTTTGGCATTGCAGAAAGACTGGGTACTTCATATATTCCATCATAAGCACCTCAATAGAAGATGTGCACAAGAGTCTTTCCAGCTAATTGAAGAGAAAGGAGAGGGCCTTATTCATCATAGGCAGATATTCATATTAGATATTCATATTAGATATTCATATTATTATTCATCATAGGCATTTCATATTAATACTGGCTCTATACCTGTGCTTCGTTACAAAACTATATGATCGGGCTTAGTTTTTTGGGAGAAAAATAAGGTGGGAAAATTGTGCCTCTGCCTACCAGCATCCACCGGTATTCATCTGGCTGGTGTCCTGTCAGTGTGAGAGTTGAGGGCTGTTTGGAAACTGAAACATGGAAACTGAAACAGTATTTGCTGTGTGAGCAAGAAGAAGACAGCAAGGAGCCCGGGCATGGCTTAGCTCAACTGTTCTGTACTAAAGCTGCCTGATGCTCTGAAACTGAAACACCTCTCCTCTGCTTGTGTTTTGCATTTAGAACAGATTTCTTTTCAGGTGGGGAGGGGGAGTAGAACTCCTTAGCCTCAGAGTGTGTTAATAATAATATACGAAATACTAATGCTCTGATGGTCCTTTCGGAAAATCCTTTCTTAGTGAGCATCTAGAAGGCAAGAAGAACATAAGTGCCAAATTTCAAGTTTGTAGGCTTTATATGGTTCTGGAGATTTTGTGATGATGCATAGATAGAAGATAGAGAAGGGCATACTCAATACTTGTACATGTGTATTTTGTAATGCCTGTGCTGGCTTTATTTAATATATGGTACAGATTGCTTCTCCTTTTTTGGGCTGGAAGCATAGCATTACCAAAGTTTCTTCCTGCCCACCCAATACGTTTTCCTAACCAGCTATTTTCTGTGAAGGGGGTGGAATGAAACTCAACCAATTTTAATTGAAACCCAATGGCTGCTGTTAAATAAGCAGAAATCCCCTCAGACTTGAGTAGGAAGACATCTGGCTTCAGTTGCAGAAAGCAATAGCTCCGTTGCTTTTTCACATAAGTGCTATTCACAGTTTCCATAACCATCTGACAAGAATATAGATTTCACCTGTGTAAAAAGAGTGATTTTAATTATTTCTCAGTTGTGAATTTAAATTCTCAGCTTATGAGCTTTTTGTTCCCAGCTGAACATAATTGCTAACATAATGAAGAAATTGCTGTATATTCCAAGTGCCTCACAATCAAATCTAAAATTAATTAGTGAATCTTGCTATGCATGTGGAATCCCTAAATTGCATCAATGCCTCTGAGGATGGAATTCTTGTTGACAGATTCTGTTCTAGTAGTTTTGCTAAACAGAATATGTGTTCCAATATTTATGATGCAGCATTTTTGCAACATGATTTTCAACAAAGGCACATTTTTGACTATTTTGTTCTCAGAATTATAAATGATGAATATAAAATTTGGACTTACCTTGTGATCTATTTTGTGTGCAATCAAGTCAACGTTGACTCTTAGTGACCACATATATTTTCTCCATTTGTCAATCATTTTGTATTTCCTATTGGTGCAGTTTTCTTGGTCAAAATACAGGAATGGCTTTTTAGTGCCTTCTCACAAGCAGTATGAATTGATGTCTTTGTTCTGATGATCCTCCATCTTCCTATGCGGTTGATCTGATAACTTGGTTATGTTTAGTGTTGCTGGTTTTATCTCAGCTCATATTTTTTTTAATTTGTTTTGCTCTGATGTTTTTAATCTTGTTTTTATTCCCTGTTAACCAACCAGAGTCATGTGTTTGAGATGAGCAGCCATATGAAATGATGAACAAACGAATTAATAAATAAATGAATTAATAATAAATCTTTGCTGTCCCAAATAAATGCCTGTTTGCTTTAGCTCCATAGTTAGCATGACCTTCATGCCTTGAGTGTCCCTGCTGGCAATATATACTCTTGGCATACATTCCTGACTTCCTTTCCTCATCCCCCACAAGAACACCATCACAATGAGGCAGCATAGTTGGGGGCAGGGTGTTGCCTGGTTTATGGCTTGGTGCATTGTATAAACCCAAATAAAAGTTGCTTTTATTCAGTTAACCATGCATTAGTTATTCAGCCGACCTAGCCATAAGGCTAACCAAAATTTCACCCTTCAAGGCAATATCTGGAAGAATCTTCTATAAAGTAATACAACCATTACATCAAACGAAGATTTAGTATATGGCTCATCTTTTTCCCAAGTAACAGTTCCTTCCCTTTTTTCCTGCTTATACACTTGAGCAAAATACCAGACTTGCCTTCAGCCAAGAAAAGAGAAGATAGGAACATGCAGGAGCCATAGAAGGATTATTTTAATGATCAGCAATGTAGAAGTACTTTAGCAATAAAATGATATGCTTCTTAACTGCATCATATGATTTCTTTCCTACAGGAGGATCTAATAAAACAGCAGGTGCATGTGGAAAATTTTTATTAAAAAATTGAAAATCATTGGCCATTTTATCCTTTCTTAGAAAATAATGAGCCTCATTGGATATATAAAAAATATTATTTAAAGAGTAAAGTTTTCAGTATGGAAAAAGATCATATTTAAATTTCATAACTACCACTTGACTCCCTGCATTTTCATTATTATCAGCATAGAATTAAATTGATTCGAGTTAGTAGGACAAAAAGGCATATTGCAGAAATTATCTTAATTGAGGGAGATACAAAGTTTTCATGCTGCAGGAGTAAAAAAAACATTTCCATAATCAGCAGAAATAGAAGTGCTCCTTAAAGCACTTCAGAATAAAACTTTGCCAGGATGGTGGTTTATATTGTGACAGATAGTTAATGAATTTTACAGTATCACACGTTCTTAAAAATATTGTATTTATTATAAGGAACATTAAAAAGCAAAACTATTTTTTGAAATTATCAGCAACAAAACAAATTATTGTTCAATCTGGAAGCACGCTTAATGTTTTCCATGAAATCCAAATTTTGGACTTCATGGAAATCATAATTTATAAATTAATATAACCAGAGAAAAAAAATAAAGGGAGTTTATTATTATTTTTGGCAGATTATCCTGACTGATGAATCCATCTAAAAAGCACCCCTTTAGAGACTGGTGGTGATAGAATATTAAAATCTAATTTTGAAGTACAGTAATAAATAGATAATAATACAGTCTTGCATATTATTGCTATGGTTAGTAAATAAATCAAGCAATAAAGGACACACATTTTTTACGAATTAACCTTCTTCCTCTTTTATAGGGCTATGTCCATCTGGGATAACAACCTCCAGATTACCACAACATGCAGTGTAGTGGGTGCCTGGCTTGGAGCATTTCCTATTCCACTGGATTGGGACCGTCCATGGCAGGTTGGTTGCTCTTTTTTATATAAATTACGTAAAATTGATCAGACCAGCTCCATCCAATCCCATATTTAGTTTGTAATTACCTGGCCAACTCCCTTATAAAAGCTTATAAGCAAAGTACTAAGGGTCTTTTCAGTATTTTTTATTCATAGATTGGTGATCTTTAATTGTAATTCCATTGTAAAGACTGTTAGAATATTTTCTCTAATAAGCTAGAAGTGGATGAAGCTACTTCCTCAATGTGAGTTCATGGTTGTCAGAATACTTTCAAATGTACTCAGTGAAAACAAGGTTGCTATTGTACAGTTAACGACATTTCTCAAGTTCCAGGAGTAGCCAGTCAGCATCCATTAATGTCATGGAGGCCCTACACTTATGCCATCTGAGTACGTGGCCTGTGGTGTGCTGCTACCTTCCATTAAAAGCACTTAACAAAATGCATTTGAAATGGCTATTGGCTTCAGATTGATCTTTGAAACAGCCTTAGCTGAGCCACCCTGTGCCGAAAACATGTTTTGTAGTTTTCCAACAAGCCCTGAAGCATTTTGCTGCTTGTAGGGAAAATGAGAAGTTGGCAGGATTGCAGGACAACTGTACATTCGTCTGCCAACGTTATTGTTGAGGAAGGGAGGAGAGAATAAAGTGATCTCCTAATAGTGTAAAGTGGATTAAAATGTTCTCAAAGCAGATATACCCACAACTAGAGGATAACGATATTTGGCATTCTGAATCTTGCTGGATTGAACAGAATATCCGATGTAAATGAATGTAGTCCAGTTTTAATTACTATTCTCCTACTGTTTTCGCCTCAGATTAAATGCAAATTAACTTGCTATATAATTCAGGAATAATAATGGAAATTTGGGAGATTGTTTTCTCCCTCTTTTAAAAAAAGCATACATCTAATTATATTCCCACATATTTTTACACTAGATAGATCTATCATAAATAACATGTATCAAAATGTAAATCGAGGACAAACCCTCCCAAACTTAAGATATTAAAGGGGTGCACCAGAGTCTAATTTCCAAACATGCCACAGCTATAGGAGGGAGGGGAGAATCCCAAGAAACAGGATGAGGTAGAGTTCTCTTAAGGAGCAAGGTTACCCCTCTCCTCCATTTTCAGAGGAAGACTTTAAAATCTGCCTTCACCATCTTTGTGTACCCAGAAGCTCAGAGCTAATCTCCCACCAGCAGAATGCTTGATGGGAAGAGGATTCTGTTGAGCAAGGGTCTTTGAACAGATTTACAGAGATATATCACTTTTCATGCATTAGAGCTAAATTTGTGGATGAAACAGGTTTTAGTTCATTAAATCTATGTAATGATACCTTATGAAGCCTCTAGGTTCTTTGAAGTTTTAGAAAGCATCCTGTCAGCAATATTTTGTTTTACCATAATTTCTCCATTAGAAATGGCTAGGCACATAGCAACACATGTAATTATAGGTGTGGTACAAATTGGCAGATCTTTCAAATTTACTACCAGACCTTATCACCCTCTTAATAAGGGATATTGAATGAAAGTGTGTGTGTGTTCACATGTATTAATGTACAACAGTGGTGGATATCTGTAGGTCAGGTGTAGGATGAGAGTGAAGATTCATTCTCCAAGCTTGTGGGTTGGTTTCTGAATGTTTCATTACCAGGTTAGGTAACATCTTTAGCGGAGTTTAGGGGATAAACTAAACTCTGCTGAAGAAGTTACCTAGCCTGGTAATGAAACGTTCGGAAATGAAACCCACAAGCTTGGAGAATGAATCTTCACCCTGATACGTTAATGTTGCAAAAGCAATTTATACATGAGCCTTTACCTCAAAACTATAAATTGTATCAAGATGAATCACCAGGATTTTTGCTGGAGAAACAAGGCTCAAGAAATAATCAGCTGGAACATTTATATTGTTTTAAGAACAATTTTTTTCTTTTTTAAAAAAAGAGAATTGACTTATAGGAAGAGGAATAATTTTACAAATGAAATGTCTAGCACTGCAATACAGAAACTTACAAGACCTATACAGAGTTCACATACTTCGTGCTTCCTCTTGGCATTGGTTATAAAGGAAGACAAAATGATCCTCTTGATACGCACTTTTGAGAGATTCTGAAACCTTGAAAACTGCAACTCCTGGATTATATAAATATCATAATATTTATATATTCAAGTAACCCTTTTCTAGTTCTATGGATTTGCCTTAGGCTGATGCAAAATTAAAAGTCTGTTACATTTTTTTGCCTCCGCTTATTTCGAGATCATATCAGTCCTTTAAAACCATTTCTGCAATATCCACAAGAGAAATTGCGAACTCTGTAGCTCTTACAATGCCTCTAACATCTTTAATAAAGAAAATGTGTGGGAGAATGGAAAAATGATGACTGCACAGTATGAGAAGCAGAAGAATGCTTACAGAGGGAGTGAGTTATTTTTGTAGTCCTAGTTTGGAAAATGATTTTCATAGCAGAGGGATTTGGCATGATAGTTTTTTAAAAAAAGAGTTGGAATAGCAACTTTTGGAGTTAATCCAAAATTAATTCCCATGCAATTTGTCTGTACTGGTAGTGCCAACCTCTGTAAATCAGTACATATTTAGGGCAGCCTTGTATTCTAGGTGATGGAAAATGAGACACTATGCACCCTTCTTCTTCCTGACCGAATTGGGGGGGGGGGAATAATACCCTGAGCCAAAATCAGCTCGTTTCCAATTTAACTAGGTTTGGTTCCCCAAAGAATCCTGGTTATGAAAGGAATAAGAAACAGCCTTTAGCAGTATTAATCTCATTAAGTCTGATCGTGTGAATCTATTTGCCTTAGCTCCTTTCTGAGTTGTGTTAGGAAATCTGATCTGTACCTTTATGATAGACTTCTGAGAAGGAAGCTGTAATCAAGGAGATAGCTAGGAACATAGCAAAACAATTACCTTTTTAACAGTAGTTGATCAGATTGGACATAAGTGGAATGAATGCTACAGGTTTTGCATACAAAGACTAATACACTATTGCCTAGATTATTTTTATTATTGTTTAATGTCTGGTTAATTCCTGAAGAGATTGAATTTATTTCAAAAGAAAATGTCCGTTAAAAATTCAGCCTTCACCAGACGAAATAACGCAGTATGTTAGTGCACTATTTAACATTCTGCAGAAAATATACAATGCCATGTTACTGAACATGAATAAGCAAATCTTTGGTTTGAAAAAGCCGGCTTGACAAATTGAAATGGTGACCTTTCTCAGGCTGTAAATAAAAGGCCGAGGCAAGGTCAGTAAGAGTCCCTAAGGCACCTCATGAACATACTATTATTTTAACTGCTCTTCTGAAAACCTCCAAATAATGCTATATATAACATTAAATGCACATTTAGTGATATGAAGATTAAGCACAAAAGATCATATCAAAACAGATTACAAAAACAAAGGAGCTGGATTGATGTGTCCCAGGTAGTCCTTGACCATTCGTTTAGCAACTGTTCAAAGTTACGAGCACTGAAAAAAAGTGACTTACAACCAGTCCTCACACTTATGACTATTGCAGCAACCTAAAAGTCATATGATTGTGATTTGGGCATTTGGCAACCGTCATATATTTACGGTGGTTGCAGTGGTCCAGAGTCATGTTTCTGACCTTCCCCGGGTGACTTTCAACAAGCAAAGTCAATAGGGAAGTCAGCAGGGAAGGTTGCAAATTACGATACCTTGCTTAACAACCACAGCAAAAAAAAAAAAAAAAAGTTGTAAAATTGGGTGCAGTCACTATTTACTGAACAATCATACCACTTAACGAGGAATTTCCATGTTCCAATTGTGGTCGTAAATTGAGGACTACCTACAGAATGTGATGGAAAATTTAACAGCTAGAACATATAGAATAAGTTGACTCTTTTTTCCTGCCTGTTCTTTTCAAAACTCAAATAGTTTCATCAACCTGGAGGCCCCCCCTCCCCCAGATAGAATAGGACGATATCTCAAATATCTGTCAACTGGCTTTCCAAAACAAGTAAGGAAAGATATTCTAGAATTTGTTGGTATGCATGCATATTGCAAGTTGGAGACAGGAGCTAAATGCCACCCACACACAGACTGTTTTGCATTATATTGCCTGGATTACATTTCATTTGTAGTTCAGGAGATGAATAAAAAACAAGATGAAGGACAAAGGATTGTAAATTGTGCCTTTTAGAAGGGTTAAGGAAGTACAGTGTGTACCTGTACCTTAGCATAGCAAAAGGCACTGTAAAGATGGCCTGGACCTACGGCATTCTACAAAAGAGGACAGATAAATTGCAACATAGTTTTTTTCTTCATTTGAATTAAAAGATGACCTCTGTTGTACTATTTGAACAAACAGGTTTTGGAACTGAAGTCAATTCATTAATCAAATAATTTAATCGTTAATTTTTCCTAAATGTTTAAAAGTCTTTATCTAAATAAACCATTGGTATTAAGAAAGTTAAAGTTCATGGATTTGGATAGCAGTTCTCTGGTTTGTCCAACTGGGCATTGCCTTATACATATATAAAATAAATTCTAGTAAATAGTTGTCTGTATGAACTCCCAAGCAGGTAGATCAGTTTTCAAGCTTGGATGTACAGTTCTTTGGATGTACTTCATTGCAAGAGCCAAATTCCTAATCACAATGGTCGAGAACCATGAGAAATGTTGTCCTAAGAGATTTAATCATAGAGCATTACATGAAAATAGCTGAAAGAATGTACTAAGGCAGGAGGGGTGATCAAACTTGTGGCCTGCAGGCTGGATGGATCACGCGCTGGCCATCCCCATCCCTGTTTTTGCGGGGGGGGGAGTCGTGATACATCATGTGACAATGCGACGCCACGAGTTTGACATCCCTGTACCAAGGGGTCCCACTGACATCGGGATGATAGTTGAAAATATCTGTGCACACTTTTAATACCATAGAAATGGTATGGATCGCTGCATATCGTCCATATTAAGAACATACAGTGATAACGTTAGGATTGAAGCAGATAACTCTGATTGCTGCAATGTCATATCTGCAACTCCAAAAGTGAGAGCAAAACATTCCCAGTTCTTCAGGCCAGATTATTTATACTACATGCAATGGTTGTGCATGCAGGAGCTGTGTCTTTGCACAAAGTTGGGTTTTGGCCACAAGGTCATCATTCTAAGAATCATTTTAGAGTAGCTAGCTTAGAGCAGAATGTGAATCATGTCAAGGAAGGCTATTGTGCCAGCAGTTTGCATCCATAGGTTGAGAATCCCTTTGCTAAGAGAGCCAGCAAACTCAGCCGAGTAGGCTTGTTTAAGAAATATGTAGCCCTGTTCAGTGACTCTCATGTTTTGTGTGTGTAGGATGGGATGGACAAACTCTTCTTTCATTATTCTCATATATGAAGGGTAGCTGTACAACAAGACTTCTCCCTGGGTTACAGAATCTTTGAACAATTGATTTCAATGTGGAGGAAGCAACAAGAGCAAGAAGGAAGAATTGAACTATTAGACCAGGGGTGTCCAACCTTGGCAGCTGGCTGAGGAATTTTGGGAGTTGAAGTCCACAAGTCTTAAAGTTGCCAAGGTTGGACACCCCTGTACTAGACATTCCTCTTTTTTCTCACATGTAGAGCTGTGAGCAAATGCCACAATGTGCTTTCATGTTACCTACATTTCTGTAAATGTTCCTATCTGCAATTAATTTTATTTTTTATAACAAAATGAGTAAGTAGCTTGCTTGAGACTAATGTTCTTTCAAATATTCACTGAAATGTTTTTATATTTATAGCTTGTAAATTTCAAATATGAAAGCTCCTTAATAAACTCACACCATTTTTAAAATGCTCTAACAATGAATTTGCAGCTGCAGGACACATTCATCATTATAAAAATGTAGTCCTGTTAAACCTGGACTCATCCATTCCTTCTCTGCCAGCAATCCTTTCTGCCTGTCATTACTGAGCAGCAAATATGAAAGAGGAAAGCGCCTCCTTAGAGTTATGTATAAAAATTCTCTTTTTATAATTCCACCTATTGTTAAGCATCAAATATTTCCTGTCTTGCCCAAATAAATCCAGCTTGGACTGGATTTCACTTCAAGAGAGAAAAATGAATAAAATGATGCCATGTCTAATTAAGGAACTCAATTGATTGCATGTCCAGTGGAATTTAAAGCAGCATTCATTTGCAACGCATTCATTTTTATTACACTGACATTTAGTGAGTTAATCAGTAAAACCAATCAAAACTGTTTTATTGCTGAAATGGTACCTTGCATAATTGACCAACTTTTTAATCTTATTTGTGTGTGTGTGTGTGTGTGTAATACACACACACAATTTCGGAAGCAAGCCCTATCTTGGAAGAAGCATTTATTTTTTTTCACACTCTGAAACTTTCTCTAGGTTATGCTATGATTTTTTTTTAAATAACAAGTAGGTTTTTTCTCTGTAAAGTTATTTTGTTTTATTCAGACTCTATTTCAGTTTATCATTTAGCTGGCTTGCTTAATTATGTCTCTGACTATAGCCTGAGTTCTTACAGACTGTAAAAAGTAGAATAGTATCTTTATTTTGTTATTGGTGGGTCTGGCTAGCTACTTCTGATTTCACCCATCACAAACAGATCTTGGAGTATAGTTTTAAGGCTTAAATTCAGTTAGTACTACACAAATGGGGGATTTTGCTGCTATGTTTATATCTTCAACTGTGTAATACTGAGTAGGGAATTCCACATAAATAATCTGACACTGCTCCCAGGATTTTCATCCTTAAATGTT